>CM043704.1:23321038-24796038 GCA_023935145.1 Bretschneidera sinensis
GAGCTTGCCCCAACTCCTAACCAAACCTCTCTTGGGTGAAGAGTTGCTCCTATACTTATCAGCTGGGGAAAGCATTGTGGTCTCTGTCTTGATTCGGGAAGAGGAAAGTATCCAGAAACCCATCTACTACGTCAGTAAAATGCTCCACGAGGCATAAGTGAGGTACCCTCCTATTGAGAAGATGGCTTACGCCCTTGTAATAGCCGTACGGAAGCTTTGACTGTATTTTCAAGCACACACAGTCGTTCTTTTGACCGACCAGCCCTTAAGGCAAGTCCTTCATAGTCCAAGTGTCTCTAGGAGAATGGTGAAGTGGTTAGTGGAACTTGAAGAATTCGACATCCGATAGGTCAAGCTCTTGCTGATTTCATCGTAGAAACAACCCTCCCAGTGGTTCCTAGTGTGGAAGTAGAGTCAATGCCAGATGAGACGCCAGACGAATCACCTCCAAGATGGACCCTCCACGTGGACGGATCTTCCAATACCGTGGGAAGCAGAGTAAGACTCATCCTCTGCAGCCCTGACGGCTTCACAGTTGAGTACGCCCTGAGGACTGACTTCAAGGCTTCCAATAATGAGGCAGAGTATGAAGCCCTACTGGCTGGCCTAAGGTTGGCCAAAGCCCTATCCACCGAGGTTGTAGATGTGTTCAATGACTCCCAGCTAGTAGTAAGTCAGGCAACAGGAAAATTCAAAGCCTGGGGAGAGAGGCTCGCCTAGTACCTCCCAAAAGTGAAAGAGCTCACCGCCAAGTTCAAAATGTTTCGGATAACTCAAATTCCACGGGTCAAAAACTCCAAGACAGATGCCCTGCCAACCTGGCCTTATCCCGGCACTTAGAACCAACTTGAGCAATTTATCTAGAAACCCTCTCCATTCTTAGCATAAATGAAACCCGGATCCTATCGGTAAAAGAGGGTGCGACGTGGATGGACCCAATCCTACACTACCTGAGAGATGGTAAGGTCCCCGAGTAGAAAAGGAAGGCCAAAAAATTAATCTCTCGAGCCTCCCGGTACACTATCATAGATGGACAATTGTATAAGAGAGCTCTGACTATGCCTTACTTGAGATATCTCAGCCTTGTCGAGGCCGATTAAGCTCTCTGAGAAGTCCATGAGTGCATATGTGAAAATCACCTAGGACCTCGAGCCCTCGCCTTCAAGGTTCTACGCCAAGGGTATTACTGGCCCAAGATGAAAGAAGATGCAGATGACTTGGTTAAAAAGTGCAGAAACTGTCAACAGTACTCTCCAGTGCTGCACTGGCCTGCTAATCCCCTCACCTCGATCACTATTCCACTTTCCTTCGCTATGTGGGGAATGGACATCCTAGGGCCGTTCACTGCAGTAGCTGAGAAAAAAAAGCACCTCATTGTGGCCATTGATTATTTCACCAAGTGGGTCAAGGCAGAACCATTGGCTAGTATCACGGATCACCAAACCAGGAACTTCGTTTGGAAGTTGATTGTATGTCGGTTCGGGATTCCTCAGATATTGGTCACCGATAACGGAAAGCAATTCGATAGCTCCCGTTTCAAAACATTCTGTGAAGACCTCCAAATCGAGCATCAATTCTCATCTGTCGGATACTCTCAGGGCAATGACCAAGCCGAAGTTACCAACAGGACCCTTCTCCAAGGTATCAAGAAAAAACTAGACAAGAAAGATAGACAGTGGGCTGACCAGCTCCCCAATGTTCTCTGGGCCTACCGGACAACTGTATGTACCCCAACAGGAGAAACCCCATTCTTCATGACGTACGGTTCGGAAGCTATCATCCCAGTCAAAATCGAAATTCCATTAATGCACGTACAATTTTTTGAACCAAGTAACAACAAGGAAGCCTTAAGGATGAACGTAGACTTGGTTGACGAAGCATGAGACAAAGCCCAGATCTGTTTAGCTGCGTACCAATAGAGGACAGCCCAGTAGTACAACTCCTGAGTTCAGAACCAGAGCTTCAAACTCCATGACCTCGTCCTACAGAAGAGTGAAGTGTCTCACCCTCGACAGATAGGAAAGCTCCTTTCAAACTAGGAAGGCCATACAGAATCTGAAGAGTTTGCCGAATGGGTACTTTTAAGCTCAAATAATTAGATGGCAAGTCGATCCCTCGTGCTTGGAATGTGGAGAACCTTCACAAATTCTATCAGTGATATGAAAAGTAAAGTAAAGAATTAATAAAGTTTGAAGTTTAAAGAAAGATTCCAAAATTTCATTAAGTTAAGAATGGAGGTACAAAATTAGGCACTATCGGCCTTGGGTACAAAAAAACAAAAAAGAAAATCTATTCTAAAGAAGTAGGGGCCTCATGGGCCTCTCCCTCGCTCCCTGCCACCTCCTGAGCCTCGCCCTCCGTGATCTCCCCGATGCCAGTCGTGGCAGTGTCCTCTATGTCTCGACCAGCAGCAGTTGCACCCAATTCCCCTGAAAGGGCACTCAAGTCAAGGTCAAAAAAATAAAGCCCCGGGTAAAGAGACTCAGTCTTTTTTCTGGCCTCATTGAAACCCATCAAGAACTGAGCCCCAGCCTTATCCAGCAAGGCCTCCTTGGCCTTGGCTGCCACCTCCTCTCTCTCAGCGGCCTTGGCGACCACCTCTTCAACTGGGCACGGATCAGGTCCCTCTCCTTCCTGAGGGCATCCTCAGCCTTACGCCGATGGTCTCTCTCGAAGATGGCATCATTCTTGGCCCATTCGACAGCCTCTAGAGAGGAGGATAAAGCCCAGACCAGTTCTCGAGTCTCTTCCAGTCTGTACTCAATTTTTGCTAAGTGCTCAGCCATATCAGTGCTTCGCTGAGCAAGGACCCCGCCAAGGACTCCAGCCTGAAACAAGGGCATTATTAAAAGAAAAGCAAATGAATTGAAGAACTATAACGAAGGAAAGAAAAATACCTGGGAGAAAGCGATCTCTAAGGCTGAGCAAAGTGCCTCGAAGGGCTTCGCCGAAAGCTCCAGCATATCGTGGGGAAGGATCCCTAGGATAAGGTGTTCGCGAGCAACCTTCAGATGCGCGAACACCAAGTCATCTCCCCTCAGCACCCATCATGGCATGAAGATGGAAATTGTCCCAGGTCCCTCCCTGAATGAAGATGGTCCCGGGGGAGGAGTGGGTGCAGCTGGATCCGCCCTCTCCTAAAAAACTGGAACCCTTGAAGGGCTCCCCACTACAATGGGCACTGGGGTTGAGGCTCAGGCCTTCTTTTTCTGCTCATGCCCAGAGCTACCAGCCTCTGCAGCCCTCTTCTTCTCCCAGGCCATGTGTTTGGCCCTCTCCTTAGCTTTAGCAACTACTTCCATATCTGTACAAAGAACGAGCATTAATAACTTAGAATAAAAAATCAAAATTGCTATAAGCTAAAAGACTAAGGGCTACCATGCTCGAGGTTCGGAGGAAGGCTATGAGGGTAGAGGTTGCGCCTGTGGAGCTCTTTCTTATCTCCAAGCACCTCGATATCCAAAGGCGCGGCCAGCATGGCATTCAATATCTCCTGCTCTCAGTGCAGGAGGTGCTGCCTCTTGCACTTGCCAACACACTCCAAGCTCCAAGCTCCAAGCGAGGGGGACGTCGAAGCTCTTAGCACTCTTTATAAAAAAGAAAGCCCCCTTCCACCTCTTTCTAGAAGAAGGCTTGTTCTTTAAAACCCTCTTCTGCCTCCTCGAACTAACGATAAACCACCTCGAATGACCAAGATGGGCTAGCTAGAAGTGGGCTTTGAACACGTTCATGTTCATTACCCCTTCCACCTCCTGGCACATGACAATGAATGCCAGGATCAGCCGGATGGAGTTGGGTACCAGTTGATTCAGTGCGATACCAAAGCATTTGAGCACTGAGCAGAAGAACGGGTGGAGAGGGAACCTAAGCCCAGCCTTTAGCTACTGTTCGTAAATACATAGCTCATAAGGCACTTGGCTCCTCAGATGGTACTCCATGGGGATCCTATACCTAATTCTCATCCCCACAAGTTCAGACTCCTCTACCACACTTGAAATGGAGTTCGCTTCGAACATCCACTCCTCCCTTCCAGTATCTAGGGTGTCATCCCTAATGAGCATCGACGCTCGGACATCCTCCTCTCCAGATAACTCTCCATCCTCACTCTCCTTTTCATCCCCTCTCCCTGGAAAATAAGGCACAAGGGCCAGAGCCCCATCACGAGGGGCAGCCTCCAAAGAAGAGGCTTCATCGCTAGAGGAGATACCCATTGCCTCCTCTAACTCCTTCGAAAGATTCCCGCTTTTTTCACTCTCAGACATTCTACTCACCAAGAGATCTTTTTGGGTCACCTCCTAAGGAAACCGAGTGCTCTCGAAGTGTTTCTCTAACTATATGCTCTCAAAATCACGTGCAAGTGAGAAATAAAACAAGGATGGATCCCCTTTTATAGAAGCTGTGGCAGTAGAACCGAGGAACATTAACTCAACTCTCCAAGCGGAGCGACGCACCCTTTGTTGTCACCTAAGGGTCGTTTCTAGACCTCGAGGTGCCAACTATCATCAAAACATGCCCCTTGCTATGCCCAATGCACCGCCATTTAATGATAGCCACCATTATTCACTACGCCTATCCAAAAAGAACTTATTGGCCCAAGACAAAGAAAAAACCTATAAGGCCCAAATCAAAAGCCCAAGAGCGCACAATGGAAGTAAACCCATGAGCACAATTTTGCCAAGTCCTGATAGCTTAGACTGATTTCGCCAAGACCGAGCATATGAGCTGCTTGTCATACGCTCGGCCTGATCTCACCAAGCCCAAGTGTATGAGCTACTTGTCATATGTTTGGCCTGATTTTGCTAAGTCCGAGTGTATGAGCTACTTGCCATACACTCGGCTTGATTTCGCCAAGTCCGAGCATATGAGCTGCTTGTAGCTTATACACTCGGCCAGAATTCGCTAAGTCCGAGTGTATGAGCTGTTTGTCATACACTCAGCCTCATTTCACTAAGTCCGAGCGTATGAGCTGCTTGTCATATGTTCTACCTGATTTCTCTAAGTTCGAGCGTATGAGCTACTTGTCATACGTTTGGCCTGATTTCGCCAAGCCCGAGTGTATAAGCTGCTTGTCATACGCTCGGCCTGATTTCACCAAGTCTGAGCTTATGAGCTGTTTGTCATACCCTTGGTCAGATTTCACCAAGTCCGAGCGAATGAACTGCTTGTCATACGCTCAGCTAGAATTTACCAAGTCCGAGCGAAACTGTTTGTCGTACACTTGGCCTGATTTCACCAAGTCTAAGCGTATGAGCTGCTTGTCATACACTCGGCCTGATTTCGCCAAGTCGGAGCATATGAGCTGCTTGTCATATGCTCGACTTGATTTCGCCAAGTCCGAGTGCATGAGCGGCTTGTCATATGCTCGGGCAAAATTCACCAAGTCCGAGCGTATGAACTACTTGTCATACGCTCGGCCTCATTTGGCCAAGAACGAGTGTTTGAACTGTTCTTCATACGCTCAGCCAAGATTTCTCCAATATCGAGCGTTTGAATTGTTCTTCATACACTCGGCCAAGATTTCTCCAAGACCGAGCATTCGAACTTTTCTTCAAACACTTGGCCAAGATTTTGCCAAGATCAAGCTCTTATTTTATGGAAAGCAAAGTATAAAAGCAGGAAACTAATGTATGCGAGGCAAAATTTGAAGGAAAGACTTTTTATTAATTTATCGAAAGATTACAGCTAACGACCTCGAAGTATAAGCAAAAGAGGACCCTAACGGCCTCGAAGTACAAAGAAAAAACCAATAATTCTAGTGCAAGTCAATCAAGGAAGGGGCTGCCTCAGCCTCTTTGTCTTGAAGACCTCCCCCTTTTGTGACGGACTGCACTCATCCTAAGTCTGGGCGTTCATCCCCTACGGAAGGCTGCCCCATGCCTGGATGTTTTTCTTGCCCCCCGTCTGCTCTTGCCCCTCAGGCTGCTCCCCCACCAGAACAGGCTCTTCCTCCTCCTCAGACTCCAGTAGATCAAGGCCTGAGGAGACTATCTCAAGGCACCTGACCTCAACCCTCCTCTTGGCTTCCATAAATCCCTTAAAGAACTGCTGATCCCCCTCCTTCTCCAGAGACACTTCCTTCAGAACTTTCAAAGATCAGTGTGAGGACTTTCAAAAGTAAGAAAGTGAGGCCAAGGGCTCCCAATTCTTAGAAAACAAAACTTGTTTTGGTTTAAAGAAGAGATAACATAAACCCTTTTTATAAAAAGGGAAAACACGTTCAACGAGGGCACTTAATGCAAGCACAGAAAAAGAGGAGACCTTTAAGATCTTAAGACCACTCACATGCTTCTCTAGGCGTCTTCTCACTTTCTAAAAGCAACAAACCTGTTCCCAAGGTCCGCCATTCAATGCAAGGTTGACTCTCGCTTGCTTTAAGTGTCCCCAATGCTGGACACCCAGCTCTCCAAGTTTAAACACTTGGACTGCTACATACGTGCTCAGCTCCACTCATGCTCCGGCCCATATGAATTGCCCCACGCATACCCGGCTCGGTTCTATCTAAGCGTGACACACTGTCTCTTTAGTTAGAAGACCGTGCCCCACAATACTTCCTTAAGCACATAAATGTACTCAAGGAAGTGGGGGGCCTGTGATGGGGCCTGATGTAGCCCATAACACTCCGGGCCATAAACACTCCGGCCTATAACACTCCACCTATAGCCTATGACACTTCGACCCATAACACTTCGACCCAATAGACCTACGCCTGGGCTCCCTCTACAACATGCCTCCCTACGACACGCCATCCTGCAGCCGCCTTGTAGCCACCCTACAACACGCCGCTCTGCAGCCACCCTACACCACGCCGTCCCCTGATCATGCAATCAATGCCTTAACACTGACGAGACATGGGCAATGCCCGTTCAGAGGGCTATAAATAAGTTGAGGTATGGAATTTATAATTCATTCAGACTTAATCTACTTACACCCAAGCTCTTTTAGATTTAACCTTCGGTCTCGCCCCTTTTTAAGCTTTCGTTCTAACTTGAGCTTCGAAGCGCCCTCGAAGGTCTCCCCCTCCCCTCCTTCTGAGGGCCTTTAGTTCATCCCTGTTACTTGTGTAAAGCCCAGGCCAGATCAGCACCCAGGCCATGTCAGCCCCCAGGCCACGTCAGCACCCAGGCCACGTTGGCAGTAGCAATTTTTTGGCATAAACACTAGGCAAATTGGATTTTCTTATAAAACTAGGCAAATTGGATTTTCTTTAGATTTTCTTATAATACTAGGCAAACTAGAATTTGTTCAACATTTTAACAAACCAACAAAACCAGTAAAATGAGTTGGCCTTCTTTTTCCTAACATCATAAACAACATTCAGCAAGGACTTAGATAAAGGTAGTCATGCATTAATAAGTTAACTAAGCCTTGAAATTAATATTTTAAAGAAAGAGGCAAGATCCTCATAAACTAACACACAAATTTCTAGACATCAAGTTAAAATGTTAGAAAACAATCAATCTTAACCATGTCAACTTTGTTTTTGAAAGAATGGTTACAATTCAAAAAACAATAATCATGATAGAATTTCACAAGCCTTTAATTTTAGGTACAAATGCTACAAGATGAAAAGCCAAAAGTATCAATGTGAATTGATGCACCACAACAACTCTTTCTTTTAAGTTTTTAAAGAGCATATGCTCAATTAATAATGGAGACATGCTACGCACACCTAAATAACTAATTCTCTAATTAGGCTTGGGAAAGTGCTTAAAATTCTCCCAATCAAAAGCATAAACAAAATAATGTGTGAAAATATATCTAATGCAAGCTCTTAATCACTTCAAGGGGACAGATAGTACTTACACCGCAAAGAGGAACAAAACTAGTTCGAGTATGAGGTCTTCCTATAGAGATATAATTCTTAACCTGTTTCAATTAAGAAAAGAAGAAAATTGTACATTATATTCAATCCATGCATTGTATCAACCATAGAGATAATAATGACTCAAGAAAAAATAATGGTAAGAGGACAAAAGAAGTCACCCAAAGATATTTATTGCGTTTTGTTCACAAAATCCATGTATGTTTTTACTGATTTTCTGTCAGCACTTTCGTGTATCTTTTTACTGCGTTTCATCTTTCTCATTTTACATTACCTTTTAAACTTCATCACACTCAGCTTGTCCTATTCTGCATTAAGTGCTAAGGTTGAAAAAAAATAAATAAAGGTAAGAAAATAATGATTTTCTTAGCTAGAAGTTTGTCAAATGACCTATACACAAATCTAGTGGATGGATATACTTTATTTAGAATAACAATCCAAATCATGAGGAACTTTATTGAGCACCACTCTATGTATGTTCAGCCAAAGAAAGAAATAAAAAGAAAAGAAAAAAATCTAATAAGTAACATTATGCATTCATACCCTAGCCTTGGAGTAAAAGATGAGGGAAAGCCTTTTGCCGAAACCATTTTCTCTGCTTGTGGGAGACAACTTTGGCTAGGTGTCACGCGCTGTTGATGCTTAAAATCTGCAGATTAGCTGGAGGTCGGTATTTCAATGATCTGCATAAGGAAATATGGGTGAACTATAGAGTCATCGAAGAAAAAATGGGGTGATACCTCCGAGTACACTCTGACGCTCTTGTCAATACAAGGTCTTGAGAAAATGGGGAGAATCATGATTAGTGCTTTAGTAATGAGTTTGTAAAAAATTGAAGATGGTTTGGATTCACATACTCTGGGTCTTTTATAGTATTCAGAAGTGAGGTTGCCCATATGTTGGGGATGGAGCGATCCCGAAGATCCCGTTCCTCCAGCAGAGGATCTAGTCGTGTGTCCAAGGATGGTCCAATCCATGTAATCATGCTCATTGTTCTATACAGGGGAGCTCATGAGTAATGATAGTGTCACCAACTGCTTGTCTATCTGTCATCAAGCTAATGAGCGGGGGAGCCATTCGTATGTCATCAGACCGATGGCCTAATCCCTGTAATCATGCTTAAAGTTTTGTGTAGAGGAGCTCGTGAGTGACGATGGTGTCACCAACTGCTTGTCCATGTGTCATCAGGCTATTGAGGGGAGAGCTGTCTGCATGTCATCATATTATATGATGGTGTCACCAACAGCTTGTCCATGTGTCATCAGGCTATTGGGGGGAGTTGTTCGCATGTCATCATATTATTGGATGGTGAATTATTGGCTGTATCAAAGGCCCCCCACTTCCTTAAGTACATTTATGTACTCAAAGGAAGTATGATGGGACTTCGACCTTGGAGATGTTGGTCCGAGCATATGATCAGCAGTTTGGCCTGGGCCGTTTGGAGATTGGTAGCGGATTCTTTGGGCTTCTTCCCTTGGAGTTCTTAGTGGACTCTTGGGCTTCTTCCCTCGGTTTTGGGCATTGGATAATTCTTTTTGACCTTTAGGCCCAGAAAGAAAAATCTTTGGGCCGTTTTTAGAACCTTCTATGAGGGCATTTAATGTAGGAGCGATGGACTACTTCTTACACGTGGAATACTGGGTCATTTAATACGTGCAACTGTTCTGAGTGAAAATGGTGGCACTCATCATTGATTTATTCCGTTGGGGAGTGGAACAGTGCCTTGGTTATGCCAAGGATTACTCTTTCATGACTGAGGGAGTCTTGGGGAATGAAACGGCATATCGAGCAAGCAAAACATCGGGTCGTTGCGACTGGGAGGGCCTTTGGAGAACGTAAACGTTACCTCGGTTATCTCAAACGTCAAATCTTCCCAATTATAGTGAAGTTAATTCTTCTCGTTTGCGATGCTTTTATTCTTATATAAGAGTGGTTCCTTCTCATTTCTCTTCACTTTATCTCATTTACAACCAAAGAAATATTTTGAGAGCCTTCAAACTTGGTCAAAAGTTTGAGAATGCTCTAGTTGATTCGTGGGTGCTCAGAGTCAGGTAGAGATCTTTGGGAGTGCTTTTACTATAGGGAGACTAAGGCATGAGCTAAGGAACTGTTGCTCGGGCTTTATCGTAAATATCTACTTGGTGAGTCTTTCTATCTACTTTATCATGTCTTCGGTAGATAGATTCGTGATAGGCCCGGTAGTGGTAGTGAGGATAGTGGGGATATATATAAGGAGTTGAAGGAGGCCATGGGTATGAGCCTGTCCTCCAATTAGGATGTGTTCTAGGAGAGTGCCAAGGCCTAGGAGGGGTCATTGGAAATGGTGCCCTATGCGGCAGTGGAAGAGGAAGAAAATGAAGAGGACTCCACCTCTAATGGCGAGGATAAGGTAGACGCTGCCTTGGCCTGGATTAGGGGGGACGTGGCAGTGGAGGAGAGGGTGCAGTGGTCGTTCGCTATGAACGCTGTAGCCAGCTAACTGAGGGAGGAGGCTCTTGAGGTTATCCAGAGAATGTACCATATCCCTAAGGAATACACCCTCGGGCTAGCTGGGGTTGGAGAGAGGGCTTGTAATGTCCTCTCGAGTCACACACCTTTCGAGTTGTGTGTTTATGAACAACACATGAAGGCAAGGCTCGGGATCCCTCTCCATCCCTTCTTCTGCGTAGTGCTAATGTTTTTTGACATAGCATTATGTCAGTTGGTGTTGAACTCAGTGAGGCTGATCATGGCCTTCATAAGTGTCTGCATGGAAATGGGAGGGTTGATGAACATCAATGTTTTCAAAGCCCACTTCTAGATAAGCAAGCACGACAAATCCCGGTGGGTCATGAATAGCTCGAGAGCAAAGAGGAGGCTGCTGAAGAAGACACCTTCTTCGATCAAGAGGTGGAAGAAGTCCTTCTTCTTCGTCCAGAGCGAAAGGAGTTTTGAAGTCCCGCTCTCTTGGAGTTTGGATTGTGCGAGCAAGTGCAAAAAACCGCATTTCCTATTCTATGAGAAAGAGATGTTAAACTCTATAGTGGCTGTGCCTATGGACGTGGAGGTCTTATACGATAAGAAGAGTTAGCGAAGCACGACCTCTGCCCTCGATGCCCAGAGGAAACCGTAGAGAGAGATAATCTCCGTGCTTGTGCCCCATTTTTTTGCTTAAATACTTTTTATGTTTTCCCTTTTTTTCTCATACATTCACTTCACACTTATGCATTTTCCTTTCTATGCTTGGGTAGAGATGGAGGCTACAACATGGGCCAGGGAGCAGGCCAGGAGGATTACCCTAGAGAAGAAGAGGGCTGCTCAGGCGGAGAAACAACTTATGCAGGCCCAAGGTTCGAGGAAGAGCCCACGAGCTCTCTTCTCTAGTATTGTTGACATGGACTACCCTCTTGAGCCCTCCCATGAGCCAAGTGTTATCCTTGCTGCACCCCAATCAGAGTCGACGCAGGCTTCGTCTTCGTCCCTAAGTACTCCTTCTGGGTCCACGGTCTTCACGCTCAATGGGGCTTGAAGATCAATGATTCTGTTTTCACCCATCCCAGGGTAGCTCGTGAGCACCTCGTTATGGGGGTCCCGCCTCATGACCTGATTGAGCTTTCACGAAGGTCGATCGAGGGGCTTTGCTTAGCTGTTGAGGCCTTGACCTCTCAGGTAAAAGTTGTCCCTCTTCTTTCCTTACATAATTTCTTCCTCTTGGTAGTTAACAACTTTTTCTTCATTTCAGTCCGGTGTGCTACTTACGGTGCTTTCATGTAGATGCTTGGACATAGCCGAGAAGCTAGCCCAGTCTTAACAAAAGTTGAAAGAGAGTGACATGCTCATTCGCCAGCTACGCATACCTGGAGGGGGCCAACTAGGCCAAGATCGAGGCCACATAGTAGAAGGACGTCCTGCGCCTAGAGAAGGACACCACAGTAGCCTTAGAGTAGTGGCTGAGGGAGAAGGCCGAGGAGATTACCTAGATGGCCATAGAGGATGCCCTAGCTGCCTTTAAGGATTCAACTTCCTACCGCGAAGCTGTTGAGACGGCCGTGGAGGAGGCTCTGGGTGCCGTCAAGGATTCGGCCTCCTATCGAGAGGCTGTTAAGGAGGAGGCCGATCAGTAGCATTTTGAGGGCTTTTTGAAGGCCAAGAAAAAAGCCGAGATCTTTTATCCTGAGGTCGATTTCACAACTTTAGATCTAATTGGATTTGGAGGAGGAGTTAGCTGCGGTCAGTGAGAACGACGAGGAGGAGGCGGCTGCTCAACTAAGGGGTGAGGCCAGGGCTATGTCCAAAGGGGTGGCCACCTTCTGAGGACTATATTTTTTTCATTGTTTTTTGTAATTTAAGGAAGATAGTGCCATTATGTCAATTTAACTCGCTGTTTAATGAAATGCCAAATTTTATTCCTTTTAGTTTGATGTCGTTTTGCTATAATTACACTTGAGTTTTTGATATTACAATTTTTATTAACAACTAAGGCGCTTCATGAGCTATACTCGAGGTATATACTACTGGTAGAACTTACAGAGGTTCTCTATGTTCCAAGTGCGAGGAGTGGGCTTACCATCTAGTTCTTTGAGTTCAAAAGTTTCGATACGACATACCCTTAGGATGTGATATGGGCTTTCTCAGTTTGGGATGAGCTTCCCTGTTTCTCGTGGATAAGACACTTCATTTTTTCGCAGGACGAGGTCTTATAACTTGAAACTTCTATTTCAAACTCGAGAGTTATGATACCTGGAGGTCCTTTGCTAATAGACGGCCAGCCAAATATGTGCTTTTTTCTGAGCTTCGTCGATAAGATTGACATTCACTAGTAGGGCTTCTTCGTTGTTGTCTCGTTCGAAATTCTATACTCGTAGTGAGGGCACTTCAATATCTAAGGGGATAACCACTTCGACGTCGTAGGCCATGAAGAAGGGGGTTTTTCTTATGGGCGTTCGAATGGTGGTTTAGTATGCCCAGAGTACGTTTGGAAGGTGGTTGGTTCATTACTTATCTGTTTCATCTAATCTCCTCTTGATGCCTTGTAGAAGCATCCTATTGGTTACTTTGGCCTGCCAGTTAGCTTGAGGGTACCTGACAGAGGAGAATCGGTGTTCGATGCGCAGCTCCTCACAAAATGTCTTGAATCGGGCGCTGTCAAACTGTTTGCCGTTGTCAATGACTAGTACTCGAGGCACGTCGAAACAACATACTATGGACTTCCAGATGAAACTACAAGCCTGATGATCAGTTATGCTAGACAACAGTTTCACTTCTAGCCACTTGGTGAAGTAATCTACTGCCACGATGTGGTGCTTTCGAGGAGGTCCGTTCCCTACATGGCGAAAGGAAGTGGGCTTGTGATCGAGGTAAGGGGATTTATCAGTCGGTAGGGTACCGGGGAGTACTACTCACAGCTTCTACAATTCTTAAAACTTTGAAGGCTAGGGCTCGGCCTCCTAGGTTATTCTCGCATACTCCTTCATAAACCTCCCGAAGGGTGGAGTTGGCTTCAATGTGTCCTGGACATCTTAGGTAAGGTGTCATGAGACCTCTTTTGTACAACTGGTCATCTATGACCGCATATCGTGATGCTAGAGAAACGATTTTCCTAGCTTCGCTTTTCTGCTCGGGGAGCTGGCCGTCACGTAAATATCGAAGGATCGAGTCAACCCAAGTTTCTCTCTCAGTAATTGGCATCATAAGGATCTCCTCAATGCTTGGGATGACAAGTGTCTCAAGGTACATAGCCTGAGTCGGCTCAGGCCATCAGGAGAAAGCGAGTCGAGCTAAAGAGTCAGCCTTCGAGTTCTTTGCTCAGGGAAATTAGATGATCTGAAACACTCTGAATCTAGTGTCGAGTTCCTTAGCTTTCTTAAGGTAGCGGGAAATTTTCTCTCATCGGGCTTTGAATTCTCTGTTAATCTGATTTACTACCAGCTGTGAGTCGTTATATGCGTCTAGAGCCTTGACGGCCATCACCTTGGCAAACTTCATTCCAACGAGCAATGCCTCATACTCAGCTTCATTGTTGGAGGCTTTGAACCCGAACTTCAAGGTGTACTTGATGGTGAAACCATCTAGGCTACATAAAATAAGCCTAGCCTCACTTTCGGCATTGTTGGAGGATTCATTGACATAAAGGGTCCACTATGGAACCTGCTTAGCCACTTCAGGGTCCAGGGTTGGGTCTGGTTTCCCTTAGAGTGTTGTCTTTACGGTGAAGTTTATGAGAGCTTGAGCCTTGATGGCCTTGCGGGGATGATATCGAATGTCGAACTCACCAAACTCTATGGACCACTTGACCATCATCCTGAAGACGTTTGGCTTGTGGAGCACTTGCCTCAGTGGTTGGTCCGTCCGGTGGACGATGGTGTGTGCTTGAAAATATGGTCGGAGCTTCCATGTTGTGATAAGGAGGGCATATGCTATCTTTTCTATCGGGAGATACCGTGTTTCTGTATTATGGAGGATTTTGCTCACATAGTACATGAGTCTTTGGACACCTACCTCCTCTCGAATTAGGATGGAGGCCACTACTTCCTGCTTAGACAAAAAATACAAAAAAAGTTCTTTGCTGGTGACAGGCTTGGTCAGAAGCCAGGGCAAGCTCAAATATTATTTCAGCTCTTCGAATGCCTTTTGATAGTCTTCAGTCCAGGTGAAGTCTTTCGCTTTTCTGATGGCTTTGAAGAAAGAGAGGCACCTTTCTATGGACTTCGACATAAAACGACTGAGTGTGGCTACCCGTCTTGTCAACCGTTGTACTTCTTTTATCGTCCGAGTTGAGTTCATACCAAGGATAGCCTCAAATTTTTTCGAGTTGGCCTTGATTCCTCTTTGAGTTACCATAAAGCCGAGGAACTTTCCCCCAGTGACTCTAAAAACTCACTTCATGAGGTTCAACTTCATCTAGTGGTGTCGAAGTACCTCGAATGCTTCCTCTAATTTGGCTTTGCGATTATTCGCCTCGATGCTCTTAACTAACATGTCGTCTGCATAAACCTTTATGTTTCACCCGATCTATCTGTGGAAGATCTTGTTCATTAACCTCTGGTAGGTTGCCCTATCATTTTTAAGTCCGAAGGGCATAACCTTGTAACAGTATAACCCTTGGCCTGTGACGAAGGTTGTTTTCTCCTAGTCGAGCTCATGCATGAGGATCTGTTTGTAGACAAAATAGGCTTCAATAAAGGTCAGAAGCTCATGTCCCAATGTCACATTGACAAGCTAATCGATCCATAACAGTGAAAAGCTATCCTTCGAGTAAGCTTTGTTTAGGTCAATGAAATTGACGCAGATTCGCCACTTGCTGTTGATTTTTTTAACCATCACCACGTTGGAAACCCAGTTGGGATAATCCATCTCTCGAACAAAGTTGGCTGTAAGTAGCTTGTCTACTTTGGCTTTGATAGCGGCCTGTCATTCGGGGGTGAACGATCTCTTCTTTTGGATGATCAATTTATGGCTCGGATTTACGTTTAACTGGTGCACAATGACTTCTAGGCTAATTTCGGGCATGTTCGAGGCCGACCATGCGAATAGATTCTGATTCTTTCATAGGAGGGAGAGCAAGGATCTTCTGGGGCCTTCGAGGAGGTTAGAGCCAATTTGGACCGTTCGGGAGGTGTCTTCACCCAGGGGGATTGTGGTTAGTTCTTCCATAGGTTGACCTCTGGGGAATCTTTCCTCATCTTTGCAGTCTTCTACTTCAAGAAAGAGGGCCTCTATCCTCTTCCCCCCCTCTCACAACGTTTAGGTAGCAGGATCTGGAGACTTGTTAGTTCTCTCTGACTTTAACTACCCTATCGTCGGTGGAGAACTTCATCTTCAAATAGTAGGTAAAGATGACTGCTTTTAGTTTGTTGAGGGTGGGCTTATCGAGGATCACATTGTAAGATGACGGTTGCTTCACTACCAGGAAAGTAGTTTGTACAGTAGTTGTTTTTGGGGCCATCCCAGCGGTGACTGGGAGAACTGTGCTACCCTCGGTGAGCATCAGGCCCCCGAGAAACCATACAGTGGAGTAGAGATTGGTTCTTGTTGAGCATCCTCCAACTGCATCTACCGAAAAGTGTCGTAAAACAGGATGACGGTCGAGCTCCCGTTGTCCACCAGGATGTGTCTGACGTTGTGGTTGGCCACAAGAAAGGAGACCACCATAGCATCGTCATGTGGGGTTGTACTCCATCCAGATCATCATCTGCGAAGGAGATTGTTTGGTCCGTCTTTCTATTCTTATGGGGCCCATTAACAGATTCCACGGATATGGCGTATGCCTTTCCATTGTGTCCTGAGTTGCCACGGATATGGGGCCTCCGTAGATTGTCTTGATGATCTTGGTTCTGGTAGCTTCTAGGCCTCTTTGGCTGGGCTTTTCTCGGTTCAGTCCCGGGCTCCTTCGAGGGGCTTGGTATGCCCGACTTTGACAGGGTGGACACTCAAGACTTCTCTGAGGTGGTTCGGACATCCCCCCATCCCATGGTCTGGTAAACTCTTTCAATTACCCCCTGTTGATGAGGACCACAATTTGTTGTTTAAGGGCAAGGGACCTTCGGTATCGTGCCCATGGTTTCTGTGGAACCGATACCACTTGGTTTGATTTTCGTTGAGGTGTAATGGACCCGGGGGCCATTAAAGAATTGTTCTGTCTTGAATCTTCATCAGGACGTTCTTCCTAGATGCGTTGAGTGGACTAAAACTCTTAAAGCGGCCAGGGACTTTGTACCTACCTTCGTGATGGGGTCGCTTGGTTGGTCCACTGTGAGGGTTGACAGGGTCTTTCCTCTTTTTCTTTGTGTCCCCTTGGCTTTCTCTTCAGAAGGCTTGGTCATCTTCCATTAGCATGTACTATTTAGACCGAGCCAGGATTTCGTTCATGTTATTAGGCGGCTGCTTGGTGAGTTTGGAACTAAAGATCCCGGATCTTAGTCCGTTCTAGAATGCTAGCATCTAGATGTTGGTGTAACGACCCATCCCAGGTTGGGCACCCCTGAGACAGTGTCATCACATTTTAAAAATCCCAACACGACATATATATGCAATAAATAAAAATAATACTAACAGAAATTCTTTCTCATCAATCATCAACCCTCAACAGGGGAGATACATCAATCTGATCTTTAAACATTATACACAACGTAATATGCATGAATATTTACAAATAAATTTTTATTTTACTTTTCTCATTAGTTTGAGGATGTTGACACGTACGTGGCTTACAAAAATGATTTCGTCTGACTCTCAACCCACCAGACTATTTGTCTTGTCTGCTACCTGAAATCATTGTACAATGAGGGATGAGCTTCACAAGCTCAGTGAATTAAATTTACTAGAAGTACTCAATCTGTATAAATAGTCTTTCAATATTAAATCAATATATTTTACATAACTTGATAATAGTGTTCTACTATCACTACACATATCATAAGTCTCATTCTCTATCAATCTCTTCTTCTTATTTATTGGTTCACCTTAAAACCATCAATTATCTCATAATTACCTCGTAATGAGGTTCACATCATAAAGTCTACCATTTAGATGGTTCTTATCACCATAACTATCTTTCTGTGAGACTCATCCGTCTATAAATAAATTCACAATAACACACCACACATAAGCATTTCAATAATGCAAGCAATAATTAAAACATATGTAATGCATGAATTATTATTATGGGAACGTCTTCCCACATGTTGACTTGTTTTTATCTTAGACTGGTTGCCTTCTTAGTTCTTATATTCTCATTTAGACTGCTTGCCTTCGCGGTTCTTTTCTTTACAGCTTGTCTCGGCTGTCACGAATTTATTTCTAGCATATATCGGCTGTCACGTTGTCCCTTTTATTTCCAGCCTATATCAGCTATCACGGTTTTTCAATTAGACCGGCCCCTTCCCGGTTCTTTTCTTTTATTTAATGCATATACATATAAACAATGATATGAAATATGTATATCAACAGTAATATAAAAAAAAATAACATAAATTCAAATATTTAAATTTAGCTATCATGTCTTTCCTCAAATTATTATAAAAATTTTCACTAAATTACTCTCATCATAAATCATATCAAATCATCCATCTTAGCTTGTCAAGATCCACCAATTTTCATCTCCTCATAATTCATATCAAAATATCAACCATAGCTGTTGGGAAACCACCTCAAGATGCCCAGGTGGTGATCTTCCAAACACCCAAGTCTAGAACGACTTGTAATACAACCGAAACAAAATAGGAATAAAAAACCAATCAAAGAAAGAACACCAGCAATTGTTATCGAGGTTTGGTAATAGCCTACGTCCCCGTGAGTTCCCCTGAAATCTCTGAACTAAATCAATGGTTCCTTATAGATACAACAACTCCTCTTCAAGAATCTCAAGTTCTTGAAGAACGAAAGAAGAGAAAACAAAAAGTAATAAGGAACTATTACAAAGCCCTTCTCCCCAATCTATACTACTCTCTCTCTAAGCAACCAGCCTGTCTTGTGTTTTTGTGTCTTTGCACTCTCACACTTGCACTTGAATTCTCTTGTATAATGACCACTTGTGTTTACAACTTGTTCTCTTTTCTTGTGTTGAGATTGAAGCTAGGTGACCCTTTATATAGTGCACCACTTCTTGAGCCAATCTTTGAAATCAATCTCCACCCTTAGATCTTAAGGACCAATCAATCATAGCCCTTCAACAATCCTAAGTAATCTTGTGCATTTTGTTCATGCCCCACACATTATTTGAGAGTGTTGGAAAACCAAGCATCAGTGTGCCTAGCGCCGCGACACCACTGCTCTATGTGCTGGGCGCCGCGGCGCACACTACCCTGTGCCACGGCGAACACTGCCTAGAAGTGACCCATCTACTGGACGCCGTGGCTCACCAAGGCTGGGCCACAGTGCACACTGGTGGAGGACCTTTTCTCCCTTGCTGTAGGCCACGGTGAACAAAGCTAGGCCGCGGCGCACACCTCTAAGCCTGATGCTGAACATACCAAACCCTTCAACTAGTTTAATCCTTGGACAAATACCAACAATCTCTACCTTTGTCTAAGCGATTAAACCTGAACCCATTGTGCAGAGAACTTAGGATCCAAACTCAACTTGAGTCACCATATCAACCGATCCCAATCCTAAGAAGTCCAAGGCAATGATTGAATTTGCTTAGAGGTAGAAACTTGGTGCCTAAATCTGCAGGATTTTCTTCCGTGGCCACTTTATCCACATGAATGCATCCTTCTGTAAAATTTTCCCGAATGATATGGTACCGAACATCCATATGCTTTGTCCTCTCATGGAACACCGGATTCTTGCACAAATACAATGCACTTTAGCTATCCGTATAAACCACCACCTGCTCTTTTAGTACCTTCAATTCTTCCAACAACCCTTTGCACCACATAGCCTCCTTTATGGCTTCCATTGCCGCTATGTACTTAGCCTCAGTTGTTGAGAGTGCTACCACAGGCTGCGACTGAGCCTTCTAACTTATAAAATATCCGTTTAAGTTAAAGAAGTAGGAGGTAATCAATCTTCTTTTATCCTGGTCTGCTTTATAGTCCAAATCCACAAAACCCTCAAGACAGATGGACTTACCCCTCTTCTCATAAACTAGCCCTACTTTTGGGCTTCCTTTTAAGTACCTCAGCAACCACTTCATCCCAAGCCAATGCTCCTTTCCGAGATTACTCATAAACCTGTTGAGAACACTCATTGCATGAGCAATGTCAGGTCTAGTGCTTACCATCATGAACATGACTGATCCAACCGCACTAGAGTAGGGACTGTTTCCATTTCCTTCTTCTCCTCATCCGATCTCGAACATTGATCGCTGGAGAACTTGAAATAACCAGCAAGGGGAACCTTCACTGGTTTGTTATCTTCCATAGAGAATTTAGATATCATCTTCTCTATGTAGGAAGTTTGAGAAATCTTCAATCGGTTTCTCTCCCTTTCCCGGATTATACTCATCCCAAGGATCTTCTGTGCATGGCCAAGATCCTTCATCTCAAACTCCTAATTGAGTTGAGACTTCAATTTTTCTATCCTCTCCATGCTGCTCCCAACTAGTAGCATATCATCAATATAGATGATGATGATCATCACTTCTTCCACCTTGTGCCCCTTGTAGTACAAGCATGAATCATAGTAGCTCGTCATGAAACCCAAGCTAGTTACAAAGGAATCGAACCTCTTATTCCATTGCCGAGGTGATTGCTTCAGGCCATAGAGAGATTTCTTCAATTGGCACACCAACTATCCCTGCCTTCCTTCCTCATAGCCTTTGGGTTGCCCCATGAAAATGGTCTCATCAAGCTCTCCATGTAAGAACGTTGTCTTCACATCCATTTGTTCAATTTCCCAATTAAATTGGACCACCATAGCCAATATTATCCTTATCGTCCTATATTTCACAACCAGTGAGAATATTTCTGTGAAATCTATGCCTTCTATTTGTGTGAACCCCTTTGCCACTAGCCTAGCTTTATACCAGACTTCATCCCTAGGAGTGTTCCCTTCTTTGATCTTGTAGATCCACCTACAATCCACAACTCTCTGTTTTTCTTGTTTGAGCACCAATTCCCAAGAGTTGTTCTTCCTCAAAGAAGTCATTTCTTCCTTTATAGCTAGCTGCCACTTTGATGAATCCGTACATTCCATGGCAGCCAGGGAAGTTATGGTTCAACCGGTTCCTTCTGAACAAGGAGCTGCTATATTAGCATCCACAAACCTAAATCTCAAGGTGGTCTAACCACCCTCCTTCCCTGGTCCCTTGTGAGCTAGTAGTCATTCTGACTTGCTGCATCAACCCCTTCTAGTTTAGCCTCCTCATGAGTGTCCTAAGCTTGGCCTTCATCAATGGGCTCTACCTGGTCCAAACCCTCTTGCCATCCTTGCTCTACCTGAACTGAATTTTCCTTGATGCTATGCTCCACAAATACTGGACTAGTTTGCTCACTAGCCCCTGCAGGGTTAGTTTTCTCCAAATAGGGAAATAACAATTCATTAAAAATAACATCCCTACTTATTATGAGTTTTAATCCTTTTTGCTCTAAGGACCACAACTTATACCCTTTAACCCCATCACCATACCCTAGAAATACACATTTTCTGGACCTTGGGCTAAGTTTATCATCCTTTTGATGTGCAAATGTAGCACATCCAAAAGTCCTAAGGTTGTTCAACTCAGGGGGTTTCCCACTCCACATCTCTTCGGGAGTCTTGAGCTCTGAAGCTCTAGAGGGTGATCTATTAATCAAACATGCAACAGTAGACACAGCTTCCCCCCAAAAATATTTTGGAAAATCGGACCCAATTAACATGCACCTAACCTTTTCCATAAGGGTCCTATTCATCCTCTCAGTAACTCCATTTTGCTGAGGTGTTTTTACAACTATTCTATGTCTTAGAATGCCATTTAACTCGCAGAATTTAGCAAAATCCTTACTGCAAAATTCTAAGCCATTATTGGTTTGTGAAGCCTTAACTACCATACTCGTTTGAGTCTCTAGCAACTTTTTCCACACCACAAATTTATTCAAAGCATCTAATTTTTTTTAAGCAAATAAACCCAAATTTTTCTTGAATAATCATCAATTGAAGACAGAAAGTAAAGATTACCTCCCTGTGTTGGTGTTCTTATTGGTCCCCAAAGGTTCGAATGAATGTAGTCAAGAATGCTCTTAGACTTGTGCACTCCGGTGTTGAAGCTGACCCAGTGTTGCTTCCCAAGAACGCAAAACTTGCAGAAATCAAGTTTCTCTACTTTGTCACCACCAAGTAGACCATCCATGCTGAGAACTTGCAGGCCCTTTTTGCTTATATATCCTAAGTGAGTGTGCCAAAGGGCTGCCCTATCCATCTCAGGCATCAAGCTTGCTACTTGATCCTTGATTTCTATCTCTCCGATCATCTCATAGAGACCATCTTTTATTGCTGCTTTGATCACTACCAAAGATCCCTTTGTTACCTTTATCTTTCCTCCCTCTGCTTTGTATGTGTACCCCATGGAATCTAGCTGCCCCAATGAGATCAAATTTCTTCTCAAATCTGGAAGATATCTTACATTCCGTAGCAGCCTTGTGACTCCATCAAACATCCTCAATTGGATGTCTCTTATCCCCCTCACTTGGTAAGAAGTATCATTCCCCAAGAAAACCTTTCCATAATTGGTTTCCTGGAAATTCTTGAACCAATTCCAGTGAGGGCACATGTGATAAGTGCACCCAGAATCCAATATCCATTTCTCACTGCCTTGCCTCCTGATCACATTTAAGCACACAAGAAGAACATCATCTTGTTGTTCTCCCTTGGCAACCGAAGCCTCTCCATTATTGGTATAGCTTCTTCCTCTCTTATCCCACATCTTCTTCTTGTAATCTTTCTTGAAATGACCCTCCTTGTTGCAGTAGAAGCATCGCTTCCCTCCAAACTTCTGTTTGGAATGCGATCTCCCATGGCTCTGCCCTCTACCCTTTAATTTCTCTTGGTAGTTGCCATGGATACTACTGCCATACCGAGTTGCTGGCCTTCCTCTAACGAATAGCCCTTCTCTACTTTATGCTTCCCTCATCTTGGCTTTGAAATCATGAGCCCTTATAACATTGATCAGAATTTCCTTAGTTAGTGTATCTCTTCCATATTCAATTGCATTAATCAAATTATCAAAACAATCAGGAAGAGAATTCAACAAAATAACAGCCAATTGTTCATCCGGGAATGTTGTGCTACAACTATTCAAATCTTGAACTAGCTTATTAAACACATCAAGATTATCTTGCAACTCTTTATTAGGATCCATTTTAAATGCAAAAATTCTTTTAAGAATATAAATCTTATTAGGGAGAGTTTTGGTAAGAAACCACTCATATAGTTTCTTCCATATGAAAACTGGATCTTCTGAGTCTCTGCACTCCCTTGTCACACTATCCGACATGTGCAGGAAGATGGTATTGTATTCCATCTTTTTCATCTCAATCCGCTGGACCTCCATGATACTTGCTGGAAAAGCGTCATCTTCTCCAATCGCCAACTCCACCTTTTGTTGCACAAGAACCGCCTTGATCTTCTGCTTCCAAAGGGCAAAGTCTCCCTTTCCATCAAACTTCTCAACAGTGAAGTTTGAACCCATCTTACGGAGAAAATCTCAGATTTATGTAGCACCCACAATTGCTATCCATCTTCTTCTAAACCTCACGAACATGATCAGAGATTGATCTCAATACCGTTCTTGGATCACCCTCAAGAACACGATCAGATCTTGATCTTTACTCCGTTCTTGAATCACCCAAGAAGTTAATCTCTGATTCTTGGAGTCTTGCTCCGATACCTCCCATTCTTGCTCTGGTACCAGCTGTCCAAAGCTCTAATACCACTGTTTGGAAACCACCTCAAGATGTCCAGGTGGTGATCTTCCAAACACCCAAGTCTAGAACGACTTGTAATACAACCGAAACAAAACAGGAATCAAAAACCAATCAAAGAAAGAACACCAGCAGTTGTTATCGAGGTACGACAATAGTCTACATCCCCATGAGTTCCTCCGAACTCTCTGCACTAAATCATGGTTCTTTACAGATACAAGAACTCCTCTTCAAGAATCTTAAGTTCTTGAAGAATGAAAGAAGAGAAAACAAAAAGTGATAAGGAACTATTACAAAGCCCTTCTCCCCAATCTATACTACTCTCTCTCTAAACAACCAACCTTTCTTTGAGATCTATTCTAGTGCCTCTCTTGTGTTTTTGTGTCTTTGCACTCTCACACTTGCACTTGAATTCTCTTGTATGATGATCACTTGTGTTTACAACTTGTTCTCTTTTCTTGTGTTGAGATTGAAGCTAGGTGACCCTTTATATAGTGCACCACTTCTTGAGCCAATCTTTGAAGTCAATCTCCACCCTTAGATCTTAAGGACCAATCAATCATAGCCCTTCGATAATCCTAAGTGATCCTTTGCGTTTTGTTTATGCCCCATGCATTATTTGAGAGTGCTGGAAACTAAGCATCAGTGTGCCTGGCACCGCGGCCTAGAACAGGGCTGGCTTCGGCTCAGAACAGGGCACCACTCCTCAATGTGCTGGGCATTGCAGTGCACAACACCCTGTGCCACGGCGCACACTGCCCAGAAGTGACCCATCTGGTTGGCGCCGTGGCTCACAAAGGTTGGGCCATGGTGCACACTGGTGGAGGACATTTTCTCCCTTGTTGTAGGCCGCGGCACACACCTCAAAGCCTTATGCTGAACCCTTCAACCGATTTAATCCTTGGACAAATACCAATAATAGCTCATCAAGAATTTTACTTATCGCTTTTATTATTAAATCAACTTATTTTTCCAAAAATATTATTTCTCCCCTAATAATTTTCTACATGTCCAAAATTCATATCATATCTATCAACCAAATCTATATCTATCACCAAAACATAAGCTAATAATTTATTTTAATATTATCACTAGATTTTTCATTTTTATTTAGATTACTTAAAGTAAATCCAACTCACCACATAGTACTTAAAGCTACCCGTGGATCACCTCCTTGCCTTTCAAGTTCCTCTCAGAAATTTTTCCCAGTTGCAGATCATCAATACTTGACATCATATTTATATTAAATTTCTAATTTATTCTTCAATTCTTCATAAACCACACCCTTTGAAAATTCCAACTTTGACTTCCGGGAAATTTCTTGAATGCTAAAAAATAACATTACGTTATTACCTTTTATTTTTCTGATAGGTTCCCACGATTTCCTATGAAATTCCACTGTAAATCCCTTCAAAATTTTGCTCTTTTAACCTTTCTTTGGGTCTCCATGTGTTTAAAGAAAATGCATAATAGAAGAAAAACTAAACGAAATTGGTAAGTGTAAATTATGTTTACATATAAGTATATATATATATATATATATATATGTATATGTAAAAAAAATTTGTAACGATCTCCGCAGCCCAAACAAAATTTCACTATCAGCCTTAATCCTCCCACAGCCTACACGTTTTGGAGACATGCAAGACATGCACGCCTCCTTCAAATTTGCATAACATTTGGCAACAGGTGCTGCCACCTGCTGCCACGTAATTTATTTTAGAAAACTTTTTTTCTTTTTCTTTTACCTTTTATTGTTTATGATTTTTTTTTCATTTTCATTTTCCTTGTAACTATGCCTCCACGCGTCCAGTTTTTTTTAGAATTGTTTAAATAATAATTAATCTTTAACCTATATTTTATTTTAATTTCATGTCATATTTATTAAATTACTTCTTTACCCTTACTTTATGAATACGGGTATTATAGTTGGGGTCAAGGTTAAGGATCTCCCAAGTGGAAGCGTTGAACCTTGATATAGAGGTCTAAAATCTCTCCCTCAAAGTTAGATAATGTTGAACAGAGACTCTAAGGTCTTCTTAGGTCCTTTGATGTTGAAAAAGTGGGACGCAAAGGCATAGCTAAGCTCTTTGAAAGTGCCGATGCTCCCTGATTTTAATCTAGAGTACTAAGTTCTAGCTGTTTTCTCGAGCGTAAGAGGGAACACTCGGCATATTATTGGATCAAATTGCCAATGCAGCTTCATGGTAGTCTTATAATGTTGGAGGTGATCCAAGGGGTCTGTTGAACCGTCGTAGGGCTTGATTTAGGGCATTCGGAAGTTCAACGGAAGCATGGCTTCAAGGATTTCTTGAATGAATGGAGGGTCTTGAACGTTGAGTTCATCCAGGGCACTATGGTTTTGGCATTTGAGCTCTTCATTGATTCTTTCCTCCATTTGCTCCATCCGTTTGTCGAGGCCAAGGTTGCTTTTGGAAGAGGGGCTTCATTTGGACTTGATGGTGTGGGGTGATGATGACTCTGCCATGGAGCAATTTTCGATTGGGAGCTCATGATTAGTACGGCTCTTACGTCTAGTGGCGTGTTGAGAAAGTATGGGCTAGGGCTGGCGAGCCCCCTTCTAGACCTTGACGACGAGGTCAGTCACTAGGCGCGAAAGTTCCAAAAACTTCGTTTGATGCACGGGGATAGTGGGATGTGTTGAGGCGGTCCTTTGGAGATTTTTTGGTGGGTCAATCTCCGTGTAGTGAGGACGTTGCCTTCCAAGAAGGGGTTGTGGGTCACAGCCCGAGGACTTATGTTCAGACATAGTAGGGAGTCTCGACCTGGATCACTGGCTAGGGGCACTGTTTTGTGTAGGAGCGACGCTGTAACGACCCATCCTGGGTTGGCCACCCCCGAGACAGTGTCATCATATTTTGAAAATCTCAACACGACACATATATGCAACAAATAAAAATAATACTGACAGAAGTTCTTTTACATCAATCCTCAACCCTCAACAGGAGAGATACATTATTCTAATCTTTAAACACTAGATACAACTTAAAATGCATGAATATTTACAAATAAATTTTTATTTTCTTTTCTCATTAGTCTGAGGATGTTGACACGTACGTGGTTTATAGAAAATGATTTCGTATGACTCTCAACCCACCAAACTATTTGTCCTG
Organism: Bretschneidera sinensis; assembly: GCA_023935145.1. Classification (NCBI taxonomy): domain Eukaryota; kingdom Viridiplantae; phylum Streptophyta; class Magnoliopsida; order Brassicales; family Akaniaceae; genus Bretschneidera; species Bretschneidera sinensis. Next base: position 23,347,312 of record CM043704.1, read on the forward strand.
TCTGCTACCTGAAATCATAGTACAATGAGGGATGAGCTTTACAAGCTCAGTGAATTAAATTGACTAGAAGTATTCATTTGTATAAATAGTCTTTTAATATTAAACCAATTATATTTCACATAACTTAATAATAACTTTTTACTATCACTACACATGTCATAAGATCCATTCTCTATCAACCTCTTCTTATTTATTAGTTCACCTTAAGCCAATTAATTATCTCATAATTACCTCGTAATGAGGTTCACATTATAAAATCTACCATTTAGATGGTTCTTGATTACGCCCAAAGTATAACGCGGTTATTGTAGTATAGCTTTGGGGTATCGATTCCACAGGGAAACAAGTTAATTACAAAGAAGGTGTAAACTTTAACTCAAACGATAAAAGATTAAATGAGAGAATTTGAGTTGTGAGCAAATTGTGTAAATAGATTGAATAATATAAATAAGAAACGACAAGGTTCCAGAAATCTTCCCTAAGTTCGTTGCTCTAATCCTAACTTGATTCAGTTGTTTTTATCCTGATTGCAAGTTTCACATCCCAAATAGGCAATCGGAAAATATTCAATTAAAGCGCATTTATAAATCCTAATGTAATTGTTATGAAATCTTCTTTTACTTTCAAGCACACATGACCTAACTTATAAATTATCAAGAGACGAAGATATATCTAAATGACAATACCATAGCAATGGACAAATCTATAAAAGAGATCTACCAGACTCAATCACACCCAAACAGGTACACATAAGAAATGCATGACTGAACTATATAGAAAAAAAGCATGCAATCACCGGAGTAATAATAAATCTACTAATTAAATTAAGAATAAAACATAACAATGCTTAACAAAAATAATTCTACTACAGCTGAATCAAATAAAGAAAAATAAAAACAACTACACCAAGGGATTCATCCCTTCGCCTTGCTTGGAGACTAGCCAGCCATGGGGCTCATGCTTCCTTGAGTTGCCTCCGGCCTCTGAACGATCATCCTCATCTTGCCCTCCAAATTTATACTTCGGGTTCCTCTTAAAGGCCCTCTGGATTGCTCCTAAAGGCCCTCTGGATTCATCCTCGATTGATTTCAGATGAGCTCCGATTGATTGTCAAAGCTAAAGTGGAGTGGGTCTTATATAGGCAAATACCAAGAGTGAAATGTGTTTCCCATCTGATGTGGGATGTGGGATATAGAAATATGTTTTCCAACCGATGTGGGATGTGGGATTTAAGCCCAAAATGACGCTGAAATCCCGCACAGCCTGACTTTTGTCTACTAAAACTGCCATAACTTTCTCTAGAAAAATCCTTTTGATGAACCGTAAAATTATCCAGAAAATAGACTTCCAGATCTTTCTAAGCATATATAGCTCATCTCCTGGTTCTTCTTGTATCAATACAATTTAATTTTCAAAGATGATTGATCTGTATGGGCAATTCTCGCAATTTAGTGAAACTCCTTTCCAATGCGGGCAGCAGTTGTTGCTCTTTTAAGCCCTTCATCTTGTCCTTCTGAAAGTATTCCTTCACTCCAATATGCCTCAAGTCTTTGTGCTTCAAGCAATGATAACTTTTCCTCCTTTTTTGAGCTTAAAGTACCTGAAAATGCACCAAAGTAGATCAATGATCCAAGAATGATACTTTAGAGTTGTTAACGTATAAAAGTGCAATTAAAACCTAGATCAACCCTAAAATGCTAACAATTAAGTACTGTTAAGATTCATTTTATGACTCTCATCACAACCCCCAACTAGCTTATTGTTAGTCCCTAGCAATTCAAACAAAAATAATAGATGAATTCTATGGTAGGAGTTAAAAACAAAGTAAAGCAATGCTAGCGTTGAACCAAGAGTAATTCACTTTTTGTCTCAAAAATTGCACATAACATACGGCACATAGAATCATTAAATTTCACCTAAATCCAAAAGTAATCCAAACATCAATCTTAAAATCGTTATTGACTCTTAACATCCATCTTACCACAAACCATTAATCCAAACACCCGGATGATTTTATACATAACATTCAAGAATACAAGTCTTGGCCTCTAAAAACATAATAAATTGCGTGACATCAATCACAAAAACAAGCTCCATAGGCTCACTTTTCAAATCACTTTCCACTATTGTAGAAAAATCACACTACATTGGATCAAAAGGTCTTTAATAAGCTTGTAACGTTAGGCTAAGGTAAAGGTTAAGAAGGAATGGGAAGGATTCAACAAGTAAAAGAACTTAATCTCTTAGTTTTGAACACAACTCTTTAAGCACTGGATAACCTTACTTCAATACCCAACTCTTCCAACCATTTTTCAACCATTTCTTTCAACAAATCACCATTTTTTTTCTTTCTTTCTTCTTTCTCCGCCATAATTCATTTTTTTATTTTTTATTTTGGCACATAACCATTCACCTTCTTTTTCATCATTTTTTTCTTTTCTTTTCCACAACCCCCAACTTATCTCCTTTAATGTACTTGAGTTGTGGTAGTGATATTTTTTTTTCTTCATATTTTTACGCCTTACTCCTTTAAGTGCTTCTCACAACATGTGTATAACTAAGTTCTTTTAAAAGAAAGGTAAGGATGAAAATATTTTTAGGCTTATAAAGGTAAGTAAATGGTTTATCAAAAGAAATAAGGCTCAATTTTTCTTTTCAAGAAAAAGGCTCAAATAGGTGACTAGTGATAAATATAGCAATAGTAGGTTTGAAAGGCTCAAACGGTTCAAAAATGGCCTATATCATATCCTAAGTAGTGTGCATTCTAGGAATTCGCCTCAAGTGATTATCAAGTAAGTTCTAGAGCTTGTCGAGACCGCAAAAATATTCACAAAATAATCACACATAAAATTTCTCTAGATGTTATAGACTAATCATACAATCTTACCACAAACTAGAGTCTCAAACCAAATGAAGATTGATATTTAAATTAATTTCAAACCGAAACTAAATTTAACTCCTTCTAAATGCTATCTGCTATCTCAATTAATTTTATATCATTGACATGTGAATTAACTCCAAGGCAACCACAAAGCATGCTTAAAACAAAAGAGAAGGAAAATGACACCAAGCAGTTCAATGGAAAAAGAAAAATGTATGAAAATAAAGAAAATGGAAACAAAGAGATGCATTTCCTCCACCCCCAACTTAAAAATTGCATTGACCTCAATGTAAAAAAAAAGTAAAGGAAACTTCCCTTGTAGCCAAATGGGCACAGAAGCTGAAAATTGTGCTCCACCATTTGAATTGCTTCATATTTATCCCTAAAAAAGAAATGCGAAAGTAAAACTGGAAAACAGCAAGATAATAACAATAAATAAGAAAAAAGAAATATAGAAAACAATAAAAATAAAAGGATACGTTGTGGGCTGCCTCCCATGAGCGCTAAGTTTTACGCCTTCAGCCAGACCCTCTTATTCCATCCTTGAAAAACATAGGTTGAATGCATCCGCCACTGCTTCATTGCCAAATTTGGTGCTTCTATGCTTTTGGGGGGCCTCAAGGATGTCATCAGTAACATCCGCAAATTCTGGCTCGATGTATGCTTTGGTGAAGCCATGGATGAGGGTGGACTCAAATGGATTAAGGTGTTGGACCTTTTCCATGAATGAGTCAATCATGTATGCTTGTGCTTGATGGCTTCCATCCACATCCTCTGATTTTTCCATTGTTGGGATGCATAATGACTTACCCCTCAGTGTCTCAATGGCATTCACCTCCTTCAAATTCTTTTATGCTAGGTGCTGACCATGGGGTGTGGACTGAGCTTGAGAAGGGAACTTACCTCACTCAGTCACACTCAAGTAGCTCATCAACTTGGACACTTAGCTCTTTATCTCTTTATGTTCTTCAACAACCTGCACAATTAACGATTCAAGTCTTTTATTAGTCTTACTTTGTGCCTCAATAAAAGCATGTAAAGTGTCTTCTAAAGAACTCCTAGAAGACACAAGTGCATGATATGGTGTAGGGGTTTGTGCAAGCTACTGGTTTTTAGACTTCCAGCTGAAATTTGGGTGATTTCACCATCCCGGATTATAAGTATCAGAGAAGGGTGTCAAAGGCTTCTTGTACATGCCTAAGCCATTACATTGTTCCTTATACATCCCTCTCATCTCAATAAATGTGGGACACTCTTGGGTGAGATGATCTACCCCACCATACGCAAAACATGGTTAAAAAGATTTTGCATTATTAGCTACGTGTGTTGGCTTTAAGCTTTTAGTCTTTAACTCATCGAGCTCCCTAGTGAGCATCTCGATCTTGGCTCTAAGGTTATCCTCTTCCCTAAGATGGTAAATTTCACCACCATTTGGGTGCCCTATAGGTCGTGACCTTTTGTGCTTTCAGTAGCACTAGGTCCAGTCCAAGTGTGAGCTTTTTCAGCAAGCTCATTGAGGTACTCTATGGCCTCATCAGGATCTTTCTCTAAAAACTCACCATTACACATCATCTCTATAAATTGGCACTCTCTATATGTAAGTCCCTCATAAAAATAGCTCACTAAGCACCAACTCTCATACCCATGGTGAGGGCACATACTCAATAACTCTTTAAATCTCTCCCAAGACTGATACAAAGTCTCGCTGTCCTTTTGTGCAAAGGTGGAGATTTGCCTTTTCAAAGCGTTGGTCTTATGTTGGGGAAAGTGTTTGTTAAAGAAAGCCCGAGTCATCTCAGTCCACGACCCAATAGATCGTGGTCTTAGTGAGTATAGCCAACTCTTAGCTCTATCCTTCAAGGCGAAAGGAAAGAACTTAAGCCTCACAATGTCATCGATTTCATCTTGACTATGAAAAGTCGCGACTACTTCCTCAAACTCTCTAATGTGCATATATGGGTTTTCATTATTCAAGCCTTGAAATGTAGGGAGTAATTGAATCATCCCTGGTTTAAGATCTAATTGGCGAGTATTGGCTGGAAACATGATGCATGATGGTGTGGCTGTGCGTGTAGGGTGGAGGTAATCCTGAAGTGTCCTAGCAACATTCTCATTATGGTTATCGGCCATGTTAACAGAATCCTCTAAATTCTCACTTGGGTTTCCACTATTGGTTGATCTAGGCGAGGTTTCACTATCAGACTCGGAAGGAGAGGGTAACTCTAGTTCGGGTCCTCTAATGAATCTACCTCGCGAATCTCTCAGTCTAAACATACACCAAATGAATCAGAGGGGAAATAAATAAAACAAAATAAATCCGAAAATCAAAACTAAGGTAAAGGAGCAATATTACCATATTTACAAATTGCTGAAAAAAATATTTACAATTTTTCTACCGTCACACTCAAAGTTGACAAGCTTCCTTGTACTTAAGCGCGTTTCCCCGGCAACTGCGCCAAAATTTGATTACGCCCAAAGTATAACGCGGTTATTGTAGAACAACTTTGGGGTGTCGATTCCACAGGGAAACAAGTTAATTACAAAGAAAGTGTAAACTTTAACTAAACGATAAAAGATTAAATGAGAGAATCTGAGTTGTGAGAAAATTGTGTAAATAGATTGAATAATATAAATAAGAAACGACAAGGTTCTGGAAATCTTCCCTAAGTTCGTTGCTCTAATCCTAACTTGATTCAATTGTTTTTATCTCGATTGCAAGTTTTACATCCCAAACAGGCAATCGGAAAATATTCAATTAAAGCGCATTTATAAATCCTAATGTAATTGTTATGAAATCTTCTTTTACTTTCAAGCACACATGACCTAACTTATAAATTATCAAGAGACGACGATATATCTAAATGACAATACCATAGCAATGGACAAATCTATAAAAGAGATCTACCGGACTCAATCACACCCAAACAGGTACACATAAGAAATGCATGACTGAACTATATAGAAAAGAAGCATGCAATCACCGGACTAATAAAAATCTACTAATTAAATTAAAGAATAAAACATAACAATATTTAATGAAAATAATACCAAACTACAAGTAAATCAAATAAAGGAAAATAAGAACAACCACACCTAGGGATTCATCCGTTCGCCTTGCTTGGAGACTAGCCAGCCATGGGGCTCATGCTTCCTTGAGTTGCCTCCGGCCTCTCAACGATCATCCTCAGCTTGCCCTCCAAATTTATACTTCGGATTCCTCCTAAAGGCCCTTTGGATTGCTCCTAAAGGCCCTCTGGATTCATCCCCAATTGATTTCAGATGAGTTTCGATTGATTCTCAAAGCTAAAGTGGAGTGGGTCTTATATAGGCAAATACCAAGAGTGCAATGTGTTTCCCATCTGATGTGGGATGTGGGATATAGAAATGTGTTTTCCAACCGATGTGGGATGTGGGATTTAAGCCCAAAATGACGCTGAAATCTCGCACAGCCTGACCTTTGTCTACTAAAACTGCCATAACTTTATCTAGAAAAATCATTTTGACGAACCGTAAAATTCTCTAGAAAATAGACTTCCAATCTTTCTAAGCATATATGGCTCATCTCCTGGTTCTTCTTGTATCAATACAGTTTAATTTTCAAAGATGATTGATCTGTACGGGCAATTCTCGCAATTTAGTGAAACTCCTTTCCAATGCGGGCAGCAGTTGTTGCTCTTTTAAGCCCTCTATCTTGTCCATCCGGAAGTATTCCTTCACTCCAATGTGCCTCGAGTCTTTATACTTCAAGCAATGATAACTTTTCCTCCTCTTTTGAGCTTAAGTACTTGAAAATGCACCAAAGTAGATCAATGATCCCAGAATGATACTTTAGAGTTGTTAACGTATAAAAGTGCAATTAAAACCTAGATCAACCCTAAAATGCTAACAATTAAGGACTGTTAAGATGCATTTTATGACTCTCATCAGTTCTTATCACCATAATTGTCTCTATGTGAGACTCATCCATCTATAAATAAATTCAAAATAACACACCACACATCAGCATTTCAATAATGCAAGTAATAATTAAAACAGTTGCAATGCATGAATTATTATTATAGGAACGTCTTCCCACATGTCGACATGTTTTTATTATCTTAGACCGGCCCAGTCCCGGTTCTTTTCTTTATAGCTTATCCCGGCTGTCACGGATTTATTTCCAGTATATACTGGCTGTCACAGTGTCCCTTTATTTCCAATCTATATCGGCTGTCACAATTTTTCAATTAGACCGGCCCCTTCCCAGTTCTTTTCTTTTATTTAATGCATATGCATATGAACAATGATATGAAATATGCATCTGAACAGTAACATAAAAACAACATGAACTCAAAATATTTAAATTTAGTTACCATTTCTTTCCTCAAATTATTATAAAAATTTCTTCTAAATTCCTCTCATCATAACTCATATCAAATCATCCATCTTAGCTTGTCAAGATCCACCAATTTTCATCTCCTCATAATTCGTAGCAAAACATCAACTATAGCTCATCAAGAATTTCACTTATCGCTTTTATTATTAAATCAACTTATTATTCCAAAAATATTATTCCTCCCCTAATAATTTTCTACATGTCCAAAATTCATCTCATACCTATCAATCAAATTTTTATCTACCACCAAAACATAAGCTAATAATTTATTTAATATTATTACTAGATATTTCATTTTTATTTAGATTATTTAAAGTAAATCTAACTCACCACATAGCCCTTAAAGCTACCCGTGGATCACCTTCTTGCCTTTCCCATTCCTCTTAGAAATTTCCCCCGGTTGTAGATCATCAACACCTAACATTATATTTATATTAAATTTCTAATTTATTCTTCAATTCATTATAAACCACACCCTTTGAAAATTCCTATTTTGAATTCTGAAAAATTTCATGAATGCTAAAAATTAAAAAATAAACACTATGTTATTACCTTCTACTTTTTTGATAGCTTATCGTGATTCTCTATGAAATTTTGCAGTAAACCCCTTCGAAATTTTGCTCTTTCAACCTTTCTTTGGGCCCTCAAGTGTCTAGAGAAAACATGTAATTGAAAGAACAATTAAGCGAATTGGTATATGCTAACATGTTATATATATATATATATATGGAAAAAATTTGATGAAAACTGATGGGTGCCTTAAGTCTCCAAAAATCCACGTTTGCGCAACGTGGGAGACATGCAAATCTCCCTTCCTAATTTGGCATCAAGTGTTACACCTGTTGCCACATTTTTGAACCCTTTTTGTTTCTTTGTTTTTTTTTTTCATGCTGCCATGAAATTTTTAAATTTTTTTTTTCAATTTCCTTTGTAATTACGCCACCACGCGTCTATTTTTTTTTCAAAAGAATTATTTTATCCAATACTAAATTCTTCATGTAAATATATTATTTTAATTTCATGTCATATTTATTAAATTACTTCTTTGCCTTCACTTTACGAATACAGGTATTACAAATCTACCCACCTTATAAAAATTTTGTCCCTGAAATATTCTTACTTTACTCCAAAAAAAAATTTGATTAGTATCTCTTCGTAATTGTCTCACACTTTCACGTAATCTCTTCAACATCCTTATTCTGTCACAAAACTTGAACTAATGAAATTATTTTATTACACAAGACTTATTTTTTTTTGTCTAAAATTCTCACCGGTACTTGTATATATGCCCAAACTTTCTGAATTTCTATAATTTAGCTTGAAATATTATAATACTCATCATGTAAACACTTTCCTAAAAGTGAAACATGAAATACATTATATAAATGTTTTAACTCTGGAGGTAAATCCAGGCTACTCACAACTAGCCCCATTTTCTCAACAACCTCATAGGGTCCCACTTACCTCAGCCTAAACTTTTCTTTCTTTTTGATCCTCAACCCACCTTTTCATGGAGGTATTTTTAATTACACCCAATTACCTTGAAATTCAGGAGGTCTTCTTTTAGTATCAACATGGCTATTCGGTCTTCTCTATGCTGCTTTACTGCTCTCTCTAACAAATCTAATTCGCTTAGTTGTTGACTCAATAACTTGTGGAGCAAATATTTTTCTCTCTCCCATTTCTTCCCAACATATAGGAGTTCTACACCTCCTATCATACAATGTCTCAATCGGTGCCATCCCAATACTAGTTTGATGCTGATTATTATTTACAATCTCAATCGATGGCATGTAAGCATCCCAACTTATTGAGAAACTCATCACATTTGCCTTTAATATATCTTCTAATACTCTAAAAAATCCTTTCTATATGAGCATGAACAATTATATTAAATTACAACTGTGTACCCATGGCTTTCTGAAGGCCTCTCCAAAACCAAGATGTAAATCTAGCATCTCTATTTGACTCTATGCTTAATGGTGCTCCATACAACCTCACAATTTTAGCTACATCCTTCTTTAATCCTAACCACCAGAAATTCGGTCTCACTCCTCTATACATCTTATTATTACTTGGTTGTATCAAATCTACATCATCACATACCTCTCTCAATATCTTCTTTCTCAACTCCTCATCATTGGGAACATAAATCCTATATTCCAATACCAAAATACCCTCACTTCAAATTTTGAACTCATATTACTTTCTAGTAAACACTCAATGCTTAATTTTTTCTATTTCTTCATCTCTACCTTTCATCTCTAAAGCATTTTACTATGGATGACTATACCACCATATTCATTAACCATGATCCTCTATCATTGATATTCAACTTCATTCTTATCTTTCTTAAATCTATCATCAATTTCACATCAGGACTCCCAACAGTAGTTAACCTTTCTATAGAATTTCTACTCAATGCATCAGCTATCACCTTCGCATTTTCTAGATGAGAATGAATTGTACAATCATAATTACTAATCACCCCATCCACCATCTTTGCCCCAAATTCAACTTTCTCTGGGTAGCTAAGTACGTCGAACTCTTATAACCTATGAATATCTTCCAAGTGGCTCCATATAGATGATGTATCTAATCTTTAAAGTAAACACTATAGCAGCCAACTCTAAGTCATGAGTAGGGTAATTTCTATCATGAATCTTCAATTGCCTAGAATTATGGGCCACAACTTTCCTATGTTACACGTATTCCATTCATTAATGTGATGTATCACTATAAACTACAAATCCTTCATCACCAGAAGAAAACACCAATACTGGAGCTGTGGGGAATTTTTCCTTTAGTAATTGGAAATTTTCTCACACTTCCCTTACCCTACAAATCTCACATATTTCTTGGTCAGTCTATTTAAAAATATTATAATAATATAAAAATTCTAAAAGAATCTTCTATAATAACCAACTAACTCTAAGAAGATTCTAATCTTAGTCACATTAGTTGGTCTCTCCCAACTTAACATTGCCTCTACCTTTTGTAGATCATCTGTTATGCCATTTCCCGATATTACATGTTCCAAGAAAATTATTTCCTTCAGCCAACACTCACACTTAGAAAACTTTGCATATAATTTCTCTCTCCTCAGAATCTCCAATACACTGTCTAATGTTTCATATGTTGTTCTTCCTTCTTAGCATATATCAGAATGTCATTACTGAACACAACCACAAGATTATCAAGAAATGGTTCAGACATTTTATTCATCAAGTCGATGAATGTTTCTGGAACATTAGTCAGTCCAATGACATCACAAGAAGCTTATGACCATAACGTGTCCCAAAAGCAGTCTTAGGCACATCTCCATTCTCTATCCTTAACTAGTGATAACCTGATATCAGGTTTATCTTAAAAGACACTCTCACTCCTTACACTGCTCAAACAATTTATTTATCCTAGGAAAAAGGTATCTATTCTTATTCAGCTATCTGTAATCTATACACACTCTTATCATTCCATCTTCCTCCTTCATGAACAACATAGGGAATCCTCAAATACATTAGGTCCGATAAATTGTTTATCTAAAAATTCTTGAACTTTTAACTCTCTTAACTCAGTGAGTGTCACTCTATAGGATGCTATTAAATATATGTGATGATCCTGGTATCACATCAATAGAGAATTTAATCTCTCTACTTGGAGGCAACCTAGACAACTCATCAAGAATTACATTAGAATAATCTTTCACCACTACAATTTATATCTAACTTCTTATTTCCTTTTTTAGAATCCATTATGTATGCCAAATACTCTTTACAACCCTTCTTTGACCATCTCCTAGTGGTCAGAGCAAAATGAGATAGTTCAAGAGTATTTTATGTTCTCTCTGAAAGTTACACTCCTTATGTCCATATCTTGACCACTACTTTCTTTTTGGAACAATCAACCCAAGTGTAATACGTCGATAACCAATTCATTCTCAAAAGTAGATTATATTCAAAGATAATAAATCAGCTTCAAATTCTCTATCACTAATATGAATCACACCATATTTGTAAACATTTATGATTATCACTCTATCTCTAGTGGGAACTTTCAACAAAATATTTTGCATCAAAGAACTAATGTATACTTCAATAGACTTTATATGAATACTGGATGCAAAAGAATAGGTTACACCAAGATCACCCAACATTGATATGTCCACCTTCTCCTCACATAAAGTACTTCAAATTTTGACAATTCTGGGATAAATATCTTATTTGAATATATCTATGAAAAACTTTTGTCTCTCAATCATATGTTAGATTACCACTTCCCTTTAGTGGCATACTTACTTCCTCTACCATGACTCCCAGTTCCCATAACCTGTCTCCCAAAACTAAGGATCCCATCGATATTAATCTGAGCTACAAAAGTAACAGATCCTGTTTACCTTTGACTTCGTACTACAGTTCCCTGTGATAAGGAACATCTCTTCTTGGTGGTCTCCTACTCTGCACACTCATACTAGTACCACCTCTGGGTTTTTAAAATCTAGACTTCTTTCGCCAGTTCCTCCTACCTCTCATTTCCATCACATCCTTCTCAGTCTGAAGTGTTGTATCAACCAATCTGACAAAATTCATAGGCATCATGTAAGATAGTTTTGATCAAATCTTAAAATATAGTTCATCTATGAACCTCTTACACTTCTACTCCCCTAGGTCTACCATTTTTGGTACAAACCTCGACAAAGCTACAAATCTCTTATCATGCTGAGTCACTGTCAATACATTTGCCTCAAATAAAATCTCTATCTTGTTGGGCTCTAAAGGTATAAGGAAAGTATTTATCAAGGAAAACCTCCTTAAATCTAGTCCAAGTTAAAGGTTTATCAATATCTGTATTTACCCTGGGAAGAGTATCCTTCCATCATTACAAAGCTTCTCATTCTAATTCAAAAGAAGCAAAGGCAACCCTCTGCCTGTTAGTTACTGGTAAAATACTAATTAATTTTTCAACATGTTTTACCCATAGCTCAAGCTCAAAAGAATTCATAGATCCTTTAAACAACAAGGCATTCAACTTAATATATCTAACAAAACAACCTCCCTGCATCTCATGGATAAACTCACCTTTTCTCTTTTTAATGTTTACCATTACTAGATTTACAACAACCTTAGACAATGCTCTAGCCTATTCATCAAGTCTATGCTATAGACTATCAACTCTATCATTTGTTACTTTCATTTTCTAAAGAGCATGTGCAAGAACTTATCTTAGCTCATCTCTTTCAACTTCAGATTCTCTCACACCTTTACCAATATCAGTTATATTACTACTATCAATCATACTATCAACATGTTCCCTCCTAGGAACCACAGATTCAGACTCAGCCTTGACTTGTCAAAACTATTGGGGTCTGCCACGCCCTCTCAAATCAACGACTCTAACTTTAGCTCTAGCATGTCCACATGTCATCCTCAGACTATTAAAATATAAATTATTTTAATCTTCAACTTTATTACTCTTTATGCAGTCTACAGAATCATAAAACCTAATGCTCTGATACCAAAATTGTAACGGCCCATCCTGGGTTGGCCACCCCCGAGACGGTGTCATCACATTTTGAAAATCCCAGCATGACACATATATGCAACAAATAAAAATAATACTAACATAAATTCTTTTACATCAATCCTCAACCCTCAACAGGGGAGATACATCAAAATGATCTTTAAACACTAGATACAACTTAAAATGCATGAACATTTACAAATAAATTTTTATTTTCTTTTCTCATTAGTCTGAGGATGTTGACACATATGTGGCTTACAGAAAATGATTTCGTCTTACTCTCCACCCACTAGACTATTAGTCTTGTCTGCTACCTGAAATCATTGTACAATGAAGGATGAGCTTCACAAGCTTAGTGAATTAAATTTACTAGAAGTATTCATTTGTATAAATAGTCTTTCAATATTAAACCAATTATATTTCACTTAACTTGATAATAACTTTTTACTATCACTACACATGTCATAAGATCCATTCTCTATCAATCTCTTCTTCTTATTTATTGGTTCACCTTAAGCCCATCAATTATCTCATAATTACCTCGTAATGAGGTTCACATCATAAAATCTACCATTTAGATGGTTCTTATCACCATAACTGTCTCTTTGTGAGACTCATCCATCTATAAATAAATTTGAAATAACATACCACACATCAGCATTTCAATAATGCAAGCAATAATTAAAATAGATGCAATGCATGAATTATTATTATGGAAACGTCTTCCCACACGTCGATATGTTTTTATTATCTTAGATTGGTCCCCTCCCAGTTCTTTTCTTTATAGCTTATCCCGGCTGTCACGAATTTATTTCCAAAATATACCGACTGTCATGGTGTCCCTTTTATTTCCAGCCGATATCAACTGTCACGGTTTTTCAATTAGACCAGCCCCTTCCCGGTTCTTTTCTTTTATTTAATGCATATGCATATGAACAATGATATGAAATATGCATCTGAACAGTAATATAAAAACAATGTGAACTCAAAATATTTAAATTTAGCTATCATATCTTTCCTCAAATTATTATAAAAATTTCTACTAAATTCTTCTCATCATAACTCACATCAAATCATCCATATTAGTTTGTCAAGATCCACCAATTTTCATCTCCTTGTAATTCGTGTCAAAACATCAACCATAGCTCATCAAGAATTTCACTTATCACTTTTAGGGTCAACTTATTATTTCAAAAATATGATTTCTCCCCTAATAATTTTCTACATGTCCAAAATTCATCTCATACCTATCAATCAAATTTGTATCTACCACCAAAGCATAAGCTAATAATTTATTTAATATTATTACTAGATATTTCATTTTTATTTAGATTATTTCAAATAAATCTAACTCACCACGTAGTCTTTAAAGCTACCCGTGGATCATCTTCTTATCTTTCCCGTTCATTTCAGAAATTTCTCCCAGTTGTTGATCGTCAACACCTGACATCATATTTATATTAAATTTCTAATTTATTCTTCAATTTGTTATAAACCACACCCTTTGAAAATTTCTACTTTGAATTCGGGGAAATTTCATGAGTGCTAAAAATTCAAAAATAAATACTATGTTATTACCTTCTGCTTTTCTGATAGCTTCTCATGATTCTCTATGAAATTTTGCAGTAAACCCCTTTAAAATTTTTCTCTTTCAATCTTTCTTTAGGTCCCCAAGTATTTAGGGAAAACACATAATTGAAAGAAAAATTAAACGAATTGGTAAGTATATGCTAACATGTTATATATATATATATATATATATATATATATATATATATATATATATGGAAAATTTGATGAAAACTGATGGGTGCCTTAAGTCTCCAAAAATCCACGTTTGTGCAACGTGGGAGACATGCAAGTCTCCCTTCGTAATTTGGCAGCAAGTGCATGTTTTTGAACCTTTTTTTCATTTTATTTTTTTCTTTGCTTTTTATTTCATGCTGCCACAAATTTTTTTTTAATTTTTAATTTTTCAATTTCCTTTGTAACTACGCCACCACGCGTCCAATTTTTTTTTCCAAAAGAATTATTTTATCCAATACTAAATCTTTCGCGTAAATATATTATTTTAATTTCATGTCATATTTATCAAATTACTTCTTTGTCTTTACTTTACGAATATGGGTATTGCAAATCTACCCACCTTATAAAAATTTCATCCTTGAAATTTCCTTACTTTGCTCCATAAACAAATGTGATTAGTATCTCTTCGTAATTGTCTCACACTTTCACTTAATCTCTTTAACATCCTTATTCTGCCACAAAACTTGAACTAATGAAATTATTTTATTACACAAGACTTGTTCTTTTTGTCTAAAATTCTCACTGGTACTTGTATATAAGCCCAATCTTTTTGAATTTCTATAGTTTAGCTCAAAATATTATAATACTCATCATGTAAGCACTTTCTTAAAAGTGAAACATGAAATACATTATATAAATGTTTTAACTCTAGAGGAAAATCCAGGCTACTCACAACTAACCCCACTTTCTCAAGAACCTCATAGGGTCCCACTTACCTCAGACTCAACTTTTTTTTTCTTTTTGATCCTTAACCAACCTAGTGGTGGTTTTTGGTGGCATGGCAACATATAAGTTCTTTTAGGTTTATTCGCTCTTACTATTAGCGAGAGATAGTGGTTTCCCATGGATGGCACCAATCCGTTGATGCCTAAAATTTGCAGATGAGCTGGAGGTCTATATTTTAATGGTTTACATAAGGAAATATGGGTGAACTAGAGAGTCACCGGAGGAAAAAGGGGGTGATGTCTCCGAGGACACTCCGACGCTCTTGTTAACACAAGGTCTTGAGAAAATTGGGAGAATTATGATTAGTGCTTTAGTAATAAGTTTGTAAAAACTTAAGATGGTTTGGATTCACATACCTTGGGCCTTTTATAATATTCAGAGGTGAGTGACGATGGTGTCACCAACTGCTTGTCTATGTGTCATTAGGCTATTAGGGGGGGGGAGCTGTCCGCATGTCATTAGACTGATGGCCTAATCCCTGTATTCATGCTTATAGTTCTGCGCAGGGGAGCTCGTGAGTGATAATGGTGTCACCAACTGCTTGTCCATGTGTCATTAGGCTATTTGGGGGAGGGGGAGCTGTCAGTGTGTCATCATATTATACAATGGTATCATCAACAGCTTGTCCATGTGTCATGAGGCTATTAGAGGGGGGGGAGTTGTCCGTGTGTCACCATATTATTGGATGGTGAATTATTGGTTGTATCACGTGCTAATTGGTTTTCTTTTAGCCCTTGTTAATCGTTTCCTTCTCTTGGATCCACTTTGATTGGCTGAGAGCAAAATGACTTATTTGAAACAAGAATTTCTCTATAAATACAAGCTAGTAAAACATTTAAGAATATGAATCCAAGAAAATTAATAAAGACATACCCACACATTTAAGCTTTAGAAATTGCAAGTCTCTTAAGTTGGCGTGAGTTTTCAAATTATATATCTACCCACTAGTCATTAATTCTTGTAATCATTCTTTATCTTATGAGTTTGTAAAAATAATTTAAATATTCTTTTTTTTAGTGTTTTGGTTAGCAACACTTGGGTAGAGATTATGAGGTATCTTGTAATAGGTGTTGAGCTAGCATTGTATCAACTAGATTAGGAGCCTTTAATTTAAAAGATTGAGTATTGGTGATAAACATATGTAAATGACGCAGAGTTAGCACTAGATCAATTGGCTTAGATAGTAAATGTTGTTATTTGTCTAAGTTTCAAACATATCCAAACATGGTCTAAAGTTGGTTAATGTCCAAACCAATTATGGGATATCAAAGTTCAGCAAGTTATAAGGTTGCACACATGTGTGTGCTTCAATTTTGAGCATGGGAAGGTCAGGCACACTGCTGTGGAAGTTTCTGCCCACAGGCAGGAGGTGTGCGCACAGCATCAGGAGGCTGTAGCATCAGGTCACGCCGCAGCACACAGCACCACACCAAAACACACAGCATCACTTGGAGAGTGATGTAGGGCTGAGATTAAAGGAAGAACATGATCAAAGGGAGGATAATGACTCACAAGAATGTCCAAGAATTAAGAGGCTATAAAAAGGGTTTCCTAGCCTCATTTCAAGTGGTGGAAAAGGTGTGTGAGAGAACCACACAGGTTGTGACATTGTGAGATCATTGTAAACATAAGAGAGAATTGTGTGAGAGACATAAACATAAGAGAGACTCTTGTAGTGAGGCTGGTTGTAAAGAAGAGAGGTTAGTAGAGAATTGATAAAAAGCATTGTAATAGGTCTATCACTTTCTCGTTCTCTTCTTGGTTCTTCAAGAACTTGGATTCTTGAAGGGGATTGCTGTAACTTTGTAAGAACCATTGAGATAGTGCAGAGACTTCGGAGGAACTCACGGGGACGTAGGCACATTGCCGAACCTCGACAACAAATTATTTGTCTTCTTTCTTTCTTTGATTTTCTGTTCTTGTGTTCGATTGCTGAAATTCTTTCTACAAGTCATTCAAAACTTGGGTGTTTGGAAGATCACCACCTGGGCATCTTGCTAAGGTGATTTCCAACAATGGTATTAGAGCACAGAAGCTGGTTATCGGAACAAGAAGTAGAAGGTACGGAGCCAAGACTCCAAGAATCAAAGATCAAACTTCTTGGGTGATTCAAGAACGGTGTAAAGATCAAGATCCGGTCGTGTTCTTGAAGGTTGATTCAAGAACGGTGTTAAAGATCCATCTTCGATCTATGTTCTTGAGGTTGAAGAAAGTAGTTGTGGTTAGTGCACAAATCTGGGATCTTGTCCGCAAAAGATGACTTCAAATTTCTGTGTGGAGAAGTTTGATGGAAAGGGGGACTTTACTTTATGGAAGCGGAAGATCAAGGCGGTTCTAATGCAGCAGAAAGTGGACTTAGCTATTGGAGAAGATGATGCTTTTCCAGCAAGTGTCACGGAGGACCAGCGGACCAAGATGAAGAAGATGGCTTACAGCACCATTTTCTTGCACATGTCGGATAATGTCACAAGGGAGTGCGGAGACTCGGAGGATCCAGCTGTCATATGGAAGAAACTAGATGAGTTGTTTCGTACCAAGACTCTCCCGGATAAGAGGTATCTTTGAAAACGAATCTTTGCTTTTAAATTTGATCCTAAGGAAGAGTTTCAAGATAATCTTGATGCCAAGAAAAGGAGTGCATCAAGTGGTAAAGGGCTATTCTTTAAAAGAAGGGCAGCAACTTGGTATGGCAGCAACCATGGCTACTACCGGGACAGAGGTAGAGGAGAGAGCCATGGGAGAGTGCACAGTAGCATGTATGGCTACTACCGGGATAGAGGTAGAGGAGAGAGCCATAGGAGGGTGCACAACAGCATGCATGGCTACTACCAGGACAGAGGTAGAGGAGAAAGCCATGGGAGAATGCATTCCAAACTGAGATTTGGAGGGAAGAGCTGCTACTACTACCATAAGGAAGGTCATGTCAAGAAAGATTGCAAGAAGATGACAAGGGATAGAGGAAGAAGCCATACCAAGAATGGAGAGGCTTCGGTTGCCAAAACAGAACAACAAGATGATGATGTTCTTGTTGTGTGCTCAAGTGTGAGCAAGGGGCAAGAAGGCAGCAGGAAATGGATCTTGGATACCGGGTGCACTCATCATATGAGCCCTCACAAAGAATGGTTCAAGAATTTCAAGAAGATCAATGATGGAAGGGTCTTCTTGGGGAATGATAATTCTTGCCAAGTGAGAGGGATTGGAGACATCCAATTGAGGATGTTTGATGAAGTCACAAGGCTGCTGGAAAATGTGAGGTATGTTCCAGATTTGAAGAGGAACTTGATCTCATTGGGGTAGCTAGATTCCATAGGCTATACATGCAAGATAGAGGGAGGAAAGATCAAGGTGGCCAAGGGATCTTTGGTAGTGATCAAGGCAGCAAGAAATGATGGACTCTATGAGATGATCGGAGAAACAGAAACCAATGATCAAGTAGCAAGCTTGATGGCTGAGCTGGATAAGGCAGTCCTTTGGCACACTCACTTGGGACACATGAGCGAAAAGGGCCTGCAAGTGCTTAGCAAGGAAGGTCTACTTGGTGGTGACAAAGTAGAAAAAAAAATGGATTTCTGTAAGAGCTGTGTTTTTGGGCAGCAACATCGGGTCAGCTTCAACACCGGAGTGCACAAGTCTAAGTGCATTCTTGACTACATTCATGCGGACCTTTGGGGATTAGCTAGGACACCAACACAGGGAGGTAACATTTACTTTCTGTCTTTAATTGATGATTATTCAAAAAAAGTGTGGGTTTATTTGGTGAAAATTAAATCAGATGCATTGAATAAGTTAGTGGTGTGGAAAGGGCTGGTTGAGACTCAAATAGGTAGAGTAGTTAAGGGGATAAGAACCGATAATGGCTTAGAAATTTTTAACCAAGAACTTGATCAATTCTGTAGGTTAAATGGCATTCTAAGACATAGGACGGTTATGGAAACTCCTCAGCAAAATGGAGTCGCTGAGTTGATGAATAAGACCCTTATGGAAAAGGTTAGGTGCATGTTAAATAAATCTAGATTACCCAAATGTTTTTGGGGAGAAGCTGTAGCTACAGCTGCATATTTGATTAATAGATCACCCTCTAGGATTGTGTTCCAAAAGACTCCCATGGAGATGTGGAGTGGAAAAACCCCTGAGTTAGACAACCTTAGGACTTTTAGGTGTGCTGCGTATGCACAACAAAAGGATGACAGACTTAGCCCAGGATCTAGAAAATGTGTGTTTCTAGAATATGGAGAAGGGGCTAAGGGGTACATGTTGTGGTCCTTAGAAAAAGAATGATTTAAACTCATAATAAGTAGGGATGTTATTTTTAATAAATTGCTATTTCCCTACTTGGAGAATACTAACCCTGCAGGGGCTAGTGAGCAAACCAATTCAGAAATTGTTGAGCATACATCAAGGGAGATTCTGTTCAGGTAGAGCAAAGGAGACAAGAGGGTTCGGACTAGGTAGAGCCCTCGGATGATTGCCAAGCTCAAGAAACTCAAGAAGAGGTTGAACAAGAAGAGGATGCTGCAGCAAGTCAGAAGGACTTTCAGCTCATAAGATACCGGGAAAGAAGGCTGGTCGGACCACCTTCAAGATGTAGGTTTACGGATGCTGTAGATGCAGCAGCTCCTTGGACAGAAGGAGAGATGAGTGAACAAGAAACTTACACGGATGCCATGGAGTGTAAGGATTCGTCAAAGTGGCAGCTAGCTATGGAGGAAGAAATGGATTCTTTGAGAAAGAACAACTTCTGGGAATTGGTGAAAATTCCAGGAAATCAGAAAGTTGTGGAATGTAAGTGCACTTACAAGATCAAAGAAGGGTGCCCTCCAAGAGATGAAGTCCGGAACAAGGCTAAGCTTGTGGCGAATGGGTTCACAAGAAGAGAAGACATAGGTTTCACAGAAACTTTCTCACCTGGACACAAGGTGAAGAAGATGGTGAGTATCCTCACCTATGTCATTGATGGGCTGTTAGTTTGGAACAGCAGGAAGAGGATGGAAAGGTTTACATCTCAACTTAGTGAGGAGTTCGAGAGGAAGGATCTCAGCCTTACACAAAAGATCCTTGGGATGAGGAGAATCATCCGGGAAAGGAAGAGAAACAGGTCAAGTGTTTCTTGGGCAATGGGTGTTCTCAGCAAAATTGTGAGTAATCCCGGAAAAGAGTGTTGGCTTGGGATGAAGTGGTTGCTGAGGTACATGGACGTTTAGTGGCAGCCAGTGGTAGTACTCATAACAACCAGGGCAGAATGCATAGCAGCTACGGAAGCCATAAAGGAGGCTATGGGGTGCAAAGGGCTGTTGGACGAGTGGGAGGTCCTAAAAGAGCAGGTGGTGGTAACTTTGGATAACCAAAGTGCGGGGCACTTTTGGAGGAATCCAGTGTTCCATGAGGGTACAAAGCATATGGATGTTTGGTATCATTACATTATGGAAAATGGTACGAAAGGATGCATTCATGTTGACAAGAAGACCACAGAGAAAAGTCCTGCAGATTTAGGCACCAAGGTTCTACCTCTAAAAAGGTCCAATCATTGCCTTGGACTTCTTAAGAATGGAGTTGGTTAATTGGTAACTCCAGATGAATTTGAATCCCGAAGCTTTCTGCACAATGGTTCAGGTTTTTGAACTCTTAGACAAAGGTAGAGATTATTGTTACTTGTCTAAGTTTTAAACATATCCAAACATAGTCTAAAGTTGGTTAATGTCCAAACCAATTGTGGGATATCAAAGTTCAGCAAGTTATAAGGTTGCACACATGTGTGTGTTTCAATTTTGAGCATGGGAAGGTCAGGCACACTACTGTGGAAGTTTCTGCCCACAGGCAGGAGGTGTGCGCACAACATCAGGAGGCTGCAGCATCAGGTCACGCCGCAGCACACAGCACCACACCAAAACACACAGCATCACTTGGAGAGTGATGTAGGGCTGAGATTAAAGGAAGAACATGATCAAAGGGAGGATAATGACTCACAAGAATTTCCAAGAATTAAGAGGCTATAAAAAGGGTTTCCTAGCCTCATTTCAAGTGGTGGAAAAGGTGTGTGAGAGAACCACACAGGTTGTGACATTGTGAGATCATTGTAAACACAAGAGAGAATTGTGTGAGAGACATAAACACAAGAGGGACTCTTGTAGTAAGGCTGGTTGTAAAGAAGAGAGGTTAGTAGAGAATTGATAGAAAGCATTGTAATAGGTCTATCACTTTCTCGTTCTCTTCTTGGTTCTTCAAGAACTTGGATTCTTGAAAGGGATTGCTGTAACTTTGTAAGAACCATTGAGATAGTGCATAGAGTTCGGAGGAACTCACAGGGACGTAGGCACATTGCCGAACCTCGACAACAAATTACTTGTCTTCTTTTTTTCTTTGATTTTCTGTTCTTGTGTTCAATTGCTGAAATTCTTTCTACAAGTCATTTAAGACTTGGGTGTTTGGAAGATCACCACCTGGGCATCTTGCTAAGGTGATTTCCAACAGTAAACAATCTCAATGAGGAGCCTTTCAAAGTGGATGTAGGTACAAATTATGGCTGATCTAGTATAAATCTCATTTTCAATCTCTCTTCCCTTAAATTCTCTTTAGATATTCCAATTAGTTACTTATTTTTGTTTATTGATTACATTGATTACTTAGTTTCGTTACTTGTTTGATATATGGTATTTAATCATTCTAACTTCTGGCATACTATTCCAAAATAATACCTAAATAAATAATTGGACTAAAAATAAGCATACCTCTTGAAACCGGGCTATGATTTCGTCCAAGGACTCCAAAGAACAGCAACAACCTGCAGAAATCTCGACCACTTGGCACTTGGGAAGAGATTGAGTTCCACAACGAAAACGTCCTTTCCCAAGCTTAATGATGCTAGGGAAAGAGAAACGATCCAAATAGTTCTCTAGGATTAGCCTCCAGCAGTTGTGTCTTGGTAGTACAGGAGAGAGAGGAAGTTTTTCCATATGAAAAATTCCATTGCTTTAGTTGTGGTGGTATTCCTTCTTTCTACAACTCCAATACCATTTTATATAGGAATCCCTTTTAATTCCATCAGTCTCAAGATTTATCTCCATTTGCAATCAAAATTCAGATGTGATAAAGTTTGTTTCCTCCTCCAAGACTTAACTCCTAAAAATTCATGGAACTGGGTCATGCCCACCCATAGGTAAGCCATTTTAGACACTTTGGGTTGTCCAAAAATTTCAACATCTTTCTCTTGCACATAGTGGGTGTGATTATAACTTTCATGTCTAGTTCCCAAATCGCTAAGTTAGGTTCATATAGACACAAATGAATCATGTGATCACTGAGTTCACTTGAATTGTGAGAGCATTATACCAAATCTAAATAGACTAGTATAAAGAGATATTGTTGTGGTTAAAAATTTACTCTCCAATCATAAGATAACACGTGACACGCTTAAGGGAAAAATAATCATTTCGCCATCGGGGGATAACATGATAAAAACTCACTTAAAAGCAAAAGGGTAAAAACCATGTTAAACCTACATAGCGATCTCAACTCTCCATCTGATCTCCAATCAACGATCTAGATCATCAGCCATTAATTATGCTCTCTATATCTCCTATAAATAGGAATTCAAATTATTCTAATCAGGTTCGAAAACCAATACTCTTATGTTCTCTAAATACAGTTTAATCATCAGATTATAACAGACATTAGAACCGAAGTGTTCGTTCGAAGACCAAATCTAGGCCCTCACTTAGTGTCTCTGACTTTCTTAGCAGGTACCTTAGTACTTAGTCTCCAAAGAGTAAGATCGAGGAGCAAGGGGGAAAGAGCAAGACCATAGTCTCTCACTTATTCCTCTATACCTTTAAAATAATGTATCACAAAAAGCAGTAACCCCCTCTTGGTGACCGTTACATTTTAGGCATCAACACATATGTATAAAAATATATAATGGTGAAGCATTATACCCTACACCATTTTAATCACATTTGATTAAACACCTCTAATCCCTCACCAAGATTTGTTTTTAACCTTCATTGATAACATACTCATGATTGTTTAACAATTCATTCAAAAGTAATACAACTTGTCGAGAGTCAGCACATTATGTCAATGTGTTACCAAATGGTTTTCCATTTGCCCTCATGCCCCTTTGTTTTGATTTAATTATTTTCCCAATCTTACCCCTTTAGACCAAATCTAGCATGGTTATAGGCACTAAGTTAGAGTGGCTATCACTAGATCATCTCCTTATGAAATAATCAAAAGTAATCAAGAAAAGGCATAAACTCAATTTAAGCTAAATAATCCAAATGACTCACACAGTGAGAAAAAAAAAGGGATTCATTTGCTCACCTCTAAAGTTGGTCGTCAAGGACATGTAGGTAATACATGTTATAGCATAAGTATCTTCCTAGAAGAGTGCATTTCTATAACTTAACTAATGCCGTACAGATCTTAGTCTAATCACTTTACAAGCACTTAACTCGAGTCCTTTTTCTTCGCTCATCACAAGAGACGAAAAAATTGAAAAAAGTAAGTATCAAATCTGGCTTATTATAGACTATATGAGTAATAGGAGGAAACACATAAATATTAGTTATTTTATTAATAACCTCATCTTAGCCTTTACCAAGGTGACACTACTCTTATCATCACATAATCAAATTTAGTGCCATTAATATCAATGTCTCATCTTTTCTCGCTTTTCTAGTTCTAAATATGATTGCTCGTGTAAGTAAGTTGACTGTTTCCTATAGACATACTTTCTTTTAATATAGATTTGTAGTTATGTGTGTTAATTCCAAATTATACTACAATATACAAAATTCCGTGTGCATAAATGGAAGAATAATACTAATATCCCCTTTTAATATCTGAGTATCCTTTTAAAAAAATTTCAAAGAGGTAGTCCAAGATTTGATTGATATCTATTAATGAGACTAACTGCATAACAAATGTAGGTTGAGTACGAATCATAGTGTATATTAGACTTCCAATAGCGCTGGTGTAGGGAAAGTGGATCATCTTTTCTTCCTCTTGAGGATTCTTAAGATACATATCGAGGCTTAAAGCTTCACCTTTTCACAACAGAAGTGTCGATGGTTTTACAACTTTGCATTAGATTTGTTCAAGAATTTTCTCAATGTAAATTTTTTTGGGACAACCAAAATAATTTCTTTGCATGATCCCTGAAGAGTTTAACTTCAAGCACATAGCTTGCTTAACTTATGTCTTTCCTTTCAAATTTTAAAGAAAACAACTCTTTAATGAAAAAATTAGCTCCTTTGCATTTCTAGCTAATCATTGTAGACTCAAAAAGGATAATTCCTTCTTAGCCTACAAATGAAAATAACTAAAACATAGATAAACGAGATTTGGACAATGACTTGTGATAGTTGATTGTTGATGATGATGATTATGAAGACAATTTGTGAGCTTATCAATTCGAGCTTTTATGAAAAATATGAGAGAAAATATTTCAAAAATGTTTTTCTACCAAAAACTGTTTTAGCTAGCCGGAGCAGCTGACTTTTGGGTCTTATAATATCTAAATTATAAAGTTTAGGAATATAGATTTTAGATGGTTTGATGGACCGTTAAAATCAATATTTTATGATATATTATAATCCAAAAAAATGTTACATTTTTAAATTCTTATGGATTTTACAATAAAAGTAGGCAAAAACTGGCCTCAACCCACTCTTTTGGACATAATTTAAAATCAATTTTTTTTTATACAAAGATACTTTTATATGAAACTAGACTTACATATGTTTCTATAAAATATAAAATCACTTCATTTGGATAAGTATTGATTAAGTTATGATATTTTGAAATTGGTACAAAAAATTGTCATGTTCACAGCGAAATTCATCTTGAATCAAAGCAAATCTTGTTTCAAAATAAAAAATAAAAAATAAACTCAACCAAGTCTTTAGATTGATTCAAAACTCTTCAATTCAATCCAAAGACTACTCATTCAGAGATAAAAAGTTTCTACATGCCTAAACTCTATATATACACCTTTGATTTCTATAGAAAAAGGAAGAACAACTAGAGAGAATTTCAAATGTATTTTTGATTAATAAATTATTGTTTTAAAAAAATGTTTTCTCAAAACTCTCTCTAGAAGTCCCATGATTTCTAAATTTCCTTTACTTTTTATTGTTATTTAACTTTTCATGGATGGGTAAGTATCCACAAGTTGATTTTCTATTATAATCATCTAACAATATTTGCAACAAAATTTATCCAAGCAAATCGAATCGAACTCTTCTTAAGGTAAGCTAAGAAGGACCAACATTCAAATAAGGAGAAAAGAGGAATCAAAATTCAATTTAAAGCATAGTGGATTTGTGAGAAGGCTAAAAATCATTCTCAAAGTCTTCCAACATCACTAGAAATCATGAGAAAGTTAGAGATACTAAAAAAATCTCTTTTACATGAACTTTCTCTGTAGAATAAAATTTTTGTTTTAGCTTGTTTCTAAGTTTGTATATGTTTATATGCATGATTAATTGTTAGAAATAGGTCGCATATGATATAATTGATATTTTCTAATTTAATTAATTTTAAGGGACCTATTTCTTAATGTTAAGAAATAAAAAAAGTTGGCAAAAAAGGGAGAAAACCCCACATCAAGTCAAATGGGGTGCCAATCTAGAGTGGTGTTCTGACTTGATTCCTTGAGATTTTTTTTTTTTTTTGTATTTTGCATCATTTGATTATTATTTATTTTCATGTGCTTTTGATGCTTCTTGTAAAATGTTATGGGATATTTTGACTATGTTTAATATGTAGGTAACACAAGATTTCATAAATTTAATCGATGAATTAGAATTAGGTTTTTACCTATTTCTCTGCAAAACATGAGAAATATGATTTGATTTGATTCACAGATGTTTCTATAATGATCTATATGTTATATTTGAATTTGTTTTTAACTTTATGGTCTTTTTATGGTCATCACAACTAGTTGAGATTTAAGTAAATGATTATCATTGTTTACTCAAAATGTACATGCATGCTCAATGCTAGATCTTATACTGGTTTTCTTGCAAACAAACAAATGATTGTGATTATTATAGCTTTCTAGAAAATGTATAATGATAAAGGCACGTTAGGTTTAGGTCATTCTTTTTATTTATTTTTCTGATTTATCTCTTTTAATTTTCTTTTCTTTTACTAGATTTTTATTTTCTTTCATTTATTTTTTGTTTTTAATTAATATTAAATACATGATGCCATGTATTTGTCATCCATATCATCATATCTTTGCTTGGTTCATAATATTCTTGTGTTTGTGTGATTACTGAAAATTAAAAATGTTATAGTATTAAAAAAACTAATCAAAAGTTTCTTTTAAGAGCAAGGGTATAGGCTAGACCCCTTGAGTTCTAGGAGTTGGTGGGGTGCTCTTCGGACCTTCCCATCACGTACTCTAAGTCCAGTACCCGATCTCGATTACATGACCAATTGCTAAGGTTCTTGGTTCCTTAAAAAAACCAAGTGATTACTTCACGCAATGACCATTCAGAATGTCCCTTAGCTCTTATCACTTTCTTTTTCTCTTCTTTCATTCTTCAAGAACAATAAGATTCTTAAAGAGGTGTTACTGTAATTGTAAGAACTCCATTGATTTAGTGTAGAGAACTCGAAGGAGCTCACGGGGACGTAGGCACATTGCTGAACCTCGATAACAATTACTTGTGTTCTTTCTTTGATTGTTTAATTGTTGTTTATTATAAGTCATTCTAGACTTGGGTGTTTGGAAAGATCACAACCTGGGATTCCGCAAGAAGGTGATTTTCCTACAGTGGCATCAGAGTTGTGGTTCAACAATAGTGGTATCAGAGCTTGGGTCCAAGAATCAAAGGATTCTTTGGTGGTGATATAGTGGTATCAGAGCTACAACAGTGGGTATCAGGGTTGAACAGGGGGTATCGGAGCAAGACTCCAAGAATCAAAGAAAACTTCTTGGGAGATTCAAGAATGGAGTAGAGATCAAGATCTGATCGTGTTCTTGAGGTTCAAGAACGGTCTTGTGATCACGATTTAATCATGTTCTTGAGATTTAGAAGTTGGAAAGCAATTGTGGGTACTGCATAAATTTGGGATTTTCCCCACAAGATGAGTTCGAACTTCATTGTTGAGAAGTTTGATGGAAAGGGAGACTTTGCCCTTCGGAAGCAGAAAATCAAAGCGGTTCTTATGCAACAAAAGGTGGACTTGGTGATTGGAGAAGATGACACTTTTCCAGCAAGTATCACGGAGGTCCAGCGGAATGAGATGAAGAAGATGGCATACAACACCATCTTTCTACATATGTTGGATAGTGCCACAAGGGAGTGCGGAGACTCGGAAGATCCAGCTGCCATTTGGAAGAAACTAGATGAGTTATTTCTTACCAAAACTCTCCCTAATAAGATATATCTTCTAAAATGAATCTTTTCTTTTAATTCCTGATAAAGAGTTGCAAGATAATCTTGATGCCAAGATAAGGGAAGCATCAAGTGGAGAAGGGTTATTCATTAGAGGAAGGCCAGCAACTCGGTATGACAACAACATACATGGCTACTACCTGGACAAACCACAAGGTAGAGAACAAAGCCATGGGAAAGCGCTCTCTAAACCAAGATTTGGAGGAAAGAGATGCTACTATTGCCATAAGGAAGATTATTTCAAGAAAGATTGCAATAAGATGATGAGGGATGAGGGAGGAAGCCATACCAAGAATGGAGAGGCTTCGATTGCCAAGAGAGAATAGCAAGATGATGATGTTCTTATTGTGTACTCAAATGTGAGCAAGGGGCAAGAATGCAGCTAGAGATGGATCTTGGATTTCGGGTGCACTTATCATATGTGTCCTCACCGGGATTGGTTCAAGAATTTCAAGGAAACTGATGGAGAAAAGGTTTTCCTGGGGAATGATACTTCTTACCAAGTGAGCGGCACGGGAGACATCCAGTTGAGGATGTTTGATGGAGTTACTAGGCTGCTGAGGAATGTGAGATATCTTCCAGATTTGAGAAGAAATTTGATCTCATTGGGGCAGTTAAATTCCATGGGGTACACATACAAAGCAGAGGGAGGAAATATCAAGGTAACCAAGGGATCTTTGATAGTGATCAAAGTAGCAATGAAGGATGGTCTCTATGAGATGATCGGAGACACGGACATCAAGGATAAAGCAGCAAGCTTGATAGCTGAAATGGTTAAGGCAGCCCTTTGGCACAATAGCTTGGGACACATGAGTGAAAAGAGCCTGCAATTTGTCAGCAAAGACGGTCTACTTAATAGTGACAAAGTAGAGAAACTTGATTTCTGTGAATATTGCGTTCTTAAGAAGCAACATCGGGTTAGTTTCAACACTGGAGTGCACAAATCAAAGAGCATTCTTGACTACATTCATGTGGATCTTTGGGGACCAGCAAGAACACCAACACAGGGAGGTAATCTTTACTTTCTGTCTTTAATTGATGATTATTCTAGAAAGGTTTGGATTTATTTGCTTAAAAATAAATCAGATGCTTTGAATAAATTTGTGGTGTAGAAAAAGCTGGAAGAAACTTAAACGGGCAGGGTAGTTAAGGTGTTAAGAACCGATAATGGCTTAGAATTTTTTAATAAGGAACTTGATCAATTCTGTAAGTTAAATGGGATTCTAAGACATAGAACGGTTGTGAAAATGCCTTAGCAAAATGGAGTTGCTGAGAGGATGAGATGGAAAAGGTTAGGTGCATGATTATAGGATTCGAATTACCCAAATGTTTTTAGGGGGAAGTGGCATCTACTGCTGCATATTTGGTTAATAGATCACCCTTTAGGGCTGTGGACCTTAAGACTCTCGAGGAGATGTGGAGTAGAAAACCCCCTGAGTTGAACAACTTTAAGACTTTTGGATGTGCTACGTTTGCACATCAAAAGGATGATAAACTTAGCCCAAGGTCTAGAAAGTGTGTATTTATAGGATATGGGGAAGAGGTTAAGGGATATAGGTTGTGGTCCTTAGAGCAAAAAGGATTTAAACTCATAATAAGTAGGGATGTCATTTTTAATGAGCATTTATTTCCCTATTTGGAGAAAACTAATCCCTGTAGGGGATAGTGAGCAAACAAGTTTGGTATTTGTGGAGCATAGCATCAAGGAAAATTCAGTTCAGGTAGAGCAAGGAAGGCAAGAGGGCTCAAACCAGGTATAGCCTATTGATGAAGGCCAAGCTCAAGACACTCTAGAGGAGGTTGAACTAGAAGGGGATGATGCAGCAAGTCAGAATGACTATCAGCTCATAAGGGACCGGGAAAGAAGGCTAGTCATACCACCTTTGAGATATGGTTTTGTGGATGCTATTATAACAGCTCCTTATCAGAAGGAGGGATAAGTGAACTAAAAACTTACATTGATGCCATGGGATGTAAGGATTCGTCAAGATGGAAGCTAGCCATGGAGAAAGAAATGCATTCTTTGAGGAGGAAGAACTCTTGGGAATTGGTGCACATTCTAGGAAAACAGAGAGTTGTGGATTGTAAGTGGACTTACAAGATCAAAGAAGGGAACCCTCCAGGGGATGAAGTCCAGAACAAGGCTAGGCTAGTGGCGAAGGGGTTCACGCAAAGAAATGGCATAGATTTCACATAAACTTTCTCACCTGGACACAAGGTGGAGGAAATGGTGATTATCCTCATCTCTGTCGATGGTATGCTGTTAGTTGGGAATAGCAGGGAGAGGATAGAAAGGTTGAAGTCTCAACTCAATTTGAAGTTTGAGAGGAAAGGTCTTGGCCTTGCACAAAAGATCATTGGGATGAGAATAATTCGGGAAAGGGAGAGAAAAAGGTTGAAGGTTTCTCAGTCTTTCTACATAAGAAAGGTGTTATATAAGTTTTCTATAGAAGATGGTAAACCAATAAAGATTCCCCTTGTTGGTCATTTCAAGTTCTCCAGTAAACAATGTCTTGGAATAGATGAGGAGAAGAAGGAAATGGCAAAGGTCCCTTACTCTAGTGCGGTTGGATCAGTCATGTTCATAATGGTAAGCACTAGACCCGACATTTCTTAGGCAATTAGTGTTCTTAGCAGATTAATGAGTAATTCCGGAAAGGAGCTTTGGGTTAGGATGAAGGGGTTGCTGAGATACTTGCAGGCTCAATTGTAGTCGGTGGTAGCACTCTCAACAACTGAGGCAGTGTACATAGCTGCTATGGAAGCTATAAAGGAGGCTATATGGTGCAAACGGTTGTTGGAAGAGTTCAAGGTCCTAAAAGAGCAGGTGGTGGTGTATTCGGATAGCCAAAGTGCGTTGCACTTGTGTAAGAACCCGATGTTCCATGAGAGGACTAAGCATATGGATGTTCGGTATCATTTCATTCAGGAAAATGTTACGAAAGGATGCATTCATGTGGAAAAAGTTGTAACAAAAGAAAATTCTACAGATTTAGGCACCAAAGTTCTACCTCTAAGCAAGTTCAATCATTCCCTTGGACTTCTTAGGATTGGAGTTGGATGATATAGTGACTCAAGTTGAGTTTGGATCCTGAGTTCTCTGCACTATAGGTTCAGTTTTAGTTGCTTAGACAAAGGTAGAGATTGTTGGGATTTGTCTAAGAACTAAAGAGTGAAAAATTTAGCATCAGGTCAACCTTGTGCACCGCGGCCTCCAGCATGCTCGGACCTCCTCCTCTCCAGGTCACGCCACGGCCCAGCCTTGGGCACTGTGGCCTCCAGAAGATGGTCCTTTGTTACCCTGTTGTGCACTGTGGCCTACTCTATTCTGAGCCGCGACACCAGGCACACCTGGAGCATGGTTTTCAGCCTCTTGTGATGGTGCGTGGGACTTGGTTAAAACGCAAAGGATTACTTAGACTCTTAGAGAGCCATGAGTCTTTGGTTCTTAAGATCTAAGGGTTGAGATTGATCTCAAAGATTGGTTAAAGGAGTTGGTGCCCTATATAAAGGGTCATCTAGGAGAAATTCATGGGATGACATGTGAATGACATGAGAATGTATGTGAAATAGAACACATGGTGTGTGAGAGTGCAAAGACACTAAACACAAGAGAGACTCTTTCAAAAGAGGCTAGTTGTTTAGAGAGAGAGTAGTATAGATTGGAGATTCAAGAGCTTTGTAATTGGAATTTTCTTGGGGAAAATTCCAAGGAAACACTTAGCACTTATCACTTTCTTTTTCTCTTCTTTGGTTCTTCAAGAACAAGAAGGTTCTTGAAGAGGTGTTGCTGTAATTGTAAGTACTCCATTGATTTAGTGCAGAGAGCTCGGAGGAGCTCACGGAGACGTAAGCACATTGCCGAACCTCAATAATAATTGCTTGTGTTCTTTATTTGATTGTTTGATTATTGTTCATTACAAGTCATTCTAGACTTGAGTGTTTGAAAAGATCACAACCTGGGATTCCGCAAGAAAGTGATTTTCTAACAGTTCCTGAGCTAGTCCTAGTTCTGAACACAGTGGGTGCACATCCTAATTCGTACGGTGTTTTTAATCTTCTAGGCATATCAATCTTCTTTTTCAGTAAACCTTCTTATTCCTTCAAACAGAAGCAAATAAAATAAAATAAATAAAAATCAAATCAAATGAAATCAAAAGAAATAAAGGAAAACTAACAATTTTAATAAGTAAACGAGTAATAAAAATTATGTAAAAATTACACTAATCAAATTCCTCCAAACTTAAAATTTGCTAGCCCTCAAGTAAAGAAAAAGAGAAAAACAACTAAAAACAAGAATAGGTTTAATTCATAAAATTTGTTGCCTAAAAGATTGCGTAAAGTTTATAATACGAAGGAATCATTCAATATCACACAAATCTAAAAGTTAATTCAAAACTCAATTCCACCTCATTATCAATCCTCTCATTCATGCATATCTATCATTCTCACTTCATTATTAGCTTCTCGAATGATTGTATGCAAACAAGTAAATATATAATGGATCTCTAGTTATGACATTGATAAATCAAACTCCATAGGCTTGCTTTTCAAATCACTCTTCACTAATATAGAACAAAAATATTACCAATGATCAATAGATCTTTATTAAGCTTGTAATGTAAGGCTAAGGTGAGGGCTACAAAGAAAAGATAGGATTCAAACAAAGTAAAAGAACTTAATTTTGAAGACAAACAAAACAAATGGAGCATACTCACTTCTAACACATACACTTCTTTTCAATCCTTTGAATCTCTCAAAACACATCTTTTTATCGTTCTTTCAAAGATCGCCCTTATGTTTATTTTATTTATTTTCTTAACACTTCCCAACACATTATTGACTTTTCACACCCCCAATCTTATGACTCTGATAACATTGGTTGCGATAAAATTTACTTGTAAACTTTCTACCTCTCACACCTTCCATGCTCTTCTGACTTTGTGTAAACTTAGTTCTCTTGAAAGGTAAGGAAATTAGTGTTTAAGCTCAACTAGGGTAGGGAATATGATGTTTTATAAAAAGAAAAAAATATAAGGCCAAAGTATAATTCAAAAAAGCTCAAAGGGGTGACTAGGGATAAAGATAATAAATAAGTAAGCTTGAAAGGATCAATCGATTCAAAAAATGCCTAAATCATTTCCCAAGTAATATTTTGTCTAGGATTTCGCCTCGAGTGTCATCAAACAAGTTCTAGAGTTTGTTGAGACCATACAAATTTAAAATATTCACATAAAATTCCTCTAGGTATGCAAAACAATTAATGATCATGATAACATGGGCTGAATATAGAAAATAAAGTCAAGGATTAACAAATTGACTCAAGCAATAAGAATTTTCTCTAAAAATTATAATCAATTTCAACCATATTCTTATCATAGGCCTTTTTACTCATCAAACCAAAAACAAAGAATATTTTTTAAAAAAGTTTAAATTTCTCTTTTTTTTAAATGAACATAAACTTCCTTCCCTTAAACTTAAATAATACATTGTCCTCAATGAGAAAGAAGAAGAAGAAAAAAGGAAAAGAATGAGAAAAGATAAGAAGTGCTCCCTCAATTTCCAATTGAATGTTGTTCTTGAAAATGAAATCATGTAACATATTGAAAAGCCCTCAAACTTATGCAAACCTACAAGATGAAAACAAAAACAAAAACAAAAATAAAAATATTAAACAAAAATAAAAATTAAAGAGAAAAATAAAAAAACCTTGGGTTGCCTCCCAAAAACAACTTTGTTTAAAGTCTACAGCTAGACATTCCCCAAATCGTTTTTTAGGATTGGCGAGATTGATGGAAAACTTTTGCAAGCTAAATTCTCCAGCTCGATAAGGCTTTAACCTCTATCCATTAACCTTGAATGTCCCTTTTGTCTCATGATGAACTTCAACCGCTCCATATGGAAAAACATGAGTCACAACAAATGGTCTCGACCACCTAGATTGGTACTTTCTAGAAAAATGTAGAAGTCTTTAAATGAATAGTAAAACATTCTGCCCCACTTCAAACTCCATTCTCAAAATATGCTTATCATGCCATCTTTTAGTTTTATCATTGTGAATCTGAGCAATCTCATAAGCATCATTGCAAAACTTGTCCATCTCATTAATTTGTAACATTCTCTTCTTAGCCGCGACCATTAAATCAAAATTTAGTGTCTTTATCGCTCAATAAGCTCTACGTTCTAACTCCATGGGCAAATGACATGCTTTTCCATAAACCAACCGATAAGGTGACATTCCAACTGGCGTTTTAAATGTTGTCCTATAAGCCTATAATGCATTATCTAACCTTCGTGCCCAATCCTTTCGTGAGATACTAACGGTCTTCTCAAGTATGTGCTTTAACTCGCTATTGGACACCTCAACTTGGCCACTTGTTTGAGGATGATATTGTGTGGCCACATGATGAGTAACTCCATACTTAATAAGTAAAACTTCAAATTGACAATAGCAAAAATGCTTCCCACAAGCACTATTTATCGCCCTTGGAGTGCCAAATCGGGAAAAGATATTTTTTCAAAGAAAATTCACCATAACCCTGGCATCATTGGTTGGCAAAGTAGCAGCTTCCACCCACTTGGAGATGTAATCTATAGCCACTAAAATAAATTTGGTAGAATACGAAGATGAAAAAGGACCCATGAAATCTATCCCTCAAACATCAAACAATTCAATCATTAAAATATTATTTAAAGGCATCTTATGTTTCCTAGAAATATTCCCAATCCATTGACATTGATCACATAAATTAACAAAGTTAAAAGAATCTTTAAAAATAGAAGGTCAATAAAACCTAGATTGTAAAATTTTTGCCGCTATTTTTGCTCCACCAAAGTGGCCGCCCACTTCCAATGAGTGGCAATGTTAGAGTATGTTCTCCATCTCTTCTTCGGGTACACATCTCCTAATTATCTGACTTGCACAATTTTGGAATAGAAAAGGTTGCTTCCAAAAATAATACTTCAAGTTAGAGAAGAACTTCTTCTTTTGTTGATATATAATCCTGGGAGGTAGAATTCGCGACACCAAGTAGTTGACTATGTCGGCATACCATAGAACAACCTGTACATCCATCAAATGCTCATCCAAAAATGTTTAATTAATCAAAAATTGCTGCTCATCATCTATACCCTTAGGCTCAATCCGGGACAAGTGAGCTACCACCAAATTTTTGGTACCCTCATTATCCTTGATCTCCAAATCAAATTATTGTAGAAGCAAAATCCATTGAAGTAATCTTGGTTTAGCATCCTTCTTCGCAAGTAAGTGCTTAAGAGTGGAGTGATCAGTATAGATAACCACCTTCGAACCTATCAAGTAAGAATGAAATTTTTCCAAAGCAAAAATAACCGCTAGTAATTCTTTTTCAGTAGTAGCATTATTAAGTTGAGCTTCTGTTAAAGACCTACTTGCATAATAAATAACATGAAATTTTTTATCTTTTCTCTGCCCTAAAATAGCCCCTATAGAAAAATCACTAGCATCACACATCAATTTAAAAAGAAAATTCCAATTTGGTGAAACAATCATAGGTGCTAAAATTAATTTCTTTTTCAATGTTTTAAAAGCATGCAAGTATTCATGAGAAAAATCAAACAGTGTATCTTTAATCAAAAGATTGCAAAGAGGTTTAGTAATTTGTCAAGCCGTGGTGCCTAGCATGGAGGAGGCTCAGCACTAGTGTGCACCGCAGCTCAGACTCTCCCAGGCCACAACGCCCAGAAAGGTGACAAGAGAAGATGCTTCAGCCCTTCTTCAGGCCGCGGCTTGAAGGCACACATGGTCCATTTGGTTCAACCTTTTTGTTAGGTGTGTGAGTGACATCATCACTTAGGATTGATGGAGGGCTAAGGTTGATTGGTCCTCAAGATCTAAGGGTGGATATTGACCCTCAAGATTGGTCAAGAAGTTGGTGCACTATATAAAGGTCACCTAGTTACAATCTCCAAGAAGAAGTGTGAGGAATAACATGTGATTGAAAGTGAGATCAATTGTGAGAGTGCAAAGACACTAAACTCAAGAGAGATTCTATAGAGAGGCTGGTTGTTTAGAAAGAGAGAGTAGAATAGAAAGGGATTAAAGGGCTTGTAAGGGGAATTTTTTTAGGAATATTCCAGGGTTAGTTCTTATCACTTTCTTCTTCTTCTTCTTCTTTTGTTCTTCAAGTACTTGTGAGTTCTTGGAACGGTGTTACTGATTGTAAAGAACTCCATTGAAAAGATAGTGTAGAGAGCTTGGAGGAGCTCACGGGGACGTAGGCATATTGCCGAACCTCATCAACAAATTTCTTGTGTTCTTTTCTTTCTTGCTTTGATTGGTTACTGTTTCTTTTCTTATACAAGTCACTCTAGACTTGGGTGTCTGGAAGATCACCTCCTGGGCATCATCCAAGGTGGTTTCTCAATAGTGGTATCAGAGCTAGAGGAGATACCACAACAATGGTATCAGAGCTTGCACAGCTGGGTATCGGAGTAAGAACAGAAGGTATCAGAGCAAGACTCCAAGAATCAAATAACAAACTTCTTGGGTGATTCAAGAAAGGAGTAAAGATCAAGATCAGATTGTGTTCTTGAGGTTGATTCAAGAACAGTATTGAGATCAATCTTCGATCGTGTTCTTGAGGTTTAGAAGAAGTTGGAAAGCATTTGTGGGTTCTGCACAAATCTGGGATCATCTCCGCAAGATGGATTCAAATTTCATTGTTGAGAAGTTTGATGGAAAGGGAGATTTTTCCCTGTGGAAGCGAAAGATCAAGGCCATTCTTACGCAACAAAAGGCGGACTTGGCTATTAGAGAAGATGATGCTTTTCCAGCAAGTATCACAGAGGACCAGCAGATTAAGATGAAGAAGATGGCATACAACACCATTTTCTTGCACATGTCAGATAGTGTCAGAAGGGAGTACGGAGACTTGGAATATCCTATTGTCATATGGAAGAAACTAGATGAGTTGTTTCTTACCAAAACTCTCCCTAACAAGATTTATCTTCTTAAAAGAATCTTTGCTTTTAAATAGATCCTAATAAAGAGTTGCAAGATAATCTTGATGTGTTTAACAAATTAGTTCAAGATTTGGTTAGTTGTAGTATTAAATTCCTGGATGAACAATTGACTGTTATTTTGTTAAATTCTCTTCCTGATTGTTTTGAGAGTTTGATTAATGCTATTAAATATGGAAGAGATACACTAACCAAAGAAATTATGGTCAATGCTATAAGGGCTCATGATTTCAAAGACAAGAGTAAGGAGGCATCAAGTGGGGAAGGGTTGTTCATAAGAGGAAGGCCAGCAAATCGGAATGGCAGTAGCATTTATGGCAACTACTGGGAGAAAAAAAGAGGTAGAGGGCAGAGCCATTTGAGATCGCATTCCAAACCGAAGTTTAGAGGAAGGTGATGCTTCTACTGTAGCAAAGAGGGTCATTTCAAGAAAGATTACAAGAAGAGGTTGTGGGATGAGAGAGGGAGAAGCCATACCAACAATGGAGAGGCTTTGGTTGCCAAAGGAGAACAGTAAAATGATGTTCTTGTTGTATGCTCAAATGTAAGCAGGAGATAAGGCAGTAAGAAATGGATTCTGGATTCCGGGTGCACTTATCACATGTGCCCTCACAAGGAATGGTTCAAGAATTTCAAGGAGACCAATGATGGAAGGGTTTTCTCGAGGAATGACAATTCTTGCCAAGTGAGGAGGATAGGAGACATCCAGTTGAGGATGTTTAATGGAGTCATAAGGCTACTACGAAATGTAAGGTATCTCCCGGATTTGAGGAGGAATTTGATCTCATTGGGGCAGCTGGATTCCATTGGGTATACATACAAAGCTGAGGGAGGAAAAATCAAGGTAACCAAGGGTTCTTTGATAGTGATCAAAGCAGCAATCAAAGATGGACTTTATGAGATGATTGGTAAGACATAAATCAAGGATCAAGCAGCAAGCTTGATGGCTGAGATGGATAAGGCAACACTTTGGCACAATCGCATTGGACATATAAGCGAAAAGGGGTTGCAAGTTCTTAGCAATGATGGTCTACTTGGTGGTGACAAAGTAGAGAAACTGGATTTCAGTGAGAGTTGCATTCTTGGGAAGCAACATCGGGTTAGCTTCAACACTGGAGTGCACAAGTCTAAAGGGATTCTTGACTACATCCATGCAGATTTTTGGGGACCAGCAAGGACACCAACACAAAGAGGTAATCGTTACTTTCTGTCTTTAATTGATGATTATTCAAGAGCGGTTTGGGTTTATTTGCTTAAAAATAAATCGGATGCTTTGAATAAATTTGTGGCGTGGAAAAAGTTGCTGGAGACTCAAATGGGCAGGGTAGTTAAGGTGTTAAGAACCGATAATGGCTTAGAATTTTTTAATAAGGATTTTGATAAATTCTATGAATTAAATGACATTCTAAGACATAGAAAAGTTATGAAAACCCCTAAGCAAAATGGAGTTGCTGAGAGGATGAATAGAACCTTTATGGAAAAGGTTAGGTGCACATTAATTGGGTCCGGTTTACCAAAATATTTTTGGGGAGAAGTTGTGTCTACAGTTGCATACTTGGTTAATAGATCACCCTTTAGGGCTTTAGACCTTAAAACTCCCATGGAGATGTGGAGTAGAAAACCCCCTAAGTGGAGCAACCATAGGACTTTTGGGTGTGCTGCATATGCACATCAAAAGGATGATAAACTTAACCTAAGGTCTAGAAAATGTGTATTTCTAGGGTATGGTGATGGGGTTAAGGGGTATAGGTTGTGGTCCTTAAAACCAAAAGGAATGAAACTCATAATAAGTAGGGATGTTATTTTTAATGAATTGTTATTTCCCTATTTGGAGAAAACTAACCCTGCAGGGGATAGTGAGCAAACCAGTCCGGAATTTGTGAAGTATAGCATCAAGGAGAATTCAATTCAGGTAGAGCAAGGAAGGTAAGAGGGTTCAGACCAGGTAGAGCCCATTAATGAAGGCCAAGCTCAGGACACTCAAGAGGAAGCTAGACTGGAAGGGGATGATGCAGCAAGTCTAAATGACTACCAACTCACAAGGGACTAGGAAAGGAGGGTGGTTAGACCACCTTTGCGATGTGGGTTTGCAGATGCTAATGTAGCAGCTCCTTGGACAGAAGGAGGGATGGTTGAACCAGAAACTTACATGGAAGCCATGGAATGTAAGGATTCGTCAAAGTGGCAGCTAGCTATGGAGGAAGAAATGGATTCTTTGATGAAGAACAACTCTTGAGAATTAGTGCCCAAACCAGAAAAACAGAGAGTTGTGGATTGTAGATGGATCCACAAGATCAAAGAAGGGAACACTCTAGGGGATGAAGTCCGGTATAAAGCTAGGCTGGTGGCGAAGGGGTTCACACAAAGAGAAGGCATAGACTTCACTGAAATATTCTCACCAGTTTTGAAATACAAGACAATCAGGATAGTGTTAGCATTGGTGGTCCAATTCAATTGGGAAATCGAGCAAATGGATGTGAAGACAGCGTTCTTACATAGAGAGCTTGATGAGACCATTTACATGAGGCAACCCAAAGGCTATAAGGAAGGAAGAAAGGGAGATTTGGTATGCTAACTGAAGAATCTCAATATGGCCTAAAGCAATCACCTCGGCAATGGAATAAGAGGTTTGATTCCTTTGTAACCAGCCTGGGTTTCTTGAGGAGCTACTATGATTCATGCTTGTATTACAAGGGGCACAAGGTGGAGGAAGTGGGGATCATCCTGATCTATGTTGATGATATATTGGTGGTTGGGAGTAGCATGGATAGGATAAGAAAATTGAAGGCTCAACTCAGTGAGGAGTTTGAGATGAAGGATCTTGACCATGCACAAAAGATCTTTAGGATGTGTATCATCCGGGAAAGGGAGAGAAACAGATTGAAGATCTCTTAAACTTCTTTCATAGAGAAGATGGTATCTAAGTTCTCTATGTAAGATAGCAAACCAGTGAAGGTTCCCCTTGCTGGTCATTTCAAGTTCTCCAGCGATCAATGTCCAAGATCGAATGAGGAGAAGAAGGAAATGGAAAAGGTCCCCTAATCTAGTGCGGTTGGTTATGTAATGTTCACCATGGTAAGCACTAGACCTAATATTGCTCATGCAATAAGTGTCCTCAATAGGTTTATAAGTAATCCTGGAAAGGAGCATTGGCTACTAAGGTACTTGAAGGGAAGCCCAGATGTGGGGCTGGTTTATAAGAAGAGGGGTAAGTCCATCTGCCTTGAGGGTTACGCTGATTCGGACTATGGAACAGACCGGGATAAAAGGGGATCGATTACTTCCTACCTCTTTAACTTAAACAGATGTTGTGTAAGTTGGAAGGCTCAGTTGCAGCCAGTGGTAGCACTCTCAACAACCAAGGCTGAGTACATAGCGGCTACGGAAGCTATCAAGGAGGCTATGTGGTGCAAAGGGTTGTTGGAAGAGTTAAAGGTACTAGAGGAGCAGGTTGTGGTGTATTCGGATAGCCAAAGTGCATTGCATTTGTGAAAGAATCTGGTGTTCCATGAGAGGACAAAGCACACGGATGTTCGATACCATTTCATTTGGGAAAATATTACGAAAGGATGCATCCATGTGGACAAGGTGGCCACGGAAGAAAACCTTGCGGATTTAGGTACCAAAGTTCTAACTCTAAGCAAGTTCAATCATTGTCTTGGACTTCTCAGGATTGGAGTCGGTTGATATGGTGACTCAATATGAGTTTGGATACTGAATTCTCTGCACAATGGGTTCGGGTTTAAACGCTTAGACAAAGGTAGAGATTGTTAGAGTTTTTCTAAGGTTTAAACGAGAGAAGAAGATTAGTGTGTTAAAGAATGTGTGCACACCAGGTGAGGCCATGGCCCAGCTCTTTCTAGGCTATGGTGCCCAGCATTGAGGAGGCTTAGCACTAGTGTGCACCATGGCTCAGACTCTCCCAGGCCGTTGCGCCCAAAAAGGTGACAAGAGGAGATGCTTTAGCCCTTCTTCAGGCTGCAGTTTGCCCTGATCAAGGCTGTAGCTTAAAGGCACACATGGTCCGTTTGGTTCAGCCTTTTGTTAGGTGCGTGAGGCATGTTCAAAACAACAACATCACTTAGGATTGATGGAGTGCTAAGGTTGATTGGTCATCAAGATCTAAGGGTAGATATTGACCCTCAAGATTGGTCAAGAAGTTGGTGCACTATATAAAGGGTCACCTAGCTACAATCTCCAAGAAGAAGTGCGAGGAATAACTTGTGATTGAAAGTGAGATCAATTGTGTGAGTGCAAAGACACTAAACTCAAGAAAGATTCTGTAGAGAGGCTAGTTGTTTAGAAAGAGAGAGTATAATAGAAAGGGATTCAAGGGCTTGTAAGAGGAATTTTCTTGAGAAAATTCCAGGGTTAGTTCTTATCACTTTCTTCTTCTTCTTCTTTTGTTCTTCAAGAACCTATGAGATCTTAGAAGGGTGTTTCTGATTGTAAAGAACTCCATTGATAAGATAGTGCAGAGAGCTCCGAGGAGCTCATGGGGACATAGGCATATTACCGAACCTCGTCAACAAATTTCATGTGTTCTTTTCTTTCTTGCTTTGATTGGTTGCTGTTTCTTTTCTTATACAAGTCACTCTAGACTTGGGTGTTTGGAAGATCACCTACTGGGCATCATCCAAGGTGATTTCCCAACATCATCCATAAACACTTCTATAAATTTTTCCACTATGTCAGAGAAAATGGACATCATGCATTTCTGGAACATGGCTGGAGCATTGCAAAGACCAAAAGGCATCAACCTATATGCAAAATTTTTGTAAGTACAAGTGAAAGTAGTCTTCTCTTGATCTTTGGGAGAAATTACAATTTGATTGTATCCAAAATACCCATATAGAAAGCAATAGTAAGCATGACCAAGGAGTCTTTCTAACATTTGGTCGATAAAAGGCAATGGAAAATGATCTTTTCAAGTTGCATCATTAAATCTTCAATAATCTATGCATACTCGCCATCGCATGGCTATTCTTGTTGGTATAAGTTCATTGTTGTTATTCCTTACCATGATTATTCCTTCTTTCTTTGGGACCACTTGAACCAAACTCACCCATGCACTATCCATTGTTGGATAGATAATTCCATCATCTAAGAGCTTCAATACTTCTTTATGCACCACTTCTTGCATTGCTGAATTTAATCTCCACTGCGGTTGAACTATTGGCTTAAAACTATTCTCCATTAAAATCATTAGCATACAAATCAAAGGACTAATTCCCTTGATATTCGAGATTGTCCATCTCAAAGCCATCTTATGCTCCCTTAAAACTCTTAGCAACTTTTCTTCCTCTACATCATTTAAAGAACCATTAATAATAACCAGAAAAGTAGAGTCTTGGCCTAAGAAAGCATACCTCAAATTTGACAGAAGCGGTTTGAGCTCAAGTTTGGGTGGTTCCTTACTTGAAGATGTCAGCATGGATGAACCTAGCTCTTCCAATTTCGACTTTATGGAAGGATGGTGCAACTTCCAATTACCTTACATATTCCCTAACCTCTTCATTCTCGGAATCAAGAGTTGTAGAATGAGTAAGACACACCTCAAGTGGCAGCTTTGAAAATCCAACCCTATAGGTATCAGTCACCACTAAGTCTATGTCACTAATTTGAAAACAAGAGTGTACTTCTGAAGGAAAATCCATAGCCTTAAATACATCAAAAGTAACCTTCTCCTCATCAACCCTCAAAATAAGTTTCCCTTATTCAACATCAATTAAAGTTCTCCTGGTAGCAAGAAAAGGTCGCCCCAAAATCAAAGGTATTTCCTCATCCTCCTCCATGTCTAGCACAATAAAATCAGCCGAAAAAAAATAAATTAGTCCTCGTGGGTGCTTGATAGACCTGTTTGCCAATTTTAAAGAGACTGTAGTAGGCTTTGCTTCTCTAAGACCTAACTTCCTGAAAACCAAAAAAGGCATAAGATTAATACTTACTCCTAAATCACATAAAGCTTTATCAAAATAAGAACTTCCTATAGTGCAAGGAATTGTAAAACTCCATAGATCTTTCAATTTAGGAGGAAACTTCTTTTGTAAAATTACGCTACTCTCTTAGGTTAACATCACCGTTTCATGCTCTTCCGACTTCCACTTGTTTGATAAAATATCCTTTAAAAACTTAGCCTATTTAGGCATTTTCCATAAAGCTTCAATAAGAGGAATATTAATATGCAGTTGCTTAAAAATACTAAGAAATTTAGAGAATTAATTATCTAAATTATTATTTTTGAAGTCTTTGATGAAAAGGAATTAGTGGATCATAAATTGAAGGATAATTAGTTTCAGATGTAAACTCTCTGGAATTTATGGGTTTTGAAGCTTTTATATTCTCTTTAGAATTTCTAGCTTACTGGTCGACCATTTACTACTCCAATTCCTCTATCTTTGGCTCAGACTCCATAAGATTTCCAGCTTTATCTTGCTCGGTACTTGCTCTTTGTGGCTGCTCAATTGTCCTCTCACTTCTCAATGCTATTACTTTGACATGTTCCTTAAGATTGGTAACGGTATTGTTCGACAAAGTTTCTACTGTCCTCTCTGTAAGAATGTTTGAAAGCTGACCAATTTGAGCCTCAAGGTTACGAATCGAAGCCAAATTGTTTTGGATCACAAAATCTGTCTTTTTTATATATTGCATGAACATCTCCTTGAGTGTTGGCTTCTTTTCTTGTTGTGGAAAATTTTAAGGTAGTCTAGCTGCCCCTTGATTTTTGCTCCATGAAAAATTTGGTGATTTCTCCATCCAGGATTGAACATGTTTGAATAAGGATTATTTTGACATTGAAAATTGGACACATAATTAGCTTGCTCAAAATTTGGTTGAGCAAACGGATTTCCCACTTGGAAATCGGTATTTGAGTGATTTCCTGCACAATAATCACACACAACATTAATTTGAATAGCATTAACATTCATCTTACCTAGTTATTTAGATAAAGTTTCCATTTGTGCCGCCAATGTGGTAATCAAGTTCAAACATTCCAGCCGCCTTTCTTGGCACTGCTCTCTCTAAAGGCCATTGATAGTTGTTGGATGCTAATTCCTCCAAAAGTTTATAAGCTGATTCATGAGTTTTACTCATTAAAGCCCCTCCAGTTGCTGCATCAACCATTAACCTGTTTGTAGCTCCCAAACCATTGTAGAATGTTTGGACTTAAAGCCATACTGGAAGGTCACGATATGACACTTTTGCAATAAATATTTGTATCTATCCCATGCTTCACATGCTTCATACAAAGATTCATTTTCAGATTGAGTGATTGTGGTAATATCATTCCTTAGCTTTGCTGTCTTGGCCAGAGGGAAATTCTTTGCCAAAAAAATTTGTGCAAACTCCTCCCAAGTAGTAATGACACAAGGTGGTAGAGAATTCAGCCAGGCTTTCGCTTTTTCTTTGAGTAAAAAATGGAAAAGTCTCAAACGAAATGCATCATCCGTCACTCAATTGTTCTTGAAGGTGTAACAAATCTGTCGAAAATTTTAGATATGAACATTAGGATCCTCCTGCGACAGCCCCCCCCCCCCCCCCAAATTGAACAGTTTCCTATATCATTTGAATTATTGTCAGCTTAATCTCAAAATTGTTAGTGTGTATAGTCGGTCTCGTTATGCTTGATGTAGTCCCATTAACCGAGGGTGTAGCATAGTCCCTCAAAGCCTTATCTGCCTCTCCATTATGCTGATCCGCTATAGTGATGGCAGGTGTGCTGACTTCTTTCTTCATTTAACTTAAAGTTCTCTCAATATCGGGATCAAAAAGTGTAGACTCTAATGGTGTAGATCGCGGTATACACTTCTAAATCCTGAAATAAAAATAAAATAAAAGAAAAACTAAGATCTAATCACTAATCTTAAAAAAAATAAATCCAAATTAGTAACAATTTAGCTAGTATCAAAATCAATTACAAATAATTAGGTCCTGGCAACAGCACCAAAAACTTGGTGTGAAAATATTTGCAAGTGAACAAAATCGCAACACATAGTAAAGTTTTAAAAGTGTTGAA
Organism: Bretschneidera sinensis; assembly: GCA_023935145.1. NCBI lineage: Eukaryota > Viridiplantae > Streptophyta > Magnoliopsida > Brassicales > Akaniaceae > Bretschneidera > Bretschneidera sinensis. The sequence goes on from CM043704.1 coordinate 23,392,038, forward strand.
CCCACAAGGACTAATTATGCTATTGAGTATTGAAATTTACCAAATTATTTACTATTTGGAAATAAAACTGAAATTTTAAAGACTTTACCACATAAATTAAACTAAAGTGCTTGACAAAGATAAATTAAAATAAAAGAGAATAAAACTTAAGGTTGTAGAGATAATAAAAAATAAATCTAGAGCTTTTGATTTCACCTAGCTAATTTCACACAATTTATTATTCCTTGTTATAAAATTTCAATTTTTCAAGTTGAAGAAAAATAAATCCCTTAATTATTCAATGTTTTCTCTCGAATAACATTAGAAATATCTCCACCTAATAATTCACTAGATCTATATGTAAATTAAATAATTTGAAGATTCGTTAAGTTCTTTGGATTTTTATTAATCTAAAATCACACTAATTGCGATAAAGTATCTCTATCTTTCGCTCAACTAATAGTGCTTAATCCTAAAAGCTTCTAATCATAAATTACCTCTGGGTTTCATTATGATTCAATAAATCAAACAATAATTGACCAGAAAATTGTAAGCAATAAGATCAAGGATAAACACTCAATATAACTCACAACATTCCAAATTAGGAGGTTAAGGAAAAACAATCTAGTTAAAGTAGAAGCAATGACACATAAAGAGAAAAATAATGAGCTGTAAGATCTCAATTATATATTGACTGATATGACAAAAAGGTTAAGCAACCTCAAATCGATTTGCAGTGTCAAAAGGCATCTATTTCAAGGGGAAGAAAGGCTCATAAAGCAGGTGTTCTTAACAAAAAAGGGTCAATTGGTCCATTCAAGAAAAAACAACTCGATGAACTCGACCAAGAAAATGTAGAAAATGATCCAATGACTTCACTCCTTTAGGGATAACTCTAACTCAAACCTTTAAAGTAATGATGAAGGAAGGAAAGATAAGACCTTTGGTCCTAAAGCCCCTACCTGACCCAATTCTTTCCCACTATGACCTCACCAAGTACTGTGCACTTCACCTACAACTTGGCCATGACACTGAGATTCAAGATCTTGTTAACTCCAAGCCCAACCTCTTTTCCAACCTTTCAGCTCCTCCATAAAATACCCACCATATGATAACCATTAAACCTTATTCCTACCAAACCTTTCGTACAACTTACACCACAAGTTACCCAAACCCCACCACCAAAGAGTTAGTTAGGCATGAAGTGCACCTCTGAATTGCACAAGTAATGGCATTCATGATGGAAATGGTGATTTTGGGAGGAATAAGGAGGAAATCGCCTAAGTAAAGGATTATTCAAGCAACAAATGACTAAGGATGAGGTGGATGATAGCGCCAATGGTCAAGTCTTCTTTCTATAACCCAAAATTTCTTGTGTCTTTCAGTCATTGTTCTTTGTTTTTGTTGAGTTTGTGAGTTCTTAATGTTTCTTTCATATCGATAAAATAATCCCTTGCTTATAGACATACATTTGTTCACCTTAAGAGAGCTATTGTTGAATGAGAATATCCTCGAACTCAGATGATTTCACTTCATTTGAAAATTGGAATTTCAATTAATTATAAAGGTGTATTTACTTAATTTTCCAAAATGTGCCAACCTTCTTTTAAAAAAGTTGAATTTCACATGGTTCACTTGTCAACAACAAATGGCCTAAGTTATCCTAAGTAAGAAAAAGAAAAAGAGGACAAGTTTCAATCTAAGAAAACCCTGAGTCCACTTCAACCATTCAGCTTTCGAATACATCTGAGGTATAAAGCTCAAGAATGAAAATAACAAATTTATATGGAAAATACAAAACACGGCCAAGTTATCAACCGAAATGCAAGGCTTAAATCTATTTAGGCTAACCAAAGAGATCTTAGCCTAATAAGAGAGACCTAAATCCATTTAGACTAGGTGAGTAAGTCTCATTCAAGAAGGTCCAACTCCATATGGGTTACACCACAAAGCTTGGAAGACCTTACCTAGGATGGTTGCATATTTTATGGGCCCCAATGGAAGCAATTTAACCATGATCCTTTTGTATAGAAAGAAAGAAAGAAAGAAAAAAATCAGTCTTAATCCCACATTAAAGAATCAAAATTTGCTTGGCAACTTGAAAAAATTCTTGAACCCAAAAAATATGTTTTTTTTTTTTTTTTTTTTTTTTTTTTTACTTAGAAAGGCTAATAAATTTGACCTGAAGTGAAAAGAGGTCGTTATTTTTGCTATCCCATCACTTCAAATTTTCCATTGTCAAAACCCCTTTGAGCCTTAATGAAATTCCCTTATGAAATGTTCACCAAGGACTATTCTTTTTGTCAAAGATGTACAATGATTCTGGAAAGAGGGAAAGGAAAAAAATTGAAAAAGAAAGAGAGTATAAGTTCATAAAGTGAAAACACCAATATGAGAAGCGAATATAACAAACATGATAAAAACGATGAAGAATAGTCCTTGGTGCTTAAGAACTATTAAAACAACTTTTGAGTCTTTGATCATTCATTCCTTGGTTAACCTATTAAATCTTGGTCCACATTACAGCCTTTGACAGACCTCTTTGATAAATAAAAATTATTTACCCTCACATATCATTCTTTTGGGTAAAGATAAAATTTAATTTCTCTAATAGGATTCACTAACTCGTTCTCAAGTAAGATACCTGCCACCCTAGCACCACTTACAATGAAGCGCTTTATCCCTTCAAACAAATTCACTAAAGCCATTTGAACCAATTTCTAAACACCCTTTCACCACTTACAAGGGATGCCCCAATACTGATCATGTTACTCGTCACCTCATCCTTTCACACTCTTTTGCTGGAATCCCCTATCTCCGTCACAAAGGATACCTTAAAAATCACAACAACCCTTTCACTTATTCGCAAAACTATCCCACAAGTTTGCACCATTTGTAAAAGTGCCCAAAATCTTAAAGAAATTCCTAAGAATAATATTGCACCACTTGCAAAATGTTCCTCAAGATGATTACCATATAAAATGAAAAATGATTATATATATATATATATATATATTATGTAATCTTAAATATACTTAACCGAATTTTGTTAAGTTTTCCTTCAATTTCTCTATTTCTCAAAACACTTTGGGACCTAAAGAAAGGTTGAAATCGAAAAATTTTGAAGGGCTTTATAGTAGAATTTCATTGAGAATCACGAGAAACTATCAGAAAAATAGAAGGTGTTGACGATCTACAATCAGGAGAAATTTCTGAGAGGAATGGGAAAGGTAAGGAGGTGATCCACGGGTAGCTTTAAGTTGCTACGTGATGAGTTAGATTTACTTTAAGTAATCTAAATAAAAAAAATCAAATATCTAGGGATAATATTAAATTAAATTATTACTGTATGCTTTGGTGGTAGATAAATATTTGGTTGATAGGTATGATATAAATATTGGACATGTAGAAAATTATTATGTGAAAAGAAATATTTTTAGAATAATGAGTTAATTTAATAATGATGGTGATAAATAAATTCTTGAAGAGTTTTGGTTAATAAATTGATGTGATATATGAGGAGAAGAAAATTGAGAAATTTATCAAACAGAAAGTTGAGGAAAGATCGGATATTTAATTTAAATATTTTGAATTCGTGTGGTTTTTATATTTCTGTTCATATGCATATTTCATATCATTGTTCATATGCACATGCATTAAATAAAAGAAAAGAACTGGCAAGGGGCCGGTCTAATTGAAAAACCGTGAGAGCCGATGTGGGCTGGAATAAAAGGGACACTGTGACAGCCGGTATATGCTGGAAATAAATCTGTGATAGCCGAGACAAGCTGAAAAGAAAAGAACCGTGAGGGGGCTAATAAGTGCTTAAATAGTCATATTTAAGCCCCTTAATTTACATTTGTTAAGTTACTTACTTATCTATTTCTATAGATTTTACTTCATTTTCGTGTTTTATGTGTTTTTCACAGGACTTGGACAAAAAGGTAATAATTTGGAGCTTTAAGAAGCAAAAGTCAAGTTATGCCATCCAGCAAGGTGCGCTCGAGCGCACCTCCCTTGAGATCGAGTGCACAAGAGCACGAGCGCACTTGAAGAAGGCTCGAGCGCACACTTGCGCTCGAGCGCAATCACTCTAGAGGCGGCAGAGTCAGAAGTAGAAAGAAGTCTTCGGACTCCAAAAATGAATTCGGGTTTCGGGACACCATGAAGACCCTATAAATAGCCCTGTAAAACACGTAACACACACCTTTTGTTCTAGATTCGAAGTAGAGAGCTTAGGAGAGGAATTAACGACTCATCTCCCGAGTCTTCTTCGGTTTTAGTTTTCTGTTTTTATTTAATTATGTCTAACATGTTTACTTTACTTAGTATGTGTAACTAAACTCCTATAGGGCTCGATTGAAGCCCTAGTTATGCTTTACCACATATTCATTCATTGATTATCTTTGCTATAGCCTTGTTAGAATATTTAACTTGATTAATACATGTTTATATTTACATTCCTCATATGTATATGCCTGATCAACGTATGCATGTGGTATGGATAGGTTAGTCGAATAAATTTGGATGACCGAGTCCTAGGTTCATCATTAGTAACAAAGGATATCCACACTGGATTCCAGGGTTAATTAACATGGGAAACCGGGAGCGGACCAATCCCTAGGTCCCGTGTGGTTGCTGATCTCCACAGTCCTCATGCTCTCTTAAGGAACAACTCAGTATACACCCATGCTGAATCCCTTAAGAGAGAACAGAGTTAGAGTATACACCATGCCTAACTCGTTGCATAGGGAGATCAATAGCCTAAGGTGTGGGCCAAGCCCTTAGGTTGGCAACCATTAGATATTCATGATAAGGCTAGAGCATTGAAACCTTAGTTAGTGGGAAATATAATTAGTGGTGGATATCATAGCCCTACATTCTCATTATTGTTATTTACTCACAATCAAACTACTATTTCTCTCTTTTTAATTTGAAGAAACTAATTCTAAAACGAAATTCACCAATCCCTGTGGAAAATGATCTCACACTTACACACTATGCTACCACAGACCTTGTGCACTTGCAAGTAAAACTAGGACGGTTATTTGCATAGTTATTTAAGCAGATAATCGCTCCAACAAGATTTTGGCGTCGTTGCCGAGGATTGCACTGAAATTTCTTTTAGAATTAATTTCTCATCTAGCTTAATTACCATTATTTCTTATTCTATTTTTAGTTTTAAATCTGTTTTTATCTTATTTTTTATTTCACTAAAAAAAAACCCTAATCAATTCCTTTTTTCTCTGTTTCAGGTACACCAGGGAGCCTTCTATACCACTTGCAATCGAGCGCACCCTCTTGTGCGATCGAGCGCAATTGAGGCAGAGAGTAATCCGAGCAGCAGTATTTGACTACTGCACTCACATAACTGCCACTGATTCATGCACGGACGAAGATCCAAGCATCCATAATTCCTTCCCCTTGATCCCGAGCTAGAGAGGACTATCTGACAAAGGTTTAGAAATAACTCGGAAGAAATAGAAGGAGGAGTTGAGGAAGAGATACTAATGGCAGAACAGATAGCTGAACAGCAACCACCTGAGCGGAGGCCGATGAAGCAATCTTTCATCTCGTAGAACCTCGAACAACTATCGTGCATTGCATATCAACCTAAAGTGGAAGGAAACTATTACATATCTCCGTAGATACTCAGTGCACTGACTCACTTTAGGGGTACACCCAGTGAGGATCAACACTTGCACCTTCGAGAGTTCTTCGAACTCTGCAAATTCTAGCACATCCGAGGCTTAGACCAAGAAGGAATAAGGTTAATTCTTTTCCCTTTTTCCTTGAAAGATAATGCGAAATTATGGTATAATTCTTTGCTTGCAGTTTCCATCCACACTTGGGAGGAGTTGGTAAGCAAATTTCTAAGGAAGTTCTTCCCATCCCAAAAGACAAGGCAAATGAGGAAAGAAATACAATCCTTCTAACAAAAGGATGGAGATTTGTTCTTTGAGGCTTGGGGACACTTCAATGAGCTACTACTCAAGTGCCCACACCACAACCTACCGCAAGATGAACTGGTACAAGCCTTTTATGAAGGTTTAAGTGATTCTAACAAAAACATTGTTGATTCAGGTTATGGAGGGGTGCTGATGGAGAAGAGCAGCGAAGAGGTAATGGAACTTTTCAAAACCCTGAGCGAACACATGCAGCAGTTCTCCTCTTGAGGTAGACATATAACCAAAAGTAAGGGTATGTATGAGGTAAGCTTAAACGGAGTATCATCTCCTCAAATAGCCGTGGTGGAAAGAAAACTTGACCTATTAGTTAAAGCCATGGCCGCTCGGAACACCTTAGCTAACCCGTCAGCTGCACCACTATAGGTATGTGCCATTTGCTCACAGTTTGATCATAATACTGATACGTGTCCTTTATATTCTGCAGATCATGAGCAAGCCAACTTTGTGGGACCAAACAATTATTTGCCAAGGAACAACCCCCATGCAAACACATACAATCCTGGATGGCGGAATCACCCAACTTCTCATGGAGCAACAACCAAAACAGTCAAGGGCAGCAAAGAAATTTCCAACTAGCAGCCCAAACCGCTCCTGAACCAAAGAAGAATGACCTCGAAAGCCTTGTGAGGCAACTAGCGACTCAGCAACAACAAATCTTGAATAAACATGAACAATTTATGGAAGAGTCAAGGCAATTTCGAACTGAAATTAGGCAAATCACTGCCAAACACGATCCAGCCATTCAAGGATTAGAGGTACAAATGGGACAGTTGTCCAATGAATTTAGTACCAGAAAGTAAGGCAAGCTCCCGGCCTAGCCATTCCCTAATCCAAGAGGACACCAGCAGCTAAATGCCATAACAACCTTAAGAAATGGAAAGGTCATCGGCACCAATGAGCCTACACAAGCGTCTCCAGACCAAACATCCACATCTAAGGTGAGAGAGATAGAAAAGGTTAATACACCTCCACCCTTCCCTCAAAGGTTGGTGAAGCTTAAAAAGGAAACTAAAATGATAGACATATTTGAAACCCTGAGAAAAGGTAGAAATAAATATTCCTTTATTAGAGGCAATAAAACAACTACCTGCTTATGCTAAATTCTTAAAAGATTGTTGCACTAACAAACAGAAGTTTCAGGAGCATGAGACGGTAGCTTTGACCGAAGAGGTGAGTGCTGTATTATTGAGGAAATTACCACCTAAACTAAAAGATCTGGGTAATTTTACTATTCCTTGCAGGCTAGGTGACCAGCTTTTCGAGCATGCATTATTGGACCTAGGAGTGAGTGTCAATTTGCTACCTTACAGTGTATTCGAGACACTAAGTTTGGGGGAACTCCAACCAACCTCCATTACATTACAATTGGCTGACAGAAGCATCAAACAACCAAGAGGTATCCTCGAGGATGTTTTGGTGACAGTAGAAAAATATTTTTACCTGCTGATTTTATTGTATTAGACATAGAGGAATGCCATATACCTATACCACTCCCTATCATTCTAGGGAGACCATTTTTGGTCACTGCTGACACAAACATTAATGTAAAAAGAGGTATTGTCACAATGAGAGTAAATGATGAAGAAGTAGAATTTAAAATCTTTAATACACTAGACTCCACTAAAACTAATGGTGAGTGTCACAATGTGAGTTTCATACAAGGTATTGATAAGGAAGTGTCTAAAGTCCATTAAACTATTCCATTGAAGACCATCCATGATGACATGAGATTTGAAATTAGGCCAGAGGATAATGTGATTAAAGATGTCCATGGAGCTGTGCACATGATCAAGAACACACCTAAACCTTCAAGTAAGTATAATCCTCAAGTTAAAATTCGTGTACTTACTAATACTACCCTTCCTTGTTTTATCTACCAGGTACCAAAATTGGAGACAAAGTGGTTGTCAGAAGCACTAGAACCACCTGATGGGGGCCCTAAGTGCCTCCTTCAAAGAACATAGCCTTAAAGCTACCATAGAGAGCACTTGAGCAATTCCACTTGTTCAACATATAGCTCAAGTGCCTCTATCGAGGTTAGTGGTACTGAGGCCACTACAAATTGGCATGACCGTATCGTTCCTATTTTTACCTTAATTCATTTCTTTATACTCTTTCTAATATCTAGCAAATCTTTGTCTTGCGATCGAGCGTACACCCCATGCGCCCGAGTGCCTCCTCGCCCTACATTGCGCGCGAGCGTAGTACCCTATGCACTTGCGCATCATGCGAGCAAGTGCACTTCACAAATGCACTCGAGTGCAATCGGGGCAGAGAAGTCACATGGATGTTATAAACAGTTTCCTATTCCTTTACTCACTTACGCTCAATCGCACGTCTGCTCTCTCTCTCTCTCTTGCATGAACCATCACACATAGCAAAAAACCCGACCTTCAACCCTCATCCGGCACTCCACACACCACCCCCCTCACCACACAACCAAGCTAACCATTAGGCAAATACATTTTCTTTCTCCTTTGCACACACGCCACCCTCCTAAGCACACAAGGTACACACATGTTTTTGTTTTTCTTTTTTGATACTTACACACACCATTCTGATCTTTAGTTTACATATACATTAACTATATATGTTATTCGTGTGTATTGATTGGATAGTTTTCCATTTGCATGAGGTTTTGGATCAAGGGTGTATGCATTCTACAGCTTCTGGTTTTTGGTGCGCATAAGGTGTTCGACATATTGCCTGACCGAGTGCGATCGAGCGCTTGATAGTAGCGATCGAGCGTACTTCAATCTATATGATCAAGCACACAAGCGCAATCACACCAGAAGAACTACTTTTGTCCACAACACATGGCTTCCACATCCCGAGCTTCTAGTAGTCGTCACCAAACATCCTAGCCCAGTTTCGAACAGCGTGAAATACTGCTCGAGACAACATTTAACGTAAAAGAGGACTTTAAGACTTTGCACACCACAAGATGGGCGGTCCAAGAACTTAAGAGCCTGGGTCTCAAGTAGTTATTCAAGCCGGTCTGCTCGATGGCATACACTCGATTCGTGGTCAGTTTCTATGAAAACTTGACCTATGACTGCACCAAGCCGGAGATCTTCTTCAGTCCAAGGCCGATTTATAGAGCTGACCACCACTGGCCAACTCTTTACATTGCTGTGATGAGTCTCCACTGGAGGACAGCCATATAGAGGAGCAGCCTGACTCATTCCCTCTCCCATACATCATTGAGGATATGTGTGCGGGTCAGTACGCTGACCGCCACAACAATGCAAGGAGCCGATCAAGGTTGCCTCCCTGCCTATGGTTCGTTGACTCAGTCCTGCAGCGTAATGTGTGCCCTTTGGGGCACAAGACACAGAGACGGGATCAGTTTCTGCAAGCTCTTTACACTTTCCACCGAGGTCACTAGTACTCCATCCTAGCAGTCATATGGAGTCAGATACACAAATTCTGGGATGGGGTGCATAACCGACAAATGACCACAGCTAATGCTTGGGGTTTTCCTTTCCCCTTCTTGCTCAGTCATGTCTTCAAGAAGAAGGGGCTTAGGGGATCCTCTATAGATAGCCCGGTTAGTGACCACCTTTTCTTTGGTAAAGCCCAGTGGAGCCTCAGCCAGTCACACGACCCCGGGCACAGATACCACCCACCGAGCCTATAGTGGATGATCTGATGGAGGCCGAGCATCCACCAGTGAGCCCTTCATGGGAGGAGGACCAGCCAGATATGGGTTCTATGGAGTATCAGCATCTTCTGGATGAGCTATCCTCCTTCCGATGTGAGTTGTCCGACATCTGTCGGGAGGATTATGAGGCAGCCCATTTGATCCATCGACGGATTGATGGGTTAGAGGCATAGTTTACACGATAGAGGGTGAAGCTATAGGCCATCCTTAACCGCCTACCTCCTGCACCCGGTACCACCTCGACTGCACCCACAGATGATCAGCAGTGAGAGGATACCCCGTCTGGCTGAAGACATTAAACTTAGCGCTCATGGGAGACACCCCAGACATATCATTTTCATTTTAGTACTTTTCTTTTAGTTATAGTTATATTTACATGTCTAGTTTGCATATTTTGTTTTTCGGCACAATGTTTATTTTTTTTTGTCAGGTACTCAGTGCGTGCATCCAATTCAAGTTTGGGGGCGTGAACAAGCAAGCATGCAACCGAGTTCTCCATCTCCCAGGTCAGATCTTTCCATGCCACACACACATTGGGGACAATGTGTATTTTAAGTTTGGGGAAAGTAGGAGATACTAGATACTATCACACACACACTTGAAACACATGCACACACTAAGTCCCAATTTTTTTTAGAAAGATAAATGCATGTTCTTTTGGTAAACAAAAATTTTGGTTGATTTAAAAATTTGATAACACTTCATTAGTAAGCTTAAAAGCTAGAACACATAGTTTTGCAATGAGAATTTTACAAAGTTTAGTTACCTACCTCAAGGCCCCTAAGAATTCATGAGTTTGATCCAAATTTGCACAAGCACATTTAACACGCATTTGTGTGGGGTATGACATATAATTCTCTTGTATATGTTTCCATAATCTAACTATAATCAGATAACTTGTTGAAAAGAACACTTTGGCATTAGAAGAATAAAAAATAAATAAAGAAAAATGTTCATCATGCAAAAAGTGATCGAAAAGCTTCTAATGATCAGAAAAGAACTTTCCACTAAGTAACTGAGCCTCTTGCCTCAGTAAGCATTGAGTGTTCACATCAAAAGATGGAAAGAAAACCTTTAATGATCATAATAAAAATTCCCACTGAGTAACTGGGCCTCTTACCTCAGTAGACATTGAGTGTTCACGTCAAAAGGTGGGAATTTCATTAAGAAGTATAAAAACCAGTTAGTTCCATAGCCTTTTGACTCGAGTTAGTAAGTCCTTAGGGGTGTCTTTACACCTAATGCCTTAAAACCATATGCTTTGGGAGTCATTGGCTAAACACTCGTTACAAAGATGAAATAGAAAGCTTGATGGAACTCGACATGGCAAAGATCGCATGATAAAAAGAAAAGAAAAGAAAAAGCAAGTATTATGCCATTTTTGTTCTCTTTGATAAGGAATTCGATAAAAGTTTGGGCATCGAAACCCTATACGCTAAAATTATGTGGAAGTCCCATCTTATATATGCTAACTCATCACACACAAATCAAACCTGCGATGCATTAAGCCAACCTTAGGTAAGTAACTTAAAACTTTTGAAAGTCCTTTTGCAATCCAAAATGTGTTTTTATTCTAAGCTTACTCATGAATGGTTATCATAGTTTTATGTGCAACCCAAATCTTTGAGTATCATGGAAATGAATTTATCTTTAATTTTTGTTCTAACATAATGTTTAATTTTGTGTTGCTAAGGGACTAGAAATATGTAAGTTTGGGGGTGTGATAAGTGCTTAAATAGTCATATTTAAGCCCCTTAATTTACATTTGTTAAGTTACTTATTTATCTATTTTTATGGATTTTACTTCATTTTTGTGTTTTATATGTTTTTCACAGGACTCGGACAAAAAAAGTAATAATTTGGAGCTTTTAGAAGCAAAAGTCAAGTTCTGCCATCCAGCAAGGTGCGCTCGAGCGCACCTCCCTTGAGATCAAGTGCACAAGAGCATTAGAGCACTTGAGTAAGGCTCGAGCGCACACTTGTGCTCGAGCGTATACCGCATACACTCGAGCGCAATCACTCCAGAGACGGCAGAGCCAGAAGTGGAAAGAATTCTTCCAACTCCAAAAAGGAATTAGGGTTTCAGGACACCATGAAGACCTTATAAATAGCCCTGTAAAACACATAACACACACCTTTTGTTCTAGATTCGAAGTAGAGAGCTTAGGAGAGGAATTGACGACTCGTCTCCCGAGTCTTCTTCAGTTTTAGTTTTCTGTTTTTATTTAATTATGTCTAACATGTTTACTTTAATTAGTATGTGTAACTAAACTCCTATAGGGCTCGATTGAAGCCCTAGTTATGCTTTACCACATATTCATTCATTGATTATCTTTGCTATAGCCTTGTTAGAATATTTAACTTGATTAATACCTGTTTATATTTACATTCCTCATATGTATGTGCCTGATCAACGTATGCATGTGGTATGGATAGGTTAGTTGAATCAATTTGGATGACCGAGTCCAGGGTTCATCATTAGTAACAAGGGATATCCACACCGGATTCTCGGGTTAATCAACATGGGAAACCAGGAGTGGACCAAGCCCTAGGTCCTTTGTGGTTGTCGATCTCCACAACCCTCATGCTCTCTTAAGGAACAACTCAGTATACACCCATGCTGAATCCCTTAAGAGAGAAAATAGTTAGAGTATACACCATGCCTAACTCGTTGCATGAGGAGATCAATAGCCTAAGGTGTTAGCCAAGCCCTTAGGTTGGCAACCATTAGATATTAATGATAAGGCTAGAGCATTGAAACCTTAGTTAGTGGGAAAGTATAATTAGTGGTGGATATCGTAGCCCTATGTTCTCATTATTGTTATTTACTCACAATCAAACTACTATTTCTCTCTTTTCAATTTGAAGAAACTAATTCTAAAATGAAATTCACCAATCCCTGTGGAAAATGATCTCACTCTTGCACACTATGCTACCACAGACCTTATGCACTTGCAAGTAAAACTAGGACGATTATTTGCATAGTTATTTAAGTAGATAATTGCTCTAATAGGGGCCGGGCTAAGATAATAAAAATATCTCGACATGTGGGAAGACGTTCCCATAATAATAATTCATGCATTGCATCTTTTTTAATTATTGCTTGAATTATTGAAATGTTGATGTGTGGTGTGTTATTGCAAATTTATTTATAGACGAATGAATCTCACAGGGAGACAATTATTGTGATAAAAACCATCCAAATGGTAGACTTTATGATTTGAACCTCATTACGAGGTAATTATGAGATAATTGATGGTCTTAAGGTAGACCAATAAATAAGAAGAAGAGATTGATAGAGAATGGGACTTATGATATGTGTAGTGATAGTGGAATGCTAGTATCAAGTGGTATAACATATAAATGATTAAATATTGAAAGACTATTTATACAGTTTGAGTTCTTCTAGTAAAATTTAATTCACTGAGCTTGTGAAGCTCACCCTTCATTGTACTATGATTTCATGTAGCTGGCATGACAAATAGTTTAGTGAGTTGAGGTTCAGACGAAATTATTTTTGGAAGTCACATACGTGTCAACATCCTTAGACTAATAAGAAAATAAAATATAAATTTATTTGTAAATATCATGCATATTACGTTGTGTAAAATGTTTAAAGATCAGATTTATGTAACTCCTTTATTGAGGGTTAAAGGTTGATATAAAATTTGCTATTGATGTTATTTATTTTTTTATTGTTGCATGTATGTGTCGTGCTGGGATTTTCAAAATGTGATGACACCGTCTCGGGGTTGGCCAACTCAGGATGGGTCGTTACAATTTTTGTATCAGAGTATTAAGTTTTATGATTCTGTAAACTGTATAAAAAGTAAGAAAGTGGAAGATTAAAATAAATTGTATTTTAACGAACAGTCTGAGGATGATATGTCGACGTGCTAAAGCTAGAGTTAGAGTTCTTGATTTGAGAGGGCATGGTAGGCCCCCAATATTTTGACAAGTCGAGGTTGAGTCTGAATATGTGGTTCCTATAAAGGAATGCGTTGACAATATAATTGATATTAGTAAAGGTATGAGAGAATCTGAAGTTGAAAGAGATGAGCTAAGATAAACTCTTGCACATGCTCTTGAGAAGTGAAGGTAACAGATGATAGAATTGATAACTTATAGCATAGACTTGATGAACAGGCTAGAGCAGTGCCTTAGGTTGTTAATCCAGTAATGATAGACATTTAAAAAGGGAAAAAAATGAGTTTATGCATGAGATGCAGAGAGATATATTACACTGAATGCCTAATTGTTTAAAGGATCTATGAATCCTTTTAAGCTTGAGTTTTGGGAGAAACATGTTAAAAGATTATTTGGTATTTTACCAGTAACTGACAGGTAGATGGTTGCCTTTGCTTCATTTGAGTTAGAAAGAGAAGTTTTGGAATGGTGGGAGGATATTCTTCCTAGGGTAAGTGTAGATGTCGATAGACCCTTAACCTGGAATAAGCTTAAGGAGATTTTCCTTGATAAATATTTTCCTTAGATCTTTAGAGCACAACAAGATAAAGATTTTATTTATTTGAGGCTAATGGGTTGATTTTGGCTCAGTATGATAGAGATTTGTGGCATTGTCGAGGTTTGTACCGAAAATGGTAGACTTAGAGGAGAAGAAGTGTACGAGGTTCATAGATGAACTATGTTTTAAGATTTGATCAAAACTATCTTACATGAGGCATATAGATTATGTAAAATTGGTGGATACAACACTTCAAATTGAGAAAGAGGTGATGGAAATTAGAAGTAGGAGGAATTAGCGGAAGAGGTCTAGATTTTAGGAACCTAGAGGTGGTACCAGTATGAGTGTGCAGGGTGGGAGACCACCTAGAGGAGGCATTCTGTGTCATAGGGAACTGAAGTACAGAGTCAGAGGCAAGTAGGATCTGTTACTTCTGTAGCTCAGAATCCTATTTGTGGGACCTTTATATTTGGGAGACAGGTTATGGGAACTGGGAGTCAAGGCAGAGGAAGTAAGTATGCCACTAAGGGGAAGTGGTAATCTGACGTATGATTGAGAGACAGAAGTTTGTCATAGATATATTCCAATAAGTTATTTATCTCGTAATTGTTCTAATTTGAGGTGCTTGGTATATAGATAAGGTGGACATATCAATATTGGTTGATCTTAGTGCAACCCATTCTTGGGCATCTAGTATTTATATGAAGTTTATTGAAGTATGTATTAGTCCTTTGATGCAAAAATATTTTTGTTGAAGTTCTCACTAGAGATAGAGTGATAATCATAAATGTTTACAAGGGTTGTGTGATTCGTATCAGTGATAGAAAGTCAGAAGTTGATTTATTATTTTTGAATATGATATAATTTCATTTAATTTTGAGAATGAATTGGTTATTGACGTATTACACTTGGGTTGATTGTTCCAGAAAGAAGGTAATGTTCAAGATATGCACATGAGGAGTATTTGGCATACACAATGGATTATAAAAAGGAAAATAGGAAGTTAGAAGAAATCTTAGTAGTGACATAATTTTTCTGATGTGTTTCGTGATGAGTTGTCCAGGTTGCCTCCCAGTGGGGAGATTTAATTCTCTATTGATGTGATACCAGGTTCATCACATATATCTAATAGCACCCTACAGAGTGACACCCACTGAGTTAAGAGAGTTGAAAGTTCAAGAATTTTTGGATAAAGAATTTGTCAAACCTAATGTAGTTGGGGAACCCCTATGTTGTTCGTGAAGAAGGAAGATGGAACGATAAGAGTGTGTATAGACTACAAATAGTTGATTAAGAATAAATACTTTTTTCCCAAGATAAATGAATTATTTGAGTAGTTGCAAAGAGTGAGATTATTTTCTAAGATAAACCTAAGATTAGGTTATCACCAGTTGAGGATAGAGAAGGGAGACGTGCCTAAGACTGCTTTTAGGATATGTTATGGTCATAAGCTTTTTGTGATGTCATTCGGATTGATTAATGTTCCAGGAAACATTCAAGGACTTGATGAATAAAATGTTTAAACTATTTCTTGATAATCTTGTGGTTGTGTTCAATAATGACATCTTGGTGTATTCTAAGAAGGAAGAGCAACATGTGAAACATTAGATAGTGTGTTGGAGATTCTGAGAAAAGATAAATTATATGCATAGTTCTCTAAGTGTGAGTATTGGCTGAGTGAAATAACTTTCTTAGAACATGTAATATCGGGAAATGGTATAACAGTTGATCCACAAAAAGTAGAGGCAATGTTAAGTGGGGAGAGACTAACTAATGTGATTGAGATTAGAATCTTGTTTGGGTTCGCTAGTTATTATAGAAGATTCTTTCATAATTTTTCTATTATTGTAAATAGACTGACCAGGAAATAGGTGAGATTTGTATGGTGAGGGAAGTGTGAGAAAAATTTCCAATTACTAAAGGAGAAAATGACTACAGCTCCAGTATTGGTGCTTCCTTATGAGGATGAAGGATTTGTGGTGTATAGTGTCACATCAATGATTGGGATATGTGTAACATAGAAAAGCTGTGGCCCATACTTCTAAGCAATTGAAGATTCATGAGATAAATTACCTTACTCACGACTTAGAGTTGGCTGCTATAGTGTTTACTTTAAAGATTGGAGACATCATCTGTATGGAGCCACTTGTGAGATATTCATGAGTTATAAGAGTTTGATGTACTTACCTACCCAGAGAGAGTTGAATTTGAGGCAAAGATGGTGGATGGAGTTGATTAGTAACTATGATTGTATAATCCACTATCATCTAGAAAATACGAAGTTGATAGCTAATACAGTGAGTAGAAAGTCTACAAGAAGGTTAACGACTATTGGGAGTCCTGATGTGAAATTAATGATGGATTTAAAAGAGATAATAATGAAGTTGAATATCAGTAATAGAGGATCATGGTTAATGAAGATGGTAGTACAATTATCTATAGTAAAATGTTTTAGAGATGCAAGGTAGAGATGAAGAGATAAAAAAGATTAAGCATTAAGTACTAACCTGAAAGCATTTGAGTTCAAAATTTGAAATGAGGGTATTTTGGTATTGGAACATGGAAATGGTGTTCCCAATAACGTGAAGTTGAGCAAGGAGATAATGAGAGAGGCACATGATGATGTAGATTCGATGTAACAAAGTAATAATAAGATATGTAGAGGATGGAGACAGAATTTTTGGTGGTCAGGATTGAAGAAGAATATAGCTGAGATTGTGAGGTTGTATGGAGCACCATTAAGCAGAGTGTCAAATAAAGATGATAGATTTACATCTTGGTTTTGGAGAGGCTTTCAGAAAGCCACGAGTACATAGTTGTCATTTAATATAATTTTTCACGCTCAGACAGAAAGGATTTTTAGAGAACTAGAAGATCTGTTAAGGACAAATGTGATGAATTTCTCAGTAAGTTGGGATGCTTACATGCCATTGATTGAAGTTGCTTATAATAATTAGTATCAAATTAGTATTGGGATGGAACCGATTGAGACATTGTATGGTCGGAGGTGTAGAACTCCTATATGTTAGGAAGAAATGGGAGAGAGAAATATATCTGGTCCATCAATTATTTGAGTTAACAACTGAGAGGATCAAATTGGTTAGAGAGAACCATAAAGCAGCACAGAGTAGCCCGAATAGCTATGCTGATACCAAGAGAAGACCTTTGAAATTTCAAGTAGGTGATTGGGTTTAATTAAAAATATCTCAATAAAAAGGTGTATTGAGATCTAAACAACAAAGGAAAGCTGAATCTGAGGTATGTGGGATGATAAGTGCTTAAATATTCATATTTAAGCCCCTTAATTTACATTTGTTAATTTATTTATTTATATATTTTAGTATGTTTTACTTCATTTTTGTGTTCTCTGTGTTTTTTATAGGCTTATGAAGAAAATGAGGCATTTTTGAAGCTTTAAAGGAAGAAAACTGAAGATCTGGAAAATGCTAGTGCGATCGAGCGCAACATGGCCGCGATCGAGCACACAAACAATCATGCGCACATATAGAAGGCTCGAGCGCACCCATGTGCTCGAGCACAGAAGCAAGTGATCGAGCGAACATGCACAGAGAGGCGGCAGAGCCAGTTTTGGAAAGCTTTCTTCCGGACCTATTTTGGAAACTATGGTTTTGGGACACTCTTAGAACCCTATATATAGGCTTGTAAAACACATAAAACACATCCTATCTTTTATCTTTACTTTTGCTTGAAGTTGTAAGCTTTGGAGAGGAATTAACGACTCGTCTCCATAGTATTCTTCGACTTTTATATTTTCTATTTAGTTTATGTTATGATGATGTTTATCATAGACAATATGTGTAACTAACTCTTTATAAGGCTCGATTGAAGCCCTAATTATGCTTTTCCATATATATACACACACACACACACATATATATATATATTCATTGATTGCCTTTGCAAATAGCCATGTTATGATGCTTTAATTGATTAATGCCTGTTTTATTGATTCCTCATATGTGTGTGTCTGATCAATGTATGCATGTCGTATGGATTAGTTAGCTAGATCAATTTGGATGACTGAGTCCTGGGTCTGACAATAGGAACAAAAGAAATCCACGTCGGATTCTTGGGTTAATCAACATGAGAAACTGGGAGTATATACCATACCCTAGGTCTCATATGGTTGTCGATTTCCACAGATCTTATGCTCTTTTAAGGAACAACTCAGTATACACTATTTTGAATCCCTTAAGAAAGAAAAGAGTTAGAGTAGATACCATGCCTAACTCATTGCTTAGGGAAACCAATAGCTTAAAAAGTAGATACCATGCCCTTAGGTTGACAACCATTAGGTATTCATAGTAGGGCTAGAGCATTGGCACATTACTTATTGAGAAAGTAAGTAACCATTAGGTATTCTCATCATCATCAATCTAAACTTAATGTTTATTTCTATCAATTTTTATATTGTGAAACTGATTCTAAAACGAAATTCACCAATCCCGGTGGAGATGATCTCGCACTTGCACACTATGCTACTATTGACCTTGTGCATTTGCAAGTAAAACTGTACGATTATTTTCTTATTTATTTAGGTAGATAAACGCTCAACATGGGACCCCATGAGGTTGTTGAGAAAGTTAGGTTAGTTGTAAATAGCCAGAATTTGCCTACAGAGTTGAAGCAATGGCATAACGTATTTCATGTTTCACTTTTAAGAAAGTGTTTACATGATAAGTGTTATAATATTTCGAGCTAAGCTATAGAAATTCAGAATGTTTGGGTTCATATACAAGTACCACTGAGAATTTTAGACAAAAAGAACAAATCTTGTATAATAAAATAATTGCATTAGTGTAAGTTTTGTGGTGGAATAAGGATGTTGAAAAGATTACATGAAAGTGTGAGACAATTACGAAGAAATATTATTCACAATTGTTTCTGTAGTTACGTAAGGAAATTTCGGGGATGAAATTTTTGTATGCTGGGTAGAATTGTAATACCCGTAACAGTAAAGTAAGGGTTAAAAAAAGGTAATTTAATAAATATGATATGAAATTAAAATAATATATTTATACGAAGGATTTAGTATTGAATAAAATAATTCTTTTGAAAAAGAAAAAAACCAGACGTTCTGGACATCCATAAAAGAAAAGAAAAAAAGCTTTTTTTTTTATAAAAAAAGGTTTAAAAAAAACCAAACAAAACATGGCAGTAGGTGGCAGCACCCCAAATTGAACAGTTTGTTGCATCATTTGAATTATCGCCGACTTAATCTCAAAATTATTAGCTTGTATAGTCGGTCTTGTTATGCTTGATGTAGCCTCATTAACCGAGGGTGTAGCATAGTCCCTCAAAGCCTGATCTGCCTCTCCATTCTACTGATCCGCTATAGTGATGGCAGGTGTGGTGACTTCTTGCTTCTTCTTTTTCTTGATTTGATGTAAAGTTCTCTCAATCTCGGGATCAAAAAGTGTAGATTCTAATGGTGTAGATCGCGATATACACTTCTAAATCCTGAAATAAAAATAAAAGAAAAGTAAAACTAAGATCTAATCACTAATCTTAAAAAAAATATATAATTAGTAACAATCTAGCTAGTCTCAATATCAATTACAAATGATTAGTCCCTGGCAACGGCACCAAAAACTTGGTGTGAAAATATTTGCAATTGAACAAAATTGCAACACGTAGTAAAGTTTTAAAAGTGTCGAACCCACAAGGACTAATTATACTATTGAGTATTGAAATTTACCAAATTATTTACTATTTTGAAATAAAACTGAAATTTTAAAGAATTTACCACATAAATTAAACAAAAGTGCTTGATAAAGATAAATTAAAAGAAAAGAGAATAAAACTTAAGGTTGTAGAGATAATAAAAAATAAATCTAGAGCATTTGATTTCACCTAGCTAATCCCACACAATTTATTATTCCTTGTTATAAAATTTCAAAATTTCAAGTTAATGAAAAATAAATCCCTTAATTATAAAATGTTTTCTCTCGAATAACATTAGAAATATTTCTACCTAATAATTCATTAGATCTATATGTAAATTAAATTATTTGAAGATTCATTAAGTTCTTTGGATTTTTATTAATCTAAAATCACACTAATTGCGGTAAAGTATCTTTATCTTTCACTCAACTAATAGTGTTTAATTCTAAAAACTTCTAATCACAAATTACCTCTCGGTTTCATTATGATTCAATAAATAAAACAATAATTGACCAAAAAATTGTAAGCAATACGATCAAGGATAAACACTCAACATAACTCACAACATTCCAAATTTGGAGATTAAGGAAAAACAATCTAGTTGAAGTAGAAGCAATGACACATAAAGAGAAAAAGAATGAACTGCAAGATCTCAATTATATATTGACTGATATGACAAAGAGGTTAAGCAACCTCGAATCGATTTGCAGTGTCAAAAGGAATCTATTTCAAGGGGAAGAAAGGCTCATAAAGCAGGTGTTCTTAACAAAAAAGGGCCAATTTGTCCATTCAAGAAAAAACAACTTAGTGAACTCGACCAAGAAAACGTAGAAAATGACCCAATGACTTCACTCCTTCAGGGATAACTCTACTCAAACTTTTGAAGTAAAGATGAAGGAAGGAAAGATAAGATCTTTAGTCTTAAAGCCTCTACCTGACTCAATTCCTTCCCACTATGACCTCACCAGGTACTGTGCACTTCACCTACAACTTGGCCATGACACTGAGAAATGCTCCAAACTCTGTAATGAGATTCAAGATCTTGTTAACTCCAAGCCCAACCTCTTTTACAACCTTTCAGCTCCTCCATCAAATACCCGATAAACATTAAGCCTTATTCCTACCAAAGCTTTCCTACAACTTACAGCATAAGTTACCCAAACCTCACCATCAAGGAGTTAGTTGGGCATAAAAGTGCACCTCTGGATTGCACAAGTAATGGCATTCATGATGGAAATGGTGATTTTGGGAGGAATAAGGAGAAAATCGCCTAAGTAAATGATTCTTCAAGCAATAAATGACTAAGGATGAGGTGGATGATGGCGCCAATGGTAAAGTCTTCTTTCTATAACCCAAAATTTCTTGTGTCTTTCAGTCGTTGTTCTTTGCTTTTGTTGAGTTTGTGAGTTCTTCATGTTTCTTTAATATCAATCAAATAATCTCTTGCTTACACACATTCTTTTGTTCACCTTAAGAGAGCTATTGTTGAATGAGAATATCTTCGAACTCATATGATTTCACTTCATTTGAAAATCGAAATTTCGATTAATTATAAAGGTGTATTTACTTAATTTTCCATAATGTGCCAACCTTCTTTTAAAACAGTGGAATTTCACATGGTTCACTTGTCAACAACAAATGGCCCAAGTTATCCTAAGTAAGAAGAAGAAAAAGAGGACAAGTTTTAATCTAAGAAAACCCCGAGTCCACGTTAACCATTCAGCTTTCGAATACATCTAAGGTCTAAAGCTCAAGAATGAAAAGTCCAAATCTATATGGAAAATACCAAACACGACCAAGTTATCAACCAAAATGCAAGGCTTAAATCTATTTGGTCTAACCAAAGAGATCTTAGCCTAATAAGAGAGACCTAAATCCATTTAGACTAGATGAGTAAGTCTCATTTAAGAAGGTCCAAATCCATATGGGTCACACCACAAAGCTTGGAAGACCTTACCTAAGATGGTTGCACATTTTATGGGCCCCAATGGAAGCAAGTTAACCATGATCCTTTTGTATAGAAAGAAAGAAAAAAAAATCAGTCTTAATCCCACATTAAAGTATCCAAATTTGTTTGGAAACTTGAAAAAAATTCTTGAACCCAAAATATATATATATATATTTTTTACTTAGAAAGGCTAATAAATTTGACTTCAAGTGAAAACAGGTTGTCATTTTTGCTATCCCATCACTTCAAATTTTCCATTGTCAAAACCCCCTTTGAGCTTTAACGAAATTCTCTCATGAAACATTTAACAAGGACTATTCTTTTTCTCGAAGATGTACAATGATTCTGGAAAGAGGGAAAGTAAAAAAAATTGAAACAGAAAGAGAGTATAAGTTCATAAAGTGAAAACACCAATATGAGAAGCGAATATAACAAGCGTGAGAAAAATGATGAAGAATAGTCCTTGGTGCTTAGGAACTATTTAAACAACTTTGAGTCTTTGATCATTCATTCCTTGGTTAACCTATTAAATCTTGGTCCACATTACAACCTTTGAAAGACCTCTTTGATAAATGAAAATTATTTACTCTCACATATCATTCTTTTGGGTAAAGATAGAATTTAATTTCTCTAATAGGATTCACTAACCTGTTCTCAAGTAAGATACCTGCCACCTTAACACCACTTACAATGAAGCGCTTTATCCCTTCAAACAAATTCACTAAAGCTATTTGGACCAATTTCTAAACACCCTTTAACCACTTGCAAGGGATGCCCCAGAACTGATCATGTTACTCGTCACCTCATCCTTTCACACTCTTTTGCTGGAATCCCCTATCTCCCTCACAAAGTATACCCTAAAAATCACAACAACCCTTTCACTCATTCGTAAAACCATCCCACACGTTTACACCATTTGTAAGAGTGCCCAAAATCTTAAAGCTGTTCCCAAGACTACAATTTCACCACTTGCAAAATGTTCCTCAAGATGATTACCATATAAAATGAAAAAATGATTATGTAATGTGGGAATAAGATTGGTTGTGCCTGTTAAGTCAAAAACCTAAAAAAATGACTTAGTTAAAAGTTAGGAAGTATATGTGCATTTTTTTTATCTGAACTATGTGTGGCTTGATCTTCTTTTGGAGTATGTATGTAATACCCATAATCGTAAAATAAAGGTAAAAAAATAGTAATTTAATAAATATGACATGAAATTAAAATAATATATTTATGCGAAAGATTTAGTATTGAATAAAATAATTCTTTTGAAAAAGAAAAAAAACTGGACATCCTGGATGTCTAGAAAAGAAAAGAAGAAAGGAAAAAATGTATTTTTTTTAATAAAAAAAGGTTTAAAAAAAACTAAACAAAATGTGGCAGCAGGTATACCTACTGCACCTGCTGCCAAGTTAAGTTTGCATTTGCCAAGTGCAAAAGGAAGGCATTTCCATGCTGGACACATTTAAGTGTCATGGCAGTGAGATGGGGGGCTTGTTGAAGGAAAAATAAATATGGTTTATATATATATATATATTATGTAATCATAAATATACTTAACCAAATTTCGTTAAGTTTTCCTTCAATTTCTTTATTTCTTAAAACACTTGGGGACCTAAAGAAAGGTTGAAAGGGAAAAATTTTGAAGGAGTTTACTGCGGAATTTCATAGAGAATCAGGAGAAGCTATTAGACAAACAGAAGGCGTTGATGATTTGCAACCGGGGGAAATTTTTGAGAGGAACGAGGAAGGCAAGGAGGTGATCCACAGGTAGCTTTAAGTGCTATGTGGTGAGTTAGATTTACTTTAAGTAATCTAAATAAAAAAAATCAAATATCTAGTGATAATATTAAATTAAATTATTACCGTATGCTTTGGTGGTAGATAAATATTTGGTTGGTAGGTATGATATAAATATTGGACATGTAGAAAATTATTATGTGAAAAGAAATATTATTATTGTAATGAGCTAATTTAATAATGATGGTGATAAATAAATTCTTGACAAGTTTTGGTTAATAAATTGATGTGATATATGATAAGAAGAAAATTGTGAAATTTATCACGCAGAAAGTTGAGGAAAGACTGGATATTTAGTTTAAATATTTTTAATTCGTGTGGTTTTTATATTTCAGTTTGTATGCATATTTCATATCGTTGTTCATATGCATATGCATTAAATAAAAGAAAAGAACCGGGAAGGGGCCGGTCTAATTGAAAAACTGTGACAGCTGATGTGGGCTGGAATAAAGAGGACACTATGCAGCCGGTATATGCTGAAAATAAATCTGTGATAGCCAGAACAAGCTATAAAGAAAAGAACCAGGAGAGGGCCAGTCTAAGATAATAAAAATATGTCGACATATGAGAAGACGTTCCCATAATAATAATTCATGCATTGCATCTGTTTTAATTATTGCTTGCATTATTGAAATGCTGATGTGTGGTGTGTTATTATGAATTTATTTATAGACGGATGAGTCTCATAGAGAGACAGTTATGGTGATAAGAATCATCTAAATGGTAGACTTTATGATGTAAACCTCATTACGAGGTAATTATGAGAAAATTGATGGTCTTAAAGTGGACCAATAAATAAGAAGAAGAGATTGATAGAGAATGAGACTTATGATATGTGTAGTGATAGTGGAATGCTAGTATCAAGTGGTATGACATATAAATGATTAAATATTGAAAGATTATTTATATAGTTTTAGTACTTCTAGTAAATTTAATTCACTGAGCTTGTGAAGCTGACCCCTCATTGTACAATGATTTCAAGTAGCAGGCATGACAAATAGTTTGGTGAGTTGAGGTTCAGACGAAATCATTTTCTGTAAGTCATGTACATGTCAACATCCTCAGACTAATGAGAAAATAAAAGAAAATTTTATTTGTAAATATTCATACATATTATGTTGTGTAAAATGTTTAAAGATCAAATTTATGTAACTCACCTGTTGAGGGTTGAGGATTGATGTAAAAATTTCTATTGGTTTTATTTATTTTTTATTATTGCATATATGTGTCATGCTGGGATTTTCGAAATGTGATGATACCGTCTCGGGGGTGGCCAACCCGGGATGGGTCGTTACAATGTAGGAAATGACATTGGTGCAGCTACATCCCTTTACATCTTTTTGCACTATCTCTCTTTGCAAAGTTTTGTGAATACTTTTCTATAATCATGTGAAATGAACAATTTAGAAAAGAAGTGAATGAAATGTATTCTAATGGATTGATCTAATGAATGACATTCTTACAAGATCTTTCTCATTGTGAATAAAATAACAAGGTGTTGAGTAAAATTTTATTTTCTTCATGATTTTTTTTCGCTTTTTTTCATTACAAGTCTTGCGCTCTTTTTTTTCCAACTTATGTATACACAATCATACCTACATTCACCAAGAAGAGAGACATTCTAGACTTGAACCTTGCTACCTCAATAGTGGTGACTTAAGAAGAGTGGGGTAAGAAAAAAAAGCTATGGTTATGATTAAGAATGATCAGAAAAATTTAATGCTTGTGGGCACCTCTCGAAATGATTTTGAATGTCATTTTTCAAACTTCAATTGTGATTGACTGAAATCTCCTCATTTCCTATTAGTTTAATCATTAAAAAAATGACTTCTTTTGAAAATCTCCTTGTACCATCCTTTTCACTTACAAAAACAAACTCCCTTTTGAAAGTTGGCATGCATCATTTTCACTTACATTTCATACCCTCTTTCAAAAGTTTGCACACATTGCCGCCACTTGCTTTGAATATATATATATGCATCCAAAATAATCAACACAATCTTCACTCTTCATTGCATTCAATGCATACATGCAAATGTGCATAACAAAGAGAGAAAACTATGAAAACTAATGCTTTTTATGCCTATTAATGAGATGGCTCATCTACTCTTTGCTCATCGCTTGCCTTAAATTTCTATTTATAAGAAAATGAGTCAAACAAATATCCCATGATATTTCATAATAAAAACTTTCAGTGCAAGCATGCAAAGCCAAGTCAACAATTAAGCAAACACAAGCATAGTTAGTAGAAACAAATAAATGATATTTTAAACAAGTGGCACATTCCTTGTTACTTTAAAAAGTGGGGGCAAGGATTGTAGGCATCCTATTTCTAATCCAACCAATTTTTCATTTTTTCAAAATATCAGTATCCCAAAGTGAAGGTTGCACAAAGCACCAACTTTGGTTCAAGTATCGGTTTCTTGAAGAGGAGATTGTACCAGTTTAGTCTGAGTATCAGTATCTCGAGTGGAGGTTAGACTATAGTTTCTTGTTTTGTGCAAGTATTGGTATCCCTTGAGTGAAGGTTGGATAAAACACCAATTTTAGTTCATGTATCAATATCTTGGAGTGGATGTTGAACAAGTTTGGTCTGAGTATCAGTATTCTGTGTGGAGGTTTAACTATAGTTTCTTATTTTGTCCAAGTATCAATATCCCTTAAGTAGAGTTTAGACAAAATACCAAATTTGATTCAAATATCGATATCCTTTAAGTGGAGTTTTGACAAAATGCCAACTTTGGTTCAAATATCGGTATCATAGAGTGAAGGTTGAACCAATCTACTCTGAGTGTTGGTATCTTGAGTGGAGGTCAGACTATAGTTTCTCGTTTTGTCTAAGTATCAGTATCCTTTAAGTGGAGAATGGACAAAACACCAATTTTGGTCCCAGTATTGGTATCCTAGAGTGGAGGTTGAACTAATTTAGTAAGAGTATCAGTATCCCGAGTTGAGGTCGGACTATAATTTCTCATTTTATCCAAGTATCAGTGTCCCTAGAGTGGACACTTGGCAAAACACCAATTTTAGTTCAAGTATTGATATCCCATAGTGGAGGTTGAACTGGTTTAGTCCGAGTATCAGTATCCCATGTGGAGGTTAGACTATAGTTTCTTGTTTTGTCTAAGTATTAATATCCCTTAAGTGGAGTTTCGATAAAAAATCGATATCCCAGAGTAGAGCTTGAACCAATCTAGTTCGAGTATCAATATGCCTAGTAGAGGTTGGACTGTAGTTTCTTGTTTTGTCTAAGTATCGATATCCCTTGAGTGGAAGTTGGAAAAAACACTAATTTTAGTTCAAATATTGGTATCCTATAGTGGAGGTGAAGCTAGTTTAGTTTGAGTATCGACACCCCAAGTGGAGGTTGAACTGTATTTTCTCATTTTGTCCAAGTATCGGTATCCTTTAAGTGGATTTTAGACAAAACACTAACTTTGGTTTAAGTATCGGTATATCAAAGTAGAGGGTGAACCAATCTAGTTCAAGTAATGGTATCCTGAGTGGAGATCAGACAATAGTTTCTCATTTTGTCCAAGTATCGATATACTTTGAGTGTAGGCTGGAAAAACACCAATTTCTATTCAAGTATAAGTGTCTCAGAGTGGAGGTTGAACCAGTTCAGTTCGAGCATCGGTATCTCATGTAGAGGTTAGACTATAGTTTCCCATTTTGTCCAAGTATTGGTATCCCTTGAGTGGAGGTTTGACAAAACACTAATTTTGGTTTAAGTATCGGTATCTCAAGATGGAGGTTGAACCAGTTTAGTTCGAGTATCGATATCCTATGGGGAGGTCGGACTATAGTTTCTTATTTTGTATAAGTATCAGTATCCTTGGAGTTGAGTTTGGACAAAACATGAATTTAGGTTCAAGTATCGAAATCTTGAATCAGTTTAGTTAGAGTATTGGTACCCTGTGTGGAGGTCTGACCTTAGTTTCTCGTTTTGTCCAAGTATTGGTATCCATTGAGTGGAGGTTGGACAAAACCCAAATTTAGGTTTAAGTATCGGTATCCTAGATGGACGTTGAACCAGTCTAGTCCAAGTATTGGTATCTCGAGTGGAGGTTGAACTAGTTTAGTTTTGAGTATTGGTATCCCGTGTGGAGGTCAAACTATAGTTTCTCGTTTTTTTCCAAGTACTGGTATCCTTTGAGAGGAGGTTAGATAAAGCACTAATTTTGGTTAAAATATCGGTATCCCAAAGTGGAGGTTGAACTAATTTAGTCCGAGTATCGGTATTTAATGTGGAGGTCGGACTATAGTTTCCCATTTTGTCCAAGTATCGGTATCCCTAGAGTGGAGTTTAGACAAAACACCAATTTAAGTTCAAGTATCGATATCCTGAGTGGAGGTTGAACCAATTTAATCCGAGTTTTGACATCCTGTGTGAAGGTCAGACCTTAGTTTTTCCTTTTGTCCAAGTATTGATATCTTTTGCATGGAGGTTGGACAAAACACCAATTTAGGTTCATGTATTAGTATCCTGAGTGGAGGTTAAACCAGTCTAATCTGAGTGTCAGTATCATAAGAGGAGGTCAGATTGTGTTTCCTCTTTTTAGTTTAAGTATCGATATTCTAGTGTAGGTTAAACTAAGAATCCCCAATGGTGTTTAAGCCTTCGAATCAGATAGCATTTAAAGAATAAACCCCAGCTCCATCTTCCCAGGTACGTATCACTCTCATGGGTGTTCCCATGACACATATTTTTAGAAACATATTTCAATTTGTACATTATATACACTGGACTTCACCATTCTAACATTTGAAATGAAACTGTGGTTACTTACAACCTTTGAATGTTACTCAAAGAGTGGCTAGTCAAAGAGAGAAAACTGTTGATGAGAGTTATAAAATGCATCGTAATAGTACTTAATTGTTAACATTTTAGGGTTAATCTAGATTTTAATTGCACTTTTATACGTTAACAACTCTAAAGTGTCATTCTTGGATCATTGATCTATTTTGATGCATTTTCAGGTACTTTAAGTTCAAAAGAGGAGGAAAAGTTATCGTTGCTTGAAGCACAAAGACTCGAGGCATACCAGAGTGAAGGCATGGTTATGGAAGGACAAATGAAGAGAAATTAAGTCTTGAGTGTGTGCGCCACAGCCTAAAGAAGTCCAAGCCTCGGCCTCCAGAAAGGAGCACAAAAGAACAAAGAGGAGCTTCAGTGTGCACCGCAGCCTGGACCAGCTAAGGCCGCGGTGCCCAGAGCAACTACTAGTGTGCGCCGTGGCCTGGACCAGCCAGGGCTGCGGTCCCCAGAAGGTCCTCCAACCAAAGATCAGGCAAGGCTACGGTACAAGAAAGTGAGAGCTGTGATGCCCACACGATCCCCTTCTCCGAGTTATGCCCTAATTAGGACTTTAATGATATTTTAAACCCTAAAACACCCTTGGACCTTGTGTATTATAAATAGACCACTTATGGTTTAAGAGAAAAACATCAAAGAAGGCTGCAAATGGAGGAGAGAGCTCGACATTACGGTGTTTAAGCATGAGCCTCATGGCCAACTAATCTCCAAGAAAGGCAAAAGGGATGAATCCCTAGGTGTAGTTGTTCTTATTTTCCTTTCTTAATTCAGTTGTAAGGATTTATTGTTAAAACATTGTTATGATTTACTCTTTCATTAAACAAGAAGAATTTAGATTCATGTGACAGTTGCACTTTATATTCTTCTTAGATTTTCTTAATCTGGTGATTGCATGCTTCTTCTCCATATAAGTCTAGTCAAGCTCTTCTTATGTAATGTTGTTTGGACGTGATTGAGTCCAGTATATTTATCTTTTAGGTTTGTCCATTACTGCGATATTGTCAGTGAGATATATTGTCGTTTCTTGATAAACCTATAGGATAGGTCATGTGTGCTTGAATCGAAAGTAAAGAGTACTTCATAGCAATTACATTAGGGTTTACATGTGCTTTAATTGAATATTTACCGATTGCTTGTTTGGGATGTGAAACTTGCAATCGAGATAAAAACAATTGAATTGAGATTGGAATAAGGCAACAAACCTAGGGAGGATTCTCAGAACCTTGTTGTTTACCATCTATATTCTTCATTATAATTACACAACTCCTTCACACTATTTCATTATCAAACTCAGATTTACTCATTTGGATTTTATCGTTTCGTATTAAAGTTTACATCTTCTCTTGTAGTTCGCTTTTCCCTATGGAATCGACACCCCAAGCTGTGCTACAACTACCATGTTATACTTTGGGAGTAATCAAATTTTGGTGCCGTTGCCAGGGAGACGCGCTTGAGTACAAAGAAGATTATCAACTTTGAGCCAAGATAGTAATATTGTTCTTTGCTCTTTGTTTTGGTTTTCTAATTTTCTAATTTTCTTTTTCTGTTTTATTTATTTACTCTCTAATTCCTTTGGTGTATGCTTAGACCGAGAGATTTGCGAGGTAGATTCATTAAAAGACCCGAAATAGAGTTACCCTCTCCTTCCGTGTCCATTAGAGGATTTTGTTAACATGGCCGAAAATCACAATGAGAATGTTGCTAGGACACTTAAGGACTATTTGCACCCTAGCCGAACAGCCACACCATCTTGCATCATGTTCCCCCCTAATGTTCAACAACCTGATTTAAGCCAAGCATGATCCAATTGTTACCAACCTTCCATGGATTTGAGAATGAAAACCCCTATATCCATATTAGGGAATTTGAGGAAGTAGTAGCAACATTTCAAGGTAGGGCTAATATGGTAGACACCGTCAAACTTCGGTTTTTCCCTTTTTCACTTAAGGAAAAAGCCACAGTTTGGCTATACTCATTAAGGCCTAGGTCTATAGGTAGTTGGGATGAGATGACACGAGTTTTCTTCCAAAAGCACTTCCCAACCCATAAGACCAACAACCTCAAGAGACAAATCTAAAACTTTGCACAAAAGGAGAGTGAAACCTTATATAAGTTTGGGAATGTTTCAAGGACATTTTGAATTCTTGTCCACACCATGGGTATGATAGTTGGCGGGTAGTTAGTTATTTCTATGATACTTCTAAGTAGAGAAAGACAGTTCATAGAAATGATGTGTAATGGAATTTTCTGCAGAAAGACCCCGACCAAGCCATAGATTTCTTAGATGACCTATTTGAAAAAGCCCACACTTAAATAGGACCAAATGCCATGGAAAGCACTAGGAGAAATCAACTTATTGGGATTTATCAACTTAAGGAAGAGGACAGCCTTAAAGCCTGTTTAGAGGCCCTAACTAAGGAAATTGAAGCCTTAAAAACCAAGGATGTTAGAGCCCCTGAACCAGTTGCTAGGGTAGAGTCCCACGAGCCTTGTTTCATGTGTAATGGGGTAGATCATTTACCTAGGGATTGTCCAGCTTATTTTGAGATGAAGGGAGAGTGTAATACTGTAGGTATACCCTTTAGGAAACCAGACTCACCCTACTCTAACACCTACAATCCCGGTTAGAAGAATCACCCTAATCTTAGTTGGAAATCTGATATGCAACCTCCTGCCCAATCTAGCACCCATTGGAAATCTGATATACAACTTCATACCCACTTTAGTACCCAATGGCAACTGAAAACAACCTTATTTAATGCACCTCAACAATCTTTACCTTTGGAAGATATGTTTAAATCATTTATGCAGGTACATGCCAAGAGTGTGGAAGGGCAGGGCAAAATAAATCAACGGTTGTTAAAGGAGCAACAAGCGATCAAAGAGGAGCAAAAGGTGATAAAGAATCAACTCACCAAGTTGACTAGTTTCTTAATGATTCAAGAACAAGGTCATTTTCTTTCGCAGCCACAACCTAATCCAAGGGGACAACCTATGGCACAAACCTCCATTCCTGAAAATCAAAATGTTAGAGAGTTTAATGCCATCATCACTCGCAGTGGTAAGAGAATTGATGGGCCCACTCTACCATCAAACTTGAGCAACAAGGATGAAGCCCCCAAGGAATAAGAGGACCATGCTGATTATTCTCCATCGGTGCCTTAACCTCAAGCACTCCTTAAACCTAAGGAGGGAAATCCAGCATTAAAAGGTGAGATTCTTGAACAACTTCAGCATGTTTAAATTAACCTCCCTCTTCTTCATGTCATAAAACAGGTTCCCAACTATGCTAAAGTTATCAAGGACCTATGCACACTCAAGAGAAGCACAGTGTGAAGAAGACGACAGTCTTAACGGAGCAAGCAAGTGTAGTAATTGACAGCAAGACACCGCCCAAATATAAAGATCCGGGCTGTCCAACGGTGACTTGCCAAATCAGAAACAAATCTTGTGGCCAAGCATTGCTAGATTTGGGAGCTAGTGTGAACCTCATGCCATATTTCATGTACTTGTAACTCGGTTTAGGTGAGATCAAACCAATCTCCGTGGTACTTCAATTAGTGGATAGATCAATAAGAAAACCAAGAGGTATTGTGGAAGAAGTTTTGTTACAAATTGATAATTTCTATTATCCTATTGACTTTTTGGTTTTAGATATTGTTTCTATGGTGAATACGGAGTCCAAAATTCCTTTGATACTTGGAAGACCATTCCTTACCACCGCTAATACCCTCATTAATTATAGGAATGGCCTAATGAAATTATCATTTGGAAATAGGACTCTAGAGGTAAATGTTTTCCGAGTCTCAATGCAGCCACATGAAGAGGATGAGTGTTTCGACACTTACATGATTGATAAGCTTAATTTGGAGGATGAGAACATTAAGGATAATTCTAACTCTATGGAATTTCCTCCTAATAATTTCGACTTCGATAATTCTGTAATTTATCCCCATACCATTAATGTTGTTGATGTTTTTGATAAGTCACATGGAGTTATTAAGAAATCAAGGCAACCATGCTTTGAGGAGTTGCTTGAGAGAAGTCACTTGGGTACGGGAATCAAATACCCTACTGTTGATAGTAAATGGGCAACATCAAGAACACTTGAGCCACATGTGGTGGACTTTAAGTATTCCTTGCCAAAAGACTAGCATTGATGCCATTAAGTATGAAGCCTCATCTTCAGCACCACAATGAGGCCAGTAGTGAGAGCGGTGCAGCGTTTGGCTGAAGACATAAAACTTAGCGCTCATGGGAGGTGCCCTACAGTATATCATTTTATTGTTTTTCATATTTCTTTTTCTTGTTTATTATTAGTATTTTATTGTTTTCCAGTATTACCTTTGTATTTCTTTTTCAAAGACAAAGATGCACAGCAGTTCAAATGTGGTGCACAATTTTCAGATTTTGTGTACTTTTGGTTACAAAGGGAGTTTCCTTTACTTTTTCTTTCACATTAAGGTCAATGCAATTTTTAAGTTGGGGGTAGAGGAAAGATATTTCTTTTTTTCATTGAACTGCTTGGTGTCACTTTCTCTTTTTGTTTGTTCTTAGCATGCTTTATGTTAGCCTTAGAGTTAATTCACATGTCAATGATATAAGCTTAATTTTGATAGAATATAGCATTTAGAAGAAGTTAAATTTTGCTTCGGTTCGAGAATAATTTAAGTGTCAATCTTCATTTGGTTTGAGACTCTAGTTTGCGGTAAGATTGTATGATTAGTCTCAAAACATTTAGAGAAGTTTTATGTGTGATTGTTTGTGAATACTTTTGTGGTCTTGACAAACTCTAGAACTTATTTGATAATCACTTGAGGTGAATTCCGAGAATGTACATTACTTGGGATATGATATAGGCTATTTTTGAACCATTTGAGCCTTTCGACCTTACCTTTGTTATATTTATCACTAGTTACCTGTTTGAGCCTTTTTCTTGAAAAAGAATTTGAGCCTTGTTTCTTTCGATAACCCATTTACTTATCTTTATGAGCCTAAAAGTATTTTATCCGTACCTTTCTTTTAAAAGAACTTAGTTATACACATTTGTTGAGTAGAACTTGAGAGGAGTAAGGATGGCAATATGAAAAAATATTACTACCATAACCCAAGTCAATTAAAGAAGATAGGTTGGGGGTTGTTGAAAAGAAAAGAATGAAAAAGAAGGTGAATGGTCCTATTTCAAAATAAAAAATAAAAAAAGAGAAGTGAATAATGGCAAAGAAAGAAGAAAAGAAAAAAGTGGTGATCTATTGAGAGACATGCGCGAAAAATGGTTGAAAGAGTTGGATGTTGAAGTAAGGTTATCTAGTGCTTAAAGTAGTTGTGAGACTGAGTTCATTTACTTGTTTAATCCTTCTTATTCTTTCTTAACCTTTACCTTAGCCTAACATTACAAGCTTATTAAAGACCTATTGATCCAAGGTGGTGAGAGTTTTCTACAATAGTGGAGAGTGATTTGAAAAATAAGCCTATGGAGCTTGGTTTGTGATTGATATCACATAATTTATTATGTTTTTAGAGGCTAAGACTTTTATTCATTAATGTTATGCATAAAATCATCCGGGTGTTCGGATTAATGGATTGTGGTAAGATGGATGTTAAGAGTCGATAACAATTTTAAGATTGATGTTTGGATTAGTTTTGGACTTGGGTGATATTTAATGATTCTAAGTGTGTGTGTTATGTGCATTTTCTGAGACAAAAAGTGAATTGCTCCTATTTTAACACTAAACATCGCTTTACTTTTTTTTGATTCCTACCATAGAATTCATCTCTTATTTTCGCTTGAATTGCTAGGGACTAGCAATAAGCTAGTTGGGGGTTGTGATGAGAGTCATAAAATGCATCGTAACAGTACTTAATTGTTAGCATTTTAGGGTTGATCTATGTTTTAATTACACTTTTATACGTTAACAACTCTAAAGTGTCATTCTTGGATCATTGATCTATTTCGGTGCATTTTCAGGTACTTTAAGTTCAAAAGAGGAGGAAAAGTTATCGTTTCTTGAAGTAGCACAAAGACACGAGGCATACCGGAGTGAAGGCATGGTTATGGAAGGACAAATGAAAAGAAATCAAGTCTTGAGTGTGCGTGCTGCGGCCTGAAGAATTCCAAGCCTCGGCCTCCAGAAAGGAGCACAAAAGAACAAAGAGGAGCTTCAGTGTGCGCCGTGGCCTGGACCAGCCAGGGCCGTGGCGCCCAGAGCAACCACCAGTGTGCACCATGGCATAGACCAGCTAGGGATGCGGTGCCCAGAAGGTCCTCTAGCTAAAGATCAGGCAAGGCTGCGGCACAAGAAAGTGAGAGCCGCGGCGCCCACACGATCCCCTTCTCCGAGTTATGCCCTAAGTAGGACTTTAATGATATTTTAAACCCTAAAACACCCTTGGACCTTGTGTATTATAAATAGACCACTTAGAGTTTGAGAGAAAGACATCGAAGAAGGCTAGAAGTGAAGGAGAGAGCTCGACATTACGGTGTTCAAGCATGAGCCCCATGGCCAACTAATCTCCAAGCAAGGCAAAGGGATGAATCCCTAGGTGTAGTTGTTTCTGTTTTCCTTTCTTAATTCAGTTGTAAGGATTTATTGTTAAAACATTGTTATGATTTACTCTTTGATTAAACAAGAAGTATTTAGGTTCATGTGACAACTGCACTTTATGTTCTTCTTATCTTAGATTTTCTAAATCCGGTGATTGCATGCTTCTTCTCCATATAAGTCGAGTCAAGCTCTTCTTATGTCAAGTTGTTTGGGTGTGATTGAGTCTGGTAGATTTATCTTTTAGGTTTGTCCATTACTGTGATATTGTCATTGAGATATATTGTTATTTCTTGATAAACCTATAGGATAGGTCATGTGTGCTTGAATCGAAAGTAAATAGTACTTCATAGCAATTACATTAGGGTTTACATGTGCTTTAATTGAATATTTACCGATTGCTTGTTTGGGATGTGAAACTTGCAATCGAGATAAAAACAACTGAATCAAGATTGGAATAAGGCAACGAACCTAGGAAGGATTCCCAAAACCTTGTTGCTTACCATCTATGTTCTTCATTATAATTACACAACTCCTTCACACTATTTCATTATCAAACTCAGATTTACTCATTTGGATTTTATCGTTTCGTATTAAAGTTTACATCTTCTCTTGTAGTTTGCTTTTCCCTGTGGAATCGACACCCCAAAGCTGTGCTACAACTACCATGTTATACTTTAGGCGTACTCAACTGTAGACACTCAATTTTATTCCAAATTTTAGAATAGGTCACGTGTGGGGCCCGATGATGAGAAAATGGTCCAAAAATGCTCAGATTTAGATGAAACAAGGATCAACACTTTGATTTTTTAGAAAGAACCAATTACAATCCCAATCTACAAGCCAAATGATCCAATTGGGACCAAAACCAGCCCATTTAAACTAAAAATCTACTCTAAAGATAGAAATCTGCGTGCCAACCTGAAAACCAGAACCAAGTTAAATATTAAGGTACATCGGGCCGATTGACCTAAGATCATTACTCAAACAATAGATTAATTCCAAAACCTTTTTCCAATGATTTATTCTTTGACATCCGATAAAAAAAACATTGCATAATTAATTTTGTAACATTTCCAACATCTCTTTAATCCCATTTACACCTTGGTTCCCCAATCAACCCTATAAATACCCTTTCCATTTCAAGACAAATTTTTCCTACCATATTCTTATCTACATACTCCCCGTCTATCCTAGCTTAAGCTCTGGCATTTTCACTCACCTATTCCACCATATTCTAGGTATTTTTTTGGCTTAGTAGAGTATTTGTAATAGGTTGGGTTCTTACGAAAATAAATTTCCTTTCACACTAAAAATATACTATCCAAAATTTCTTTTGTTATCTTATAATCGATTCTCTACTTCAAGAGTGAAGTCAAAGTTTAAAGGATCATCCAGACCAAAGGAGCAACACTGGACTTTTGAGGGTTGCACCACACTACACTTGAATAATCCTAATTGATACACAATGTTGGTAATTCATATTTACTTGTTTCTTTTCAACCATAACTTGTATTATGTCATTTGATTGAAATACTTACAATAATACTTTGAAGTTATGTAGGAGTTAAACCGGTATGGAACTTGG
The DNA here is from genome assembly GCA_023935145.1 of Bretschneidera sinensis. Taxonomy (NCBI): domain Eukaryota; kingdom Viridiplantae; phylum Streptophyta; class Magnoliopsida; order Brassicales; family Akaniaceae; genus Bretschneidera; species Bretschneidera sinensis. Next base: position 23,428,494 of record CM043704.1, read on the forward strand.
TAACCATGTAATTTGAATATGTAGTTCTTAACATAAATTGTTGTGCAGTAAGTTACATAAATTTTGTTCAAAATCTTTGTGCTAGATAAGCATCAATTGATCGGTCCCCCCTAAGACCATATTGGCCCATAACTTGAGCAAATCGGCCCAACCCTTGGTCCGATCGACTTATACTCTGATTAGGTAGAAAACTTCTCTATTTTCCCTGTTATCAACCAATATGTGTATATTTAGTCAAATATGATAAAATCATTCTAATATCCTTGTTTTGTTCCTTTATTGTGTATTATATCATTTTAATTTATTTAGAATATTTTCAATTTAATTGAATTGCTTGAAAAACAATTAGTTGGGTTAAGTTCATTGCTCTAGGAAAGACAATGTTGTCTAGTATCAAAATCTTGGGTCACTAACCTTCCTAGTATACACGCTTCCATTCTAATTGTCATAAGTTGTTTAATTATTTCTCTTGTTTGTTATAAATTGTAATTACATATGTTGAATGAAAGTTACGGTATAGTAGTTTAAATTAAAATTTAAGCATTTTTCCGTGAACATAAAGGGCTAAGCTTACCCCTAGGCAAGAGAGAGAGCTCTAAATCCTCCTTCTCTCGTACACGAATATACTTGCCCAATTAATCTCATGTTAGACTAATGAAAAGAGATTTGGTCCCGTTCAAGGTCAAATAGAGGTTCCTCACCTGTTACTCTTTCTCCATACTTGGATGACAATACGTCCAAATTATGAGAAATGTACTTCGACCTAGAAGAGTTTTCCTTGAGGGAGCCCCTTACGAATTAACAAAAGGTAGTGTAGGTTGTGGTACCCACAATGACAACAAGGGATGTTTTCATGTTTGCTTTACACAATTCATAGTCTAGATGATTCTTATCAAATGAAACCATTTGATCTTGTGTGTCACTCTCATTATTCTTAGGAGGTTAAGGAATTTCTTTCTCGTTCCTAGCTAGGCTACTTAGAGCACCTACATCAAGGCCCTGCATTTCATAGAGATGAATATCTCTATCAATTTGGCCACTACATGGGAAATAATTCTTAATGAAATCTACATCACATGACTCAATCTCAGTTAAACTTCCACCAGGTTATCTATTAGGCCAAAAATTAGGCTTTTTGTCATTCCATAATATAGCATAAAAGGTAATGATTTAGAGTGCACTCAGTTAAGGACTTAGACGCAGTCAAAAATGCATCCCCCTAATATAAAAAAAAATACTCTTTAAAAAATACTCAGATATATACTCATGTCCTTGGTTAGTTCTAAGCGTTCTAATCCTTTTGTACATTTGGTTCTTTACCATAATCATATAACTTATGAAGCAATATAATGTGTCTGACTTATGGGGGATTAATAAACACTGACAAAACGCGCAAGTCATCAATGAATGTAATAGAAAAAAGGAAATCTCATGTATTTCCTCACATTCATTTGGTCACATATGTTAGAATGAATTATATGTAAAAGATTTTATACCTTTGTGGACTTTTCAAATAGCTTTCTAGTTGACTTACTAGCTAAACAATGTTCACATGTTGGCAAAACATATTTTTTATTTTATTTGTTCTTGCCCTAACTAACAGAGGGTTTCTCCCAATTCGAGGTGCAAACAGTATATCCTGAAGATAAAGGATGCAACCTCTACATAGTCTAAATTGTAAGTACCATTTCCTAACACTTCAATATTGGTCCCATCACCCATGAAGATACTTCTTCTACCAAAAGAAATTCAACGAAAAACCATAAAACCAACTCTTTCCCTCGCTACATGTTCTCTAGAGGTTGAGTCTAAGGTCTAATCATATAATGATTTAACAACTAATGTTTGACTATTAACAAAGCTAACAAAATAATAGTTTGAGAAAGAAAGTACCTTCTCATCTTAATGCACTCACGAGTGAAGTGACCCTTTTTTTCCACAGCTATAGTATTCTATCTTGGTTTTTCCCTCTTTTGCCACCAAGCTTTCCCCTATTATGTTTGGTGGTTTTCACCTTCTTGTATGTAGGACATCCAATAGTTTCATGATTGACAAAATTTCTTGGAGTTTTACTCTTAGACTTATTTTCCTTGCACATTTTAGAATTTACCATATAAGTTGAACTCTTAGGGTTAGTTATCTGACAACGCTCATCCTCAAGTTCCAAAATGACAGGAAAAATCATTAAACGTTTTTATATTTTCATTTGTGGTGCAAGAAGTCATAGTTCTCTCCATCCAATTTATCATCCCTATTCAAGTCCATAACAGTACCTTTGGAAGCCATAGATAGTTATTAAGAAAGAACATGGGATATTAAGCAAAAACACACCAATAACATTTTGTAGCATGATTACTTAAATTAAACCATAACAATTTCATGCAAAGACACAAGGATAAAAAAATATCTAAGCTCATAATCATCTTCCATTCCACAAGTGTTCTACTATTATGTTTACTTTTAGTTTGTGCGCCAAAAACAATCTAGAAAAGAAACCTAATTGTTTTGTTTTCATTTTATATACTCCCAATAAATCCCTGACCTGCAACTCATCCATAACCCTTTTAAAAATGTCAATTTCTTATTTCTCTCTCATTTCTTACATATGAATAATATAAAGAAATAAAACTTATTCAATATAAAATGTAACATGTTCATATTATTAGTTAAAAAACATTCATGTGTGACAAACATAAATAAAAAAAATTTGGGTTTTAGAACTAGGGTTTGATTTTTTTCTTAACATACACCATGTATGATCATGAAAATTTTTTACTAACATCATACTCTACAACATATGTCAAAATCATAACATGCCATTACCTAAAACAAAAATCGCTACTATTGGCTCAATAAATCTATAGTTTTGTTATCTAGCATGAATATTCATTGCATAGCATATTAACATGCTAATGAAGGAAATCAATGTGGAAATCGCAACAAAAATTTTAAAAAAAAATTTATCGATTCCTATAAATCTTAACCATATTTCGATTTAAAAAGAACATCTTTATCATCAAGAACATTCACGGATAGAATCGTTACCTTTGATATGCTATGTTCTTGACTCCTTAAATTTGTTGTAACTGAATTCTCCACCATGCCCGAATCCAATCTTCTTCGTGTTCTTCAATTCAAAACAACTACAAAAGTATGTGGTATCTAAGGTTGATCCACACAGGGCAACTCCCGAATTAGGATTTTTCTCTCAATTAGCTCACTTTTTTAGGAAGAAGAAAAACTGAAACCCTAGGAGAAACTTGTGTAGATTTTTGTCCAAGATAATTTTTGCGCACTAATAAACTATTTATCGTGTTAGAGTTAGATACAATTAACCATTAATTGCAAAATAAACCCCTATAGTTATGTTCTAATTACACATCACCCTTTTCTGTGTGTGATTCCTTAGGTTCAAACTAATCTGGTTATAAGCCATAACTTTTATGCAATTTCAATTAGAACCCTTTCCAATCAATTAGAACTCACAATTTATTTTGAACCACAACTCCTTTTGATTATCTCTTTTGTAAGAATTAATTAATTATCCATTAAATTAATTCATAGAGATTTTACAATCATGAGTGACACTTAACAGCATATCATGACTACCAAAATAGTATGAATATAGTTATGAAACTTTGAGCTTTTCTGTTATCAGTTACCGTGCAGTTCAATCCTTCCATTATACAATATCCTGATTAAGTTAATTAGGGTATGAAATTACTATCAAACTCTTAACATTAATACTATGTGTCTAGATTTCAAGAATATAATTCTAATAATGAAATTAGAAACTCTTTTTTAATTTTCACCCTGGCTTGGACAAGAAACTTTTCAAATTACACCTTAGTAAATCATATAGGACATTCCCCCATTTTAACTTATTAGTGATAGATCTCTTATTGTACACTCATATACCTTCATATGAAACCCATTATACCTAATTACTAGTAATTAATAATCTATGAATAGAACCATTAAATAACATCGAAGTATAATAAGTCATACAAGAAAACCATGTTGCCTCAAGTCTAAGGATCACATATACAAATATAACATAAGAACCACCTATTAACAGTCAAGTAAAACTCTATTAGGTGTTCTTAAGTCAAGTCATGTTCAGTGAACAAAATCTCTAATGAGCACCCACATACTTGTTTTAGTGTCTACTACACAAGTGATATTGAGATCATTCACCCTCTTAATTGAGAAAACATAGTATGTACCAGCCTAACCAGTTACTAATGTTCAATTAGTATCCTACAACCAAGAACATTTAAGAGAAAAGCTGTCAAGAATACTAGGTCTCAATATTATGATCTCATCATAATCCTATCTCTATTACTCTTATTCTATGGATTTAACCATGACAATGTAATTAAATAGATATTCATGATAATTAAACTTTCCATTAATTATGATAACAATTTGAATAAGATTGTTTTACAAATAATATCCCTAGACATCAAATATCATTGGCTTGTAGGATATATTACTAACAATCTTCCACTAGCAGTAAAGTTAATCGCTCATGTGTCTCATACCTATCTTCTCAAGATGATGATCGAAGTGATGTTGTGTCAATGCCTTAGTGGATCTATTCTATTCTCTCCCAATGATCTCTCTAATCAATTGGAAGTTATACTCAATATGCTTGGATTTCTAATGAGACCTTAGTTCTTTGGCTTGAGCTATCGCTCTATTGTTGTCACAGTACAAAGGTACTGGGAGTTCAATGCTAGGAATCACTCTAAGCTCGGTGATGAACGTCTTCATCCAAACCACGTTTTTTGTAGCTTTAGACACAACAATGTATTCAAACTCAGTGGTGGAATCTACAGTTGTATCTTGCTTACAATTCTTCAAGCTCACTGTTCCACCATTTAAGGTGAACACAAATCTAAAAGTGAACTTTTTATCATCCATTTAAGATTGGAATTTTGAATCAGTATACCATTCTAATTTCAAGTCACTTCCTTCATATGTGATGAACAAATCTTTATTTCTTTTTAACTACTTAAGAATTTTCTTCACAACAACGTAGTTTTTCAAACCTAAGTTAGACTGATATCTACTAATAATACTTATAACAGAACTAATATCAAGTCTCATACATGACATAGCATACATGAGACTTTCTATCATAAAAACATAGGGAATCTAACTCATGTTCTCTCTCTCTTCAAGTGTATTTAGGGACATTTGCTTAGAAAGATATACTCCATGCCAGAAAGGTAATGATCCCCTCTTGGAGTTTTCAATGTTGAACATCTTCAACATTATATTTATGTATGTAGATTGAGGTAAGCTAAGTATCTTTCTAGATCTATCTCTATAGACCTTGATTTCCAAAATAGGACATTTCTCCCAAATCTTTCATGGAGAACTTTCTTGAAATCCAGACTTTGATTAATTGTAACTTACCTGCATCATTCCCAATGAGTAATATATTATCAACGTACAATATCAAAAAACAAATTGTGTTACCACTAGTCTTCTTATACACATGGTTTATCCATAATTTTTTAGAAAACCAAATGTTTTGATTGCCTCATCAAATCGGATGTTCTAGCTTCAGAAATCTTGCTTTAATCCATTAATTAATCTTTATAGCTTGCACACTTTGTGGCCATTACCAATGGATGAAACTCCTAGTTGCTCTATTTATTTACTTCCTCTATGTTACTATTGAGAAAATTAGTTTTAACATCCAATTGCCATATCTCATAATCCTAGTGTGCGGCTATTGCAAGCAAGATCATGTGGACTTAAGTATGGCCACGGGAGAAAAGGTTTCATTAAATTCAACTCCTTATCTTTGCTTGTAACCTTTCTCTACTAGACTTACCTTAAAGGTCTCTACCTTTCTATCAGCACCCATCTCTCTTTTATAGACTTATTTACATCCAATAGGTATAATACCTTAAGGAGGGTCAACTACAGTCCAAACTTGGTTAGAATACATGGATTCCATTTAAGATTTTATGGCTTCAAGCCATTTTTCTGAATCGATGTCTGACATCACTTCTTTATAATTTTTAGGATCCTTATTCCTAATAAGGTGTACCTCTATATCACCTTGGATGAGATACTCATATCTCTCTAATGCTCTAGGTATCTTACTTGATCTACGAGGAGGTTGTGTGATAGGAGACTTTGTTACAATAGGCTCATCAGGTTGAACATTATTGATTTGTGATTCTTGAGACACCTCTTCAAGTTTTATTTTACTCCCACTACTCCATTATAATAAAAACTCTTTCTCTAGAAAGGTAGCAAATTTAGAGACAAACATTTTTTGTTCATTAGGGAGATAAAAAAAATATCCCAATTTTTTTTTTTTGGGATACCATACAAATCTACATTTATTAGGCTTTGCTTTTAACTTGTCTGCAATTAATCTGTTGACATATGTAAAGAAACTCTAGATCTTAACATGCTTAAGGCTAGGTTTCCTACCATTCTAAATCTCATATGATGTCTTAGGTATAGACTTAGAATGAACTCTATTTAACATATGTGCAGTAGTTTCCAAAGAATTGCCTCAAAAATGAAATTAGAAGATCTATATAACTCATCATCGATCGCACCATATCCAATAAAGTACAATTTCTCCTTTTGGCGCACCATCTAGCTGAGATGTTCCAAGAAAAGTCCACTATGAGAGAATCCCATTCTCTTCGAGATGATCCAAAAATTAATTCGTCAAGTGTTCACCTCCTCAATCATATCAAAGAACTTTGATACTTTTACCAGTTTGTTTTTCTACTTCATACCTAAATTCTTTGAACCATTTAAAAGATTTGGATTTGTACTTCATAAGATATATATACCCTAACCTCGAATGGTCATCGGTGAAGGTAATGAAGTAAGAATAACAACCCCTAGCAATTAAGCGTAATGGCCCACAAAAATCTCTATGGATTGGTCCTAATATGTTAGCAGCTCTTTCTCCATGTCTACTAAATTGAGATAAGATTCGCATGTTGGGTATGACTCGAAAGTCAATGAATCAAAGTATCCAATTTTAGATAACTTGACAATCCTACTCTCATTGATATAACCAAGTTTGAGATGCCATAGATAAAAGGATTAATATCATCTTTTTTTCCTTTCCTTACCCTATTAATCAATATGCAATATATTACCTTTTAATTCAAGAATATAAAGACCATTTAAAAGTGTGCTAGTACCAAATGACTCATTATTTAAAGAAAAAGAACATAAGTTGTTTTTAAAAGATAGTTCAACACTTTTTGTCCAAAACAGAAACTGGAATAATATTCCTAATCAAAACTGACACAAAACAATCCTTTAATTCCAAAATCTTTCCATATGGTAAAGGTAAGTAATAAGTCCCTACGACTAATGCAACAACACTTGCTCCATTTCCAAAGCGAAGGGTGACTTCTTATTTACTTAGCTTCCTGCTTCTTCGTATTCTTTACAAATTATTGCAAATGTGTGAGCTACATTCGGTATCTAATGTCCAAGTAGAAGCATCTTTTATTGACAAATTGATCTAAACAAGAAAAAACATGGAAAAATCTTCTGAAGTCTTGCTTTTTAAACTTGTAAAATACTCTTTGCAATTTCTCTTTTAGTGTCAATCTTTGCCACAATGGAAGCACTTGTCATTTCCTTCTTGGAATTTGAAGAATTGGCCTTGTTGACACCCCCCTTTGCTTTCAATGTTTTGTTCTTCTTTGAGACTTTCTTGACCTTGGTCTTGAAAGAAAAGGCCCTATGAACAAGTATAATAGGTGTCTTACCTTTCTTGATCGTTTCTTCTACAGTCTTTAACATGTTAGCAAGCTCTGAAAGCATAGCTTCTATCGTGTTCATGTTATAGTTCATAACAAACTGCGAGTATAAATCTGGAAGGGACTACAAGATCAATTCATTACATAATTCTGCATCCATACTAACACTAAGTCCATTTAACTGCTCGATATAGTTTATCATTTATAATCTGTCCTCGTGGACTAATGATCCTTCGAGCATCCTATCCCTAAAGAGGTCTTTTGAGATTTGGAAAATCGTAGTATAACTATGCTCACCATTCAACTCTTACAAGTGAAGCAATATTGCATAAGTGATTTCCATCTTCTCATATTGCTTTTGAAGCTCATTAGATATTGAAGCTAGCATGTAGCACCTAGCCTTCATGTCATCCTCTTGCCACTTCTCAAAAGTAGTGACTTCCTCCAATGAATTCTTAGCAACAATTGTTTGAAGAATTTTATCAAGAACATAGCCAATTTTCCCGAAATTGAGAATGATTCTCAAGTTCCTTAGCCAGCTCAGGAAATTGGGCCCAATCAGTTTGTTGGTATCAAGAATTCTGGATAGTAGGTCGAGGTTGGTCATTGTGATCTACAAGTCAACAACAGTAGAAATTAACATATATTCAATTTTATTATCCACTAATAGATTTGGTCTTTAATCATATTAGTACCTCCCACTATTCTTTTCGAATTCGATAATCCCTTCGTGTGAAATTCGGTATACCTTATTGGAAGGTCTCCTAGTGAGGATTGAGATCCCATTACTCATTTAAAATAGGCTCACATAATAGTTTCTTAGCTATACTATATTATCATCACATGATAGTTTCTTGTACAATATATTCTAGTTAAGTCAAACCCACCATTTTCACAAGTGTAGGTGATTGAACCAATGAGCCCTCACATGATAGTTTCTCGGACCCATTAGTTTCTTACCTTGGTATATAATATATTTAACAGGGCATCATAAATCTCCCATAAGGTAAGTCTATATGTATGTGGTAAAACTTAGAACAGTAGATCTCGTATATCCCTACAATGGTAGAAGTCCACGATGAGACATTCATAAAGCGTATTTGTTACAACTTAATAGTCATTAATTTTCATGAGGGGGTTTAATTGGTCCTTAGTCTCATTATTAATTGAACATGTATCACATACATATCATACATTATATAATATCAAACAAAATATGACTTTGGGTGATTATAGACTTTTGTGCATGATTCACTTGAGCCACTAAGTGAATCATTGGTCTTAATTTAAGGTTCTATAATATCTTTACAAATTCTTACATAATGGGCCTTACAATCTTCAAGCGAGCCTCCATTGCTTCCTTGCACACTTGATCATCCTCTAACTTTATGATACAAGAAGGAAGCCAAAGGACAAAGCTCACTTGAAGAAAATAGAAAGATATAGGGTGGCAGGGTAGAATTAGTAAGGCCAAAGACAATTTTGACTTACCAGTGAGGCTAAGGGAGTGACCAGTAAAGGTTGGGGCGGTAAAGGAGCAAGCTAAAGTAGTAAATAGAAGAAGTCTAGTTGACAGCTAGAACAAAGAGAAGTACTTAAAGAAGTTGTTAGAAGATCAGCTGGAAGTTAGTTAGTTAGCTTCTTAATCTAGTGTGTTACTGTGTGCACACTTTTAGAAGAGCTATATATAGTTCTGGATTGTATGATTGAAGGCAAGAAATTAGTAAACACTTTAGGAGCTTATCTTGTGCTTGAAACAAGATCATTCTCTCCTTAATTTCTATCTAGAACCCTCATTTTCTCACCCTAAACGCTCACTGTCCACTCAGTAACCCTATCATTTGGTGCTTTCATTGTTCAATTTAGATTTATATCAATGGTAGAAGGGCTGTGCTCCAAGGCTAACTGTAAACCAAGGTGCAAACCCAAGAGAGGGGTAAATTAGGTTTTAATTTTTTTTGTGGCAATTAACAAATAAGTTTTAAAAGCTTAATCAATTAAAGAAGCATAACAATAAATATATTGCTGAAATTAAAAGAGTAAGAAAGAGAAAATGCAAACTCCATTTATAGTGGTTCGGAAATATCAGAATTTCTCCGACCCTATGTCACTCTCTTCAAGGAACCTCTTTGAAGTATTCCACTAAAATTAGTCAAGCAACTTCACGGGTGTTGCCAAAACCTTACAATGATCTCTTCCACAAGGAAGTGTCTACGAAAGTTTTTAACACCTAAACACCTATAAGAGTTACACCAACTCTTTCTCTTTACAATGGCTAGAATTGATTAAAGAGTACAAGAGAGATAGCAATTAATGCAATACAAGATGAAGAGTATCTTCTTTCAAGAAAAAAGCTTTAAGATTGGTTCAAGAAGAATTTTGGAAGCTTTAATGAACAATAAATGAAATCAAGAATGAATTTATTGGTCTTAGATTGTTAGATTGGCTCATTTATAATGGGTTTATATAGCCTTAAACTTATATAACAGTTTCTCACAAAATAATCCCATTTTGGAGTAGTTTGGAGCATTAAATGCACTGAATGACGCTCTTAAATTCAAATTATAGTTGTTATAATCGGGCATTCAATCGACTGGATGCTTGTTCATTTGACTTGATCAAGTTACCCTGTCTAATGTTTTAACCATTCAGTCAATTGAAGAATCCATTCAGTCGACGAGGTCAGAGGGATGGAACTCTATGTCCCTCATTTATCCGATTGGACTGATCATTCAGTCGACTGGTCTAAAATAGAAAACTTTGACCTTCATTCAGTCGACTGAATCAAAGGGCAGGACTTTTCTGTCCTTCATTCAGTCAACTAGATAGACCATTCAGTCGACTAAATCCCTTAAAATAGTCTTTTTCAATGTTTTACCAAAACTTATAAATTTAAGATCAAGTCTAAAATATTTCATTAAAAACATTTTGTAAAATTTTGAGCCATAAGTAAAGCTATATATTTGAGAGGGAGATTTACAATAGAATTACTACCTAAGAGCTTTTAATCTTGTTCTTCATATTTTTCTCTTGAGGTGAGTTCATCTTTGTATAAAAATCTTAAATACTTTAAACACTTAGACAATTTAGTTAGATTAACTCAAATAGGTTTTGCTATCAATAAAATGAAGTTAGGGGTCAACAATCTCCCCCTTTTTGATGATGACAAAATCATTTTGAGAAAAAACACTTCTAAAAACTAAGTGTTTGGTTTTTATAAAAAAATTTGAACAAAGTTTCCTCTGTTTTTGCAATAAAAATCTCATGTAAAATTTCAAAAGCAATCCCAACCAAGCAATATAAATCATCTAAACCATTTAAGAAGCAAATCTCCCCTTTAATCTATGCATACATCATTTATATGAAATGTTTAATTCAATCTTCTCCATAACTTCTATTTTTCTCCATTTTTCACCCATTTTTTTCCATCATCACAAAAGGGAAATCCAAAGTAAAGAAAATTAAGAGAAATTACCACATATAGGCAGGCATATATCCAACAAACATTTATAAAAAAATTTAGCTAAACATAAAGAGTTTAAGTTCTACCAAGCAAAGCTAGAAAAGTAAACATAAAATCTAAAAAAGAAGAAGCTTAATATCCATAATCAGATGCATCCAACCATAAAGCAAAAAAGGAGCAAATATATGAGAAAACATTCATCCATAATATAAACATCCAACCAGAAACATAAATATTAACCAAAGATAAACAAACTCTTATGAGAAAACATCTATAAGCTCTTATGAGCAAATCTTGAAAGTTCAAAATATGAATGAAAATAAAAGAAATGTATTTGCAATTGTTCATGAGTTTCAAAAACTATAAAGCATTAAAAAGGATGATATAGATCAATGCTCCCAGTCAAGTAGAGGAGAAGGGCCAAAGGCACGAATTTGGTCTTTGATCATAGCCATCTGATCTCAAACATCAGCAAATGATCCTACTTTGTCAGCACGAAATATTGTAAGCTCATCAAACATATGTCATCTCGGGCCTCATTGAGTGAAGCTATGTATCTGTAGATTACTGCATGTTGTGAACTAACACCAAGAGACTAGCAAAGACTTGTAGAATGGCATCATGTGATCTACTACCAATTGAGTTGTCTGGTCCTATTATCCTCTATTGTGTACCAATAGGAACACTATGTTCACCTTCCTCTTCTTCAGGGTCTTAATCATCTATTCTAATGTTCTTCCCAAGCTTTAAGACTAGAAACCTTTCATGTATGGTACAACCCATCCTCTTAAGAGATGAGGCATTGATCAAGTCATTGTTCTCAATGTCATTTGCTTCGTGGTCAAGGAAGGGAACCTTAAAATGATTGAGAATAAGAGTGATGATCATCCCATAGGGTAAACAACCTACCTCACTCTCAGTAGAAACAACTATATTTTCTATGATAAGGGGGTAGAGGTCATAGGTTATCCCTGACTCAAGGCAGAAAATGAGAAGGATATCTAACTTGGAAGGCTTGATTCAGCTACCTAGCCTAAGGTTGATACACTAGTTGAGAATCAAATTTAGAACCCTAGAGTCTAGTGGTAGATCAAGGTAGGCATTTTAGGTTTTTATCCCAAGAAAGTAGTTCGGATTCCCCTTAATTACCTTACAAGAATTTTGGTAGTCAAAATCCTCCAAGCATCCATCTGCGGTCCATCTAATACCATCCTCAGGTAAGTGCAAGACAATAAGTAAAACTTTAACAATTTCAGTGAATTCTTTCCCTATGACTATGGTTTTGAACAAAGGAGCAAAGGGTGAGGGCTATTTGAGATTGACATAAAACTAGTGGATTAACCTAGGGTAAAAATTTTCATGTCTTGTAACTAGGTGTTTCCAACCCAAGGCAACAAATAATGGCTCTATAGCAAAATTCCCAAAGTGAATGGATAAGAAATCTACTAATCTACCAAACATTGCCTCTTTATGATGAATGATGGTGTTGTATCGCAGCTTATTTGCTTCAACATTTTGAAAGCTAAAAGCATCAAGCTCATTCTGAGCCATCATGTTCACTTCCCTTTCTTTTTCCTTTCCTTTATCTTGTTGAGAAGCCTTCCTTATTCGCATGGTAATATTTTCTCCTCTGGAGTAAGGCTTCTTCAAGAGCCTTTCACACATGATGAAGAATAGAATTTGCGAAAAGGAAAGAATTTTTGAAGTGAGCAAGGGAAAAAAATGAAAGAATTGAAGTTTTAATGGAAGTTATTAGACGGTTTGGACAAGAAACTTAAAAGTTTCTATATTGAGAAGTGGTAATAGCTAAAGTCTTTTTCAAACAAAGGTGAAAATTACATTTTAACTGAATACAATTGTGAGTTTAGTCGACTGGCTCCTATTTCAGCCGATTAAATCATTTACAGAACTGATTAGATTTCAAAATCACGAGCGTTCAGTTGATTGTGTCCTTCTTCAGTGGATTGAGTCAGTTTTAAAACTGAATTTAAAGCACTAGGCAGGGGTATATAGTTGACGAGGTGTTTAATGCAGTGGACTTAATGAGAGGCAGAAAGCTAAGGCTTTAACAGAGCAATGCACTTAGTCGACTTAATAGATGATTCAGTCGACTAAATCAATTCTTTTGCAAAAAAATTGACTCCAAGTTGAAAAACTGCAAGCTTAAGTTTCTTTATGCCATCATTGAGTGAGGGAAACATCAAATAGGAGTTAATACTCATTCACTCAATGAAACTTATGCAAATGCAATCAAACACATAAAAATTTAAAGTTTTTCATGTCTATTAGCATTCTAATTCTATAAAAACTATCTTTAATCAAAGATTTGGTAAATATATCAAAAATTTGATCTTCTGTATGAATGAATTCAAGTTTGATATCACATTTGTTAGCATGATCTCTTAGAAAGTGATGTCTAATCTCAATGTTCTTGGTTCTAGAATGTTGAATTGGATTTTTAGTTAGATTGATAGCACTAGTGTTATCACACAAAATTGAAATATTTCAAAACCCATGCCAATATCTTCTAGTTGCTATTTTATCAATAAAATTTATGCACAACAACTACCAGCGGCCACATAGTTGATGGTGCAACTGAATTTTGTATTTTTAAAACCAAGAAGTTAGCATAGCACCTAAAAATTGGTATATACCACAAGTACTTTTTCCATCTGACCTATAACCAGCAAAATCAGTATTTGAGTAGCCAACTAAATAACAAGGAGATTTTGTTGAATACCATAATCGTAGATTTTGATACCATGCAAATATCTTTAAATTATTTTCACAGGAACAATGTAAGATTCTTTTAGGATTAGGTTCAAATCTAGCACACATGCATGCACTAACTATAATATTTGGTCTACTAGTAGTTAAATAAAGTAAAACCCTTATCATGATTTTATACTTCTTAGTATCAACACTTTTACCTCCTTCATCCAAATCAAGCTTTGTTGAGGTACTTATAGGAGTCTCAATAGACTTTGAATTCTCTATTCCAAACCTCTTAAGTAAATTTTGTGTACTTCGATTGGTTTATGAAGATTCCTCCTTTTGTTTGTTTAATTTGAAGTCCAAGGAAGTAGTTGAGCTCTCCCATCATGCTCATATTAAATTCACCTTGCATATACTTAGCAAAGTCTTGACATATGGATTCATTAGAGGGACCAAATATAATATCATCAACATATATTTGGACTTAGAGAGTGTTATTCTTAAGAGTTTTTGTAAAAAGAGTAATGTCTATTTTTCCATGCTCTTGGAGCTTGCTTCAACCCATGAAGAGCTTTAGAAATCTTATAGACATAGTTTGGAAGGTTAAGATCTTCTAAACCAAGAGGTTGTTCAACAATATCTCTTCTTCAATAAAGCCATTTAAAAATGCACTTTTTATATCAATTTGAAATAGTATGAAGTTCTTAAAACATGCAAATGCAAGTAACATACGAATAGCTTCTAATCTAGCTATGGGAGTATAGGTTTCATCAAAATTAATTCTTTCTTCTTGATTATACCTGTAGCTACAAGTTTAACCTTATTTCTAGTTACAATTCCATTTTCATCCATTTTATTTCTAAACACCCATTTAGTTCTAATTATTGTATGGTCCTTAAATCTAAGAACTAAAGTCCATACTTTATTCCATTCAAATTGAATTAATTCCTCTTGCATAGCATTTATCCAATTATCATCATTTTCGGATTCACTAAAACTCTTAGGTTCTACTTGAGATAAGAAAGCAACATAATTACATACATTTCTTATAGAGGATCGAGTTCTTACCCCTTGTGAAGGATCACCAATCACTTGATTGATTGGGTGATAATTCATATACCTCTAATCCTTAGGAAGACCATCTCCTTATTGACTTATTGTGGGTTAATCAAGATTTGACACATCTTTCCTTTGAGATATTTGAGATTGATTCTCCTTGGGGTCAACAATTGGAGTAGAAGCATCCACGTTTGGTATGAAATCTACATCATCATTGAAAGAGACTCATCTACTAAAAAGAGGATTAGTTTCATCAAAGGCAATATGAACAGATTCTTCAACCACTAAAGTTCTTTTGTTAAAGACTCTATAAGCTTTACTAGAGGTTGAGTAACCTAAGAAGATTCTTTCATTGGTCTTAGAATCAAATTTACCTAAATTAACTTTATTTTTATTTAAGATGAACCATTTGTAACCAAAAGCACGAAAATAAGAGATATTAGTCTTTCTACCTTTCCATAGATCATATGGAGTTTTGTCAAGCATATGCCTAATTAAAACATAACATGAAGTGTTTACTGCTTTAGCCCAAAAGTATTTTGGCAAACTATTTTCAGAAAATATAGTTCTAGCAAATTCTTTTAAAACTCTATTTTTCCTTTCAACAACACCATTTTGTTGGGAAGTTCAAGGAGCTGAAAAGTTGTGATCAATACCATTTTTGTCACAATATTTTGAGAAGATTTGGTTTTCAAATTATTTTCTATGATCACTTATTATGCTTTAAATAGTAATACATTTTTAATTTTGAACCCTATTACAAAAATTTTCAAAACCTTTATAAGCAATAAAAATAACAAAAGGTATATCTAGAATAGTCATCTACAATAACAAGAGCATATTGATGGCCACTTAGACTAATAGTGCTTATTGGACAAAAAAAGTTCATATGTAAAACCTCTAAAGATCTAAAAGTTGAAACTACATTTTTTGATTTAAAGAAAACTCTTGTTTACTTTCCCATTTGACAAGCATCACAAAATTTGTCTTTCTAAAATTTAATTAGGAAGAACAATAATTAAATCTTTTCTAGAAATAACTTTAATCAAATCTATATTCACATGGCTAAGCCTTTTATGGCATGGCCATGAGTTTTCACTAAAAACTGAAAAAAAAAAAAATTTATTTTCTGAAGCCAAAGTTTTTATATTAACTACGTAGACATTTTCATGCCTTTGGCTAACAAATTTGATCTTTTTACTCTTGACGTCTATTATAAGACAATGAGAGGATTTAAATCTTAATTTATTTCCTTTATCACATAATTGACTAATATTAAGCTAATTAGGCTTAAGGCCTTGTATAAGTAAAACATGATCAATAGTTAAATATTTTTTACCCATTTTATCACGTCCAATGATCTTTATCTTGGTGTCATCTAAAATGGTGACGTGTCCACCATGCCGTAGAGTCAACTCCTTAAAGACACTTTGATCACCAATCATGTGCTTTGAGCATTCACTATCAAGGTACTAATGGTCACCTTCAACCTTTGTGTGGAGATATACCTACATAACATAAGGATATATGATGGAGCTCTTAGGTACCCAAAATGTCTTGGGTCCTTTCAAGTTAGTCCTTGAAAATATGGATCCTTTAGGAACCCATACTTTCTTAGTCTTATAGTATGCTCCATAATCCTAGAAGTGTGGATGATGCATTTATCCTAGAATGATAATCATAATAATTTCTAGGATGTCTAGAATATGCAATTCTAACATTTCTTTTATAATTATATCTAGCATTCTTAGAATATATGTTTCTAGCATTATAAGAGTTATGAGCATACATGTTGTTTCTAGGATGTAAAGGATAGTTTCTTCTAGGATATGCATTCCTAACACGTGAATTTATTGAATGATCATACCTGGCATTTGTATTTCTATAATGAGCATAGAAATGAGCATACGTATGAGCCTAGTTATGAGCATAAGTATTTCTTGGTTGTCTATTCCTAGTATTAACATGTGAATTCTTATCACAGGAATTGGAATTGGAATTCTTAGGCTTCCTAACATTTTTGAAAGGTACATTATTAACCTTACTAGGAACCTTAGAGGTAGATGGTTTATCCACACGTATTTCTTTCACAAAGATAGTTTCATTTTTTTTTTTGCATGCTCAATGGAGAATAATTAAATTTTTCTCCACTCATTCTTTAATAAGCTAACACTTCATCTAGCTTTATTTTTTCACTCATAAGTCTAGATATAGTGTTATTCAACTCAATCGTTTTTTTTTTTTCAAATCTGCATTTTCATTTTTCAAAGAATTTTGTGATGAGTTGTTAAGCTCTAAAAAAGGATTTTCTTTTTGTTCTTTTAAACCTTCCATCTCTTGAGTGGGAGATGAAACTATCTTCTTGAGACCAACATTTCTATCATCAATTTTTTTTAATTCATCATGAAATTCATTAATAGAATCAATCATTTCATCATTGCTAGGGAAAAAAATAATTACCTCATTTTAATCGCAATTTCCATCAAGCAAATGTTGGCAATCTCATAGTAGTTGATTTCAATATCCAAGATATTGTCATCATCATCATCATCACTCCAAGTGGTAGAAACCAAGGCTTTCTTCCTAAAATTCTTATAGGGCTTCTTTATTGTTGGACAAACCTCCTTGATGTGCCCGCGTTTCTTATAACCAAAGCATACTATAGGTTTCCTTTTGGCTATGTTGTCTTTTGTGTAAGAATTCTTGTTTTTCTTCAAGAACTTGTGAAATCTTTTTGTGATTAGAGCTATCTCTTCATCTTCTTCACTACTTTCATCTTCTTATTTTTCCTCCACTTGCTTACTTAAGATAGCTTTGAGGGCAATAATTTTCTTCTTCTTTTCATCCTCAACAACTTTAACATTTACGACTTCTATATCATGAGTCAATAATGACCCAAGAAGTGTTTCAATGTCAAGCTTTTCGAGGTCTTTGGCTTCCACAATGGTCATCTTCTTAGATTCTTAATTTGGAGGTAGAGATCTAATAATCTTCCTTGTCAACTCAAACTCCTCAATAGTCCTACCAAGAAGTTTAAAACCATTAATAATGTTAGTGAATTTAGAATACATTTTAGAAATGGTTTTGGTGGGAAACATCTTAAAAGCTTCATATTCGGACACTAGCATATAGATTTTTTATTTTTTACTTCACTAGTTCCTTTATATGTTACTTGAAGTTTGTCCTATATTTCTTTTGCTGAAACCCATGCTGAAATTTTATTGTACTCATTTATATTTAATGTACAATGTAACATACTTGTAGCTCTACTATTTAAATATAGCATTCTAAAATCATCATCATCATATTCTTTGAGTTTAGGCAAAACAACTACTGTTTCATTAACTGTGACTCTCTTCATTGGAATCTTAGGACCTTCCTCAATGATTCTCTACGAATTATAATCTTGGCCTTCTACAAAAAGATTTCATTCTATTTTTGCAATAAGTATAATTTGTTCCACTAAACAAACGAGGTCTAGTATAAGAGTGGCCTTCAGTATAACTATCACTGGCCATAGGATCTACTCAAGGATATTAAGCCTATTAATGAGAATAGAACTCTAATACCAATTGTAAACCAATGTGCAAACCCAAGAGGGGGTGAATTGGGTTTTAAAACTTTTTACAATTGACAAATAATTTTTAAGAGCTTAATCAATTAACCAAGCACAACAATAAATATATTGTTGAAATTAAAAGAGTAAGGAAGAGAAAATGCAAACTTTGTTTATAGTTGTCTGGCAATATAAGAATTTTTTTGGCCTTACGTCCACCCTTTTCAAGGAACTTCCTTGAATTATTCCAATAAAATTAGTCAAGCAACTTCATGGGTATTGTCCAAACCTTATAATGATCTCTTCCACAAGGAAGTGTATACAAAAGTATTTAACACCTAAACACCTCTATGAGTTACACCAACTCTTTCTTTTTAAAATGATTGGAATTGATTGAATATTAAAAGAGAGATAACAATTAATATAATACAAAATGAATCATTTGAAGTAGTCTTTTGCTTGTTCTAACAAAACTTATAAATTTAATATCAAGTCTAAAATGTTTTGTTAAAAAAACATTTTGTAAACTTTTGAGCCATAAATAAAGTTATATATTTGAGAGAGAGATTTATAATAGAATTACTACCTAAAAGCTTCTAATCTTATTCTTCATATTCTTTTCTTGAGGTACATGCATCTTTGTATAAAACCTTAAATACTTTAAACACTTAGAAAATTTGGTTAGATAAAGTAAAATTGTTTTTGTTATAATTAAAATCAAGTTAAGGGCCAACATTGACAAAGGTGAATTTTCTTAGGAAAGACTTGGCGAGTACATCAGAGATGAAATTGGTGCTGCCATCAAACCTCTCTAACAAGAAATTGAATCTTTGAAGTAGTTGCTTCTTTGATCAGTCCTTGATGAATTGTTTCGTTTTTGACCGAAAACCTTACATTAGAAGGGAGAATATTTCTCATAGACCTCTGGAATTTCATAATGTTGTTGGGTTAGCAAGATTGCAAGAAGATAGATGAGGAGATATTAGAAGATCTTCAAAGTTTTGGCAATCTAAATTCAACTCCAAGTCTCTGGATACAAGTGAACAAACTGGTGGTATTAATTGGGGTTCTTGATAACAAATATTTGTCCTAGTATTTTGTATTTTTTTCAAGTATTTATTTATATGTTTAGCTTAGGAATTTGTTACTTTGAGTTGTTTTTCATTGTTTTACAGGTTCACAAGCACTTGGAAATGAGTTTCACCAAATTACCAGAATTACCCTTATAGATCAGTCATTTTTACGGATTAAATTGTATTAATTCAGGAAGAAGCAAGAGATGAGCCATGTCTAGTTGGAAAGATCCGAATGTCTATTTTATGGCGGGTAAGTATTATTTTTCTAGAGAAATTTATGGCAGTTTTAGTAGACAAATGTCAAACTGTGCATGATTTCAGCAAGGCAGAAGTGAAGGAGCTATTAAATTTTGATTTTTTTGGGATTTGCATGGGCTGGACAGCAACACAACCAAACAAGTTCTAGATAGTAGAAACCTGGCCTGGACAGCAGCAAACACATGGCCTGAACAGAAACCTTAGGGTGACTTTTCTATCTACAAAGCCGTCTCCATAGAGCTATATATATGAATTTTAGACTCAAAGAAGAAGGGACATGACGACAGTTCTTAGAGAGATATTATCAAGAGGAGTTTTGGAAGATTGAAGGAGGAGATGGTCTCTTTCATCAAGACGGCTTATCAAGAGATTGAAGACGATGATCAATTGCTTCAAGACTTTGAGGATTCATCTTGTAATTTAGGAAGAATTTCTATCTTTGCCCTTTTTGTCCTTCAATATGCTTGTAACCCAAGTACCTCAATTTTGTGATTGAGATTTAAACATGAGCGGCTGAACGCATTATTGGGCATTTGGCTTAGCTACCTTGATTGTTTTGGATATTTTAGTAGATTTAGTTTTATGAAATTTTCTAGATTATTTCTTATTTAATATCCTTCATACCTTTGATTATTACTTGTGGATTGGCCATCTATTATTGATAGTTAAGGTTAATATTTGAGATTAGGTTGAGGACAAATCATCAAGACCTAATTAAGCTTTCTTTAATAGGAATTTAAATCAGGATTCAAATCAAACTATGATTTAGGTGGTTGCATTTTCCCTATACTTAATTTAAATAATTAATTGATGAAAATGATGCATGGGATTTAATTAATAGTTATGAATTGAGAATAAACACGATCAATGGCATTCTCTAGTCTTAGCAGAAATACTAATAATCTTGGATGTTGATTAACTCTTTATATTCACCAAATGTTCCAATTCATGATTGGATAGCAAGCTAAGCACCCAATTGTTCTCATTGATTATACTCATCTCTTCATAATTCATTTTGTTTAATTTACTTAATTGTTTTTATTTCAATTTTCTCTTCACACATCTTTTAATTAGAGTGTTTAGGATTTAATTTCAGAGTTTGTTTTAGTAGTTTTAAGAAAATAATTTAGGATTTAAACCACTGAAATTCCTTGAAGAAAAAAAAAGGAATATATATATATATATATATATATATATGATAAACATGTCAAAAATGGATTTGGTTAGACAAGAAAGAGGACCTGAGATACTTCAAGGGTTTTGAAGTCGCTCTTACAAAGAGTTGAAAATAAAAAGCTTTGGTGTAAATCAGGTTCGGCCAACCACGCCCATCTATGCATAGTTTCATACTCAATATGTTTTTCTTGAGGTGTTTGACTAGGATATGATATAGGCGATGTGATAGCTTTGCAATCCTAACATTTGATTCCTTTCATGAGATCCATTTTGCGAACATATGAGCGTTCTTTGATGATATCCATATTCATATGCGAATTTATATTTGAAATTTATTGTTTACATAACTTCTATTCGCATATACTTGATGAGTGTTTGAAACCTAGGCTCGGTGTGCTTAATGAGTGAATCCTGTGAGGTCTAGAGTCGAAGCGAATTCAAATTCTTGACATTAGGTTTGGGGGTAATTGACATGAGGTGTTTTGAGCAATGAATTGTGAAGTGTTGAGACTGTGAACATAATTGCGCATAAGATATCTAGATATGAGTCATAATAAGAATTAAGGCATGCGGGTTTTGTTGATTTATGTTTTTAGGTTTGTTTTTTTTTATGTTTTCTTTTAGTTTTGCTTGAGGACTATCAAAATCTAGGTTTGGGCGTATTTGATGAACGAATATTTGTCCTAGTGTTTTGTATGTTTTTCCAGTATTTATTTATATGTTTAGCTTAGGAATTTGTTACTTTGAGTTGTTTTCGTTGTTTTATAGGTTCACAAACACTTGGAAAGGAGTTTCACTAAATTGCCAGAATTTCCCGTACAGATCAGTCATTTTTGTGGATTAAACTGTATTGATTCAGGAAGAACTAGGAGATGACCCATATATTCTTGGAAAGATCCGAATGTCTATTTTCTAGAGAATTTTACGGCTCATAAATATGATTTTTCTAGAGTATGTTATGGCAGTTTTAGTAGACAAATGTCAGGTTGTGCTTGATTTCTGCATGGCAGAAGTGAATGAGCTATTAAAGTCTGATTTTTTTGGGATTTGCATGGGCTGCACATCAGCACAACTGGATCAGTTCTAGACAGCAGAAACTTGGCCTAGACAGCAGTAGAACCGGGCCTGAACAGCAGCAGAAGCACACAGCCTGAACAAAAACCCTAGGGTGACTTTTCTGTCTTCAAAGCCGTCTCCAAACAGCTATATGTAGTAAGTTTAGACTCAGAGAATAAGGGAGACGACGGAAGTTCTTGGAGAGATATTATCAAGAGGAGTTTTCGGAGATTGAAGGAGGAGACAATTTCTTTCATCAAGATGGCTTATCAAGAGATTGAAGGCAATGATCAATCACTTCAAAACTTCGATGATTCATCTTGTAATTCGGGAAGAATTTCTATCTTTGCTCCTTTTGTCCTTTAATATGCTTGTAACCCTAGTATTTGAATTATGTGATTGGGATTTAAACATGAGCAGCTGAATGCATTGTTGGGCATTTGGCTTAACTGCCTTGATTGTTTTGGATATTTTGGTGGATTTAGTTTTATGAAATTTTTCAGATTATTTCTTATTCAATACCCTTCATACCTTTGATTATTGCTTGTGGATTGGGCATCTATTATTGATAGTTAAGGTTAATATTTGAGATTAGGTTGAAGACAAATCATCTAGACCTAATTAAGCTTTCTTGAATAAGAATTTAAATCAGGATTCAAATCAAATTGTGATTTAAGTGGTCACATTTTTCCTATACTTAATTTAACAAATTAATTGATGAACATGATCCATGGGATTTAATTAATTAGTTATAAATTAAGAATAAACACAATCAATGGCATTCTCTAGTCTTAGCGGAAATACCAATAATCTTGGATGTTTATTAATTCTTTATATTCACCAAATGTTCCAATTCATGATTGGATAGCAAGATAAACTCCCAATTGTTCTCATTGATTATACTCATCTCTTCATATTTTGTTTTGTTTAATTTACTTAATTGTTTTTATTTCAATTTTCTCTTCACCAATCTTTTAATTAGAGTGATTAGGATTTAATTTCAGAGTTTGTTTTAGTAATTTTAATAAAGTGATTTAGGATTTAAACCACTGCAATTCCTTGAGAGATCAACCTCGAGAGTAAACTCATCACAATACTATTTGTGATTCATGCACTTCTGAGCATTTAAAATTTGCACATCAAGTTTTTTGCGCCATTTCCAGGGAATTGGGATTTAATTCTTTAGTTATTTACTTTGTTTTTATTTTTATTTTTATTTCTTTTATTTCATCAAATTTTCTTTATTTGTTTCTTGATTTAAATTTGCATTAATTTGTTTCTTGATGTTCCCTCTCTTGATTCCTGGTAGCTTAATTTTTCTTTTGTTTTCTTCAGGAACATACACGAAAAAAGTTCCCAATGGAGAAATCTAGTGCCAGCAATAGACAACATCTATAGGCTAAGGGAGACGTTACAGCCTATGGAAGAAGAAGAAAAGGTTGAGGGAATAAAAAAAGAGGAGTCTGAAAGAATTGAAAGAGCTGAAAGACAAATTATGATAAAGGAGTATGCAAGGCTGATCATCAGCACTCTCACATCTTGCATCCAATTGGGGGAAGCTGCACGGAATTATGAGACAAAAAATATCCACTTTAACATGCTCCCTGCATTCCATAGAATTCCAAATGAAGACCCATTAACCTTCATAAGGGATTTCTATCCAACAGTGCAGACTTTTCCTCTACAGGGGCTGAATGAGGATCAACTCAGGATGAGATGCTTCCCCTACACATTAAAAGATTGAGCAAAAGCATGGTTAATGACTCTTCCACCTGGTTCTTTGACTACATGGGAAGTGGTCTACAATTGGTTCATGAACAAATTCTACTCCCATCATAAGACCATTGAGTTAAGAATTAAGATTGCCACGTTCTCAAAAATGGAGGGAGAACCTTTTCATGAAGCATGGGACAGGTTCAAGATGTGTCTAATCCAGTGTCCCCACCATTATTACCCATTGTAGTTACAAAATCAATTCTTCTATGATGGATTGACACAATAATGTTAATATACGGTTGATAACATTACCAATGGAGCCATGGGAGAAAAGATTGTTGAGGAGACATGCGAGCTATATGAGATGTTGGGTGCTAATTCCCAACAAAAGAGTGTAAGAGGAAGGAGAGTTGGGGTTAATAAATTAAGCTCCAACAACGATATGGCAATGCAACTTGCAAAGTTGACCAAACAAGTCAAACATCTCACCACCACAAACACGCCCAACAATGAGGTATATGGAGTTTGTGGGGTTTTTGGTCATGGTACTAACACTGGTTCTTTGTCTTATGAATCTTATGCAGGAAATGAACAAGAACAAGTTAGTGCAATGGAGTCTTACCAACCTAGGCCGAGGAATGATCCATATTCTAACACCTACAATCCTGGGTGGAGAAATCATCCCAATTTCTCCTAGAAGACTAATAACACTACGGCATATGCTCAAAGTTCAAGATCGGTTCAATATCAAAATCAAGTTTCACCACCCAGTCAGCCTAGAAATCAAACTTTGGAGGAGAACTTGAGTGCTTTTATTCAAGTTAGCAAAGAAAACCATGAGAGACATAGCCAAAGGTTGGATTCCTTAGAGGCATCAATGAAGAGGATGGAAGTACAAGTTCGGCAACTTATGGAACAATTGTAAGTACATCAAAAAGGGAAGTTGCCTAGCCAACCTGAGCAAGCAAAGGCTATTATAGTGCTGCGAAGTGGTAAAATTCTTAACAACAATTCTGAAGATAAAATTTCTTACGACTTGCCACGTGATGCAGGAAAATTAATTGAGAAGCAAAAAGAGCATGACGATCCTAAAGGAAATCCAGTTGAAGATCCACAATCTTCTCAAACATCTGAGGAGAGCAAGGAGAAGGAGCCATCTTCCTTCACGACACTGCACAAGGGGACCGAGCCTTACAGGCCTCCTATTCCTTATCCAAGCCGTCTGAAGGATGTTAAACAGGATAAGCAAATTTCTGATATTTTGGACATGCTTTCTGAAGTGAATATTAATTTGCCTCTTTTAGATGTTATCAGGAATGTGCCATCATATACGAAATTCTTTAAGGACCTTAACACCAAAAAGAGGAAATATGAGAAGAACGAGAAAGTGATGGTGTCAGAAGTTGCTAGTGTGGTGCTCCAACAAAGCTTGCCACCTAAGCTGAAAGATCCCAGAAGTTTCATCTTCAACATCACAATTGGAAATAAGGTCGCCAAAGTAATGCTAAGACTTATGAGCAAGTATAAATCTCATGCCATATTCGATATACTTGCAACTAGGTTTGGGGGAGCTTAAGTCAACAATATATCCCTTCAACTCGCTGACATGTCAATTAAATAACCTAAGGGAATAGTTGAGGATATATTGGTACAGGTAGACAAAGTGATTGTTGTGCGTTTATCTACCTAAATTAATAAGAAAATAATCGTACAGTTTTACTTGCAAGTGCACAAGGTCAATAGTAGCATAGTGTGCAAGTGCGAGATCATTTCCACAGGGATTGGCGAATTTCGTTTTAGAATCAGTTTCTCAATATAAGAAGATAGAAATAACTGTTGAGTGTGAAATAATAATAATAAGAACATAGGGCTTCGATATCCACCACTAATCATACTTTCCCAATTAGTAATGTGCCAATGCTCTAGCCCTACTATGAATACCTAATGGTTGTCAACCTAAGGGCATGGTATCTACTCCTTAAGCTATTGATCTCCTTAAGTAACAAGTTAGGCAATGTATCTACTCTAACTCTTTTCTTTCTTAAGGGATTCAACATGGTGTATACTGAGTTGTTCCTTAAGAGAGCATACGAATTATGGAAATCGACAACCACACGAGACCTAGGGTATGGTGTATACTCCCAGTTTCTCATGTTGAATAACCCAAGAATCCGACGTGGATTTCTTTTGTTACTATCGTTAGACCTAGGACTCGGTCATCCAAATTGATCTAACAAACTAATTCATACCACATGCATACATTGATCAGACACACACATCTGAGGAATTCAATAAAACGGGCATTAATCAATAAAGCATTATAATCAAGGCTATTGGCAAAGATAATCAATGAATATATATGGAAAAGCATAATTAGGGCTTCAGTCGAGCCCTATAAAGAGTTAGTTACACATGCTGTCTAAGATAAACATCATCATAACATAAACTGAATAGAAAATATAAAACCCGAAGAATACTATGGAGACGAGTCGTCAATTCCTCTCCAAAGCTTACAACTTCAAGAAAAAGTAAAAGATAAAAAAAAGAGATATGTTTTCTGTGTTTTACAAGCCTATATATAGGGTTCTAAGAGTGTCTCGAAACCCTAATTTCAAAAATAGGTATGGAGGAAAGCTTTCCAAAACTGGCTCTACCAACTCTCTGTGCATGTGCGCTCGATCAATTGCTTCTGCGCTCGAGTGCATGGGTGCGCTCGAGCCTTCTATATGTGTACACGATTGCTTGTGCACTCAATCGCACTAGCCTTTTCCAAATCTTCAGTTTTCTTCCTTTAAAACTTCAAAATGCTTTCTTTTTCTTCTCAAGCCTATAAAAAACACAGAAAACACCAAAATGAAGTAAAACATAATAAAATATGTGAACACAGAGCTTAACAAATGTAAATTAAGGGACTTAAATATGAATATTTAAGCACTTATCACACCCCCAAACTTACATATTGTTATTCCCTTACCAATACAGAACCAAAAACTAACTGAAAAATAAAATTAAAGATAAACTAATCATTCATGATATCTAAAAATTTTGGGTTGCACACAAACCATGATATTTGTTCATGAGTAGGCTTAAAATATAAACACATATTCACCATGAACAAGAGTTTCAAATTCTAATTACTTACACAAGGCTGGTTTATGGCATCATAAATTTGACTTAGTGTGTGGTTAATTAACACAAAAAGATGAAGCTTCCAAATATCTCTACTGTATAGTGTTTCAGTGTCTTAACATTCATTGAATTTCCTATCAGAATGAACACTAGTGGCATAGTTTTCTTTCTTTTCTTTTTATTTCATCATGAGCTTTTTGCTAAGTTGAGTTCCATTAAGCTTTCTAATTGACCATTGTAGCGAGTATTTAGCCAATGACTCCCAAACCAAATGGTTTTAGGGCATTAGGTGTCAAGACACTGCTAAGGACTTACTAACTCGAGTAAAAAAGGCTTCGAAACTAACTGGTCTTAATGCTTCCTTGCAAAGTCCCCACCTTTTGACGTGAACACTCACTGCTTACTGAGGCAAGAGGTCCAGTTACTCAGTGAAAACTTTTATTTAATGATCATTATATGCATCATTCTCACCTTTTGACGTGAACACTCACTGCTTACTGAGGCAAGAGGTCCAGATACTCAGTGGAAAGTTTGTTTAATGATCATTAGGACCATTTTAGTTTCTCTTTTTGCATAATGACATTTTTCTTTATTTGTCTATATCAAAGTGTTTATCTAACAAGTTATCCGATTTTAGTTAGGTCATGTAAACATATACATAGGGATAATATGTCATATCTCACACCATTATGTGCTAATGTGCTCATTTTAGTTTTAGGTCAAACATTGTGAATTCCTAAATGCCTTGAGGTAGGTAATTAAGACTTTTAAAATGCTATCATTAGACTATGTGTTTTAGATTTTAAGCTTACTGATGAAGTTTTATCATAATATTTGTTTTAAATCATACAAAAAATTTTAACACAAAATGAACATGCAAATTCTTTCTTTTTTTTAAAAAAAAAAACCGGGACCTTGTGTGTGTATGTGTTTCAAGTGTATGCATGTGTTTCCCTTAACCCCCAAACTTAATACACACATTGTCCCCAATATGTGAATGACATAGAAAGATCTAACTTGGGAGATGGAAAACTACACTGCTAGCATTGCTCGTAGCACGCCCCCAAACTTGAACTAGATGCACGCATTATGTTCCTGAAAAATAAAAATAAATGTTGTGCCGAAAAATAAGAAATATGGAAAATAGACAGATAAATAAACATAAATAAGAAAATAAAAATACTATAATAAAAAGGATATGATGTGGGGTGCCTCCCATGAGCGCTAAGTTTTACGTCTTCAGCCATACGGGGTATCCTCTCACTGCTAGTCATTAGGTGGTGCAGTCGAAGAGGTACCGGGTGCAGGAGGGAAGTAATCGAGGATGGCCTGTAGTAGCACCTCCTATCGTGCAAACTACGCCTCTAACCCATCTATCCACTGATGAATCAGACGGGTTGTCTCTCTGTCCTCTCGTTGGATGTCGGAGAGCTCGCACCGGAAGGAGGACAGCTCCTCGAGAAGGTGCTGATACTCTGTGGACCCCATATCTGGCTTATCCTCCTCCCATGTAGGGCTCACTATTGGGTGCTCGGCATCCATCAGATATTCCGTAATAGGTATATGCACTTGGGGTCCTCGAGGCATGTGGAACTGACTGAGGCTCCACTGGGCCCTCTTGAAGAACGGGTGGTCGCTGATGGGTCCGTCGACTGAGGAGCCCTTTATCCCCTTCTTCTTGAAGATGTTTTTGAGTAGGAATGGAAAGGGGAGCCCCCATGCATTAGCCGTGGAGGTCTGTCGGCTGTGCACATGGTCCTAAAAGTTATGTATCTGGCTCTATATAACGGATGGTATGGAGTACGAGTGACCCCGATGAAAGGCATAGAAGGCTTGTAGGAACCGATCCCTCCTCCAAGTCTTGTTCCCCAAGGGGCACATGTTATGCTAGATGATGGAGTCTATAAACCATAAATGGGGAGGCAACTTCGACCGGCTCCCCGCATTATTGTGCTGGTCCACATACTGGGCCGCACACATGTCCTCAATGATGTGGGGCAGAGGAAATGTGTCTGGCTGCTCCTCTGGAGGGGACTCATCATAGTAGTGGAGGGAAGCAGTGATATCAAAAATGGTCAGCTCTATGAATCTGCCCTGGACTGAGGCTGATAGAATCTCTGGTCGGGTACAGTCATAGGTCAGATTCTCGTAGAAGCTGACCACGAATTGGGTGTATGCCGTCGAACAGACTAGCCTGAACAGCAGCTTGAGACCCCATGCCTTGAATTCTTAGACCGTCCATCTTATGGCATCTAAGCTCTTGAAGTCCTCATCTATGTTAAATGTAGTCTAAAATTTCACGCTGCTCGAAACTAGGTCGGGTGGAATGGGAGCGACTGCTGGAGGCTCGGGAACTTGAGGCCATTTGCTGAGGTATGAAAGTGTAATTGCTGTCAAATGTGCACCTGATCATAAGTTATGTGTGCTCAATCGCACTGCAGGACTTGCGCTCGATCACAGGGAATGTGTACTCGAGCGTAGTGGTTCAGACAATTTATCGAACAATTGATGTGCAACAGGAGCTCGAAGCTGTAAAAATCACATGAACTTGATCCCAACCTCCTTTAACATGAAAATACATAATCAACACACAAGATAATCATATAATAGGATGAAAATATAAATTAAAATGTAGTGTGTGATGGTGTGTAAGTAATTTTTTTAAAAAAAAATCGTTAATGGCCCTACCGTGTGGATTTGTGAATGTGAAGTGGATGTGAAGGGGGAATGAGATAGAGAGAGTGGGTAAATGGAATGGGGGAAGTTTGTTTGTGATTGCAATTGATTTGGGCATGATGACGATGGTTGTGGTTAGCTAGAGGTTGATTTTAGGGCTGCAAAGGGCGAGAGAGCGAGAGAGCTAAGCAGTTGCGATTGAGCGTAAAGAGAAAGAATGAGACAATTTTGTTTTTAAAGTGAGCACATGAGTGCTGCCTCGAGTGTGCTCGAGTGCATTGTGAAGTGTGCTCGATCACATTTGTGGCAGAAGCTTGTTGATGGGGTGCGTTCATGCACTCTGGAGTGTAAGGCAGAATACATAGACAATTTAACTTACCAAGACTGAAACAATAACTGTAGAACAATACAACCTTACTGTACATTAGTGGCCTCAGTACCACTAACCTCGATAGATGCACTTGAGCTATATGTTATGCAAGTGGAAATTGCTCAAGCGCTCTCTATAGTAGCTTTAGTGCTACTCTCTTTAGGGGGGCACTTATAGCCCACCTCATGTGGTTTAAGTGCTCCTAGATCAGCGGCATGCTGGATAAATTGAAGTGCCAAGTCTTCCTTTCTAGGAGGCAAGTTGATTTCAAAGTATGGCTTGGCTCTGTGTCCATTTACCGTGAAGGCCTGATTTCCATTGGAACCATGGACTTCCAAAGCACCATGATGAAAAACCTTGGTGACCACATAAGGACCATACCATCGGGACTTGAGTTTGCCTTGGAATAGTCTTAATCTTGAGTCATATAGCAACACCTTTTGTCCCACATCAAAGTCTTTCCTAACCAGTTGTTTATCATGGCATGCTTTTGTCCATTCTTTGTAGAGCTTGGCGTTCTCATAGGCATCATACCTTAATTCTTCCAGCTCATTTAAGTGTAGCTTCCTCTTCTCACCTGCTTGTTTCATGTCAAAATTGAATTACTTTAAGGCCCAATATGCTCGATGCTCTAATTCTATCAGGAGATGGAATGCTTTCCCAAAGACTAGGCGGTATGGAGACATGCCAATTGGAGTTTTGTAAGCTGTCCTATATGCCCATAAAGCATCATTCAGGCGCAAGGACCAATCCTTCCGATTAGGATTCACGGTCCTCTCTAGAATTCCTTTGATCTCTTGGTTACTTATCTCCACTTGCCCACTGGTTTGAGGATGATATGGAGTGCCAACTTTATGAGTGATCTCATATTTTCTGAGTAGTGCTACAAAAGAGTGATGATGAAAGTGGTTGCCGCCATCATTAATGATTGCTCTTAGGGTCCCAAACCAGGTAAAGATGTTAGCCTGTATAAACTTTACAACCACTTTGTAATCATTAGTTTTTGAGGGGACAACCTCGACCCATTTGGACACATAACCCACACCCACAAGAATATATAAATAACCAAAGGAGTTAGGAAATGGACCCATGAAATCAATGCCCCATACATCAAAAAGTTCTACTATATGAATATTTTTTAGGGGCATATGATTTCGGGAAGAGATGTTACCTGTCTGCTGGTATCTATCACACGAACTGTAAAAGGAGAAGGCATCTTTAAATAGATTAGGCCAATAAAAATCAGATTGTAATACCTTAAGGGTTGTTCTCTTGGCCCCAAAATGTCTTCCACAAGCAAACTGATGGCAGTGTTGTAATAAGCTCAAGTGCTCCTCTTCTGAGACACATCGTCTGATGATTTGATTGGGGCAGAATTTGAAGAGGTAAGGGTCATCCCAATGGTAGTGTCTAGACATAGATATCAGCCGCTTCTTTTCTTGTGTGATCATACCTGGGGGAAAAACCTTAGCAGTTAGATAATTGACAATATCAGCATACCATGGAAGTTTTACCTATAGTGCGAAGAATTGTTCATCAAGGAAGTTCCCATTCAAGGGCAGCTCATTTTTGTCATTCTCATAGGGTAGCCTTGATAAATGATCTGCAACCACATTCTCACTACCTTTCTTGTCTTTGATCTCCAAATCAAATTCTTGCAATAGAAGTACTCATCTGATTAACCTAGGCTTTGCGTCTTTTTTAGAAAATATATATCTCAAAGCAGCATGATCAGTGAATACAATAACCTTAGAACCACTAAGATATGATCTAAACTTCTCTAAAGCAAAAATAACAGCTAACAATTCCTTTTCAGTAGTAGAATAGTTAAGTTGAGCATCATTTAAAGTTCGAGAAGCATAATAAATAACATGAGGTACCTTATTGACTCTTTGACCTAAGATAGCTCCCAAGGTGAAGTCACTAGCATCGCACATCAATTCGAATGGAAGATTCTAATTTAGTGTCATCATTATTAGGGCAGAGGTGAGAACATTCTTCAATCTGTTGAAAGCTTTCATACAGTTATCAGTCCACTCAAACTTGGTATCTTTAGCTAACAATGCACAAAGAGATCTCGAGATCTTGGAAAAATCCTTGATGAATCATCTATAGAAATCGGCATGTCCAAGGAAACTTCTAACACCCTTGACTATGAGAGGAAGAGGCATCTTTGAAATGATGTCTATTTTAGCCTTGTCTACCTCAATACCTTTGTTGGAGATGGAATGACCCAACACAATGCCTTGATGGACCATAAAGTGACATTTCTCCCAATTCAGCACTAAGTTGCTCTCTTCACATCTCTTTAGGACACTCTCTAGATGATTTAGGCATTCATCAAAATTGGAACCAAAGACACTGAAATCATCCATGAATACCTCAATGTATTTCTTCACCATATCGAAAAATATGCTCATCATACATCTTTGAAAGGTGGCTGGCGCGTTGCATAAACCGAATGGCATCCTTCAATAAGCAAATGTACCAAAAAGACATGTGAAGGTAGTTTTTTTTTTATCCTCAAGTGCTATAGCAATCTGATTGTACCCACTGTACCCATCCAAGAAGCAATAGTACTTGTGACCAGCTAATCTCTTTAACATCTGATCAATGAATGGCAAGGGGAATGATCTTTTTTGGTCACTTTGTTTAATCTTCGGTAATCAATGCATACCCTCCAATCAGTTGTTTTTCTTGTAAGTATGAGCTCTTAATCCTCATTCTTCACCACTGTGATCCCACTCTTTTTCGGAACAACTTGGACCGGACTTACCCATTTACTGTCTGAGATGGGGTAGATAATGCCAACATCTAAGAGTTTTAATACCTCGGTCTTTACTACCTCTTTCATGTGTGGGTTAAGTCTTCTTTGAGCATCTCGTGTGGGCCTTGCTTCATCCTCAAGGTAGATATTATGCATGCACTTGGCTGGACTTATCCCCTTAATGTCAGCAATGGTCCATCTAATAGCAGATCTGTGCTCCCTAAGAACTCTTAATAATTTCTCTTCTTCTCCAATACTCAAATTAGCAGCCACAATCACTGTTAATGTCTTATTCTCTCCCAAATAAGCATAAGTTAAATGCTTTAGCAGCTGCTTTAATTCCAAGGTTGGTGCGTGGATAATAGAAGGAAGAAGAGCAGTATTAGTACATATGAGAGATTCAAATGGAGGAGCATACTTACTTTAGTGTTTTGGAGAAGCCTCAAGGAGGTCCACAACTTTAATGATGTCATCAGAAACATCTTCAGGTTCTTACTCAATATCCACTTTTGTAAAGCTATGGGTAATAGTATTCTCCAATGGATCAATGTGTTGGACCTGAAAAGCTTGCTCAACAAAACTTTACATCATACATACATTAAAGCATTCCACATCATCTTGAGGTAGTTTTAATGCATCAAATATTTTAAATTATATTTTCTCACCATTGACCTTCATACTTACTATACTCTTTTTCACACAAATCTTCATATCGACAGTTCTCATGAAGGATCTTCCTAATATGATGGGTAGGGGTAATGGCATAGGGCATTCCACCATATCTAGCACAATGAAATCAGCAGGTAAAATGAACTCACTTACCTTTACCAGGACATCCTCAAGAATACCCCTAGCTCTTTTTATACTTCTATCTGCCAACTGCAAGGAAATGGAAGTCGATTGTAGCTCCCCCAAACCTAGGGTTTCAGATACTGCGTATGGTAGAAAATTTACACCCGCTCCCAAATCTAGTAATGCTCGCTCAAACAACCGATCACCTATCCTATAGGGAATAGTAAAACTACCCGGATCTTTCAGTTTTGGTGATAGTTTTCTTAATAGCACAGCACTTACCTCTTCAGTTAAGGCTATCGTCTCATACTCATGAAACTTTCTCTTATGAGTGCAACAATATTTTAGAAATTTAGCATAAGTGGGTATTTATTGAATCGCATCGAATAAGGGAATGTTTATTTCTACTTTCCGCAAGGTTTCAAAAATATCAAGCAGTTTATTCTCTTTCTTTTGTTTAACTAACCTTTATGGGAAGGGTGGTGCATTCACCTTCTCCGTCTCACTTACCTTTGATGCTGATGGTTTCTCTTTAAAGGCTGTTTTAGATTCATCGGTCCCTATCACCTTACCATTTCTCAAAGCTATAACAGCTTTCGGTTGCTGGTGTCCTCCTAGGTTTGGTAGTGTTTAATCCGGAAGCTCACCTTGCTCTATAGCCAATTGTCCCATTTGTACCTCTAGCCTTTGGATAACTTGTTCATTTTTGCTGTGGTTTGTCTTAGTTCAGTCCGAAATTGCCTTTAATCTGCCATGAACTGAACTTGTGAGGTCCTTAATTGTTGTTGCTAAGAAGCTAATTGCCTCGCAAGACTTTCTAGGTTACTTTTCTTTGTTTTGGGAGCTGAGTGAGTAGTTGGCTGGGAGTTTCTTTGCTGCCCTTGTTGGTTAAGGGTATTCTGATTGTTGCTCCAAGAGAAATTTGGGTGGTTTCGCCATCCAGGGTTGTAAGTGTTTGCATATGGGTTGTTCTTTGGTGGATAGTTGTTAGGTCCCACGTAATTTGCTTGCTCTAGATCTGCAGATGAATATAAGGGACATGTTTCAGCATTATGATCAAATTGGGAACATATTGCACATACCTGGAGTGGTGTAGCTGGTGGATTAGGTTATGCATTCTGAGCGTCCATGGCTTTAACTATCAGATCTAATTTCCTCTCCACAAGAGCTATTTCGGTAGAGGATCCTCTATTTAGGTTCACCTTATACATACTTTTGCTCTTGGTTACATGTTTACCTCGAGAGGAGAACTGCTGGGTGTGTTCACTTAAGGTTTCGAATAGCTCCATGGCTTCTTCGCTGCTTTTCTCCATCAGCACTCCTCCACAACCTGAATCCACAATACTTTTATTAGTATCACTTAAACCTTCATAGAAAGCTTGTACCAGTTCATCCTGAGGTAGATTGTGATGTGGGAATTTGAGTAGTAGCTCGTTGAAATGTCCTCATGCCTCAAAGAATAGGTCTCCATCCTTTTATTGGAACGATTGAATCTCCTTCCTCATTTGCCTCATCTTTTAAGCTGGGAAAAACTTCCTTAAGAACTTGCTGGCCAACTCCTCCCATGTGTGGATAGAAAGTACAGACAATGAATTGTACCACAGTTTAGCATTATCTTTTAAGAAAAAAGGGAAAAGAATTAACCTTATTCCTTCTTAGTCTAAGCCTCAGATGTGCTGGAACTTGCAGAGATCGAAGAACTCTCGAAGGTGCAACTGTGGATTCTCATTAGGTGTACCCCTAAAGTGAGTCAATGCACTGAGTATTTGCGGAGATATGTAGTAGTTTCCTTCCACCTCAGGTTGATAAGCAATACATGATGGCTGATCGAGGTTCCGTGGGATGAAGGATTGCTTCATCGGTCTTCGCTCAGGTGGTTGTGGATTTTCGATTTGTTCCGCCATTAGTGCTTCTTCCTCGATTTCTTCTTCTACCTCTTCAGAGTTGTCTCTAAGCCTTTGTCGGATAGTCTGCTCAAGCTTGGTATCGAGGGGGAAGATCGTTGGATGCTTGGATCAAAGCCCGTGCATGAATCGGTAACAATTGCGTTAATGCAGCTGTTCAGCACTGCTGCCCGGGTGACTCTCTGCCTCAATTGTGCTCAATCGCACAGAGGGGTGTGCTCGATCGCAAGTGGCACAGAAAGTTTTGTTGTTGTGCCTAAAACAGAAAACAAAAAGAAATAAATTAGGTTTTGGATTAAACAGAAATAAAGGTAAAACAAAAACTTAAAATTTTGATAGAAATAAAATAGAATAAATAAATAAAAATTGCTGAATTAAATGAAACTAATTCTAGAAGGAAATTTAGCGCAATCCCCGGCAACATCATCAAAAACTTGTTGTGCGTTTATCTACCTAAATTAATAAGCAAATAATCATACAGTTTTACTTGCAAGTGCACAAGGATCTTCATATCGACAGTTCTCATGAAGGATCTTCCTAATATGATGGGTAGGGGTAATGGCATAGGGCATTCCACCATATCTAGCACAATGAAATCAGCAGGTAAAATGAACTCACTTACCTTTACCAGGACATCCTCAAGAATACCCCTAGCTCTTTTTATACTTCTATCTGCCAACTGCAAGGAAATGGAAGTCGATTGTAGCTCCCCCAAACCTAGGGTTTCAGATACTGCGTATGGTAGAAAATTTACACCCGCTCCCAAATCTAGTAATGCTCGCTCAAACAACCGATCACCTATCCTATAGAGAATAGTAAAACTACCCGGATCTTTCAGTTTTGGTGGTAGTTTTCTTAATAGCACAGCACTTACCTCTTCAGTTAAGGCTATCGTCTCATACTCATGAAACTTTCTCTTATGAGTGCAACAATATTTTAGAAATTTAGCATAAGTAGGTATTTATTGAATCGCATCTAATAAGGGAATGTTTATTTCTACTTTCCGCAAGGTTTCAAAAATATCAAGCAGTTTATTCTCTTTCTTTTGTTTAACTAACCTTTATGGGAAGGGTGGTGCATTCACCTTCTCCGTCTCACTTACCTTTGATGCTGATGGTTTCTCTTTAAAGGCTGTTGTAGATTCATCGGTCCCTATCACCTTACCATTTCTCAAAGCTATAATAGCTTTCAGTTGCTGGTGTCCTCCTAGGTTTGGTAGTGTTTAATCCGGAAGCTCACCTTGCTCTTTAGCCAATTGTCCCATTTGTACCTCTAGCCTTTGGATAACTTGTTCATGTTTTGCTGTGGTTTGTCTTAGTTCAGTCCGAAATTGCCTTTAATCTGCCATGAACTGATCTTGTGAGGTCCTTAATTGTTGTTGCTGAGAAGCTAATTGCCTCGCAAGACTTTCTAGGTTACTTTTCTTTGTTTTGGGAGCTGAGTGAGTGGTTGGCTGGGAGTTTCTTTGCTGCCCTTGTTGGTTAAGGGTATTCTGATTGTTGCTCCAAGAGAAATTTGGGTGGTTTCACCATCTAGGGTTGTAAGTGTTTGCATATGGGTTGTTTTTTGGTGGATAGTTGTTAGGTCCCACGTAATTTGCTTGCTCTAGATCTGCAGATGAATATAAGGGACATGTTTCAGCATTATGATCAAATTGGGAACATATTGCACATACCTGGAGTGGTGTAGCTGGTGGATTAGGTGATGCATTCTGAGCGTCCATGGCTTTAACTATCAGATCTAATTTCCTCTCCACAAGAGCTATTTCGGTAGAGGATCCTCTATTTAGGTTCACCTTATACATACTTTTGCTCTTGGTTACATGTTTACCTCGAGAGGAGAACTGCTGGGTGTGTTCACTTAAGGTTTCGAATAGCTCCATGGCTTCTTCGCTGCTTTTCTCCATCAGCACTCCTCCACAACCTGAATCCACACTACTTTTATTAGTATCACTTAAACCTTCATAGAAAGCTTGTACCAGTTCATCCTGAGGTAGATTGTGATGTGGGAATTTGAGTAGTAGCTCGTTGAAATGTCCCCATGCCTCAAAGAATAGGTCTCCATCCTTTTATTGGAACGATTGAATCTCCTTCCTCATTTGCCTCATCTTTTAAGCTGGGAAAAACTTCCTTAAGAACTTGCTGGCCAACTCCTCCCATGTATGGATAGAAACTACAGACAATGAATTGTACCACAGTTTAGCATTATCTTTTAAGAAAAAAGGGAAAAGAATTAACCTTATTCCTTCTTGGTCTAAGCCTCAGATGTGCTGGAACTTGCAGAGATCGAAGAACTCTCGAAGGTGCAACTGTGGATCCTCATTAGGTGTACCCCTAAAGTGAGTCAATGCACTGAGTATTTGCGGAGATATGTAGTAGTTTCCTTCCACCTCAGGTTGATAAGCAATACATGATGGCTGATCGAGGTTCCGTGGGATGAAGAATTGCTTCATCGGTCTTCGCTCAGGTGGTTGTTGATTTTCGATTTGTTCCGCCATTAGTGCTTCTTCCTCGATTTCTTCTTCTACCTCTTCAGAGTTGTCTCTAAGCTTTTGTCGGATAGTCTGCTCAAGCTTGATATCAAGGGGGAAGAACGTGGATGCTTGGATCAAAGCCCGTGCATGAATCGGTAACAATTGCGTTAATGCAGCTGTTCAGCACTGCTGCCCGGGTGACTCTCTGCCTCAATTGTGCTCGATCGCACAGAGAGGTGCGCTCGATCGCAAGTGGCACAGAAAGTTCTGTTGTTGTGCCTAAAACAGAAAACAAAAAGAAATAACTTAGGTTTTGGATTAAACAGAAATAAAGGTAAAACAAAAACTTAAAATTTTGATAGAAATAAAATAGAATAAATAAATAAAAATTGTTGAATTAAATGAAACTAATTCTAGAAGGAAATTTAGTGCAATCCCCGGCAACATCATCAAAAACTTGTTGTGCGTTTATCTACCTAAATTAATAAGCAAATAATCATACAGTTTTACTTGCAAGTGCACAAGGTCAATAGTAGCATAGTGTGCAAGTGCGAGATCATTTCCACAGGGATTGATGAATTTCGTGCGAGATCATTTCCACAGGGATTGGTGAATTTTGTTTTTAGAATCAGTTTCTCAATATAAGAAGATAGAAATAACTATTGAGTGTGAAATAATAATAATAACATAAGGCTTCGATAACCACCACTAATCATACTTTCCCAATGAGTAATGTGCCAATGCTCTAGCCCTACTATGAATACCTAATGGTTGTCAACCGAAGGGCATGGTATCTACTCCTTAAGCTATTGATCTCTCTAAGCAACAAGTTAGGCATGGTATCTACTCTAATTCTTTTCTTCTTAAGGGATTCAGCATGGTGTATACTGAGTTGTTCCTTAAGAGAGCATACGAATTATGGAAATCGGCAACCACACGAGACCTAGGGTATGGTGTATACTCCTGGTTTCTCATGTTGATTAACCCAAGAATCCGACGTGGATTTCTTTCGTTACCATCGTCAAACCCAGGACTCGGTCATCCAAATTGATCTAACTAACTAATCCATACCGCATGCATACGTTGATCAGACACACACATATGAGGAATTCAATAAAACAGGCATTAATCAATAAAGCATCATAATCAAGGCTATTGGCAAAGGAAATCAATGAATATATATATATATATATATATATATATATATATATATATATAGCCTTATAAAGAGTTAGTTACACATGATGTCTAAGGTAAAAATCATCATAACATAAATTGAATAGAAAATATAAAATCAAAGAATACTATGGAGACGAGTTGTCAATTCCTCTCCAAAGCTTACAACTTCAAGCAAAAGTAAAAGATAAAAGAAGGGATGTGTTTTCTATGTTTTACAAGCCTATATATAGGGTTCTAAGAGTGTCTCGAAACCCTAATTTTCAAAATAGGTCCGGAGGAAAGCTTTCCAAAACTGACTCTGCCGTCTCTTTGTGCGTGTGCGCTCGATCGCTTACTTTTGCGCTCGAGCCTTCTATGTGTGCACACGATTGCTTGTGCGCTCAATTGCACTAGCCTTTTCCAAATCTTCAGTTTTCTTCCTTTAAAACTTCAAAATGCTTTCTTTTTCTTCTCAAACCTATAAAAAACACAAAAAACACCAAAATGAAGTAAAACATAATAAAATATGTGAACAAAGAGCTTAACAAATGTAAATTAAGGGGCTTAAATATGAATATTTAAGCACTTATCAGTGATTGTGCCTGTGGATTTTGTGGTATTGGAGATGGAAGGAACCCCATATAAGGACAAGGAGCACATAATTCTTCTTGGTAGACCATTTATTGCCACAACCAAGACTATTTTTTATGTCCATAATTGGAGGTTAACGATGACAGTCTTGGGAGAGACTGTACAATTTAAAATGTTTGATTCTCTAACCACTCCTTCTTCTATTTCTGCTAACGATGAGTTTTCTTTTATTGATTGTGTGGACTCATTTATTTATG
This sequence comes from Bretschneidera sinensis, assembly GCA_023935145.1. Lineage (NCBI taxonomy): Eukaryota > Viridiplantae > Streptophyta > Magnoliopsida > Brassicales > Akaniaceae > Bretschneidera > Bretschneidera sinensis. The sequence continues at coordinate 23,468,449 of CM043704.1, forward strand.
ACACTTATTTACAGACAGAAATAGAGGATAAACTTGAAGTTGCTCTTACAACTGAGAGAGTAGAGGAAACACTAAAAGAGGAGACCAAAGGGTATCATGAGATGTTAGATAGTGCAATACTAGTGTCACCCCAAGAAGAGTCTAGCAAACCTTTAGAATTGCCAAGTTGCCTACCTAGGGAAGATACTTCTCCACCTAAGCTTGAACTTAAAGAGTTACCTAAGCACCTTAAATACATATTTCTAGGAGAGGGAGACACATATCCTATGATTATTTCATCTACTTTGACCCAAACCCAAGAGGAGAGAGTTGTGAAGGAGCTTACCAGACTTAGGAGAGCTATAGGATGGAGTATAAGTGACAACAGGGGTATTAGTCATGCTATATGTATGCATAAGATCTACAAAGAACGTACTAAGCGTTACCATTACCAAGGCCTTATCCGTAAGTCTCTTTATCCTGGAATGAAAGTTCTTTTGTTTAAAACTTGTTTCAAATTATTTCTAGGAAAATTGAAGTCAAGATAGTGCGGACCGTTTTCGGTAGTCAATGTTTTTTCCCATAGAGCAATAGAGTGGCTAAACCCGAAGATTCAAGTGACATTCAAGGTCAACGGGCATCGTGTGAAGCCTTACTTGGAAAGAGTCCATGAGAAGAGGGTTGTTGAGTGCATTGAGGTGCATGATCATGAATAAGTTCAACCAATGTCTTGCTAAGATGTTAAAGAAAGCACTTGGTGGGAGGCAACCCACCCATTTGATAGAGTATGTTTTCTATTCTTTCATTTTCATTGTTCCCTTCTAAATGTTTTTCTAAACGCATGTTTGATTTCATACATTGAGGGCAATGTTTAGTTTAGGTTTGGGGGTGCAATTAGAACTTATTTAGACAAAATTTTCATGCTACAATTTTTTTATGCTTAGTAATCAAGTCTTTGATGCGCGTTGAGTTTAGTTTCTTTAACACTGACATGTTGTTGTGAGGATTGATGCATATTCATATTCCATAGACTATGATCTTGATGTTGATACTGATATGAACCTAGATCTAATGATTGGGAATCAAATAGTGGAGACTACCTAATGAGTTATTTAAGCCATAAGCGTTTTGTTCTAAGAGTTAGTTTTTTGGTACCCTTAAACACTCTTCGTTATGACCTTAATTGTTAGATGATCTCTATAGATTTTGCATTGAATGCTAGGATTATATAACTCACTTGAAGTATCATGTTCTGTATTCTCATTATTTTAGTTGAATGACTTAAGTAAGAAGTTTGAGTATGTGCCTATAGTTAGACGCCCGAGTTGTTACTGTCTCTAGAGAAAGATCCAAGTTCCTATTATAAAAAAGAAGAAAAAAAAGAATATATATATATGAGAAACATATCAAAAATGGATTTGGTTAGACAAGAAAGAAGACCTGAGATATTTCAAGGGTATTGAAGTCGCTTGTTGTGAGTTTTAAATTACTCGCAAGCGCACGAGTCGTTTGCAGTATAGCGTTGTGCAAGTGCGAGGTCGAATCCACAGGGAATTGCGTTGTGAAAGTATATTTTCAATCTAAACTAACTCTATCTTAACCTAGTTCCAAATTTCAAAATGATATTGCAAAATAAATTAAAACTAAATTAAATTAATTTAAAATCTAATAATTAAAAACACTAAGGTTTCCGAATCCACCCCACCAAAGTTAAGCATACATGTTCTAAAAATATAGCCTATCAAAACATTCAATGAATCCAACTATAAGACAAAAAACAAAGAATATCCCAACTAAACCAAAAGCACCCGATGTATTCGCTCTTAACAAATCACAAAGGGAATCCAATTTAATCGAAAAGCATTCAATGTATCCATCAGATGAAACACAAAGAAAATCCAACAGACAATTTAAACTCAATCAATTATAAGATTAACTCAAATAATTGACAGAACATTTATACTAAAAATTGTCAGATTTGTACAAGCAAATCTGAACTACTACGCCAAACAACGGCGGGGCTTCATCTTCAACCTTAGCTAAAGAGTCTAGCCACTCATAACTATAAAACTATAATAACAAGTGCTAAACATTTAAACTAAAATAACTGAATATAAAGAAATAAATAAACAACTTTACATGGGAGAAATTCCACTCGCTGACGGGCGGCGCTTCCCTTCGTGGTAGCAATGCCTTCAGGATCCTCTAGAATGCTGGCGGACGTCCACCGGTAAACACCAAAGTGGCTCAGGAATTGTACACTGAATTATGAAGTCAGGTGGTGTTTATATAGGGGAAGACCCGGACTAATGTGGCTTGCAAAAATGATGTGGGATACTGGCCCGAGTGCGCTCGATCGCAGTATGTTGCGATCGATCGCATATGCGCTCGATCGCGTGTTTGGTGCGCTCGATCGCAGGTGCGCTCGATCGCGTGTCTGGTGCACTCGATCGCGCTGGTGCGATGCACTGCAAATATCTCGATGTGGGATTGATGACCTTGCGCTCGATCATAGGCAAGTGTGCTCGAGCGCAGGTGCGCTCGATCGCATATCTCGTGCGATCGATCGCAATGTCTCCAGAAGCTTCAAATCTCCTGAAATGCTTCATTTTCTCCAGAAAGCTGTAAAAACACACAAAACGCAAGAAAAACGTAAAATAAAGTAAAATACTACTAACTAAGAGCATAAAAAATGTAAGTTAAGGGTCTAAAATATGCAATATTTAAGACTCATCAAATACCCCAAAACTTATATTTTGCTAGTCCCTTAGCAAAACAAAATAAAAGACTCAATGAAAAACAAAAAACATAAAGATAAAGTCATCACTCATGGTATCCAAAAATTTAAGGAGCACACATCACCATGATATTCATTCACAAGCAAGCTTAAAAAGGTAAACCCATCTTCGCAACGAATAGAAATGTTAAAATCTAATTACTTACAAAAGGCAGGATAAGGCATCACAAGCTTGAATCAGTGTAAGGTGAATTAGCATATAAAAATGAAGCTTCCAAGTAACTCTAATGTGTAAGGTCTCCATGTCTCAAGATTCACCGAATTTCCCATCAAAAATGAACGAAAAGGCATTGTTTTTATTTTATTCTTTTTTTTTTTTATTATTAAGGCACGGCTATGTTTAGTTCCCTTAAGCTTTCTAATTGACCCATGTAGCGAGTGTTGAGTCAATGACTCCCAAACCAGGTGGTTTTAGGGCATTAGGTGTAAAGACACCCCTAAGGACTTACTAACTCGAGTAAAAAAGGCTACGAAATTAAACTGACCTTAATATTACCAAGCAAAATTCCACCTTTTGACGTGAACACTCACTGCTTACTGAGGCAAGAGGTCCAGTTACTCAGCAAAAAGTTTATTGATAATTTTTTTTTTATATTTTTCTATGCCCAAGAGTTCATCCAACAAGTCATCCAGTTTCAGTTAAGATAAGGAAAAATACACATTAAAATCACATGTCATACCTCACATAATTTGTGCTAATGTACTCGTGTTAGATTATATCAAACATGTGAATTCTCAAAATGCCTAAAGTAAGTAACTAAAATTTAAAAATTTATCACCAGATCATGTGTTCAAAATGTTAAGCTCACCAATGACATCACATCACAGAAAATGTTTAGATCAACTAAAATTTCACGATAACATGAGCATGCATTTATCTCTATGACGAAAAGACAACAAATTAGGACAAAGTGTGTGATGTGTCTCCCATACCCCCAAACTTAAATTACACATTGACCCCAATGTGTGACTAATATGGAAAGAGCTGACCTGAGATATGGAGAACTATCTGGACTGGTATGGCTCATAGCATACCCCCAAACTTGAACTGAAGTACGCTTTATCCCTGAAAAATAAAAACTGGAAAACAAAAAATGTTGGAAACAAACATTAATTATAAAAATGCGAAATAATAAATAAACAAAAGAAAAGATAAGCTGTGGAGTGCCTCCCATGAGCGCTAAGTTTAACTTCTTCAGCCAGACCCAACATTAGTAAACAGGCCCAACTAAGTTCTCCACCATCTGATCAATAAATGGGAATGGAAAATGATCAGGCCTAGTGGCAGCATTCAATTTGCGGTAGTCTAGACACTTTCTCCATCTTGACTGCACTCGAGTTGGAACCAACTCGTTGTCTTTATTTACTACCGTAAATTTAGCACGTTTGGGCACGACTGGAATCTGGCTCACCCACTTGCTATCATAGATGGGATAAATGATCCCTGCCTCTAACAACTTAATATCTTTTGCCCTCACAACCTCTTGCATAGCAGGGTTGAGCCTTCTTTGTGGCTCCCTCGATGGCTCAGCATTCTCCTCCAACTGTATCGTGTGTATCACCAACGAGGGGTTGATTCCTTTGACATCCTCAATAGTCCAGCATATAGCTTCCTGATGCTCTCTTAAAACGTCCAATAATTTCTCCTCTGGAGCATCACCCAAATCTAAAGCTATAATTATAGGCAAAGAATCTGCTGGACCTGGGAACTTATACTCAAGATTATCCAGTAAAGGCTTAAGTTCCTTCTTGTGAGGTTCAGGTGTTGTGGTTTCCTCTGTCTCACTGCTTTCTCGAGGATCAGACTCCAAAATGACATTTACTTCATCGAGTAACTTATCTAAGCCCAATTCCTCTCCAAAGTGAGCAAAGCATGCCTCCAAGGGATCCTCAATACGGGATTCATCCATAGTCTCCTCTGTCCTACTACTCTCCCGAGGAGCAGACACCAAGATAGTATTTGTTTGCTCAAGTAACTTGTCTAAGTCCAAATCCTCTTCAAACTGAGCAAAGCATGCCTCCATAATGTCCTCAGACTTCCCTTCTTTCTTGGGCACTTGTAGTCTCTCAGGGTAAGGCGCTTTAGGTAAAAACGACCTAGAGAAATCCTTAATAATACGAGTGGCTGTAGATGGCTTAGCATCTCTCTTCTCATTGTTTCCACTCTCTTGCCCTTGGTGCATAGCAGGGTTCTCTTCCACTTGATTGTCCACTTGTCTCCCAGACAAGTATGGGACAGTTGATTGCACTTGTTCCTGCCAATGCATTGGAGTTGAAGAATTTCCCACCGCAAACTGTTCCTTTAGGTTAGGCTCAGTTTGATTGGGGAACGTTTCTTCCTCTCCTTCACCCACGTAACTTGCGATTTGATCAATTTGACTCTCTAGTGTGGCAATCGCTTGGGTGTTTTCTATTGTTGCAGTGATCACTTCACTCATAGATTGGCTAGTCGTTTTCATGAAATCATTGAGAGCGTCCTCCAATGACTGTGAAACCGACGCTGGCTCTTGAATGGGAGCTTGGTAAGCGGGTGATGGTGCTGGATAAGCTGAGTGACCATAATTTGGAATTGGTGGAGGAAATTCGGGAGTGTATTGATTGTGAGCATGGTAAGAGGCTCCTCCCTGATTCATTGGTTGGTTCTGCTCCCATGAAAAATTAGAGTGGTCCCACCACCTTGGATTGTATGTTTCGGAGCAAGATCCATTTGATTGCCAACAACAGTCATTGAAAGCATTCATTTGTTCCATAGGATACTCGGCACAAGCCGGCATTGATGGGCAATTCTGTGCTAGATGCATGGGACTAGCACAGATGGAACAGCTTTCAACATTGAAAGTGTTGGCAGCATTGAGGGACTGACCGGTCATTTTAATGAAATCCTTGAGGGCGTCCTCTAAAGACTGTGAAACCGACGCTGGATTCATCCACACGATTTTTTTTTTTAACAAAAAGATAACTAACTAGTAGAAAAATAAAATCATTTTAGACCAAAAATTTTCACAAACCAAACAAGTCCCCGGTAGCGGCGCCAAAAACTTGTTGTGAGTTTTAAATTACTCGCAAGCGCACGAGTCGTTTGCAGTATAGTGTTGTGCAAGTGCGAGGTTGAATCCACAGGGAATTGCGTTGTGAAAGTATATTTTCAATCTAAACTAACTCTATCTCAACCTAGTTCCAAATTTCAAAATGATATTGCAAAATAAATTAAAACTAAATTAAATTGATTTAAAATCTAATAATTAAAAACACTAAGGTTTCCGAATCCACCCCACCAAAGTTAAGCATACATGTTCTAAAAATATAGCCTATCAAAACATTCAATGAATCCAACTATAAGACAAAAAACAAAGAATATCCCAACTAAACCAAAAGCACCCGATGTATAAGCTCTTAACAAATCACAAAGGGAATCCAATATAATCGAAAAGCATTCAATGTATCCATCAGATGAAACACAAAGAAAATCCAACAGACAATTTAAACTCAATCAATTATAAGATTAACTCAAATAATTTACAGAACATTTATACTAAAAATTGTCAGATTTGTACAAGCAAATCTGAACTACTATGCCAAACAACGGCTGGGCTTCATCTTCAACCTTAGCTGAAGAGTCTAGCCACTCATAACTATAAAACTATAATAACAAGTGCTAAACATTTAAACTAAAATAACTGAATATAAAGAAATAAATAAACAACTTTACATGGGAGAAATTCCACTCGCTGACGGGCGGCGCTTCCCCTCGTGGTAGCAATGCCTTCGGGATCCTCCAGAATGCTGGCGGACGTCCACCGGTAAACACCAAAGTGGCTCAGGAATTGTACACTGAATTATGAAGTCAGGTGGTGTTTATAGGGGAAGACCCGGACTAATGTGGCTTGCAAAAACGATGTGGGATACTGGCCCGAGTGCGCTCGATCGCAGTATGTTGCGATCGATCGCATATGCGCTCGATCGCATGTCTGGTGCGCTCGATCGCAGGTGCGCTCGATCGCATGTCTGGTGCGCTCGATCGCATGTCTGGTGCGCTCGATCGCGCTGGTGCGCTCGATCGCGCTGGTGCGCTCGATCGCGCTGGTGCGATGCACTGCAAATATCTCGATGTGGGATTGATGACCTTGCGCTCGATCATAGGAAAGTGTGCTCGAGCGCAGGTGCGCTCGATCGCATATCTCGTGCGATCGATCGCAATGTCTCCAGAAGCTTCAAATCTCCTGAAATGCTTCATTTTCTCCACAAAGCTGTAAAAACACACAAAACGCAAGAAAAACGTAAAATATAGTAAAATACTACTAACTAAGTGCATAACAAATGTAAGTTAAGGGTCTAAAATATGCAATATTTAAGACTCATCATCGCTCTTATAAAAAGTTGAAAAGAAAGGGCTTTGGTGTAAATCAGGTTTGGCCAACCATGCTTATCTATGCATAGGTTCATGCTCAATATGTTTTGCTTGAGATGTTTGACTAGGATATGATATAGGCGATGTGATAGCTTTGCAATCCCAACATTTGATTCCTCTCATGAGATCTATTTTGTGAACATATAAGCGTTCTTTGATGATATCCATATTCATATGAGAATTTATATATGAAATTTCTTGTTCACATAACTTCTATTCGCATATGCTTGATGAGTGTTTGAAACCTAGGTTCGATGTGCTTAATGAGTGATTCCTGTGAGGCCTAGACTCATAGCGAATTCGGATTCTTGACATTAGGTTTGGGGGTAATTGACGTGAGGTGTTTTGAGCATTGGAATATGGATGTGCGATGTGGATTTTAGCAATGAACTGTGAAGTGTTGAGACTATGAACATAATTGTGCATAAGATATCTAGATATGAGTCATAATAAGAATTAAGGCATGAGAGTTTTGTTGATTTAAGTTTTTAGGTTTGTTTTGTTTATGTTAACTTTTAGTTTTGCTTGAGGACTAGCAAAATCTAAGTTTGGGGGTATTTGATGAATGAATATTTGTCCTAGTATTTTGTATGTTTTTCAAGTATTTATTTATATGTTTAGCTTAGGAATTTGTTACTTTGAGTTGTTTTTCGTTATTTTACAGGTTCACAAGTACTTGGAAAGGAGTTTCACTAAATTACTAGAATTGCTCGTACAGATCAGTCATTTTTGCGGATTAAACTATATTGATTCAAGAAGAACAAAGAGATGAGCCATATATTCTTGGAAATATCCGGATGTCTATATTCTGGAGAATTTTACGGCTTGTAAATATGATTTTTCTAGAGAAAGTTATAGCAATTTAAGTAGACAAGGGTCAGGCTGTCCTTGATTTCAGCGTGGCAGAAGTGATTTTTGTAGATTAAACTGTTTTGATTCAAGAAGAACCAGGATATAATCCATATCTTCATGGAAAGATCCAGATGTCTATTTTCTTTAGAATTTTACGACTTGTAAATATGATTTTTATAGAGAAAGTTATGGCAATTTTAGTAGATAAATGTCAGGCTGTGCGTGATTTCAGCGTGGCAGAAGTGAATGAGCTATTAAATTCTTATTTTTTTTTAGGATTTGAACTGGCTGGATAGAAGCACAACTAGACCAGTTCTAGACAGCAAAAACTTGGCCTAGACAACAGTAAACACATGACTTGGACAGCAGCAGAACCGGGCCTGGGCAGCAGCAGAAGCACACGGCCTGAACAGAAACCCTAGGGCAACTTTTCTATCTACAAAGCCGTCTCCATACAGCTATGTATAGGAATTTTAGACTCAGAGAAGAAGAGAGATGACGAAAGTTCTTGGATAGATATTATCAAGAGGATTTTTGGGAGATTGAAGGAGGATACGGTTTCTTTCATCAATATGGCTTATCAAGAGATTGAAGACGACGATTAATCGCTCAAGACTTTGAGGATTCATCTTGTAATTCGAGAAGAATTTCTATCTTTGCTCCTTTTTTCCTTCAATATGCTTGTAACCCTAGTATTTGAATTCTATGATTGAGATTTAAACATGAGCGGCTGAACACATTGTTGGGAGTTTAGCTTAGCTGCCTTGATTGTTTTGGATATTTTGGTTGATTTAGTTTTATGAAATTTTCTAAATTATTTCTTATTCAATATCCTTCATACCTGTGATTATTGCTTGTGGATTGACCAACTATTATTGATAGTTAAGGTTAATATTTGAGATTAGGTTCAGGACAAATCATCTAGACCTAATTAAGCTTTCTTGAATAGGAATTTAAATTAGGATTCAAATTGCGTTTTCCCTATACTTAATTTAACTAATTAATTGATGAACTCGATCCATGGGATTTAATTAATCAGTTATAAATTGAGAATAAACACGATCAATGGCATTCTCTAGTCTTAGTGGAAATACTAATAATCTAGGATGTTTATTAACTCATTATATTCACCAAATGTTCCAATTCATGATTGGATAACAAGCTAAACTCCCAATTGTTCTCATTGATTATACTCATCTCTTCATAATTTCTTTTTTTAATTTACTTAATTGTCTTTATTTCAATTTTCTCTTCACCAATATTTTAATTAGAGTGTTTAGGATTTAATTTCAGAGTTTGTTCCAATAATTTTAAGAAAGTAATTTAGGATTTAAACCACTGCAATTCCTTGAGAGATCAACCTTGAGAGTAAACTCATCGCAATACTATTTGTGATTCGTGCACTTGTGAGCATTTAAAATTTGCACATCAGTTCTCAACCTCACACAGCAAGGCCAAAAGCTCCCAAACTACAAAATTTTCGTATTAAAAGATTGTCCCCTTAAGAAATGCAATCTATAAGAGAGAAGGGCCTTTGCTTTTATTGTGATGAGAAATTTCATCTAGGACATAAATGCTGTTGACCCGTATTTGATTTTAATAATGAAAAAACACTACTCTAATTGCACTAACAGTTTTATCTAACTGTTTAAGCCGCAAAAGCAATTAGTATAAAAACAAAGATGAAAGAACTCAACTTGATTCAGACATCAAGACAAGATAGAAGATCTAGAATAGGCATTAAGGTAATGAAAATAATTGTAAATCTCTTATGTTCAAATATTTAGCTTGATTTGAGGCTAATTTTACTAAAGAATTTGAAAAACTATTAATACAAATGTTTCTAAGTCAAAAATAGTTTTGAAACATGAAAAACTGGGTTGAAGGACAACCCAGTCGACTGGGGTATGGGACAAAAGGTTCCCAGTAGACTGGTGTCAAGGACCCAGTGATTGGTACTCTCCAATATCCTAAAAAGTGAAGTTTCTTGCTTGACCCAATCGACTGGTACAAGGACCCAGTCGATTGGTAATTCAAAAATACGACCGTTTGAGACGCAGGACTTGAGTATTTAATGCACCAAACCTACCAAGTTAGTATCAAACGGCCATATTAATTCAAGACTATATAAACCAACTTCAATGAGCATTTAAAACAAGAATAGAACACGTTTAATTCACAAGTTTTCTCATTAATTCTCAAAAAGCTTTGAAAAATCTATTGTTGAGTCCTTCTTCAAGCTTATTCTTAAAAGAGAGATATTGTTCATTTGTAAAAGCACTTATTGCTATCTCTCTACCATTTACTTTAAAAAAAATCTTATTTATTGTAAAGAGAAAGAGTTGTAATAACTCTTAGAGTGTTTAGGATTAAACATTTATTTGTAGCTTCCGTGAGGAAGGGATTAGCTTCCGTGAGGAAGGAATTGCTTGTAAGGTTTGTGCAACACCAGTGAAGTTTCACGACTAAAGTTTTTGTGGATTATTTCAAGGAGGTTCCTTGAAGAGAGTGGACGTAGGGTCGGAAGAAATTCAATATTGCTAAACCACTATAAACTGAGTTTGCACTTTCTCTTCCTTAAACTATTTTAGTTTAAGCACATTACTTGCTTGTATGCTTTGTGCATTTAACTATTTTTATAAACTTGCAAAGTAATTAGCAAAAGTTTTTAAAAAACCCAATTCACTCCCCCTCTTGGGTTTGAACCTTGGTTTACAATTGGTATCAGAGCTTTGTACTCAATTTCAGGCTTAAAATTCTTGAGTTGATCTGATGGCATCTAATAGCTATACCGAAGGGCATTCCTATACTTGGCCTGCCTTGTTCAATGGCTCCAAGTATAACTATTGGAAAAATAGAATGAAAATCTTTGTTGAATGACAATATTACAATCTATGGAGAGTCATTGAGGAAGGACCTAGAATTCCTACAAAGGAAATAACTATTGGAGAAATTAATTATACAATGCCTAAAGTCAAAACTGAGTTCAATGAAAAGGATTGTAGAATGATGTCTCTAAATAGTAGAGCCACAAGTATTTTATATTGTGCTTTAGATATTTCTGAATATAATAAAAAATTTTCTTGTGTTTTGGCAAAGGAGATTTGGGACAAATTACAAGTTACATATGAAGGAACTAGCGAAGTTAAAAAAAAATTAAAAATCTATATGCTAGTGTCTGAGTATGAATCTTTCAAAATTTCTCATAACGAAACAATTTCTCAAATGCACTCACATTTCACCACTATTGTTAATGGCTTAAAGCTTCTTGGTAGGAACATTGAGGAATTTGAACTGACGAGGAAGATCTTAAGGTCTTTTCCATCCACTTGGAAAGCAAAGAAGACGGCCATCATGGAGGCCAAAGATCTCGATAAACTTGATTTCAAAACACTTCTCGGATCACTATTGACATACGAGATGGAGGAAATGAATCCCGTTGTCAATGATGATAGGAAGAAGAAAAAGATGATTGCTCTCAAGGCCTTTACGAGCAACAAAGAGGAAGAAACGGAAGAAGAGGTAGAAAGCAGCGAAGAAGATGGTGAGATGGCTCTAATCACCAAAAGGTTTTACAAGTTCTTGAAAAAAGAGTAAGAAACCTTACATAAGGGATTCCACTCCAAAAAGGGAACCTCTTGTGTGTTATGGTTGCAAGACACCTGGTCACATTAAGGTCGATTGTATAGCAACAAGCAAACAATATAAGAGCTTTAAAAAGAAATCCATGATTGCAACCACATGGAGTGATAACAAAGAAGAAGATTCTTCGGACAATGAGGTTAGATACGAGGAGATTGCCAACCTATGCTTAATGGCAATCGACAACGAAAATGAGGTATCTAACTCTTCCCTGTCTAATAATAACAATGTTAGTAGTAGTGAAGAGTTAATTGAAGTTATAAATGAAATGCATGAAGAATTGAAAAAATTCTATTCTAGGAATACCACCCTCAAAAGGGAAGTCTTATCTCTGTCTAAAGAGATGGAAGGCTTAAGGGAAGAAAAAGAAAAACTATCTTCCACGCTTTATAACTCTTCACAAGATTTTCTAAAAAATGAAAATGAAATTCTAAAGAAGAAAATAATTGATTTGAATAGCACCATATCTAGACTTATGCTTGGAAAAAAAAAGCTAGATGAAGTGTTATCCAGCTAAAGGCAAAGTGGAGGAAAATATGGCTTAGGTTATTCCCCATTAGGGAAGCAAAAATCAAAAGAGACTTTATTCATGAAAGCAACATGTGTGAACGAAGCCTCCACTTCCAAGACCTCTAGCAAGTTAAAAGTACTCCTTCAATATATGTTAGTAAGTCTAAAAATGAAAATTTAAATTCTAATGCATATACTAGAGGTAAGCATCCTAGAAATACTCATACATATATGTATACTCACTCAAGAAATGCAAATGCTAGGAGCAATCATTCAGGAAATGCATATACACATCTTAGGAATAACCATCATGTGCATCCTAGAGATAATATGTATGTTCATAACTTACACACTACACATGCACATCCTAAGAATTACCATCATGTGTATCCTAGAAATAATATGTATGTTCATAATAATGTAAGTACATATCCTAAAAATCATCATCATATATTTCCTAGAAATAACATGCATGTTAATAATCTTCACAATAGAAACATGTATCCTAGGAATACTTATCCAAGGAACTATAGACATGCACAATTAAGAAATCCTAGAAATTTCAATAACTATTATCCTAGGATTACGCATCATAAACATGTCTATAATTATAGAGCACTTTACAATGTTAAGAAAGTATGGGTCCCTAAAGGAATCATAGTTTCTAGGACTAACCCTAAAGGACCCAAGAAATTTTGGGTACCTAAAAGTGGAATTGTGTATCCTTGTGTAATGTAGATATGTCTCCATACCAAAGAAATGGCAGACATGTCACCATTGGAGATAACACAAAGATAAAGATCATCGGGCATGGAAAAGTTGGTAATGATTTCTCAACCATTGATCATGTATTATATGTGCAAGGCCTTAAGCCAAATTTACTTCGCATTAGTCAACTATGTGACAAAGGCAACAAAGTCACATTTGAAACCTTTCATTGTCTAGTTACAGACATCAAGAGTAACAAGATCAAGTTTGTTGGACATAGACAAAAAAATGTCTATATAGTTGATTTAAAATCTTTGCATTCGGAAAATGAAAAATGTTTTCCCGCATTTAGTGAAAACTCATGGCTATGGCATAGAAGAATTGGCCATGTGAATATGGATTTGCTTAAAATCATTTCAAGAAAAGATTTAGTCATTGGACTACCAAAAATCAAAATTGAAAAAGATAAGGTGTGTGATGCTTGTCAAATGGGAAAACAAACTAGAATTTCTTTTAAATCAAAAAATGTAGTCTCAACTACTAGACCATTGGAACTTTTGCATATGGACTTATTTGGTCCAATAAGTACCATTAGTCTAGGTGGCCATCAATATGCTCTTGTTATTGTTGATGACTATTCAAGATATACCTTTATTATTTTCATTGCTTACTAGGATGAAGCTTACAATGGATTTGAAAACTTTTGTAAAAATGTTCAAAATGAAAAAGGAATTTGTATTTCAAGAATTAGAAGTGATCATGGAAAAGAATTTGAAAACCAAAGTTTTTCAAAATTTTGAGATAAAAATGGAATTGATCACAACTTTTCGGCTCCTAGAACTCCTCAACAAAATGGAGTTGTTAAGAGGAAAAATAGCGTTCTAGAAGAATATGCAAGAATAATGCTTTGTGAAAATAGCTTGCCAAAATATTTTTGGACGGAAGCTATAAACACTTCTCGTTATATCTTAAATAGAGTTTTAATTAGGTCTATGCTTAACAAAACTCCATATGAATTATGGAAATGTAGAAAGTCTAATATCTCCTATTTTTGTGCTTTTGGTTGTAAATGCTTTATCTTTAATAACAATAAAACTAACTTGGGTAAATTTGACTCAAAGACTGATAAAGGGATATTCTTAGGATATTCAACCTCTAGTAAAGCTTATAGAGTCTTTAACAAAAGAACTCTAGTGGTTGAAGAATCCATACATGTATCCTTTGATGAGTCTAACCCAATTAGTAGTAGAGTAGTTTCTTTTAATGATGATGCAGATTTTATTCCAAGAACGGAAATATCTACTCTCATTATTGACTCGGAGGAGAGCCAACCTCAAACAAGTCAAGAGGTAGATGCTCTCAATCTTGATCAACCATCTACAAGTCAACAAGAGGGTAGTCTTCCCAAAGATTGGAGGTATGTGAATTATCATCTAATCTATCAAGTGATTGATGATCCTTCACAAGGGATGAGAACTTGTTCCTCTATTAGAAACATTTGTAATTGTGTAGCTTATTTATCACAAGTAGAACCTAAGACGTTTGTAGAAGCCAAGAAGAATGTCGATTGGATAAATGCTATGCAAGAAGAAATAAATCAATTTTTTTAAAAAAAAACAAAGTATGGAATCTAGTTCCTAGACTAAAGAATCATACTATAATAGGAGCTAAATGGGTATTTAGAAATAAAATGGAGGAAAATGGAATAGTAACTAGGAACAAGGCTAGACTAGTTGCTAAGGGATATGATCAAGAAGAAGGAATAGATTTTGATGAGTCCTATGCTCCTGTAGCTAGATTAGAAGCTATTCGAATGTTATTAGCCTTTACATGATTCAATAAATTTAAGTTATTTCAAATTGATGTAAAAAGTTCATTTTTAAATGGTTTTATAGAAGAAGAGGTGTATGTTGAGCAACCTCTTGGATTTGGAAATCATAGTCTTCCAAACCATGTTTATAAGCTTTCTAAAGCTCTCTATGAGTTGAAGCAAGCTCTAAGAGCATGGTATGAAAGACTAAGTAAGTTTTGGGTCGAAAATTGTCTTACAAAAGGCAAAATAAACACTATTCTCTTCACAAAAACTCACAAGAATGACACACTACTAGTCCAAATATATGTTGATGATATTATATTTGGTACTACTAATGAATTCATTTGTCAAGAGTTTGCTAAGTGCATGCAAGGAGAATTTGAAATGAGCATGATGGGAGATCTCACCTACTTTCTTGGACTTCAAATCAAACAATTGAACTTCATCAATCAACCAAAGCACACCAAGGACATAGTCAATTGGCACTCCTATGAGCACCTTTACAAAACTTGACCTAGATGAGGGAGGTAAATGTGTAGACACTAAAACTTATTGAAGTGTGATAGGAGCTTTACTTTATTTAACTGCAAGTAGACCTAATATAATGTTCAGTGTATGTATGTGCACTAGATTTTAAGCTAATCTTAAGGAATCACATGTAATTGCAATAAAAAGAATCCTTAGATATCTACAAAGGACTCAAAAGCTAGGATTATAGTACTTTAGAGATTCATCTTTTGAGCTTGTAGGATATTCAGATGCTGATTTTGCGGGTTGTAGACTAGATAGAAAAGTACTAGTGGAACATACCAATTCTTAGGTGTAATGCTAACCTCTTGGTTTTCCAAGAAACAAAACTCGGTTGCACTATCAACCGTCGAGGCGGAATATGTGGTAGTCGGAAGTTGTTGTGGATGAAATAACAACTATAAGACTATGGCGTGAACTTTAAAGATATTCCAATTCATTGTGATAACACCAGTGCCATCAACTTGACCAAAAACCTTATTCAGCATTCTAGAACCAAACAAATAGAAATTAGACATCATTTCATAAGAGACCATGCTTAAAAGGGTGATATTATACTAGAAATCATTCCTTCATAAGATCAAATAGCTGATATTCTTACAAAACCCTTAAGTGAAAATAGCTTTTGTAAGATTAAACTATTTATGGGCTGAAATGCTATGATAAGCTGTATGTTTGATTGCATCAACATTCATTATATGCATATTTGACATCTAGTGAATGAGTATTAACTCTTATTTAATATATCTCTCACTTAAGATTGCATAGATAAACAAAATTCGTGCTAAAACTCAAGCTAGAGCTTTTTTTAAGGTTTCATAAAGGGTCCAATCGACTAGTAACATGACTCCAGTCGACTGGTAACACACTGCCAAATCAACCAGTTGGCTAGTTTAAGGAACCAGTCGACTAGTTCCACAAGACATTGTTTTTACCCAGTCGACTGGCATGGATCATTTAGTCGACTGGTATATCTCTGCCAGTTTACCTAGTCGATTGGTGTTCCAACCTAATCGACCAGTATGTCAAAAATTCCTAAAATGATGAAGGACCTAATCGACTGGTGTCCTAACTCAGTCGACTAGTATCGCGATATTATAAATAGTCACTTCAGTTTTTCAGAAATCTCACTCCATTTTTGAAAACCTTAAAATTTCTCTCTCTAGAAAATCCCTAATTTAAGATCAAAATATCCCAAAACCACTCCATTGAACCCTCAAATTCAACCTATATCACCTCCATTTCAACTTTTCAGGGTTAAAAATTCTGTTTTTCCCAAAAATCTCTCTCTAAAATGACCTTTTCAAAATGTTAGAGAGAATCCAAATCAAAACCACGTTGGGGGAACTCACACGCCTACAAGGCCACAGTCCAAGAAATCCATGACACTAGATGCCAAAGAAAGATATAACTCCATCATATGCCACAAAAAGATAATGACAGGTAGATTCGTTGACTTCGATTCTATCCATCATGCAAATTTTGACACTTTACCTACTTTCGAGGCAGTACACTTGACACCACTTGTCAAGATTCACCAAAAATACTACGCATGCATCATTCACTAGTTCTACGCCAACCTGGTGAAGCTTAGTTCACTGGCTCTTCATTTCAGAACCACCGTGATGGGTGTGGAGTTCGAGGTGAACACTAACCTCCTGGTCAGCTTACTGAGGATCCCTATGGGAGGGATCCAATGGAGTCTGGACGGATGGCTGGATAACTTTGATTATGAGGAGGCATGTCAGATCGTTAGGGGAGACCATAACTACATCTTTAGGCCCACTACACTTTGCACCTGTAGTGACATGCCCCTCAACTCGAAGTTGTTCAACCTCATTGTGAGTTGGACCATCCATCCACGACTCGGGAATCGGGTATATCTCTCTAAGATTGACATGGTATTGATTTGATGTCTCAAAATTGGACACCACTTCAAAATCTACCCCCTACTACTCGCTAACACGATAAACGGTGAAGCTGGTGACTCCGAGTGCCTTCCCTATGGGATTCTCATTACCCTCATCCTACAGCACTTCTGTATCCCTCTACCCGCCTCTGAGGTTCAAGACATCAGCCCAAAGGACATCATCAATGTTTCTTCTCTAAAGAAGATGGGGTGCATGATTCGAGATGGGACGATATACTCTAAGGCAGGGAGGAACATACGGATCGATGATGGTGATGACAGCAGCGAGGAGGATGATAAGGTTAATGGTGATGCAACCCCTCATACTGCGATGGATATTGATGACCGAGCACCCAGTCCACAGCATGGTGGTTCTAATTCTGGTCATGTTGGATACGATGATTTACTACAGGCTATTTCGAGCATCCAGCTATCTATGCAGTCTGGGTTGTAGAGCTTGAGCTCCTAAGTTGATTGTATGCATCATGACCTCTGCACACTTTGTTACGATTTCGAGCTGCACTGAGAGCACACAGAGGGCTCATTGGTTGAGCTTCGGGATCTTCTACGAGATGGCTCTGGTTCCCCTGCTCACTGAGTTTTATGTTGTATCTCCTTATTATGTATATATATATATCTCTCTTAGATGATCTTAGCACGAACATTTCATGCTTTATCATACATTTTTATTATTGTACTCGATATTTGGCTTCTATAAGCCCATAATGTATGGATTCTTGTATTTATATGCCTACTTTTCAATTATCTAGTTTATGGTTCATATACTTGCTTTACTTTTAAGCTATATGATTACTTGGTTTAAGCCATTCATACTCCATAATATGCTTTAACTACTTATGGTAGTGTGGAAACTTCCGGCTCTCTCGAGAAGTCTTACCAACTCCAAATAATGCCTACTTTTTGTAAACAAGTTTGTTTTTGCATTATCTTTCTATCTTTATTATCTAAGTTGCTTATTTTTTGAGTTTACACCCCCTTTTATACTATTGTCAAAACGGGCGAGAAAAAGAGAAAAATCAATGTAAACTTAGAATAGAGCACATATTAAGGGGGAGCATTGCTCTGAACACATTGACAAATGTATTACAGAAATGCATGCTTGGTTGAGCTGAGATAACTACTTATAAACTGCATTTTGAATGCTCAATAGATTAGCTTTTATCCGAAAAATAGAGGAGACTCTATTCAAATTTTTCTAAAAACCAACACTTAGCTTGTAAAAACTAATTTTCTCTCATTAGTTTTGTCATCATAAAAAAAAGGAGATTGTTGACCCGTATTTGATTTTAATAATGACAAAACACTACTCTAATTGCACTAACAGTTTTATCTAAGTGTCTAAGCGGCAAAAGCAATCAGCATAAAAACAAATATGCAAAAACTCAACTCGATTCAGGCATCAAGACAAGACAGAAGATCTAGAATAGGCTTTAAGGTAATGAAAACAATTGTAAATCTCTCATGTCAAATAAGTAGCTTGATCTGTGGCTCATTTTACTAAGACTTTGACAAAACTAGTAATACAAATGTTTCTAAGTCAAAAACAGTTTTGAAACATGAAAAACTGGGTTGAAGGACAACCCAATCGACTGGCTCCATATACCAATCGACTGGGGTATGGGACAGAAGGATCCTACTCGACTGGCAACTAGGACAAAAACTTCCCAGTCGACTGATGCATAGAACCCAATCTACTGGTACTCTCCCATAGCCTAAAAAGTGAAGTTTCTCACTTGCCCCAGTCGACTGGTAATTAAAAAATATGATCGTTTGAGATGCGGGACTTGAGCATTTAATGCACCAAACCTACCAAGTCAATGTCAAACGACCATATTAATTCAAGGCTACATAAACCTACTTCAATGAGCATTTAAAACAAGAAGAGAACACATTCAATTCACAAGTTTGCTCATTAATTCTCAAAAAGCTTTGAAAAATCTATTGTTGAGCCATTCTTCAAGCTTATTCTTGAAAGAGAGATATTGTTCATCTATAAAGGAACTTATTGCTATCTCTCTACCATTTACCATACAACGAATCTTATTTATTGTAAAGAGAAAAGAATTGTAATAACTCTTAGAGTGTTTAGGATTAAACATTTCTTTGTAGCTTCTATGAGGAAGGGATTAGCTTCCATGAGGAAGGGATTGCTTGTAAGGTTTGTGCAACACCCGTGAAGTTGCACGACTAAAGTTTTAGTGGATTACTTCAAGGAGGTCCCTTGAAGAGAGTGGATGTAGGGTCAGAAGAAATCCAATATTGATGAACTACTATAAACTGAGTTTGCACTTTCTTTTCCTTAAACTCTTTTACTTCAAGCACATTACTTGTTTGTATGCTTTGTGCATTTTAATATTTTTAGAAACTTGCAAAGTAATTAGCAAAATTTTTTAAAAACCTAATTCACCCCCTCTTGGGTTTGAACCTCGTTTTACAAATGCAAAGCGAAGAGTTCTCTCTTATTCTTAGAAAGAGATGAACAAGAAAGCCAAGATCAGGAGTTCTTTAACTCTTTTGCTAGTCTAGAAGAGGACCAAATCCTTGAGATATCTCTACATGCACTTCTTAGTCAGAGAACAACCAAAACATTAACGATTTTTGGTTTTATCAAGAAGCACACAGTGCAAATCTTGATTGATGAAGGTATTACTCATAATTTCATTCAAGAAACGATAGCTCAGTTTCTTGAATTGCCAATTACTCCATCATCTCATTTTAAGGTTCAAGTAGGAAATAGTGAATACTTAAACTACATTGAAGTATGCAAGCACATCTTAGTCTCCATTCAAGGCTATGTCTACACAATAGATTTCTTTGTGATCTCACTCCAAGGAGCATACCTCGTTTTGGGAGTACAATGGCTTCAAGAGTTGGGACCTATCACAACAGATTACAATGATCTCACTATGGATTTCTTCTAGGAAGGAAACAGTGTGTATCTACAAGGAGATCAAGAGGTAACTACTGAACACACATCTTGTAGCTCACTTACTAAACTGTCTGAGCATGATAGGCTAGAATCTTGTTACCTTCTAACGGATATGACCGTGGAAAAC
Source organism: Bretschneidera sinensis (assembly GCA_023935145.1). Classification (NCBI taxonomy): domain Eukaryota; kingdom Viridiplantae; phylum Streptophyta; class Magnoliopsida; order Brassicales; family Akaniaceae; genus Bretschneidera; species Bretschneidera sinensis. The sequence continues at coordinate 23,488,672 of CM043704.1, forward strand.
AAAGAAGTGGAACAATTAAATTGTATCACCACTTAGAATATCTTAAGATATCAACTTTACTTCAAGAATTCAATACTGTTTTCACTATTCCATATACACTCCCACCATTAAGAACCATTGACCACAGAATCACATTAGAACCACATGCAAAACTTGTCATTGTGAGGCCATATAGATACCTCACTATCAAAAAACTGAGATAGAAAATTTGGTCAGTAGTATACTTGAAGAAGGTATAATTCAACCTAGCAATAGTCCCTATAGTTCACCTATTTTGCTGGTCAAGAAGAAGGATGGTAGTTGGAGGTTCTGTGTGGATTATAGAGTCTTAAATGCTCTGACTATAAAGGATAAATTTCTGATTCCTGTTGTTGATGGGTTAATGGATGAGCTATATGGTGCTCTACCATTCTCTAAGTTGGATCTTAGAGTTGGATACCATCATATCAGAATGAGACAAGAAGACATTGCTAAGATACCTTTAGGACTCACCAAGGTCACTATGAGTTCTTAGTAACACCATTTGAGTTGACAAATGCCCATGCTACATTTCAGGTCGCAATGAATCAAATCTTCAGACCTTTCTTAGAAGATTTGTCATCATCTTCTTTGATGATATACTGATTTACAACAAATGCATAGGGGATCATGTAACCCATTTAAGACTAGTCTTATAGTGCCTCTAGCAGTATACTCTATATGCTAAATTAAGAAAATATCATTTTTCCAGGAACTCATTAGAATACTTGGGCCACATAATTAGTGTGGAAGGAGTTAAACCTGATCAATTAAAGGTACAAGAAATGATTGAATGGCCTAAACCTACTTTTTTTCAAGTAGTCGAGAGGATTCTTGGGGTTAATAGGATATAATAGAAGATTTTTAAAAGGATATGCAAGCCTTGCTAGTCCCTTAACAAGTTTTCTAAAGAATGATTCCTTCCAATGGAGCACTACAGCCCAAGAAGCATTCCTACTATTGAAACAAGCCATGACTTCTACTCTTATTGTCGGCCTACTTGACTTCTTTAAGCCATTCTCTTTGGAGACAGATGCTAGTGGCTCTAGAATAAGAGTAATTCACCTACAACCCCTTCAACCTATTACCTTTTTCAGCAAAAATATGGTCCAAGAATGTAATCACAATCTGCCTACATTAGAGAATTGTATGCCATTACGATAACCATTAAGAAATGGAGACACTATCTCTTAGGTACCAAATTCTTCATCAAAACTAATCATAGAAGCCTTAAGTACTTGATGGACCAGACTACTCAAAATTCTTAACAACGTTACCTCAGGAAGAAACAACACAGTAGCAGATGCTCTATCAAGGCTGCCAAGTGACAAGGAGATAGCAACTTGTTTAGCATTTTCAATGCCTTTTTTTAAATTCTTGGATGATCTAAGGAAAGAGCACTAAGAAGATACCAACATACTGGTATTACAACAAGTCTGCATTAAAGAACCTCAACAAAATAAAGACTGGACAGTGAGAGTGTAACGACCCATCCCTAGGTGGGCCCTACCCGAGAAGGCATCATTACCTTTCAGTCCTGAGCAAATCACACATAACTCACCAACAATACAAGCATTCAGTCAAAAAAGTTCAAATTATACAATTAAAATTTCGAAATTTACCATCTTTACAATGCAACAATTTTAACTGGACACAAATAACAGAAAAACTCCCCACTACAAATGTTCTTTTAAAAAGAATAATCTCAATCCCAACTTAAACTTTTAACAAATACTCTCCAAGGTGAGGATGCCGCCGAAAAAAGTCTTAAGTTGGCTTCCTCAACTTGACTGATAAGTCTCCAGTAAAATCCTGAAAAGTTAGCAACAAAAAAGGAGTGAGCTAAAAAGCTCAGTGAGACATGTTTTACAAGAAGTATTCGTATTAGAGGAATTATCTTTTTATTTGTAATTATGGCACAACATTTAATATGAATTATAGGTACAAGTGGCTTCTTTCTTAATTATCCTCCAATAACATCCTTTAAGTTTCCTCTAATTGATTTTCTTTATATTTTATACCATCATATATCTCTTTATGCTAGTGCTCATAAATTTTCTTAATTCACATACTAAAAATACTCTTAGTACAATCATACAACACAACACCAAAGCAAACATAGTAGATTTTCATATTAATACTCTTACATTCCCACAATCACAATCATGCCCTTTTTCTAGGCCAAGCATATCACATCATCACATACCCTATATGGGCCAATCATATCACACACCCCTCATGGGCCAATTATATCACATGTCTCTCATAGGCCAATCATATCTTACGCCCCTCATGGACCATTCATCTCAATATGTCCATGAAATGTAATGCCATGTTGTATGATGCAATGCAATAAATGCACAATCAATCAGTACCCCTCACTTGGGTATATCATCATCACGGGGACTTCTCCTCATGTACCGGTACATCCAATCATCATATCAAATATTCATAACCCCCCTTGATCTGGGTAGGATACTACTCGTCCAATTTCCATTCGGTACCCTTACACCCCTTGTGGGAAGGGACCTATCGGCCTCACCCATCACTCGCCCTTCAATAAAATACTGTCAAACATGGTTATAATGCAAAATGCATAAAGTGATATGCATACAAGAAATAATCAATTATTCATATCACATTTCATACCAATCCAACCAAACACATTCATTACAATTCCTCAACACAACCATCTTAAATCATTTCAAGAGTTATACCTTTAAACCTTTATTTATTCCAATTTATTCTAATCCCTTGTATTACTAGTCTTCACTATCTTCATACTGTAATCTAAATACTTAACCTTCATAAATTCTAAGGTTTACATTCATCAAGGTAGATCATATTATATTTTCTTTAATCTTTATTACTCATTTTACACATTTTAAATACGCTTATGAAAGGTAATGCGTACTCACCTCGATATGTGATCTTACTACTTCCTTGACTCTCAAAGATTTCCCCATTAGTACTTAGGAATGAATAACACTTAATATCATTACATTGAGTAACTTAAAGAATCTCTAGCAACATCAAGGTTGTTTGCACACTTTAAATCTCAAGAGCGCACTGCGTGTGAAACTAAAAGTCAAAAAAATCGAGACTTTAAGCCCTTTTTTGAAATCATCTATTTTGAATCTAAAAACACTTTAATTTTTTTGAATACCAACCCTTTTTAAAGGTGTTTTAATCATAATTCAAATGTATATAAACATTATAATTATTTTGGAAAGGTTTCATGTTCAAAACTAAGGAGAACAATCATTTTTTTAAAAAAAATCAGCATGATCCAATCAACTGGGTACCCAATCTAGTCGACTGGAAAAACATCTAGAAAGTTCTGCCTGATGATCCAACTGACTGGGTGTCCGACCCAGTCGACTAGGTCCTTCCATAACAGCCCCAAAACCTCTTCCAGTCAACTAGGTATCTAATCCAATCGACTGGGTCCCTGATTCCAGCAAATTTTCTTCCCGAAAATTCATCTTTTCTCCAAAAATCTTCTTGATTTCCAAAGATATTTCCAAATCTTCAAAGATACAAGTTTATACTAGTTATATTAAGAAAAATCAGTCATACCCACACCCAAAATTTGCATTAAAAACTCAAAATCACAACTTTGGCTTAAAAACCCTTTTTTTTTAAAACGGCCCTTTTTTCTTCAAACTTTTTCTCAAGGAAAGTCTTTGAATCCAAACTCCAAGTTCATAAATCTTTATTTTAATTAAATATATTTGAATTAAAAAGAAGGAACACAAACTTTTACCTTGAAAAGCTGCAATAAATTCCCATTTTTTTCCTTTTCTCTTCTCTTTCTTTTGTTCTTCCTTTTTCTCTTTTCTCCCTTTTTCTCTCTTTTCTTCCGAAAATTATAGAGAAATAAATGTTCGATTCTCTCTCTTTCTCCTATTATTTATACTAATAACTCTCCCTTAATTGTCCACTCATCCCTTAACTCTTCCTTTCCCCCAATAACTACCCTAAAACTCTTTAAAACTCGACATTTCTCCCAAAGGTTGGATTTTTATACTTCCAATTCTACTTTAATTACTTATTCCTAAGTTCCACAAGCCCAAGCACGAATAAAAAAAATAAAAACTGAACAAACACATTAAAGCACATCAACAAGGGTTTCTGTGATTAAAATATTTAAAATTAGGTGTCGAGCTCTACAGAGAGATCTCATACTCTACTACCAAAGGAAATTCTTTGTGGGAAGAAGTTCCAGCATGAATAACCTTTTCATTACTAAGTGTCATGCCACTCCAATAGGTAGTAATGCTGGAATTTTGAGGATTTATTCAGATTATCTTCTAGTTTCCATTGGAAGGGTATGAAAAATGATGTTACCCAAATTTTCTTTTAGTGCATAACATGTCAGCAAGTGAAGACACTCACTATCAAACCTTATGGTTTACTACAACCCCTACCAGTGCTAGAGTAGATTTAGGAGGACATCTCAATTGAATTCATTACTCATCTACCACCCTCTCATAGATTCACAAATATATATGTGGTAGTAGATAGGCTCAGCAAGTTTGCATAATTTACCCGCCTAAGTCCTAACTTTACAACAAGCAAAGTTTTCATAATCTTCATGAAAACTGTATACAAACTCCATGGCATCCCAAAGTCTATAGTTAGTGATAAAGATCCTCTATTCACCAATCAATTATTGGGAGAACTCTTCAGATTCCAAGGCACTCAATTGAGGATGAGCACTTTTTATCATCCTCAAACTGATGGATAAATAGAAGTTATCAATAGATGCTTGGAACATTTCTTGAGATCCTCTGTTGCAGATCAGCCACAACTATGGTCCATTTACTTAGCATGTGCTGAATTTCATTAAAACACTAGTTTTCATTCGTCCCTAGTAATGACCCCATTTCAGATTGTTTATGGAAGACTTCCATTAAATTTACCTTCTTACAATAGAGGTACTTCTTCCATTGAAGTTGTTGATCATACCTTAAGTTCTAGAGAAGACATTCTACAACAAGTCAAGGCTCACTTGCTCAAAACCTAGCAAAGAATGAAGCCACAAGCTGACTAACAAAGAACTAACATGTAGTTTCAAGTTGGTGACTTAATCCTCCTCAAGTTAGAACCATACAAACAATAGTCAGCAGCAGCAAGAATTTCTCAAAAACTAAGCAAGAGATACTTTAGCCCCTTTCCAATTCTAGGAAGAATAAGAAAAGTTTCATATAGATTACAGCTTTCAGAAGGGTGAAGGCTCAACCTTGTCTTCCACATTTCTCTCCTTAATCCTTTTAAAGGCTCAACCATTACCCCAACCCTCTCCCTAAAGGCTACTCCAACTGTTACTTTATTTACCATCCAATTTTCGTATCGGGTGAAAGAGAAGTATTGCAGCAAGGTAAATGGGTGCAATAATACTTGGTTCAATAAGATCACTTCCCATTAGAAGAAGCCCCTTGACAAGATACTAACATAGTACAATACTCCTTACCTTATCTTCACCTTAAGGAAAAGGTGTCTCTCCATGGGAACAATATTGATAGAGAAAGGAAGCTAAGGTAAAAAGCTCACTTGAAGAAAACAGAAAGATATAGTGTAGCAAGGCAGAACTAATAAGGCCAAATACAATTCTGACTTACTAGTGAGGCTAAGGAAATGACCAGTAAAGCTTGGGGAAGTAAAGGAGCAAGCTAAAGCAGTAAATAAAAGAAGCCATGCTGACACCTAGAACATAAAGAAGTTGTTAAAGAATTTGTTAGAAGATTAGCTAGAAGTTAGTTAGTTAGTTATCTTCTTAATCTAGTGCAATGCACACTACTTGTATTACTGTATGCGCACTTGTAGAAGAGCTATATATAGCTCTGGATTGTATGATTGAAGGCAAGAAATCAGTAAACACTTCAAGAGTTTATCTTATGCTCAAAACAAGATCATTCTCTCCTTACTTTCTATCCAAAATCCTTATTTTCTCACCCTAAACACTCACTTTACATGAAAAATTGCTATCTATTCCTATCATACTTTTCTAACTAATTACATTACATCATCAATAAGAAACCTTGATTAAAAATCAAAGGGAGTTATAATAAAAGTGAGATGGAATTTTGCAACCAAAGATAAAAGATAGGCGAGGTATGCAAATCTCATTTAAAATTATATATAAAAAAATAAAGAATAAATATTACAACCCATAAAAATTACAATCATACATTCAATCACATTGAATAAAGAACCAATCACATAGTATCATCCATCCTGGAACATACATACAATCATATTGAATATATAAATTTATATATAATTTATTCTAGTTATAGCCTTAATTCTAAGATTACTTATCCTAATTAAATTAGGTTTCCAAAAACTTTTGTTAATCTTATTCCAAAAAGAATTTAGATTTCTTATTCACTAGAATTCATAATTCTAATGCAATAAGGATTTTGGAAGTCCAATTCTAAATCAAACTTCAAATTCATAAAACCTTTTACTTTTAAATTAAGAAAAGTTCTCAATTAATTAAATCAATTTAATTTAAAATTTTGGATATCAAATATTAAATAATTTATTTTAATTAAAATTAGATTTTATTCTTGAAGAAAATTGAAACAATTTCAAAACCGTTGAAAAACCCCGAAAAAAAAATCATTTTTAACATCACATAGTCGACTACCCTAGGGAATAGTCTAATCTGCTAAGTCTTTGTCCCAAACATTTTTAGGTCTATTAGGGATAGTCGACTACCTTCCCATGGTAGTCAACTAGCACCTAATGTTATAGAAAAATTTATGTGATTTCCCCCATCTTTGCTTCCTAAATTTGATTTAAATCGATCTAAAATCATATTTTAACGATACAAATTGGATTTAATCAATTCCTATTGGTTTTATATTAATTCTAAAACATATTTATCATCATATGAAAATAATCTATTCAAAACTTTTTCTTGAATTTCTTGACCTAGGGTTTCATAAACCCTAATATAACTTTTAGATTTTTCAATTAGAAATCTTTACAATAATAAGATCGAATCTATTATAGTCATAACAATAAATTACCATGTTCTATATATATCATAAGGATGGCTCTGATACCACTTGAAGGAAATCGATATGGAAAATGCATTGAAAATTTTAAAATTTTTATCGATTCCTATAACCCTAATCACCTTATAATTTACATAGAACATCTGTATCATCAAGAACATTCAAGGATAGAATTGTTACCTTTGATTCACTATGTTTTTTACTCCATGGATTTGTTGTAGCCGAATTCTCCACAAAGTTTGAATCCAAAATCCTTTGCGTTTTTGAATTTACAACAACCACAAAAGTATGTGGTCTGAGGTTGAACCACACAGAGAAAATCTCGAATTAAGATTTCTCTCTCAATCAGCTCTCTCTTTTAGGAAAAAGAAGAACAAAAACCCTAAGAGAAACTTTTGTATAGATTTTTGTGCTAGCAAATTTCTGCATACTAATAAACTACTTATAGTGTTAGGGTTAGGTACAATTAACCATTAATTACAAACTAAATCCTTGCAGCTATTTTCTAATTACTCATTGTCCCTTTTGGGTGGCCCCTTAGGTTCACACTTATTTGGTTGTAGACCATAAATTTTATGTAATAGTAATTGGAACCCTTTCCAATTAATTAAAACTCCTTCTAATTTATTTTGAACCAAAACTCCTTTTTATTCTCCCTTTTATAAGAATTAATTAATTTCCCATTAAACTATTAATTAATTCTTAGGGCTTCTACAATCATGAGTGATACCTAGCAGCATATCATGACTACCCAGATAGTGTAAATTTTGTTATGAAACGTTGAACCTTTTAGTTATCAGTTACCATGCAATTCAATCCTTCCATTATGCAATGTCTCGATTAAGCTAATTAGGGTATGGAATTATTCTCAAACCCTTAGTATTAATACTATGTATCTAGATCTCAAGAATATAATTCTAATGGTGAAATTAGGCACACTTTTCTAATTCTCACCCTGCCTTGGCTAAGGAGCTTCCCAAATTATACCTTGGTACATCACGTATGACATTTTACCCTTTTACTTAGGTGTGACAAATCCCTAATTGTACACTCACATACTTCCATATGAAACTCATTATACCCAATTACTATTAAGTAATGATCCTTGAATATAACCATATTAAATAGCATCAAAGTATAATAAGTCGCGTACACGATAACCATGATGCCCCAGGTCTAAGGGTCACATGTATAACTGTAACATAAGAACTACCTATTGATAGGGAAGTAAAACTACATTATGCATTCTTAAGTTAAATCATGTTCAGTGAACTTGTTGTGAGTTTTAAATTACTCACAAGCGCACGAGTCGTTTGCAGTATAGTGTTGCGCAAGTGCGAGGTCAAATCCACAGGGAATTGCGTTGTGAAAGTATATTTTCAATCTAAACTAACTCTATCTTAACCTAGTTCCAAATTTCAGATGATAATTTGCAAAAGAAATTAAAATTAAACTAAATTGATTTTTAAAAACTAATAATTAAAACACTAAGGTTTCCAAATCCACCCCACCGAAGTTAAGCATATATGTTCTAAAAATATAGCCTATCAAAACATTCCATGAATCCAACTATAAGACAAAAAACAAAGAATATCCCAACTAAACCAAAAGCATCCAATGTATCCGCTCTCAACAAATCACAAAGGAAATCCAATTTAATCGAAAAGTATTCAATGTATCCATCAGATGAAACACAAGGAATATCCAACAGACAATTTAAACTCAATCAATTATAAGATTAACTCAAATAATTGACAGAACATTTATACTAAAAATTGTCAGATTTGTACAAGCAAATCTGAACTACTACGCCAAACAACGGCGGGGCTTCATCTTCAACCTTAGCTGAAGAGTCTAGCCACTTATAACTATGAAACTACAATTCATAATAAAAGTGCTAAACATTTAAACTAAAACAACTAAATGTAAAGAAATAAATAAATAACTTTACATGGGAGAAATTCCACTCGCTGATGGGTGGCGCTTCCCCTCGTGGTGACAAAGCCTTCGAGATCCACCAGAATGCTAGCGGACGTCCACCGGTAAACACAAAAGTGGCTCAGGAATTGTACATTAAAGATGAAGTGAAGAAGGGCTTATATAGGGAAATATCCCAGGTGCAATATGCTTCCAATCCGATGTGGGATACTGCAGATTTCAGTTTTTGCTCTTTGACCTTTGTCTACTAAAACTGCCATAACTCTCTCTAGAAAAATCATTTTATTGATCCGTAAAATTATCCAGAAAATAGACATCGGGATCTTTCCAAGCGTATATGGCTCATCTTGTGGTTCCTCCTGAATCAATACAGTTAAATCCTCAAAAATGGCTGATCTTTCACGCTGAAATCATGCACAGCCTGACCTTTGTCTACTAAAACTGCCATAACTTTCTCTAGAAAAATCATTTTATTGATCCGTAAAATTCCCCAGAAAATAGACATCCGGATCTTTCCAAGAATATATGGCTCATCTTCTGGTTCTTCCTAAATCAATACAGTTTAATCCTCAAAAATGGCTGATCTGCACGAGCAATTCTGGCAATTTAGTGAAACTTCTTTCCAAGCTTATAAACCTGTAAAACAACGAAAACAACTCAAAGTAACAAATTCCTAAGCTAACAAATATTAATTAAAGGGCCAAAATATGCAATATTTGACACTCATCAAATACCCCCAAACTTACAATTTGCTAGTTCCTTAGCAAAACAAAATAATAAAAAAAAAAACCTAAATGAAAAACAAAGAACATAAAGATAAGTTCATCACTCATTGTATCCAAAAATTTAAGGAGCACACATCACCATGATATTCATTCATGAGCAAGCTTAAAAAGATAAACCCATCTTCGCAATGAATAGAAAAGTTAAAATCTAATTACTTACAAAAGGCAGGTTAAGGCATCACAAGTCTGACACTGTGTAAAGTGAATTAGCATATAGAAATGAAGCTTCCAAGTGACTCCAATGTGTAAGGTCTCCATGTCTCAAGATTCACCTAATTTCCCATCAAAATGAACGAAAAAGGCATAATTTTTTTTTTTATAAGGCACGGCTATGTCTAGTTCCCTTAAGCTTTCTAATTGACCCATGTAGCGAGTGTTGAGTCAATGACTCCCAAACCAGATGGTTTTAGGGCATTAGGTGTAAAGACACCCCTAAGGACATACTAACTCGAGTCAAAAAGGCTACAAAATTAAACCAGTCTTAATACTACCAAGCAAAATTCCACCTTTTGACGTGGACACTCACTGTTTACTGAGGCAAGAGGTCCAGTTACTCAGCGGAAAGTTTATTTATGATAATAAGTTTTTTTTTATTTTTTTATGCTTTTCTATGCCCAAGAGTTCATCCAAAAAGTCATCCAGTTTCAGTTAAGATAAGGAAAAATACACATTAAAATCATATGTCATACCTCACATAATTTGTGCTAATGTGCTCGTGTTAGATTATGTCAAACATGTGAATTATCAAATGCCTAAGGTAAGTAACTAAATTTTAAAATTTATCACCAGATCATATGTTCAAAATGTTAAGCTCACCGATGACATCACATCACAGAAATTGTTTAGATCAACCAAAATTTCACGATAACATGAGCATGCATTTATCTCTACGACGAAAAGACAAAAAATTAGGACAAAGTGTGTGATGTGTTTCCCATACCCCCAAACTTAAATTACACATTGACCCCAATGTGTGACTAATATGGAATGAGCTGACCTGAGATATGGAGAACTAGTTGGACTGGTATGGCTCATAGCATACCCCCAACTTGAACTGAAGTACGCATTGTCCCTGAAAAATAAAAACTGGAAAACAAAAAATACTGAAAACAAACATTAATCATAAAAATGCGAAATAATAAATAAACAAAAAAGATAAGCTGTGGGGTGCCTCCCATGAGCGCTAAGTTTAACGTCTTCAGCCAGACCCAACATTAGTAAACATGCCCAACTAAACGCTCCACCATCTTATCAATAAATGGGAATGGATAATGATCAGGCCTAGTGGCAGCATTCAAGTTACGGTAGTCTAGACACTTTCTCCATCTTGACTGCACTCGAGTTGGAACCAACTCGTCGTCTTTATTTACTACCGTCAATTCAGCACATTTAGGCACGACTTTAATCAGGCTCACCCCCTTGCTATCAGAGATGGGATAAATGATCCCTGCCTCTAATAGCTTAATATCTTTTGCCCTCACAACCTCTTGCATAGCAGGGTTGAGCCTTCTTTGTGGCTCCCTCGATGGCTTGGCATTCTCCTCCAACTGTATCGTGTGTATTACCAACGAGGGGTTGATTCCCTTGACATCCTCAATAGTCCAGCCTATAGCTTCCTTATGCTCTCTTAAGACATCTAATAATTTCTCCTCTGGAGCATCACCCAAATCTAAAGCTATAATTATAGGAAAAGAATCTGCTGGACCTAGGAACTTATACTTAAGATTGTCCGATAAAGGCTTAAGTTCCTTCTTGGGGGGTTCAAGTGTTGTGGTTTCCTCCGTCTCACTGATCTTTAGAGGAGCATACTCCAAAGGAGCATTTGCTTGCCCAAACAACTTATCTAAGCCCAAATCCTCTTCAAATTAAGCAAAGCATGCCTCCAGGGGGTCCTCAATACGTGATTCATCCATAGTCTCCTCCATCTCACTGCTCTTCTGAGGATCAGACTCCAAAATGGCATTCACTTCCTCGAGTAACTTATCTAAGCCCAAGTCCTCTCCAAAGTGAGCAAAGCATGCCTCCAGGGGATCCTCAAACTCCTCTCCTTTCTTGGGCACTTGTAATCTCTCAGGGTAAGGTGCTTTAAGTAAAAACGACCTAAGGAGATCCTTAATGATAGGTGTGGCTGTAGATGGCTCAGCATCTCTCTTTTCTTTGTTGCCACTTTCTTGCCCTTGTATAGGAGTTGATAAATTTCCCACCGCAAACTATTCCTTTGGGTTAGGATCAGGTTGACTGGGGAACTTTCTTTCCTCTCCTTCACCCACATAACTTGCAATTTGATCAATTTGACTCTCTAGCTCGGCAATCGCTTGGGTGTTTTCTATGGTTGCACTCATCACTTCACTCATAGATTGGCTAGTCGTTTTCATGAAATCATTGAGAGAGTCCTCCAATGACTGTGAAACCGACACTAGCGCTTGAATGGGAGCTTGGTAAGCGGGTGATGGTGCTGGATAGGCATAACTCGGTATTGGTGGACGAAATTCGGGAGGGTATTGATTGTGAGCATGATAAGGGGCTCCTCCCTGATTCATCAGTTGGTTCTGCTCCCATGAAAAATTATAGTGGTTCCACCACCCTGGATTGTATGTTTCGGAGTAAGATCCATTTGATTCCCAACAACAGTCATTGAAAGCATTCATTTGTTCCATGGGGTACTCGGTACAAGCCAGTATTGATGGACAATTCTGTGCTAGATGCATGGGACTAGCACAGATGGAACAGCTATCAACATTGAATGTGTTGGCAGCATTGAGGGACGGGCCGGTCATTTTCATGTACTCCTTAATGGTGTCCTCTAAAGACTGTGAAACTGGCGCTGGATTCATCCACATAATTTTTTTTTTTAACAAAAAAAATAACTAACTAGTAGAAAAATAAAATCATTTTAGACCAAAAATTTTCACAAACCAAACAATTCCCCAGCAACGGCGCCAAAAACTTGTTGTGAGTTTTAAATTACTCGCAAGCGCACTAGTCGTTTGCAATATAGCGTTGTGCAAGTGCGAGGTCGAATCCACAGGGAATTGCATTGTGAAAGTATATTTTCAATCTAAACTAACTCTATCTTAACCTAGTTCCGAATTTTAGATGATAATTTGCAAAAGAAATTAAAATTAAACTAAATTGATTTTTAAAAACTAATAATTAAAACACTAAGGTTTCCAAATCCACCCACCGAAGTTAAGCATATATGTTCTAAAAATATAACCTATCAAAATATTCCATGAATCCAACTATAAGACAAAAAACAAAGAATATCCCAACTAAACCAAAAGCATCCAATGTATCCGCTCTCAACAAATCACAAAGGAAATCCAATTTAATCGAAAAGCATTCAATGTACCCATCAGATGAAACACAAGGAATATCCAACAGACAATTTAAACTCAATCAATTATAAGATTAACTCAAATAATTGACAGAACATTTATACTAAAAATTGTCAGATTTGTACAAGCAAATCTGAACTACTACGCCAAACAACGGCGGGACTTCATCTTCAACCTTAGCTGAAGAGTCTAGCCACTCATAACTATGAAACTACAATTCATAATAAAAGTGCTAAACATTTAAACTAAAACAACTAAATGTAAAGAAATAAATAAATAACTTTACATTGGGATCTTTCCAAGCATATATGGCTCATCTCGTGGTTCTTCCTGAATCAATACAGTTAAATCCTCAAAAATGGCTGATCTGTCACGCTGAAATCATGCACAGCCTGACCTTTGTCTACTAAAACTGCCATAACTTTCTCTAGAAAAATCATTTTATTGATCTGTAAAATTCCCCAGAAAATAGACATCCGGATCTTTCCAAGCATATATGGCTTATCTTCTGGTTCTTCCTAAATCAATACAGTTTAATCCTAAAAAATGATTGATCTGCACAAGCAATTCTGGCAATTTAGTGAAACTTCTTTCCAAGCTTGTAAACCTGTAAAACAACGAAAACAACTCAAAGTAACAAATTCCTAAGCTAACAAATGTAAATTAAAGGGCCAAAATATGCAATATTTGACACTCATCAGAACTCATTCTCTAATGGTCATCCACATACTTGTTTTAGTGTTTACCACACAAGTGATATTAAGATTAGTCACCCACCCAATTGAGCAAACATGGTATGTACCAGTCTAACCGAATTACTAATATCCAATTAGTATCATACTATTAGGAACATTTAAGAGAAAAGCTTTCAAGAAGACTATATCTCAAAATTATGATCCCGTCATAATCTTAGCTCCATTGCTCTTACTCTATGGACTTAATTATGACAATGTAATTAAATAGATATTCATTATAATTAAACTTTTCATTAATTATGATAACAATTTGAATAAGACTGTCTTACAAATAATATCCCTAGACATCAAATGTAATTAGCTTGTATGTAATGATGTATTCTCACTTGGGTCCTACCCGAGATGAAATCATCACCTTTAAGAAGGGAGCTCTAACCTGAATGTCATGCACACATTTTTTCATATTATATAACTCACAATTCATCGAAACCAAACAATTTATTTTATGTACAATCATGTTCATACAAAACAACTAATGCACCTCCTTTTTAAATCCCTTAAGTTTACAATGACATTCAAATTTCAAATATTTCTAACTATTAGCTCTCAACTAGAGCTTACTTTTAAGACCAGTTGTCACCCGGGGCTAAAATAAGACAAAAGGGAAATGGGTGAGCTTCAAGAAGCTCAATGAGAATCACATTACCCAAAGAAATCGATTTTTAACTTCGTTTACAAATCCTTATTATACATGCGATTAGTTAGCATGTGACTTTAAGTGATTACCATTACTTTTGAATTTAACTTCATGTTTCCTCCTTATTGTCAACCAAAAAGAAAGATACTTAGCACACAATGGCACTATACGCCTAATTACAATCATAAACACATTTATAAACACATCACACCACACTCACAAAATTCAAATTCATAAGTACATTAATGCAACACACTAATTCCATTCATATCATCTTAAATGGCACACGTGCATGACAAGTTTCACATCTACTCTTGTCTTATCTCTTTATAACTCATCATAATTCATAGAGCTCATCTCGGCTCAATACAACAATAGCAACGGGGACGTCTCCCCACCCTTTTCCGAGTGGATCCTACCCTTAAATGTTATTCTCTGAATCTTTTTACTCCTTCCGAATAGGTTTTATTGTTATCATACAAACAACATCAACACAACATAACAATCTTAAAAAAGATATCTTTCACACAACCACACTACAATGGTTACAATCACAATTAAATCAAACAATCACATTTCACAGCTCAAACATATACAACTTCAATACATAAAAGTATAAATAAATATAATATCTATATATATATATATATATATACACACACATTCGCACATACATATTTACAATTATCTCACACGTTATGTACATCCATATCCATACCCTAACAATTTTTTTATTTATAATTTGTTTAGTTTTTATGGTTTTCTAGATCCTTCTTGCTTACTAGGAGTAAGGTGAACTCACCTTGCCACGCAATCCACAAACTAGCTTCAAACTATTTCCTTTATCCTTCATGTTATCAAGCACTTGTACCTAAAAATAAATAACACTTAATTTCATCATTCTCAATCATAGATGCATACTATGTAACCCCAATGGTATTCATATACTTTAAATGCATTGCGCGCACTTCGTACGAAACCATTAATCAAAATTATCAAGGTATTATGTCCTTTTTCCATAGCCCCATTCAAATTGTAAGCTTTTAGGTCTCAATAAAGATTTAATATCAAGAATAATAAACATTTAAAAGGTGGCTAATTCATGCTTTCAATATATGTGAAGGTTAAAGTCACTTTGGGAAGGTTTAATACTCAAAGAGTTAAGGAAACGAACAATTTTTTGGGAAAAAGCATGTTGTAGTCAACTACAAGAATTTGTACTCTACTAAAATAGTTCTAGCAACCTTATGTAGTCGACTATAGCCCCATTGTAGTCGACAACACACCTGACTAGCAGCAAAAAATTGCTTTGGAAACACCCTATAGTCAACTACACCTTTCATTTCCAGTAAAAATTCTTACATAAACTCACTTTCTCCTCCAAAATTTTCTTGATTATCATGAGACTTCTCAAATCCTCAAAGATACAAGTTTCTTATGGGTTTAGATAAAAAAATCTAGCATTCCCCATAACAAAATTTGAACTTTAAACTTCTAAATCATGAAATTTGGTCTCAAACTCATTTTCTTTCAAAATAACCTAGTTCTTCTCAAATTTTCTTAAATAGCATCCAAATCCATCAATCCAAACTCAAATCCTAAGTTTATAAGCCTACTTGAAGATTAAATAGAAAGTAAATTAGATCATTCCTTGATTTTGAGCATTTGTCCCTCAAGCTTGTTTCACTTCTTTTTCCTTCTCTTTCTCTTCCTTACTTTCCTTCTTCATCTTCCCATCTCCTTCTTTTCCTCTTCTTCCCTTCCTCCTCCTCTTTTTCTTTCTCCAATTCTATTCTTCTTTTCCTCCTCCTCTCATTCTCTCTCGTTCTTTCTCTTTTTCTTTCTTCCTCACGATCTCTTTAGAGACTTCCCCACAAAATATTTGATGCCTTCTCCCCCTTTTATAGTCCCTTCCCAGAATTATTACCATTTTATCCTTTTCTTGAATTATTACCATTTTACCCCTTTCTCTTTTCATTTTATTATATTTCACTTAATCTTTCTCTAGTAAATCCCAATTTTTTACTTAGTTTTTCTTACTATCCTCCAGTAACTTTACAATCCTCTATTGATATATATTTTTTTATTATTTTAGTTATTTATTTTCAATTCTTGCACATTCTAATATGAATTAAATATAATTTATTTTTAAACAAACTTATCAATACGTATAAAAATGAACCTTTACAATTTAAAATAAAATTAACTAAATAACGGGCTTACAATTCTCCCCCATTAATAAAATTTCTTCCTCGAAATTCTTCTAAACTAGATCCACAAATGAATGAGATTATTTTTTTCTTCATGCCTACATTATTACCTACAACAATCCATCTCCATCATTCGTCCAAAGTATCTTACCCGAAAGTAAAACCTTGTCTCAACCACAATTTTGATTTGCCTCTAAACTATTTCCAACCCATTATTATTTTATCCCAATTATTTATACTAGAACAATCCAACATATTGTTTCAATCAAGTTTTTTCGATTTAGTTCAAGATTTTGACTTATATATCAAGTAGTGTTTTACCTTGCTTGCAATCACCCTCCTTTTGTCTTCTATTAGCTTCCTGAAATAAATTTAAAATTTTCTATTATAGTAACACACCATTTGTTGAATTTTCAATTCCGATTCTACATTATCCAATACTGTTTCTATCTCTAATTTTTTCAATTCCCAAATTTAATTTAGTACTTTTGTTCTCACTTACCGTAACATTTTACTCACATTCTCTATTGCTTGACACACCTCCATAAAAGGTGCCCTTCACAAATTGTTTGCTTATTCTCAATATTAAAAAAAATTGAACACTTCTTTGCTTCGAATAAATACGCTATCCAGAGTTTTAAATGCAACTCAACTTTAGTTCACCCAACATCTTCTCTAATCGTTTACTTCATAGCTTTCATTTATGTAAAGTAGAAATCAGTTAATAACCTCAAAACCCATCTTCCTATTCACTCACACAACTTATAGCATATTCCATTCATTTTTTATCCATTCAGTGGTTTATCTCTTTAAATTTATGAATATCTTAGTTCCCACTCAAAATCTTCCACCTTTATAGTAATTAACATACATGTACAGAACTCCAACTAGATTTGATCCTCTCTATTTTTAAAGAGACAATTACCAATTTATTTTTGTCATTATCTCTTATGAGTTAAATTAAGTTATTATTCTCATATAAAGTTAATAACTTTGTTAATTAATTTTTCCCCCAATTCCTTCATTGATAGTTTCACTATGATCCTCATAAAACTCCTCTCAAGTTTTTGATAATACCTCAAGGTCATTACTCTCCCTCTTTTCTCGAAATCACTTCACTAATTCACATATTTTCTCGATTAAATCCCCAACTTACCTCTCATAATTATATACTAAATGTATATCATATCACTACTCATCCTTCCCACCTAAATCTCATAAGAACACATCGGATTATCCTCTGATCCAAAATAATACAAGTGCTTCCCCACATTATTTCTATCGTTATCAACTTTTACTTAAAGGCTCACCAATTTAAACTTCTCATGTTATAGTTTTTCTTGATCCTCAGTATCATACTCCTTCATATATGTATCATCTTATTGTATTTAAGGTTTCATAAGAGTTTGATTTTTTTTGTCTCGCAATTAGCCCCCTGTTACTCCTATCATTCCTTTTTTTAAAGTTCTCAACCATTTCATTTAAAATTTTAAGTCATCTTAATATTATTGATTTTTTTTCCATCATTATGGTTACAGATGTAATTGTCATTGCACTATTATTTGATATTCTAAAATATATCATTAATCACCAGTTAAACATTTGCCTTTCTTTAATCTCACTATTCTATACTCCTATCCACACTCTTAATTCTACAAATAATACCATCACCTTTATCAAAACTCAATCACCCACTTTTTTATCACCACTCCTTTATCTGAGTCTATTTCTTCACAAGCATTAGAACATTTACTTTACCCTTTTCACGTTACTATTTATCACTCCTTCTTCCACTCATCACAATATTATCATTACTAGTAATTCATATATCATTCTAAATTTAGTTTACATAACTTTGCTCATTTAAGATATCGAATCTTTTAGAAAACTATCCAAAATGTCACTTCTACGTCTCCTCTTACTAAACACTATGCTTACCTATATGGTTTGTTCGAAATCCAACAATCCTCAATAGATTAAACATCATTGATAGAATCACCATTATTTTTGAACACACAAAGTCTATAGTCTTTAAAGACCTTTAAAAAATTTAGCCTTTAATTTGCACATATTTTAATACTCTCATCCTAATACACAGTTAGTAGCATTTCTATACATTTCTTCAAAACCTCCCAAGTTCCTTTCAATTTCTTCGTTAAATTCAAAATCTCCACTACCTAGCTTCTCTAATTCGAGTTAATCACCCATCATACATAGTCTTGTAAAATTTAAATGTTCCTTTACTCTATTTTAAACCTACTACATCTAGTGCTCCAAGTTAGATTTAAGAACTCATCATGTTTTATTAATTTTTATTTTTTCCATCTATCTCCTTTACTAAACTATCCCCCCCCCCCCCCAATTTATCTTTTCTAACCTTCTTCAAAATCTCAACAAATCTACTAACTAGTTACTTAATTTCTAAAACTTTATCACTAGTTAATAGTAAAAATGATATTTAGTTTCCTCAATCAAAACTCTAACTTACCCCATGGATCTTTATCTAAAACCTTATTGGTCTTACATCCAATACTTACCAATTCACATTAATCATCCTAGCACTTTTATATCTCACTAGACTCTTGACCTCCCATAATATATCCCATTAATACCTTTGTTAAATTAATAGCCTCTATAGTTAATCACATGTCTCATGCCTTCATTGTAGATTCTGGTGCTTTGGTTATAATATTCAAAACTTGGAGTTACACTTTAAAGCGTTTTGTTGTATTCACTAAAGTTTAAGTTTTGATAATTTACATTGAAAATTATGGGACCTAGAAATAATTAAGCTTAAGTTTCGAGAGAAATAAAAATTTTCTTTGAGAGGTTTTAGGGAAAGATAAATAAAGAGGGAGAATTAAAGAGTTATGGGATGAAATTAAAATAGAATTAAAGAAAATGGGGAAGTTGACAATTTAAAGAGATTCTAGATATAAAGAGGAAAAGAGACCATCAATTTTGCTGGATCTCCCTATAAGAACCAAGAAAGAGATGATAGAAAAAGAGAGAGAAATGAAGAAAATAATAAAGAAATGGAAAAAAAGGAAGAGAGAGTGGAAGGAAAAGAGGAAGAAGAGAATATTAAGGTAAAAAGTTTGTTTTACTTCTTCATAGTTGTTATTGAATTTTATTAAGTTAAGATTTTTTGAATTTGGGATTTTGAAATCGAAATATTCTTGAAGAAGTTTGAGAAAATGAGTTTTATGCAAAAATTTGAGGAATTCAAAATTTTGAGCTTAAATATTTCTTTGAGTAGTGTAAAAGTTTGATCTAAAACCCTAGGAGACTTGTATTCTAAAATATTTGGGAGTTTCTTGAGGATTCAAGGTGATTTTGAGGAAGAAAATCTGAATTTTTTTCGAAAAATTTTGCTGGAAAATGGGTAACCAGTTGACTGGTGGCTTTCTCAAGTCGACTAGGGGCTGTATCAAGGGTATCCATTAACTAGTATAAGTTAACTAGTTGACTGGATCATATTGATATTCCAAAAAATGACCTTTTCCTTAGTTTTTGAATGTGAAACCTTTTCAAATTAATTTTCATGTTTATATACCTTGAATGTATGATTGAACCCTTAAAAGTGTTAGTATTCATAAAATTAAAGTTCTTTAGATTCAAAGTGAATGATTTGAAAAATGAAGGAAAAAGGGGCATGATACTCTGATTTCTTTGATTTTTGTTGCATTCAAAATGTGCACAAGGTATTTAAAGTCTACAAATTACTTTGGGATTGTTTGATATATAATTAAGTGACTTAAAATAATGGTATCGAGCATTTTTCACTCTTAGGTGCAATTGTAAAAATAGTTGAAGGACAAATGAAGTAGTTAGAGACGAAAGTGTGGATTGGTAGCGAGGTGAGTACACTTTACTTTTAGTAAGCGTATTAGTCTGTAAAATTTTAAAAAATAAAAACAATATGATGATATGATTGATCATGGGAGTCACAACAATAGAACTATAAGAGATTTTAGTGTGTAAATTGTAAAGAATAATGCTATGAAAATTATACAAAATGTGTGAAATTACGAGTGTACGGGAAGTGGTTATGAAATTAATTTGATATAGTCGTGTTTAAGGAATTGTGATGAGTATGACTATAACGAAAGTGATTGATTATGTTATTATGAGATTGTGATGTGATAGATTGATGAATGTTTGGATTTTCATAATCATTGCATTATGAATTACATTCGCATGACATATATATATATATATATATATATATATATATATATATATTTAATGGTTTATAAGAGGGGCGAGTGATGGGCGAGGCCGGTAGGTCCTTTCCCATAAGGGGTGTAAGGGTACGAAATAGATATTGGATGAGTAGGACTCAGCCCGGATCAAGGTGGTTCCAAAGATTTGATGATTATGATGATTCGATTATGAAACATACCGATACGTAGGCTGTTATTATATGAGATTAGCCTAGTGAGGGGCAATGACACATGATAAGCTAATGCATTAATCATACATTCATTACATTGCATTACATCGCATACTACTTCATTGATGATGATTATGTTGATGGTGTTGACCCATGTGGGGCATGCATTGTGATTAGTCCATTGTGGGACACTTATTGTGTTTGGCCTATGAAGGGCCAATGATTTGATTCGCCCAATGAGGGGTGTTGAACGTATTTTATCTAGATGAAGAGTATGAATGTTGTTATAGAAGTAAAGAAATATTGAGATGGAAACTCCTCATATTTTATTGGCTTTAAGAAGTGTGAAATGTGTTAAGGATAACATGTTTGAAATAAATTAAGAAAGATTGATGAATTATTGTGTTCATGGTTTCCTTCTTGTTAAGAAATTGAAAGAAATAATTGGAGAAAACTCAAGAATTGTATTATATGTAATTAGTAATTACATGTATTATTAATTAGTTGAAATCAAAATGATAATTTCCTCCAATATGATTACTTTTAGTAATGGGTTTCTCACTGAGCTTTTTAGCTCACCCTTTTCTTTTACTAATCTTTCAGGAAAAAAATTATTGGAAGAAGTGTGGTCAGGGTTGAACGGAGACCTTAGTAAAGTTCATGTCAACGGCATCCTCACATCTTGCGTCTCTTTGGAAGTTTAAGTTCTTGTCTTAGTTTAGTTTTGTAAAAGCATACAAATCATGAGTAAATTGAGAAATGGTTCCCTTCTTAATTGTGTCTTTTGTAAGATCTTAAGAGTTATTGTATTGTTTTGAAAAGTTTCTTGTACTTAAGATTTTATGTCTGGGTAGATTTGGATTGATTAAAAAAGAATGATGTTGACTTATATGTTTTGTTTGGTTGCATTTCGAGTCAAGGTAATTAGTGTTGAAAGGTAATGGAATCATTCAGAGGAGGGCCCATTCGGCATAGGTTGTTATATGTTTGGTATCAGAGCTTTAGGTTTGAGGTCTTGTAGACTTAGTTGCATGGGATGGTTTTAAAAATTAGATTGTGTAGAATTAAAGAGGATATCATTTAGGAGTTGAAACCAGTAATGGTTTAGGTGGGGGTAAGAAGTCTTGAACCTAAATTCGAGTTGAATTGTGTTTAAATGTTGTGTGAAATTTGGTGTTGCTTGGATTGATTGATTGTGTTTTGTGAAATCCTATTATTGTTTTCTTTTGATGAGAATATTGGATATAATTGCCTTGTTATGATGATGTTGTTGTGGTGTAGCTTGGTTGTTGAAAATAGGTGTAGAAAAGTGAGAAGAGTAAGGGAAGTTTTTCCTTCAAGAAATGTGATTTGCCTAGCGATCTTTGTATTGATTATTTCTTTATGAAAATTGATAAAATATTAATGAAATATATTGATTTATGTATAAATAATTCATATGATAGATTCTTTTTCATGCTAATTACGCTAAGATGCTTGTGATTAATGATTGTATAATTATTGTGTGATGTCAGCTTAAGAAATAATTAGTATAGCATTGCAAAATAAAGATAGATAAAGTTTTGTGTAGTGGGATTCTTCATTGATATGCTTAAGGGATGAGCATAGGAAGAAGGTGGTTATTTGGGTATTGGGTTGAAGTACTTTAAGAGTTTGGGTTATGTCATCTATTAGAAATTTTGGGGAAGTTGGAGAGTTGAGAACTAGTACCGATTTATAGAAGTTATAAGTGTATCATTAGGATATGAGACTTAAAAATGATGTGGATAAGTTGTTGGATAAGTGGTTAATGTAACGGGTAAGGTGAAGTAAGGAGTGAGTGAGTTGAGAATGAGAGGTACAAATTAGGTAGAGAAATGATAGCATTATCATAAGTGAAGATTTGGTGGTGTTTCAAGACTTTAAGAAGGATAGTAAAGGAAATAATTTGGAAAGTATGAAGTGTTATATGAGAATCCATAAGGAGAAAAGTGTA
This sequence comes from Bretschneidera sinensis, assembly GCA_023935145.1. NCBI lineage: Eukaryota > Viridiplantae > Streptophyta > Magnoliopsida > Brassicales > Akaniaceae > Bretschneidera > Bretschneidera sinensis. The sequence continues at coordinate 23,511,752 of CM043704.1, forward strand.
GTGAATTTTAATTTGATTTTAAGGTTAAATGAAGTTCAATACAAGGAGATAGTAGGTTTATTAAAAGCATAGGAAGTTTTGAGTTTAGATTCAAGAATGAAAAGGTTTTTGGTTGGTGCTAATTGAATGAACTTAAGAGTTTTGATTTATTGGGAGATATAAATTTGAATAATTCCTTTAGTATCTAGTGAGAGGTAAGTGATGATAAACTAAAGTATTTAAGGTACTTGAAGAGCTAAAGATTAATGTATAACTTGTTTTGAATGTGGTTGAGGTACTATAAAAGATAACGACTAGTGAAAGCACAATATGTATGCTTAACAAAAGAGATTATTATATAAATGAAGTTATTAAGAAGGTTTATTATAGGAGACCAAGATTTTAATAAGATATGAGAGTGTTAGGATGATTGTGGTGAAAGAGAAATGGGTATAAAGTACAAAACCAAGATTAGTTGGATAAAAGGTAGTGGTACTAGTATACAACGAGAAGTTAAAAATTTAGACAATTAGTTTTAACCCTCACCCATAGTAAATAATAAGGACTTGACAATGATTAATAATAGTGTAAGAGGGATAGACTGCAAGATGAAAGTTATTGACTTAAGAAATAATGAAGTTTGAAGTATCTTAAAAAGGAATAATGTTGGGTGACATATCTAATAAAGAAGATAGTTAAAGAGATTTAAGGTTACTAGACGTTGTAATTTTGATAGAACTTAATGTTGAGTGAAAGGAAGATTTTAGTAAGTCAAATAGTGATTTGGAAGCATTAATAAGATACGATTCGAATTTTATTAAGCATATGGAGGAAGTGTCAATCATGATTGGACGAAGAGATATTTTTTGAAGAATGATATAAATTGTATGATGTGAATGTGATGTACTATATTTGAGGACTATTAATTATAATAAGTTGAAGGAGATTGTTGGATTTGATGTATGCAATGTGGCTAGATTTAAGACTCTGGAAGGAAAAAAAGGTATAGGTGAGGTTTTAAATGGATTCCTAGTACTTTTGATTTTCCCAAATGAACTAAAAGGAGAAACAAGAAAAGAAAATGGGAATGTAATTAGGTCAAGAAAGTAGTTCAAAAGGTATAGAGGTTTGATAAAAGGGTTGTTGGAAATCACCTTGACAAGATGCCCAGGTGGTGATCTTCCAAACACCCAAGTCTAGAATGACTTGTAAAGATTAGGAATCAGAAACAGAAACAGAAACAGAAATGAAAGAAAGAAAGAAAGAAGACAAGTGATTTGTTATCGAGGTTCGGCAATAGCCTACGTCCCCGTGAGTTCACCTGAACTCTCTACACTAATCAATAGTTCTTTTACAATCACAGCAACCCCTCTCCAAGAAGCCTAAGTTCTTGAAGAAACAAAGAAGAAGAAGAAATAGAAAGTGATAAGAACTAACCTTGGAATTTTCCCAAGAAAATTCCCTTTACAAGACCTTCAATCCCCTTTCTATTCTACTCACTCTTCTAAACAACTAGCCTTACAAATGAGTCTCTCTTGTTTTGTGTTTTTGCACTATTTACAATTCTCTCACTTTTGATCACAATTATGTCACATTGTTGTTGAGAATAAAGCTAGGTGACTCTTTTTATAGTGCACCAAATTCTTGTCCAATCTTGAGGGTTAATATGCACCCTTAGATCTAGATAAACAATCAACCATAGCCTTTGATCATTCCTTAGTCAAGCTGTGCATTTTGGACATGTCTCACAAACCATGGAAGAGGTTTACACATGTGTGCATCAGTGTGCCTGGCGCCGCGGCCTAGAACAGGGGGCGCCGCAGCCCAGGGAAGAGCACACACTCTTCAGCTTTTGGGCGCCGCAGCCTGGCCTTCCTCCAGCACCTTCCACCTTCTGGACACCGCGGCTTGATCTGATGCACACACCTTTTTCCAGCTTTGTGCTAAGGCACACTCCTAGTGTACTGAGGCTTCAAGGACTTCATGCTTGATCTCTTCCAACCTTGTTCAAACCTTAGACAAATACCAATAATCTTTACCTTTGTCTAAGTGTTTAAACTTGGACCATTATGCAGAGAACTTAGGATCCAAACTTATCTCGAGTTATCAATCAACTGACTCAAATCCTAAGTAGTCTAAGGCAATGATTGAACTTACTTAGGGGTAGAACCTTGGTGCCTAAATCTACAGGATTTTCCTCCGTGGCTACCTTGTCCACATGAATGCATCCTTTCGTAACATTTTCTCGAATGAAATGATACCGAACATTCATGTGCTTTGTCTTCTCATGGAACACCGAATTTTTACACAAGTGCAATGCACTTTAACTATCCGAAAACACCACAACTTGCTCTTCTAGGACCTTCAGCAACAACCCTTTACACCACATAACCTCCTTTATGGCTTCCGTTGCTGCTATGTACTCAGCCTTGGTTATTGAGAGTGCTACCATAGGCTGCAACTGAGCCTTCTAACTTACACAACATCTATTTAAGTTGAAGAAGTAGGAGGTAATCAATCTTTTTTATCCCAATCTGCTCCATAGTCCGAATCTGCATAACCCTCAAGACAGAAAGACTTACCCCTCTTCTTATAAATCAGTCCCATTTATGGGCTTCCCTTCAAGTACCTCAGCAACCACTTCATCCCAAGCCAATGGTCCTTTCTGGGATTACTCATAAACCTGCTGAGAACACTTATTGCATGAGCAATATCAGGTCTAGTGCTTACCGGGGTGAACATTACAAAACCAACCGCACTAGAGTAGGGGACCTTTTCCATTTCCTTCCTCTCCGCCTCTGATCTCAGACATTGATCGTTAGAGAACTTGAAATGACCAGCAAGGGGAACCTTCACTGGTTCGCTATCTTCTATAAAGAACATAGATATCATCTTCTCTATGTAGGAAGTTTGAGAGATCTTCAATCTGTTTCTCTCCCTTTCCTGGATGATACACATCCTAAGGATCTTCTGTGCATGGCCAAGATCCTTTATCTCAAACTCCTCACGGAGTTGAGACTTCAATTTTCCTATCCTCTCCATGCTGCTCCCAACCAGCAACATATCATCAACATAGATCAGGATGATCACCACTTCTTCAACCTTCTGCCCCTTATAGTATAAGCACGAATCATAGTAGCTCCTCATGAAACCCAAGCTGATTACAAAAGAATCAAACCTCTTATTCCATTGCCGAGGTGATTGCTTCAAGCCATAGAGAGATTTCTTCAATTTGCACACCAACTCTCCCTGCCTTCCTTCCTCATAGCCTTCGGGTTGCCTCATGTAGATGGTCTCATCAAGCCCTCTATGTAAGAACGTTATTTTCACATCCATTTGCTCGATTTCCCAATCAAATTGGACCACCATTCTAAATACTATCCGTATCATCTTATACTTCACAACCGGTGAGAAGATTTCGGTGAAATCTATGCCTTATTTTTGTGTGAACCCCTTCACCACCAGCCTAGCTTTATACCGGACTTCATCTCCTGGAGTATTCCCTTTTTTGATCTTGTAGATCCATCTACAATCCATAACTCTTTGTTTTTCTGGTTTGGGCACCAATTCTCAAGAGTTGTTCTTCCTCAAAGAATTTATTTCTTCCTCCATAGCTAGGTGCCACTTTGACGAATCCTTACACTCTATGGCATCCATGTAAGTTTTTGGTTCAACTTCTCCTTTTATCTAAGGAGCTGCTACATTAGCATCCGTAAACCCATATCTCAATGGTGGTCTGACCACCCTCCTTCCCCGATCCCTTGTGAGTTGGTAGTCATTCTGACTTGCTGCATCAACCTCTTCTAGTTCAGCCTCCTCTTGAGTGCCCTGAGCTTGGCCTTCATCAATGGGCTCTACCTGGTCCGAACCCTCTTACCTTCCTTGCTCTACCTAAATCAAATTCTCCTTGATGCAATGCTCCATAAATTCTAGACTGGTTTGCTCACTAGCCCCTACAGGGTTACTTTTCTCCAAGTAGGGAAATAACAATTCATTAAAAATAATATCTCTACTTATAATAAGTTTCATTCCTTTTGGTTCTAAGGACCACAACCTATATCCCTTAACCCCATCACCATACCCTAGAAATACACTTTTTTTAGACCTTGGGTTAAGTTTATCATCCTTTTAATGTGCAAATGCAGCACACCCAAAAGTCTTAAGGTTGCTCAACTCATGGGGTTTTCATCTCTTCATTTCCATGGGAGTCTTGAGCTCTAAAGCTCTAGAGGGTGATCTATTTACCAAGTATGCAGCAGTAGATATAGCTTCTCCCCAAAAATATTTTGGTAAACTGGATCCTATTAACATGCACCTAACTTTTTCCATAAGGGTCCTATTGCTCCTCTCAGCAACTCCATTTTGTTGAGGTGTTTTTACAACCGTTCTATGTCTTAAAATGCCATTTAATTCACAGAATTTACCAAAATCCTTATTACAAAATTCTAAGCCATTATTGGTTCATAAAGCCTTAACTACCCTACCCGTTTGAGTCTCCAGCAACTTTTTCCACATAACAAATTTATTCAAAGCATCTGATTTATTTTTAAGCAAATAAACCCAAACCTTTCTTGAATAATCATCAATTAAAGACAGAAAGTAAAAGTTACCTCCCTGTGTTGGTGTTCTTGCTGGTCCCCAAAAGTCTACATGAATGTAGTCAAGAATGCCCTTAGACTTATGCACTTCGGTGTTGAAGCTGACCCGACGTTGCTGCCCAAGAACATAGCTCTTGCAGAAATTGAGTCATTCTACCTTGTCACCATCAAGTAACCCATTCTTGCTGAGAATTTGCAGCCCTTCTTCGCTTATATGTCCCAAGTGTTTATGCCAAAGAACCGCCTTATCCATCTCAGCCATCAAGCTTGCTGCTTGATCCTTGATGTCCGTGTCTCCGATCATCACATAGAGACCATCCTTCATTGCTGCTTTGATCATTACCAAAGATCCCTTGGTTACCTTGATCTTTCCTCCCTCTGCTTTATATGTGTACCCCATAGAATCCAGTTGCCCCAATGAGATCAAATTCCTCTTCACATCCGGAAGATACCTCACATTCCTCAGCAGCCTTGTGACTTCATCAAACATCCTCAACTGGATGTCTCATATCCTCCTCACTTGGCAAGAAATATCATTCCCTAAGAAAACCCTTTCATCATTGGTTTCCTTGAAATTCTTGAACCAATCCCAGTGAGGGCACATGTGATGAGTGCACCTGGTATCCAAGATCCATTTTCTGCTGCCTTTTTGCCCCTTGCTCACGTCCGAGCACACAACAAGAACATCATCATCTTTCTGTTCTGTCTTAGCAACCGAAGCCTCTCCATTCTTGGTATATCTTCTTCCTCTCTCATCCCTCATCTTCTCCTTGCAATCTTTCTTGAAGTGACCCTCCTTGTGGCAGTAGTAACATCTTTTCCCTCAAAATCTCAGTTTAGAATGCATTCTCCCATGGCTTTTCTCCTCTACCTCTTTCCAGGTAGTAGCTATGTATATTGCTATGCACTCTCCCATAGCTCTCTTCTCTACCTCTATCCCGGTAATAGCCATGTATGTTGTTGTGCACTCTCCCATGGCTCTCTCCTCTACCTCTATCCCGGTACTCTATCCCTGTAGTAGCCATGGATGTTGTTGTGCACTCTCCCATGGCTCTCTCCTCTACCTTTGTCACGATAGTAGCCATGGATGTTGCTGCCATACCGAGTTACTAGCCTTCTTCTAATGAACATCCCTTCTCCACTTGATGCTCTCCTTATCTTGGCACCAAAATCATCTTGCAACTCTTTATTAGGATCAAATTTAAAAGCAAATATTTGTTTACAAAGATACCTCTTATTTGGGAGAGTTTTGGCAAGAAACAACTCATCTAGTTTCTTCCATATGACAGCTAGATCTTCCGAGTCTCCGCACTCCCTTGTGACATTATCCGACATGTACAAAAAGATGGTGCTGTATGCCATCTTCTCCAATCACCAAGTCCATTTTCTATTGTATAATAACAGCCTTGATCTTTCGCTTCCACAGAGAAAAATCTCCCTTTCCATCAAACTTCTCAACCATGAAGTTTGAAGCCATCTTGCGGAGAGGATCCCAGATTTATGCAGCACCCACAATTGCTCTCTAACTTCTTCTAAATCTCAAGAACACGATCGAAGATTGATCTCAATATCGTTCTTGAATCAACCTCAAGAACACGATCAGATCTTGATCTCTACTTCGTTCTTGTATCACCCTCAAGAACACGATCAGATATTGATCTCTACTCCGTCCTTGAATCACCTCAAGAACACGATTAGATCTTAATCTCTACTCCGTTATTGTATCACCCTTAAGACCACAATTAGACATTGATCTCTACTTCGTCCTTGCATCACCTAAAGAACACGATCATATATAGATCTTTACTCCGTTCTTGAATAACCCAAGAAGTTGACCTCTGATTCTTGGAGTCTTGCTCTGACACCTTCTGTTCTTGCTCCGATACCATCCAATCTTGGATTTCTTGGCTTTGATACCATTGTTGTGGTATCTTCTCTAGCTATGATAGCACTGTTGAAAATCACCTTGACAAAATGCCCAGGTGGTGATCTTCCAAACACCCAAGTCTAGAATGGCTTGTAAAGATTAGGAATCGAAAACAAAAACAAAAATGAAAGAAAGAAAGAAGACAAGCAATTTGTTATCGAGGTTCGGCAATAGCCTACGTCCCTGTGAGTTCACCTGAACTCTCTGCACTAATCAATGATTCTTTTACAACCATAGTAACCCCTCTCCAAGAAGCCTAAGTTCTTGAAGAAACAAAGAAGAAGAAGAAACAGAAAGTGATAAGAACTAACCCTAGAATTTTCCCAAGAAAATTCCCTTTACAAGCCCATCAATCCCCTTTCTATTCTACTCACTCTTCTAAACAACCAGCCTTACAAATAAGTCTCTCTTGTTTTGTGTCTTTGCACTCTTTACAATTCTCTCACTTTTGATCACAAGTTATGTCACATTGTTGTTGAGAATGAAGCTAGGTGACCTCTTATATAGTGCACCAAATTCTTGTCCAATCTTGAGGGTTAATATCCACCCTTAGATCTAAATGAACAATCAACCATAGCTCTTGATCATTCCTTAGTCAAGCTGTGCGTTTTGGACATGTCTCACGAACCATGGAAGAGGTTTACACATGTGAGCATCAGTGTGCCTAGCACCGCGGCCTAGAACAGGGGGCGCTGCAGGCCAGGGCAGAGCACACATTCCTCAACTTCTGGGCGCCTTGGCCTTGATGAGGGGGTGTCGCGGTCTAACCTGATGCACACACCTTTTTCCAGTTTTGTAGCATGAGCCCCATGGCCAACTAATCTCCAAGCAAGGCGAAGGGATGAATCCCTTGGTGTAGTTTTTCTTATTTTCATTCTTGATTCACGATGGAGTGATTATCTACTTAAATAATTAGGCAAATAACTGTTCTAGTTTTACTTGCAAGTGCACAAGGTCTGTGGTAGCATAGTATTCAAGTGATAGATCATTTCCACAGGGATTGGTGAATTTCTATTTAGAATTAGTTTCTTCAAGTTAAAAGAGAAATAGTAGTTTGTTTGTAAGTGAATAACAATAATAAGAACATAGGGCTACGATATCCACCACTAATTATACTTTCCCACTAACTAAGGTTTCAATGGTATAGCCTTATCATGAATATCTAGTGGTTGCCAACCTAAGGGCTTGGTCCACACCTTAGACTATTGATCTCCCTATGCGATGAGTTAGGCATGGTGTATACTCTAACTGTTTTCTCTCTTAAGGGATTCAGCATGGGTGTATACTGAGTTGTTCCTTAAGAGAGCATAAGTGCTATGGAGATCGGCAACCACACGGGACCTAGGGCTTGGTCCGCTCCCGGTTTCCCATGTTGATTAACTCGTGAATCCGGTGTGGATATCCCTTGTTACTAATGTCGAACCCAGGACTCAGTCATCCAAATTGATTCGACTAACCTATCCATACCACATGCATACGTTGATCAGGCACATACATATGAGGAATGTAAATAGAAACAGGTATTAGTCAAGTTAAATACTCTAACAAGGCTATAACAAAGATAATCAATGAATAAATATGTGGTAAAGCATAACTAGGGCTTCAATCGAGCCCTATAGGTGTTTAATTACACATACTAAGTAAAGTAAACATGCTAAACATAATTAAGTAAAAGCAGAAAACTAAAACCGAAGAAGACTCGGGAGATGAGTCGTCAATTCTTTGCCTAAACTCTCTACTTTGAGTCTCAAACAAAAGGTATAACAAAAAGGAATATATGCTCCCCAAAAGGGAGATATGTTAGGGATTTAGTCAAAAAAAAAGGGAGTTGATTTTGAAGAAACCTTCTCACTCGTGGTCAAGATGTCTTCTATCCAAGTTGTTCTTTGTTTAGCTACTAGATTAAATTTAGAGATTGAACAACTTGATGTGAAAACTATCTTTCTCCATGGTGACTTAGAGGAAGAAATCTACATGGAGCAGCCAAAGGGGTTCGAAACCAAAGGTAAAGAGCATTTGATGTGTAGGCTGAAAAAGAGCTTATATGGGCTAAAGCAAGCACTCTGACAATGATATAAGAAGTTTGATTCTTTTATGGAGAGCAATGGGTATAGACGAACAACTTCTAATCATTGTGTGTTTTTGAAGAGGTTTTTCGATGGTGACTTTATCATACTCTTGTTTTATGTGGATGACATGTTGATTATTGTCCATGACACTGGTAAAATTGACAAATTAAAGAAAAAACTCAGTAAATTTTTTTCCATTAAGGATTTGGGACTTGCAAAACAAATTCTTGGTATGAATATCACGCGAGATAAGAAAAGTAGAAAGCTTTGGTTATCTCAAGAGAGGTATATTGAAAAGGTTTTTGACAGATTCAACATCAGCAAGGCTAAAGCAGTTGCATATCCACTTGTAGGTCATTTCAAGCTTAGTTCTAAGCAATGCCCTACAAGTGAGAAAGAGAAAGAAGAATTGAAGAAAATGCCTTATGCATCTGTTGTTAGTAGTTTGTTGTATGCTATAGTATGCACTAGACCGGATATCGCTCATGCTGTTGGTGTGGTTAGTCGATTCCTTTCTAATCTAATAAAAGAGCATTGGGCTGTAGTGAAATGGATACCCATGTATCTCAAAGGTACTTTCAATGTGTGTCTATACTTTAGCAATGGCAAACTTGTGTTGGATGGATTCACAGATGCAGACATGGTTGGTGATTTTGATTCCAAGAAGTCCACTTTGGGGTACTTAATTACTTTTATAGGGGGAGTAGTGTAAGGGCAGACTAAGTTACAAAAATATGTTGTCTACCACAAAGGCTGAGTATATTGCAGTGACTGAAGCCAACAAAGAGTTGTTGTGGATGAAGAAATTCCTACAAGAATTGGGTTTCAAGCAAGAGAAATATGTATTTTATTGTGACAGTCAAAATTCCATCCATCTTTGCAAGACCCAACATTTCATTCTAGATCCAAGTATATTTAGGTTTGGTATCATTGGGTTCGTGATACTTTGGAGATGAAGCTGCTACAGCTTAAAATAATTCACATTAATGAGAATGGCTCGGACATGATGACTAAAACCTTGCCTAAGGAGAAATTTGAGTTGTGTAAGAAGAAAGCAGGCATGATGTTGCCACCCGTTGGGGTGATGGTCCCCACATGATTTGGGAGGGAGAGATGTGTTGGGCGGCCCCTCATATGTGAGGACGACAACAAATAAAATAATAAAAAAAAAGAAAGAAATGAACAAATTACAAATCAGTTGGAAGGTCATTTTGACCTGCTGCTTACCAAGGTATTTTGGAACTTTAACTCATTAAGTGGTCGTAGTTTTCAAGTGGTATTGAGAATTCGAAATCCCATTAAGGTGCTATATATTTCCAAAGGCTAATGGGTATTTATATACCTATAAGTGGTCAGCAAATTTCGACGTACAAAAAAGGAAAAAAAGTAGAGAAAAATATAGTGTTTTGTTTGGAGAACAAAACAAGGCAACCACTTTTCTAGCATGATCCAGTGTTGATCTGTGGTCCGATTTTGAAAAAAAAAAATTATGTTGTTCCCAGGAAAGTGAAGAATATTTATATCGGTTTCAACCATTGATTGGTTTCCTTGTTCGTGTGTTTACACTACTCCACTTGGTGAGCTCTTTCTTATTTCTCTTGGAGTTATCCACTTTTTGGTGATGATATACTATTGCTATCCAAGAGATTAGTGCTTTTAATGTATTAGCTATCTGTAGCTTAGCTAGAAAGATTTGTATTGTATACCCTATTATTTTACATAGAGAAAATTTGATTGTACTAGGTCTCTTGGTTTTTCCCAAAACGGTTTTTCACGTAAAACTTTTTGTGTTCTTGTGGGTTGATTTATTTGGCCTTATATTCTTCTATTATTATTGTGGTGATTTGTTTAATTAGTGGTTTTCTTTCGCATCCTATTTTAATCACAAAAAGAGGGAAGAATTTTTTATAAGCACTATATTTGTTGTAATTTTTATGGTTCTTCCCAACATCTTATTCTCTAGGTAATTGTGCCTCATCTTCATGTGATTTTCAAATTGTGATTTAATCACATTTTTTCCATTTCCTTTAACTATTCAAACAGTGGCTTTCACTTTTCTCTCATAGACTATCTATCTGTCAACTCTCACGCTCCTCAATTTTTCTCTTTTTACTCACTTTATCTTTCCTTGTATTGGTTTTCACTGATCCTTACTTGATTTCCAGATCTTCTCTATTTCTAAAAATCTTTGCCTCTTCTACAATAATTTATTTTCTCTTCCTCTCACTCTTTTTATCTTCTTTCGTTCTATGAAAGTATTCTTACTTTTTGCTCACACTCCCTTATGCTTGAGTCTCTTCGCACTCCTTTGTGCTCAAGTTTATTATTGCGTTGCACCTTGTCTATCATGCGCACCTTCTCTTTTGTACTCGTGTGCTTATCTAATAAACAAATTCACTCTCATGCACTCATTTTTTCATGTCTCATTGGCCACCATCAATTTTTTTCCAAAGCATTTTAAATTTTCTTCTTTTACCCCAAGGAAAATGTGTTGTATCCGTTTCAAAATCTATTTAAGCTTATGCAAATTGGTGGTGCTATTTTGCATTATCTTTAGCTTGGGCTGAATTTTTTAATTAAACTCATGACAATTTTATTAAAATCATGATGTGTTTGAAAGGATGTGAAAGAATTGATATTATTGTGCTCTATAAGCCAATAACATTTGATGTTATGGACATATTACTTGTAATGAATCTTATTCATTTACTGATAATAAAATATTATTATTGTCATTCATATTATTTATCATGTTCATTACAAATTATTATATGTGCATTACATGATAAAGCCCATAGAATAAGAGCAATGGAAATAAGTACTATGATGAGATCACGCTAGTGAGATGTATTTTCTTAATATTTATTCTTAAATATTCCTAGTCACAGGATCACTAAGAACGATATTAGTAATTCCAGATAGATTAGTGCATGCTATATTTGCTCAAGGAGTTGGAGGTGATTAATCTCACGGTTACTAGTGTATGAGACACTAAAGGTAGTTATATAGGTGCTTGTTACACTGAACTGACTCGACTAAGAAATTCCTAATCGACATTGTACTAGTTGTTAATAAGAATTCTTACGTTGTAGTTGTACAAGTGATCTTTGGACTTGAGAATCCATATATATCTTGTGTATGGGTCATCATGCTTTGATGCTACTTAAATATGATTTTATTCATGGGTTACAAAAGGGTAAAAATTGGGTGTAACCACTTATGCATGGAGGTATATGAGTGTACAACAAAGGATCTATCACTCTTAGTAAAAGAGAGAAGATGTCGTATGTGATCTGATTAGGTCATAGCTTGAAAATTTCTTGGCCAAGATAGAGTGAAAATTATGAAGGAGTTTCTAATTTCAACATTTAAGTTATGACTTGGTATATAGATACATACGATTAAATAAGTAAGGCTTGATAGTAAATCCATGCCCTAAGTTTAATTAAGGACATTGTATGATGGAAGGATTGAATTGAATGGTAATTGACAACGAAAAAGTTCACATTAATTCCTATTATATTGGCAGTCATGACATACTACTAGGTGCCATTCATGACTTGTAGAAACTCTTAAAAATTAATTATATTTAATTCTTAGTTAAAGGAAATAATTAAAAAGAATTTTATTTCGAATAGAATTAAAATGAGTTTTAATTCGAATTAAAATAAGTTTTAATTAATTGGATGGGATCCAATTGTTACGGCCTACTACCAGTGCAATATTGAACCTAAAGGGTCAGACACAATTGAGCAATTACAATAATAATAAAAAATTAATGGGCTAATAGAGAGATTTCTAATAATTAATTAAACTAGGAGTTTAATTGCAATTTTAGAAATAATAGAGCTTTTAAGAATAAATGTTTTATATAAAGGTTATATTTGATGGAAACCTTATGGGAACACAATTGTTATGGAGATTAAAAATAATATTTTTTTATCTCTCTCTCTCTCAAAAAGACTGAAAAATTTAGAGCTAGAACTCAATAAAGAATTCAGCCAGACCTTTTGTTCTTCTTCAAGCGGTGTTAGACATCCTAGAGAAGAAGATCGTTACTCTTAATTGCTTGTGTGCATACGCTTAGAAGTCGGACACTTGAACAGTTGGTGAATCCATTTCAAAGATCAATAAGAATATCCATTAACGGTAAAAATCTCTAACCTTGTATGAAAATATTATTTGGACAATCATTCTAATAAATTCATAGAGATTTATCTTGGGATTTAAATAGAGCATAAATTTTTAATTTTTCCGTTGCATATTCTATGCCTATAGACTTACAATGGTATCAAAGCCAACTCTATGAATTATTAGAATGAGTTTAATTCTATCACCATGCTTTAAATATCTAATATTAAAATTCATTAGATTGCAAATTGATAATCTAAAAGTTACATTAGGGTTTATGAAACCATAGATCAAGAAAATTCAAGAATGTGTTCTTGACTTGATTATCATCATGTGATGATAAAATTGTTATGGATTATTTTTGAAATATATTAAATCAATGTAGATTCAAAGAAAAACAAATTGATGATGAAAATATAATTTTACATCAAATAAAAATTGTTTTGGGGTGAAAATCGCGTTAAAAAATCTATAGTAAAACAGATTTTCTAGTCCAACTTCAAATATATATAATTTACTCATTTTTAAATTGGATTGTAGCGTTCTTAGAGGATTTGGAAAGATATTGAAGTATAGTTTCATATGACACTTATTTTATTTTCAAATTCAAATTATTTTTTAATATATGATTAAAAAAATTGAATAGTGTTTAAATTAGAAAAATAGTTTTTAAAAAATGCAAATTTTTGTTTGTTCTTAAGATTTAGATTTTGTTTTGGATTGAAATTCTAAATCTGAGTCTTAATTCAACTAAATATATAATTTTTGATTGTTAAAAAATATATTTTGATTAATTAATAATTTTTTTAATTATTAGATTAAATTTTAAAAAAAATTGGAGTTTGATTAGGAATTGAAGCTCCAAAATCCTTAACATATTGAAATTTTGAATTTTAATGAATAAGGAATCTTAATCCTACTTGGAATAGGATTAAAGAAAGTTTCTAAAGCCTAATGATATTAGGAATGTAATATAATGATCAAGGAATCTTAATTATGTTTGGAATACTATTAAGAAAAGTTTATAAAACATAATGGGATTAGGAATGCAATCTATGAAATAATAGTCTTAACTAGAACAAAATTGTTATTAATTGTTTATGTAATTTGATTGTATAAGTTGATAACTATTGGACCTTGTTGAACCTTATTTGATTTCTATTATGAGAAAATACCACTTAAATTATGCTAACAATTTATTGTCTAAGTGTTTAAGTTTCAATAGCACTCAGATCAAAGACAAGTCGCAAAACTCACAAGAACACACGCTAGAGAGATACTAAAAGAAATTCAAAGACATAGAATAGGTTCCAAGGTAATAAAATTAATTTTTTATATCTCTGGTTACAATTATCTAGCTTTAAAAGTGGCTCATACTACTTATAAAATGATTTAACAAAACCATTTTGACTGGACTTATTTCTTTAAAACAAAATTGAAAAATATTTTCAGTGTCACAGGTCATCCAATCGATTGAATAGTTTCATTTGGTCGACTGAATAAGTTTATTCAGTCGACCGAATAAACTTATTCAGTGACTGAATGATTTCATCCAATCGACTAAACAAATCCATTCAGTCGATTAAATGAAATATCTGACACTAATTTGAATTTCAAATAGCCATTTAGTCGACTGAACAAACCATCCAGTCGATAGAATGTTTGAAAATAACAGCAATATTTCAAATCTAAAGGTCTATTCAGTGCATTTAATGCACCAAACCACTCCCAAACGTGATTTTTAAATGAATGACGGCTAGTAGGGTCTTTAACTATAAAAGCCCATCATAAATGAGAGAATATATGAACTCTTAAGCATTTAATCTTCATCTTCTCATTTGATATCATTCAAAGCTTTAAAAAAAAAAATTTATGAGCCATTCTTAACAGCTTTGTACTTCTAAGAGAGATAACATTTCTTTCTAAGAGCAGTAAATACAAGTCTCTCTTGTTTTTGTTCATTCAACTTTCAATCATTGTAAAAAGGAAGAGTTGATGTAACTCTTAGAGTATTTGGGAGTTAAACACTTTGTGTATAGGACTTCTTTAAATGGAAGAGATTGCGTAACGGTTTGGACAACACTCGAAAGTTTCTTGTTTAGTGGATTGCTTCAAGGAGATTCCTTGAAGAGAGTGGACATATGGTCAGAGAAATTCGATATTGTCGAACCATTATAATAGCATTTTCATGCTCTCTTCCTTGTCTCTTTACTTTTAGCTTTATTATACTTGCTCTCTTGTTTGTGCTTGAAAAACTTTTAAAAGTGTTTATTCTGTAAAAGGTTTTAAAAACCTAATTCACCCCTCTCTTGGGTTTGGACTTAGTCTATGATTGATATCAGAGCTTCGTTCTCATTTTTAAGGCTTAAAATCCTTTGAGTTGATCCGATGGCTAACAATAGTTACACTAAAGTTCATTCTTCTACTCGACCTCCTTTATTCAATGACACAAATTATAATTATTGAAAAATAGAATGAAAATCTTTATTGAACAACAAAATTATAATTTGTGAAGGATCATTGAAGAAGGACCTAGAATTCCTACGAAGGATGTAACTATTATAGAAGTCACTTATACAATGTCTAAACTCAAAACTGAGTTTGATGAAGCGGATTGTAGAATGATATCTCTAAATAGTAGAGCTACAAGTACATTATCCATTATACTTAAATGAATATAATAAAATTTTAGTTGTGATTCAGCAAAAGAAATTTGGGACAAACTTCAAGTTACATATAAGGGCACTAGTGAAGTAAAGAAAACAAAACTGATAGGCTAGTGTCCCAATAATAATCTTTTAAAATGTCCCCTATTGAAATCATATCTGAAATGCATTCTCATTTCACTATAATTATTAATGGTTTAAAGCTTCTTGATAGGAACATTGAGAAGCATGAGCTAACAAGGAATATTCTTAGATTGTTGCCACCAAAATGGCAAGCAAAAAAGACATCAATTAAGGAAGCCAAAAATCTTGACATTCTTGAAGTAGAAACTCTTTATGGCTCTCTATTGACCTATGAGTTGGAGGAAATGAGTAAAGATATAAGCAATGAAGAATCAAAGAAAATGAAATCCATTGCTATCATAGCTACCATAAGTAAGAAAGTACAAGAAAAGGAAGTAAGTGAAGGTACTAAAGAAGATGGAGAGATGGCTCTCATCACTAAAAGATTTCACAAGTTCTTGAAGAAGAGCAAGAAGCCTCACACAAAGGACTTCACAAAAAAGGAACTTATGGTGTGTTTTGGTTGCAAGAAACCTGAGCACATCAAGGTGGATTGCCTTACAACAAACAAACCATACAAAAACTTCAAGAAGAAAGCCATGGTTCCTACAACATGGAGTGATCATGATGAGGACATCTTGGATAGTGAAATCAACTATAAAGATATTTCCAACCTTTGCTTGATGGAAATCGATGATGAAAGTGAGATAACTAGTTCTTCCCTCACTAATGATAATGATAGTAGTAATGAGGAATAGATTAAGACAATAAATGAAATACATAAGGAATTAAAGAAATTTAACTCAAAAAATTGCTCTAAAAAAGCAAGTCTCATCCCTCTCTAAGGAGATGGAAGCTCTAAAAGAAGGAAAAGAAAAATTTTCCTTAAAGCTTGATAACCTATCACTTGACACCTTGAAAAATGAAAATGATAATTTGAAAAAGAAAGTGGTGGAGTTAAATAACACTATATCTAGGCCTATTCTTGGAAAAAAAAAACTAGATGAAGTGTTACTTTTCAAAGAATGAGTGAAGAAAAATCTAGTTTTGGTTATTCTCTATTGGGCAAACAAAATCAAAAGAGACTTCCTTTGTTAAAGCAACATGTGTGAATGAACCCTCCACTTCTAAGGCTAATAGCAATGCTGAAAATTTTCCTTTAAAAAATGCTAGTAAGCTTAAGAATGCAAATTACAATTCCAATGCAAAGAATTCAAATGTCAATGCTAGGAATAGAAATCCTAGAAATATTTATGCACATATGTATGGTCATCCTAGAAATAAAAATGCTATGAATATAAAAAATTCACATGCTAGGAATACATATCCTAGAAATAGCTATCATGTATACCATAGAGATAACATGTATGTTCATAACTCCTATGCTAGAAACATGTATATTAGGAATGCTCATCCAAGGAATGATAGATACGCATATTCAAACTATCCTAGAAACTTTTATGACTATCATCATAGGATCATGCATCATCAATATGCCTACAATTATAAAGCACCTTATAATGTTAAGAAAGTATGGGTTCCTAAAGGAGATGTATTTTCTAGGACTAATCCTAAAAGACCCAAGAAATTTTGGGTACCTAAGAGTGCTATTGTCAAATGGAAAAACAAACAAGAGTTTCTTTTAAATCCAAAAAAAAATGTGATTTCAACTTCTTGACCATTATAGCTTTTGCATATGGACTTGTTTGATCCAATAAGCACTATTAGTCTAGGTAGCTATCAATATGCTCTTGTTATTGTTGATAATTATTCAAGATATACCTTTATTATTTTTATTTCTTATAAGAATGAAGCCTATAAAGGTTTTATAAACTTTTGCAAGAAGGTTCAAAATGAAAAAGGAATTTCTATTTCAAGTATTTGATGTGATCATGGAAAAGAATTTGAAAATCAAAGTTTTTCAAAATTTTGTGATGAAAATGGAATTGATCACAATTTTTAATCCCCTAGAACTCCTCAGCAAAATGGTGTTGTTGAAAGTAAAAATAGAATTCTAGAAGAATTTGCAAGAACTTGTGAAAATAGTTTACAAAAATACTTTTGGGCGGAAGCCATAAATACTTTTTGCTATGTTTTAAATAGAGTATTAAGCCTATGCTTAACAAAACTCCATATGAACTATGAAAAGGTAGAAAGCCTAATATCTCTTATTTTCATGCTTTTGATTGCAAATGCTTCATCCTAAATAACAATAAAACTAATTTAGGTAAATTTGACTCTAAGTCCGATGAAGGAATATTCAAAGGATATTAACCTCTAGTAAAGCTTATAGAGTGTTTAACAAAATAACTCTAGTGGTTAAAGAATCCATACATATAGTCTTTGATGAATCTAACCCAATTAGTAGTAGAATAGTCTCTCTTGATGATGATGTAGATTTTATTCCAAGAGCGGATGTCTCTACTCCTATTATTGACCCTAAGGAATGCCAACGTCATACAAATCAAGGGGTAGATGCCCCCAAACTTGATCAACCCTCTACAAGTCAGCAAGGAAATGAACTTCCCAAAAATTGAAGGTATACGAATTATCACCCAATCAACCAAGTGATTGGTGATCCTTCATAAGGGGTAAGAACTCGATCTTCTATGAGAAATATTTGTAATTGTGTAGATTTCTTATCTCAAGTAGAATCTAAGACTTTTATTGAAGCTAAAAAAGATGTTGATTGGAAAAATGTTATGCAAGAAGAGTTAAATCAATTTGAAAGAAATAAAATTTGGACTTTAGTTCCTAGACCTAAGAATCATACTATCATAGGAACTAAATAGATATTTAGAAACAAAATGGATGAAAATGAAATTGTGACTTTGAACAAAGCTAGACTTGTTGCTAAGGGTCACAATCAGGAAGAAGGAATAGACTTTGATGAGACCTATGCACCCGTAGCTAAATTAGAAGCAATTTGAATGTTGCTAGCTTTTGCATGCGTTAAAATTTTTGAACTATTTCAAATGGATGTGAAAAATGCTTTTTTAAATGGATTTATTGAAGAAGAGGTGCATGTTGAACAACCTCTTGGTTTTGAAGATCCTAATCTTCCAAACCATGTTTATAAGCTTTCTAAACCCTTTTATGGGTTAAAGCAAGCTCCAAGAGTATTGTATTAAAGGTTAAGAAATTTTTTACTTGAAAATGGCTTTACAAGGGGAAAAATAGATACAACTCTTTCTACAAAAACTCATAAACATGACACCCTCTTAGTCCAAATATATTTTCTAATAAATCTATGTGTCAAGAGTTTGCTAAGTGTATGCAAGATGAGTTTGAACTGAGCATGATGGAAGAACTCAACTACTTCCATGATCTTCAAATCAAACAAATTAAGGGAAGAATCTTTATCAACCAATGCAAATACACAAAAGACCTGGTAAAGAGATTTGGGATGGAGAATTAAAAATCTATTGGCACTACCATGAGCTCCTCTACAAAACTTGACTTAGATGAGGGAGTTGTATAGACACTAAGACTTATAGAAGGATGATAGGGGCTTTAATATATTTAACTGCTAGTAGACCTGATCTAATGTTTAGTGTATACATGTGTGCAAGATTCCAAGGTAATCCTAAGGACTCTTATATAGTTGCTGTAAAAATAATTTTAAAATATTTGCATGGTAGATTACACCCAAAGAATAATGCGATAGTTGTAGCACAGCTTTGGGGTGTCGATTCCACAAAGAGACAAATTTAAAGAATAGCAGAAGGAACAAAGAAACTAAAGAAAAAAATTAAATGATTAATGGAAAACAAAGATTAATTTTTAAATGCAAATTAAAGTGAAGCAAAGTGACTAATGGAGAAAGTACTCAAATTTGACAAACAGTAAAGCGTCGGGAATCCTTTGCACAAATATAGTATTTTAATTATTCTTAATTCATTGAATAACTCAATTGGGAACTCAATTCCCAAAATTCCCAATCGGAATGTGTAGATTTATAAACCAAGATTAAACCAAATGTAACCCTTTGAAAAATCATTCACCACTTTTAAATACGTAAATTATTATCACTATTGAGAATATTCAACGACGACACTATACTCAGGAAGCGATATTACAGCAAAGAATTAAATCAATATAGATAAATAATTGATCTAAACATAATCAAAGAGCTAATCCATTCAATAGAGAAAGCATGACTGAATCCATAAACAAAATAAATTCTTCGATTATTCGAAGAAGAAAACATCACGAATGATTTGAGAATGATAAAACAAAAAAGTTTTAGTAATTGAAAATCAAATACATAAATTAAAAAATAAACAAAAATATCATCTACTGTTCAAGTTCATCCCAAGCCCCACTTGAGAATTTAGTTACCCATAAATATAATAGACAACAAAAATCTAAAGGGAAAAATTAGAGTAAACATTAAAGTGCTAAACTTTAAACTTTAAAACTTAAAAGAAATAAATTAAAACTAATAATACATGGAGAGAGAAATTCTACCCGCAACTGCTGTGTGGTGCTTCCCCCGATTGGTAGCAAAATCCTCCAGATTGCACCCCTTGGTAGTAAAGCCTCCGAGATTGCACACCTTTTTAATGAAGTGAAATGGGGCTTTTATAGGGGAACTCCATGAGTGCAACGTGTTTCCAATCCGGTGTGGGATGTGGGATTTAAGCCCTCACATACCCTTCAAAACTTCTGCCCATGATGAAATCACGCACAGCTTGACCTTTATCTACTAAAACTGCTATAACTTTCTCTAGAAAAATCATATTTACAAGCTGTAAAATTCTTCAGAAAATAGACATCCGGATCTTTCCAAGCATATATAGATCATCTCCTGGTTCTTCCTGAATCATTACAGTTTAATCCGTAAAAATCACTTCTACCACGTTCAAATCACGCATAGCCTGACATTTTTCTACTAAAACTACCATAACTTTCTCTAGAAAAATCATATTTACGAGCTATAAAATTATCCAGAAAATAGACATCCAGATCTTTCCAAGAATTTATGGCTCATCTCCTGATTCTTCCAGAATCAATATAGTTTAATCCGTAAAAATGACTGATTTGTACGGACAATTCTGGCAATTTAGTGAAACTCCTTTCCAAGTGCTTGTAAGCTTGTAAAACAATGAAAAAAATAACTCAAAGTAACAAATTCCTAAGCTAACAAATGTAAATCAATGGGCCAAAATATGCAATATTTAACACTCATCAAATACCCCCAAACTTACATTTTGCTAGTCCATTAGCAAAACAAAATAATAAAAAAAACCATATAAAAAACAAAGAACACAAAGATAAATCCATCATTCATGGTGTCCAAATATTTAAGTAGCACACAAAACCATGATATTCATTCATAAGCAAGCCTAAAATATAAACCCATCTTCGCAATGAATAGGAATTTTAAAATCTAATTACTTACAAAAGGCAGGCTAAGGCATCACTAGTCTGACTTAGTGTAAAGTGAATTAGCATATAAAGATGAGGCTTCCAAATAACTTCAATGTGTAATGTCTCAATGTCTCAAGATTCACAGAATTTCTCATCAGAATGAACAACAATGGCATAGTTTTATTTTCTTCTCTATTTTATTATAAGACTCTGCTATGTTTAGTTCCCTTCAGCTTTCTAATTGACCTATGTAGTGAGTGTTGAGTCAATGACTCCCAAACCAGATGGTTTTAGGGCATTAGGTGTAAAGAAACCCCTAAGGACTTACTAACTCGAGTCAAAAAGGCTATGAAACTAAACTGGCCTTAATGCTACCAAGCAAAATTCCCACCTTTTGACGTGAACACTCACTGCTTACTGAGGCAAAAGGTCCAGTTACTCAGCGGAAAGTTTCTCAATGATCATTACGAATAAAATTCCCACCTTTTGACATGAACATTCACTGCTTACTAAGGCAAGAGGTCCAGTTACTCAGTGGAAAGTTTATTAATGATCATCATGAGCATTTTTCTCTTTTTGTGCATTTTTTTTATTTATACTTTTCTATGCCAAAGAGTTTATCCAACAAGTTATCTAGTTTCAGTTAAGTCATGGAAACATAAACATTAAAATCACATGTCATACCTCATACTATTTTGTGCTAATGTGCTTGTGTCAGATTAGATCAAACATGTGAATTCTCAAATGCTTAAAGTAAGTAACAAAATTTTAAAACTCTATCGTCAAATCATATGTTCAAGATTTTAAGCTCACCAATGACATCACATCACAGTATTCGTTTAGATCAACCAAAATTTCAAAACAATCATGAACATGCATTTATCTTTTCAATAATATATAAAAAAAAACTGGGACAAAGTATGTGTGAATGTGTCTCCCATACCCCCAAACTTAAAGTACACAGTGTCTCCAATGTATGAATAACATGGAAAGAGCTGACCTAGGAGACGGAGAACTAGCTGGATTGGTATAGCTTATAGGACACCCCCAAACTTGAACTGATGTACACATTGTCCCTGAAAAAGAAATACTAAAGTAATACTGAAAAACAAAAAATATTAAAAATAAACAGTAACAAGAAATATGAAAAACAATAAAAATAAAAGGATATGATGTGGTGCCTCCCATGAGCGCTAAGTTTAATGTCTTCAGCCAGACTCAAGTGTCACCTAGACCAAGGAAAACATGCTTTAAACCCTTAGACAGAGGCTTCAATTCAACTTTGGGTGCTTCCACACTTGAAGAAATTTGTTTTGCACTTCTCTCAAGCAACTCCTCAAACTTCGGTTGCCATGCCCGAGTGTCATAATCATGAGTTCTATCAAAAATAGCACAAACATCGACTACATCGGATGGATCACTGATAGAATCAGACTCAGAATTAACAAGAAAATACTCAAAGGGATCAAAATCATGAGCTATAGAAACTCCCTTATCAATGAATGAGTCAATCATGTATGCTTGATGGCTCTTGTCATCATCTTCTGACTGTTTTGCAATATGGAAGATATTCACCTCGAGGGTCATGTTTCCAAAAGACAGCTTCATGAGTCCATTCCTGCAATTAATAAGAGCATTAGAAGTAGTATTAACAATAGAGCTAGTGTCAAGGATTAGGAAATCAACAGGATAATAAAATTTGTCAATTTTAATTAGAACATCCTCTACCACACCTCGGGGTACTTTGACTGAACGGTTAGCCAATTGCAATACCACAGTGGTTGATTTGATTTCTCCCAACCTCAACTGCAAATAAATAGAATATGGCATTAAATTCACGCTAGCTCCTAAATCTAGCAAAGCTTGCCCAAACTCATGATTTCCAATGCCGCATGCAATGGTTGGACAACCAGGATCCTTTACTTAGGAGAAATTCACTGTTCAATTAGAGCACTAACTTGCTCTGTCAGAAAAGGTTGTCTTCTTCACATGGTGCTTCCTCTTAACTGTACACAAATCCTTAAGAACTTTTGCATAAGTAGGAATTTGTTTAATCACATGCAAAAGAGGAAGATTGATTTTTACTTGCCTTAGATTCTCTAGGATTTCATTGTTTGGATCCAGAGTTCGCTTGCTTGATTTTAAAGCCTGAGGGAATGGTACCTTAACAGGACTCTTTGTCACCTCAGGTTCCTTAGGTAGCTCGGCATCACTACTATCTTGACCCTTTTCCATATCCTTTGATTTTTCCGTTGTTGGGATGTGTAATGACTTACCACTTCATGTCACAATGGCCTTCACATTCTTTAGATTATTTTGTGCCATGTGTTGACCATAGGGTGTGGACTGAGCTTGAGAAGAGAACTTACCTCGCTCATTCACACTCAAGAAGCTCATCAATTTGGACACTTGGCTCTTTATCTCCTTATTTTCTTCAACAACCTGCGTAATTAAAGCTTCATATTTTTTGTTAGTCTTACCTTGTGCCTCAATAAAAGCATGCAAAGTGTCTTCTAAAGGACTCTTAGAGATGAAGGTGCATGATATGGTGTAGGATATGAAGGTGCACGTGTGTTGGCTTTAAGTCCCTAGTCTTTAACACATCTAGCTCCCTAGTGAGCATCTCGACCTTAGCCTTTAGGTTATCCTCTTCCATGAGATGGTAAATTCCACCACCATTTGGGTTTACTGTAGGGCATGACCTATTTGTGCTCTCAGTAGCACTAGGTCCAGTCCAAGTGTGAGCTTTTTCAGCAAGCTCATTGAGGTATTTTATGGCCTCATCAGGATCTTTCTGTAAGAACTCACCATTACACATCATCTCCACAAATTGGCGCTCTCTAGGTGTAAGTCCTTCATAAAAATAGCTCACTAAGTGCTAATTCTCATACCCATGGTAAGGACACATACTCAACAACTCCTTAAATCTCTCCCACGTCCGATACAAAGTTTCATTGTCCTTTTGTGCAAAGGTGGAGATTTGCCTTTTTAGAGCGTTCGTCTTATGTTAGGTAAAGTATTTATTAAAGAAAACCTAAGTCATCTCATTCCGTGACCCAATAGATCGTGGTCTCAGTGAGTATAGCCAACTCTTAGCTCTATCCTTCAAAAAGAAAAGAAAGAGCTTAAGTCTCACAATGTCATCAGTTGCATTTTGACTATGAAAAGTCGTAACTACTTCCTCAAACTCCCATATGTGCACATATGGGATTTCATTTTCCAAGCCATGGAACATAGGGAGTAACTGTATCATCCCTCTTTTAAAATCCAGTTGGTGAGTATTAGCTGGAAACATGATGCATGACGGTGTGGCTATGCGTGTACGGTGGAGGTAATCCTAGATGGTCTTAGTTGGTTGATCTCCGTGTTCACTCATTTCTTTAGGACTAGATGGATTGACAAATAAAGGATTTAAAAAGTTTGATTCTGACTCTAGCACAAGCTTACAAGCAAATCTACCCAAGGCGTCTCAATATCTATGCATGCAAGGTAACAAAATAATAATAAAAAATACTATAAAAAGAAAGAAGGGAAAAAGAAAAAAATAATGCAGCAACCTAAAGAAGGAATGAAGTTACCACCTTTACAAACTGCTGAAAAGAAAAACTATCTAGCAATTCTTCTACCGTCTCCTCGGCAACAGCGCCAAAATTTGATTACGCCCAAAGAATAACGCGATAGTTATAGCACAGATTTGGGGTGTTGATTCAACAGAGAGACAAATTTAAAGAATAGTATAAGGAACAAAGAAACTAAATAAAAATATTAAATGATTAATGGAGAAAAAAGAAGAATTTTTAAATGCAAATTAAAGTGAAGCAAAGTGATTAACGGAGAAAGTACTCAAATTTTACAAACAGTAAAGCATGAGGAATCCCTTGCACAAATCTAGTATTTTAATTATTCTTAATTCATTGAATAACTCAATTGGGAACTCAATTCCCAAAATTCTCAATCGGAAGGTGTAGATTTATAAACCAAGATTAAACCAAACGTAACCCTTTGAAAAATCATTCACAACTTTTAAAATACGTAAAATATTATCACTATTGAGACAAAGATCTGGATGTCTATTTTCTGAAGAATTTTACGGCTCGTAAATATGATTTTTCTAGAGAAAGTTATGGTAGTTTTAGTAGAAAAATGTCAGGCTGTGCATGATTTCAGCTTGGGCAGAAGTTTTGAAGGGCATGTGAAGGCTTAAATCCCACATCCCACATCGGTTGGAAACACATTCTCTATCCCACATCTCACATCAGATTGGAAACACATTGCACTCATGTAGTTCCCCTATAAAAGCCTCATTTCACTTCATCAAAAATGTGTGCAATCTCGAAGGCTTTACTGCCAAGGGGTGCAATCTAGAGGATTTTGCTACCAATCGGGGGAAGCACAGCACAACAGCTGCGGGTGGAATTTCTCTCTCCTTGTGTTGTTAGTTTTAATTTATTTCTTTTAAGTTTTAATGTTTAAAGTTTAGCACTTTAATGTTTGCTCTAATTTTTCCCTTGAGATTTTTGTTGTCCATTATATTTATGGGTAACTAAATTCTCAAGTGGGGCTAGGGATGAACTTGCACAGTAGATTGTATTTTTGTTTATTTTTTAATTTATATATTTAATTTTCAATTACTAAAACTCTTTTGTTTTATCATTCTCAATTCATTGGTGATGTTTTCTTCTCTGAATAATCGTAGAATTTATTCTGTTTATGGATTCAGTCATGCTTTCTCTATTGAATGGATTAGCTCTTTGATTATGTTTGGATTAATTATTTATCTATATTGATTTAATTCCTTGCTGCAATATCGCTTCCTGAGTATGTTCATCTCCTAGTTCTGCCCGAATCATTACAGTTTAATCCACAAAATTCACATCTACCACGCTGAAATCACGCACAGCCTGACCTTTGTCTACTAAAACTACCATAACTTTCTCTAAAAAAATCATATTTATGAGCCATAAAATTCCCTAAAAAATAGACATCCGGATCTTTCCAAGCATATATGGCTCATCTCTTGGTTCTTCCAGAAACAATATAGTTTAATCCGCAAAAATGACTGATATGTACGGACAATTCTGGAAATTTAGTGAAACTCCTTTCCAAGTGTTTGTAAACTTGTAAAAAACGAAAAAAAACAACTCAAAGTAACAAATTCCTAAGCTAACAAATGTAAATTAAGGGGCTAAAATATGCAATATTTGGCACTCATCAGTACTCAAAATCTAGGGTTATGTTATTCTAGAAGATCACTTTTGAACTTGTTGGGTACTTGAATGTTGATTTTTCCAATTGTAGGTTGGATAGAAAAAAAATTAGTGGAACATGCCAATTTTTGGGTGCTATGTTAACTTCTTGGCTTTCAAAGAAACAAAATTCAGTTGCATTATCAATCTTCGAAGCGAAATATGTGGCCATCGGTAGTTGTTGTGTACAAGTTTTATGGATGAAGCAGTAACTAGAAGATTATGGCATGCGTTTTATAAATCTTCCAATTCATTGTGACAACCCTAATTCAACATTCTAGAACCCAACATATTGAGATAAGACACCACTTTTTAAGAGATCATGCTCAAAATGGTGATATTAAACTAGATTTCATCCCCTCAAAAGATCATATTACTGATATTCTTACAAAACCTTTGATTGAAGATAGATTTTGTAAAATTAGAATGTTAATGGGTTTAAGAAACTATGAAATATTGTGTGCTTAATTGCATTTACATTCATCATGTGCATATATACCATTGAGTGAATGAAGATAGATCCTCAATTTGATGTTTTCATCACTCAAAATGGCATAAAAAAAGTAAGACTTGCAAAATTTCAAACTAGAGTTCAGATTTTTCTTTGAACATCCTGATCCTGTCGACTGAATAAGATCATTCAGTCGACTGAATGGAGAAAAAACTTCATTTAGTCAACTAAACAACCTTCGGTTAAACGACCTTCGGTTTTGAACTTGAACTATCTATCATTCTTTTAGTCGACTGAACGCTTTTATCCAATCGACTGAATGCATGATATTTTATTTTATTTTTTAAATAATAACCTAATTCATTTGAAAACTCCATTAAAACTGAAACTAAGCTTCTCTCTCTCAAATTTCAATTTTTTCCTTAAATTTCCATCATTTCAGTCACGATTTACCCTCAAATCAATAACCTAGTCTCTTAAACCTCCTAATTTCTTCAAAATCTGTCTCTCCCAAATATGAAAAACCCTAACCTACTCGTCTCTCTCTAAAATCCAAAACCCTATCCTCCCAAAATCCCTGTTTTCCTCTTTAAACCTGTGCAACTTCTCGTGGTTATTCAATGGAAAGTCATCCCAAGCGTATCAAGACCCTAGCGCAAAAGAAATCACCCTTCCATAGGGAAAAGAGCAAGAGAAAAGTGGGAAAAGGCAGCAACCCTCCATAAGAGGGTCTTGTTGCTTCAAATTTCATAGACGAGGACGCTTAAGCAGTGTATGATTCTTCCATAAAGTTTAAGACTATCATGCCTAGTAAACCAATTGATTTCTCTATGCTTAGGTTCAAAATTTTACCCTTAGGCCCCTGTTTGACCATTTAGGGTGGACTGATCTAGTGACTATTAGCGAAAAATTCTATCCTAGGCACATACATCAGTTCTACTCTAACCTTAAACAGTCATAATCCCACCCTCTTAAATTTTCAACCATGGTTATGGGAAGGGAACTCTCTCTATCTCTTAGTGTTCTCTTGAAAATCTTAAAATTTCCTACAAAGGGGATTAAGTGGATAGAAGATGGGTGGCCCACTTATTTTAACTATCAGGAGGCCTGTAGGGTTGTCAAGGGCAATAGGTCTTACGTTTATGGGATCTAAGCATATAACACCTACTTTAACGTTCCTTTATACTCTATGATGCTAAACCTAGTAGTAAAGTGGACCTTAAATCCTCATATAGGTAGTAGAACTAGCCCTTCCAAGATAGACATCGTCCTCAACTATTGCCTTATAACTAGTACTCCTTACAACCTATACCAATTAATCATCAGTAACATGATCTCTGGGCATGATAGTAACATTGGTCATTTACCTTATGGTATGATCATAACTTTAATCCTTAAGTACTATGAGGTACATCTTCCTAAGAATGAATCTAAGGAATTAGAGTCCATTAATGTTATCAATGACTTATCGCTCAAGAAGATGGGTTTTTTTTTATTGAGGATAATGTGGTCATCCCTAAGCCTAGAAAGAATATAAGGATAGGAAATGAAGCCTCTGGTGAAGTAGCACCAACACCCGAGGTTCGTAAGAGGACTCAGCTAGAGGACAGCTGATTTAGGAGTTTTAGGAGGCTCTCAAGATGCAATCTTTGAGGCTTTGGCAAGCCTTCATGTCACTATGACCAACATGTAACAGGCCACTGATACCAAGCTTGAGGATTTGAGGATTGGATTACGTGTTGTGTTTGATGATCTCACAACTTTTCGAACTAACTCTTAGAATGCTATGGATGAGCTTAGATATTAGAATGTGGTCATTCGCGATCAGCTGAGAGAGATTTAAGACCATCTTTGTGCACCTGGCTTCCCCCTTCTATCTCCGGAATGGGCTCACTGATTTTCTATCTATTTTTATCCATATGTTTTTAGAACTCCAAAAACCTTTGCAAGTAACATTTCACTTATTTTTACTTTCTTATGCACTTTTGGAATGTTATAGCTCATTCGAGCTTTTTACTTTGATGATGGATATTTTTCTTGGCTCATAGGAGCCTTAAATTTATGGATGGATACTTTTATTTATGGTTATTAGACTGCTTTTCTGTCTTATTTATGGTTCTTTCTAGGAGATCTTAATATCTATGTTTTGAGCCAAATTTTTGCATACAGGTTTATCTACTTCTTATCTTTCTATCTTTGGTAACAGAGTTATTTATTTTCTTCATTTTATACTCCTTTTTGTGTTGTTGACAAAAAAAAAGGGAGAAAAGATAAAACTCTACATATCTATTTGTATGCATAGATTTCAGGGGAGCTAGGCTCCTTGTTTGAAAGATTTATAGATATATTAATTGCCCTTGTTGTCTTTGAAACTTGCGGGAGGATTTTATCCTAAAAACAAAGGAAACTTTATCCCTTTTATGCAAAATTCTAACACTTAGATTGTAAAATCTGTTTTTCTCTTGATAGTTTTGTCATCATAAAAAATGGGGAGATTGTTGACCCTTATTTGATTTTAATTATGACAAAACACTACTTAAATTATTCTACTAGTTTATTGTCTAAGTGTTTAAGTTTTAATAACGCTCAGATCAAAGACAAGGCACAAAAATCACAAGAATACATGCTAAAGAGATACTAAAAGAAATCCGAAGACATAGAATATGTTCGAAGGTATCAAATTAAAGTTGTAAATCTCTACTTACAATTACCTAGCTTTAAAAGTGGCTCATAATACTTACAATTTTTTTTAAACAAAACTGCTTTGACTAGACCTCTTTCTTTAAAACGAAACTGAAAATTGTTTTTAGTGTCACAGGTCATCCAGTCGACTGAATGACATCTAGTCGATTGAATAAGTTTATTTAGTTGATTGAATAAGTCCATTCAATTAAATGATTTCATCCAGTCGATTAAATGAAGGTAAGAAACTTCTACCTTCTGATTTAGTCAACTGAACAAATCCATTCAGCCGACTGAATAAAATACCTAACACTAATTTGAATTTCAAATAGCCATTCAGTCTACTGAACAAACCATCCAGTTGACTGAATGTTTAAAAACAACGGTAATATTTCAAATATGAAGATCTGTTCAGTGCATTTAATGCACCAAACCACTCCCAAATGAGATTTTTAAGCAAGTAACGACCAGTATGGTATTTAATTATAAAAGCTCATCATAAATGAGAGAATATAATAACTCTTGAGTATCTAATCTTCATCTTCTCATTTGATATCATTCAAAGCTTTCAAAAACTTTATGAGTCATTCTTAAAAGCTTTGTACTTCTAAGAGAGATAACTTCTTCTTTGTAAGAGCATTAAATACAAGTCTCTCTTGTTTTTGTTCATTAAATTTTCAATCATTGTAAAGAGAAAGAGTTGATGTAACTCTTAGAGTGTTTAGGAGTTAAACAGTTCATGTAAAGGACTTCCTTAAACAGAAGAAATCGTGTAACAGTTTGGGCAACACCTAGAAGTTGCTTGTTTATTGGATTGTCGGAGAAATACGATATTGCCAAACCACTATAAATTCTGTTTGCATACTCTCTTCCGTATCTCTTTACTTTCAGCTCTATTATACTTACTCTCTTGTTTGTACTTGAAAAAAAAATTAAAACTAATTTATTTCGCAAAAAGTTTTAAAACCTAATTCACCCCCTTCTTGGGTTTGGACCTTACTCTACAAGACCTTAGCAATTGGTTAAATTTGTGGCATTATTTTTGGTTATTCAATTTTAAATGGGATTTGCGAACCTCGCCTTCTCTTATTTCTCTTAATATAAATTTCTCTCTTCCTCCAATGTAATTCCCTTTGACTTCTTATCAAGGTTTCTGACCAAGTGATTTACTTTATTGGCTCAAGTAAATCACACTTAGAAATTCCATTATCAATCACTTAGGTTAATATATATATATATGTATGCATGTGATGTATGTTTGTTATGCATTTATTTAGATTATAACGTATTATATGTAATTGATGCATGTTTAAATGATGAGACCAAATCTAAAGACCCAAATCCCTCACATGCAAAAGGTTAATATTAAGTTGTAAACAGAAATCATTAGGAATGATTATTCGTAGCCTTCCATCATTATAGTCAATATGTGTAGTTTCTTATGTGTGTAAATTTGTTGCACAAATGTAAGCTTTACACCTATAGGAAAATTATATTGACTATTAAACATATGATGTATATGAGGTAAACAAATGGTATAGCTTTGTTGCGCAAACGTAAATATTATATCACTAATTTACACTAAAAAGGAATGGTGGGCTTGACTTAATTAAAATGGATATGATTTGTTGCACATAAGGTCATATATATTTAAGAAGTTAAATTATGATTGAGAATTGAATGAGATGCAAATGATATTAGTTATCTAACTATCAAGTGCATTATAGTTTGTTGTGCAAACGTAAGGTTCTAATGCACAAGTGATAGGATCCCAATCCGCACTAGGAAACCTTCCAAAAGGGTTTTTCACTTTCCACACCGAGGGTTGTGAGAATAAAAATGAATAGTGGGAGGTACATTTAGATTAAAGACCAAATATTTATGGTAGTTAATAATATGAATAGACGCTAATTTTATATGTTGTTAATCGTAGATCACAATAACTAAACCAACTATCATGCATACTTGATGCATACAGACTGATTGGTCCAATCTCCTAGATTGGCTAAGGAATTTGAGAATTGTTCTCAATTCAGAAAAATGACTTAGTTTCTTAATAAGTCACTTCTAGCAACTAATGCTGAAAATTTTCTGGAAGACGAGATCGCTACCTATAAGAAGTGGCAAGAGGATGACATATGGGCTAGGCACTACATGCTAACATCTATGTGTAATGAGATTTAGAAGAAATATGACAAGATGAAAATTTCTTATGCAATATTGCTTCATCTACAATAGTTGTATGGTGAGCATAACCTCTTTAGGGCTAGGATGCCCGAAGGATCATTAATCCATGAGAATGGATTAAAGATTATCAATGATATCGAGTATTTAGACTGAATCGTTTTAGTATGGATGTGGAATTAAGTAATAACTTAATTTTTCAATCCTATCCGAACCCATTATCGTAGTATGTTATGAACTACAACATGAACGAGTTTAAAGCTACACTTCTAGAACTTGTTATATGTTGAAGACTACATAAGCTACGATCAAGAAAGGTTAAGATATCCACTATGCTTATTGTTAGTGCTTTTTCCACTAAAATAAAGTCTTGAAGAAGAAGAAGAAGAAACCATTGAAAGCAAAGGGAGGTGTCAAGAAGACTATTTCGTCAAAAGCTAAGAAAGATAAGGGACAATGCTCTCCTCATGGCAAGGTTGGGCAATGGAAGAGAAACTGAAAGGACCACCTTAAAAGACAAGCCTTTGGAAGGAAATTCTTAGTTTTCCTTTAATGAAACTAACTTATTAGTTAATAATGCTTCTACTTGAGTATTGGATACCGAGTATGTTCTCGCATTTGTAACAATTTGCAGGTGTTGAGAAAAAACAAATAACTAAGTAAGGAGAAGTTAAGCTTCGCCTTGGAAATGGAGCAAGTGTTACTGCATTAGCCATATGGACTTATTACTTAATTTTACCATCTAGAAGTAGACAATAAAATATTTCATATGGAACAGCAAAAGAAAAGAGATTATGATCTAAATCATTCATATATGTGGCACTTAAGACTAGGTCATATCAATGAGGATAATGCAAACAAGTTGATAAAAGATGGATTCTTAGATCTATCAGATTGTGAATCCTATCGAACCTATGAACCTATCTCATAGAAAGATGAGTAGATCTCCATTTAGTGGACATAGAGGAAGAGCTACAGATGTATTAAGGTTAATACATAATGATGTATGTGGGCCCCTAAAAGTTAATTCTAGAGGAGGTTACTCCTACTTCATTACCTTTACTGAAAATCACTCAAGGTATGGGTACGTGTACCTAGTGAAGTACAAATCTGAATCATTTGAAAAGTTCAAAGAATTCAAAAGAGAAGTTAAAAAGAAAATTGGGAAAGGTATTAAAGCTCTTTGATTTAATCGAAGAGGCAAATATTTGTTTAATGATTTTCTCAATTATCTCAAAGAGAATGAGATTATCTCTTAGTGAACTCCTTTTGGAGTCACACCTTATAGGATATGGTACGGTTCATGATGAGTTACACTAATCTTCCTATATCCTTTTAAGGATATGTTGTCTTAACCGCCACATACTTATCAAACAAAGTTCTCTTAAAGGCAGTTCCTGAAACGCTATATAAGATATGGAAAGGGAGGAAACCTAATCTTAAACACGTTAAGATTTTGGGTTGTCCCACCTATGTAAATAAGTTACATACACACAAGTTGGGAACTAGGTCTGACCAATGTAGGTTTGTGGGATATCTTAAAGAAAGTTTGGGATATTATTTCTATCAAGGAACAAAAGATGTTTGTTTCCAAGTATAGTACCTTTTTTCTAGGAAAAGAGTTTACGCTAGAAGGAAGCAGTGAGAGGAAGATAAATCTTCATTACGCGTAACAAGAACCACAACCTAGTACTATTTAAATTGATGAACCTAAATCAATAGATCTTCCTAATATACAACCAGTTCGTAGATCTAGCATAATACCCTAGGCTCTAAAGAGACATGAATTTCTCATAAATGGTGACCTAGAGGTACGCCTTATAAATGATAAGGAACTTTCTACCTATGAAGAAGGGATTATAGACATTGATTTAGAGAAGTGGTTAGAAGCCATGAAATAGAAATGAATTCCATGTACTCCAACAAAGTATGGACTTTGGTCGATGCACCTAAAGGTATAGTAGGTTACAAATGGATCTTTAAGAGAAAGATTGAAGTATATGGAAATATAGAGACCTATAAGGCAAGGCTAATAGCGAAGGGTTCTAAGAAAAGATAAGGAATTGACTTTGACGAAACCTTCTCTCTAGTGGCCATGCTTAAATCCATTAGGATTTTACTTACAATAGCTACATACCATGACTATGAGATATGATTGATGGATGTAAAGACTACATTCATTAATGGAAACATAGAGAAGGATATGTATATGACACAACCTGAGGATTTTACATCTAGTGGTAGTGACCACAAGGTATGAATGCTTCAAAGATTCATTTATGGATTAAAGCAAGTTTCTAGAAGTTGGAGCATTCATTTTGATGAGACAATCAAATCGTGTGATTTTATCAAAAAAGAAGATGAACTATGTGTGCATAAGAATGTTAGTGGGAGCATTGTGACATTTTTGGTGTTGTACATTGATGACATACTACTCATTGGGAATGATGTAGGTATGTTACAATCAGATAATGTGTTGTTTTCAAAGAACTTCTCCATGAAAGATTTGGGAGAAGTATCTTATATTTTGGGGATAAAGATTTATAGAGATAGATCTAGATGGATGCTAGGCTTATCCAATTTTGTTTACATGGACAACATGCTAAAAGGTTTTAGTAAGGAAAATTCCAAGACGAATCCTAGAATCTCTCACAAAAGAAATTTCCCCAAAGACACCTAAGGAGATAAAGAATGCATTAGTAGAATGGATCCATCATGTATTCCATGTTATGTGCAAAGCCTGATTTTACATATGCTCTAAGTGTTACGAGTAAATATCAGTCCAATCTAGGTGAGGGTCACTTAATAGCTGCGAAGAACATTCTTAAAGTCTTGAGAAGAACTAAAGATTTGTTCTTCATAAATGGAGAAGACGATTTGAAATTTAAAGCCTTCACAAGGTCTAGTTTCAATTTGAAAAAAAATAACAATAAGTCAATATACAAATAAGTGTTCACATTAAATGGTGGAATATTGAGTTGAAAATGTTATAGGCAAGTGACCATTGTGTATTCGACCATGGAGGCCGATTACGTTATTGTATCTAAGGTTGCGAGGAAAGTTGTTTGGATAAAGAAGTTCATCACTAAGATTGGTATGGTTTCTAACATTGTGAGTTCAGTATAATGATACTGTGACAACAATGGAGCTGTGACATAGGTGTAAGAACTAAGATCTCATAAGAAATCCAAACATTTCATGCATCAATTTCATTTGATTAGAGGAATCACTAGAACAAGTAATATAAAGAAGAAAGAGTTTTATCAACAAATAATATTGTGAATCCAGTAATGAAAGCAATGAGTATGAGATACCTAGACTATTGGCTTTAGTACAAGTGGGAGATTAATGATAGTATACTCTTCGAATCAATAACACTTGATGGTATAGACATATTACTTTTAATGAATCTTATTCATTTATTGATAATAAAATATTATTATTGACATTTATTTTATTTATCATTTTCATTACAAATCACTGTATATGTATTACATGATAAAGCCTATAGAATAAGAGCAATAGAACTGCAGTAATTTTGGTTGTATTTTTATGCAGAATCTTGAATAAATGAGTTCTTGTTATTGTTTCCCATGGACGATGTCAATAACTTGATACGAAAAATCTGCCAAGCAAACAAACAGATTCGATGGGGTACCTACATACGCAAAGACAGAAGAAGCCCTAAGGAGTCGCCAAAGGACCGGAGGAGTTGTTCCTCCGGGGGGACTCTCCGATGCGTAAGTTAGTAATATGAGAACTAGAGAAAACAGAAAGTAAAAAGGCTAGAGAATTTTGAGCTATGAATTGTGTTTACTTATGATAATGAGCTTTTACATAGAGTTTAGGAGTATAGTCCAATTAGGAAAGTAATTAATGCTGAGTGTCATAGTAGAATTAGGGTTCCATAGGCTAGAGTGTTCTAATAGAACTAAGGATTCCATAGGTTCGAGTGTCCAAGTAAAGTTAAACTTTTGGTGTGAAATTATTGTTTCACCCTTTGCCACGTGTAACTATCTGGTTGGTTACTTTGTCTTGTTTTTGAAATTATCTTCCTACTTTTGGAGGGTGCCATATGTCGTTATATATATATTGATTAGGGAATTTTCCCCTATGTCAATATATATATATATATATATATATATATATATACACACACTATAAATTAATTATATAATAAAGATGACAAACAAATAAGACACAAATATATTTTGTATCTACAATTTTTTTATGTTACTAATATTTTTTTTTTTGTTAAAGTGATTTTATATTAAAAGTACATGATTGATTTGATTAAAATACAAACTCGCGGCATCATTATCCATATAAGTGGGAAAAACAACTAATATATAAATTGGACAAACAATCCACATGTTGGTGGGAGTCAAACTTAAGACCACAAAGTCCCAAAGCCCCAACTTTAGTCTTTTTACCACTGAACCAAAGTGTCATTGGCGATGTTACTAATATTTATAATATCTTGATGCACTTGTATAAGTATACGTATATATACACTGTTAATTTTTAGACATTATTGTGTTATCAAAAAATTATTTATTGTATATAATTCTATTCAAGGGTATATTAATAAATTAGTATGTCTTCATTTGATTCCATTTCAACAGTTTAACATTTGAACCAGCCAATGTAATCCATTCTAGCATGATTCCATTATAGCCTAATAATTTTATTACAGTTTCAATTCATTCCAACAATCAAATTTATTCGTTTATGTTTAGATTGATAGAGAATAAGAGTAGAATAACACTTTCAAATTCTATAATTTCTATGGAGTTTATTATGCAATACTGATGTAGCTGTGAACAAAGAAAAGAAAAGAAAAAGACTTCAAGGTTGGGATAATGCAGTAGGAACAAGTAAGAATGCAGAGGCAGTTTTTCTAAGCCTAGAAGATCACTAAGGATTCAAGGATTATAGCAACAACAATTGAGCAAAACTAAGCAAGGAAGAGACTAAACGAAAATATATAATAATTTAGTTAGTTATAAAGCTGTTAGTTTCAAAACAAAATGTAATAGCATATGTAACTACAAATTGTCTAGATAAGTAGTCTCTTACAGGTATAAAAAGAATTCTATTGATGAAGAACAAGTAATTAATGAAAAATCCAGAAATTCTCTTTTTTCTTTCTATTGAAACTCTTGCAACTTTCTTGGAGTTTAAGCTTGAACTCGAATTAAGCCATTGACTGAGATAGGAAAGGCAACATTAGTGCTTTCATTTACTTAATCATCTTCTTTCTCTTTCAATTTCTTTTCACTGTGGCTAAAGGCACGAGATCAAGGAATGTTGAAGTCACTTGGGACAAAATTCTTCAACTACAGAAGCAAATTAGAGAAGATTTAATGTCTACAATTCAACCACTACAAAGATATACATAAAAAATGACACCAAATAGCCAAGATCACATTTGATGTAGAACAATTAAAGATTAGTACCAGTAAACATGATTCCTATGCACCTACATCACATGAAACCAAGGAAAGGGCTACTGTGAAAGCTTCAATTCTATAACATTCAAGTAGGTTCGACTTTATTTTCTTAGATTCAGTTCAAGAGTTCCATCAGATTGGTTTTTCAAAGTAGACCAATTCTTTTTGTATCACCAAACACCTAAATTTCAGAAACTCACTATGGTATCATTTCACTTAGATGGTTCAGCATCCAGTTAGTGTCAATGGATGTACTAAAGCAATCAATTGGGGGGATGGAAAGATTTTTTTATTTCTTTAAAAGAAAGGTTTGGACCTTCTGTCAAGGATCCCAAGGCAATCTAACTAAGCTCACAAAGAAAATTTGTGTTCAAGATTATCAAGATAGATTTGAAACACTATCTTGTAAGGTACTTGGGTTGATAAAACAGTTCTTTAAAAGTTATTTTATTTTAGGACTAAAATCATCAATAAAGAGGGAAGACTTGTTGCAGAGACCTCAGAGCTTGAATGAAGCTATTAGCATAGCAAGAATGCTAGAGACAGGATTAGGAAAAATATACTCTTACAACAAAAATTGGGGCTATAAACCAATCAATAATCATTCTCTCCTAGGCCCTAGACCAGTAAAACAACCTATTTCAACATTGCTTTGTAAAAAGAATTACTCCACAAGAACAGCAACACAAAAGGGAGAAAGTGTTGTACGTTTATCTACCTAAATAAATAAGTAAATAATCGTGCTTGTTTTGCTTGCAAGTGCACAAGGTCAATGGTAGCATAGTGTGCAAGTGCGAGATCATTTCCACAGGGATTGTCAATTTCAATTTAGAATTAGTTTTTCGAAGTAAAAAGAGAAATATTTGTTGGTTGTAAGTTGATAATAATAAGAACATAAGGTCGTGATATCCACCACTAATTACACTTTCCCACTTAGTAAGGTGCCAATGCTTTAACCATATTATGAATATTTAATGGTTGCCAATCTAAGGACTTGGTCCACACCTTAGGCTATTGATCTCCCTATGCAACGAGTTAGGCATGGTGTATACTCTAACTCTTTTCTCTCTTAAGGGATTCAGCATGGGTGTATACTGAGTTGTTCCTTAAGAGAGCATAAGGGCTGTGGAGATCGGTAACCACACGGGACCTAGGGCTTGGTTAGCTCCCAGTTTCCCGTGTTGACTAACCCAAGAATCCGGTGTGGATATCTTTTGTTACTATTGTTGAACCCAGGACTCGGTCATCCAAATTGATTCAACTAACTAATCCATACTACATGTATACGTTGATGAGACACACACATATGAGGATTTTAAATACAAACAAGTATTAATCAAGTTAAACATTCTAACATGGTTATAGGCAAAGTAATCAATGAATATATATATATATATATGGAAAAGCATAATTAGGGCTTCAATCGAGCCCTATAAGAGTTTAGTAACACATGCTAGTTAAACTAAACATCATAACCATAATAAAACAAAAACAGAAAAATAAAACCCGAAGAAGACTCGGGAGAGGAGTCGTCAATTCCTCTCCAAGCTTGCAACTTCAAGTCTCAAACGAAAGATATGGTTTTTGTGTTTTACAAGGCTATATATAGGGCTCTAAGGGTGCACTCGAGTGTGCGCTCTGCCGCCTCTGGAGTCCGGAGACTTCTTCTATATCTGGCTCTGCCGCCTCTGGAGTGTGTGCGCTCGAGTGTATGCGGGCTACGCTCGAGTGTAGATGTGCGCTTGAGCCTTCTAAGTGTGTGCTCATATGTTGTGCACTCGATCACAAGGAAGGTGCACTCGAGCGCACCTTGCTTGATTGCAGAACTTTACTTTTCACTCCTTAGAGCTCCAAAATGTCATCTTTTTGTCAAAGCCTTGTGAAAAACACATAAAACCTGAAAATGAAATAGAATCTACTAAAATAGATAACCAAAGAGCCTAACAAGCGCAAATTAAGGGGCTTAAATATGACTATTTAAGCACTTATCACACCCCCAAACTTACGTATTGCTAGTCCCTTAGCAATACAAAACGAAAGACTATGCTTAAACAAAATTAAAGATAAATTCATTCTTTATGATATTCAAAAATTTGGGTTGCGCATAAAACCATGATAACCGTTCATGAGTAAGCTTATAATAAAAACATATTTTTGTATTGAAAAAGGATTTTTAAAAGCTCATGTTATTTACCTAAGGTTGGCTTAAGGCATCGCAAGTTTGATTTGTGTGTGATGAATTAGCACATATAAGATGGGGCTTCCAAATAATTTTGATGTATAGTGTTTCGGTGCCCAATCCTTTATCGAATTCCTTATCAAATAGAACAAAATTGGCATAGTGCTTACTTTTTTTCTTTTTCTTTCATCATGAGATTTTCACCATGTTAAATTCCATCGAGCTTTCTAATTGACCCTTTTAACAAGTGTTTAGCCAATGACTCCCAAACTAGATGGTTTTAGGGCATTAGGTGTAAAGACACCCCTACGGACTTATTAACTCGAGTCAAAAAGGCTACGGAACTAACAGGTCTTAATGCTTCTAAGTGAAATTCCCAGCTTTTGACATGAGCACTCACTGCTTATTGAGGCAAGAGGTTCAGTTACTCAGTGGGAAATTTTTTTTTTTTATTATGATCATTAAATGCTTAATTCCCACCTTTTGACATGAACACTCACTGCTTACTGAGGCAAGAGGTTTAGTTACTCAGTGAAAAGTTTTTAATGATCATTAGAAGCTTTTTATTCTCTTTTTGCATGATGGGCATTTTTCTTTATTTTTCTTATGCCAAAGTGTTCTTTTAACAAGTTATCTGATTATAGTTAGGTCATGGAAACATATACATGGGAATTATATGTCATACCCCACACAAATGCGTGCTAATGTGCTCGTGTTAGATCTGGATCAAACTCGTGAATTCTTAAGTGCCTTGAGGTAAGTAACTAAACTTTTAAAATTCCTATTAAAAGACTATGTGTTCTAGATTTTAAGCTTACTAATGAAGTTTTATCATATTTTTAAATCAACCAAAATTTTTAACACAAAATGAGCATGTATTTATCTTTTCTATAAAAAAAAAAAACTAGGATCTAGTGTGTGCATGTGTTTCAAGTGTGTGATTATCTAAGTGTCTCCCACTACCCCTAAACTTAATATACACATTGTCCCCAATGTGTGTGTGGCATGAAAAGACCTAACCTGGGAGATGGAGAACTAGATTGCTTGTATTGCTTATACACGCCCCCAAACTTGAACTGGATGCACGCACTAAGTTCCTAACAAAGAAAAATAAACGTTGTGCAGGAAAACAAGAAATGTAGATAATAAACATTTAAATATAAACATAAATATTAATAAAATAAAAGTACTAAAATGAAAAGGATATGCTTTGGGGTGCCTCCCATGAGCTCTAAGTTTTACGTCTTCAGCCAGACGGGGTATCCTCTTACTGTTGGTCATCAGGTGGTGCAAATTGCTTACTTCAGGCATTGGAGTGTAGCTGCTGGTGTAAATGCGCTCGATCGCAAGGTGGATGTGCGCTCGATCACACTATATCAGGTATGATGTTATGTGCGATAGAAACTGGGCATTCAAGTGGTTCAGGTGTTTGTAGATCAGCTGTATATTGGACGGTTTGAAGTGTCAAGTCCTCGTCTCAAGGAGGTATGTTGCGATCGAGGTAAGGTTTGACTCAGTGTCCATTGACTGTAAATGTCTGATTTCTATTTGAGCTATGAATCTCTAAAGCTCCATGAGGAAAGACCTTGGTGACCACATATGGACCAGCCCAACAGGACTTTAGTTTGCCTGGGAACAGTCTTAATCTTGAATTTTATAGTAGCACCCTTTGTCCTGCATGAAACTCTTTTCGCACTAGTTTTTTGTCATGATAGGCTTTTGCCTTTTCCTTGTAAAGCTTGGCATTCTCATATGCGTCATACCGTAATTCTTCTAGCTCATTTAAGTGCAGCCTCCTTTTCTCACGTGCTTGTTTCATATCAAAGTTGAATTGTTTAATGGCCCAATATGCTTGATGTTCTAGCTCTACAGGTAGTTAGCATGCTTTTCCAAAGATTAAGTGGTATGGGGACATCCCAATTGGTGTCTTGTAAGCTATCCTATATGCCCACAGAGCATCATTGAGTCGTAAAGACCAATCCTTCCGACTAAGATTCACAGTTCTCTCCAAGATGCTTTTAATTTCTCGGTTACTTATCTCCACTTGGCTACTAGTCTGAGGGTGATATGGGGTGCCAACCTTATGGGTGATTCCATATTTTGTTATGAGTGCGGCAAAAGAATGATGATGAAAGTGGCTGCCTCCGTCACTGATGATCGCAGCTGGTGTCCCGAACCGGGTAAAAATGTTATCCTGTAGAAACTTCAACACCAATTTATGATCATTAGTCTTTGAGGGGACAGCCTTGACCCATTTAGACACATAATCCACACCCATAAGAATATATAAATTACCAAAGGAATTGGGGAATGGACCCATGAAATCAATGCCCCATACATCAAAAAGTTCTACTATATGGATATTTTGTAGGGGTATCTGTTTTCGAGATGAGATATTACCTATCCGTTGGAAT
Source organism: Bretschneidera sinensis (assembly GCA_023935145.1). NCBI lineage: Eukaryota > Viridiplantae > Streptophyta > Magnoliopsida > Brassicales > Akaniaceae > Bretschneidera > Bretschneidera sinensis. Next base: position 23,553,167 of record CM043704.1, read on the forward strand.
CTATCACATGAGCTGAAGAATGTGAAGGCATCTTTAACAGATTAAGCCAATAAAAATCAGATTGTATTACCTGAAGTGTTGTTTTCTTGGCCCCAAAATGTCCTCCACAAGCAAACTTATGGCAATATTGTAATAAACTCAAATGCTCCTCCGCCGAGACACACCGTCGGATGATCTGATCAGGACAGAATTTGAAAAGGTAGGGATCATCCCAATGGTAGTGTTGAAACATAGATATTAACTGCTTCTTTCCTTGCGTGGACATACCTGGAGGAAAAACCTTAGCAGTTAGATAATTGACAATGTCAGCATACCACAAAAGTTTTACCTCTAGTGCGAACAATTGTTCATCAGGGAAGTTCTCGTTCAGAGGTAGCTCATTTTTTTCATTCTCATGGGGTAGCCTTGATAAATGATCAGCAACCACATTCTCACTGCCTTTCTTGTCTTTGATTTCCAAATCAAATTTTTGCAATAGGAGTACCCATCTGATTAACCTAGGCTTTGCATCATTCTTAGAAAACAGATATCTCAAAGCAGCATGATCAGTGAATACAATAACCTTAGAGCCAATAAGATATGATCTAAATTTTTCTAAAGCAAAAATAACAGCTAACAATTCCTTTTCAGTAGTAGATTAGTTAAGCTGAGCATCATTTAAAGTTCTAGAAGCATAGTAAATAGCATGAGGTACCTTATTGACTCTTTGACCTAAGACAGCTCCCAAGGCAAAATCACTAGCATCACACATCAATTCGAAATGGAAGATTCCAATATGGTGCCATCATTATTGGGGCGGAGGTTAGAACATCCTTCAATGTGTTGAAAGCTGTCATACAGTTATCAGTCCACTCAAATTTGGTATCTTTAGCTAACAATGCACAAAGAGGTCTTAAGATTTTGAAGAAATCCTTGATGAATCGTCTATAAAAACCAGTATGTCTGAGAAACCTTCTAACACCCTTGACTATGAGAGGAGGAAGTAGCTTTGAAATGATGTCTATTTTAGCCTTGTCTACCTCAATACCTTTGTTGGAGATGGAATGTCCCAATACAATGCCTTGTTGGACCATAAAGTGACATTTCTCCCAATTCAACACTAAGTTGCTCTCTTTACATCTCTTGAGGACACTCTCTAGATGACTTAGGCATTCATCAAAATTGGAACCAAAGACACTGAAATAATCCATGAATACCTTAATGTATTTCTCCACCATATCGAAAAATATGCTCATCATACATCTTTGAAAAGTGGCTGGTGAGTTGCATAAACCGAATGGCATCCTTCGATAAGCAAATGTACCGAAAGGACATGTGAAGGTAGTTTTTTCTTGATCCTCAGGTGCTATGGCAATCTGGTTGTACCCACTGTACCCATCCAAGAAGCAATAATAGTTGTGGCCAGCTAATCTCTCTAACATCTGATCAATGAATGGCAAGAGGAAGTGATCTTTTCTGGTCACTTTGTTCAATATTTAGTAGTCGATACAGACTCTCCAACCAGTTGTTTTTCTTGTAGGTATGAGCTCCTCATCCTCATTCTTCACCACTGTGATCCCACTCTTTTTCGGAATAACTTGAACCGGACTTACCCATTTACTGTCTAAGATAGCGTAGATAATGCCAACATCTAGTAATTTTAATACCTCAGCCTTTACTACCTCTTTCATATGTGGGTTAAGTCTTCTTTGAGCATCTCGAATGGGCCTTGCTTCATCCTCAAGGTAGATACTATGCATGCACTTGGCTGGACTTATCCCCTTAATGTTAGCAATGGTCCATCCTATGGCTTATCTATGTTCCCTAAGAACTCTTAATAATTTTTTTTCTTCTCCAATACTCATATTAGCAGCTACAATCACAGGTAATGTCTTATTCTCTCCCAAGTAAGCATAAGTTAAATGCTCTAGTAACTACTTTAATTCCAATGTTGGTGCCTGGACAATAGAAGAAAGAAGAGTAGTATTAGTAGGTATGAGAGTTTCAAATAGAGGAGCATACTTACTTGAGTGTTTTGGAGAAGCCTCAAGGAGGTGCACAGCTTTAATGATGTCATCAGTAACATCTTCAGGTTCTTGCACAATATCCACTGTTGTAAAGCTATGGGTAATAGTAGTCTCTAATGGATCGATGTGTTGGACCTGAAAAGCTTTCTCAAAAAAATTTTGCATCATACATACATTAAAGCATTCCATATCATCTTATGGAAGTTTTAATGCATCAAATATTTTAAACTCTATTTTCTCACCATTCACCTTCATACTTACTATACCTTTTTTTACACAGATCTTTGTATTGGTAGTTCTCATGAAGGGTCTTCCTAAAATGATGGGCAAGGGTAATGGCATAGGGCATTCCTCCATATCTAACACAATGAAATTAGCAGGTAGAATGAACTCACCTACCTTTACCAGGACATCCTCAAGAATACCCCTAGGTCGTTTTATACTTCTATCTGCCAACTGCAAGGTAATGGAAGTTGGTTGTAGCTCCCCCAATCCTAGGGTTTCAAATACTGTGAATGGTAGCAAATTTACACCCGCTCCCAAATCTAGTAATGCTCACTTAAACAACTGATCACCTATCCTACAGGGAATAGTAAAACTACCCGGATCTTTCAGTTTTGGTGGGAGTTTTCTTAATAACACAGCACTCACTTCTTCAGTTAAGGCTACAGTCTCATACTCTTGAAATTTTCTCTTATGAGTGCAACAATCTTTTAGGAATTTAGCATAGGCAGGTATTTGTTGAATTGCGTCTAACAAAGGAATGTTTATTTCAACTTTCCGCAAGGTTTCAAAAATATCCAGCAGTTTATTTTCTTTCTTTTGTTTTACTAACCTTTGCGGGAAGGGTGGTGCATTCACCTTCTCCGTCTCACTCACCTTTGATGCTGACGGTTTCTCTAGAGATGTTTTTCCAGACTCATTGGTTCCTATTACCTTACCATTTCTGAAGGTCGTGACAGCTTTTAGTTGTTGATGGCCCCCAGGGTTTTGAGCTGGAAGCTCGCTTTGCTTTCTACCACTCAGCTCTTTAGCCAATTGTCCTATTTGTGCCTCTAGCCTTTGGATGGTCTGTTCATTTTTTGCTGTGGTTTGCCTTAGTTCAGTCCAGAATTACCTTTCATCTGCCATGAACCGATCTTGTGAAGTCATTAGTTGTTGCTGCTGGAATGCCAATTGCCTCATAAGACTTTCGAGGTCACTCTTCTTTGTTTCGGGAGCTGAGTGGGCTGTTGGTTGGAAGTTTCTTTGCTGCCCTTGACTATTCTGATTGTTGCTTCAAGAAAAATTTGGGTGATTCCACCATCTAGGGTTGTAGGTGTTTGCATAAGGATTGTTCTTCGGTGGATAATTGTTTGGTCCCACAAATTTTGCTTGCTCATGATCTGCAGATGAATACAAGGGACATTTATCAGTATTATGATCAAATTAGGAACAAATAGCACATACCTGGAGTGGTGTAGCTGGTGGGTTAGGTGAGGAATTCTGAGTAGCCATGGCTTTAACCAACAGGTCTAGCTTCCTTTCCACAGCAGCTATCTGAGTGGATGATCCTCCATTGAAGCTTACCTCATAAATACCCTTACTCTTGGTTAAATGCCTACCTCGAGAGGAGAACTGCTGAGTGTGTTCACTTAGGGTTTCGAAGAGCTCCATCGCTTCTTCGTTGCTTTTCTCCATCAGCACTCCTCCACAACCTAAATCCACAATACTTTTGTTAGTATCACTTAAACCTTCATAGAAAGCTTGTACTAGTTCATCCTGAGGTAGGCTGTGATGTGGGCATTTGAGTAGTAGCTCATTGATCTATTCCGCTATTGGTATATCTTCCTCAATTTCTTATTCTACCTCTTCTGAGTTGTCTCTAAGCCTTTGTCGGATCATTTGCTCAAGCTCGATATCGAGGAGAAAGAATTTTGGATGCTTGGATCGAAGCCCGTGCATGAATTGGTAACAATTGCTTTAGTGCAGCAGTCAAACACTGCTGCTCGAATAACTCTCTGCCTTAATTACACTCGATTGCACAAGAGGGTGCACTCGATCGCGAGTGGCACAGAAAACCCTCCTGGTGTGCCTAAAACAGAAACAAAAATAAATTGATTAGGGCTTTAATGGTATGAAAACAAGATAAAAAAACAAAAACTTAAAATTTTTGAGATTTTTGATAGTAATAACAGAAATAACAATGATTAAACGAAAAATAATTCTGAAAAGAGATTTAAGCGCAATCCCCGGCAATAGTGCCAAAAACTTGTTGTACATTTATCTACCTAAATAAATAAGTAAATAATCGTACTTGTTTTGCTTGTAAGTGCACAAGGTCAATGGTAGCATAGTATGCAAGTGCGAGATCATTTCCATAGGGATTGGTCAATTTCAATTTAGAATTAGTTTTTCGAAGTAAAAAGAGAAATATTTGTTGGTTGTGAGTTGATAATAATAAGAACATAGGGCCGTGATATCCACCACTAATTACACTTTCCCACTTAGTAAGGTGCCAATGCTCTAACCATATTATGAATATTTAATAGTTGCCAATCTAAGGGCTTGGTCCACACCTTAGGCTATTGATCTCCCTACGCAATGAGTTAGGCATGGTGTATACTCTAACTTTTTTCTCTCTTAAGGGATTCAACATGGGTGTATACTGAGTTGTTCCTTAAGAGAGCATAAGGGCTATGGAGATCGGCAACCACACAGGACCTAGGGCTTGGTCTGCTCCCAGTTTCTCGTGTTGACTAACCCAAGAATCCGATGTAGATATCTTTTGTTACTATTGTTGAACCTAGGATTCAGTCATCCAAATTGATTCAACTAACTAATCCATACCACATGCATACGTTGATCAGACACACACATATGAGGAATTTAAATACAAACAAGTATTAATCAAGTTAAACATTCTAACATGGTTATAGGCAAACATAATAAATGAATATATATGTGGAAAAGCATAATTAGGGCTTAATCGAGCCCTATAAGAGTTTAGTTACACATGCTAGTTAAACTAAACATCATAATCATAATAAAACAAAAACAAAAAAATAAAACCCGAAGAAGACTCAGGAGACGAGTCGTCAATTCCTCTCCAAGCTTGTAGCTTCAAGTCTCAAACGAAAAATATGGTTTCTGTGTTTTACAAGGCTATATATAGGGCTCTAAGGGTGCCCTGAAACCCTAATTTCCTATTTTGAGGTCCGAAGACTTCTTTCTATATCTGGCTCTGCCGCCTCTGGAGTGTGTACGCTCAAGCGTATGAGGGTTGCGCTCGAGCGTATGAGGGTTGCACTCGAGCGCAGATGTACGCTCAAGCCTTCTAAGTGTGCGCTCATGTGCTGTGCGCTCGATCACAAGGGAGGTGCACTCGAGCGCAGCTTGCTTTATTGCAGAACTTTACTTTTCACTCCTTAGAGCTCCAAAATGTCATCTTTTTGTCAAAGCCTTATGAAAAACACATAAAACCTGAAAATGAAATAGAATCTACTAAAATAGATAACCAAATAGCCTAGCAAGCGTAAATTAAGGGGCTTAAATATGACAATTTAAGCACTTATCAGAAAGGATTGTGTTTTAATTGTGATGAAAAATATAGTCCCAGTCACAAATCCAAGAATAAAGGCACACTATTATTCTTGGAAGGAATGGAGGTAGAAGAAGACAATACACTAGAAGAGATCATCAGTACAGAAGATTGGATTCCAAGTACTGACCTAGCCCTGCTATTAGTTTTCATGCATTAATGGACTATATATCTCAAACAATGAGATTACAGGGTAAGATAGGGGCCCAAATATTGCAAATTACAAATTGATGGAGGCAGTACCCAAAACGTCATCCAAGAACCATTTTAAAGTACAAGTGGGCGACGGAGAGTATTTGTCTTGTATTGGTATATGTACTACAGTATAGATATGGCTGCAAGACCATTAGTTTACTATTGATTTTTTTATAATACTTGTACATGGAATAGATGTTGTTACATTATTTGGGTCCTGTTACTACTGATTACAAAACTTAACCATGGAGTTTGTATGGAAGGGTAAACCAATCTTATTACAAGGACAACAATATCCAAAATGTAATATGGTGGGTATAGCTTAAAAAGATGACAATCACAGATTCTTTATCTTCATGCTTTATGTTAATGTCAGTACCTGACTCACAATAACCAGGACAAGGGTCTATAGCTTTTAGATAATCTATTGATCCTAAAATTCAAGAACTACTATAAGGGTTCAAAGTAGTATTTGTTGAACCTACCGGATTACCTCCAACAAGAAGAATAGATCATAGGATCCAATTGTTACCTGGCTTTTCTCCTGTAAACATAAAGCCTTACATGTATCCTTATATTAAAAAAATGAAATTGAAAAATTGGTCAAAGACATGTTATAGATGGGAGTCATTCAACCACAGTACAAGCCCCTATAGTTTACCAATGTTGCTAGTAAAAAGAGAAATATGGAACTTGGAAGTTTTTTGTAGATTACAGAGGTTTAAATGCAGTTACTATTAAAGACAATTTTCCTACTCCTACTGTAGATGAATTAATTGATGAGTTACATGGTGCTAAGGTCTTCTCCAAGCTAGATTTGAGGGTTGGATTTCATCATATCAGAATGCAACCTGGTGACATTGAAAAAATTGCATTTAGAACTCATCATGGGCATTATGAGTTCTTGATTATGCCTTTTGGGTTAACAAATGCTCACTCTACCTTTCAAGCTACAATGAACTAGGTATTTGAGGATTATTTGAGGAAATTTGTCATAGTTTTCTTTGATGACATTTTAATATATAATTAGTCCATGGAAGCACATATAGAACATCTAAAACTTGTGCTGATATGTTTACAAGAAGCTTCCATGTATACAGAAATGTCCAAATGCAGCTTTGGAACCTCTTCCATTGATTATTTTGGACACATTATTTATGTCGATTGGGTTACACCAGATCCTAAATAATTCACTGTTATGTTAGAATGACCTATACCAACTATAGTAAAACAATTGAAAGGTTTTTTAGTTCTCACTGGATATTATAGGAAGTTTGTAAGAGGATATGCTACCATACCTCACCATTAACTGATCTGCTAAAAAATATAGTTTTCTGTGGAATGAGAGGACATATGAGGCTTTTATGAACTTAACAAATAGCCATGACTATTACTTCTGTTTTAGCCCTATCATATTTTACTAAAACCTTTATTATGGAAACTTATGCTTCTGGAACTGGTACTGGGGCTATTCTCCTACAAAAAGGCCATCATTTACCCTTCTTCAGTTTGAAATTGTGCCCTTCATTACAACTAGCCTCCACTTAAATTAGAGAAATGCCAGCAATAACTACAGTTGTATAACATTGGAGACAATACTTGCGTGGTTCTTTATTTCAGATTCACACGGATCAAAGAAGTCTAAGAGGGCTCATGGATCAAACAATTCAAACTCTAGAGCAGCAAGTGTTTTTGAGAAAATTGTTGGGATTTAGATTCTAAATTGTTTATAAACCAAACAAGAAAAATTTGGTTGCTGATGGATTATCAAGGATGCACCAGGACAATAAGGAGAAGGCTTATTATCTTGCTCTCTCACTGTATGCTTTTATTTGATCTATTAAAGGCCTTAAAAATAGAAAACTCCTAAATATCTGAATTATTAAAGTTGGCAGTAGCTATTGCAACCAAGCATAAAGAGCACCCTGAATGGACAATGGGAAATGGACTGATATATTGGAGAGGAAAGCTCTATATCATCTCTCAATATGTAGTTAAAAATAAACTATTATAATAGTATCATTCCTCCCTTGTAGGAGGGCATGCTGGATTTCAAAGGACCTATGCTAGATTATTTATAAGTTTCTATCGGAAACATATGAGGAAAGTAGTTCAATTTGTCCAACAATGCTTGATTTGCCAGCAGACTAAAGTTGTAAATCATGCACCTTATGGCCTTTTACAATCATTTCCTATACTTGAGCAGTTTTGGGAAGACATCATAATAGGCTTTATTACACACTTCCTACTCATGGGTTCATAGCGATTTTGGTGGTAGTTGATAAACTATCAAATTTTGCTCACTTTGGGTGTCTTCCAAAACACTATAATGATGTTAAGGTAGCCAAACTCTTTGTGAACATGGTATGCAAGTTGGATGGATATCCCAAGACCATTATATTAAATAAGGATTTAATGTTCATGAGTTCATTTTGGGCAGAACTATTTAGATTGCAGGGTATAGTTTTGAATATAAGTAGTGCTTACTATCCTCAAACTGATGGTCAAACTGAGGTGGTTAACAGATTACTTGAACAGTTCTTAAGCTACTTTGTGAGTGATAGTCTTGGGATATGGCCTAAATTCTTATGTTGGGCAGAATTTCAGTACAATACAATTTTTCATTCTTCTATTGGCATGTCTCCTTTTGAAGTAGTTTTTTGTAGGAAACCTCTTAATATTTCAGTATATTCAAGGGGAGAGAGTAGTTTAGCTAGTATTGATTAAAACTTGGGAGACACAATTGAAATCCTACACTAAGCTAACCAACATTTGTAAAAGGTTCAAGCACAACTAAAAGTTGCAGTTGATAAACATAGGAAGGATAAGTCTTTCCAGGCTGGTGACTTGGTTCTGGTAAAGTTACAACCTTATAGACAAATTTATGTGGCCAATAGATAGAGTAACAAATTGGGAAGAAGATTCTTTGGACCTTTTCCAATTATAAAACAGATTGGAAAAGTTGCTTATAAACTATAGCTTCCACTTGATGCAAAGATACATATTGTTTTTCATGTATCCTTGCTAAAAGGATACAAGGGACCAGAAGAAGGCATTCCACCATGTGCTCTACCAAAATGTAGAGTTAAAGGTCACCCAATTTTCAAACCTTTAGCTATGGTAGGGGGGAGACAAATCTTGAAGAAAGGCAATTGGGTACTAGATTGATTGATTTAATGGGAATGAGTTCTTTTAGAAGAGGCTATCTGGGAGATTTCTACTAACTTTCACAAGAGTTTTTCACATTTACACCTTAAAGACAAGGTGGTTATGAATAAGGAAAGTAATGATTCAACTATAAACAAAAGAAAATCAAAAGAGAACTTCAAAGTTGGGATGATGCAGCAGGAATGTAAAGGAAACTGTACTAAAGCCTAGAAGATTACTAAGGATTCAAGGATTACAGCAATAACAGTTGAGGAGGACTAAGCAAGGAAGAGACTAAAGCGAAATAGGGAAGAATTTGGTTAGTTATAATGCTGTTAATTTCAAAATAGAATGTAACAACATATGTAACTACCAATTAGCTAGCTAAGTAGTCTCTTAGTAGTATAAAAAGAATTGTATTGATGAAGAACAGATAATCAATGAAAAATCCAGAAATTCTCTTCTTTCTTTCTGTTGCAATTCTTGCAACTTTTGGAGTTTAAGCTTGAACTCGAATTAAGTCATTAACTAAGTTAGGAAAGGCAACAAACATTTTATGGATTGATTGTTGATGTAAGGGAAATTTACCCTCCAATAGCATTGATACACATAGTGGATTATAAGGATGGGGAGGTCGTCAAAGAATCGTGCAATCGAATGATGACATATGGTAAAAGGCACAGAAGTAATTCCATCACAAAGTCTTTATAGCCAGCTATCCTCCTACGCGCCCATGCACACTATATTCTAGGGATCACATCCTTCTCCTCTAAAAAACAAATGATTACGAACGACCCTAAAAATTGATTCCTTCATACATACATATATACATATATACATACATTTATACATGTATAGATACATATATATACATATATACATATATATATACATATATATATATATGTATGTATGTATAACTCTCAAGGTACGCATGATTCATATTCATTTTTCTACAAAACAACATACATATATACATATATATATATACATATATACATATGTATGTATATATAACTCTCAAGGTACGCATGATTCATATTCATTTATCTACAAAACAACACTGCTCTATTGAGTCTTCCCTTTTACTCTCGATAATCTAAAGCTAACTTAGGCATCGGAGAGTCTTCGGAGGAATCACCTCCCTCTCTCCCTCCGGTGACCTTTAGATTATCGTCATCAGTTTCGTGTGTGTAGATCAAGTGTCCAAGCCCTATTACCTGGCGGCAGAATTTTGGCATCAACAGATTGGTGTTATCTGTGAGAATCCACAATCTCTTGCTTTCCTAAAAAAGAGAAGAAAAACCATAATAACTCATCTATTTCCATGCCACCTAAAAATACCGCCAAAAACACCACAAAAGGGCATCGCCGGAATAAGCACTCCAGTCACACGAACGGGCACCCACAGGCAAAAGTTTGGTTCACAATTCTCCACCATCTCCAAACATATTGCCCCTGGTCAAAATCCACATGGATCTATCCACGAGCAGACCTAGTGCTCACAACCTCCTCACCATAAGTCAGTAAAGAAAGGTCCTTAGGAGAACCAAGGAGCATCTTCTCCTTTGCATCCTATCATTCCGGTGATGGAGGAATAGTTCTTGAAACTCTCCTACCTCGTTACCAACTTGGCCTCTGAAGTTCATAGAAGAGCTCGTCTTCCCCACCTTCATCCTCTCGCAAAAACTCCAAACGACAAAATTGACCCAAGCATAGCAAATCTGCCAGTAGCTGCTTTACCATCAAATTCTCTCATCCTTGTATAACCGGATCCCATAATAACTCCACTTCTAGACAGTCTCCAGCAACCAAATCTAAGGGTTTCTCTTCCTCTAGAAACAACACCCATCTGGATAAAAGGTTCGAAGAAATAGAGGAGAAGATAAATGAAGCTTTCAAAGGTAGAAACAACAATGCCTTAGATGAGCTGAATACCCAAGATCTACCCTTCACCAAAAAGATCATTGAAGCTCATGTCCCTCCGAACTTTCGAATGCCACTCATCAAGGCCTACAATGGCTTCATTGACCCAATGGATCACATGCAACTCTACAGAACCACCATGATGCTACACTGTCACCCAAACGCAGTCGTATGCGAAGCTTTCACCCTAACCCTTAAAAAATCTGCCCGCACTTGGTATTCACATATCAAACCCAGAAGCATCGGATCCTTTAAGTAGCTCAACCGAGCTTTCACAGCGCATTTCTTTAGCAGCAAAGTTCTTTGGAAAACCTCTGAAGCCCTCTTCAGCATCATTTAGCAAAAGGGAGAAAGACTCTTAGAGTTTATCTCACAATTCAACGTCATGGCATGGGAGATCCCTGACCTTTATCCAGCTATGCAGATCTTGGCATTCAAGAACAGACTTTGGTTTGGAGCCTTCAACCATAAACTCATATGGCATCATCCCAAAGATATGAGCGAAATCTTGGCTAGGGCCGAGGAATACATGCTTGTCGAAGACAACTAAGCCTTCCGGAAAGAAAGAGAAGAGGGCCGACAAGAAGAGGAAAGACACTAGTGAGGTATAAGATGGCTTAGCCAAAAAACCTTGCCATGATAATAGAATGAAGACCACGACAAACTTTGAGCTTTACTCCGCTGAATACTTCTAGAACAAACATCCTGATGAAGGTCCAAGACAGGGAGATCCTCTACTGGCCTCCAAAACCACTCCACCCTAGTGGAAATTGAAACATGTGGTGTCAGTTCCATAGAGACCATGGTCATGAGACCGAGGAGTGCCATGCCCTCAAGCAATAGATTGAATTCCTTATCGGTAGAGGGTGTTTGAGGGAGTTCACCGGGCCTTGACAGAGTGGAAAAGATGGAGATCGCTCAAGATAAGTCCTAAATGCCTATATAGATAGAATGCCGAGTGATCTGGATATGACTATTTTGACCACCGAACCCTTAGAAGAAGTCCTAGACCGGATCAAAGGGAATGTGATTGAGAAAATCTGGACCTCACTATCACAAGGACCATCAAAACAATCTTCGGAGGACCCACAGCCGGAGAATAGTCTGGTCAAGCAAGAAAAGCCTATACCCGATTGATAACCTCGGTCAACTGACCTCACAAATGGATAAAGACAAGATAATATCCTTTATTGATGACGATTTGGAGGGAATAAAAGTCCCACATGATGATGCCGTAGTAGTCTTTATCCTCATTGCCAATCATGATGTTAAGCAGATTCTAATAGAAAATGGTAGTTCAGTTGATATTCTTTTTTATGACACATTCCAGAAGATGAAACTGAAGGAAAACCAGCTCCAAAACATGAAGTAGAAGAATAGTTATCGAAGGAATCATAGTTCTCTCAGTTACTAATGAAACAGCTTTATAGATCATTATTGTACAAACCACTTTCCTAGTGGCTAAGCAACCCTCTTCGTACAATGTGATCCTCGATAGACCAATGGCCAATGACTTAAGAGCGGTCATATCAATTTACCATCTGAAAATGAAGTTCCTCATAGAACATGGAGTAGAAAAATTCAAAGATAGCCAAAGAGTCTCCAGGTCTTGCTACCTGAACTCTGTAAAGGGAGGTAAAAAAGCTGAAGCCCTGCCTGCAGAGATAGAGGACTTCCGAGACAAGATCAAAGCTCCACGAGCTCAACCTAAAGAAGAATTAATCGCCATCCCATGGAGGACTCTATAACCATTCAAGTCAGATCTAACCTCCCGAAAAACCTCAAAGAGTTACTGATCTCTCTCCTTTGAAGGAACCAAGACCTATTCGCCTGGTCGACCTCTAATATGCTTGGGATCGACCCTGAAGTCATGGTTCATCGATTGAATATAGATCCAAACCACAAACTAGTGATTCAGAAGAAAAGATCTTTTTCCCTAAATCATTAGGCTGCCATTAAAGCAGAAGTAGACAAGCTCTTCATAGTCGACTTCATTTAGGAAGCAGATTACTCAGAATGGGTCCCCAATGTGGTCATGCTCAAGAAGGCCAATGGTAACTGGAAGATCTGCATTACAGACTTGAATAAATCATGCTCATAAGATAGTTTCCCCCTCCAATGGATAGACTAACTAGTCCACGCCACCTCTAGTTACGAACTACTCAGCTTTATAGATGCCTATTCGGGGTATAATCAAATCCTCATGCATGAACCCGATCAAGTTAAGATTTCCTTTGTCACTGATCGAGGGTTGTATTGCTATAAGGTAATGCCTTTTTAACTCAAGAATGCTAGAGCCACCTATCAGAGCCTAGTTAACAAAATTTTCTAAGAGAAGATTGGAAGAAATATGGAGGGTTATGTGGATGATATGCTAGTCAAGAGTATCAATGCAAAAGATTATAAGTTTGATCTAGAGAAAGCCTTCGGAATACTCTGACATTACTAGATGAGGCTGAACTTGGCCAAATGTGCCTTCAGGTCACTGCTTGAAAGTTCTTGGGTTTCATGGTCACGCAACGAGGGATAGAGGCTAAACCCGAGAAAATCAAAGCCATAATAGACATAAATCCTCATTGTAATGTGAAAGAGGTGCAAAGATTAACTAGGCGTATAGCGGCACTTAGCCGTTTTATAATAAAATCCGTTAAGAAATGTCTACATTTCTTCAAGCCCATTAGAAAGGCCAAAGACTTCACCTGGAACGAAGGTTTTCAGAGGGCCTTTGAAGAACTAAAAAATATCTAGTTTCTCCACCATTCCTAACCAAGTCCATCGCGGGAGAAGAACTTTTCCTATATCTCTCGGTTAGCCAGGATGTAGTAGCCTCCGTCCTAATTCGAGAGGACACAGGAGTTCAGAAACTTGTTTATTATGTCAGTGGAGTTCTGTATAATGTCGAAATGTGGTATCTCCCCACTGAACAGATGGCATATACCCTATTGATCATAGCTCGAAAACTTCAATCATATTTCCAAGCTCATGCAATTGTTCTCCTGACATATCAACCTCTAAGTTAGGTACTTCACAACCCAAACATCTTTGGGAGAATGTTTAAATGGTCCATTGAACTCAAAGAATTCGATATTCGATACAAGCCTCGAATAGCCATCAAAGCTTAGGCCTTAGCAGACTTTATAGTAAAAATGACATTTCCTAAGTTCCCAATCGAAGAGTCGACACTAGAAAAAACTAAGCATGCTCTGACCTGGACACTCTATATGGATGGATCCTCTAATGGCATTGGAAGTGGAGCTGAAATCATCCTTAGTAGTCTTGAAGGATTCATTATGGAGTACGTTTTGAGATTTAGGTTCAAAGCCTCTAACAACGAGGCCAAATACGAAGTATTACTCGTCGAGATAAAGCTCGCCAAAGCACTAGCCGCCAAAGCCTTATAAACTTACAGTGATTCACAATTGGTTGTAAATTAGATGACTAGAGAATATGAATCTAGAATTGCATAGATCACTTGGTACCTTGAAAAAGCTCGCAAGCTTGCGACAACTTTCAAAATGTTCCAGATAACCCAAGTTCCTCAAGCAGAAAATATAAAGGTTGATGCCTTAGCCTGACTTGCCTCCTCCTAGCAGACTAACTTTACTCAAGCTATTTATCTTGAGACCCTTACTACTCCAAGCATCAATGAGGCACTTGTTCTCCCAATAATCGAAAAACATACGTGGATGGACCCAATCCTCAAATATTTGAAAGATGGTAGACTCCCTGATCAGAAGACTTGTTGGTATTTGTCTAAGGTTTAAACCAAGGTTGGAAGAATAAACTTCAGCATGTTAAAGAAGTGCACACAAGTGTGTATGGCACCTTGGAGCAAGGCAAAGGTAGGCACACTAGTGCGTGCGCCTAAGCACACAAGTTGGAAAATATGTGCATCAGGTCAGGCCACGGCCCAGCTTTGTCCAGGCCACAGCGCACAGCATGGAGGAATGCTAGAGGAAGGCTAGGCCACGGCACACCCTATTCCAAGCTGCGGCACACAGAGGGATAGCAAGTGTGCCCTGTTCTAGGTCGCACCTTGCCCTGTTTCAGGCTGCACCCTGAAGGCACACCAAGGCTAGTTTTTCAGCCTTATGTTGAGTGCATGGGTGCAAGGTTAAAATGCATAGCATCACTTAGGATTGATGGGGGGCCATGGTTGATTGGTCATCAAGATCTAAGGGTGGAGAATGACACACAAGATTGGACAAGAAGTGGTACACTATATAAAGGGTCACCTAGGTTCAATCTCAAGGGTGTGATAACATTGTGACATAATTTGAGATCAATTGTAAAGAGTGATAAGACACAATACAAGAGAGAATTGTGTGAGAGTGCAAAGACACAAAACACAAGAGGGACTCATTGTAGTGAGGCTGGTTGTAAAGAGAGAGTAGTATAGATTTGATAGAGAGCATTGTAATAGTTATTATCATCTTCTTTCTTCTCTTCTTGGCTTCTTCAAGAACTTGAGGTTTCTTGAAGAGGGTTGCTGGATTGTAAAGAACCATTGATTTAGTGTAGAGAGTTTAGAGGAACTCACGGGGACGTAGGCTATTGCCAAACCTCGATAACAATTGCTTGTCTTCTTTTCTTTCTTGCTTTGGTTGCTGTATCTTTTCTTTACAAGTCATTTTAGACTTGGATGTTTGGAAGATCACCACCTGGGCATCTTGTCAAGGTGATTTCCAACAAGACTAAAACTAAAACGTTTATCTCTCATGCCAAGTGATACGCCATCATCAATGGATAACTATACAAAAAAGGGTCTCACTACCCCTTACCTCAAGGTTCCCCGAGTCTATTAAAACAAAACATACCTTCCAGAAAGTTCATGAGGGTATATGTGGCAATCACTGGTTGAGCTCTAGCCTTCAACATACTCTCTCACGGATATTATTGGTCGAAAATGTAATGTGACACTGCAGAAATGGTCAAAAAATGTAAAAACTATCAATATTATGCTTCTATCCCCTAAAAACCAGCTAATCTCCTAACCTCAATTTCCAGTCCACTTCCCTTTGCCATGTGAAGAATGGATATCCTCAGCGCTTTAACCGGAGCTCTAGGGTAGAGAAAGCACACCATTGTCGCAATTGTCTATTTTACCAAGTGCATAAAGGCCAAATCACTTGCTAATATAACCGACCACCAGGCACGAGGCTTTGTTTGGAAGTCAATAGTGCGCCAGCTTAGCATACCTTGGATACTTGTCACCAAAAATGGTACAGTTCGACAGTGCCCAGTTCAACGCCTTCTATGATGAACTCCACATCGAGCACTGTTTCTCCTCTGTGGGTTATCCTTAGGCTGAGGTGACTAACAAAACTCTCCTATAGGGCATCAAGAAAAGGTTGGATGATGCTGGTAGGCCATGGGTCAATCACTTACCAAATGGTCTCTAGGATTATCAAACCACTGCCTGAATCCCCACCGGAGAGACTCTTTTTCTATTGCATTTGATTCAGAAGCAGGCATCCTTCTTGAAATCGAAGCAACTTTGTTGCGAGTACAGAGCTTCGACGAAACTGACAATGAGGAAGCACTCAAAATGAACGCCGATCTGATCAATGAAACTTGGGATAACGCCCGAATCAAACTCGTCACCTACCACCAGAGGGTTTCTAGATATTTTAACTCCCAAGTTCGAGAAAGGACTTTCAGGTTACATGATTTGGTACTCCTAAATCTCATCTATAAGAAACTAGAAAGCTCCTTCCAAACTGGAAAGGTCCATACCGCATCCAAAGAATTTACTGAGTTGGCACGTTCGAGCTTAAAGACTTGGATGGCAAGCCTATACCACAGACTTGGAACACCGAGAATCTCTACAAATTCTACCAATAGTGTGTCTCTAAACTCTTCTTAGATTTTTTTGCCCAAGTCTTATCTATTTAGCCAAAGTTACTTATGTAATAGCTACCCTATTTATGAAAGAATAGAACATTCGCCAACTTTTACTTTGAATCTCCAAGTCTCCCCTATATCGAGGTAAAGGCCTAAGACCTTTACCCACTGGACTCTCTTATCAAACTTTAAAAAGGCAACAAGATGAGCAAAAAGAAAAACAAAAAGAGAAACAAACATTCTTCATTAACTTGAAAGAATTGTATATTCAAAAAGGCTCTGCTGACCTCAAAATATATAACACATCAAACAAAATAAAAAGGTACAAGGCCCTACACATCGGCCTTATCTCCTACAATATCAACCTCCTCTTCAAAACCGAGAGACCGAGTCTGCACCTCCTTCTCCTTATCATACTTACTGGCTTTTCCTAAGGTAGTAGTTTCTTCCTCTGAAGATGTAAGCTCAATAAGGGAGAAGTCAATATGAAAAAAGAGATTTCCAACTCTTTCTCTAGCTTCCTCGAACCGTTGAGGTAGTGTATCCCAGCAACCTTTCTCACCATTCCTTTGAAGTTCTCAGACTTATTGTAGGCTTCTACGGCTTTTTCTATCACCTTCTTCACAGTTGCCTGAGAAGCATCCTTTTCCAACTTCACATTCTCCAACTCTTCCACTGCCTCTACTTTTGCCTCCTCCTTCTGAGCCAAGTGAACCTTCAACTACCCTTTTTCACTCATGCTCTAGTCAATAGAGTTTTGTAGCCTTTTGCCAATGTTATAGCTCCCAGTAAGCTTCTTTTGGCACTCAGCTAACTGCCTATCAAGGTCAAGACAACGTCAAGAAACTGCCCCAGTAGCAATGGTCCACTGAGAGGAAAACACCAAGTTAGAAATGTTCGAAATTAACCAATATAAGAAGTAAAATAAAAATGATCATACTTGAGAGGCCAAAACCTTTACTATTGAGAAAAAGCCTTCAGCAGGCTTCAACCGCAGATCTGTGAGGTCCCAATGAGCTGCACCCAAGACCAGGTGATCCCGAGCCATCTTAGCACTAAAGAACATGGAATCGTTAATCCTGATTCCCCAGTTCAGGATTAACATAGTAGGAAGAGTCTCTTGAGAATGAGTTGGTCTAGATTATGATGGAAGAACTTCTAATTCTATCAGCCTCGGGGCAAAAGTAGGAGGAGGTGGAGAAAGGGTCAGATCGGTTAACTCGATGGGAATAAAAGAGGACTTTAGACCTCAGAAGTAACCCTCTTCTTGGAAGTTGTTGTGAGTTTTAAATTACTCGCAAGCACACGAGTCATTTGTAATATAGTGTTGTGCAATTGTGAGGTCGAATCCATAGGGAATTGCGTCGTGAAAATATATTTTTATCTAAACTAACCCTATTTTAACCTAGTTTCGAATTTTGGATTGTATCTTGTAAAGAAATATAAACTAAACTAAATTGATTTAAAAACAACTGATAAAAACACTAAGGTTTTCTGAATCCACCCCACCAAAGTACAACATATATCTTCATGTTCTATATAAAAATAATCTATCAAATCATTCCATGAATCCACCATTATACAAATCACGGCGAATACCCAAACTAAACAAAAACCATCCAATGTATCCGTTTAATTAACAAATCACAATGGATATCCAATCTAATTTGAATGATTCTCCATATCCGACAGATGAAACACAAGGAATATCCAATTTAGCAATTTAAAAACAATAAATTATAAGAGTTTACTCAAACAATTGAAATAGAACATTTATACTAATAATATCATAATTGTATGAACATATCTGAAAATATAATGCTAAACAATGGCGAGGCTTCATCTTCAACCTTAGATGAAGGTTTTAGCCATGCATAATTATGAAACTAAATTTCACAAAAGTGCTAAACATAAAACTTTAAAACTCAAAGGAATAAATTAAAACAGATTATACATGGAGAAATTCCACTCGCAGCTATTGTGCGGCGCTTCCCCTCGTGGTAGCAAAGCCTTGGAGATCCCCTAGAATGCTAGCAGATGTCCTCCGGATTGCACACCGAAGATGAAGTGAAGAGGGGCTTTTATAGGGAAGCTCCTAGAGTACTATGTGTTTCCAATCCGATGTGGGATACTGCCTGAGTATGCTCGATCGTAAACTGGTGTGCTCGAGCGCATACTGGTGCACTGCAAAGTATTTTTAACCAATGTGGGATGTCGTGAGTGCGCACCTGTGCTTAATCGCAAGTTTGGTACGCTCGAGCACACTAGGTATCTTCCAGCTTGACCTTTGTCTACTAAAACTACCATAACTTTCTCTAGAAAAATCATTTTTATGAGCCGTAAATTCCTCAGAAAATAGACATCCGGATCTTTCCAAGCATATATAGCTCATCTCCTGGTTCTTCCTGAATCAATAGAGTAAAATCCACAAAAATAATTGATCTGTATAGGCAATTCTGGCAATTTTAGTGAAACTCATTTCCAAGTGCTTGCAAACCTGTAAAACAACTCAAAGTAACAAATTCCTAAGCTAAAAAATGTAAATTAAGGGGCCAAATATTTTGGCACTCATCAAATACCCCCAAATTTTCATTTTGCTAGTCCCTTAGCAAAACAAAATAAAAAAACTAAATGAAAAACAAAGAACATAAAGATAAGTTCATCACTCATGGTATCCAAAAATTTAAGTAGCATACAAAACCATAATATTCATTCATGAGCAAGCTTAAAAAGATAAACCCATCTTCGCAATGAATAGAAATGTTAAAATCTAGCTACTTACAAAAGGCAGGCTAAGGCATCACAAGTCTGACTCAGTGTAAAGTGAATTAGCATATAAAAATGATGCTTCCAAATAACTCCAATGTGTAATGTCTCCATATATCAAGATTCACCAAATTTCCCATCAGAATGAACAAAAATGGCATAGTCTATTTTTTTCTCTTTTTTATTTATTATAAGTCTCCGCTATATTTAGTTCCCTTAAGCTTTCTAATTGACCCATGTAGCGAGTGTTGAGTCAATGACTCTCAAACCAGATGGTTTTAAGGCATTAGGTGTAAAGACACCCCTAAGTACTTACTAACTCGAGTCAAAAAGGCTACGAAACTAAACTGGCTTTACTACTACCAAGCAAACTTCCCACCTTTTGACGTGAACACTCACTGCTTATTGAGGTAAGATGTCCAGTTACTCAGTGAAAAGTTTATTGATGATCATTATAAATATATATATATATATATATATATATATATATATTTATACTTTTCTATGCCAAAGTGTTTATCCAACAAGTCATCTAGTTAGCTAAGTCATGGACACATACACATTAAAATCACATGTCATACCTCACACAATTATGTGCTCGTGTTAGATTAAATCAAACATGTGAATTCTCAAATGCCTAAAGTAAGTAACTAAATTTTAAAACTTTATCATCCGATCATGTGTTCAAAATTTTAAGCTTACTAATGACATCACAACACAGAAATTGCTAATATCAACCAAAATTTCAAAATAACATGAGATGCATTTATCTTTTCTTTAAAACAAAGAAAAAACAACAACAAATTAAGACAAAGTGTGTGTAATGTGTCTCCCATACCCCCAAACTTAAATTACACATTGTCTCCAATGTGTGAATAATATGAAAAGAGCTAACCTGGGAGATGGAGAACTAGCTGGACTGGCATGGCTCATAGTATACCCCCAAACTTGAACTGAAGTACACGTTGTCCCTGAAAAATAAAGACTGGAAAACAAAAGAAACACTAGAAATAAATAGTAACCACAAATATGTAAAATAATAAATAAATTGAAAGGATATGTTATGGGGTGCCTGCCATGAGCGCTAAGTTTAACATCTTCAGCCAGACCCAGCATTAGTAAGAGTGCCTAGCTAAGCGCTCCACCATTTGATCAATAAATAGGAGTGGAAAATGATCCTTCCTTGTGGAAGCATTCAACTTATGATAGTCTAGACACACTCTCCATCTTGACTGAACACGAGTTGGCACCAACTCGTCATCCTTATACTTCACTACCGTCAATCCATCCCGCTTTGGCACGACATGAATCGGGCTCACCCACTCGCTATCAAAGATTGGATAAATGATCCCTACATCCAACAGCTTTATCACTTCAATCCTCACAACCTCTTGCATAGCTGGGTTGAGCCTTCTTTATGGCTCCCTCGATGGCTTGGCATTCTCCTCCAAATCTAACTTAGGCATCAACACCAAGGGGCTGATTCCCTTAATATCCTCAATAGTCCAGCCAATAGCTTCCTTGTGCTCTCTTAAAACGTCCACTAATTTCTCCTCTTGAGCCTCAACCAAACCTGAAGCTATAATCACAAGCAAGGAATCTGCTAGACCTAGGAACTTATACTTAAGATTGTCCGGTAAAGGCTTAAGTTCCTTCTTAGAGGGTTCAGGTGTTGTGGTCTCCTCCGTCTCACTGCTTTTTTGAGGAACAGACTCCAAAGCAGCACTTGCTTGCTTAAGAAACTTATCCAAATCCAAATCCTCTCCAAACTGAGCAAAGCATGCCTCTAGGGGTTCCTCAATGCTTGATTCACCTATAGTCTTGATTACACCCAAAACATAACGTGGTTATTATAGTACAGTTTTGGGGTGTCGATTCCACAGGGAAACAAGTTAAGTACAACAGAAGGTGTAAACCTCAACACAAATGATAAAATATTAAAAGGATAAAATCTGAGTTGTTTTGAAGAAAGGGTAATTTTGTAAATAAGTTTACAATAAAAATGACAACAAGGTTCCGAGAATCCTCCCTAGGTTTGTTGCTCTAATCCTAACTTGATTCAGTTGTTTCTATCTCGATTGCAGGTTTCACATCCCAAACAGGCAATCGGAAAATATTCAATTAAAGCGCATTTATAAATCCTAATGTAATCGATATGAATTATTCTTTACTTTCTAACACACATGACCTAACTTATAAATTATCAAGAGACGACGATATATCTAAAATGACGATACCGCAGCAATGGACAAATCTATAAAAGAGATCTACCGGACTCAATCACACCCAAACAGGTACATATAAGAAAAGCCTGACTGAACTTATATGGAAAAGAAGCATACAACCACCGGAGTTATAATAAATCTACTAATTAAATTAAGAATAAAACATAACAATATTTAATGAAAATAATTTCAACTACAACCAAATCAAATAAAGGAAAATAAGAACTACACCTAGGGATTCATCCCTTCGCCTTGCTTGGAGACTAGCCGGCCATGGGGCTCATGCATCCTCGAGTTGCCTCTGGCCTCCCGACCTTCAAACTTTAAACTTCGGGTTCCTCCTAAAGGCCCTCTAGATTGCTCCTAAAGGCCCTCTGGATTCATCCCCGATTGATTCCTCAAAGCTGAAGTGGAGTAGGCCTTATATAGGCAAACACCAAGAGTATAATGTGTTTCCCATCCGATGTGGGATGTGGGATATAGAAATGTGTTTTCCAACCAATGTGGGATGTGGGATTTAAGCCCAAAATCACGCTGAAATCCCGCACAGCCCGCACAGCCTGACCTTTGTCTACTTAAACTGCCATAACTTTCTCTAGAAAAATCCTTTTGACGCCGTAAAATTCTTCCGAAAATAGACTTCCGAATCTTTCTAAGCATATATGGCTCATCTCCTGACTCTTCTTTTATCAATACAGTTTAATTTTCAAAGATGATTGATCTGTACGGGCAATTCTGGCAATTTAATGAAACTCCTTTCCACTGCGGGCAGTAGTTGTTGCTCTTTTAAGCCCTCCATCTTGTCCTTTCGGAAGTATTCCTTCACTCCAGTATGCCTCGAGTCTTTATGCTTCAAGTAATGATAACTTTTCCTCCTCTTTTGAGCTTAAAGTACTTGAAAATGCATCGAAGTAGATCAATGATCCAAGAATGATACTTTAGAGTTGTTAACATATAAAAGTGCGATTAAAACCTAGATCAACCCTAAAATGCTAACAATTAAGTATTGATAAGAGGCATTTTATAACTCTCATCACAACCCCCAACTAGCTTATTGCTAGTCCCTAGCAATTCAAGCGAAATTAAGAGATGAATTCTATGGTGGGAATCAAAGTAAATGAAAAGCAATATTAGTGTTAACCAAGAGTAATTCATATTTTGTTTCAAAAATTGCACATACCACATGGCACAAAGAATCATTAGATTTCACCCAAATCCAAAAGTAATTCAAACTTCAATCTTAAAATCGTTATTGACTCTTAACATCCATCTTACCACAATCCATTAATCCAAACATTCGGATGATTTTATGCATAACATTCATAAATACAAATCTTGGTCTCTAAAAACATAATAAATAGCGTGATGTCAATCACAAAAACAAGCTCTATATGCTTACATTTCAAACCACTCTCCACTATTGTAGAAAAATCACACTACATTGGATCAAAAGGTCTTTAATAAGCTTGTAACGTTAGGCTAAGGTAAAGGCTAAGGAAGAATGGGAAAGATTCACAATTAAAAGAACTCAATCTCTTAGCTTTAAACACAATTATTTTAAGCACTTGATGACCTTTACTTCCACACCCAACTCTTTCAACAATTTTTCGAGCATTTCTTTCAACAAATCACCATTTTTTTCTTTTCTTTTTCTTTCTTTCTTCTTTCTTTGCTATAATTCATTTTTTTTTTATTTTGGCACATAACCATTCACCTTCTTATTCATCATTTTTTTTTCTTATCTTTTCCACAACCCCCAACTTATCTCCTTTAATGTACTTGGGTTTTGGTAGTAATATTTTTTCATATTTCCACCCTTACTCCTTTTAAGTGCTTCTTACAACATGTATATAGCTAAGTTCTTTTAAACGAAAGATAAGAATAAAATATTTTTAGGCTCATAAAGGTGAGTAAACGGTTTAGCGAAAAAAACAAGGCTTAATTTTTCTTTTCAAGAAAAAGGCTCAAATAGGTGACTAGTGATAAATATAGCAATGGTAGGTTTGAAAGGCTCAAACGGTCCAAAAATGGCCTATATCATATCTTAAGTAATATGCATTCTAGGAATTCGCCTCAAGTGATTATCAAGTAAGTTCTAGAGCTTGTCGAGACAGTAAAAGTATTCACAAAACAATCACACATAAAACTTTTCTAAATACTTTAGACTAATCATACAATCTTACCACAAACTAGAATCTCTAATCAAATGAAGATTGATGCTTAAATTAATTTCAAACTGAAGCAAGATTTAACTTCTTCTACATGCTATCTGCTATCTCAATTATGCTCATATCATTGACATGTAAATTGACTCTAAGGCTAACACAAAGCATGCTTTAAAACAAAAAGAAAGGGAAACAGACACCAAGCAGTTCAATGGAAAAAGAAAAAAATGTATGGAAATAAAGAATATGGAAACAAAGAAGATGTGTTTCCTCCACCCCCAACTTAAAAATTGCATTGACCTCAATGTAAAAGAAAAAGTAAAGGAAACTCCCCTTGTAGCCAAAGGTGCGCAGAAGCTGAAAATTGTGCTCCACCATTTGAACTGCTTCATTTATTTGTCCCTGAAAAATAAATACAAAAGTAAAAACTTGGAAAACAACAAGATAATAATAATAAAAGAAATATGAAAAACAATAAAAATAAAAGGATACGATTTGGGCTGCCTCCCACGAGCGCTAAGTTTTACGTCTTCAGCCAGACGCTCTTATTCCCTCCTCGAAAAGCATAGGTTGAATGCATATACCGCTGCTGCACTGCCAAATTCGGTGCATCTATGCTTTTGGGGGGCTTTAAGGATGTCATCAGTAACATCCGCAAATGCTGGCTCGATATATGCTTTGGTGAAGCCATGGGTGAAGGTGGACTCTAATGGATTAAGGTACTGGACCTTTTCCATGAACGAGTCCATCATGTATGCTTGTACTTGATGGCTTTCAACCACATCCTCTGATTTTTTTCGTTGTTGGGATGTGTACTGATTTACCACCAAGTGTCTCAATGGCATTCACCTCCTCCAAATTCTTTTATGCTAGGTGTTGACCATGGGGTGTGGACTGAGCTTGAGAAGGGAACTTACCTTGCTCAGTCACACTCAAGTAGCTCATCAACTTGGACACTTGGCTCCTAGTTTCTTTACCCTCTTCCATCACCTGCGTAATTAGTGCCTCAAACCTTTGGTTTGTTCTGCCTTATGCCTCTATAAAAGCCTGTAAGGTGTCTTCTAGAGAGTTCCTAGAGGCTAAGGGTGCGTGATAAGGTGCAGGGGATGATCGAGGGGGCTGTGCATGCTGGTTTTCAGATTTCCAGCTGAAGTTGGGGTTATTTCGCCACCCCGGGTTATAAGTGTTAGAGAAAGGTGCATGAGGCCTCTTGTACATGCTTAAGGCATTACATTGTTCCTTATACGCCCCTCTCATATCAAAAAATGTGGGGCACTCTTTGGTGAGATGATCTACCCTGCCACACATAAAGCACGGCTCTAAAGACTCGGCATGATTAGCCACATGTGTTTGCTTTGAGCCCTTAGTTTTAAATGCATCAAACTCTCTAGTGAACATCTCGACCTTGGCTCTAAGGTTATCCTCTTCCCTAAGATGGTAAATTCCACCACCATTTGGGTGCCCTATAGGTCGTGACCTATTTATGCTTTCAGTAGCACTAGGTCCAGTCCAAGTGTGAGCTTTTTTAGCAAGCTCATTGAGGTACTCTATGGCCTCATCAGGATCTTTCTCTAAAAACTCACCATTACACATCATCTCTACAAATTGGCGCTCTCTATATGTAAGTCCCTCATAAAAATAGCTCACTAAGCGCCAACTCTCATACCCATGGTGAGGGCACATACTCAATAACTCTTTAAATCTCTCCCAAGACTGATACAAAGTCTCGCTGTCCTTTTGTGCAAAGGTGGAGATTTGCCTTTTTAAAGTATTGGTCTTATGTTGGGGAAAGTATTTATTAAAAAAAATCTGAGTCATCTCAGTCCACAACCCAATAGATCGTGGTCTAAGTGAGTATAGCCAACTCTTAGCTCTATCCTTCAAAGCGAAAGGAAAGAACTTAAGCCTCACAATGTCATCGATTTCGTCTTGACTATGAAAAGTCGCGACTACTTTCTCAAACTCTCTAATGTGCACATATGGGTTTTCAATATCCAAGCCATAAAATGTAAGGAGTAAATGTATCGTCCCTGTTTTAAACTCTAATGGGCGAGTATTGGCTGGAAATATGATCATGATGGTGTGGTTGTGCGTGTAGGGTTGAGGTAATCCTGAAGTGTCCTAGCAACATTCTCATTATGGTTATTGGCCATGTTAACAAAATCCTCTAGATTCTCACTTGAGTTTTCTCTATGGGTTTATCTAGGCGAGGTTTCACCATCAGACTCGGAAGGAGAGGGTAATTCTAGCTCAGGTCCTCTAATAAATCTACCTCGCAGATCTCTTGTTTAAGCATGCACCAAATAAATCAGAGAGGAAACAAAATAAATAAAACAAGAATATATATATATATATATATATATATATATATATTTTTTTTTTTTACCGTCACACTCAAAGTTGACAAGCTTCCTTGTACTTAAGCGCGTTTCCCCGGCAACGACGCTAAAATTTGATTACGCCCAAAACATAACACGGTTATTGTAGTACAGTTTTGGGGTATCGATTTCATAGGGAAACAAGTTAAGTACAACAGAAGGTGTAAACCTCAACACAAACGATAAAAGATTGAAATGATAAAATCTGAGTTGTTTTAAGGAAAGGGTAATTTTGTAAATAAGTTTAAAATAAAAATGATAACAAGGTTCCGAGAATCCTCCCTAGGTTCGTTGCTCTAATCCTAACTTGATTCAGTTGTTTTTATCTCGATTGCAGGTTTCACATCCCAAACAGGCAATCGGAAAATATTCAATTAAAGCACATTTATAAATCCTAATGTAATCGCTATGAATTATTCTTTACTTTCTAACACATATGACCTAACTTATAAATTATCAAGAGACGACGATATATCTAAAATGACGATACCGTAGCAATGGACAAATCTATAAAAGAGATCTACCGGACTCAATCATACCCAAACAGGTACACATAAGAAAAGCCTGACTGAACTTAAATGGAAAAGAAGCATGCAACCACTGGAGTTATAATAAATCTACTAATTAAATTAAGAATAAAACATAACAATATTTAATGAAAATAATTCCAACTACAACCGAATCAAATAAAAGAAAATAAGAACAACTACACCTAGGGATTCATCCCTTCACCTTGCTTGGAGACTAGCCGGCCATGGGGCTCATGCATCCTCGAATTGCCTCCGACCTCCCGACGATCATCTCTCCCAACCTTCAAACTTTAAACTTTGGGTTCCTCCTAAAGGCCTTCTGGATTGCTTCTAAAGGCCCTCTGGATTCATCCCCGATTGATTCCTCAAAGCTGAAGTGGAGTAGGCCTTATATAGGCAAATACCAAGAGTACAATGTGTTTCCCATCCGATGTGGGATGTGGGATATAGAAATGTGTTTTCCAACCAATGTGGGATGTGGGATTTAAGCCTAAAATCACGCTGAAATCCAGCACAGCCTGACCTTTGTCTACTTAAACTGCCATAACTTTCTCTAGAAAAATCATTTTGACGAACCGTAAAATTCTCCAGGAAATAGACTTCCGGATCTTTCTAAGCATATATGGTTCATCTCCTCACTCTTCTTGTATCAATACAGTTTAATTTTCAAAGATGATTGATCTGTACGAGCAATTCTGGCAATTTAGTAAAACTCCTTTCCACTGCGGGCAGCAGCTGTTGCTCTTTTAAGCCCTCCATCTTGTCCTTTCGGAAGTATTCCTTCACTCCAGTATGCCTCGAGTCTTTGTGCTTCAAGTAATGATAACTTTTCCTCCTCTTTTGAGCTTAAAGTACCTGAAAATGCACCGAAGTAGATCAATGATCAAAGAATGATACTTTAGAGTTGTTAACATATAAAAGTACAATTAAAACCTAGATCAACCCTAAAATGCTAACAATTAAGTATTGATAAGAGGCATTTTATGACTCTCATCAAGTCTCCTCCGTCTTACTGCTCTCTCGAGGAGCAGACTCTAAGATAGCATTTGCTTGCTCAAGTAGCTTATCCAAATCCAAATCCCCTCCAAACTGAGCAAAGCATGCCTCCACAATGTCCTCAGACTGCCCATCCTTTCTTGGGCGCATGTAATCTCTCAGGGTAAGGTGTTTTAGGTACAAATGACATAGGAAGATCTTTAATAGTAAGTGTGGTTATAGATGGCTCAGCATCTCTCTTCTCCTTGTTGCCACTTTCTGGCCCTTGCTGCATAGCAGGGTTCTCTTCCACTTGATTGGCCACTTGTCTCCCAGACCTCAATGTGGCAATCAACTACACTTGTTCCTGTCCATGCGTAGGAGTCGATGAATTTCCCACTGCAAACTGTTCCTTCGGGTTAGGCACAGGTTGACTGGGGAACTTTCCCTTCTCTCCTTCACCCACATGACTTGTGATTTGATCCATTTTACTCCCTAGCTTGGTAATCACTTGGGTGTTTACTATTTACGCACTCCTTACTTCGCTGATAGAATGGCTGATCATCTTCATAAAATCCTTGAAGTGTCCTCCAATGATTATGAAACTGATGCTGACGCTTGAGTGGGAGCTTGGTAAGCGGGTGATGGTGCTGGATGGGCTGAGCGACCATAACTTGGAATTGGTGGAGGAAATCCGGGAGGATGTTGATTGTGAGCATGATGAGGGGGTCCTCCTTGATTTATCAGTTGGTTCTGCTCCCACGAAAATTTAGGGTGGTTCCACCACCCTGGATTGTACGTCTCGGAGTAAGATCCATTTGATTGCCACCAATAGTTATTGAAAGCGTTCATTTGTTTCATGGGATATTTGGCAAAAGCCGGTGTAGATGGACAATTCTGTGCTAAATACATAGGACTAGCACAGATGGAACATCTATCAACATTGAATGTATTGGCTGTATTGATGGACTGGCCGGTCATCTTCATGAAATCCTTGAGGGTGTCCTCTAAAGACTGTGAAACCAGCGCTTGATTCATCCACATTTTTTTATTTTTTATTTTTTATGGGCAATTGCCAATAGAAACAAACAAACTAACATAAAATTGCAAAAAAAAAAAAAAATGCTAACTAAACTAGTAGAAAAATAAAATCAATTCAGACAAAAATTTCACAAACAAAACAACTCCCAAGCAATGGTGCCAAAAACTTGTTGTGAGTTTTAAATTACTCGCAAGTGCACGAGTCATTTGCAATATAGTATTGTGCAAGTGCGAGGTCGAATCCACAGGGAATTGCGCCATGAAAATATATTTTTATCTAAACTAACCCTATTTTAACCTAGTTCCGAATTTTGGATTGTATCTTGCAAAGAAATATAAACTAAACTAAATTGATTTAAAAACAATTGATAAAAACACTAAGGTTTTCTGAATCCACCCTACCAAAGTACAGTATATATCTTCATGTTCTATATAAAAATAATCTATCAAATCATTCCATGAATCCACCATTATACAAATCACGGTGAATACCCAAACTAAACCAAAACCATCCAATGTATCTGTTTAATTCACAAATCACAATAGAAATCCAATCTAATTTGAATGATTCACCGTATCCGGTAGATGAAACACAAGAAATATCCAATTTAACAATTTAAAAACAATCAATTATAAGAGTTTACTCAAACAATTGAAATAGAAAATTTATACTAAAAATATTAAAATTGTATGAACAAATATGAAAATATAATGCTAAACAATGGCGATGCTTCATCTTCAATCTTAGATGAAGGTTTTAGCCACGCATAATTAGGAAACTAAATTTCACAAAAGTGCTAAACATAAAACTTTAAAACTCAAAGGAATAAATTAAAACTGACTATACATGGAGAAATTCCACTCGTAGCTATTTTGCGGCGCTTCCCCTCATGGTAGCAAAGCCTTGGAGATCCCCCAAAATGCTAGCAGACTTCCTCTGAATTGCACACCGAAGATGAAGTGAAAAGGATCTTTTATAGGGAAGCTCCCGGAGTACTATGTGTTTTCAATCTGATGTGGGATACTGCCCAAGTGCGCTCGATCGCAGACCGGTGCCTCGAGTGCATACTGGTGCACTGAAAAGTATTTTTAACCGATGTGGGATGTCGCGAGTGTGCACCTGCGCTCGATCACAAGTCTGGTGCGCTCGCACTAGACATCTTCCAGCTTGACCTTTGTCTACTAAAACTGTCATAACTTTCTCAAAAAAATAATTTTTATGAGCCATAAAATTCCTCAAAAAATAGACATCCGGATCTTTCTAAGCATATATAGCTCATCTCCTAGTTCTTCCTGTATCAATACATTAAAATCCATAAAAATGACTGATTTGTACAGGCAATTTTAGTGAAACTCCTTTCCAAGTACTTGTAAACCTGTAAAACAAGGAAAACAACTCAAAATAACAAATTCCTAAGCTAACAAATGTAAATTAAGGGGCCAAAATATGCAATATTTGGTACTCATCATAAGGTTGACTCGTACCAAACTCAGTAAAATGCTTCATCTCCCTCATGCCTTTATTTGCCTCCCTCATAGCCGTCTTTACCTCCCTCTTAGCCTCCTTGGTAGTATCCATCTCTATAGAAAAGAAACACAAGTATAAGTAAAAGAAATCACAGTAGAAAAAGGATAAGTGTTAAACTCAGAGTATACTGCTAGCGAGGCTTCTCTCAAAACCCAGAGGGCAAAGTTTGAGCTTTGCCAACTACATATTATCATAAAGAGTATCCACATTTATAGGCATGCCTACCATTTTTCCCACCCGTGTCTAGCTCTTGCTTCAAGAGTTTCAGCTTTTTTCACTTCCCCACATAGTCCATGCTCCAAGCCAACGGAACTCTGAAGCTCCTATTACTTCGGATATAGAAAGAA
Organism: Bretschneidera sinensis; assembly: GCA_023935145.1. Taxonomy (NCBI): domain Eukaryota; kingdom Viridiplantae; phylum Streptophyta; class Magnoliopsida; order Brassicales; family Akaniaceae; genus Bretschneidera; species Bretschneidera sinensis. Next base: position 23,583,820 of record CM043704.1, read on the forward strand.
GTTTTCTTTCGTTGCTTAATGGAACTAGGTTTCTTCTTCAAAAACTTCTTCTTTACCTTGGAGCTGATCACCACCTAACCCCACTGTTTAAGCTTAGTAATTTGGAAAAGAGCCTTGAAGACATTGATGTTCATCAAACCCTCTACCTTCGTGCAAACGTAAATGAACACCATCACTAGGCGTATGAAGTTTGGCATAAGCTGACACAAGGCTATATCAAAATAGCTCAAAATACAATAGAGGAAGGGGTGAAGAGGAAATCTAAATCTCGCCTTTAGATGGTGAACATACAGATACATCTCGTAAAGGCCTCCCTCCCGAAGATCATCAAATGCTCGTTCCCTTACCCAGGCATTCCTAAGTTCAAACTTCTCAGGGATCTTATATTTAAGCCTAAGGGTTTAAAGGCTCTCTTCCTCTAAAGTATTGGGCATTGAATTCGCTTCAAAAGCCCAGTTCACCCTTTAATCCATACTCATATCCTCCTTCAGTTCGAAAAAGGACATGATTACCCTCCGAAGAGGAAGAACCATCATTCCTTTCGTAAGGCACTATAGTGAGGGACTCATCCAAAATACCATCACCACCCAAGACATTATCCACCTTATTCTCTAGATCATCACTACTCATACTCTAATAACAACTCCTACTCTCATTACTATCACTACCACCATCACTAACCCTATCATAGTAATCATAAAAGAAAGATATGGTAAAAAGAAGGAAAGACTCACTGATCAAAAACTTTAAGAAAAATGACTCCGAAGAGTTAAGACTCCAAGCTTTCCCTCCTATCTTCGAATGTTCTACAAACTCTGAAGGCTTAAAACCCTAAGCTCTAAGCTCATCTCAAACTCAACAACTCTGAATGCTCTCAACTCTCTCTGATGATTGCAAATGTAAGAAGTGAAGAACTAAGAGAGGTTCTTATCTCTCTTATAGAAGGCTTAACACAACAAAAAAAAAAGAAATAAAACCAACATAGTTGTAACCGTCGATCTTTTCATATGATCAAGGACATGCACTGCCATTTCACTAACTAAGACAATAATTTAGTATTCTCTCAATAAATTCTTCTCTAGAAGATTCTTACCTGGGCTGCCAAACCTAAGTTATGATCCTGATAAATCAAGAATCAGGGCCCAATCAATAAGTCTTTTTTTTTTCAAAATAGAACGAAGAGTCCATACCTAAGTTCACCCAAATGGACAAGTCCATCATCTTCTAAGTTGAACTGATATCTCTAAGTTCTGAGCATTTTGATTAAGCATAATCACCTCAGAACCAATCTCTTAGCCCAGAGTGTTTTGACTGAATGTCATCCCCTCGAACTCATTCTCCAAGTTCTTAGTATTTTGATTGAGTATCATCTCTTCAGAACTAATCTCCAAGCTCCGAGTGTTTTAACTTAATGTCATCCCCTCGGACCCAATCTCCAAGTTTTGAGCATTTTGATTGAGCATCATCTCCTTGGAACCGATCTCCAAACTCTGAGTGTTTTGACTGGATGCCATCCTCTTGGACTCAATCACCAAGTTTCGAGCATTTTTATTAAGTATCATCTCCTCGAAACCAATCTCCAAGTTTTGGGCATTTTGATTGAGTATTATATCCTCGGAACCAATCTCCAAACTCCAAGTGTTTTGACTAAATGTCATTCTCTCATACTCAATCTCCAAGTTTCGAGCAGTTTGATTGAGTATCATCTCAATAAAACTAATCTCCAAACTCCGAGTGTTTTAACTGAATGTCATTCCTTGGAACTCAATCTCTAAGTTTCAAGCATTTTGATTGAGTATCATTTCCTTAGAACCAATCTCTAAGCTTTGAATGTTTTGACTGAATGTTATGCCCTTGGACTTAATATCTAAGTTCTGAGCATTTTGATTGAGTATTAATCTCCTCGAAATCAATCTCCAAATGCTAAGTGTTTTGACTGAATGTCATTCTCTTAGACTCAATCTCTAAGTTTTGAGCATTTTAATTGAGTATCATTTCCTCATAGCCAATCTCCAAATTCTGAGTGTTTTGGCTGAATGTCATTCTTTTGGACTCAATCTCTAAGTTTCGAGAATTTAGATTGAGTATCATCTCCTTGGAACCAATATCCAAACTCCGAGTGTTTTGAGTGAACTTCATTCTCTCGAACTAAATCTCTAAGTTTCGAGCATTTTAATTGAGTATCATTTCCTCATAACCAATCTCTAAACTCTAAGTATTTTGGCTGAATGTCATCCCCTCGGACCCAATCTCCAAGTTCCAAGCATTTTGATTAAGTATCATCTCCTCGAAACAAATCTACAAGCTTCGATTATTTTGACTGAATGTGATCCCCTCGAACTCAATCTATAAGTTTTGAGCATTTTGATTGAGTATCATCTCCTCGGAACCAATCTCCAAGCTCTGAGTTTTTTGATTGAATGTCATCCCCTCAGACCCGATCCCCAAGCTCTGAACATTCTGATTGAGTATCATCTCCTCGGAACTAATCTCCAAACTCTGAATGTTTTGACTAAATGTCATCTGTTCGGGCAAAAGTATCAAGTTCCGAGCATTCAATCATTCCCTCAAAATCTATAGTTTATCATCCAGGCATCTTGAACTGACGTAAAATAGAGACTTCGTTCAACTTTCTCAAGCGCATAAATGCACTTAAGGAAGTCGGGGCATCTGATGTAGGGTAAATTTACCCTCCAATAACATCAATACACATGGTGGATGATAAGGATAGGGAGGTCGTCAAAGAATTGCTTAACCAAATGATGACATCTGGCAAAGGGCACAGAAGTAATTCCATCATAAAACCATTATAGCTAGTTTTCCTCCCACGCACCCATGCACACGATATTCTAGGGATCACGTCCATCTCTTCTAAAAACCAAATGGTTATGAGCATCTTTAAAAATTGATTCTTTCACAGATGGTATATATATAAGACTCTTAAGGCACGCATGATTCATATTCATTTTTCTACAAAACAACACTGCTCAACACTGCTTTCTCGACTTTCTCTTTTTACTCTCGATAATCTAAAGCTAACTGAGGCATCGAAGAGTCTCCGGAGGAATCACACTCCTCTCTCCCTCCAGCAACCTTTAGATTACCGTCATCTGTTTTGTGTGTGTAGATCAAGTGTCAGAGCCCTATCACCTGGCGGTAGATTTTCGGCATCAATAACTGTATTTAAGAAGTTGTCACTTGATAAAGTTGTAAACTTAAATTTTACCAAATCTTTTTAAATAAATATCAAAATTTATTTTTCATTTCATTTAATAAAGTGACAATTTGTGGTTTATAATTATTATTTGCATCAAATTAATTCTAGCATATCAACATGCGAATGCACATGTTGATATGCTCTTCATCAAATTGAAATGATGATTCACAGTTTGAATGCATTAAAAACTTCAATGTCCTGCAATAAAAATAAATAATCCATTAATTACAAAAAAAAAATATAAAAAAACAGTTATCCTTCTATTATATAATTTTTTTTTTAAAAAAAAAATTGAGGTTTGTTATCCAGTGAAGTTTAGTTTATACAATTCACTCATTGTACTTGGTTCGCTTTATAGTTCTATTTTTGTCGTTTTCTCTATAGAATTTATAATTTACCTGTGCATAAAACATAAAAGAAACATAAAATGTTAAGAGAATTTTTTTGAAACATTTTATTAGAGAGATTTTGAATATAAAAAGGGATGAGAAAGGTTTTAACTAATTTAAAACTAGTTAAGAGTTTCACTCGAATAAAAAAAACGACATGGAACAATGGTTTTTTTTTAATGAGGATAAGATTTGGTGGTTGAAATATTAACAAAGAGAGAGTTTTTTTTATCAAACCACTGTGTTTCGATAATTTTATTTCCCAATTCATTTTACTTTTAAACTTATTTCCAATATGATAGTACTTTTTGCCATGTAAGCAATCCACTTACCTGTTACCCAAACCAAGTCACTTACCCGTTACAAGTCGTTTACCTAAATCCCTGAGGCTAAGACGAGTACGCAGTGCCTCTCATTGGCTCTTTCTTCTCCATCTCTGATATTTCCACACTTCACGGCCCATGTCTCTTGGCTCCTGCTCTCCTCTCATCTTAGATGTCTCATCTCTGCCTCCCAGTCACTCACAAGCTCACAATGCCTCTCTCTCTCTTTCCCTCTCATGCTCTTCGTCTCTCTCACTTCTCAAAGTCAAACCACTCAATGTCAAACCTCAGCCTTCAGTCGACGGACATGCTACAATAGTACACTAAGTAACTATGTCGTCGTTTCATTTTATTTCTTTTATGCACATATCTTGTTATTTTCTGATCATGAAACCCTACTTTTTTCCAAACAATTTTTTAAGTTGGTTCTCCAAACCAGTTGATAGGTTCAAAAAAATAAAGGAAATGAAATGAAAAAAATTGGAAATTTAGATTCTTTAATAATGATTGGTGTTCGATTCACTGTTGAGTAAGTGTTTTCACTCTTATGGTTGCAGCTACTGAAGAATTCATTTTATTTTCCTTCATTTTATCAACAACCAATCAGAGACTCCTCGCAAGGTGAGTAATTCTGGCAATTACTTCATTTATTTAGGTGATTGATTAATATTCCTCTACGGCGGTGCATAATTAGAAGTGTTTTTACTTGTTAAAAAAACTAGAACAAATTTTAGTGCTTTTGCAAGCAAGATTTGACTTGATTCATGCTTATGCTTCTTGTTTATTGATTCTATTTCTAAATTCCATAATCTACATGTTGTCTGCAATTTTGTTATATGGGTTTGGTGGGTCCAAAAATAGGAGTTTGTTATAATGGGAAGGCATACACGATATAATCTAGTGAATTAATCTTGGGTATGTTTGTTCTTTTCTAGGTAAGATTTAGTTTTTCTTTTTCTCCTTTTGGGGTTTCAATATATTGTGAATTGTGATGATACCGAATTCTTTATCATAAAAAATGCTTTGAGGGGAAAGAGGGGAAGGGGGACGTTGTTTTCACATGTTGGTCAGATCGCCAAGTAAGATATTCCTTACACCGCAAAAGAAAGATTTGAACCCAAATATTATTGAGTGATGATACCAATTTCCAATGGAAGTGTTCTTTTTGTTTTGTTTTCATATATTGTACTCCTTTTTTTCCTAGCAAACTAAATACGACCCCTTATCCTTCATAGTGATGGAAGTGCTCTGCTTCAAACTTTTGTTGATGGGTTTGTCTTTTTTTTTCTTAGGTAGTTTCAGTAATTGGATACCATGGGGCATTTGTTAGCAAACTGATACTTACAGATCCGTGTGGGGAAAGAATACAATGACCTCAATAAGTTTCCGTGAAGTGATTTCCATAGCATCTTCAGATTCCATAACCAACTATGAGCATGTTTGGAACTATTTACGACAAGGTAAGGACCCACTATCCGCTTTAAACAAATTTACTTCAATCAAGATTTAAAAAATTTCAAAAAATATAATGAATCGACTATTTTAATTGCTAAAAATGTTCCATATAGATTGAAAAATACCCACTAAAAAGAGGGTGGATACCAAATATATACTATTTGTTTTAATTTAAGGGTGGCTTGTTTTGGGGTGGAGAGGCTTCATCAAATTGTAAGATTATTTTTTATTTTATCATAAATGGCTAATTTGTTAATTGTGAGTATATTAAGCAATGTCTTTAGACCGTGGTTAAGTCATAAACTAGTCTAGCGGAATTGAAACCGTAGAAGGCAGAATTGAGTTCCAATGGGAATTGCTTCCTCTTCCTAATAGCAAAAAAATATTGTCAAATCTTAAACGCGCGTGGAGTTCGTAGACATGTAGTTTATTCATAATTATTTAAATGAAAACGTGCAACCAGGGAATAAAATCAAAGGGAAACTTTTGCCCATGTATCTTTGATATTCCATCATTTATTTAGGTGAGTAATTCTGGCAATTACTTCATTTTATTTAGGTGATTGATTAATATTCCTTTACGACAGTGCACAATTAGAAGTGCTTTTACTTATAAAAAACAAAACTAATTTTATTGATTTTGTGAGCAAGATTTGACTTGATTCATGCTTATGCTTCTTATTTGTGGATTGTGTTTTTAAATTCAATAATCTGCATGTTATCTACAGTCCAAAAATAAGAGTTTGTTATAATAACTGCATTGTTTATTTTCAATTTTGTAGTTCAATTATGCACTCGTGAACTATACGGTCAAGATGATGCATCTACTATATACTTATTCATGTAGACATTGATTGCTTTTTTGCTTTAACAAACTCTTCAGCTACAGAGTGTGTAATGCACCCAAACAATTGCTCACATTTATTTTCACACCATTGCCTTGAATATCTTCACAACAATCTTTGCGATATCAATCTTCTTTTTTTTTCCATATACAGTCACCACTCTTTATCTCTCTCTCAAAATCTGGCGAAGAATCTGATAGAACTCTGTTTACAGATTAATGAATTTTGTATGCTTATAATAGAAAAGAAGTAAGAATGTAGTTAGAATAGGGAAATTTCTATGATATTAATCAATGATAGTAGTGAAATACAGAGAAAATAGTGAAGCTAGGATTTCGAGAGCCTAGTCTCTCCCTTTGATCTCACCAATTGTCTGCCTCTCCCCTCCTCTCCCTACTGTTATTTAAACTTGAAGTATCAGCTGAAAATAACAAACTCAACAAAGCCAGCTCATCTAACTAACTCCCTGCTAACAGAATTTAGAAGTTTCCCCTGCAACTAGACCTACATTCCTTTGTTGGGCCTTTGCCGCACATAAGTGCTCTTAATCAATGGCCTATCAGAATCTTTCTTGTTCTTCTTTGGTTCATGTATTCTATTTAGGTAAGCTTACATTCTTTGATCTAATACTGTTAGCTACTAAGACTTTAAACTTAAGATATTTTTAAATTTCTTAGATTTTTACTTTTTGCATTTGAATCAAGAATTGAAACAAAGTATTATGTTGATTTGGAGGGATCAAAACCCAATCTCTGCATTTTGGATGATGAATGATGCATTACAAAATGATGAAAACAGGTTTTAAAATGAATTTTCACTAGTGAATATATGACTTAGGTTTGGTTAGGATTTAAAGGATTTGTGTAGCTTACCCAGTTAATTTGGCATTGAGGTTTAGTTGAGTTGATAATTAGAACCTAACTGTTTCACTTTGATAACACACTTGAGCATATTAAATGATGGATAAAATAAAATTCTTTTATATAAGCTTTTTAAAATGACAGTGCAGTTATCAATTTATGGTATTGGGATGACTAGCTATGACGGGAAGATATATTACAATACTTTTCTATTGGGATGGCAACACTATACAAGGGATAGATGGGCTATCTTATGATAAGCCACCTAACAAAGCTATTAAGGTTAAGTTTGGGATAAAATATGAGCAACTACTTGATAAGATGTATTCCATCACACCATTTGATATGCAAAAGTACCAGTTGAAAATGATATGCAAGTATCCTTCGGTGGTTGGAAAAATGTTAAAGTACATTCCTATTCTGGTTAAAGATGATGATGATATAGATATCATGTTTGATGCTCTAACTATGCATTTTGAGTTAAGTAATATTGATTTGTTTTTGGAAGCTGAACCTGTTTGTCTCAACCAACTTATGCATTCAAAAACTATGATGGAGTCAGGCCCTTTTAATTTGTCAGCAAGCTCACTTGATGGACCAAGTCAAAGTAATCTTGGTGTTAACATTTGCCATGGGCTTTCTTTAGTTAGCAGTGATATTTCATTTCCTTATAGAAATGAGGTGGATGTTGATTGTGGTGAGGTAGGTAGGGGTATGGAATGGAACATGATATCACAAATGGTTCATGGTGAGAATGATACATGTGTTTTGTAGAATAGTTATGTAAATAATGAGATGTTGGATAAAGATGTTGATGATGATGATGATGATGATGAAATGTGTTTCAATGACATGTCAGAGGAAGAAGAAGCTACAGATGAACTCAATGGAGAAGAAGCAACATTAGAGGTTAAGTATGGAATAAGATGTATCCCATCAGGTGTACCTTTGCATGAGGCACCAAGTACAACTATTGTTGATGGAGTAGATAAAGCAGTGGTAAGTAATTGGTCTCTATTGCCATAAGGTATTAACTATGATCCAACCCACGAGTTATGTAAAGGGTTAACTTTTACCAATAAATATAAAGTGATGAGAGCAGTTAAAATTGTACTCTATTAGAAGGAATCAACAATATGAAGTGGTGGAAACATGTCCAACTATTTGGAGATTAAGGTGCAAAAAACATAGAGTCTGGATGCCAGTGGAAGCTTCGTATATGCAAGCATAGCACTCATGGTTTATTTGAGATCACGCAGTACAATGGTCCTCACACTTGCTTATACCCAAAGCTTAGTCGAGACCACCCACACATAGATGCAAGTTTGATTGCACATGAAGTAAAGCATCTTATAAAAGAACAACCATCAATTACAGTATCAACTTTAAGAGCATAAATAATTGATAAATTGGGTTACATAGTTTCCTATAAGAAAGTATGGATGGGTAAGCAGAAGGTAATTGAGCAGATTTTTGGTGATTGGGATATTTCATATGAAGTTTTTCCCAAACTCATGGCTGCACTACAATTTTATAACCAAGGTACTATTGTGGAATGGGATACAATAGATTTAGAGAGTGCAAATGAGGTACAATTCCAACGTTTATTTTGGGCTTTTACTCCATCTATTGAGGGCTTTAAGCATCGTCATCCAGTTATGAGTATAGATAGTACACATTTATATGGAAAGTACAAAGGAAAAATGTTGATTGCGATAGGAGTTGATGGTAATGGTTAGATATTACCACTTGCATTTGCCATTGTTGAGGAAGAGAGTTATAACTCATGGCACTAGTTTTTTCATCATGTTAAAAAAATATATCATACAACAACGAAATGAGATTTTTCTAATATCTGATTGACACAATGGTATCATCAAGGTAATTAATGAACATGGGTCTCCATGGTTAGAGCTACAATGTTTTCATCGCTATTGCTTGTGGCATTTTATAAGCAACTTCTATAAGAAATTTGGTGACACTTGCTTAAAAGCATTAGCTTACCAAGCTGGCTGTCAAAATCAAGTTCGAAAGTTTAATGCCATTATGGAGGATATAGGAAGAATCAAACCTAAAGCTCATGAATGGCTTAAAAATCACCGACTTTCTAAATGGGTTCTAGCACATTATGGAGACGTTATAGAATGATGACTACAAACTTGTCCGAAATTTTTGAGTGTGTTGAAAAAGGTCGTTATTTGCCTATCATGCGGAGACTCAAAAGATCCGGCTGTCATATGGAAGAAACTAGATGAGTTGTTTCTTACCAAAACTCTTCTTAACAAGATTTATCTTCTTAAAAGAATCTTTGCTTTTAAAATGGATCCTATAATCTTGATGTCTTTAATAAACTAGTTCAAGATTTGGCTAGTTGTAGTATTAAATTCCCGGATGAACAATTGGCTGTTATTTTGTTAAACTCTCTTCCTGATTGCTTTGATAGTCTGATTAATGCTATTGAGTATGGAAGAGATACTTTAACCAAGGAGATTGTGATCAATGCCATAAGAGCTTATGATTTCAAAGCCAAGATGAGGGAGGCAAGTGCTGTTCATAAGAGGAAGGCCAGTAACTCAGAATGGCAGTAGCACTCATGGCAACTACCGAGAGAAATCAAGAGGTAGAGGGCAGAACCATAGGAGATCTCATTCCAAGACAAGACTTGGAGGAGGAAGGAGATGCTTCTACTGCAACAAAGAGGGTCATTTCAAAAAAGATTGTAAGAAGAAGATGTGGGATAAGAGAAGAAGCCATACCAACAATGGAGAGGCTTCGATTGCCAAAGGAGAACAGTAAGATGATATTCTTGTTGTATGCTCAAATGTGAGCAAGAGGCAAAGCAGTGAGAAGTGGATTCTGGATTCCGGGTGCACTTATCACATCTGCCCTCACAAGGAATGGTTTAAGAATTTCAAGGAGATCAATAATGGAAGGGTCTTCTTGGGGAATGACAATTCTTGCCAAGTGAGAGGGATTGGAGACATCCAATACAAGTTGGTTCATTACTTTGATGCCAGATGTGCTCTTGGGATAAGTGCTCAAAAGAAGGGAGAAAGGCATACTCCACATGTTGTTGCAAAACAAGTAGGTCTAATGTCAAAGGCAAATGCTCATGCCTTAAAATCCTTTAATCGGGATAAACGGGTTGTTTGAGGTAGTGACACAAAAAAGTAAAAACACACATATTTTTAATTTAGATAAAGGTACATGTACATGTGGAAATGGCATATTAACAAGTATCTTTGTTCTCACATTTTAAGTGTATGTGGTAATCTTTCTCTTAATAGTTGGCAATATGTGGAAAAATATTATTCAATTGAAGTGTATATCAGTACTTGGTCTCCTCAATTTTATCCCCTCGCTCATGAAGCATATTGGCCAAAATCTAATCTCAAAATGATTCGCAATCAGAGTCTTAAACAATTAGAGAAAGGCCGACCACGTTCTACAAGGCTTCGAAATGAGATGGACATCAAAGAAAGGCGAACAATTGTGCGTTATGGACTTTGTAGAGAACCAGGTCATGATCAACGGAATTGCCCAGCCAAACAATGAAAAGTCTCAACTAATATCACGTGTTAATTCAAAATCGACAAAGTAAGGATTTTGTGAAATGTGATTTACAATAATTTTATGAATATGTAATCTTGCTTTGTTATAAAATGATTAGTTTTCATTATTTCAAGGTAATTTTTTTCTTTTTTTTATGATGAAAAATTAAAGCATAAAGAGCCAACTATAATGATTTGGGTTGTGATATGTTGGGGTTGGTCCAGGCTGTGTTGTGGATGCTTTAGATTTGTCTAGTCTGGCCTTGCCATTCTTTCAGTTTTTTAGTAGCTGGTTTGATATTTGTTTGGAGTTGTAATTTTCTGACGGGTTTTGTTTTTGTTGCGGTTTGGGTTTGTAAGCCAGCATTTGTGGTTTTTCTAGTGTGCTAATTGTTTTGTGGAGCTGATATATTTGTATTTTTAGCACCTGTTTTGATGCTTTGACTAATAAATTTTGGTTGGGAGATTTGCTGCTCTATGTGCTTTGCTTCAAAGTTCAATGATTCAGCTATGTGCCATCTTTTGTAGAGAAACCCGATCACTTGGCTTAATTTTAATGATAATATTCTTCCATTGTTAAAAAAATAAATAGAATAATAATAAATTGTAGTTGGGAGATTTGTTGCACTGTGCTTTGATTCAAAGTTCAACGATTCAGCTATGTTCCATTTTTTGTAGAGAAGCCCGATCACTTGGCTTAATTTTAATGATAATTTGCTTCTAGTGTTAATAATAATAATAAATTGTAGTTGGGTTTGCAAGCCACCATATGGGGTTTTTTTAGTGATCTATTAAGGATTTTTTTAAGATAAGAAATTATTGATTTGCAGTTGATGGTACAAGTCACTTTCATTCTATTTGTTTTAGTTTCAGTTGAAGTTTTGTTATTAAACAAAAAGGTAACAAGTAAATGACTTGTTTATGTGGAAGGTAATAGGTAAGTGGATTGTTTATGTGGCAAAACACTATCATATTGGAAGTAAGTTTAAAAGTACAATGAATTGAGAAATAAGATTTTGAAATACAATGGTTTGGTAAAAAACTCAACAAGGAGATGAGAGAGTAACTGATATAAACCATCATTTTCTTTAAGTGTAGTCTTGTAGATAAGGAAGGGAGGGGGGGGTGGTTCGCGAGTGTAGATAAGAGTAATTGATTGAAAGGGGGAGAGAGAGAGTTGGAGCCTACAGTTAAGGGTGGTTAGTTATTTTTTATTGACCTATTTATTCTTTTATCTTAAATTTAAAATATATATATATATATATATATGTATATATATGTATTTATAATAATTAAGAAGTTTTTTTGACATTTGACTAATTGAGTTGGTCTTGATCAACTCGTAGAGACCAACTTAGCTCTTCCATTAATTAATAGTATAGATAACCTTGTTTTTAACTCTCGAAAAAATAAACACATAAGAAAATTTTCGATCTTTTGAGGGATTTTCATCACCAAATACGTACTCTTCAATTTCTTTTTCTCTCATATTTATGGATCATAAAGAATAAGGTAAAACTTCATGAGCCTATCCCCCCAAAATATTTTTGTAGGACTAACATGGGCCAATTGGTTCGGGCCATGCCTACCCAAAGTTAAAATTCTACAATTGATCTCTTTCTTAGCCTTTACCCGTTACTTTATTATTGTTACTACTACATCATTTCACGCTCTCCCTCTTTTTTCTCTCTGCCATTGCTGTAGATCTTGTGTATTCTCTATTTCTTATTGTTTTGGGTTGAAATTGAAGAAATGAAACTTGACATAGCCAACTGGTTCTACAAAGCAAAAGGTAAAACACTCCCCAATCTCTCTCTCTCTCTCTCTCTCTCTCTCTCTCTTCTGTATGATAAGATATTTTTGGATACATTTCGCATCAATTGAATTCAAAATTCTTATCTTTTCTATAAAGTGAATGAAGATATACTAATAAAGTTCTATTTGGATCCCTTTATCACGATTTAATCTCTCACCAGAGCTCACATTCTTCAAGAATCTCTAATTTTCATTACTTTTTTTATCTCTTGTTAGTATTACATTATGATATAATTCCAGCATGCTAGTGAAATGTGAAAGGTTTATGAGTTTTTTTTTTTTTTTGGATAAAAAGCTAAACTATATTTAGGGTTGCCCTTTCCATGTTACCAATTTGGTCGTCTTTTTTAGTTACTTAGTGATATTTGCCTAATTCATTTAAAACATTACGAAGAGCTTAACTACCATTTTATTTTTTATTTTTAGAATTCTTGTTATGCTAAAATATTTCATGGTATATTTTTGCACGTATTATTTTGTTTAGTTAAAATAAAACCAAAAAAAATTCAAACAAAGGAAAGTTAAGAATTTTAACTTTCCGAGGAAAAATTTTCCTTAGAAAAAGTCAAACAATCCTAAGATAACATTTGTACACGAGGTTTTTCACAAATTTCTCCAGCATAGGTGGATATTAATCGTGATGCTTTTCATATAATAAAGAGTCATTAGAAAAAGCTGGCAGTTCCTATATACATAGCATACTAGTCAGTTTGTTGCTGAACCGCAAATTTGGCCAATGAATCTGCCACTAAGTTTGCCTCTCGATTAAAAAAAGGTATGCTAACTTGGCACATGAGCTGACTGAGCAATAGAAAGTCCTAAAGAAGTAGGATGAGTTTGGTTTGAGCTGCTTGTTTCCTGTTTACAGAGATATTGTAAATTTGTAATAGTTTATATAACTAAATTTCGAATCCCGATTCCTTTTTTTTTTTGTTAGAGATTTTTCTTGTAAATGAGATGTCTTAGAAACACTATTTCTAGATAGTTGATTTACATATGGGCGGCATCCCTTTGGTGCCCTTTTATAAATTATAATATAATTATAAAAAAATTCCAATTCTCTTGCTAACAATAATCCTTGTCAAACTGCCCATAATCTGCTATAGCATTATTTGTAAAACACGTTTTTTTTTTTTTTTAAGAGAACCAACCCATTTAAATCTCTAAGCACCCAAACCTCCCGCACTTCTAGGCTATCCAGAGAAAGCTCCATTGTTTTTAATTAACAAATGGAGGCTTAGGGGTCTCCAACAATTTGTCTTGTAGAAAAGTAGCTGTAAAATCCTCATTTGGAATCTCTAATTTCCCAACTATTCCTACACCTCCATGGTATCCAGAGGAAGCCCCATCACTTTTAATTTTACGAAGGGAGGCTTGGGGATTTTTCCAGAAATTTTAGCCCAATAGCCAGATCTTGCAATTTTGTTTGTATAACCAAAAAGAAAGGAGTTGGGGATTATAGTTAGAAGCAGAAAATATGAATTTGATATGAATTATGGACTCCAGATTCAATATTAAACATGTTCTTGGCAATTAAGAGCAAACATGTTGGAAAAAATATCACAGTTAACAATTAATCAAGTACCACAAATATAATAATCATCAAATCCAATGCAAATAAAAATGACTAGCATCAAATAAAGTGATAAACCAATAACACATAAATTTATGTGGAAAACCTTCCAGTGTAAAAAGAAAAAACCACGGGGCAAAAATAATTGAATTATGTAAATAACAATTACAAAGTTTATAAGTTTATGCCTAAACTTGATACCCATAATAAATTTGGTAATATTACATAATTACCTTTCTAGATAAAAATACTGTTGTATTACCAACCGTTGAAATATGAAAAGTCTTTGTGCCTCATCAAAATCAAACACTGGGATAAGAGCTGCAAATCTCGAATAGCATAATTATCTGAACAAACACTCTAAATAATATTATAGAGAAAAACCTCAAATTATTTTATTAATTTTGTTTATCTTACTCTTCCGGTAAAGAGAATGAAAATTCTCTCAATCGTTGTCGCTCTAATATGTAATTCGCTCTGTGCTTTTTCAATTTGTATCCACTCGCTATATGTATAGTATTACTGCAATAGTCTTAATCGGATTTGAAATCTGTGTCCTATAAGAAAAGAACCAGCCGCCATTCTTTCTCTCCTATTTCTATTAGGAGAACAATTGCAGCATTATTCACCCGTGGCCCACAAGCCACCAAGACATTAATGTACTGCCATTTTTTGTTTCCTTTTTTCTCATTTCATTTTTTTTTTCTTTACATGGATAATAGGCTGGTTATTTTTTTTTTTTTTTATTATTGTCCATGGCATAGAGCGGACTTAGCCCAACAATCTCCCCTTCTAGCTCATGAGGGAGAGTATTACCTCACGATTCACTTAGAGTTCATCTTGGCCATCGCAGAGCAAAATTCAAAATTTTCTTTTGGAACAACCTTTGTCATTATGTCAGCGTCATTTTTATCTGTGTGAATCTTTTCAACTTCATCAACTTTTTTTTCAATCACCTCACGAATCAAATGGTATCTTACCTCAATGTCTTTTGTACGTGAATGATACATGGTATTTTTGCTAAGATCCATAACACTCTGAATATCACAAAAAACCACATATTATTACTTCAAACCCAATTCTTGAAGAAACCTCATCATCCAAAGCATCTCTTTGCTTGCTTTGTTCACTGCAATAGTCTTGACTGCCATGAGACAGCTCCCTTTACAAAAATGAACAAAAACTCCGATGTAGACTTTCTAGCATCAAGATCACCTGCCATATCTGAATCTGTATAATCCTTAAGAACTGATTCTAAATTCTCAAAACTCAAACATAACTTGGATGTACCTTTAAGATATCTCAATATCCACTTTGCCACTTCTAGTGACTTTTACTCGGATTAGAAAAAAACCTGCTAACCACACTAATAACATAAGCAATGTCTGGTCGTGTGCAAACCATAGCATACATCAAGCTACCGATTGTAGAGGAGTAAAGAATTACTGACATCTCTTCCTTTTCTTCTTTTGTTAATGGACACAATTTCTTGCTCAACTTAAAGTGGTTGGCAAGAGGGATACTAACTGATTTTGAATGCTTCATGTTGAACCTTTCAAGCACTCGCTCAACATATCTTTCTTGTGATAACCACAACTTTTTTTGCTTTTCTATCACGAATAATCTGCATTCTAAAAATTTGTCTCACTGATCCCTAGTCCTTCATGTCAAAGGACTTAAACAATTCATCTTTCAACTTGCCAATCATCTTAGTTTCTTGTCCCATAATCAACATATCATCAACATACAACAGAAGGATAATAAAGTTGCCATCAAGGAATTTCTTGACATATACACACAGATCTACAGCTGTTCTCTAGTAATTGTGATCCACCATGAATGAATCAAACTTCTTGTACCACTGTCTAGGAGCTTGTTTTAATCCATAAAAACTCCTCTACAGCTTGCAAACCATGTTCTCTTTCCCTTTCATTTCAAAATCTTTTGGTTGGACCATATAAATCTCCTCATGCAATTCACTATGAAAAAATTGTCTTCACATCTAACTGCTTAAGCTCGAGATTCAAACTAGTTGCCAAACCAAGCACAACTCGGATATAATTCATCTTTACTACTGGAGAGAAAATTTCATTGAAGTCTATTCATTTCTTTTGACCGAAACCTTTCACCACTAGTCGAGCCTTGTACTTTACTAGCTTTTCACCATCTTTCTTAAGCTTGAACACCCACTTGTTCCTCAATGCTTTTCTGCCTTTGGGTAGTTCAACTAATTCATAAGTGTTGTTCTTTTCCAAAGAACCCATCTCTTGCCTCATTGCTTTCATCCAACAATCTTTTTCGGCATGTGACTGCACTTCTTGGAAGCTCTTTGGCTCCCTTCTATCAGTAAGTAAGATATATTCATAGCTAGGGTACCTAGTTGACGGTTGATGCTCTCTAGTAGACATTCTCAACTGAGGCCCTACAGTCTCTGTTGCAAGGGGATGTTTCCCCTACTCAACATGCTATGTATCATGCATAGCATCATCATCAACTGTCATTGGCTCCTCATTACCCATACGTTCTTCTTCATATATCTCTCCTTAATCTGTGGCACTGATGAGAGTCATATAATGCATCTAAACAATACTTAATTGTTAGCATTTTAGGGTTAATCTCGGTCATAATCGCACTTTTACATGTTAATAACTCTAAAGTGATATTCATAAATTATTGACTTAATTCGATGCATTTTCAGGTGCTTTGAGTACAAAAGAAATGATAAAGCGATCCATGTTTAAAGTGCCAAAAGATCTTGGGTGTCGGTGCTCGTATTTGTCCAAGGTTTAGACATGTCCAAACATGATTCAAAGATGGTTAAAGTCTAAACTAAGGTTGGAGTAATAAAGTACAGTAAGTTAAAAGACTGCACACAAGTGTGTGCATCACTTTGGAGCAAGGTAAGGGTAGGCACACTAGTGTGTGCACTTCTGCATACAAGCTGAAGGAGTTTCACTAAATTGCTAGAATTTCCCATACAGATTAATCATTTTTGTAGATTAAACTGTATTGATGTAGGAAGAACCAGGAGATGAGCGATATATGCTTACAAATATCCGAAATTCTATTTTCTGGAGAATTTTACGGTTCATAAAAAAGATTTTTCTAGAGAAAGTTATGGCAGTTTTAGTAGACACAGGTCAAGCCTCCAGAACAGAATTCAACTAGCGGCGCGCCCCTCCTTGTACAGCGGCACACCTTCCAGGGACTTCACCAAGTGAGCGGCGCACCCTTCCCTGTCCAGCGGCGCACCTTCCAGGGACTTCACCAAGTGAGCGGCGCACCTCTCCAAAATTTCATTACACCCAAAGTATAATGCGGTAGTTGAAGCACGGCTTTGGGGTGTCGATTCCACAGAGAAACGGGTTAACTACAAAGGAAAGGTGTTAACTTTAACAAGAACGATAAAAGTTAAACGAAATATTTTTAGTTTTTAATAATGATGTAACTTAAGAAAATTGTGTAAATATAACAAAATGGAAGGCACTAGGAGAAATCAACCCGCTGGGATTTACCAACTTAAGGTAGAGGATAGCCTTAAAACCCGTTTAGAGGTCCTAACTAACGAAATTGAAGCCTTAAAAACCAATGACACTAGAACGCCTAAACCGGTTGCTAGAGTAGAGTCCTATGAGCCTTATTTCATGTGTAATGGGGTAGATCATTTGCCTAGGGATTGTCTAACCTATTTTGAGATGAAGGGAGAGTGTAATGCTTTAGGTATACCCTCTAGCAAACCATACTCACCCTACTCTAGCACCTATAATCCTAGTTGGGAGAATCACCCTAATTTTGGTTGGAGATCCGAAATACAACCTCATCCCCACTCTAGTACCCAATGGAAACCGAAAGCAACCTCATTTAATGCACCTCAATAATCTTTACCTTTGAAAGATTTGTTTAAGTCATTTATGCAAGTACATGCCAAGAGTGTGGAAGATCAAGGAAAAATAAACCAACAGTTGTTAGAGGAACAACAAGCGATCAAAGAGGAACAAAACGTAATAAAGAGTCAACTCACCAAGTTGACTAGTTTCTTGACGATTCAAGAACAAGGTCGGTTTCCTTCACAGCCACAACTTAATCCAAGGGGACAACATATGGCACAAACTTCCAATCCTGAAAATCAAAACAATAGAAAGGTTAATGCCATAATTACTCGCAGCGGTAAGACAATTGATGGTCCAACTCTACCATCACACTTGATTCTTAATACCGTGAGCAACAAGGATAAAGCCCCTAAGGAACAAGAGGCCTGTAATGTTTATCGCCCACCGATGCCTTTCCCTCAAGCACTCCTTAAACCTAAGGAGATAAATGCAACATTAAAAGGTGAGATTCTTGAACAACTTCAGCATGTTAAAATTAATCTTCCTCTTCTTCATGTCATAAAACAGATTCCCAACTATCCTAAAGTCATTAAGGATCTATGCACACTCAAGAGGAAACACAATGTGAAGAAAACGACATTCTTAGTGGAGCAAGCAAGTGCTGTAATTAGCAGCAAGACACCGCCCAAATATAAAGATCAAGGCTGTCCAACTGTGGCTTGCCAAATTGGAAATAAACCTTGTGGTCAAGCATTGCTAGATTTGGGTACTAGTGTGAACATCATGCCATACTCCATGTACTTGCAACTCGGTCTAGGTGAGATCAAACCAACCTCCGTGGTACTTCAATTAGCGGATAGATCGGTAAGAAAACCAAGAGGTATTGTAGAAGATGTTTTATTGCAAATTGATAATTTCTACTATCCTGTTGATTTTTTAGTTTTAGATACTGTTTCTACTATAAACACGAAGTCCAAAATTCATTTGATACTTGGAAGACCATTCCTTGCCACCGCCAATGCCCTCATTAATTGTAGGAATGGCCTAATGACATTATTATTTGGAAATAGGACTCTAGAGGTAAATGTTTTTCGAGTCCTATGGCAACCACATGAAGAGGATGAGTACATCAAAGATAATTCTAACTCTTCGGAATTCATTCCTAATAATCTTGAGTTCAAAGATTCTTCAAATTATCCCCATGCCATTAATGTTGTTGATGTTTTGATAAGCCACAGGAATTTATTAAGACATCTTGCCAACCATGCTTTGAGAAGTTGCTTAAGAGAAGTCACATGGATGCGGGAATCAAATACCCTACTGCTGATAATAAATGGGCATCACCAAAAACGCTTGAGCCACATGTGGTGGACTTTAAGTATTCCTTGCCATCGCCAAAGCATACAAGCACAAAATTTTGTAGCAAAACAGTGGTTGGTGTATCCAACTCATGTTTTTCGATGAGAGAATAAGAGTGTCTGGCTGAAGACGTAAAACTTAGCGCTCATGGGAGGCACCCTATAGCATATCCTTTTATTTTTATTGTTATTGTTTTTCATAATTCTTTTTCTTGTTTATTATTAGTATTGTGTTGTTTTCCAGTTTTACTTTCGTATTTCTTTTTCAGGGACAATATACGAAGCAGTTCAACTGGTGGTGCACAATTTTCAGCTTCTGTGCACTTTTGGCTACAAATGGAGTTTCCTTTTCTTTTGCTTTCACATTGAGGACAATGTCTACTTTAAGTTGGGGGTGGAGGAAACATATTCCTGTTTTTCATGTTTTTCATTGAACTGTTTGGTGTCATTTTACCTTTTTGTTTGTTTTTAGCATGCTTTGTGTTAGCCTTGGAGTTAGTTCATATGTCGATGATATGAGCCTAATTGAGATAGCATATAGCGTTTAGAAGAAGTTAAATCTTGCTTCGCTTTTAGAATAAATTAAGTGTCAATCTTTCTTTGGTTTGAGACTCTGGTTTGTGGTAAGATTGCATGATTAGTCTAAAGCATTTGGAGAAGTTTTATGTGTGATTGTTTTGTGAATACTTTTGCGGTCTACAAGCTCTACAACTTATTTGATAATCACTTGAGGCGAAAATCATAGAATTACTTAGGATATGATGTAGGCCATTTTTGGACCGTTTGAGCCTTTTTAAACTTACCATTGTTATATTTATCGCTAGTCACCTATTTGAGCCTTTTTCTTGAAAAGAAGAAAAAAATGGAGCTTTGTTTCTTTCGATAAACCATTTATTTACCTTTATGAGCCTAAAAATATTTTATCCTTACCTTTCTTTTAAAAGAACCTTAGTTATACACATGTTGTGAGAAGCACTTAAAAGTAGTAAGGGTGGAAATATGAGAAAACAATACTACCATAACCCAAGTACATTAAAAGAGATAAGTTGGGGGTTGTGGAAAAGAAAAGAAAAGAATGAAAGAGGAGGTGAATGGTATTATGCCAAAATAAAATAAAAGAAAAAAATGAATTATGGCAAAGGAAGAAGAAAAACAAATGGTGATTTATTGCGAGAAATGCTCGAAAAATGGTTGAAAGAGTTGGATGTTGAAGTAAGGTTATCTTGTGCTTAAAGTCGTTGTGTTTAAATTAAAAGACTTAGTCCTTTTATTTGTTTAAACTTTCCCATTCTTTCTTGACCTTTACCCTAGCCTAACGTTACAAGCTTATTGAAGACCTATTGATCCGATGTAGTGTGATTTTTCTACATAGTGGAGAGTGATTTGAAAAGTAAGCCTATGGAGCTTGATTTGTGATTGATGTCACGCAATTAATAGGTTTTTAGAGGCCAAGACTTGTATTCATGCTATGTTGTGCATAAAATCATCCAGGTGTTCGGACTAATGTATTGTGGTAAGATGGATGTTAAGAGTCGATAACGATTTTAAGGTTGACATTTAGATTATTCTTGGACTTGAGTGATATTTAATGATTCTATTTGTTGTATGTTATGCATGATTTTTTAGACAAAGATTTTTGAATCACTCTTGGTTAACACCAGCATTGCTGTATTTTACTTTGATTTCTAAATAAAGAATTCATTTCATATATTTCGCTTGAATTACTAGGGACTAGCAATAATCTAGTTGGGGGTTGTGATGAGAGTCATATAATGCATCTAAAATATACTTAATTGTTAGCATTTTAGGGTTGATCTCGGTCGTAATTGCACTTTTACATGTTAATAACTCTAAAGTGATATTCATAAATTATTGACTTAATTCGATGCATTTTTAGGTGCTTTGAGTACAAAAGAGATGATAAAGCGATCCATATTTAAAGCACAAAAAGATCTTGGGTGTCGGTGCTCGTATTCGTCCAAGGTTTAGACATGTCCAAACATGATTCAAAGATGGTTAAAGTCTAAACTAAGGTTTGAGTAATAAAGTACATTAAGTTAAAAGACTGCACACAAGTGTGTGCATCACTTTGGAGCAAGGTAAGGGTAGGCACACTAGTGTGTGTACTTCTGCATACAAGCTGAAGGAGTTTCACTAAATTGCCAGAATTTCCCGTACAGATCAATCATCTTTGTAGATTAAACTGTATTGATGTAGGAAGAACCAGGAGATGCCATATATGCTTAGAAATATCCGAAATTCTGTTTTCTGAAGAATTTTATGGTTCGTAAAAAGGATTTTTCTAGAGAAAGTTATAGCAGTTTTAGTAGACACAGGTCAAGCCTCCATAACAGAATTCAACTAGCGGCGCGCCCCTCCTTGTACAGCGGCACACCTTCCAGGGACTTCACCAAGTGAGCGGCGCACCCTTCCCTGTCCAGCGGCGCACCTTTCAGGGACTTCACCAAGTGAGCAGCGCACCTCTCCATTTCCAACGGCGCACCTCTCAAGCAAAACAAGAGTGAGCGGTACACCGCTGCTAGAGCAGCACCGCACCGCCCACTCGCTTCTTGACCTGGTTAGGGCGACCAAATGATGCTTTTTCGGACCAAAATGCCCCTAGCTACTTGAAATCTATATATACCTCCTTAAGGAGTGTGCAGCCGACATCTCAAAGGGGATCCAAATCCAGAAATTCTTTTAAGTCCTCCAAGGCTGGAAATCAAAGGGAAAACTCCATTTTCTTCATCAACCATGAGTCCCATGGTCAACTAGTCTTCAAGCAAGGTAAAGGGATGAATCCCTAGGTGTTATTGTTCTTCTTTTCCATTCTTGATTCGGTTTCACGGATTTATTGTTGAATATTGTTTGTGATTTATTCGTTGATTAAACATGAAGAATTTAGGTTCATGTGACAGTTGAATTTATGTTCTTCGTATCTTAGATTTTCTTAACCCGGTGATTGTATACTTCTCCCCCATATAAGCCTAGTCATGCTCTTCTTATATGATGTTGTTTGGATGTGATTGATTCCGGTAGATTTATCTTATTGATTCGTCCATTACTATGATATTATCATTGAGATATATTGTCGTTTCTTGATAATCTTTAAGATTGGTCATGTGTGCTTGAATCGAAATCAATGAGTAATTTGTAACAATTACATTAGAGTTTATAAATATGCTTGATTAAATATTTTTCGATTGCTTGTTTGGGATGTGAAACTAGCAATTGAGATAAAAGCAATCGAATCGAGAGTGGAACAAGGTAATGAACCTAAGGAGGATTCCCGGAACCTTGTTATTTCTTATTTACATTTAATTATATTTACACAATTTTCTCAAGTTACATCATTATCAAAAACTAAAAATCTTTCGTTTAACTTTTATCGTTCTTGTTAAAGTTAACACATTTCCTTTGTAGTTAACCCGTTTCCTTGTGGAATCGACACCCCAAAGCCGTGCTACAACTACCGCATTATACTTTGGGTGTAATCAGGCACTGTCTGAAAGAGTAGGATCTGGTACAAAGTCTTCAACTATGCCTGTACCATGCTGTGTCTTCTCACGTTTCTTAATGTCAGCCAAAGTTTTATTTTCATTGAAGACAACATCTCTACTTCTGATAATCTCCTTCTTTCTGGATCCCATAACTTGTAATCAAACATAGCATCCCCATAACCAACAAACACACAAGCAACTATTTTGTCGTCAAGTTTTGATCTCTTCTCATTGAGAACGTGTGCAAAAACTTTACAACCAAACACCTTTAAGTGAGAATAAGAATAATCAAGTAGCAAGCTGTATGAACTGCTTCACCCCAAATTGTTTAGGCAGCTTAGCCATTCTGAGCATACATCTAACTTTTTCTACAATGGTACGGTTTATTCTCTCAGCCACACCATTATGTTGTGGGGTGCTAGGAACTGTCATCTCATGCCTGATGCCAAGCTGTGAACAATAATCTGCAAACTCATTGGAGGTATACTCTCCACAATTCTCAGTATGGAGACATTTCAACTGATTCTATGTCTCTCTCTCTCCACCATAGCATGAAACTTCTAAAAATACGTAAATACTTGGCTTTTGTTTTTCAACAAATAAACCCGCACATTTCATAAAGCATCATCAATAAAAGTAATAAAATATATGTTGCCACTCAAAGAGTCTACTTCAATGGGACTACATATATCAGAATATACCAATTCTAATTTCTTTTGTTTTCTTTTAGATGATTTACTAAAAGAAACTCTATGATGCTTACCAAATAAATAATAATCATATGGGTTCAAAGATATACCTTTGGAGGAAGGAATGAACGACCTCCTAACCAAAATCTATAACCTTTTCTCACTTATATGCGTCGGCCTCTTGTGCCACAAGTTTGAAAAAAGCATCATTTTCAACTGCATTTTGCTCATTACCACACACTTTCACATGTGTCTTATACAAGGTACAACACATCTTTCCTTTAGCAACCACCAATGATCCCTTAGTCAGTTTCCACCTTCCATTACCAAAGTAGTGCCCATACCTTTCTTCATGTAGGACATGAGTTAAAATTAGATTGAGACACAATTCAAAAACATGTCACACATTCTTCAAGGGCATAGTGCACCCTATATCTGTCTGTATGTGCACATCACTAATCCCCACAATCGGAGCAAAACTTGAGTTACCCATCTTCACTGTACCAAAGTCCCCTGCTCTGTACATTGTATAGTAATCCTGATGTGAAATACAATGGTAAGAAGCTACTAAGTCAACCACTCAGTCAGTACCAAAATCTGCAACATGATTGCATTCCTTAAACTCACAAGCAAGTAACAACTTTTTCGCTATATGAAATAACTATTATTGTGTTCTTGTCATTGGTCTTCTTATAATTCTTCCTATCTTATTGTTCCTGTTTCCAGATCCAATAATTTCTCTTCATATGACTCAGTTTATTGTAGTGATAACATTTCACCTTATCGTTGGACTTTTACCTGTCTCTGGATTTACCATGACCTTTAGGACCTCTACTCTTACTTTTACTCCTGTTCTCTGTAATAAGAGCTTGACTACTATCTGTGCCCAAATATTTTCTACGAGTCTCCTTGTTGAACATATTGTCTTTCACCATAGACAAACTGAGCACACTGTTCGGAGCAGAGTTAAGAAGTGATGCTATTAAAGTCTTTCAACTATCAGGCAAAGTACCTAAAAGAAATAGTGCTTGTAACTCATCATCTAACACTATTTTCATCATAGACAACTGGTTCATAAGATCTTGCAGATCATTCAAGTGTTTGGCAATGGAATGTTTATTCATGTACTTCAAATTCACAAGTTTTCTCATCACAAAAGCTTTGTTATGAGCTGTATTTCTATCATAAAGTGCCTCTTATTTTTCTCAAAGAGATTTGCCATGATGAAACACACTAAGATTCACCCACTATCTGATGGCACCAACTATCTTCCTATTCAGTCTTTCTCACTCTTTATTGGTCTTGTACTCCGATTTGTCTCCATCACCCTCAATGGGATCATACATGATTACGCCCAAAGAATAACGTGGTAGTTGTAGCACAGCTTTGAGGTGTCGATTCCACAAGGAGACAAATTAAAAGAATAGTAGAAAGAACAATATCGAATGATTGATGGAGAATAAAGATTAATTTTAAATATGAATTAAATAAACAGTAAAGCGTAGGAAATCCCTTGCACAAATCTGGTATTTTACTTAATCTTAAGTCATTGAATAACTCAATTGGGAACTCAATTTCCATAATTCCCAATCGGAAGATATAGATTTATAAACCAAGATTAAACCAAATGTAACCCTTTGAAAAATCATTTACCACTTTTAAAATACATAAATTATTATCACTATTAAAAAAATCCAACGACGACAATATACTCAGGAAGCAATATTGCAGCAAAGAACTGAATCAATATAGATAAATAATTAATCCAAACATAATCAAAGAGCTAAACCATTGAATAGAAAAAGCATGACTGGATCTACAAACAGAATAAATTCTAAGATTATTCGTAAAAGAAAACATCACCAATGAATTGCAAATGATAAAACAACTGAGTTATAGTAATTGAAACTCAAATACATAAATTAAAAATAAACGAAAATACCATTAATTGTGCAAGTTCATCCCTAGCCCCACTTGAGAATTTAGTTACCCACAAATATAATGGACAACAAAAATCACAAGGGAAGAGTTGATCTCGCCATGAGCATCCTCCCCTGGTAGCAAAGCCTTAGAGATTCCCCAACTTGCCCTCCAAAAGTCCTCTGGATTGCTCCTAAAGACCCTTTGGATTGCTCCTAAAGGCCCTCTGGATCTGCTCCCAGATGATCCTCAAAGCTGAAGTGGAGTAGGCCTTTTATAGGGAAACACCACGAGTTCAATGCGTTTCTAATTCGAAGTAGGATGTGGAATATAGAAATATGTTTCCAACCGATGTGGGATGTAGGATTTAAGACTTCACATGCTCTTCAAAACTTCTGCCCACGCTGAAATCCCGCACAACCTGACTTTTGTCTACTAAAACTGCCATAACTTTCTCTAGAAAAATCGTATTTACGAGCCGTAAAATTCCACAGAAAATAGACATCCAGAACTTTCCAAGCATATATGGCTAATCTCCTGGTTATTCCTGAATCATTACAGTTTAATTCCGCAAAAATCACTTCTGCCACGCTGAAATCACGCACAGCTTGACCTTTGTCTACTTAAACTGCCATAACTTTCTCTAGAAAAATCATTTTTACGAGCCGTAAAATTCTCCAAAAAATAGACTTCCAAATATTTCTAAGCATTTATGGTTAATCTTCTGGTTCTTCATGAATCAATGCAGTTTAATCTGCAAAAATGACTAATCTGTACGAGCAATTCTGGCAATTTAGTGAAACTCCTTTCCAAGTGCTTGTGAACCTGTAAACCAACGAAAAACAACTCAAAGTAACAAATTCCTAAGCTAACAAATGTAAATTAAATGGCCAAAATATGCAATATGTGGCACTTATCAAATACCCCAAAACTTACATTTTGCTAGTCCCTTAGCAAAACAAAATTAAAAAAAAACTAAATGAAAAACAACAAACATAAAGATAAGTTCATCATTCATGGTATCCTAAAATTTAAGCATCACACAAAACCCTGATATTCATTCATGAGCAAGCTTAAAATGTAAACCCATCTTCGCAATGAATAGGAATTTTAAAATTTAATTACTTACAAAAGGCAGGCTAAGACATCACAAGTCTGATTCAATGTAAAGTGAATTAACATATAAAGGTAAAGCTTTCAAATAACTTCAATGTACAATGTTTCCATGTCTCAATATTCACAGAATTTCTCATCAGAATGAATAATGATGACATAGTTTTATTTGCTTGTCTATTTTATTATAAGGCTCTGCTATGTTTAGTTCCCTTAAGCTTTCTAATTGACCAATGTAGCGAGTGTTAAATCAATGACTCCCAAACCAGATGGTTTTAGAGCATTAGGAATAAAGACACCTCTAAGGACTTACTAACTCGAGTAAAAAAGGCTACAAAACTAAACTGGCCTTAATGCTACCAAGCAAAATCCTTTTTATGTGAGCACTCACTGCTTACTAAGGCAAGAGGTCCAGTTACTCAGTGAAAATTTTCTCAATGATCATTATGAATAAAATTCCCACCTTTTGACGTGAACACTCACTGCTTACTAAGGCAAGAGGTCCAGTTACTGAGTGGAAAGTTTATCAATGATCATCATTAGCATTTCTCTCTCTCTCTCTCTCTCTCTCTCTCTCTCTCTCTCTCTCTCTCTCTCTCTCTCTCTCTTTTAATATAATTTTTCTACTTTTTTATGCCCAAATGTTCATCTAACAAGTCATCGGGTTTCAGTTAAGTCATGGAAACCTACACATTAAAATCACATATCATACCCCACATAATTATGTGCTAATGTGCTCGTGTCAAAATAGATCAAACTTGTGAATTCTCAAATGCCTAAGGTAAGTAACAAAATTTTAAAACTTTATCATCAAATCATATGTTCAAGATTTTAAGCTTACCAATGACATCACATCACAGTATTCGTTTAGATCAACCAAAATTTCAAAATAACATGAACATGCATTTATCTTCTTTTTAAACAATATTAAATAAAAAAAAACTGGGACAAGGTGTGTGTAAATGTGTCTCCCATACCCCCAAACTTAAATGACACATTGTCCTCAATGTGTGAATAACATGGAAAGAGTTGACCTGGGAGATGGAGAACTAGCTGGGCAGGCATGGCTCATAGCATACCCCAAAACTTGAACTGATGCGCACATTGTCCCTGAAAAAGAAATACTAAGATAATACTGGAAAACAACAAAATACTAATAATAAACAGTAAAAGAAATATGAAAAACAATAAAAACAAAAGGATAAGTTGTGGGGTGCCTCCCATGAGCGCTAAGTTTTACGTCTTCAGCCAAACACTCTTATTCCCTCCCAGAAAAGCATAAGTTGAATGCACCCACAACTGCTTCAATGCCCAATTTGGTACTTGGATGCTTTGGAGCTATAAAAACTCCTCTATCCAGGAGTGAGTCAATCACGTATGCCTGGTGGCTCTCATCATCATTACTATCTTGACCTTTTTTCACATTCTCTGATTTGTTCATTGTTGGGATGTGTAATGACTTATCACTTTGTGTCACAATGACATTCATCTCCTTCAAATTCTCTTGCGTCATGTGTTGACTATGGGGTGTGGACTGAGCTTGAGAAGGGAACTTACCTCGCTCATTCACACTCAAGAAGCTCATCAATTCGGACACTTGGCTCTTTATCTCCATATTTTCTTTAACAACCTGCATAATCAAATATTCAAATCTTTGATTAGTCTTACCCTGCACCTCAATAAAAGCATGCAAAATTTCTTCTAAAGGACTCCTAGAAGATGCAGGTGCATGATATGGAGCAGGATATGATCTAGGAGGTTGTACAGGTGGCTGGTTTTTAGACTTCCAGCTAAAATTGGGGTGATTGGGCCACTCCGGATTATAAGTATCAGAGAAAGATGAAAAAGGCTTCTTGTACATACCTAAGACATTACATTGTTCCTCATACATCCCTCTCATCTCAGCAAATGTGGGACACTCTTGGGTGAGATGATCTACCCTGCCACACACAAAACATGGTCCAAAAGACTTCGCATGATTAGTTCTGTGTGTTGGCTTTAAGCCCTTAGTCTTTAACATATCTAGTTCCCTAATGAGCATCTCGACCTTAGCCTTTAGGTTATCCTCTTCCCTAAGATGGTAAATTCCACCACCATTTGAGTTTCCTGCAAGTCGTAACCTATTTGTACTTTCAGTAGCACTAGGTCTAGTCCAAGTGTGAGCTTTTTCAGCATGCTTTTTGAGGTATTCTATGGCCTCATCAAGATCTTTCTGTAAGAACTCACCATTATACATCATCTCCACAAATTGGCGCTCTCTAAGTGTAAGTCCCTCATAAAAATAGCTCACTAAGCGCCAGTTCTCATACCCATGGTGAGGGCACATACTCAACAACTCCTTAAATCTCTCCCAAGACTGATACAAAGTCTCATTGTCCTTTTATGCAAAAGTGGAGATTTGCCTTTTTAAAGCATTGGTCTTATGTTGGGGGAAGTATTTGTTAAAGAAAACCTTAGTCATCTCATTCCACGACCCAATAGATCGTGGTCTCAGTGAGTATAGCCAACTCTTAGCTCTATCCTTCAAAGAGAGAGGAAAGAACTTAAGTCTCACAATGTCATCAGTTGTATTTTGACTATGAAAAGTCGCAACTACTTCCTCAAACTCCCTAATGTGCACATATAAGTTTTCGTTTTCCAAGCCATGAAATGTAGGGAGTAACTATATCATCTCTGTTTTAAAATCCAATTGGCGAGTATTAGTTGGAAACATGATGCATGATGGTGTTGCTATGCGTGTAGGGTGGAGGTAATCCTAAAGGGTCCTAGTGGGTTGATCTCCGTCTTCACTCATTTTTTTAGGACTAGATGGGTTGTCAAATAAAGGATTTAAAAAAGTTTGATTCTGACTCTAGCACAGGTCTACAAGCAAATCTACCCAAAGTGTCTCTATATTTATGCAAGGTCACAACATAAAAAAAATACTCTAAAAATAAAGAATAAAAAAAACAAAAATATTAATTCAGCAAGCTAAAAGAAGGAACAAAGTTACCACCTTTACAAACTGCTGAAAAGAAAAACTATCTAGCAATTCTTCTACCGTCTCCCCGTCAACGGCGCCAAAATTTGAATATGCCCAAAAAATAACGCAATAGTTATAGCACAGCTTTGGGGTGTCGATTCCATAAGGAGACAAATTAAAAGAATAGTAGAAAGAACAAGGAAACTAAAGAACAATATCGAATGATTGATGGAGAATAAATATTAATTTTAAATACGAATTAAATTAATGCAAATTTGATAAATGTTGTGAGTTTTAAATTACTCGCAAACGCACGAGTCATTTGCAATATAATGTTGTGCAAGTGCGAGGTTGAATCCACAGGGAATTACGTTGTGAAAATATTTTTATATAAACTAAGCCTATTTTAACCTAGTTCCAAGTTTTGAATTGTCTTTTGCAAAAAAAAATAAAAACTAAACTAAATTGATTTAAAACTAATAATAAAGACACTAAGGTTTCTGAATCCACCCCACCAAAGTTAAGCATATATCTTCATGTTCTAAAAATAGCCTGTCAAAACATTCCATGAATCCAACTTAAAACAAAAAACAACAAATATCCCAATTAAACCAAAAGCATCCAATGTATCCGCTTTTAACAAATCACAAAGGAAATCCAATTTAATCAAAAATCATTTGATGTATCCATCAGATGAAATATACGGAATATCCAACAGAACAATTTAAACGCAATCAATCATAAGATTTTACTCAAATAATTGACAGAACATTTATACTAAAAAAAATCAGAATTGTATAAACAAATCTGAAACTATTATGCCAAACAACGGCGAGGCTTCATCTTCAACCTTAGTTGAAGATTTTAGCCACTTATAATCATAAAACTAAAGTTCACAATAACAATGCTAAACATTAAACTTTAAAACTAACAAAAGCAGTAAATTAAAAACGACTATACATGGGGAGAAATTCCACTTGCTGTTGGGCGGCGCTTCCCCTCGTGGTAGCAAAGCCTTTGGAGATCCACCAGAATGCTAGTAGAAGTCCTCCAAATTGTACCAAAATGGCACTAGAAATTGCACACTAAAGATGAAGTGAAGAGGGGCTTATATAGGGAAACATCATAAGTGCAATGTGTTTCCAATCCGATGTGGGATACTGCAGATTTCAGCTTTTGCTCTTTGACCTTTGTCTACTAAAACTGCCATAACTTTCTCTAGAAAAATCATTTTATTGATCCGTAAAATTTCCAAGAAAATAGACATCCGGATCTTTCCAAGCATATATGGTTCATCTTCTGGTTCTTCCTGAATCAATACAGTTAAATCCTAAAAAATGGTTGATCTGTCACGCTGAAATCATGCATAGTCTGACCTTTGTCTACCAAAACTGCCATAACTTTCTCTAGAAAAATCATTTTATTGATCTGTGAAATTCCCCAAAAAATAGACATTCGGATCTTTCCAAGCATATATGGCTCATCTCCTGGTTCTTCTTGAATCAATACAGTTTAATCCTAAAAAATGACTGATCTGTACGAGCAATTCTGGTAATTTAGTGAAACTCCTTTCCCAGTGCTTATAAACCTGAAAAACAACGAAAACAACTCAAAGTAACAAATTCATACGTTAACAAATGTAAATTAAGTGGCCAAAATATGCAATATTTTTCACTCATCAAATACCTCCAAAATTACATTTTGCTAGTCCCTTAGCAAAACAAAATAAATAAAAAAAAACTAAATGGAAAACAAAGAACATAAAGATAAGTTCATCACTCATGGTATCCAAAAATTTAAGGAGCACTCAAAACCATGATATTCATTCATGAGCAAGCTTAAAAAATATAACTCATCTTTGCAATGAATAGGAATTTTAAAACCTAATTACTTACAAGAGGCAAGCAAGACATCACAAGCTTGAATCAGTGTAAAGTGAATTAGCATATACATATGAGGTTTCTAAATAACTTCAATGTACAATGTCTCCATGTATTAAGATTCACAGGATTTCTCATTAGAATGAACAACGATGGCATAGTTTTATTTTACCTTTTTTTTTGTATATAAGGCTCTGCTATGATTAGTTTCCTTAAGCTTTCTAATTGACTCATGTAGCGAGTGTTGAGTCAATGACTCCCAAACCAGATGGTTTTAGGGCATTAGGTGTAAAGACACCCCTAAGGACTTACTAACTCGAGTCAAAAGGGTTACAAAACTAAATTGGCCTTAATGCTACCAAGCAAAATTTTCACCTTTTGACGTGAACACTCACTGCTTACTGAGGCAAGAGGTCCAGTTACTCAACGAAAAGTTTCGCAATGATCATTATGAATAAAATTCCCACCTTTTGACGTGAACACTCACTGCTTACTGAGGCAAGAGGTCTAGTTACTTAGTGGAAAGTTTATTGATGATGATCATTATTTATTTATTTTTTGCTTTTCTATGCCCAAGTGTTAATCCCATAAGTCATCCAGTTTTAGTTAAGTCAAGGAAACATACACATTGAAATCGCATGTCATACTTCACACAAATATGTGCTAATGTGCTCATGTTAGATTGGCTCAAACATGTGAATTCTCAAATGCCCAAAGTAAGTAACAAAGTTTTAAAACTCTATCATTAAATCATGTGTTCAAAATTTTAAACTCACCATTGAAATCACATCACAATATTTGTGTAGATCAACTAAAATTTCAAAATAACATGAGCATGCATTTACCTTATTATTATTATATTTTTTTTAAATGAAGAAAAACAAAAACAAATTAGGACAAAGTGTGTGTAATGTGTCTCCCATACCCCCAAACTTAAATTACACATTGACCCCGATGTGTGAATAATATAGAAAGAGCTGACCTGGGATATGAAGAACTATCTGGACTTGGTATGACTCATAGCATACCCCAAACTTGAACTGAAGTACGTGTTGTCCCTGAAAAATAAAGACTGGAAAACAAAAATACTGGAAACAAACATTAATCATAAATATGTCAAATAATAAGTAAACAAAAAGGATAAGCTGTGGAGTGCCTCCCATGAGCGCTAAGTTTAACGTCTTCAGCCAAACCCAACATTAGTAATCGTGCCCAGCTAAACGCTCCACCATCTGATCAATAAATAAAAGTGGAAAATGATCCTTCCTTGTGGTAGCATTTCACTTACGGTCATCTAGACACACTCTCCATCCTGATTGCACACGCGTTGGAACTAACTCGTCTTCTTTATTTATCACTACCGTAAATCTAGCCTGTTTTGGCACGACATGAATCGGGCTCACCCACTCGCTATCAAAGATTGGATAAATGATCCCTAAATCCAACAGCTTTATTACTTCAGTCCTCACAACCTCTTGTATAGCTGGGTTGAGCCTTTTTTGTGGCTCCCTCGATGGCTTAGCATTCTCCTCAAAATATAACTTGTGCATCACCACCAAGGGACAGATCCCCTTGATATCCTCAATAGTCCAACTGATAGCTTTATTGTGCTCTCTTAAAACGTCCAATAATTTATCCTCTTGAACATCAACCAAATCTGAAGCTATAGTCACAGGAAAAGAATCTACTGGACCTAGGAACTTATACTTAAGATAGTCTGGTAAAGGCTTAAGTTCCTTCTTGGGGGGTTCGGGTGCTGTGGTCTCCTCCGTCTCACTGCTCTTCTGAGGATCAGACTCCAAAGTAGCATTTGCTTGCTCAAGCAACTTATCCAAATCCAAATCCTCTCCAAACTGAGCAAAGCATGCCTCTAGGGGGTCCTCAATGCTTAATTCACCCATAGTCTCCTCTGTCTTACTGCTCTCATGAGGAGCAAACTCCAAGATAACATTTGCTTGCTCAAGTAGCTTATCCAAGTCCAAATCCTCTCCAAACTGAGCAAAGCATGCCTCTAGAATGTCCTCAGACTTCCCTTCTTTCTTGGGCGCTTGTAATCTCTTAGGATAAGGCGCTTTAGGTACAAACGACCTAGGGAGATCCTTAATAATAGGTGTGGCTGTAGATGGCTAAGCATCTCTCTTTTCCTTATTGCCACTTTCTTGCCCTTATTGCATAGCAAGGTTCTCTTCCACTTGATTGTCCACTTGTCTCCCAGTCTTCAATGGGACAATCGATTGCACTTGTTCCTGCTCGTGCATAGGAGTTGATGAATTTTCCATCGCAAACTGTTCATTTGGGTTAGGCTCAGGTTGACTGGGGAACCTTCCCTTCACTCCTTCACCCAAGTGACTTGCGATTTGACTCTCTAGCTTGGCAATCTCTTGGGTGTTTACTATTGTTGCACTCCTCACTTCGCTTATGGATTGGCCAATCATCTTCCTGAAATCATTGAGGGCATCCTCCAATGATTGTGAAACCGACGCTGGCACTTGAATGAGAGCTTGGTAAGCGGGTGATGGTGCTGGATAGGCTGAGTGACCATAACTTGTAACTGGTGTAGGAAATTCGAGAGCGTATTGATTGTGAGCATGATAAGGGGCTCCTCCCTGATTCATCAATTGGTTCTGCGTCCATGAAAAATCAGGGCGGTTCCACCACCCTGGATTGTACGTATCGGAGTAAGATCCATTTGATTACCACAAATAGTCATTAAAAGCGTTCATTTGTTCCATGGGATACTCGACAAAAGCCGATGTAGATGGACAATTCTGTGCTAAATGCATAGGACTAGCATAGATAGAACAACTATCAACATTGAATGTATTGGTTGTATTGATGGACTGGCCGGTCATCTTCATGAAATCCTTGAGGGCGTCCTCTAGAGACTGTGAAACCGGCACTGGATTCATCCACAATTTGTTTTTAAATTTTTTTTATATATCTATAATTTTTTTATAGACCAATGCAAATAGAAACAAATAAAATAAAATAAAATTGCAAAAAGAAAAATCAAACAAAAAGTGCTAACTAACTAGTAGAAAAATAAAATCAATTCAGACCAAAAATTTAATTTTCACAAACCAAACAACTCCCCGGCAATGATGCCAAAAACTTGTTGCGAGTTTTAAATTACTCGCAAGCGCACGAGTCGTTTGCAATATAGTGTTATGCAAGTGCGAGGTCGAATCCACAGGGAATTGCGTTGTGAAAATATTTTTATTTAAACTAAGCCTATTTTAACCTAGTTCCAAGTTTTGAATTGTCTTTTGCAAAACAAATAAAAACTAAACTAAATTGATTTGAAACTAATAATAAAGACACTAAGGTTTCTGAATCCACCCCACCAAAGTTAAGCACATATCTTCATGTTCTAAAAATTGCCTATCAAAACATTCCATGAATCCAACTTTAAACAAAAAACAACAAATATCCCAATTAAAACAAAAGCATCCAATGTATCCGCTTTTAACAAATCACAAAGGAAATCCAATTTAATAAAAAACAATTTGATGTATCAATCAGATGAAATACACGGAATATCCAACAGAACAATTTAAACGCAATCAATCATAAGATTTTACTCAAATAATTGACAAAACATTTATACTAAAAAAACATCAGAATTGTATAAACAAATCTGAAACTATTATGCCAAACAACGACGAGGGTTCATCTTCAACCTTAGTTGAAGATTTTAGTCACTCATAATCATGAAACTAAAGTTTACAATAACAGTGCTAAACATTAAACTTTAAAACTAACAAAAGCAGTAAATTAAAAACTGACTATACATGGGGAGAAATTTCACTCGCTGTTGGGCGG
Source organism: Bretschneidera sinensis (assembly GCA_023935145.1). Lineage (NCBI taxonomy): Eukaryota > Viridiplantae > Streptophyta > Magnoliopsida > Brassicales > Akaniaceae > Bretschneidera > Bretschneidera sinensis. Next base: position 23,618,921 of record CM043704.1, read on the forward strand.
TGCTTCCCCTCGTGGTAGCAAAGCCTTTGGAGATTCACCAGAATGCTAGTAGAAGTCCTCCAAATTGCACCAAAATGGAACTAGGAATTGCACACTAAAGATGAAGTGAAGAGGGGCTTATATAAGGAAACATCACAAGTGCAATGTGTTTCCAATCTGATGTGGGATACTGCAGATTCCAGCTTTTACTCTTTGACCTTCGTCTACTAAAACTGCCATAAATTTCTTTAGAAAAATCATTTTATTGATCCGTAAAATTCCCCAGAAAATAGACATCCGGATCTTTCCAAGCATATATGGCTCATTTCCTGGTTCTTCCTGAATCAATACAGTTTAATCATAAAAAAATGGCTGATTTGTATGAGCAATTCTGGTAATTTAGTAAAACTCATTTCCCAGTGCTTGTAAACCTGAAAAACAACGAAAACAACTCAAAGTAACAAATTCCTACGCTAACAAATGTAAATTAAGTGGCCAAAATATGTAATATTTTTCACTCATCAATAAACAGTAAAGTGTAGGGAATCCCTTGCACAAATCCGGTATTTTACTTACTCTTAGTCCATTGAATAACTCAATTGGGAACTCAATTTCCATAATTCTCAATCGGAAGATGTAGATTTATAAACCAAGATTAAACCAAATGTAACCCTTTGAAAAATCATTTACCACTTTTAAAATACATAAATTATTATCACTATTGAAAAAATCCAACGACGACAATATACTCAGGAAGCAATATTGCAGCAAAGAACTGAATCAATATAGATAAATAATTAATCCAAACATAATCAAAGAGCTAAACCATTCAATAGAAAAAAGCATGACTGAATCTATAAACAGAATAAATTCTAAGATTATTCGGAAAAGAAAACATCACCAATGAATTGCAAATGATAAAACAATAGAGTTCTAGTAATTGAAACTCAAATACATAAATTAAAAATAAACAAAAATACCATTAACTGTGCAAGTTCATCCCTAACCCCACTTGAGAATTTAGTTACCCATAAATATAATGGACAACAAAAATCACAAGGGAAAGAGTTGATCTCGCCGTGAGCATCCTCCCTTGGTAGCAAAGCCTTGGAGATTCCCCAGCTTGCCCTCCGAAAGTCCTCCGGATTCCTCCTAAAGGCCCTTTGGATCTGCTCCCAGATGATCCTCAAAGCTGAAGTGGAGTAGGCCTTTTATAGGGAAACACCACGAGTGCAATGTGTTTCCAATCCGATGTGGGATGTAGGATATAGAAATATGTTTCCAACCGATATGGAATGTGGGATTTAAGACTTCATTTGCCATTCAAAACTTCTGCCCACGTTGAAATCCCGCACAGCCTGACATTTGTTTACTAAAACTGCCATAACTTTATCTAGAAAAATCATATTTACGAGTTGTAAAATTCCTCAGAAAATAGACATCTGGATCTTTCGAATCATATATGGCTCATCTCCTGGTTCTTCCTGAATCATTACAGTTTAAATCCACAAAAATCACTTCTGCCACGTTGAAATCACGCACAGCCTGACCTTTGTATACTTAAACTGCCATAACTTTCTCTAGAAAAATCATTTTTATGAGCCGTAAAATTTTTCAAAAAATAGTCTTCCGGATCTTTCTAAGCATATATGGCTCATCTCTTGGTTTTTCCTGAATCAATATAGTTTAATCTGCAAAAATGACTGATCTGTATAGGCAATTCTGACAATTTAATGAAACTCCTTTCCAAGTGCTTGTGAACCTGTAAATCAACGAAAAACAACTCAAAGTAGCAAATTCCTAAGCTAACAAATTTAAATTAAAGGGCAAAAATATGAAATATTTGGAACTCATCAAATAGATATTTGAAATAGAGGTAATCTTTCATCTTCGGTTTCCATATCGAATAATTAGGAGCTGTCAATAAAATCATAGTACTAGATTTTTCATCAATGTTGACCAAACATAAGCAAACAAATCTCTGATACCACTTGTTGGGAAAAATATTCACCGTCAACAATAAATCAAGTACTACGATTCGAACCAAAGAGCACATAGTAAATATAATAATCACCAAACCCATTGGGGAAATAAAAACGACAAGCACCAAATAAAGTAATAAACTAAGAACACATGAATTTACGTGGAAAACCCCCCAATGTAGAAGGAAAAGATCACGGGGCAAAAATAACTCCACTATGTAAATAATAATGACAAAGTTTATGTCACAAGTTTATGCTTAAACTTGAGACCTACAAAAATTTGGTAATATTACAAAATTACCTCTCTAGGAAAATATTGTTGTACTACTCATCGTTGAAATATAAGAAGTTTGTGTGATTCATCAAAATCAAACACTGTGATAGGAGCCGCAAGCCTCAAATTGCTTAATTCTATGTGATTAAACACTCTAAATAATACCCTAAAAAAATATCCAAATTATTATATTTTCTCCTTTTTTTTACTCTCCTGGTAAGAGAAAAAATATTATTTCAATTATCATCGCTCTGATATGTAATTCGCTATGTGCTTTTTCAATCTGTATCCATTCGCTATACATAGCGTCATTACAATAGTCTTCTTAATCGGATTTGAAATCTGTGTCCATTATTCACCCATGGCCCATAAGCCATCAAACATTAATGTATTGTCACTTTTTGTTTTTGTTTTTTTTTCCTTTGTTTTTTTACCTGAATAATGGGCCGGTCAATTTTTTTTAGCCTATGGGCTGGACCGGACATAACCCAACAAAACAGTATTTATTTGATTGAAAACTGAACAGTCAGTTAAAAAAATGTGGAGTAGTTTACTCTCACTGTTGACATAAATTTCAAATAGAGGTAAATTTCAAATAGAGGAATTGAATAATGTGTCCGGCATAAGGATGAGCAGCTTGAGCAAGCAATCATGGGTGCCTCTTATTTTTGACCTTGTCTATTTCTATCTCCACTTTCTTTAAGCCACTGTAAGTCGAGCTACCTCCTGCCAGAAAGGAATCAACCAACTAAAGCAAAGATGGTATTGTTTTTTTTTTTTAATCTTTTTTGGTGATTAGGTATTACGGTTTTAATAGTAGGTACGATAATTTTAAGTGAGACTGGTACAAGCTGTAAAGAAAAATTAAATTAGATGTTGAAACCAAAGCTTGATTCTACACACAAAGCAAGAAAGAGCTTCAAGTGGAGTTTGAGCATGAATATGTTCCATATGAACCGGAAATTGCTATGACCTAACAATTTTTGAATTTGATCTTCTTTTGTTGATCATAAAATATCATTATAATTACAGATTCGATGAAATTTCATTAAAGTTTGACGAGGTTATGCTCTTCTCTTTTAATACATTTTTTACTTATCAAAAAAAAAAACTCAGGCCCATTTAGTTGGCCTTCATGATTCCTTCATCTTTCTTGAACTGTAACTCAGGTGGGCTTTCAAACCACTTTCTCTTATTTTCTTTTTGCACCATTGATTTTCCACTCAATCTCTAGGGTGGGATCTGAGAAAAGGAAGGGAAATATATCATAGTAGGTCTTCATACCTAATTGCACCTACATTTTCATAAATTTCTAAGTTGCCTTGCACTGATAGTATTTAGTGTACACTTTTAGTGTTTTAATGTTAGATTAAATCTAGCTAGGTCGATTCAGCATAAATGATCTTATGTAGCGAAGAGTTATAGTGGTTAGACCTTTATGAAAGCAGAAATATCAGGTTCTGGTAATAGGATCTAAATTGTAATAATTCCACCTAAGGTGCTTGTGTTGGAAAGATGTAAAGGGAAAATCTAACATGACCAGAACATTTTACTCTTTTAGTTAATCCAGTATGGTTGTAGAGTTTTAAAGCACTTTGTTTAAAAAGTTGCAACATAAGATTAGTAATGAAGTTGGCAGTACATTAGAAGTTTTTGATGAAATTTTTTTTTTGCAATTTTTAGATACTAAAACATAGGTGCAAGGACATTTAGCACCTTGTTTATGATTTTTATTTCTCCACTGAATATGACACTTTACTATATTCCTGAGCAGGTATGTAGTTATTTAGAAATCTAGCCATCAATATATAGTTGTACCGTTTCTACCGCATACATGCCTGGAATAGGAACTTCAAACACTTAGATATTTTGATCCCCTCTTTTTCTCTGTGAGAGAGTTCCCAAGAGATTTTCAAAAAAAATAAAAAATGATTATTGACTTTTCTTTTAATTTGTTGTTCAATCATTTGTTCTTTTTAACACGTAAAAGATCATGAACAATTAAGATCTTGGGTTTAAGACATAGAACCTAATTATCTGATTCTAACTTTCAATTCAATTCATTTTCAAATCAGATGGTAGATCATTATTGGACAGCTTTCTGTGTAGTGCTTGCATGTCTTGTTGGTCTTTCAGATGCTAGTGCTGGTGATGCTGATCCACATTACAGGTATCCTTTTTCTGATTTTCTTGAATTTCATAATGTGTTGATATTTTGTACTGTAGATTTTGTTCACCTTCATGTTTTCAATTCGTATCCTTTTGAGTCATGTCTTTGGTGCAAGATGAGATCCTCATGTTTAAACATTATAAGTGTGTGATACATTTCGTTTAGTCATATGTTAACAAATACTCCCTGTCCCATGCGTGCATGCAAGTGGTGCAGTTACACACTTGAGAGTCTCTTTTTTTTTTTTTTACATAAAACATACTATTGCTTATGCATATTTATTGACATGATCCATCTTTTTCAAACTTATAACAGGTTTAGGATTGTCAGCTTTTTTTTCATCTTCCGTTTAACACTAAAAGTATACTTACAAGTTGGTTTTTTTACCTCACATGCCAAGTTTCTGGGCATAAACAAGTTGGTTTTTCACCTCACATGCCAAGTTTTTGGGAGCTCTCATAATTAAGAACTCAATTTAACTTTGGGAACTTTCATCTTCATGACAAAATTCTTAATTGTTGGAGCTAAATGATAGAGGATGACAAATTTTAGTTTTGCGCACAGGGTCCTTGTTGTGGTGCGTGACTTTGACATTACAGTGCAAGTCATGACTCATGTGACATGCTACTACAAAGAATGAGATATTGAGGAATTATCCATTGAAATATGCAACTTATATACCTTTATTCAAAATTTTCTTGAGGCAAGCCCTGAAAATGTCACCCTCGTGTACTTTCTACAGTCACATCGTAATGTTATAAAACTTATTGGTAGCAACCTTTTCTTAGGAAAAAGATCCTTGGAAGGTTTAGGATTTGTAATAATTTCAAGAGTTTCCATTTTGATGATTAGGTTTTTTGCTCTAATCCTCCACATACAATGATAAATAGTAAGGTATGGTACCACCCAATGTTACCTGGATTGCTACTCCCCCTATGAACTACGTTGTGGATCACGCGACTGGAACGTGGTACGTTCGCGATCCGGATCGTGAAAAGAAACGATCCCAAGAGAGTTTAATATGCCTAGTGAGGAAGAAAACATACAGATTCATAGATCGAAAAGAGGAAGCCTTCCCACAGACGAAGATGGAGGAGAGAGAATGGTCGCTGTCAAAGTTGAGGAGAGAGAACAGCTGCTGTCAAGGAGAAAAAAATGAGTCGCGGTCAATGTCAAAGAGAAAGGAAGGAGCAACCACCGGTATCGAGGAGATAGAACGACGTCTTTGCAATCGGGGTTGCAGATCGGGGAAGATAGATTCATCCCTGGTTCTGGGAAGTTCATCGGGGAGAAAGAAAGTGAGAAACCGAGAGAACTCGATGGTCTTTTCTTTTTTGGAGGAAAATAGTTTTTTATAGTATAATATACTATTTGTTTCCCGTATTTAACAAAGGAAGAGAAGGCTTTTGGGGTTTTAGTATGGATCCAAATTATAGAACCTAGAATGAGCCCAGTCTCATAAGTTATTGAAAGCTCGAGCCTTATATTATCATATTATCTCTTGTATGTTCCACTAGCCATTTCAATATGATTGGCTTGGGCTTCAATAGTTCTTGCAAGATATGTTCTAGATTGGGAAAGTTCATTAGTCATAAATTTCTTTTTCTTTAAATTTATTATTAATATGTATGTTTTTATTATATATATATATATAAAATTAACTTGAATTAACATATCCAATGTACCGCGATCCTAAATAGCGATCCAACTAAGCTTACCCCCTCGTACCCGCACCAGAGAAAGTCCCGTACCTCATACTCATACCCATCCTGCGTACCATAGTTTGCTGCGTTCCAGGTAACTTTGGTCCCACCAAAATGGGGTCCGTCCTAGGAGGAATGACTTGGATACAGTCCTACCGTTCAAACTTCTTTTCCTTAGCATGAAGTGGTCAGACTTGAACTTTCATTCTCGTGCTTGGGAACCCACGACTATTACCATAGCACCAAACAGTAGCCTCTCCAAGGAAGATAGGGGTTGCAATATGAGGACTTTCTATGATGTTAGTATTTCTCTCACCGAAGCACGTTTAACCGTGGAATTTTGATGTGATCATGTCCATTAATGCTTCTGTCATCACACCCACTATAGGTGGACTCATATTCAAACTCTCTTAATTGGTGAAAATTTAGTCTGCTTCGAGAAATATAGTCCAATGGAGTATAGAGCTGCATTATTTCAATCAAGAAGCTTCCAACAGATTCAAGACAAATGAAAGATAGTTACATCACACAGAGGTGTATACAAACATTTTAATGGATTAATCTTTATTGTACAGTAGAAACCTGAGACGTCACTCCATATTTGTTTATGCATAATGTTGTAATGATCCATTAACAGTGAAGCCTCTGTCCAGTAGTTTTCTTTGCTTCTTTTAATACTGTTACTAGTTGTTTCCAAAAATTCATTTGGGGACATTTCTGATGAGGAGGCCAAAACCCCCTCCATTCTTTCTGCTGCTTTCCTCCATCAGTAATTTGTTCCTGAATTTTCTCAGTGTACATTCTTGTTGACATAGATCATTAGAAGGAAATGTTTGAACAGTTAAAAATGTTCCATTAAGTTCTTTCTCACCTTCAATTTATATGCTTTGTTTTGGTTATATGTAACCTGCACCAACAATGAGAATGCTTACTAATGTGGATTTTGTCATTTTATGCTCGTCATTCTGTTGTGAAATGGAATGGTTTCTCTTGTTACCTTGTAATGTGGCAACAGATCATGAAACTTAATTACAGTTTGATATTTAAATAGTGTGATATTCTTGTATTGGATTTTAGGGCTTGCGTAGCAGAATGTGAAAAAAGTGGATGTGTTGGGAAACTGTGCTTTCCACACTGCAATTTTTCTTCAAATGGTGTATCCTTTAATGGTCCATGGTACATGCAAGAACCTCTTTACTTGCAGTGGAAACAATGGGATTGCCTAAGTGATTGCCGTTACTATTGTATGGTTGACAGAGAGAAAGAAAGAGAAGCACTTGGATATGGACCCGTCAAGTATCATGGTAAATGGCCCTTCAAGCGAGTTTTTGGGATTCAGGTTCAACTTCTGACATGCTTTATACCTAAGTACCAAATTTCTTTGGGTTGTATGGAATGTTATCATGGCCTTTTGGAGTATGCATTTTGACTTGGCTATTCATTACTCAGGAGCCTGCTTCTGTAGCTTTCTCCGTGCTCAACCTAGCAATGCATTTCCATGGTTGGCTATCCTTTTTCATCTTACTGTACTATAAGTTACCTCTGAAACAAGATAAGAAAGTGTACTATGAGTATGCCAGTTTGTGGCATATCTACGGGCTCTTGTCAATGAACTCATGGTTCTGGAGTGCTGTTTTTCACAGTCGGTAAGCCTTTTTCTGTTGTTTCATTTTTTTTTCCACATTTTTGTTTGTATGTAGTCCAAAATTTGAATTGTACAGGGAGAGGATACCATTGTTTTCCTTTTGTGCTATCCCATGCTATTCTTCTGGCCAAGATCAAATTGGCTGGTCCCTTGGCCCAACAAATCAGGTGATCAATTTTCTCTCTGATGTTGAGGTTCTGAAATTGTTGAATGGAGCGGGATGACTTCACAATGAGCCCAATATATCAGGTTATCAAAATAGACAAGTTAGGAGGTGTTCTCATAACAGAGTTTAAGCCTCTGCTTTTCCCAGATTTTCCAGGCGTTCTGGCAGATGTTAATCTCCTCAAAAGGGGTTTAGCTCAAACCTTAACTGCCATTTTGCAGCTTGAGAATTTTATTATTGCACCTGACATGCCCCCCCCCCCCCCCCCCCCCCCCCCCCTAAAAGATAGTTTAATATAGTTTATTTGGAGTTTTTTTTAACATACATTTAGTATGTTTTTCATTTTAACTACACATCATACTTCTTACTGCAACTTGTCCATTTGAACTGTAGAGATGTGGACGTTACAGAAAAGTTAGACTATTCATCTGCAGTGGCATTACTTGGGTACTCGCTCATTCTAGCCATACTAAGAAGTTTCAGTGTGAGAGATGAGGCTGCAAGAATCATGGTTTCTGCTCCGGTGCTTGCTTTTATTACTACCCACATATTATACCTCAACTTCTATAAACTGGACTATGGTATCTATCTGCCTTTTGATATCCGCATTTTCTGCTTATTGCCCAAGGAAAGCAATATTATCAAGATTGGATTGTTGCATCACTTTCGAAAAATTCTTATTTGACCCAAACTGTCTGTGTAGTTATATATAACTTGTATGTTGGTGGCGCACATGAATTTTCTTTTGTCCAGTGAATTAGGCTCGAGTCATGTGGCACAGATTTGTGCCATAGCATCTCTGTTTGTTATTGGATAAGACATCCCTCTTTGAGTGCTTGGATGGCCTGGGCTATGGGGTTTGCATGGGTGCTTTCCTCTTCGGGGAAGGTAGTATGATAACAATACTGTTTTTGCAGTTACCTGAGTTATTTGGAGCCTTTTTTTTGGTGGGAACTGTTTATGTTGGGTTTGGAGGAGAGAGAGAGAGAGTTCAATTTTTGGGAAGGTGTAGTAGAAAGTTATATGTGGATTTTTTTGCCCTTTTCATTCCCTTTTTCTCAGGGAGGGGGGTGGTGGGAAGTATTAAATATAAACAGAAATAAGCCTCCACATGACCAATTTTCTTTCTTTGCCTTTCCTCTGTTTGTTCCCTACGTGCACCATTTATTTTCCTTGTGTTAGTAGTGGTTTGACAAAATTTATGACTTCTTACAGGGTGGAACATGCAAGTTTGTGTTGTCATGGCGGTTGCTCAACTTCTTCTTTGGGTGCTTTGGGCTGTTATGACTCAGCATCCTTCTCGCTGGAAATTGTGCACGGTGGTCATTGGTGGTGGCCTTGCAATGCTCCTTGAAATCTACGACTTCCCTCCATATCAAGGATTCGTGGATGCACATGCTCTCTGGCACGCTACCACTATCCCCCTTACCTACATATGGTGGAGTTTCATCAGGGATGATGCTGAGATTAGAACCTCTAATCTCCTTAAGAAGGCAAAGTAACTCTCTACAAACTGATGTAAACCCTGATGTTTTTGTGCTTTGATTAGAGGACAAGCATCTCTTTATTTATCTACAGGAGTTGCTTTCTTTTCAGCAGCCATATTTTCTCTGGCTATATTGTAAAAGGAAATGGGATGCTTATTTTCAAAGTCCATTTTGTTACAAGACCATATATATATCAATAATAGGATGAGTGAATAGAAAGAGACCGGTTTATATAATAAAATAAGTACTAGAATAATGAAACTAAATATCACATCATAATATTCTTGTAAGTCTACAAGCAGAGAAAATGTAGCGAAAAAATAAAATTTTATGTTCACACTTAAATCTCAAGATAAATCTCTATGAATCTATTAGAATGATGATTCAAATACTGTTTTTATACGATGTTAGAGATTTTTTACATTTGGTGGAGATTTTTGTTGATCTTTGAAACAGATTCATCAGTTTAAGTGTCATGTCTCTAACCGTATTAGCATGAGCAATCAAGAACAATAATATTTTTTTTTTGAGATGTTGAACACAGCTTGAAGAAGAATAAAAGGGTTGGTTGAATTCCTTATTGAGTGTTAGCTTTAGATTTTTCAGCCCTTTGGAGAGAGATCAAAAATTTTATTTTTAATCTACACAACAATTGTGTTCCTTTAGGGTTTTTATCAATTAGAATTTTTATAGAGTTTTTACTCTTAAAAGCTCTAAGATTTTTAAAATTATAATTAAACCCTTGATTTAATTAATTCTTAGAAATTTTTCTATTAACCTATTATTTTTTTTTATTCTTGGAATTGTCCAATTGTTTGTGACCTTTTAGGTTCAATATTCAGCTGACAATAGGTCGTAACAATTAGATCTCATTTAATTAATTAAAAGTCATTTTAATTTTAATTCGAATTAAAACTCTTTAATTATTCTCTTTAATTTGCAATTAATTCTTAAAAGCTTCTACAAGTCATGATTGACACCTAACCGTGTGTCATGATTACAAAAAAAAATATGAATTAATATAAACCTTTTCGTTGTCAATTACCGTACAATTCAATCATTCCATCGTACAATGTCCGTAATTAAACTTAAGGCATGAATTTACATCTAGATCTCAAGTCCATAACTTAAATGGTGAAATTAGAAACTCTTTTCTAATTTTCACTCCACATTAGTTAAGAAATTTTCAAGCTATGACTTAATCACATCACATAGGATATTCTCTCTATTTTACAAAGAGTGGTGAATCTTTTATTGTACACACATGATGAGGACACGGCTAACAAATGGGATGCGGATCCTATTCAAGTTTCAATTGGTCCAGTTACAAGGGCTCGAGCTAAAAGGTTCAAGGAAACTCTCAATGGGCAGATTCCACACATTTGGGCTAAAAACCATCTTTGGGGGCCCAAGGATGATTCTATATGTGATCCACAGGGATGAGTTTCCATGATTCAAGCTTTGGAATAATCTAGCAACTCGAGATTGTGAATTAAAACTTAGTTTCCCAAAATTGGAGACTTACTCGTTTTTTTTGTGTGCTCATCATTGTTTCCTTATTAATTTAATTGCATAATTGTAAGGCTTGCATGCCAAGTTAGGTACTTTCCTTTTTTGGATTTTAGGTTACCAGAATTCAGTTACTAGAATTGAACTTAGGTTTGTTTCCTATTCCTTAGTTTCCTTTTCCTAATCTTGGACGAATTTATCATGTATTTAAATAGCTATTGGCTTTTTGGAATAAACACAATTCAGATTTGATTCGTACTTTTGGAGAGAAAATTCTCTTTGGTTTTTTTAGAACTTCTGAACTTATCGGAGTTTCCGTGGTGTTCATCTTCAACTTATCAATCAATCCTTCCATAATTGATTGTGGCGTCTTCATTATACCAAGATTCTTGCTTCAATATAAGCAACGGGTCACGGTCTCATATAAATCTGCTTCTAGACGATCTTGTAAGTCTTCTTGATCCATCAATTCCTTAGTTCTTGGTGTGGATCATATTAGTTGGTATCAGAGCCTTCTAGTTGTAGGTTTGCTTATCTTTTGTTTTGATTTATAAAAAAAAAGGTGAAAAAAAACGTGAAAAAAAGAGGTTGAAATTCGAAAAAAAAGAAAGAACGAATTTATTGTTTTAAAAAAAAAGTGTGTGATATTTAGATTCAATCCTTTCAGTTCTTGTTTCAATTTCTCATCTTCGTTTTTTTTTTTTTTTTGTATTCTAGCTTTTAAATATGAATTTCTTTGTGAGTTGTTGGTGAATTGTTACTGGAAACTTTGATACTTGTTTGATTAGTTTGATAAGAACCTATAAAGGATCATTACGAGTGGAAAAATGCAAGAGTGGTGAGCACATAAGAGGGTAAAAGCCAATTTGATTTTGTGTAAAAACACGAGTGAAATTGAGTGACTCATTCTTTGAGTGAAACATGTGAGGGAGTGTGTGAGGTTCTTTTGTTCTTTTTTTTTTCTTCTAACTTTGTTTTTGCAGCAAACACGTCAGACAACAAGAACAAAAGCAATTCCAGAGATATGTTGGGAGAGGGTAATCCGAAGTTGCTCATGGAGGCTTTAATGGGTGAGATGAGGAGAGTATTGAGAACGGAGATGGAGCCGGTTCATGAGCGGATAGGTCGGGTAGAGAATGCACGTGTGGGGTAGCAACAAAATGCTCCTAATATGTGTAAGAGGGAGAGAGTTGAAGATGAAGAGTATTATAGGAATGGATTTGATGAAGAAGATGATTGGGAATCGGTTGTTAGCCATAGGAGATTTGGTGGTCCAGGTAGAGAAGCTAGGAATCGGGAAGATAATAACTTGGGTAGTATTAAGATGAAGATTCCATCGTTTCAAGGAAAAAACGAACCTGAAGCTTACCTTGAGTGGGAGAAGAAGATAGAATTGGTATTTGATTGTTATAATTATTTCGAGCTTAAAAAGGTTAAGCTTGCAGCCATTGAATTTTTTGACTATGCGATTGTTTGGTGGGATCAACTAGTGTTAAACAGGAGGAGAAATAGAGAGCGTCCAATAGAGACTTGGGAGGAGATGAAAACCGTGATGAGGAAACGGTTTGTTCCAAGCCATTACTATCGTGAGTTGTACCAAAAATTACAAAGTCTTACACAAGGTAGTTGGACTGTGGAGGATTATTATAAAGAGATGGAAGTAGCTATGATCCGAACAAATGTAGAGGAGGACCGAGAGGCTACTATGGCTAGGTTCTTGGCTGGTTTGAACCGGGAAATTGCTAATTCGGTGGAGTTGCAACATTATATGGAGTTGGAAGATATGGTACACATGGCTATCAAAATTGAGAACCAACTCAAGAGGAGAGGCAACAATACATGGCAAAACCCTAACTCAGGTTCATCTTGGAGGCAGAATTTTGTGAGAGAGGAGAGGCAAGCCACGGCTAAGCCTAAAACCGAGCAAAAGCAAGAAAGTATCAGCCATGGAAATCAAGGTAAAACTGATTCTTCCACCACTAGAAATCGTGATATTAAGTGTTTTAAATGCCAAGGTAGGGGTCATATAGCAAGCCAATGTCCGAACAAAAGAGTTATGGTATTGCGAGATAATGTTGAAATTGAAACCGAGGGAAAAGAAGATATCGAATCTATGCCACCATTGGAGGATGCGAGTGATGAGGAATACATTGCCCAAGGAGAATTATTGGTTGCTAGGAGAGCTCTAAGTGTGCAAATCAAAGAAGATAACGAAGTACAGCGAGAAAACATCTTTCATACTAGATGCCACGTGCAAAACAAGGTATGTAGTGTGATTATTGATGGAGGTAGTTGTACTAACGTTGCTAGCACTACAATGGTTGAGAAATTAGGGCTGCCAACAATTAAGCATCCTCGGCCTTACAAGTTGCAATGGCTCAATGATAGTGGTGAAGTGAGGGTGAACAAACAGGTGTTAGTTTCCTTCTGGATTGGAAAATATTAAGATGAAGTTTTGTGTGATGTAGTTCCGATGCAAGCTGGCGTGTTAAGCATGATGGCTTCACCAATATATATTCGTTTGTAAGCAATCAAAGAACAATCACTCTAGTTCCTTTGACACCAAAGCAGGTTTATGAAGATTAAGTGAGGTTACAAAAAGAGAGTCAGCAAACGAAAGAGAGTGAGAAAAAGAGAACGAACGAAAATCAGAATGAGAAAATGAGAGAGGCCAGAAAAATTGAGAGAGAAAATAAGAGAGCTGATTCGACCATTGAGAGAAAACCAAATTTCTATGCAAGAGCGAGTGAAATAAAAAGAGTGATGGTTTTAAATTAGCCAATGATTGTACTTTTGTACAAAGAGGCGTTAAACACTAACCAATTTGACTCATCCTTGCCTAGTTCCATTGTTTATCTTTTGCAGGAGTTTGATGATATCTTTCCCGAGGAGATTCCACATGGTTTACCTCCTATTCGAGGAATTGAACATCAATTTGATTTCGTGCCCGGTGCTACAATTCCAAACCGACCAGCCTATCGAAACAATCCCGAGGAGACAAAGGAGCTACAAAGGCATGTTAGTGAATTGATGGAAACGGGGTACGTAAGAGAAAGCATGAGCTCGTGCGCTGTTTCTTTGATTTTGGTTCTTAAAAAGGATAGGACGTGGAGAATGTGCGTTGATTGTTGAGCAGTCAATAATATAACAGTAAAGTATCGACATCCTATTCCTCGTTTAGATGATATGCTAGATGAACTGCATGGTGCTTATGTATTTTCTAAGATTGATTTAAAAAGTGGATATCATCAAATAAGAATGAAAGAGGGTGATGAATGGAAAACTGCTTTTAATACGAAATATGGTTTATATGAGTGGTTAGTTATGCCATTTGGACTAACAAATGCACCAAGTACCTTCATGAGATTAATAAACCATGTTTTGCAAGCTTTTATAGGTAGATTCATTGTTTTTTATTTTGATGATATTCTCATTTATAGCACAAACTTAGATGATCATGTTGTGCATTTAAAATCAGTTTTAGATGTGCTTAGAAAAGAGAAGTTGTTTGCTAACTTGAAGAAGTGCACTTTTTGCACCGATAAGCTTGTGTTCTTGATTTTGTTGTGAGTGCACAAGGAATACAGGTTGATGAAAAGAAGATCCGTGCAATTAAAGAATGGCCAAGTCCCACGAGTGTAGGTTAAGTTCATAGTTTTCATGGACTTTCTAGTTTTTACAGGAGGTTCGTGAAAGACTTTAACAGTATTGCCGCACCGCTTACTGAAGTCATCAAGAAGAAAGTTGGATTCAAATGGGCAAACGAGCAAGAGAAGGCGTACTAATTGATCAAAGAAAAATTAACTCATGCTCCTTTACTTGCTTTGCATGATTTTACTAAAATGTTTGAAATTGAATGTGATGCTTCAGGTTTGGGTATCAGTGCAGTTCTTATGCAAGGAGGAAGACTAATCGCATATTTCAATGAGAAATTAAGTGGAGCAGCTTTAAACTACCCTACTTATGATAAAGAATTTTATGCGTTGGTTCGAGCATTGGAAACATGGCAACACTATATTTGGGCTAAGGAGTTCGTGATTCACACTAATCATGAGTCCTTGAAGCATTTAAAAGGTCAACACAAGTTGAGTAGGAGACATGCACGATGGGTAGAATTCATCGAGACATTTCAATATGTCATTCGATACAAGAAAGGTAAGGAAAACATCGTTGCAGATGCACTTTCTCGAAGGTACGTATTAATTTCTACTCTAGATGCAAAATTACTTGGTTTTGAGTACATTAAAGAGTTGTATCCTTTAGACACTGATTTTTGTGAGGGGTTTCGGGCTTGTGAGAAAAACGCAATAGGTGAGTTCTTTCGGCACGAGGGTTTCTTATTTCGGGAGAATAAGTTATGTGTGCCGAATTGCTCTTTGCGTGATATGTTAGTAAAGGAATCCCATGGAGGAGGTTTAATGGGTCACTTTGGAGTTGCTAAGACCTTAGCTATTTTACAAGAACACTTCTATTGGCCACACATGAAAAGAGATATTGAGAGAATTTGTGGTAGATGTGTCACATGTTGGCAGACAAAATCTCGAGTGCAACCCCATGGTTTATACACGCCACTACCCATTCCTACTAAGCCTTGGATAAATATTTCAATGGACTTTGTGTTAGGTTTACCTAGGTGTAAATGTGGTAGAGATTCAATTTTTGTGGTTGTGGATAGATTTTCTAAGATGTCACATTTTATTCCATGTCACAAAACTGATGATGGTTCCAATGTTGCTAATTTGTTCTTTAGAGAAATTGTAAGATTACATGGTATGCCTAGAACAATAGTTTCGGATAGAGATGCTAAATCCTTGAGTTACTTTTGAAAGACTTTGTGGTGTAAGTTAGGGACTAAGCTATTATTTTCTACTACTTGTCACCCACAAACTGATTGTCAAACTGAAGTAGTGAATAAGATATTGTCTACTTTGTTGAGGGCTATTATTAAAAATAACATCAAAACTTGGGAAGAGTGTTTACCACATGTTGAGTTTGCTTATAATCGTACTATTCATTCTGCTACTAAGTTTTCACCATTTGAAATTGTTTATGGTTTTAATCCTTTATCTCCATTGGATTTAACACCATTACCTATGTCTGAACGTGCTAACTTAGATGGAAAGAAAAAGGCTGAATTTGTTAAGCAGATACATGAGAAGGAAAGACTAAACGTTGAGAGGCAAACAGAACAATATGCAAAACAAGCTAACAAAGGTCGCCTATAGCTGATTTTTCAACCCGGAGATTGGGTTTGGTTACACATGAGGAAAGAAATTTTTTTGGCACAAAGGCATTCAAAGTTACTTCCTAGAGGAGATGAGCCTTTTCAAGTCCTTGAGCGCATCAATGACAATGTATACAAATTGGATTTGCCAGGTGAGTACAATGTTAATGCCACTTTCAATGTTTCTAATTTAAGCCCTTTTGATTTAGGTGATGATTTGAGGACAAATCCTTTTCAAGAGGAGGGGAATGATGAGTACACGGCTAACAAATGAGATGCAGATTCTATTCAAGTTCCAATTGGTCCAGTTACAAGGGCTCGAGCTAAAAGGTTCAAGGAAACTCTCAGTGAGCTTATTCAACACATTTTGGCTAAGAACCATCTTTGGGGGCCCAAGGATGATGCTATATGTGATCCACAAGGATGGGTTTCCATGATTCAAGCTTTGGAATAATCTAGCAACTCGAGATTGTGAATTAAAACTTAGTTTCCCAAAATTGGAGACTTACTCATTTTTTGGCTCATCAAGGAAAATAGCTGGATGCAATTTTTCTTATTACCTTTTCTTAATTGTTTCCTTACTAATTTAATTGTTGAATTGTAAGGCTTGCATGCCAAGTTAGGTACTTTCTTTTTTTGGATTTTAGATTACCAGAATTCAGTTACTAGAATTGAATTTAGGTTTGTTTCCTATTCCTTAGTTTCCTTTTCCTAATCTTGGACGAATTTCTCATGTATTTAAATACCTATTGGCTTTTTGGAATAAACACAATTCAGATTTGATTCATACTGTTGGAGAGAAAATTCTCTTTGGTTCTTTTAGAACTTTTGAATTTATCGGAGTTTCCATGGCGTTCATCTTCGACTTATCAATCCATCTTTCCACAATTGATTGTGATATCTTCATTACACCAAGGTTATTGTTTCAATATAAGCAATAGGTCGCGGTCTCACATAAATATGCTTCTAGACGATCTTGTAAGTCTTCTTGATCCATCAATTCCTTAGTTCTTGGCGTGGATCATATCAACTCACATACCTCCATGCATAAGTGGTCATACCCAATTTCTACCCTTTTGTGACCCACGATTAGAATCAGATTTAGGTAGCATCAAAGCATGATGATCCATACACATGATATCCATGGTTCCTTAAGTCCAAGGATCTTGTGCAACTGCAACGTAAGAATTCCTAACAGCCAGTAAAATGTCCATCAGGAATTTCTTAGTCGAGTTAGTTCGGTGTACCTTTTCTTTAACAAGCACTTATATAACTTGCTTAAGTGTCTCATACACTAGTGACTATGAGATCAATCATCCCAACTCCTTGAGGAAATATTGTATGTACTAATCTATCCGGATTCACTAATGCCCTTCTTAGTGATCAAATGATTAGGAACATTTAGGAATAAAGCTGAAGGAAATACATCTCACTAGCATGATCTCACCCGAGTGTGCCACACCTGTTTTAGCTACCACAGCCACCCCTGCTGCTACTACCGTCGCCACTACTACTGTAAATACCGCTGCTGTTTGGACCTCAACTAATCACAACCCACATTTTTGTTCTGAACTCACAATGATCCTAAACATACCACAAATAGCCAAAACCCTAACGGACCATTTGGTGAGCGGCTAAGACAGAACCAACAATCCCGATTGAACCACTCCGTTCACCATTGAAGCCAAACAAACCCATATGCCCATGTCACACAAGGATAGTTCATGGAAGCTGGTGGCCAACTTAGTTGCTCGGCTCAGAGGGTAAACTCTTCCCCCTTAGCCTCAAGCATCATAGCAAAGCCCTCGGCCAATGAGGCATCGAAACTCCAACCACTATGCTCATACTTCGGACCGTAAGTCTACCATTGGGTCCTTTCCAACAAACAATGGACCAAAGTCCTAAGGTTACACCACCTCCAAAAATGACACTGACTCAGAGAAGAAGCTAGAAGAGATGGATAAAAAGATAGGTGAAACCTTCAAGAATCATGGGACCAACATCCTAAATGAGCTCGACTCTCAAGAACCTCTCTTTACTCAAGAGATCTTGGACGCACTACTCCCTTAATACTTCAGGATTGCAATCATCAAAACTTAAAATGACACCACCAACCCTATGGATCACCTCCAGCTTTACAAAATGATGATGCTCCTGCATCGTCGCCTAGAAACAGTCTTATGCCAAACATTCCCATTGATCCTAGAGAAAACTGCTAGCACCTGGTACTCCTACTTGAAGCTCATAAGTATTATCTTCTTCAAGGAGCTCAGTTGCACTTTTGCTGCATATTTTCTCAATAGTAAAGGTCTAAGGAAGACATCCGAAAGCCTCTTTAACATTATTCAACAAAGGGGTTAAAAGCAGCGTGAGTACATCTCGTGTTTCAATACAACAACATAGGAAATTTCTGATCTCGACCCAAAGATCTAGATTGTTGCATTAAAAAATGAGCTCAAGTCAAGAACTTTCAGCTCCAAAGATATTGTTGAGCGAAAATATACCTAAATAAATAAGCAAATAATCGCACTCGTTTTACTTGCAAGTGCACAAGATCAACTAAGTAGTATAGTGTGCGAAAGCAAGATCATCTCCACAAGGATTGGTGAATTTCGTTTTAGAATTATATTCGTAATGTAAAAAGATAGAAATAATAAAAGAGTTGATTTTGATAAAGATAAAATAATAAAGATAAAGACATAGAGACTTGATATCCACCATTAATTATGCTACCATAATATATTAGTATGCCAATGCTTTACTCATGTCATGAATACCTAATGTTTGTCAACCTAAGAGCATGGTATCTACTCTTTAAGCTATTGATCTCCCTAAGCAATGAGTTAGGCATGGTATCTACTCTAACTCTTTTCTCTCTCAAGGGATTCAACCTGGTGTATGCTAAGTTGTTCCTTTAAGAGAGCATAGGATCTGTGGAAATCGACAATCACACGGGACCTAGGGCATGGTATCTACTCCTGGTTTCCCATGTTGATTAACCTAAGAATCCGGTGTGGATATCTTTTGTTACTAATGTCAGACCCAGGACTCGGTCATCCAAATTGATCTAACTAACAAGTCCATACCACATGCACATATTGATCAAACATAAACATATGAGGAATTTAAATAAAAACAGGTATTAATCAAGTTAAGCAACACAACATAAATATCGCAAAGGTGCCAATACTAAATTTATTGAGTAAACATAATTAGGGCTTCAACCAAGCCCTTACTAAAAGTTAAGTACACATAATAAAAATAAAAGGAAAGAAGAAACCCGAGAGAAGAGTCGTCAATTCTCCTCCACAGTTTTCTTCTCCAAGCTAAAACAAAAGATAAAAGAAGATATTAAAAGAAGTCTAAGTTGTGTTTTTTGTGTGTGTGATTTACAGGTGTATTTATAGGGCTTGAGTAGTCCTAGAAGGCTTATGAGTTCCTAAACTTTCCTAAAACACAAAACTCATTTATTTCCAAAATAGGGTTATGCAGTTTACTGTTCACGCTCGTACATGTGCGCTCGATCGCATACGTCTTACGCTCGATCGCATTGCTGCGCTCGATCCTTCATGTGTGCGAACGATCGCATGTGCGCTCGATCGCATGCAGTAGTGCGATCGATCGCACTTTGACCAGAAGCTGCTCCAAGATTTCCAGGCTTCTTCCCTTAAGTGCCAAAACTGCTTCCTTTTTCTCCAAGACCTATAAAAACATGTGAAACACACAAAATGAAGTAAAACAGACTAAAATGTATAGACAAAGAGCTTAACATATGTAAATTAAAGAGCTTAAATATGAATATTTAAGCACTTATCACACCCCCAAACTTAATATTGCTAGTCCCTTTGCAATACAAAACTAGAAACTAAATGAAGAACAAAATTAAAGATAAATTCACTTCCATGATACTCAAAGATTTAGGTTGCATAGAAAACTATGATAACAGTTCATGAGTAAGCTTAAAATAAAAACAACTTTTTGTATTGAAAAAGGATTTTCAAAAGTTCACGTTACTTACCTAAGGTTGGCTTAAGGCATCATAAGTTTGATTTGTGTGATGAATTAGCACATATAAGATAGGGCTTCCATATAATTTTAGTGTATAGGGTTTCGATGCCCAAACCTTTATTGAATTCCTTATCAAAGAGAACAAAAATGGAATAATACTTTCTTCTTCTTTCTTTTTCTTTCATTATGCGATCTTTGCCATGTTGAGGTCCATCGAGCTTTCTATTTGACCCTTGTAACGAGTGTTTAGCCAATGACTCCCAAACCAGATGGTTTTAGGGCATTAGGTGTAAAGACACCCCTAAGGACTTATTAACTCGAATAAAAAAGGCTATGTAACTAATAGGTTTTAATGCTTCTAAATGAAATTCCCACCTTTTGATGTGAACACTCAATGCTTACTGAGGCAAGAGGCCCAGTTACTAAGTGGAAAGCTTTTTGATCACTTTTTTTGCATGATGAACATTTTTCTTATATTTTTTTTCTTCTTTATTTTTCTTATGCCAAAGTGTTCTTTTCAACAAGTTATCCGATTACAGTTAGATTATGGAAACATATACAAGAGAATTATATGTCATACCCCACACAAATGCGTGTTTAAATGTGCTCGTGCAAATTTGGATCAAACTCGTGAATTCTTAGGTGCCTTGAGGTAAGTAACAAAACTTTGTAAAATTTCCATTGCAATACTATGTGTTCTAGATTTTAAGCTTACTAATGAAGTGTTATCAAATTTTTAAATCAACCAAAATTTTTGTTTACCAAAAGAATATGCATTTATCTTCCTAAAAAAAACTGGGACTTAGTGTGTGTATGTGTTTCAAGTGCGTGTGTGATAGTATCTAGTATCTCCCACTACCCCCAAACTTAAAATACACATTGTCCTCAATGTGTGTGGTATGGAAAGATCTGACCTGGGAGATGGAGAACTAGGTTGCTTGCTTTGCTTGTAACATGCCCCCAAACTTGAACTGGATGCACGCACTAAGTACCGGATAGAGAAAAATAAACATTATTCCGAAAAACAAGAAATATAAATACTAGATATGTAAATATAAATATAAATAAAAGAAAAATACTAAAATGAAAAGGATAAGTCTGGGGTGCCTCCCATGAGCGCTAAGTTTAATGTCTTCAGCTGGACCAAGCCTTATTTTTCCCCAAAACTAAGATTTGTAGCAGCTAGCATAGGAAGTGTCTTATTCTCTTCCATATAAGCATAAGGTAAGTACTTCAGCAATTGCTTCAACTCTGAATTTGGTGCCTGGACAATAAAAGGGGAAAAAGTAGTATTAGTAGGCCCAAGAACTTCAAATGGATCGGTGTACTTACTTGGATGCTTTGGAGAGGCCTTAAGGAGGTGCATAGTTTTGATGATGTCATCAGTAACATCCTTAAACTCGGGCTCGATATCCGATCTTGTGAAACTATAGGTAAGAGTAGTTTATAATGGATCAACGTGATGGACCTGCAAGGCGTTCTCAACAACACCTGGAGTAGGTATTGTTTGGGCTGGAAATTCTTCCTCAATAACACTTAGAGTATGTATTGTTTTGGCTGGAAATTCACCTTGCTTTCTTTCACTTAGCTCCTTAACCAATTCCCTCATTTGAACCTCGAGTCTTTGAATAGCTTGCTTATGCCTGGCAGTGGTTTGTTTTTGCTGATCTAGTGAAGTCATCAATGTTGTCATTAGTTGCTATTATTGAGTGGTCAATTGCTTTACAAGACTCTCTAGGTCACTATTTTCTTATTTCGGCACTAGTTGGGCTGTTGGTTGGAAGTTTCTGATTTCTGCACTGGTAGGGCTTGGTTGGAAGTTTCTTTGCTGTCCTTGAAGATTCAAAGCATTGTGATTGTTGCTCCATGAGAGGTTGGGGTGGTGCTGCCATCCGGGATTGTAGGTATTTGTATATGCATTGTGTGGTCCCTCATAATTTGCTTGCTCTTAATCTGCATATAAATATAAAGGGCAAGTTTCAGAAGTGTGATTAAAACAAGAACATATAGCACATACCTGGAGTGGTTTGGCTCGCGGACTAGGTGAGATGTTTTGAGTAGTCATGGTGTTTATGAGCATATCTAGCTTCCTCTCCATAGCATTTAGATAAGCATAACTAGCTTCCACCATTGGTGCTTCTCCTTCGAATGAATTAGTTGAAAAACTTCAGTGTAGTAGTTTCAGTACTGCTTTTCAGGTACTTTTTGGAGCTTTTGTGCTCGATCGCACCAAGAACAGCGATCGATCGCACTGGGCTTGCGCTCGATCACACAAAAGAGTGCGCTCGATCGCAATGAGGACAGAAACTCCTCTCTTGCACACCTGAACAAAAACAGAAAATCAAAAGAAGGAATAAATTTGATTTTTTATAAAAAAAATAAAACGGAACAGAATAAAATAGAATAAAATAAAAAATAATGAAAATAATTCCAAAAAGAAATTTAGCACAATCCCCTGCAATGGTGCCAAAAACTTGTTGAGCGAAAATATACCTAAATAAATAAGCAAATAATCGCACTTGTTTTACTTGCAAGTGCACAAGGTCAACTTAGTAGTATAGTGTGCGAAAGCAAAATCATCTCCACAGGGATTGGTGAATTTCGTTTTAGAATTATATTCGTAATGTAAAAAGATAGAAATAATAAAAGAATTGATTTTGATAAAGATAAAATAATAAAGATAAAGGCGTAGGGACTTGATATCCACCACTAATTATGCTACCATAATATATCAGTATGCCAATGCTTTACTCATGTCATGAATACCTAATGTTTGTCAACCTAAGGGCATGGTATCTACTCCTTAAGCTATTGATCTCCCTAAGCAATGAGTTAGACATGGTATCTACTCTAACTCTTTTCTCTCTCAAGGGATTCAACCTGGTGTATGCTGAATTGTTCCTTTAAGAGAGCATAGGATCTGTGGAAATCGACAAACACACGGGACCTAGGGTATGGTATCTACTCCCGGTTTCCCATGTTGATTAACCCAAGAATCCGGTGTGGATATCTTTTGTTACTAATGTCAGACCCAGGACTCAGTCATCTAAATTGATCTAACTAACAAGTCCATACCACATGCACATATTGATCAGACATATACAGATGAGGAATTTACATAAAAGCAAGTATTAATCAAGTTAAGCAACACAACATAAATATCGCAAAGGTGCCAATACTAAATTTATTGAGTAAACATAATTAGGGCTTCAACCAAGCCCTTACTAAAAGTTAAGTACACATAATAAAAATAAAGGAGAGAAGAAACCTGAGAGAAGAGTCGTCAATTATCCTCCACAGTTTCCTTCTCCAAGCTAAAGCAAAAGATAAAAGAAGAGATTAAAAGAAGTCTAAGTTGTGTTTTTTTTTGTGAGTTCTTTACAGGTGTATTTATAGGGCTTGAGTAGTCCTAGAAGGCTCATGAGTTCCTAAACTTTCCTAAAACACAAAACTCCTTTATTTCCAAAATAGGGTTCTGCAGTTTACTGTTCAAGCTCGTACATGTGCGCTCGATCGCATTGCTGCGCTCGATCCTTCATGTGTGCGAACGATCGCATGTGCACTCGATCGCATACAGTAGTGCAATCGATCGCATTTTGACCAGAAGCTGCTCCAGGATTTCCAGGCTTCTTCCCTTAAGTGCCAAAACTGCTTCCTTTTTCTCCAAGACCTATAAAAACATGTGAAACACACAAAATGAAGTAAAACAGACTAAAATGTATAGACGAAGAGCTTAACACATGTAAATTAAGGGGCTTAAATATGAATATTTAAGTACTTATCAGATATGAATGAGATCCTAGCCCGAGCCGATGAATACATACTTGTTGAGGAAGACTAAGCGTTCGGAAAGGAACAAGAAGAGGGCAGAGAAAAGCAGAGAGGAGAATAGTCCAAAAAAAAGAATAACTCGAGGAACAAGCCTCGTAAGGATGAAAGCGGGAAATTCCCTTGGATGTTTGACAACTACACACTACTCAATGCCCCTAGGGTCAACATACTAATGAACATTTGAGACCGCAACTTTGATCGCTAACCCTCAAAACCCATGAACACTAGTGAAAATAATGAGAGATCTAGGTGGTGCCCTTCCAAAAAGACCACGGGCATGACATTGAGGAATGCAAAGCTCTTAAAAACTAGATAGAATCCTTTATCCACTAAGGATACTTGAAGGAGTGCACCTAGACCCCACGTTACGAAGGAATGGGCGAGAATGACCATGGCGAAGCCCCTAATGCGTTCCTCGATGAAGCTCTAAGCATAGGACCCAACTAGGTCCTAGGCGAAGTCCGAGGAGAAATTAACAATATGAAAGATGCCAACAAGGCAATAGAAAAGACCAAACTACCATCGTCGGCACCATTAAGAATATTTTTAGGGGCCTTGCATCTAGAGGACAATCACTCCAAGCAAAAAAAATCTATGTCAAATCAATCGCCTCTGCCAACGAGCCTAGTAAGAAAGCAAAAACCGATTAGGTAATTACTTTCACCGATGATAACCTAGAAGGACTACAGACACCATATAATGATGTTATTGTTGTCACCTTATTGATCGGGAATTACAATATAGAAAGGATCTTGATCGAAAGTGGGAGCTTGATCGACATTCTGTATTATGACGCCTTCTAAAAGATGAAACTCAATGATGATCAACTCAAACTAGTAATATCTTCACTCTATATATTTTCAAGAGAGTCAATACTCCTTGAAGCAGCATCATCCTACCTATTATGGCAGACTCAGCTCCTAAACAGACCACAGTTATGACCACCTTCTTGGTCGTTAAACATCCATCTTCTTACAATGGCATTCTTGGAAGACCAAATCAGAATGCAATGAAGGCAATAGTCTTCACTAATCATTTAAAGATGAAATTCCCTACCGAGAATTGAATCGAAAAAGTTCAAGGAAACCATACGACCTCCCGATCTTACTACCTTAGTTCCATTAAGGGACACAAAAAAGCTAAGGCTTTACCTCTCGAAATTGAAGACTTGAGGGATAAACTCAAAGCTTGAGGGGCCAACCTATAAAAGAGTTGATTATTGTCCATCTGAACAAAGAAGAACATAAGATTATGAAAATAGGATCCAACATGTCCGAAGAACTCAAAACTTCTTTGATCTGCTTCCTCCAAAAAAATTAAGACGTTTTTGCTTGGTCAGCCTTTGACATATTTGGAATTGAACCATAGGTTATTAATCCCAAGCTGTACATAGATCCAAATGACAAGATTGTGGTATAGAATTAGAGATAGTTCACCCCTAAGCGACAAAAAAACAATCAAAGAAGAGGTCGACAAGCTCCTAGTAGTTGACTTCATTTGGAGGCCCATTACCTAGATTGGGTTGCCAATGTGGTAATGATGACGAAAGAGAATGGAAAGTGGAGAATTTGTATCGACCTCATCAAACTCAACAAGACATGTGCAAAAGATAACTTTCCCCTTTAAAGGATAGACCGGTTAGTTAATCCCACCTCAGGGTATAAGCTACTCAGTTTCATGGATACATATTTAGGAAACAACTAGATTCTCATTATGAGCCAGACCAGTCAAAGATCGCCTTTGTTTTTGACCAAGGCCTCTACTATTACAAGGTAATGTCCTTTTGGGTTAAAAAATGCAGGGCAGTATATCAACAATTGTTCAACAAAGTCTTCAAAGAATAGATCAGAAGAAACCTGGAAGTCTATGTTGACGACATGCTCATCAAGATCACTTAGTCAAAAGACAATATTTCTGACCTTGAAGAAGCTTTCGAATACTTAGAAGCTATCAAATTAAACTCAATCTAGAAAAATATGACTTTGGAGTTGCCTCAAGCAAATTCCTTAGATTTATGGTTACTCAACGCAGGGTAAAGGCTAACCTCGAGAAGATCAAGGTAATCATAGAAATGAACCCCCTGATGTATTAAAGAAGTCTAATGACTTACAGGGAGCATTACTGACCTCAGTCGCTTCATGTCTAAGTCCACCGAAAAGTATCTACCCTTCTTCAAAGCACTGAACAAAGCCACAGATTTTACATGGATCGGAGAATGCTAAACAGCCTTTGAGGAACTCAAAGACTATCTCAGCTCACCACTTCTACTAACTAAGCCTATTGATGGAGAATAGTTATTCATTTATATTGCTGCAAGCCCCAAAACCATTGCCTCTGCTCTAATTTGTGAAGTGAATGGAGTCTAAAAGCCTATCTATTATGTCAGCTAAGTTCTTCAAGACATGGAAACTCAGTACCACCCTATCGAGAAACTGGCCTACACCTTCCTCATCATAACCAAGAAGCTACGACCATATTTTCAATCCCATACCATCACAGTCCTTACTGATCAACCATTAAGGCAGGTACTGCATAAGCTAAACATCTCCAGGAGACTGGTGAAGTGGTCCATAGAACTGAGAGAATTCAATATCTATTACAAACCCTGAACAACCATCAAAGCTCAAGCTCTAGCCGAGTTTATTGTAGAAAAATACCTTTCCCAAAGAGACCCCTGAGAAGCAAGAATAAAAAGATAATGACTAAGTATCCAGTTGGACACTTTTCATTGATGGGTCCTTAAATAGCAATGGCAGTAAAGCTGGCCTCATCTTCATAATCCCCAAGGAGTTTATAATTGAGTACACTCTAAGGTTCGAGTCCAAAGCCTCTAACAATGAGGTAAAGTATGAAGCGTTACTCACATAAATGAAACTAGCAAAAACCTTGGCTGTCCAAGCCTTAGAAGTCTACAATGACTCTCAACTGGGGGTCAACAAATTGACAAAGAGTATGAAGCAAAAAGAGCAAAGATCATCATGTATCTAGAAAAGGCCTAAGAACTGGCTGCAACTTTCAAAACATTATGGATCTCTTAAGTTCCTTGAGCACAAAACTCTAAGGTAGATGCCCTAGTCACGATTCACCTCTTCTAGACAATTAGATCTTACTCAGATCGTCTATCTAGAAACACTTATTGTGCCTAGTACAGACGAGCAACCAATTATGTCCATTGTTGAAGAGAAAACTTGGATGCATCTGAACCTCTAGTACCTTAGGGATGAAAAACTCTCCAAGAAAAAGAATGAAGCAAAGAAAATCATCTCCCATTCCTCTTGATTCACCATCAATGAAGGCCAACTATACAAGAAGGGACTCACTACCCCTTACCTAAAGTGCCTTAGTCCCATAGATATAGATTACGCCCTCAGAGAGGTTCATAAAGGCATACATGGAAATCACTTGGGGGTAGAGCCCTAGCTTACAAAATCCTTTAGCATGGATACTATTGTCCTAAGATACTACAGAAAGCTACCAATATAGTCAAGAAGTGCAAAAAATGTTAAGAGTACACCCTAATCTCCCATAAGCCCTTCAATCCACTAACATTAATCATAAACTCTTTCACCATGTGAGGATTTTACATCCTTGGAACATTCCTAAAAACTCTTGGATATAGAAAACATTTCATAGTGGCCATTGACTACTTCACCAAGTGGATAGAGGTTGAACCACTTACAAAAATCATTGATCACAAGATAAGAGAGTTTGTGTGGAAGTCAATTGTGTTCAGATTTTGGATACTGAGGATTCTTGTCACTGATAATAGGAAGCAATTCTATAACGCTTAATTCAAAACTTTCTATTAAGATCTCGAGATCGAGCTTCAATTAACCTCGGTAGGTTATCTCCAAGCAAATGGATAAGTCAGGGTCGCTAATAGAACCCTCCTGCAATGCATCAAGAAAAGACATGAAGACATTGACAATAAATAGCACAAGTAGCTACCTAATATCGTCTAAGCCTACTAGATGACAACCCAGACTTCACTAGTGAAACACCATTCTTCCTAGCCTATGGGTCTAAAACACTCATTCCCCTTGAGATTAGAATCCTATCATTATGAGTGCAAAAATTTAACCTTAGGGACAATAAAGAAGGCCTCAGGATGAACATAGACATGATCGACGAAGCAAAGGATAAGGCTCATATCAAACTTGCTACCTACCACTAGATGGTAGCTCGATATTACAACTCTCGAGTCAGAGGCAGGACGTTTAGACTCATTGACTGGTGCTCAGGAAGAAGTAAGTCTCCCATCTATGAGAAACATGAAAACTGATCTATAACTAAGAAGAACCTTACTGTATCCAAAGAATCTATCGAGCCAGTACATTCGAACTTGAAGATCTTAATGGAACTCCAATACCTCGGACCTGGAACGTTAGAAATCTCCGTAATTTAATTAGCGATATGATCTCTTTTTATTTACATAATTTTCTAGCCTTGCTATACTATCAATAAAACCAATTCATTTGAGTTCACAGACTAGTCTATAAATCCATCAACATTTGACAAAAAAATCCCGAGGGGAAAGCCCCGAGCTGTTCCTCTCCTCAAGACTATTCTTACAAAAATCCCAAGGGGAAAACCCTAGTTATTCCTCTCCTTAGGACCATCCTCACAAAAATACCTAAGGGAGTTGTTCTTCTCAAAATTATTCTCACAAAAATCCTAAGAGGGAAACCCCGAGTTGTTCCTTTCCTCACGACCAGTCATACCAATAAGAAAACCATGAGTTGTTCTGATACAACTGCAAACAAAGAAACAGAAAGTACTTATAAGACCCGAAGAAGGAAAGAAAACTAAGGAATTAATAAGAAGACAATAGTTAGTTAGTTAGTTAGAAGGCTGTTAAAGGTTGTCAGTATCAAAATAGAATTGTAACTACATTTGTAACTATCAAGTTAGCTAGCAAAGTAGTCCTAAAGTAGTATAATAGGAATTGTATTGAGAAGACTCATTCATTCAATGAAAATTCGAGAATTTCTCTTATTCTCTTTAGTTAAATTTCTTGTAAAATTTTTGGAGTTTAGACTTGTACTTGAATCAATTCATTTTCTAAAATAGGGAAGGCATCATTGGGGCTTTCATTGAGTCAATTATCTTCTTCATTTTCTCTTTTCAAATCACTTACCATGGTTGTTGGAACAAGATCAAGGAGCAATGAAATCATATGGGACATAATCTTCAATTGCAAAATAGAACCAAGGAAGAAATCTTGGCTACAATTTAACCAATGCAGTAAGATATTAAGAAATAGTTGTAGCAAATAACCTATGTTGTAGAAGAGCTGAAGAACAGTTTCAACAAACATGATTCTAACATACCATCATCACATAACAATTAAGAAGATGGCTACTATGTAGCCTACAATGCAACACCATGTAATCAAGTCAAACTGGATTTCCCAAGATTAAGTAATTGAGATCCCTCTGATTAGTTGTTCAAGGTGGAACAATTCTTCTTGTATCATTAAACTTCTGAATTTCACAAACTAACTATGGTTTCTTTCCATTTAGATGGTTCAACATCTAGTTAGTATTAATGGATGTACCAAAGCAATCAATTAAGAGGATAGAAAGAATTATTTACTTCATTGAAAGAAAGACTTGGACCGTCTCTCTTTCATGATCCCCAAGGCAATCTCACCAAGCTCACACAATAAACATCTATTCAGGATTATCAAAAAACACTATCTTGTAAGGTTCTTAGCCTGATGGAACAATTCTTGAAGAGTTGTTTCATTTTAGGACTGAAACTTTCAATCAGAAGAGAAGTTTTGATGGAGAGACCCTAAAGCTTAAATGACGCTATTAGCATATCAAGAATGGTGGAGGCAGAAGTAGCTGAGAGATACTCTTACAACAGGAGTTGTGGCCCTAAACCACCAAATAATCATTCTATCTTAGGCCCTAGACCAATGCAATAGCCTATACCAACATTACTAAGACCAAAAGCTATTGTGAAAAGGCTTACACCACAATAACAACAACTTAGAAGGGAAAAAAGACAATGCTTCAATTATGATGAGAAATATAGCCTTCGACATAGATACAAGAATAAAGGCACATTGCTTCTTTTTAAATGAATAGAGACTAAAGAAAACACCACACTGGAGGAGTCTAACAATTTATAAGATTGGCTTCAAGGTAATGATCCTAGTTCTACTATTAGTTTTCATGCATTGATGAGTCATATATCTCCTTAAACATTGAGATTACAAGGAAATATTGGGAGTCAAATCTTACTAGTACTGATTGATGGATGTAGTACACACAATTTCATCTAAGAAAGGATTGCACACTTCTTGGGATTAACTATTACCCCTTTAAATCATTTCAAAGTACAAGTAGGCAATGAAGAGTACTTGTCTTGTATTAGTATGTCTACTACAATAGAGATTTGGCTAAAGATCATAAGTTTAGTATTGATTTCTTTATCATACCTGTCTAAGTAACAAATATTGTGTTAAGACTTCAATGGTTACAAAATTTGGGTCCTATTACCACTTATTACAAGATTTTAACCATGAAATTTGTATGGGAGGGAAAACCAGTGTTGTTGTAAGGCAAACAAAGACCATAATGTGAATTGGTGGGATATAGCAAGCTTAGGAAGATGACTATTACTTATTTCTTATCTTCTTACTTCATGTTAATGTTTGTTTCTGACCCTCAACAATAAGAATAAGGGACTATGGTTTTTAAAGAAACCATTGATCCTCAAATTCATAACATCTTACAGAGGCTTAAGGTAGTCTTTGATGAACCTAATTGCTTACCCCCAATAAGAAGAGTAGATCATAAGATACGGTTGTTACCTGGTTAATCTCCTATCAACATAAAGCCTTATAGGTACCCCAATTTTCAGAAAACATAAATAGAAAAACTAGTCAAAGATATGTTATAAATGGGAATCATTCGACACAGTACAAGCCTTTATAGCTCACCAATGTTGCTAGTAAAAAAGAAAGACGGAACTTGGAGGTTTTGTGTGGATTATAAAGGTTTAAATATAGTCACTATCAAGGATAGTTTTCCTATCCCTACTACAGATAAACTGATTGATGAGCTACATGGTGCTAAGGTCTTCTCAAAGCTAGATTTGAGAGCTGGATAGTATCATATTAGAATGCATCCAAGAGACATTGAGAAAACAACATTTAGAATTCAACATGGACATTTTGAGTTCCTAGTGATACCTTTTGGTTTAACATATGTTCCCTTTACTTTTCAAGCTGCTATGAACCATATCTTTAAAGCTTATCTAAGAAAATTTGTCATAGTTTTCTTTAATGACATTTTAGTATACATCCACTCCATGAAGGCACATCTGGAACAACTAATACTTATGTTGAATTGTTTACAAGAAGCTTCTATGTAAGCTAAATTTTCAAAGTGCAGCTTTGAAACATCTTCAATTGATTACCTTAGACACATCATCTTTGTGGATGGTGTGGCACCAAACCCACGAAAGATCACTACTATGTTGGATTGGCATACACCAACTACTATAAAACAGCTGAGAGGCTTTCTAGTCCTTACTGGATATTACAGGAAATTTGTAAGAGAATATGCAACAATTGCTTCACCATTAATTGACCTCCTTAAGAAAGATAGCTTCTAATGGAATGGGTGTGTAGTTGAAGCCTTCCAAAACTTGAAGATTGCAATCACTACAACTCTAGTCCTAGCCTTACCAAATTTCACTAAAACTTTTATGCTTGAAATTGATGCCTCTGGATATGGTATTGGAGCTGTCTTTCAACAATAATGCCATCCTATAACGTTCTCCAGTAAAAAGTTGTTCCCATCATTACAACTAGCATCAATTTACATTAGAGAAATGCTTGTCATCATTACAACTGTTCAATATTGGAGGCAATACTTGCTTAGGTATGAATTTCTTATTCACGTTGATTAGAGAAGTTTAAGGGCACTAATGAATCAACCAATTCAAACACTAGAGTAACAACCGTTTTTAAGGAAGCTATTAGGATTTAGATTCCATATTGTGTACAAGCTAGGAAAAGACAATGCAGTTGTTGATGGCTTATCAAGGATGCACCTGGACAATAAGGACAAGGTATTTTATCTTGCCCTCTCACTACCCTCGTTTGATTTCTTAAAAACTTTAAAACTAGAAAACTTTCAACTTTTTGAGTTAGTAAAGTTAACAATTGCCATTGCCAGTAAGCCTGCCCAATACCCAGAGTAGATAGTAAGAAATGGATTGATCTACTAGAGGGGAAAACTGTATATCAACCCTCAATATTTAATAATGCACAAGTTGTTACAAGAATACCATTCCTCACCTGTAGGAGGACATGTTGGCATTCAAAGAACACATGCTAAATTATCTTCAAGTTTATATTAGAAACACATGAGAAAATAAGTAGTGCACTTTGTCCAGCAATGCTTGATTTGCCAATAGACTAAGCCTGCGAATTATGATCCTTATGGTCTCTTACAACCTCTTCCTATACCTGAACAGATATGGGAAGATATCACAATGGACTTCATTACACATCTACCTCATGCCCATGGATTCATAGTAATTCTTGTAGTAGTTGATAGACTATCAAAATTTGTTCATTTTGGGTGTCTCCTAAAACATTATAATGCTACTAAGGTGGTAAATCTCTTTGTCAACATGGTATGCAAGCTGCATGGTTTTCCCAAGAAAATTTTCTTAGACAAAGATTCAATATTCATGAGATCATTCTAGACAGAGTTGTTTAGGCTACAAGGCACTGTTCTGAACATGAGCAATGCATATTATCCTCAAACTAATGGATAAACTGAAGCAGTTAACAAGACCTTAGAGTAGTACTTAAGCTGACTTATGAGTGATACCTGATGAGAGTCATAAAATGCACCTTAATAGTATTTATTTGTTAGCATTTTAGGGTTGATTTAGAGCTGAGTTACACATTTATGCCTTAATAATTCTAAAGTATCATTCTTGGTTCATTGACTTATTTCGATGCATTTTTAGGTATTTTGGGTTTAAAAGAGATGGAAAACCTAACGTTGCTTAAAGCACGAAGATTTTGTGCTTATCGTAGTGAAGGAATGGTTTTCGAAGGACAAAATGAAGAGAAACCCATTTCTAGGGTTCCATGTTGCGGCGAGCCAAGGTTTGAGCCACTACCACCAGAGCCATCAGCTTCTGAGCTAGAGGCTGTCTCAGGCTGTGTGCCCCGGCCTGGACCAATATGCGTCGTAGCCTCCAGAGCCTTTAAAAATCTAGGATCCAGGGTGGTGCTACAATGAGGAAAGGCTGAGCCGCGGCGTGAGCGCGATCCTCTGTTTATGTTTCATGACTTTATTAGGGCTTTAATGACATTTTTTGACCCGAAATTCCCTTGAACCTTTTGGGGTATTAATAGAACACTCAGGTTTTGCTGAAAAGGAGGTTAGAATTAGGAGTACTACCACATTCCTCTCCATTTTAGGTGATCAAGCATGAGCCTAATGTCCAATTAATCTCCAAGTAAGGCAAAAAGATGAATTCCTAGGTGTAGTTGTTCTTATTTCTATTCTAGATTCAGTTGTATGGATTCATTGTTAAACATTGTTTATGATTTACTCTATGATTAAGTAAGAATGAGATGATTTACTCTTAATCCAGTTATTGCATCTTTCTCCTCCATATAAGTCTAGTTAAGCTCTTCTTATGTCAAATTGTTAGATGTGATTGATTTCGGTAGATTCATCTTACAGGTTTTTCCATTTCTGCGGTATTGTTACTGAAATATATTGCCGTTTCTTGATAATCTATAAGATAGGTCACGTGTGCTTGAATCAGAATTAAAGAGTAATTTGTAGCAATTACATTAGGATGTTTATGTGCTTTGATTGAATATTTACCGATTGCTTGTTTGGGATGTGAAACTAGCAATTGAGATAAAACAATTGAGTCAAGATTAGAATAAGGCGACGAACTTAGGAAGGATTCCTAGAACCTTGTTATTTCTTTATTGAATCATTCGTCATATTTTCAAAACTCTCTCATATAGTGTCATTCGTAAAACAAAGATTCACTCAGTTGAATTTCATTGTTTCGTGTTAAGGTTTACACTTTCTCTTGTAGTTCGCTTTTCCTCGTGGGATCGACACGTCAGCTGTACGCAATAATCGCGTGTTTGTTTAAGCGTAATAAAATTTTGGCACCGTTGTCGGGGAAACGTGCTTAAGTGCAAGGAAGATTGTCAACTTTGAGACAAGACATTAATATTGTTCTTTGCTCTTTGTTTTGATTTTCTAATTTTTTCTGTTTTACTCTATTCCCCTCTAATTCCTTTGGTGTATGCTTAGACTGAGAGATTCGCGAGGTAGATTCATTAAAAGACCTGAAATAGAGTTACCCTCTCCTTCCACGTTCGTTAGTCAAACCTCACCTAGATCAAACCATAGTGCACACCCAAAAGAGAATTTAAAGGATTTTGTAAACATGGCTGACAATCACAATGAGAATGTTGCTAGGAAACTTAAGGACTACTTGCATCTTAGTCGAACGGCCACACCATCTTGTATCATGTTCCCCCCTAATGACCAACAACCTGAGTTTAAGTCGAGCATGATTCAATTGCTACCAACCTTCCATGGGTTTGAGAATGAGAGCCCCTATGTCCATATTAGGGAATTTGAGGAAGTAGTAGCAACCTTTCAAAGTAGGTCTGATATGGTTGACACCGTCAAACTTAGGTTTTTCCTCTTTTCACTTAAGGAAAAGGCCAAGGTTTGGTTGTACTCATTAAGGCCTAGGTCTATAGGTAGTTAGGATGAGATGACTCAAGCCTTCTTCCAAATGCATTTTCGAACCCATAAGACCAATAACCTCAAGAGACAAATCTCAAACTTTGCACAAAAGGAGAGTGAAACCTTATATCAAGTTTGGGAACATTTTAAAGACCTTTTGAATTCTTGTCCACACCATGGGTATGAGAGTTGGCAGGTGTTAGCTATTTCAATGATGGACTTATAAGTAGAGAAAGATAATTCATAGAAATGATGTGTAATGGAGATTTTCTTCAGAAAGATCCCGATCAAGCCATAGATTTTCTAGATGACCTATCTGAAAAAGCCCACACTTGGACAGGACCGAATACCATGGAAAGTACTAGGAGAAATCAAACCGCTGGAATTTATCAACTTAAGGAAGAGGATAGCCTTAAAGCCCGTCTAGAGGTCCTAACTAAGGGAATTGAAGTTTTAAAAACAGAGGATGTTAGAACCCTCAAACCGGTTGCTAGAGTAGAGTCCCATGAACCATGTTTTTTGTGTAATGGGGTAAATCATGTACCTAAGGATTGTCCAACCTATTTTGAGATGAAGGAAGAGTGTAATGCTTTAGGTATACCTTTTAGGAAACCATACTCACCCTACTCTAACACTTACAATTCCGATTGGATGAATCACCCAAATTTTAGTTGGAGATCCGATATACAACCTCCTGCCCACTCTAGTACCCATTGGAAATAGGAAGCAATTTCATCTAATGCACCACAACAAACCTTACCTTTGGAAGATGTTTTTAAGTCATTTTTGCAGGTACATACCAAGATGTTGATATTTGTCTAAGGTTTAAACATGGTTTAAACATGGCTAAGGTTTAAACCAAGGTTGGAAGAATAAATTTCAGCATGTTAAAGGAGTGCACACAAGTGTGCGCATCACTTTGGGTGTGTGTGCACTCTTCTATTCAGTAAGAGAAAGAACTGCGCACAGCTGTAAGGGGTCCAGCTTCAGTGTGCGCTGCAGCTCTCCTCCTCCCAGGCCACAATACCTAGCAAGGGAGGTGCTAGAGGAAGGGCAATGCAGTATCTCTCCCTCACCAAGGCTACAGCACCCAGAAAGTGGTGAAAAGGGTGTTTTGCTTAGCGCCACAGCATGCCCTGTTCAGTGCCTAAGCGCTAGGCACATTGAGGCACACATATTCCACTTGATTCAGCCTCTTGTTAAGTGCGTGGGTGTAAGGTTAAAATGCACAACATCACTTATGATTGATGATGGGCCATGGTTGAGTGGTCATCAAGATCTAAGGGTGGAGATTGACTCTCAAGATTGGACAAGAAGTTGGTGCACTATATAAAGGGTCACCTAGCTTCATTCTCCAAATACATGAGAACATTGTGACATAATTTGAGATCAATTGTAAAGAGTGACAGACATATAAGAGAGAATTATGTGAGCACGCAAAGACACAAAACACAAGAAAGACTCATTGTAGTGAGGCTGGTTATAAAGAGAGAGGAGTATAGATTAGATAGAGAGCATTATAATAGTTCTTATCATCTTTTTTCTTCTCTTCTTGGTTTCTTCAAGAACTTGAGGTTTCTTCAAGAGGGTTGCTGGATTGTAAAGAACCATTGATTTAGTGCAGAGAGTTCAAAGGAACTCATGAGGACGTAGGCTATTGGCAAACCTCGATAACAAATAGCTTGTCTTCTTTCTTTCTTTGATTTCTGTTCCTATTTTCAATTCCAAATCTTTACAAGTCATTATAAACTTGGGTGTTTGGAAGATCACCACCTGGGTATCTTGTCAAATTGATTTCCAACAGGGGTATCAGAGCTTGCACAACTAGGTATCGGAGCAAGAACAAGAAGGTGACGGAGTCAAGACTTCAAGAATCAAAAATCAACTCTTGGGTGAGTCAAGAACGGAGTAAAGATCAAGATCAGATCGTGTTCTTAAGAGTGATTCAACAACAGTGTTAAGATCCATCTTCGATCATGTTCTTGAGGTTTAAGAAAGCATTTGTGGTTATTGCATAAATTTGAGATTTTCTCCGCATAGATGGCTTGAAATTTCGCTGTTGAGAAGTTTGATGGAAAAAAAGATTTTACCCTTTGGAAGCGGAAGATCAAGGTGGTTCTTATGCAACAGAAAGTGGACTTGGCTATTGGAGAAGATGATGCTTTTCCAATAAGTATCACAGAGGACCAGCGGGTTGAGATGAAGAAGATGGCATACAACACCATCTTCTTGCACATGTCGGATAGTGTCACAAGGGAGTGCAGAGACTCGAAAAATCCTGCTGTCATATGGAAGAAACTAGATGAGTTGTTTCTTACCAAAACTCTCCCTAACAAAATTTATCTTCTTAAAAGAATCTTTGCTTTTAAAATGGATCCTAATAAGGAGTTGCAAGATAATCTTGATGTCTTTAATAAGCTAGTTCAAGATTTGGCTAATTGTAGTATTAAATTCCCGGATGAACAATTGGATGTTATTTTGTTAAATTCTCTTCCTGATTGTTTTGATAATCTGATTAATGCTATTGAGTATGGAAGAGATACTTTAACCAATGAGATTGTGATCAATGCTATAAGGGCACATGATTTTAAAGCCAAGATGAGGGAAGCATCAAGTGGAGACGGGCTGTTCATTAGAGGAAGGCCAGCAACTCAGAATGGCAGTAGCACTTATAGCAACTACCAGGAGAAATAAAGAGGTAGAGGGCAGAGCCATGGAAGATCTCATTCTATGATAAGACTTGGAGGAAAGAGGTGCTTCTACTACAACAAGGAGGGCTATTTTAGAAACGATTGCAAGAAGAAGATGTGGGATGAAAGAGGAGGAAGCCATACCAAGAATAGAGAGACTTCGGTTGCCAAAGAATAGCAAGATAACATTATGGTTCTGTGCTCAAATGTGAGCAGGAGGCAAGGCAGCGAAAAGTGGATCTTGGATACCAGGTGTGCTTATCACATGTGCCCTCACAAGGATTGGTTCAAGAATTTTCAGGAAACCAATGATGGAAAGGTCTTCTTGGGGAATGATACTTCTTGCCAAGTGAGGGGGATAGGAGACATCCAGTTGAGGATGTTCGATGGAGTCACAAGACTGCTGCGAAATGTGAGGTATCTTCCAGATTTGAAGAGGAATTTGATCTCATTGGGGCAGCTGGATTCCTTGGAGTATTCATGCAAAATAAAGGGAGGGAAGATCAAGATGGCCAAAGGATCTTTGGTAGTGATCAAAGCAGCAATAAAGGATGGACTCTATGAGATGATCAGAGAGACAAAAATCAATGATCAAGCAGCAAGCTTGATGGCTGAGATGGATAGGGCAGCCCTTTGGCACACTTGCTTGGGACACATGAGCGAAAAGGGCCTGCAAGTTCTTAGCAAGGATGGCCTACTTGGTGGAGACAAAGTAGAGAAACTTGATTTCTGTGAGGGTTGCGTTCTTGGGAAGCAACACTGGGTCAGCTTCAACACCAAAGTGCACAAGTCTAAGGGGATTCTTGACTACATTCATTCGGACCTTTGGGGACCAGTAAGGACACTAACACAGGGAGGTAACCTTTACAAACTGTCTTTAATTGATGATTATTCAAGTAATGTGTGGGTTTATTTGCTTAGAAATAAATCATATGCATTGAATAAATTTGTTGTGTGGAACAAATTGCTAGAGACTCAAATGGGTAGGGTAGTTAAGGCTTTACGAACCGATAATGGCTTAGAATTTTGTAATAAGGATTTTGATAAATTCTGTGAATTAAATGGCATTCTAAGGCATAGAACAGTTGTAAAAACACCTCAGCAAAATGGAGTTGCTGAGAGGATGAATAGAACCCTTATGGAAAAGGTTAGGTGCATGTTAATAGGATCCGGTTTACCAAAATATTTTTAGAGAGAAGCTGTGGCTATTGCTGCATACTTGGTAAATAGATCACTCTCTAGAGCTTTAGAGCTCAAGACTCTCATGAAGATGTGGAGTGGAAAATCCCTTGAGTTGAGCAACCTTAGGACTTTTGGGTGTACTGCATTTGCACATCAAAAGGATGATAAACTTAACCTAAGGTCTAGAAAATGTGTATTTCTAGGGTATGGTCATGGGGTTAAGGGATATAGGTTGTGGTCCTTAGAAAAGAAGGGCATGAAACTCATAATAAATAGGGATGTTATTTTTAATGAATTGTTATTTTCCTACTTGGAGAAAACTAACCCTGTAGGGGCTAGTGAGCAAACCAGTCTGGAATTTGTGGAGCATCGCATCAAGGAGAATTCGGTTCAGGTAGAGCAAGGAAGGTAAGAGGGTTCGGACCAGGTAGAGCCCATTAATGAAGGCCATGCTCAGGGCACTCAAGAGGAGGCTGAACTGGAAGAGGTTGATGCAGCAAGTCAGAATGACTACCAGCTCACAAGGGACCGAGAAAGGAGGGTTGTTAGACCACCTTTGAGATATGGTTTTGCGGATCTAATGTAGCAGCTCCTTGGACAGAAGGAGAGATGACTGAACCATAAACTTACATGGAAGCCATGGAGTGTAAGGATTCATCAAAGCGGCAGCTGGCTATAGAGGAAGAAATGGATTCTTTGATGAAGAACAACTCTTAGGAGTTGTGCCCAAACTAGAAAAATAGAGAGTTGTGGATTGTAGATGGATCTACAAGATCAAAGAAGGGAATACTCCAAGAGATGAAGTCCAGTATAAAGCTAGGCTGGTGGCGAAGGGGTTCACATAAAAAGAAGGCATAGATTTCACCGAAATCTTCTCATCGGTTGTGAAGTACAAGACGATACGGATAGTATTGGCAATGGTGGTCCAATTTGATTGGGAAATTGAGCAAATGGATGTGAAGACAGCGTTCTTACATGGAGGGCTTGATGAGACCATCTACATGAGGCAACCAGAAGGCTATGAGGAAGGAAGGCAGGGAGAGTTGGTGTGCAAATTGAAGAAATCTCTCTATGGCCTGAAGCAATCACCTCGGCAATGGAATAATAGGTTTGATTCCTTTGTAATCAGCTTGGGTTTCATGAGGAGCTACTATGATTTGTGCTTGTACTATAAGGGGCAGAAGGTTAAGGAAGTGGTGATCATCCTCATCTATGTTGATGATATATTGCTGGTTGGGAGCAGCATGGAGAGGATAAGAAAATTAAAGGCTCAACTCAGTGAGGAGTTTGAGATGAAGGATCTTGGCCATGCACAGATGATCCTTGGGATGTGTATCATCCGGGAAAGGGAGAGAAACAGATTGAAGATCTCTCAAACTTCTTACATAGAGAAAATGATATCTAAGTTCTCTATGGAAGTTAGCAAACCAGTGAAGGTTCCCTTTGCTAGTCATTTCAAGTTCTCCAGCGATCAATGTCCGAGATCGGAGGCAGAGAAGAAGGAAATGGAAAAAGTTCCTTACTCTAGTGTTGTTGGTTCTGTTATGTTCACCATTGTAAGCACTAGACCTGATATTGCTCATGCAATGAGTGTTCTCAGCACATTTATGAGTAATCCCGGAAAGGAGCATTGGCTTGGGATGAAGTGGTTGCTGAGGTACTTGAAGGGAAGCCCAGATGTAAGGCTGATTTATGAGAAGAGGGGTAAGTCCATCTGCCTTAAGGGTTTTGCGGATTTGGACTATGGAGTAGACCGGGATAAAAAGAGATCGATTACCTCCTACTTTTTAAACTTAAACAGATGTTGTGTAAGTTGGAAGGCTCAGTTGTAACCGGTGGTAGCACTCTTAACAATCGAGGCTGAGTATATAGCGGCTACGGAAGCCATTAATGAGGCTATGTGGTGCAAAGGGTTGTTGGAAGAGTTGATGGTCCTAGAAGAGCAGGTGGTGGTGTATTCTGATAGTCAAAGTGCATTGAACTTGTGTAAAAATCCAGTGTTCCATGAGAGGACAAAGCACATGGATGTTCGGTACCATTTCATTCGGGAAAATGTTACGAAAGGATGCATCCATGTGGACAAGGTAGCCATGGAGAAAATTCTACAGATTTAGGCACCAAGGTTCTACCTTCAAGTAAGTTCAATCATTGCTTTAGACTACTTAGGATTGGAGTCGGTTGATTGATGACTCAAGATGAGTTTGGATCCTAAAGTTCTCTGCACAATGGTTCGGGTTTAAACGCTTAGACAAAGGTAGAGATTGTTGATATTTGTCTAAGGTTTAAACATGGTTTAAACATGGCTAAGGTTTAAACCAAGGTTGGAAGAATAAATTTTAGCATGTTAAAGGAGTGCACACAAGTGTGCGCATTACTTTGGGTGTGTGTGCACACCTCTATTTAGAAAGACAAAGAAGTGCGCACGGCTGTGAGGGGTCCAACTTCAGTGTGAGCTACAACCCTCCTGCTCCCAGGCTATGGCGCCCAGTAAGAGAGGTGCGGAAAGAAGGGCAGTGCCGCACCTTTGCCTCACCAAGGCTGTAGCGCCCAGAAAGTGGTGAAAAAGGTGTTTTGCCTAGCGCCACAGCATGCCATGTTCAGTGCCTAGGCGCTAGGCACACTGAGGTACACATTTTCCACTTGATTCAGCCTCTTGTTAACTACGTGGGTGCGAGGTTAAAATGCACAGCATCACTTAGGATTGGTGGAGGGCCATGGTTGAGTGGTCATCAAGATCTAAGGGTGGAGAATGACTCTCAAGATTGGACAAGAAGTTGGTGCACTATATAAAGGGTCACTTAGCTTCATTCTCCAAGTACATGAGAACATTGTGACATAATTTGAGATCAATTGTAAAGATTGACAGACATACAAGAGAAAATTATGTGAGAGTGCAAAGACACAAAACACAAGAGGGACTCATTGTAGTGAGACTGGTTGTAAAGAGAGAGGAGTATAGATTAGATAGAGAGCATTGTAATAGTTCTTATAATCTTCTTTATTCTCTTCTTGGTTTCTTCAAGAACATGAGGTTTCTTGAAGAGGGTTGCTGGATTGTAAAGAACCATTGATTTAGTGCATAGAGTTTAGAGGAACTCATGGGGACGTAGGCTATTGGCGAACCTCGATAACAAATCGCTTGTCTTCTTTTTTTCTTTGATTTCTGTTCCTGTTTTAGATTCCAAATCTTTACAAGTCATTATAGACTTAGGTGTTTGGAAGATCACCACCTGGGCATCTTGTCAAGGTGATTTCCAACACAAGAGTGTGGAAGAGCAAGGCAAGATAAATCAACGGTTGCTAGAGGATCAATAAGGGATCAAAGAGGAACAAAAGGTGATAAAGAGCCAACTCACAAAGTTGACTAGTTTCTTGACGATTCAAGAGCAAGGTTATTTTCCTTCACATCCACAAACGAATCCAAGGGGACAACATATGGCACAAACCTTTGATCCTGACAATCAAAATGTTAAAGAGGTTAATGCTATGATTACTCGCAGTAGTAAGAAAATTGATGGGCCCACTCTACCATCAAACTTGATTCCTAACACCGTGAGCAACAAAGATGAAGCCCTCAAGGAACAAAATACTTATAGTGATTCTTTATCGGTGCCTTTCCCTCAAGCACTCCTTAAACCTAAGGAGAGAAATTCAGCATTAAAAGGTGAGATTCTTGAACAACTTTAGTATGTTAAAATTAACCTCCCTCTTCTTCATGTCATAAAACAGGTTGCCAACTATGCTAAAGTCATTAAGGATCTATGCACACTCAAGAGGAGGCACAATGTGAAGAAGACGACATTCTTAACAGAGCAAGCAAGTGCAATAATTGATAGCAAGACACCACTCAAGTATAAAGATCTGGGCTGTCCAACGGTGGCTTGTCAAATTGGAAACAAAGCTTGTGGTCAAGCATTGCTAGATCTGGGGGCTAGTGTAAACCTCATGCTATACTCCATTTATTTGCAACTCAGTCTAGGTGAGATCAAACCAATCTTCATGGTACTTCAACTAGCGGATTGGTTGGTAAGAAAACCAAGAGGTATTGTGGAAGATGTTTTATTGCAAATTGAGAAATTCTATTATCCCGTTGACTTTTTGGTTTTAGATACCATTTCTATTGTGAATACGGAGTAAAAAATTCCTTTGTTAGTTGGAAGACCATTCCTTGCCACCACCAATGCCCTCATTAATTGTAGGAATGGCCTAATGACATTATCATTTGGAAATATGACTCTAGAGGTGAATGTTTTTCGAGTCTCAAGGCAGCCATATGAAGAGGATGAGTGTTTCGACACTTACATGATTGATGAGCCTATTTTAGAGGACGAGTACATTAAAGATAATTCTAACTCTTTGGAATTCCTTTTTAATAATTTTGATTTTGATGATCCTTCCATTTATCCCCATGACATTAATGTTATTGATGTTTTTGATAAGTCATAGGGATTTATTAAGAAATCATGGCAACCATGCTTTGAGGAGTTGCCTAAAGAAAGGGAGGCACCAAACCCTCTTCCGAGGAGTCACCAACGCTTAATTTAGCTCCGTTGCCTAAAGGACTCAAACATGTTTTTTTTGGCCCAGGTGATACCTTTCCGGTTATTATTTCCTCC
The DNA here is from genome assembly GCA_023935145.1 of Bretschneidera sinensis. Taxonomy (NCBI): domain Eukaryota; kingdom Viridiplantae; phylum Streptophyta; class Magnoliopsida; order Brassicales; family Akaniaceae; genus Bretschneidera; species Bretschneidera sinensis. Next base: position 23,662,153 of record CM043704.1, read on the forward strand.
GAACTTAGTGATGTGCAATGTGATAAATTGTTGAATTTTTTAAGAGAACATAAATCTGCATTAGGTTAGACCATGGATGACATAAAAGGTGTTAGCCCTTTAATTTGTTCCCATAAGATTTATCTAGAAGAAGGAGCTAACCCTCGTAGGGACCCACAAAGAAGGCTAAATCCAATTATAAAAGAGGTAGTTAAGAATGAAGTCTTAAAACTGTTGGATGCGAGAATTATGTATCCAGTATCGGATAGTAAGTGGGTTAGTCCAACCCAAGTAGTTCCTAAGAAAGTCGAGGTGACCGTGGTAGTAAATGAAAAGGGAGTGTTAGTACCAACTAAGGTAGTGACCGGGTGGCGTATGTGAATAGATTATAGGGCTGCTCGGAAAGACCATTTTCCTCTCTCATTCATAGATCAAATTTTAGAATGGGTGGCTGGTCATCCTTTCTATTATTTTTCAGATGGGTATTCGAGATATTACCAAATAGGAATTGCCTCAAAAGATCAAGAGAAGACCACCTTTACTTGTCCTTTTGGTACTTTTGCTTTTCGAAGAATACCTTTCGATTTGTGTAATGCACCAGCTACTTTTCAAAGATGCATGATAAGTATTTTCAGTGACATGGTTGAAAAATGTGTGGAAGTGTATATAGATGATTTAACCATGATTGGAACTTCTTTTGATTCATGTTTATCTAATTTGAAAAATGTTTTGTGCAGGTGTGAAGAGAAGGGGCTTGTGCTTAATTGGGAGAAGTGCCATTTTATGGTGTCTTCTGGAATAGTCTTGGGCCATATAGTGTCCAAAAAGGGGATAGAAGTGGATAAATTGAAAATCAAATTGATCTCGAAACTACCCACTCCTAAGAATATAAAAGATGTTAGGTATCTCTTAGGGCATGCCGGGTTTTATAGAAGGTTCATTCAAAATTTTAGTGCTATCTCTAGACCATTATGTAACCTTTTGATGAAGGATACTAAGTTTAAGTGGAGTCCCGAATGTGAGCAAGCCTTTCGGACACTTATCTCTAAGCTTACAACCGCCCCTATTATGTAATCATTGGATTTTGTCTTACCTTTTGAGATTATATGTGATGCTAGTGACTATGTTGTAGGGGCTGTTCTTGGACAAAGAAGAAAGGGAAAACCATTTGTTGTTTATTATGCTAGTAGAACCTTAAATCATTCTCAAATGATGTACACCACAACCAAGAAAGAATTACTAGTAGTAGTATTCGCATTGGATAAATTTCGCTCTTACTTGATTGGTTCACCTATCACTATATTCACAGATCACTTCGTCCTTAAATTTCTTTTTTAAAAAATGGATGCTAAGGCCCGTTTGATACGTTGGATTTTGCTTTTGCAGGAATTTGACTTGACCATCAAAGACAAGAAGGGGGTGGAAAATTTTGTAGCGGATCATCTATCTCACTTGGAATTTAAGAATGATGCTGACATTTTGCCTATTCGGGAAGCCTTTCCGGATGAAAACTTATTTTTTCTCCTTGGTCACACACCATGGTATGCTGACATTGCAAACTACTTGGTTTCCCGTCAAGTCCCATCTATATGGAGTGCACAAGATAAGTGTAAGTTTTTGGTTAAGGTAAGGAATTTTTATTGGAATGACCCTTATCTTTTTAAATATTGCCCCAACCAAATAATAAGAAGATGCATTCCGGATATGGAAGTTTATAGTGTGTTAACTTTTTGTCATACCTATGCTTGTGGTGGCCACTTTTCTATTAAAAAGATAGTCGCAAAAATTTTGTAATGCGGTTTTTATTGGCCTACTTTATTTAAGGATGCTAATGAGTTTTGTCGATCATGTTAAAGATGCCAAAGGTTAGGTTCATTGTCCCGCCGTCATATGATGCCTCTCAACCCGATCTTAGTGGTGGAAATCTTTGATTGTTGGGGGATTGATTTTATGAGACAATTCCCACCTTCTTCTGGGTATCTTTACATTTTGCTTGCCTTTGATTATGTTTCTAAATGGATTGAAGCAATACCTTGCCACACTAATGATAATACAGTTGTTGCTAAATTTCTAAAAGATCATATTTTATCTAAGTACGGTACTCCATGTGTTATAATTAGTGATCAAGTGTCATATTTTCGTAACCGTTCTTTTAGGCTTTAAAGCTATCATCCACAAACCAATGGCTAAGGGGAACTAGCAAATAGGGAGATTAAGCGAATACTTGAGAAAACGGTAAATCCCAATTGAAAAGATTGGTCTTTGCGCCTCTCGGATGCACTTTGGGCGTACCGGACCGCATACAAGATGGTTCTTGGAGCATCTTCTTATCGGTTGGTATTCGGCAAAGCATGTCACTTACTGGGAGAACTTGAGCACAGAGCATATTGGGCTATTCGAAATTTTAACTATGACTTGAAGATGTTCGGTGAGGAGAGGAAAATGCAACTTTGTGAAATTGCAGAGTTGAGGGATGATGCATATGATTATGCTAAGGACTTAAAGTCAAGAATGAAAGCAGTGTATGATCAGAAAATACTCCAGAAAAATTTTGAACAAGGTAATAGAGTTTTTCTGCATGACTCGCAGTTACATTTCCATCCAGGAAAATTGCGATCACGATGGAAGGGACCTTATGTTGTGAAGAGTGTTTTTTCCAATGGAGTAGTTGAGGTTGAAGATCCTTTTGACGGTTATGCATTTCGAGTTAATGGCCAAAGGTTGAAGCTCTATTTGGAATATGAATGTGTTAAAGATAACCTCGAAGAGATCTCTTTGGTGGTCCCAGTTTATGCTTCTTAATCGAGTACTTTCATTCCATTGTACATTAGTTTTAGTTTTGTTAAGTTTTTGTTATTTTTCAAATTTTTGTTTTTAGTTGAGTCTATCTTAATTTTAAGTTTAATTTTCATTTTCATTTTGATTTAATTTAATTTTTAGTTTTAGGTTTATTTTTAGTAATTTTAGTTTACATTTTTGGGTTCCCTTTTAATTGTACAGCCCATTAGAAGTCCAAAATTCCCAGTACGCGCTACGGCCCAAGCTCATGCACCTCACCCACCCGAGTCCACTAAAAATCCATCTCCTAGGTCGCGCCGTGGCCCAGCCCAGGTCGCCTCGCCCACCAGCAGCCCATCAGAAGTCAAGCCTAGGCCAAGCAGCGCCTTAGCCCAGCTTGCGCCGCGGCGCACAACATAACACATTTGAGGTTTAGGTCTTCGCGCCACGGCGCGAGGAAATGTGAGCCGCGACGCACACCGATGATCAACACTTCTAAAGGGCCATTTTCCCTCTTGTTCTTCATTTCTCCTTTGAAAAAACCAGCCCTTATTCTACTCTCTCTCAACCTCTCTCCAAATCCACCCTTACCTATCTATTTTTTCTCTTTCTTTCTTGATTCTAATACAATTCCTTGAGAAATTTCTCATTTATGTTGCAGATTTTACTGTAAATTTTTCAAAAAAGCTTCGGTTAAAAGACGATTTTGGGATTTCAAGAGGATTTCAAGTTTGTGGGTTTTCTCTCCAACTTTGGGCTGATTATTTATCAAGTAAGGTCAATTTCCTTCTCTTTGTTGTGGATTTGTGATATTAAAGTGGTTGCAATTGATTTAGTTCTCTTGTCTTAAAACAATTGGTTTCAAATAGCACCTAAAACTAAGAGACAAAGGGGGAAACAACCTCAAAAGTTTGATGATGGTAAATTTGTTAGTTACAATGCTAGTGAGAGGTATGTTAGTTTGATGCATGCTAGGAGACCCATTCCTGAAAGAGGTTTCACTATCACAGAGAGGGGAAACCCAACTTTGTTTCAGATGATTACTGATAGGAATTGGGGTGCATTTGAGAGATAACCACCTAATTCCATTATTAATGTCCTTAGAGAGTTTTATACTAATGCAGAAGAGCATAGAAATGGAAGAGTGATGGTTAGAGGAAAAACAGTTTCCTTTGACAGTGCATCTATTAATAGATTTTATGGGCTACCCGACATTGAGAACAACGAATATACTGCTTATTTGTCTAATGTTGACTATGATGTGGTTTGTAACGCACTCTATATTTTGGGCATGACTTGGAAAATGTCGGGTGGTAATCCTAAGACCTTGCCAGGTACTTCTTTGATTGTGAATGCTCGGGCTTGGCAATACTTTGTGTGTCAGGGGATGATGCCCGCTATGCATTATAGCGATGTTACTGTTGAGAGGGTTGTTCTTATATATGCTATTTTGATGAGTATGATGATTGATGTGGGCCAAATAATGTTTAATTCTATCATCCATACTGTGAGACAAAAGCTTGGTCTATACTTTTCTTCCTTAATTACCCAGTTATGCATCCAAGCTGGTGTCCAGTACAGTAGTGATGAGGAAGCACAGCACCCCAAGAAGCCTATCGATGATGTAATGCGGTTTTTATTGGCCTACTTTATTCAAGGATGCTAATGAGTTTTGTCGATCATGTTAAAGATGCCAAAGGTTAGGTTCATTGTCCCGCCGTCATATGATGCCTCTCAACCCGATCTTAGTGGTGGAAATCTTTGATTGTTGGGGGATTGATTTTATGAGACAATTCCCACCTTCTTCTGGGTATCTTTACATTTTGCTTGCCTTTGATTATGTTTCTAAATGGATTGAAGCAATACCTTGCCACACTAATGATAATACAGTTGTTGCTAAATTTCTAAAAGATCATATTTTATCTAAGTACGGTACTCCATGTGTTATAATTAGTGATCAAGTGTCATATTTTCGTAACCGTTCTTTTAGGCTTTAAAGCTATCATCCACAAACCAATGGCTAAGGGGAACTAGCAAATAGGGAGATTAAGCGAATACTTGAGAAAACGGTAAATCCCAATTGAAAAGATTGGTCTTTGCGCCTCTCGGATACACTTTGGGCGTACCGGACAGCATACAAGATGGTTCTTGGAGCATCTTCTTATCGGTTGGTATTCGGCAAAGCATGTCACTTACTGGGAGAACTTGAGCACAGAGCATATTGGGCTATTCGAAATTTTAACTATGACTTGAAGATGTTCGGTGAGGAGAGGAAAATGCAACTTTGTGAAATTGCAGAGTTGAGGGATGATGCATATGATTATGCTAAGGACTTAAAGTCAAGAATGAAAGCAGTGTATGATCAGAAAATACTCCAGAAAAATTTTGAACAAGGTAATAGAGTTTTTCTGCATGACTCGCAGTTACATTTCCATCCAGGAAAATTGCGATCACGATGGAAGGGACCTTATGTTGTGAAGAGTGTTTTTTCCAATGGAGTAGTTGAGGTTGAAGATCCTTTTGACGGTTATGCATTTCGAGTTAATGGCCAAAGGTTGAAGCTCTATTTGGAATATGAACGTGTTAAAGATAACCTCGAAGAGATCTCTTTGGTGGTCCCAGTTTATGCTTCTTAATCGAGTACTTTCATTCCATTGTACATTAGTTTTAGTTTTGTTAAGTTTTTGTTATTTTTCAAATTTTTGTTTTTAGTTGAGTCTATCTTAATTTTAAGTTTAATTTTCATTTTCATTTTGATTTAATTTAATTTTTAGTTTTAGGTTTATTTTTAGTAATTTTAGTTTACATTTTTGGGTTCCCTTTTAATTGTACAGCCCATTAGAAGTCCAAACTTCCCAGTACGCGCTACGGCCCAAGCTCATGCACCTCACCCACCCGAGTCCACTAAAAATCCATCTCCCAGGTCGCGCCGTGGCCCAGCCCAGGTCGCCTCGCCCACCAGCAGCCCATCAGAAGTCAAGCCTAGGCCAAGCAGCGCCTTAGCCCAGCTTGCGCCGCGGCGCACAACATAACACATTTGAGGTTTAGGTCTTCGCGCCACGGCGCGAGGAAATGTGAGCCGCGACGCACACCGATGATCAACACTTCTAAAGGGCTATTTTCCCTCTTGTTCTTCATTTCTCCTTTGAAAAAACCAGCCCTTATTCTACTCTCTCTCAACCTCTCTCCAAATCCACCCTTACCTATCTATTTTTTCTCTTTCTTTCTTGATTCTAATACAATTCCTTGAGAAATTTCTCATTTATATTGCAGATTTTACTGTAAATTTTTCAAAAAAGCTTCGGTTAAAAGACGATTTTGGGATTTCAAGAGGATTTCAAGTTTGTGGGTTTTCTCTCCAACTTTGGGCTGATTATTTATCAAGTAAGGTCAATTTCCTTCTCTTTGTTGTGGATTTGTGATATTAAAGTGGTTGCAATTGATTTAGTTCTCTTGTCTTAAAACAATTGGTTTCAAATAGCACCTAAAACTAAGAGACAAAGGGGGAAACAACCTCAAAAGTTTGATGATGGTAAATTTGTTAGTTACAATGCTAGTGAGAGGTATGTTAGTTTGATGCATGCTAGGAGACCCATTCCTGAAAGAGGTTTCACTATCACAGAGAGGGGAAACCCAACTTTGTTTCAGATGATTACTGATAGGAATTGGGGTGCATTTGAGAGATAACCACCTAATTCCATTATTAATGTCCTTAGAGAGTTTTATACTAATGCAGAAGAGCATAGAAATGGAAGAGTGATGGTTAGAGGAAAAACAGTTTCCTTTGACAGTGCATCTATTAATAGATTTTATGGGCTACCCGACATTGAGAACAACGAATATACTGCTTATTTGTCTAATGTTGACTATGATGTGGTTTGTAACGCACTCTATATTTTGGGCATGACTTGGAAAATGTCGGGTGGTAATCCTAAGACCTTGCCAGGTACTTCTTTGATTGTGAATGCTCGGGCTTGGCAATACTTTGTGTGTCAGGGGATGATGCCCGCTATGCATTATAGCGATGTTACTGTTGAGAGGGTTGTTCTTATATATGCTATTTTGATGAGTATGATGATTGATGTGGGCCAAATAATGTTTAATTCTATCATCCATACTGTGAGACAAAAGCTTGGTCTATACTTTTCTTCCTTAATTACCCAGTTATGCATCCAAGCCGGTGTCCAGTACAGTAGTGATGAGGAAGCACAGCACCCCAAGAAGCCTATCGATGATGGAATGCTCAATGTGATTAAGGCAACAAGGTTGCAAGATTTGGGAGAGGGAGCAGTGGTTGCTGCCCCCCCTCCACCTCTTAGGTCTCTGACTATTGCAGAGCGGCTTGAGTGTTTAGAGATTCGATTTGATAAGCATCGAAAATTCTTACAGGATAGGTTTGATCGTCAGGAACGATTCTTAGCCAGACAAGCAGACTATCAAGCGAGGGTTTACTCTTATTTTGGTCAGATGTAGCAACATCTTGCCTCCGCCACCGGTTGTGATATGGATCATTTTCCCACCTTGCCACCCTATCCGGGTTCATCTTTTGATCCAGCTCCAAAGGAAGATGAAGAGGAGGACGATGACATGGAGGATTAGCTTTTGGGTTGTCTTTTGCTTGTTTTATTTTATGTATTATCGGATGACTATATTAACTTTTATATCGGATTAATTTTTCGTTATCTTTATTTTTCGTACTTTATTTTTCATTTTTAGTTATTTATTTAGTTTTGATGTGCTAGCCTAACATTCGGTGGTAATCTTAATGTTACACCATAATTTCCTTCTTTTTGTTTGTTTTGTTCTATGTTAGAGATCGAAATTTCAAAAAGAGGAACAGTATGGAGTTCGAATGGTCGTGCACAATTTTCGGCTTCCTCACACTTTTGGTTAAAAAGGGAGTTTTCTTTACTTTTTCTATCACATTGAGGACAATGCAAATCTTTAGTTGGGGGTGGAGGAAACACACTCCTTATTCCACCCATTGAATTGTTTGGTGTCACTTTCCCATTGTTGTTTTAATTTGTTTGTTAGGATAAACTGTTAAAAATAGAGAGAATATATATATTATTCGTTCTTGGTGTGCTTTGTGTTAGTCTTGGAGTTAATTTACATGTCAATGATGTGAGTTTAATTGAGATAGCATATAACATTTAGAAGAAGTTAAATCTTGCTTCGGTTGGAGAATAATTTTAAGTGTCGATCTTCATTTGGTTTGAGACTCTGGTTTGTGATAAAATTGCATGATTAGTCTAAAGCATTTAGAGAAGTTTTATGTGCAACTGTTTTGTGAATAAGTTTGTAGTCTCGACAAGCTCTAGAACTTATTTGATAATCACTTGAGGCGAAATCCTAGAATGCACACTACTTAGGATATGATGTAGGCAATCTTTGGACCGTTTGAGCCCTTTTCTTTTTCTTTTTCTTTTGAGCCTTGTTTCTTTCAATGGCCCCTTTATTTACCTTTATGAGCCTAAAAATATGTTATCATTACCTTTCTTTTAAGAGAACTTAGTTTATACACATTTGTTGAGAAGCACTTAAGATGAGTAAGGATAGAAATATGAAAATTATTACTACCATAACCCAAATACATTAAAGGAGATAGGTTGGGGGTTATGGAAAAGAATAAAAAAATGAAAACGGAGGTGAATGATGAATTATTGAGCAAAATGCTCAAAAAATGGTTGAATGACTTGGGTGTTAAAGTAAGGTTATCTCGTGCTTAAAGTGGTTGTGTTTAAATTAAGAGACTGAGTTCTTTTACTTGTTTAATCCTTCCCATTCTTTCTTTACCTTTACCTTAGCCTAACATTACAAGCCTATTAAAGACCTAGTGATCTGATGTAGTGTGATTTTTCTACATTTGTGGAGAGTGATTTGAAAAGTGAGCCTATGGAGTTTGATTTGTGATTGATGTCATGCAATTTAATATGTTTTTAGAGGCCAAGACTTGTATTCATGAATGTTGTGCATAAAATCATCCAGGTGTTGGGATTAATGGTTTGCGGTAAGATGGATGTTAAGAGTCGATAACGATTTTAAGGTTGATGTTTGGATTGGTTTTGGGCTTGGGTGGTATTTAATGATTCTATGTGTTGTGTGTTATGTGCTATTTTTGAGACAAAAAGTTGAATTACTCTTGGATTAACGCTAACATTGCTTTATTTTGTTTTGATTTCTAATATAGAATTCATTTCATAAATTTTTTGATTGAAAAGGAGGTTGGAATTAGGAGAGCTACCATATTCTTCTCCATTTTAGGTGATCAAGCATGAGTCTAATGCCCAACTAATCTCCAAGCAAGGCAAAACGATGAATTCCTAGGTGTAGTTGTTCTTATTTTTATTCTTGGTTCAGTTGTATCGATTCATTGTTAAACATTGTTTATGATTTACTCTTTGATTAAGTAAGAATGAGATGATTTACTCTTAATCTGGTGATTCCATCTTTCTCCTCCATATAAGTCTAGTCAAGATCTTCTTATGTCAAGTTGTTAGATGTGATTGATTTCGGTAGATTCATCTTATAGGTTTACCCATTACTACAGTATTGTTATTGAAATATATTGTTGTTTCTTGATAATCTATAAGATAGGTCATGTGTGCTTGAATCGGAATTAAAGAGTAATTTGTAGTAATTACATTAGGATGTTTATATGCTTTGATTGAATATTTCTTTATTGAATCATTCGTCATATTTTCACAACTCTCTCATATAGTGTCATTCATAAAACAAAGATTCACTCAAATGAATTTCATTGTTTCGTGTTAAGGTTTTCACTTTCTCTTGTAGTTCACTTTTCCTCGTGGGATTGATACCTCAACTATACATAATAATCACATGTTAGTTTGAGTGTAATCAAATTTTGGCGCTGTTTTCGGGGAAACACGCTTAAGTACAAGGAAGATTGTCAACTTTGAGACAAGACGGTAATATTGTTCTTTGCTATTTGTTTTGATTTTCTAATTTTTTCTATTTTATTCAATTCCTCTCTAATTCCTTTGGTGTATGCTTAGACTGAGAAAGTCGCGAGGTAGATTCATTAAAAGACCCGAAATAGAGTTACCCTCTCCTTCCATGTTCGTTAGTGAAACCTCGCCTAGATCAAACCATAATGCACACCCAAACGAGAATTTAGAGGATTTTGTTAACATGGCCGACAATCACAATGAGAATGTTACTAGGACACTTAAGGACTACTTGCATCCTAGCCGAACGACCACACCATCTTGTATCATGTTCCCCCTTAATGACCAACAATCTGAGTTTAAGCCAGACATGATTCAATTGCTACCAACCTTCCATGGGTTTGAGAATTTAGAGCCCCTATGTCCATATTAGGGAATTTGAGGAAGTAGTAGCAACCTTTCAAAGTAGGGCTGATATGGTAGACACCGTCAAAATTAGGTTTTTCCCCTTTTCACTTAAGTAAAAGGCCAAGGTTTAACTGTACTCGTTAAGGCCAAGGTCTATAGGTAGTTGGGATGAGATGACTCAAGCTTTCTTCTAAAAGCATTTCCTAATCCATAAGACCAATAACCTAAAGAGACAAATCTCAAACTTTGAATAAAAAGAGAGTGAAACCTTATATCAAGTTTGGGAACATTTCAAAGACCTTTTGAATTCTTGTCCACACCATAGGTATGAGAGTTGGCGGGTAGTTAGCTATTTCTATAATGGACTTATAAGTAGAGAAAGGCAATTCATAAAAATGATGTGTAATATAAATTTTCTTCAGAAAGATCCCGACTAAACCATAGATTTTCTAGATGACCTATCGAAAAAAGCCCACACTTGGACAGGACCAAATGCCATGGAAAGTACTAGGAGAAATAAAACCGCTAAAATTTATCAACTTAAGGAAGTGGATAGCCTTAAAGCCCGTCTAGAGGTCCTAACTAATGAAATTGAAGTTTTAAAAACCAAGGATGCTAGAACCCCCGAACCGGTTGCTAGGGTAGAGTCCCATGAACCTTGTTTTATGTGTAATAGGGTAGATCATGTACCTAAGGATTGTCCAGGATATTTTGAGATGAAGGGAGAGTGTAATGCTTTAGGTATACCCTTTAGGAAACCATACTCACCCTACTCTAACACCTACATTCCTGGTTGGAAGAATCACCCTAATTTTAGTTGGAGATTCGATATACAACCTCCTGCCCACTCTAGTACCCATTGGAAACTGGAAGCAACTTCATCTAATGCACCACAACAAACCTTACCTTTGGAAGGTTTTTAAGTCATTTTCGCAGGTGCATGCCAAGAGTGTGGAAGAGCAAGGCAAGATAAATCAACGGCTGCTAGAGGAGCAACAAGGAATCAAAGAGGAACAAAAGGTGATAAAGAGTCAACTCACCAAGTTGACTAGTTTCTTGACTATTCAAGAGCAAGGTAGTTTTCCTTCGCAGCCACAACCTAATCCAAGGGGACAACTTATGGCGGAAACCTCCGATCCTAACAATCAAAATGTTAAAGAGGTTAATGCTATGATTACTCACAGCAGTAAGAAAATTGATGGGCCCTCTCTACCATCAAACTTGATTCCTAACACCATGAGCAACAAGGATGAAGCCCCTTAGGAACAAGATGCCCAAAGTGATTCTTTAACGGTGCCTTTCCCTCAAGCACTCCTTAAACCTAAGGAGAGAAATTTAGTATTAAAAGGTGAGATTCTTGAACAACTTTAGCATGTTAAAATTAACCTCCCTCTTCTTCATGTCATAAAACAGGTTTCCAACTATGCTAAAGTCATTAAGGATCTACATACACTCAAGAGGAGGCACAATGTGAAGAAGACGACATTCTTAATGGAGCAAGCAAGTGCGGTAATTGATAGCATGACATAGCCCAAATATAAAGATCCGAGCTGTCCAACGGTGGCTTGCCAAATTGGAAACAAAGATTGTGGCCAAGCATTGCTAGATTTGGGGGCTAGTGTAAACCTCATGCCATACTCTATTTACTTGTAACTCGGTCTAGGTGAGATCAAACTGACCTCCATGGTACTTCAACTAGCGAATCAATCGGTAAGCAAACCAAGAGGTATTATGGAAGAAGTTTTATTGCAAATTGAAAAATTCTATTATCCCATTAACTTTTTGGTTTTAGATACCATTTCTATTGTGAATATGGAGTCATAAATTCCTTTGATACTTGGAAAACCATTCCTTGCCACCGCCAATGCCCTCATTAATTGTAGGAATGTCCTAATGACATTATCATTTGGAAATATGACTCTAGAGGTGAATGTTTTTCGAGTCTCAAGGCAGCCACATGAAGAGGATGAGTGTTTCGACACTTACATGATTGATGAGCTTATTTTGGAGGATGGGTACATTAAAGATAATTCTAACTCTTTGGAATTCCTTCTTAATAATTTTAATTTTGATGATTCTTCCATTTATCCCCTTGACGTTAATGTTATTGATGTTTTTGATAAGTCACAGGGATTTATTAAGAAATCATGGCAACCATGCTTTCTATTGTTTTTTAGATGGGTATTCGATATATTACCAAATAGGAATTGCCTTAGAGGATCAAGAGAAGACCACCTTTACTTATCCTTTTGGTACTTTTTCTTTTCGAAGAATTCCTTTCGGTTTGTGTAATGCACTGGCTACTTTTCAAAGATGCATGATGTGTATTTTTAGTGATATGGTTGAAAAATGTGTGGAAGTGTATATGGATGATTTAACCGTGTTTGGAACTTCTTTTGATTCATGTTTATCTACTTTGGAAAATGTTTTGTGCAGGTGTGAAGAGAAGGGGCTTGTGCTTAATTGGGAGAAGTGCCATTTTATAGTGTTTTCTGGAATAGTCTGGGGCCATATAGTGTCCAAAAAGGAGATAGAAGTGGATAAATCGAAAACAGAATTGATCTCTAAACTACCCACTCCTAAGAATATTAAAGATGTTAGGTCTCTCTTGGGGCATGTCGGGTTTTATAGAAGGTTCATTCAAAATTTTAGTGCTATCTCTAGATCCTTATGTAACCTTTTGATGAAGGGTATTGAGTTTAAGTGGAGTCCCAAATGTGAGCAAGCCTTTCATACACTTATCTCTAAGCTTACAACCGCCCCTATTATGCAATCACCTGATTTTGCCTTGCCTTTTGAGATTATGTGTGATGCCAGTGACTATGCTGCAGAGGCGGTTCTAGGACAAAGAAGGGAGGGAAAATTATTTGTTGTTTATTTTGCTAGTAGAACCTTAAATCATTCTCAAATGATGTACACCACAACCGAGAAAGAATTACTAGCATTAGTATTCGCATTTGATAAATTTCACTCTTACTTGATTGGTTCACCTATCACTATATTCACAGATCACTCCACCCTTAAATTTCTTTTCTAAAAAATGGATGCTAAGGCCCGTTTGATACGTTGGATTTATCTTTTGCAGGAATTTGACTTGACCATCGAAGACAAGAAGGGGGTGGAAAATGTTGTAGCGGATCATTTATCTCGCTTGGAATTTAAGAATGATGCTGACATTTTGCCTATTCGGGAAGCCTTTCCGGATGAAAACTTATTTTCTGTCCTTAGCCAGACACCAAGGTATGCCGACATTGCAAACTACTTGGTTTCCCGTCAAGTCTCATCTACATGGAGTGCACAAGATAAGCATAAGTTTTTGGATAAGGTAAATAATTTTTATTGGAATAACCGTTATCTTTTTAAATATTGCCCTGACCAATTAATAAGAAGATGCATTCCGAATATGGAAGTTGATAGTGTGTTAACTTTTTGTCATATCTATGCCTGTGGTGGCCACTTTTCTATTAAAAAGACAACCGCAAAAATTTTGAAAAGCGGGTTTTATTGACCTACTTTATTCAAGGATGCTAATGAGTTTTGTCGATCATATGAAAGATGTCAAAGGTTAGGTTCATTGTCCCGCCGTCATATGATGCCTCTCAACCCGATCTTAGTGGTGGAAATCTTTGATAGTTAGGGGATCGATTTTATAGGACCATTCCAACCTTTTTTTGAGTATTTTTACATTTTGCTTGCCGTTGATTATGTTTTTAAATGGGTTGAAGCCATACCTTGCCACAATAATGATAATACAGTTATTGTTAAATTTCTAAAAGATCATATTTTATCTAGGTACGGTACTCCACGTGTTATAATTAGTGATCAAGGGTCACATTTTTGTAACTGTTCTTTTGAGGCTTTAATGCACAGGTATGGAGTCACCCATAAGGTTTCTATAGCTTATCATCCACAAACCAACGGCCAAACGGAACTAGCAAATAGGGAGATTAAGCGAATACTTGAGAAAACGGTAAATCTCAATCGAAAAGATTGGTCTTTGCGCCTATCAGATGCACTTTGGGCATACCAGACTACATACAAGATGGTTCTTGGAGCATCTCCTTATCGATTGGTATTCGGCAAAGCATGTCACTTGCCGGTAGAACTTGAGCACAAAGCATATTGGGCTATTCGAAATTTTAACTATGACTTGAAGATGTCCGGTGAGGAGAGGAAAATGCAACTTTGTGAACTTGCAGAGTTAAGGTATGATGCATACCATAATGCTAAGGACTTAAAGTCAAGAATGAAAGCGGTGCATGATCAGAAAATACTCCGGAAAAATTTTGAACAAGGTAATAGAGTTTTTCTGCATGACTCGCAGTTACATTTTCATCCGGGAAAATTGCGATCACGATGGAAGGGACCTTATGTTGTGAAGAGTGTTTTTCCCAATGGAGTAGTTGAGGTTGAAGATCCTTTCGACGGTCATGCATTTCGAGTTAATGATCAAAGGTTGAAGCTCTATTTGGAACATGAACGTGTTAAAGATAGCCCTGAAGAGATCTCTTTGGTGGCCCTGGTTTATACTTCTTAATCGGGTACTTTCGTTCCATTGTACATTGGTTTTAATTTTGTTAAGTCTTTGTTAATTTTTGAATTTTTGTTTTTAGTTGAGTCTATCTTAAATTTAAGTTTAATTTTCATTTTGATTTTGATTTGATTTGGTTTAATTTTTAGTTTTAGGTTTATTTTTAGTCATTTTGGTTTACATTTTTATAATCTTTTAATTGTACAGCCCATTAGAAGTCCAAACTTCCCAGGTTGCGCCGCGGCCCAGCCAAGGTCACCTCGCCCACCAGCAGCGCATGGGAAGTCAAGCCCAGGTCACGTTGCGCCTCAGCCCAACTCGCATTGCGGCACAAAGCATGACACATTTGGGGTTTAGGTCTTCGCTCTGAGGTGTGAGTAAGTGTGCGCCGCGGCGCACGCTCGTGATCTGCACTTTTAAAGGGCCATTTTCCCTCTTGTTCTTCATTTCTCGTTTGAAAAAAACAGCCCTTCTTCTACTCTATCTCAACCTCTCTCCAAATCAACCCTTACCTATCTAGTTTTTCTCATTCTTTCTTGATTCTAACACAATTCATTGAGGAATTTCTCACTTATATTGCAGATTTTGCTGTAAATTTCTCCAAAATGCTTTGGTTCTAAGAGGATTTTGGGATTTTAAGAGGATTTCAAGTTTGTGGGTCTTCTCTCCAACTTTGGGCTGATTATTTATCAAGTAAGGTCAATTTCCTTCTCTTTGTTGTGGATTTGTGATATTAAAGTGGTTGCATTTGATTTAGTTCTTGTCTTAGAACAATTTGTTTCAAATGGCACCTAAAACTAAGAGACAAAGGGGGAAACAACCTCAAGTGTTTGATGATGGTAAATTTGTTAATTATAATGCTAGTGAAAGGTATGTTAGTTTAATGCATGCTAGGAGACCCATTCCGGAAAGAGGTTTTACTATCATAGAGAGGGGAAACCCAACTTTGTTTAAGATGATTACTGATAGGAATTGGGGTGCATTTGGGAGACAACCACCTAATTCCATTATTAATGTGGTTAGAGAGTTTTATGCTAATGCGGAAGAGCATAGAAATGGAAGAGTGATGGTTAGAGGAAAAACAGTTTCCTTTGACAGTGCATCTATTAATAGATTTTATGGGCTACCCAACATTGAGAACAGCGAATATACTGCTTATTTGTCTAATGTTTACTATGATGCAGTTTGTAACACATTCTGTATTCCGAGCATGACCTGGAAAATGTCGGATGGTAATCCTAAGACCTTGTTAGGTACTTCTTTAACTGTGAATGCTCAGGCTTGGCAATACTTTGTGTGTCAGAAGATGATGCCTGCTACACATTATAATGATGTTACTGTTGAGAGGGTTGTTCTTATATATGCTATTTTGATGGGTATGACGATTGATGTGGGCTGAATTATGTTTAATTCTATCATCAATACTGTGAGACGAAAGCTTGGTCTATACTTCCCCTCTTTGATTACCCAGTTATGCATCCGAGCCGGCGTCCAGTACAGTAGTGATGAGGAAGCACAACACCCCAAGAAGCCTATCAATGATGGAATGCTCAATGTCATTAAGGCAACAAGGTTGCAAGCTTCGAGAGAGGGAGCAGTGGTTGCTACCCCCCTACACCTCCTAGATCCCTGACGATTGCAGAGCGGCTTGAGCGTTTAGAGATTCGATTTGATGAGCATAAGAAATTCTTACATAATAGATTTGATCGTCAGGAACAATTCTTAGCCAGGCAAGCAGACTATCAAGCAGGCTCTTCTTTTGGTCAGATGTACCAACACCTTGCCTCCGCTAATGGTTGTGATATAGATCATTTTCCCACCTTGCCACCCTATCCAGGTTCATATTTTGATCCAGCTGCAGAGGAGGATGAAGAGGAGGAAGAGGAGGATGATGACATGGAGGATTAGCTTTTGGGTTGTGTTTTGTTTGTTTCATTTTACGTATTATCATATGACTATATTAACTTTTATTAACTTTTTGTTATCTTTATTTTTTGTACTTTATTTTTCATTTTTAGTTATTTATTTAGTTTTGATGTGCTAACCTAACATTCAGTGGGAATCTTAATGTTACACCGTAGTTTCCTTCTTTTTGTTTGTTTTGTTCTATGTTAGAGATCGAAATTTCAAAAAGAGGAACAATATGGAGTTCGAATGTTCGTGCACAATTTTTGACTTCCTCGCACTTTTGGTTAAAAAAGGAATTTCCTTTACTTTTTCTTTCACATTGAGGACAATACAAATCTTTAGTTGGGGGTGGAGGAAACACACTTCTTATTCCATACTATTGAATTGTTTGGTGTCACTTTTCCTTTGTTGTTTTAATTCGTTTGTTAGGATGAACTGTTAAAAAAACAAGAGAAAATATACATATGTATACATATGTATACATATGTATACATATGTATACATATGTATACATATGTATATATATGTATACATATATATATATATATATATATATATATTGTTTGTTCTTGGTATGCTTGTGTTAGCCTTGGAGTTTATTTACATGTCAATGATATGAGTTTAATTGAGATAGCATAGAGCGTTTAGAAGAAGTTAAATCTTGCTTCGGTTTAAGAATAATTTTAAGTGTCGATCTTCATTTGGTTTGAGACTTTGGTTTGCGGTAAGATTGCATGATTAGTGTAAAGCATTTAGATAAGTTTTATGTGTGATTGTTTTGTGAATATGTTTGCGGTCTATAAGCTCTAGAAATTATTTGATAATCGCTTGAGGCGAAATTCTAGAATGCACACTACTTAGGATATGAAGTAGGCCATCTTTGGACTGTTTAAGCCGTTTTTCTATAAAAAAAAAAAATTTGAGCCTCATTTCTTTCAATAGCCTATTTACTTACCTTTATTTGCCGAAAAATATGTTATCCTTACCTTTCTTTTAAGAGAACTTAGTTTATACACATTTTTTGAGAAGCACTTCAGAGGAGTAAGGATGGAAATATGAAAATTATTACTACCATAACCCAAGTACATTAAAGGAGATAGGTTGGGGGTTGTGGAAAAGAGTAAAAAAATGAAAATAGAGGTGAATGGTTATGTGCTAAATAACAAGAAGTGACTTTCGGCAAAGAAAGAAGAAAAAAAATTGTGAATTATTGAGCAAAATGCTCGAAAAAGGGTTGAATGAGTTGGGTGTTTAAGTAAGGTTATCTAGTGCTTAAAGTGGTTGTGTTTAAATTAAGAGGCTGAGTTCTTTTACTTGTTTAATCCTTCTCACTCTTTCTTTACCTTTACCTTAGCCTAAGGTTACACGCCTATTAAAGACCTAATGATCCAGTGTAGTGTGATTTTTCTATATTAGTGGAGAGTGATTTGAAAAGTGAACCTATGAAGTTTGATTTGTGATTGATGTGACGCAATTTAATATGTTTTTAGAGGCCAAGACTTGTATTCATGAATGTTGTGCATAAAATCTTCTGGGTGTTGGGATTAATGGTTTGTGGTAAGATGGATGTTAAGAGTCGATAACAATTTTTAGGTTGATGTTTGGATTGTTTTCGGGCTTGGGTGGTATTTAATGATTCAATGTGTTATGTGTTATGTGCGATTTTTGAGACAAAAAGTTGAATTACTTTTGGATTAACGCTAACATTGCTTTATTTTGTTTTGATTTCTAATATAGAATTCATTTCATATCTTTTTCGCTTGAATTGTTAGGGACTAGCAATAAGCTAGTTGGAGGTTATGATGAGAGTCATAAAATACATCTTAATAGTATTTATTTGTTAGCATTTTAGGGTTGATTTAGGGCTGAATTACACATTTATGCATTAATAATTCTAAAGTATCATTCTTGTTTTATTGACTTATTTCGATGCATTTTCAGGTATTTTGGGTTTAAAAGAGATGGAAAAGCTAACATTGCTTAAAGCACGAAGATTCTATGCATATTGTAGTGAAGGAATGGTTTCAGAAGGACAAAATGAAGAGAAACCCAGTTCTAGGGTTCCATGCTGCAGCGAGCCAAGGTTTGAGCCGCGGCCACCAGAACCATCAGCTTCTGAGCTAGAGGCTGGACTCAGGTTGTGCGCCGCAGCCTGGACCTGTGTGCGCCACGGCCTCCAAAGCCTCTAAAAAGCCAAGATCCAGAGTGGCACCGCGGCAAGGAAAGGCTGAGCTGCGGTGCAAGTGAGATCCCTTGTTTCTATTTCACGACTTTATTAGGGCTTTAATGATATTTTTTTTACTCGAAAATACCCTTAAACCTTTTGTGGTATTAATAGAACACTTAGGTTTGATTGAAAAGGAGGTTGGAATTAGGAGAGCTACCATATTCTTCTCCATTTTAGGTGATCAAGCATGAGCCTAATGTCCAACTAATCTCCAAGCAAGGTAAAAGGATGAATTCCTTGGTGTAGTTGTTCTTATTTCTATTCTTGATTCAGTTGTATGGATTTATTGTTAAACATTGTTTATGATTTACTCTTTGATTAAGTAAGAATGAGATGATTTACTCTTAATCTGGTGATTGCATCTTTCTTCTCCATATAAGTCTAGTCAAGCTCTTCTTATGTCAAGTTGTTAGATGTGATTGATTTCGGTAGATTCATCTTATAGGTTTGTCCATTACTATGGTATTGTTATTGAAATATATTGTCATTTCTTGATAATCTATAAGATAGATTATGTGTGCTTGAATAGGAATTAAAGAGTAATTTGTAGTAATTATATTAGGATGTTTATGTGCTTTGATTGAATATTTACTGATTGCTTGTTTGGGATGTGAAACTAGCAATTGAGATAAAACAATTGAGTTAAGATTAGAATAAGGTAATGAACTTAGGAAGGATTCCTGGAACTTTGTTATTTCTTTATTGAATCATTCGTCATATTTTCACAACTCTCTCATATAGTGTCATTTGTAAAACAAAGATTCACTCATTTGAATTTCATCGTTTCGTGTTAAGGTTTACACTTTCTCTTGTAGTTCGCTTTTCCTTGTGGGATCGACACCTCAGCTATACAGAATAGTCGCGTGTTAGTTTGATCGTAATCAATACCCTTGGGAAATGGCCAAAGTTATTATGCAGGGCAAAATTTCACTACAACACTACCTTTCATTCTTCTATTTGCATGTCTCCTTTTGAAGTGGTTTTT
Organism: Bretschneidera sinensis; assembly: GCA_023935145.1. Classification (NCBI taxonomy): domain Eukaryota; kingdom Viridiplantae; phylum Streptophyta; class Magnoliopsida; order Brassicales; family Akaniaceae; genus Bretschneidera; species Bretschneidera sinensis. The sequence goes on from CM043704.1 coordinate 23,681,880, forward strand.
GGTACAAAACCACTTAACATTGTAGCATATTCAAGAGGAGAAAGTAGCCTAGTAAGCATTGATCAAGACTTAGGGGACAGAACTAAAATCCTTCACTTAGCTAAGCTCCATCTGCAAAAAGCTCCAGCCCAAATGAAAGTAACAACTGATAAGCATAGGAAGGATCTATCCTTTAAGGTTAATGACTTGTGTTGGTTAAGCTACAATCTTATAGACAAACTCTAACTGCCACAAGATACAAAAATCCACTTTATCATTCATGTCTCATTACTAAAGCTATATAAGGGATCGTTCATGTCTCATTACTAAAGCATTGAGGAAAGTCACCCCATTTAGAAAGCCTTAGCTATAATAAAATAGAGATAAATTTGAAAGAAAGGAAACTGGATCCTTAAATGGTTGATTCAGTAGAAGGCTCCACCCTTGGAAGAAGCTATATGGGAAACTACTTCAGATTTTCAAAAAAGCTTTCCACACTTCTACCTTGAGGACATTGTGTCTTTCAATGGGGAAAGTATTGATACAACTGCAAATAAAGGGAAAAAAAAGTACCTACAAGACCTAGAGAAGGAAGCAGAAGGCAGAAAGGTTACCAAGGCTATAAGGATAGAAAAGGATGTTGAAGGAACTATCCTAAGGTGTAGGAGATCACTAAGGCTCCAAGGATTACAACCACAATAGCTAGATAGAACAAACTAAGGAAGGAATTAAGAAGAAGATAAATTAGTTAGATAGTTAGTAACAAGGTTGTTAAGGGCTGTTAGTATCAAAACATAATTGTAATTACCTTTGTAACTATCAAGTTAGCCAGCTGAGTAGTCCTAAACTAGTATAAATAGGGCTTGTATTGAGAAGACTTATCCATTCAATAAAAGTTCTAGAATTTCTCTTCTTCTTTTTTGTTACATTTCTTATAACATTCTTGGAGTTTATACTTGTACTCGAATCAAGTCATTTTCTGAGCTAGGGAAGGCATCATGTTCCCCTCTTTGGTACATCACTAACCAAAATACTCCTAAAGAGAACACCCTGAGCATTCTACCTAGGACCATACTTATCGAAGTAAAGTGCGTCAAGCACTTTGAATCGAAAAACATGACAAGTTAAAGCCCTCAGCCAACTAGGGCCTTGCATGTCTTCAAGTGCCGAACCTTAAGACTTATAAAAATTTCAAATTAAGATACTAATGCAAAATGGAACAATCAGCAATGAAATAGAAGTATACAAACAAAAGGGCCATTTAATTCAACAAAAGAGTTCAAGTATATAAGGGCGCATCAGGTTAATTACAAAAATAAACAAAAAGGAAATCCTAAGTCTCTAAGCCTCAAGATCCTTAGGCATACCAATTGCTCCCTTATCTCTAGCCTCAGTCTCTTCTCCACCCTTGGTTGTTATCATCTCATCATCCATAAGCAAGATATATGAGAAATCAATATCAAGATAAGCCTTAGTTACCTTAGCCTTTGCGTCCTCAAAGCCATGCACGATGTAATCCCCATCCTCATAAGGAAAAAAGTCCTCAAACTCCTTCGAAGCCTTGTAATCTTCCAAGGCTTGCTCCCGTTCCATAGCCACATCAGTCTAAACTTTCTCCTTGAACTCCAATAGCTCGGACTAAAAAACTTGCTTCTTCTCGAGCCTAAGCTACTTTCGTCTCTAGGATCAAGATCTTTTCATCTCAAGCTGCTAAGTTAGCCTCAAGTTGGGTGATGCGAAAATCGTGTTCCGTTAGCTTCTTGTTGGTAACAGAAAACCAACTTGAAAGCACGCTAGTAAACACCCAATTTTGTTGCAAAATTTTTGAATGGGCCCTATGTAGGTTCCTATAGCAAATCTTTGATCCTAATGTGCTCAAACCTGGTAAATTCAGAGGTTTGGATTTAATTATGGAGTAGAACTAATTGCAAGACCTTTCTATTCAATTCACTACTAAATCCATTTTAAGCTCTAATAAATTGAGCCTCATTTTATTCCATCAAATTCAAGACTAAAGCCTTCAATTCATTTTGGCCTAACCCAAAATCCACTAAAGTTCGTTTGATTTTTGCTAAGTCCAAAACACTTTGGCAAAAAATCTAAGCCTAAGAAGACCATCCAATTTAGTGGGTGAATTTCCAATTTCAACTCTACCACTTATCATGTTATAATCGGTTCTACTTTTCAAGACAAGCTCTCTATTTTAAATCAAAATTTTTATCTCTTTCCTCTCCCTCTTTGGCCGGCCATATTGTGTAAAGAAAAAAATTTTCCTCTTATTTTTTGCCTTGTTGAACCTATATTTCCCTTATAGGTTCCCACACTTTCCTATGTGCCAAAAACCACATTTCCTACATAAAAAAACACCTTTCTCCACAAAAAAAAAAAAACAACTACTTTATCACCTCAAAAACTACACCCTTTCTCCTTTGAATGGTCGGCCATGCGCACTAAAATGAATCAATTTTTTTCTTCTTTTTTTGCTTGTTTTATTAGGCATTTCCTTCTTGAGCTTCCACCCATTCCCATTCCCATGTACCAAAAACCACATTTTCTACCTCAAAACATCATCTCATTACTTAAAAAACTACACATTTTTCTTTTCATATGAGTGTGCAAAATGAAAGCCTTATTTGTCTTTTTTGCTTTGTTAATTGTACACTTTCTCTTAAGCTCTTTCACTTTCCTATGTATCAAAATTCTTAAAATAATTGCACCATTCTCCCTTCCCATGATTGTCCAAAAAGATGAGAAATCATCCACACCTTTTTGCTTTATTGAAACCACCATAACACCTAAAACTGAAACCTTTTCAAAAAACTACCAAAGGGGAAATCTTCCTCACCTTTTGCTTTATTGAAACCACCTTCCCTCCCAAAACTCCCCCTTTCCTTCCCCCTATGGTCGGCCACAAAGAGGAGAAACCCTCCTCACCTTTTTGCTTTATTAAAACCACGCAAAGCTTCCACCTTTTTTCAAAAAGGCTTCGTATCATTTTTTGCTTTGTTTACCACACCTTACCTTTCATAGAATTCACCTTTTCCACCTCAAAAATCCCCCTTTCTCTTCCCCATGACAAGCCTCCAAGAGAGGAAGTTTTCCTCTCACTTTTTGCCTTGTTTACCACACCTTACTCTTCCTAGCTTTCAACTTTTCACCTAAAAAACTACACCCTTTTCTCTTCTTCTTCCAATGGCCGACCATGCCCTTTTGTCTTACTTATTTTGTTGTTTTTTAATCCTTTAGAAAACCCACTCTCCTCCTATAAATACCCCCTCATTGTTAACATAAAGACACCAACACATACTAAGGTCAAGTAATTAAAAAAAAGAGTAAAAATATTATAAAAAAAGGGAAGAGAGCAAAGATAGAAGAAAAAGAGAGGTGAATAGAAAGATCAAAGAGAAACATAACAAAGAGAGAAAACAAACACAAGAGAGAAAAGAACAAAGAGTGAAATAAAGAAGAAGAACTAGAGAAAGTTCTTCATTAATTTTAGCTATACCATTTAAATTTGATTTTCTAATCTTCAATTAAACCAAGTCTCCAAGTTCACCAATTCCACAAGAGCACGCAGATCTCCGAGGATTATCCATGCACGAGGATATTTTCCTTAGAAAAAAAGGTTGGTTAATCTTCTTTTTGTTTCTAAAATAAAACTGCTAGTATAATGTACATGTTTAAACAACCTTGGAAAGGGATTAAATAGTTTAGTTTAAATCTTACTTGCTAGAATCCATCTTAGCCTTAAATGTTCACTTTCTATCTAGTTCATTTACAATCTTAGTATTGACTTTTTCTTCACTAGATGTATGTTATTCTTTTCTTAGCTTGTGAAGAGTTTTAAAAATGAATTGTTAAACCTATGGTAGTTTTAATGTTCCTTTTATTAGATTAGTTTCTTTAAGTTGTTTATTTCATGCTTTCTAAGTTAGATGCTCTCTTTTAAGTTGTTTGTTAAGTCTTTTAAGATTATATAAATTTCGATCCTTTTGGTCCATGAAAAATGAGGACCCCCTTTTGGTCCATTTCACTTTAAACCCACATATATCTGCACATATGCATGCACTAGCACACACCCACACACATGTGCATGCAACTGCACACACCTGTACACACTTGCAAGCACTTGGCACTCATATGAACACATTTAGCATGCATCCGCGAGCATCCACATACATATGCACACACTTGGAATGCATCATACACACTTCATAGATATTTTCACACACTTAGTACTAATTCACACACACCTACTTCACACCCACAAACATGTGCACACATCCGCACACACTTAGTTCTAATTCGCGCACATATGCACACATGTCGCACATGCTAGGTTTAATCCATTTGCTTAAATTAGTTTTGGCGCATGGATTAAATTCTCACATGTCTAACTTGCTTATTTAAATTTGTATTATCGAATCCACTTATTTTTCTTTAATCCACACATCATAAGTAATCTTAATCTTTTATTTGTTTCAGTAAAACACTTTCTTTTTTTTAACTATGTATTTGTTTACTTTTAGCGCACCATTTTAATATAATATCTGGTGTCATCTTGTTTGATTATAAACTGTGAATGTGTGCTTACTTTTGCTTTATTAGTGTATGGTAATAGTACTTCAATTTAAGTTTTGAATAATTTTCCTTGAAACACAAAGGGCTAGATTTTGGTTTAGACAAGAGAGAGAGATTTAATTCCTCACTCTCTTGTACCTAAATATATTGAGCCTCAGAATCTCTCATGCAGACCAACAACAAAGTATTCAACCCCCTTTAAGGTCAAATGGGGACTCATTCCTATCATCTTTGCTTTGTGCTAAGGTGACAACTATACTTGTCTAAAACATTAAAGGCGCACTCATCATGGGAGCCTCCTTACTACTTATAAAGTGATTGTATTAGACTTGATAGGTTTCACTCGTTTACATATGTTTATTCATCATAATCTGCACCCTCACCATATCCTTCTTTCTTTAACGAGAGTAGAGGCAGTTGCAAACAAAGGAGACAAAAAGTACCTTCAAGACTTAGAGAATGAAGCAGAAAGCAATAATGCAGTAAGAGTAGAGAATGATACATGAAATTATCAAGCCTAGAAGATCACTAAGTTTTCAATGATTTTAACCAAAATAGCAAGTCAAACTAGATAAGGGAAGGACTTAAGAGAAGTACAAGAGGAGTCAATATTTAGTAATAAGCTTTTAGAAGCTGTTAGTGTAAAAACAGAAGGTAACAACCTATGTAATTACCAAATTAACTAGCTAAGTAGTCCATAACTAGTATAAATAACACTTGTATTGTGTAATTATCAAATTCACTTACTAAGTAGTCCATAACTAGTATAAATAAGACTTGTATTCAGAGAATAGATTTATTCAATGAAAAATCCATAAATTCTCTTCTCCCTTTTGGTTACAACTCTTGTAACATTCTTGGAGTTTAAGCTTGCACTAGAATCAAGCCAGTTACTAAGTTAGGGAAGGAATCATTGGTGCTTTCATTGACTCAATCATCTACTTCTATTTATCTTTTCAAATCATTTGCTATAGCTAAAGAAATAAGATCAAGAAGTGTAGATGTTACATGGGACAAAATTCTTTAACTACAAAGATAGATCAAGGAAGATTTCATAGCTGTAATTCAACCATTTCGGCAAGATCTTAAGAAACAAGCAAATTGTCAAGATTACTTTTGATATAGAAGAGTTAGAGATCAGTACCAGTAAACATGATTCTCATATACCTAAATATCATGACAATCAAGAAGAAGACTATTGTGCAACTTACAATGCAACACCATTGAAACATGTCAAACTTGATTTTCTAAGATTATGTTTTTAGAGATCCATCAGATTGGTTGTTCAAAGTGGAGCAATTCTTCTTGTATCATCAAACTCCTAAATTTCACAAACTTACTATAGTTTTCTTCCACTTAGATTGTCCAACATCCAGTTGGTATCAATAGATGTACCAAAACAATTAGTTAAGGGGATGAAAAGAATTTGTTACTTCTTTAAAAGAAAGATTTGGACCATCTCTCTTTGATGATCTACAAGGCAATCTAACTAAGCTAATGAAGCAAACTTATGTTCAAGATTATTAAGATATGTTTGAAAGACTATCTTGTAAGGTTCCTTGCCTGACAGAACAATTCTTTAAAAGTTGTTTCATTTCAAGATTGAATGAATCTATTAGCATTGCAAGAATGATAGAAGTAGAAGTGGCAGAAAGATACTCTTACAATAAGATTTGGGGCCCTAAACCACCTAATAATCCTTCTCTCCTAGGGCTTAGACCAGTTCAGTAGCCTATTGCAACATTGCTAAGAACAAAAGCACTTGTCAAAAGACTTACTCCATAAGAAAAACAACTCGGGAGGGAGAAAGGACTATGTTTCAATTGTGACGAGAAATATAGTCCTGGATGCAGATGTAAGAACAAGGGCACATTGTTACTTCTTGAAGGAGTGGAGACAGAAGAGGACACCATACTGGAAGAGTCCAACAACTCAGAAGATTGGATTATAAGTAATGATCTTGGTCCTGCTATTAGTTTTCATGCATTGATAGGCCATATATCTCTTCAAACATTGAGATTACAGGAAAGATATGTAAGGACCCCATCCTGTATAGGCACAATATTGTCCGCTTTGGAATCCCGTTAGCTTGGGCCCCATGCCTCACAGTTTTGTTCCTGGAGAGACCTTGTCAGCCTAGGCCCAATCTCCCCAAAACGTGTTGTACCCATTTAGGAGTAAGGTCACTTATAAGAAGCCCCAAAGATCCCTCTCTAGCCGATGTGGGATACCAAGACATCCCATGTAAATACATTTCCAAAGTGGTGCAGCAGTGTCCCACACCCAACCCAAATGAGTAGAGTGCTAGTATCAAGTTGTATATGATATAAATGATTAATTATGGAAAGATCTTTTATACAAATGAGTACTTCTAGTAAATTTAATTCACTGAACTTGTGAAGCTTGCCCCTCATTGTACAATGATTTAACATGGGATGTCTTGGTATCCCACGTTGGCTAGAGAGGGATCTTTAGGGCTCCTTATAAGTGACCTTACTCCTAAATGGATACAACACATTTTGGGGAGATTGGGCTTGGGCTCACAGGGTCTCTCCAGGAACAAAACCATGAGGCATGGGGCCCGGGCTGACGGGGTGCCAAAGTGGACAATATTGTGCCTGTGTAGGATGGGGTCCTTACAAGATAAAAGGTCAAATATTACAAGTACATACAATTTCATCCTAGAAAGAATTGCACACTTCTTAGGATTAACTATTAGCTCTTCCAACCATTTCAAAGAACAAGTAGGTCCTACTACTACTGATTACAAGACTTTAACCATGAAATTTGTATAGAAGGGAAAATCAATGTTGTTGCAAGGACAATAAAGAGCAGAATGTAATATGGTGGGATATAGCAAGCTTAAGAAGATGACAATTACTGATTCTTTATTTTCTTACTTCGTGTTAATGTTTGTGCCTGACCCTTAACAACTAAGACAAGGGTCTATGGCTTTCAAAGTAGCCAATGATCCTTCAATTCAAGAAATACTATAAGGGTTTAATGTAGTCTTTGATAAATCTACTGCCTTACCTCCAACAAAAAGAATATATCACAAAATCCAATTGTTACTTGGCTCATCTCCTATTAACATAAAGCCTTATAGGTACCCCCATTTTTAAAAATCAAAATTAGAAAAATTAATCAAATATACATTACAAATGGGAGCCATTCAACACAGCACAAGCCCCTATAGATCACTAATGTTGCTAGTAAAAAAGAAAAGATTTAACTTGGAGGTTTTGTGTGGGCTATAGATGTTTAAATGCAGTTACTGTTTAGGACAATTTTTATATTCCTACTGTTGATGACAAATTGATGAGCTATATAGTGCTAAGGTCTCCTCAAAGCTAGATTTCAGAGCTGGATATAAACAAATCTGAATGCATCTTAATGACATTGAAAAAACAACATTTAGAACTCATCATGGTCATTATGAGTTCCTAGTCATGCCTTTTGGTTTAACAAATGCTCCCTCTACTTTCCAAGTTGCAATGAACCAAGTCTTTGAAGCTTATATAAGGAAATTTCTTATAGTCTTCTTTGATGACATTTTAATATATAATCAGTCCATGCAAGCACATTTAGAACCCTTGAAACTTGTGTTGATCTGTTTGAAAGAAGCTACTATGTATACTAAACTGACCAAGTGCATCGTTGGAACATCTTCCATTGATTACCTTAGTCACATAATCTTTGTGGATAGTGTGGCACCATATCCTCAAAAGATCACTGCTATGTTAGACTGGCCTATACCAACTACTATGAAATAGTTGAGAGGCTTTCTAGGTCTTACTAGATATTATAGGAAGTTTGTGAGAGGCTATGCTACCATTGCCTCACCATTAACTGATCTTCTTAAAAAGGATAGTTTTTAGTTGAGCAAGTTTATAGCTGAAACCTTTTAGAACTTGAAGATTGTAATAACTACAACTCTAGTCCTAGCCTTACCAAATTTCACTAAAACTTTTGTTCTAGAAATAGATGCATCTGGATATGGTATTTGAGTTTTACTTCTACAAAAAGACCATCCTCTAGCATTCTTTAGTAAGAAGTTGTGCCCTTCATTACAACTAGCCTCCATTTACATTAGAGAATTACTTGCCATTACAATAATTGTGCAACATTTATGATAATACTTGCTTGGGTTTGAGTTTCTTATTCACACAAATCAAAGAAGCCTAAGGGGACTAATGGATTAAACATTTCAAACACCAAAGCAACAAGTGTTTTTAAGGAAACTATTGGGATTCAGATTCCAAATTGTTTACAAACCAAGCAAAGACAATGTAGTTGCTGATGGCATATCAAGAAAGCGCTAGGACAATAGAGACATGATATCTTATCTTTCTCTATCACTACCTTCCTTTGATTTTTTAGAAACCTTAAAACTAGAGAACTTTCAACATCTTGAGATAATAGAGTTAGCAACTCCTATTGCCAATAAGCTTGCAAAATACCTTGAATGGGCACTAAGAAATGAATCGATTTATTGGAGGGGAAAGTAATATCTCAGTTCTCAATCTGCAATTAAGAGCTATTTGTTATAGGAGTATCATTCCTACCCTATAGGAGGATATGTTGGCATTTAAAAGAACCCATGCTAGATTATCTACAAGTTTATATTAGAAATACATAAGGAAAGAAATAGTTAACTTTATCCAATAGTGCTTGATTTACCAATAGACTAAACCTATTAATCATGCTCCTTATAGTCTTTTACAACCTCTTCCCATACCTAATCACAACGGACTTCATTACACATTTACCTCATACCCATGGATTTACAGTAATTTTGGTAGTAGTTGATAGATTATCAAAATATACTCATTTTGGGTGTCTTTCAAAACATTATAATGTTGCTAAGGTGACTAATCTCTTTGTGAATATGGTATGCAAACTACATGGTTTTCCTAATACAATTATCTCAAACAAGGATTCAGTATTCATAAGTTTCTTCTAAACAGAGTTGTTTAGGCTGCAAGGCATTGTTCTGAATATGAGTAGTGCATACCATCTTTAGACTGATGGGCAAACTAAGGTAGTTAACAGAGCACTAGAGCAGTACTTAAGGTGTTTTATGAGTGATAGCCCTTATAGATGGCCTAAGTTTTCATATTGGGTAGAAATTCACTATAACACTACTTTTCGTTCTTCTATTGGCATATCTCATTTTAAAGTGATTTTTGGTATAAAAAAAACACTTAACAATGTAGTATAATCAAGGGGTGATAGTAGCCTAGTAAACATTGATCAAGACTTGGGGGACAAAAATGAAATTCTACATCTAGCTAAGCACCATCTATAAAAGACTTAAGCATAAATGAAAGCTGCAGCAAATAAGCATAGGAAGCATTGGTCTTTTAAGGTTGGTGACTTGGTGCTGGTTAAGTTATAACCTTATAGACACATTTTCATAGCTATTAGATAATCTAACAAGTTAGAAAAAAGATTATGTGGACATTTCTCTATTATCAGACAGATTGACAAGGCTCTTTACAAATTCTAGCTGCCACAAGATGCAAAAATCCATCTTGTCTTTCTTGTATATTTGTTGAAGGGATATAAGGGACCAAAGGAAGGAATTTCTTTATGTGATTTACCTACATGTATTGAGGAGAGTCATCCAATTTTCAAACCTCTGGCTGTAGTAGGGGAGAGATAAGTCTGGAAGAAAGGAAACTAGGTCCTTCATTGATTTATTTAATGGGAGGGTCTTCCTTTAGAATATGATACATGAGAATTTGCTTCAAAATTTCAAAAGAGCTTTCCACACTTCCACTTTGAGGATAAGGTGCCTTTCAATGGGGGAGATTGTAACGACTCATCTCGGGTTGGCCACCCCTGAGATGGTGTCGTCATATTTTGAAATCCCATCACAACACATATATGCAACAATATAAAAACGTACACCAACTAAATATATATATATATATACACATCAATCCTCAACCCTTAATAGGGGAGTTATATTATTAAAATTTCAACTAAAATAATATATACAATATATGAAGCAAGAATATTTACAAATATATATTTTTTCCTTTCCATTAGTCTGAGGATGTGGACCATGTGACTTCCAGATAATGACTTAGTCTAAATCTCAGCTCACCAATCTATCTGTCCTACCCACTTCCTAAAATTATTTAACAATGAGGAGTGAGCTTCACAAGCTTAGTGAATTAAATTTACTAGAAGTACTCAATTATATACTTCCGGTCACATATTATAATTCAATCGTTTCAAGTTTACCAATATAAATCATCTATTTCTTCACAGATAATCATTCAATCTTTCAAATAATATTCCCATATTCAATTATCTATTATCTCATCTAAATCAGTAATAATATCTTATTATAATTTCAACCATTTATCAATCTCATCTTAAATTAATCGTCAAACACATCAATTTTTCAATCATTTATTTAATCATCTTGAGATTATCAATTTAACATCATTATTTACCTTGTTATGAGGTTCACAACGTATATCAATCAAATAATTTTTGTCATATCATACTTTCACATTTCTTTCTCATCATATATGTCTCTCTGTGAGACTCATTTATCTATCAATAATTTCATAATCAAGAATTATACTTAAGCATCTCAATCAATAATAATCAATCTTTAAAACAAATGCAATGCATGAATTTAAATTATATTTCTTTCTTTCTCATCATATCATTTCATATTATCATTTGGGAATGTCTTCCCACATGTCCACATGTTTTAGCCAAACCAACTGCCTTCCTGGTCTTTTCGACTATACCGACTGCCTTCCCGGTCTTTTATTTTTAACTAGAATGGCTACCTTCTCAGTCTTTTATTTTCAACTAGATCGGCTGACTTCTCGGTCTTTTATTTTCAGCTAGACCGGCTACCTTCCCAGTCTTTTATTTTGAGCAAGATCGGGACTGACTGCCTTCCTGGTCTTTTATTATCAGTTAGACTGGCTGTCTTCCAAGTCTTTTATTATCAGTTAGACTGGCTGCCTTCCCGGTCTTTTATTATCAGTCAAACCGATTGCCTTCCCAGTCTTTTATTTTCAATTAGACCGACTGCCTTCCCAGTCTTTTATTATCAGTTAGACTGATTGCCTTCCCGATATTTTATTTTCGGTTAGACCAACTGTCTTCCCGGTCTTTTATTTTACGCATATGAGAAATAATATGAAAACAAGTATACATTCAAGCATTTAATTTAGCTATCTAGTTCTTTCTCAAAATTATTTTTTTTTGTTATGTTCATTAAATTATCTCCTCTTATATCATATCAAATTATCAATCATAGCTTGTCAAGAATTTCATTTATCTTTTCATTATATATTTCATCAACTCATTATTGCAATAATATTACTTCTCATATAATAAATTTTTAACATATCAATTATTCATATAATATCAATAAACCAACTTTCATATATCATCAAATCATTATAGTTCAATAATTTATTCAAATATCATCACTTTATATTTCATATTTATCTCGATTACTAAAAGTAAATCTAACTCATCATGTTGCACTTAAAGTTACCCGTGGATCACCTCCTTGCCTTTCCAGCTCCTTTTAGCAATTTCACTCGATTGCTGATCGTCAACACCTTCTGTTTTTCTTAAAGCTTCCCTCGATTCTCTTTAAAATTTTCCCGTAAACTTCTTCCAATTTCAATCTTTCAACCTTTCTTTGAGTCCCCAGGTGTTTAAAGAAAGAGAGTAATTTGAATTGAAGAAATAAGGAAACCAAACAGGATTTGGTAGGAAAATAATAAAACAAGAAAAACAAAAACTACATTTTACCTCAGCCACCATTTTAGTACTAGTTGGTGTCAAACATGCGTTACTTGCATGTTTTATTGACAACACTTGGACATCCAGGTGTAGTCCCACACCTTTTTTTTTTCTTCTTTGTAACTACGCCTGAACACTTCCTTTTTTTCAAAAGGATTATTTTATTCAATAATAAATCTTTCATATATATCTTTTTTGTTTAAAATTCTCATTGGTACTTGTATAAAAATCAAATCTTTCTGAATTTCTACGGCTTGACTCAAAATATTATAAGATTCATCATATAAGCACTTTCATAAAAGGTATTTTTTCAACTCTGGAGGTCATTCCAGGCTATATACAATTAGCCCAACTTTCTCAATAACCTCATAGGGTCCCATATACCTCGGACTCAATTTTTCTTTCTTTTTGACCCTCAACACACCTTTCCATTGAGATGTTTTCAAATACACCCAATCACCTACTTGAAACTCAAAAGGTATTTTTTCAATTATCAGCATAGCTATTTAGTTTACTCTGTGCTACTTTAAGGTTCTCTCTAACTAGTTTGATCCTCTCAGTAGTCAAATCTATCATTTCTGGACCAAATACCTTTTTTCTCCAACTTTTTTCCAACATACTGGAGTTCTGCACCTTCTACCATATAAAGCCTCAAATGGTGCCATCCCAATACTAGTTTGATACTGATTATTGTATACAAACTTGATCAAAGGTAAATAAGCATCCCAACTTACTAAGAACTCAATACACTTGCCCTCAACATATATTCTAGTATTATGATGATTCTCTTTGTCTGCCCATCAGTTTGAGGATGAAAAGTTTTACTAAGCTATAATTACGTACCAGTGGCTTTTTGAAAGCCTCTCCAAAACTAGGATGTAAATCTAGCATCTCTATTTGACACTACACTCAAGGGTATTCCATGTAACCTCACAATCCCAGCTACATATAGTTCATCCAACTTTTTAAAACTCCAATTAGTTTTAGTTGGAGGAAACTGAGATCACTTAGAAAGTCTATCTACTATCACTCACACTGCATCGTGACCTCTTTGAGTATAGAAAATCCAAAAACAAAATTCATACTCACATTTTTCTATGGTCATTTAAGCATAGGAAGAGGTTGTAGTAAGCCTCTCGGATGTTTATTCTCTAACTTCACCTACTGACAAACCAAACATCTAGAAATATATTAAGCTACATCCCTATTTAATTCTGACCACCGGTAATTCTATCTCAATCCTCTATACATCTTTTTGTTACTCAGGTGCATTGAATATACAACATTATGTGCCTATCTCAATATCTCCTTTCTTAACTCAGCATCATTGGGAAAACAATTCCTATGTTCCAATACGAAAATACCATCATTTCTAATTTCGAACTCATATTGCTTTCTACTAAGAACTTCCTGCTTAATTTTCTCTATTTCATCATTTATACCTTGCATTTCTAATATATATTCTACAATGGATGACTGTACAACCATGTTTTCCAATAATACTCATTTATCACTAATATTCAAGTTCATTATCATCTCTCTTAACTCTGCTATCAGATTCACATCATGGCTCTCTATAGCAGCTAATCTTCTTGTAGATTTTCTACTCAATGTATTAGGTACCACATTCGCCTTTCCTAGATGCTAGTGAATTATACAATCATTGCCACTAATGAACTCCATCAACCGTCTTTGTCTCAAATTCAACTCTCTCTAGGTAGGTAAGTATGTCAAACTCTTATGATCAGTAAATATCTCATAAGTGGCACCATATAGATGATGTCTCCAAATCTTCAAAGCAAACACTATGGCAGCTAACTCTAAGTCATGGGTAAGGTAATTTCTCTCATGATTCCTCAGTTTCCTAAAAGCATATGCCATTACCTTCCCATGTTGCATCAAGACACATCCTAACTCTTGATGGGATGCATCACTATACACCACAAATCTTTCATCACCAGAATAAAGCACCAATACTGGAGTTGTAGTCAATTTCTTCTTTAGTAAATGAAAATTGTTTTCACACTCCCCAGACCATACAAATCTCACCTCTTTCTTGGTCAATCTAGTCAACAGTACTGCAATAATAAAAAAATTTCTGAATGAATCTTCTATTATAACCAGCTAACCCCCAGAAGATTCTAATCTTAGTCATATTAGTTTGTCTCTCCCAACTCAACATTGCCTCTAGCTTTTATGGATCAACTGTTATGCCATCTCTAGATATTACATTCCCCAAGAAAGTTATTTTATCCAACCAAAATTCACATTTGGAAAATTATAGCATACAATTCCTCTTTCCTCAAAATCTGCAACACAATTTCTAAATGTTTTACATGCTCTTGCTTAGTCTTAGAATACACCAAGATGTTATCAATGAACAAAACCACAAAATTACCAAGAAATGGTTTAAACATTTTATTTATCAAGTTCATGAATGTTATTGGAGCATTAGTCCACTAAAATGGCATCATAAGAACTTATGACCATAACGTGTCCCAAAAGTAGTCTTAGGCACGTCTCCCTTCTTTATCCTTAACTGGTGATAACCTAATCTCAAGTTTATCTTTGAAAACACCCTCACTCTTTACAACAGTTCAAACAAATCATCTATCATGGACAAAAGTTATATGTTTTTAATGGGAATCTTATTCAGCTGGCTATATGTAATGACCCATCCCGGGTTGGCCACCCCCGAAACTGTGTCATCACATTTTGAAAATCCCAGCATGACACATATATGCAACCATAAAAAATAATACTAACAGAAATTTTTTACTGTAACCCTCAACCCTCAACAGGGGAGATACATCAATATGATATTAACTTAAACATAATATACAACGTAAAATGCATGAATATTTACAAATAATTTTTTATTTTATTTTCTCACAAGTTTGAGGATGTTAACACATACATGACTTACTAGATAATGATTCCGTCTGAACCTCAACTCACCAAACTATTTGTCATGCCTGCTACCTGAAATCATTGTACAATGAGGGGTGAGCTTCACAAGCTCAGTGAATTAAATTTACTAAAAGTACTCAATTTGTATAATTGGTCTTTCAATATTTAATCATTTCTATCTAATACAACTTCATACTAGCATTCTACTATCACTACACATGTCATAAGATCCATGCTCTATCAATCTCTTTTTCTTGTTTATTGGTTCACCTTAAGACCATCAATTATCTCATAATTACCTTGTAATGAGGTTCACATCATAAAGTCTACCATTTAGATGGCTCTTATCTTATCATACTTCTCTGTTTCTTTATAACCATAACTGTCTGTCTTTGTGGGACTCATTCATCTATAAATAAATTCACAATAACACACAACACATTAGCATTTCAGTAATGCAATCAATAATTAAAACAGATGCAATGCATGAATAATTAGTAGGGAACATCTTCCCACTTGTCGACATGTTTTTACTATCTTAGACCAGCTACCTTCCCTGTTCTTTTCTTTGCAGCTTATCCCGGCTGTCATGGATTTATTTCCAGCATATACCGGTTGTCACGGTGTCCCTTTTATTTCCAGCATATACTGACTGTCATGGTTTTTCAATTAGACCGGCCCCTTCCCGGTTCTTTCTGTTATTTTATTTAATGCATATGCATATAAACAATGATATGAAATACAACATGAATTCAAAATATTTAAATTTACCTATCCTCTCTTTTCTCAAATTATTATAAAAAAAATTCCACTAAATTCCTCTCATCATAAATCACATCAAATCATCCATCTTAGCTTGTCAAGATCCTCTAAATTTCATCTCCTCATAATTCATATCAAAACATCAACCATAGCTCAACAAGAATTTCACTTATCGTTTTTACTATTAAATCAAGTTATTATTTTAATAATATTTCTTTTCACATAATAATTTACTACATATCCAATATTCATATCATATCTATCAATTAAATTTTATCTACCACCAAAACATAAGCTAATAATTTATTTTAATATTATCACTAGATATTTAATTTTTATTCAGATTACTTGAAGTAAATCTAACTCACCATATAGCACTTAAAGCTACTCGTGGATCACCTTCTTGCCTTTCCTGTTCTTCTAAGAAATTTCCTCCAGTTGCTGATTGTCAACACCTTCTGTTTTTCTGATAGCTTCTCGTGATTCTCTAAGAAATTCCGCAATAAACCCCTTCAAAATTTTTCTCTTTCAACCTTTCTTTCGATCCCCAAGTATTTAAGGAAATAGAATGATTTAAAGGAAACTAAATGAAATTTGCTTAAGTATATTTTATGTTTTATGTATTATATATATATATATATATAAGAAAAATATTGAAAATTTTCGACAGCCTCCATTTGCTCCACGAAATGTGCATGTGTCATACATGCACATTTCTTTTTCCCTGGCTGCCACGAGAAGCCAAGGTGGAAGGCATGCTTTAAACTTAAATAAACTTGACAACAGCTGCCATGTTTTGCCTTCTTTTTTTTTTTTGAAAACTTTTTTTTCTTTTTCCTTTTCTTTTTATATCCAAAAAACTGGACACATCCATAAATTTTTTATTTTTTTATTTTTCATTTTCTTTGTAATTACGCCTCCATGTGTCTATTCTTTTTAAAGAATTATTTTATTCAATACTAAATCCTTCACGTAAATATATTATTTTAATTTCATATTATATTTATTAAATTACTTCATTACCCTTACTTTACGATTACGAGTATTACAAATCTACCCACCTTACAAAAATTTTGTCCCAGAAATTTCCTTACGTAACTCCAGAAACAAACGTGAATAATATTTCTTCATAATAGTCTCACACTTTCACGTAATCCTTTCAACATCCTTATTCTGCCACAGAGCTTGAACTAGTGAAATTATTTTATTATACAAAACTTGTTCTTTTCTGTCTAAAATTCTCGCTGGTACTTGCATATAAGCCCAAACTTTCTGAATTTTTATAGCTTAGCTCGAAATATTATAAGATTCATCACGTAAACACTTTCTTAAAAATGAAACATGAAATACATTATACCACTGCTTCAACTCTGGAGGAAAATCCAGGCTATTTACAACTAGCCCAACTTTCTCAACAATTCCATAGGGTCCCACACACCTCAGATTCAACTTTCTTTTCCTATTTAAATCTCAATACACCTTTTCAATGAGATATTTTTCAATACACCTAATCGCCTACTTGAAACTCAAGAGGTCTTCTTTTATTATTAGCATAGCTATTCGGTCTACTCTGTGCTGCTTTACGGTTCTCTCTAACCAATTTGATCCTCTTAGTTGTTAACTCAATAATTGATGGACTAGATATATTTCTCTCTCCATTTCTTCCCAATATATGGGAGTCTACAGCTCCTGCCATACAATGTCTCAATCGGTGCCATCCCCATACTAGTTCGATACTGATTATTATGAGCAATTTCAATCGATGGCATGTAAGCATCCTAACTTACTGAGAACTCATCACATTTTCCCTTAACATATCTTCTAGTACTCAAAAACCTTTTCTGTCTGAGCATGAAAAATTATATTAAATTGCAACTGTGTACCTGTGGCTTTCTGAAAGCCTCTC
Organism: Bretschneidera sinensis; assembly: GCA_023935145.1. Lineage (NCBI taxonomy): Eukaryota > Viridiplantae > Streptophyta > Magnoliopsida > Brassicales > Akaniaceae > Bretschneidera > Bretschneidera sinensis. The sequence goes on from CM043704.1 coordinate 23,699,809, forward strand.
CAAAAACCAAGATGTAAATCTAGCATCTTTATTTGACACTATGCTTAATGTTGCTCCATACAACCTCACAATCTCAGCTACATCCTTCTTCAATCCTGACCACCAAAAATTATGTCTCAATCCTCTATACATCTTATTGTTACTTGATTGCATCGAATCTACCTCATCATGTACCTTTCTCATACCTTCTTTCTCAACTCCGCAACATTAGGAACACAACTCCTATGTTCCAATACCAAAATACTTTCACTTCAAATTTTGAACTCGTATTGCTTTCTAGTTAGCACTCAATGCTTAATCTTTTTTATCTTTTCATCTCTACCTTGCATCTCTAAAGCATTTTACTATAGATGATTATACAACCATATTCGTTAACCATGATCTCCTATCACTACTATTCAACTTCATTCTTATCTCTTTTAAATCTATCATCAATTTCACATCAGGACCCCCATAGCAGTTAACCTTCTTGTAGACTTTCCATTAAATGCATCAACTATCATCTTCGCATATTCTAGATGATAGTGAATTATATAATCACAGTTACTAATCAACTCCATCTACCATCTTTGCCTCATTTTCAACTCTCTTTGGGCATGTAAGTATGTCAAATTTTTATAACCCATGAATATCTCACAAGTGGCTCCATACAAATGATGTCTCCAATCTTTAAAGTAAACACTATAGCAGCCAACTCTAAGTTATGAGTAGGGTAATTTCTATCATGAATCTTCAATTGCCTAGAAGTATGAGCCACAGCTTTCCTATATTACACATATCCCAATCATTGATGTTACGCATCACTATATACCACAAATCCTTCATCACCAGAAGAAAACACCAATACTAGAGCTATAGTCCTTTACTAATTGGAAAGTTTTCTCGCACTTTTCTTACCATACAAATCTCACATCTTCCTTGGTTAATCTATTTAATAGTATTACAATAATAGAAAAATTCTGAAAGAATCTTCTATAATAGTTAGCTAACCCCAAGAAGATTTTAATCTCAGTCACATTAGTTGGTCTCTCCCAACTTAACATTGTCTCTACCTTTTGTTAATCAACTGCTATGCTATTTCCCGATATTACATGTTCCAAGAAGGTTATTTCATTCAGTCAACACTCATACTTAGAGAACTTTGCATATAATTTCCCTCTCCTCAGAAAATCCAACACACTGTCTAATGTTTCACATGTTGTTCTTCCTCATTAGATTATATCAGAAAATCAAATACAACCATAAACTTGTTAAGATATAGTTAAAACACTCTATTCATCAAGCCCATGAATATTTTTAGAACATTAGTTAATCCAAATGACATCACAAAAAGCTTATGAGCATAACGTGTCCTAAAAGCATTCTTAGGCACGTCTTCCTTCTCTATCCTCAATTGGTGATAACATGATCTTTTGTTTATCTTAGAAAATACTCTCACTCCTTGCACTACTCAAACAATTTATTTATCATAGGAAAAAGGTATTTCTTCTTATTCAACTATCTGTAGTCTATACACACTATTATCGTTCCATCTTCCTTCTTCACGAACAACATAGGGCTCCCCAAATACATTAGGTCCAATAAATTGTTTGTCTAAAAATTCTTGAAATTTCAACTCTTTTAACTCAATGAGTGTCACTCTGAATGGTGCTATAGATATATGTGATGAACCTGATATCACATCAATAGAGAATTAAATCTCCCTACTGGGAGGCAACCTAGACAACTCATCACGAAACACATCATGCAAATCTTTCACTACCAAAATTTCTTCTAGCTCCCTATTTTCCTTTCTAGAATCCATTGTGTATGCCAAATACTCCTCATATCCTTTCTTCATCCATCTGTTAATAGTCAGAGTAAAATAAGATAGTTTGATAGTATTTTATGTTCTCTCTGAAAGTTACACTCCTCATGTCCATATCTTGAACACTACCTTCTTTCTGGAAAAATCAACCCAATCATAATACGTCGACAACAAATTCATTCTCAAAATTAAATGAAATTATATCATATTCAAAGATAATAAATCAGCTTCAGATTCTCTATCATTGATACGAATCACACAACCTATATAAACATTTATGATTATCACTCTATCATTAGTGGGAACTTCAACAAAAAATATTTTGCATCCAAGGACGAATATATACTTCAATAGACTTCATATGAATACTGGATGCAAAAGAATGGGTTGCACTAAGATCAACCAACATTGATATATCCACCTTCTCTATGTACAAAACACCTCAAATTAGAACGATTCTGGGATAAATATCTTATCCAAATACATTTATAACAAACTTTTGTCTCTCAATCATACATCAAATTACCACTTTCCTTTGGTGGCATACTTACTTCCTCTGCCATGACTCCTAATTCCCATAACTTGTCTCCCAAATCTAAGGGTCCCACCGATAGTATTCTAAGCTATAGAAGTAGCAGATCCTACTTGCCTCTGACTCTATACTACAGTTTCTTGTGACAAAGAATGCCTCATCTGGGTGGTCTCCCACCTTGCACACTCATACTGGTACCACCTCTGGGTTCTCCAAATCTAGACCTCTTCCACTGATTCCTCCTACCTGTAATTTCCACCACATCCTTCTCAATTGGAAGTGTTATATTTGCTAACATAACATAATTCATATACCTTATGTAAGATAGTTTTGATCAAATCTTAAAACATAGTTCATCTATGAACCTCATACACTTCTTCTCCTCTAAGTCTACCATTTCGGGTACAAATCTCGACAAAGCCACCAATCTTCTATCACACTTAGTCATAGTCAATACATTTATCCCAAATAAATAAAATCTCTATTTTGTTGGGCTATAGATGTATAAGGAAAGTATCTATCAAGAAAAACCTCCTTAAACAAATCCAGGTTAAGGGTTTATCAACTTCTGCACTTACCTTGGGAAGAATATCCTCTATAATTCCAAAACTTCTCATTCTAACTCAAATGAAGCAAAAGCAACCATCTGCCTGTCAGTCATTGGTAAAATACCAAATACTCCTTCTACCTATTTCTCCCAAAACTCAGGCTTAAAAGGATTTATAGATCCTTTAAACAACAAGACATTCAGCTTAATTATATCTCCCTGTATCTCATGCATAAACTCACTTTTCCCCCTTTTTAAATGTCTACCATTATTGGATTAACAACCTCAGGCACTGCTCTAGCCTATTCATCGGGTCTATGTTATAGGCTACCAACTCTATCATCTATTACATTCATTTCTCAAGAGCATGTGTAAGAGCTTATCTTAACTCATCTCTTTCAACTTCAGATCCTCTCATACCCTTACCAATATCAATTATATTACTAATATCAATCATACTATCAACACATTCCCTTCTAGTAACTACAGATTCAGACTCAACCTCAACTTGTCAAAAATATTGGGGGCTTACAACGCCCTTTCAAATCAACAACTCTAACTCTAGCTCTAGCACGTCCACATGTCATCCTCAGACTGTTCATTAAAATATAATTTATTTTAATCTTCCACTATATTTCTTTTTATGCAGTCTATAGAATCATAAAACCTAATGCTCTAATACCAAAATTATAACGAGCCATCCTGGGTTGGCCACCCCCGAGACAGTGTCATCACATTTTGAAAATCCCAGCATGACACATATATGCAACCATAAAAAATAATACTAATAATTTTTTTTTACTGTAACCCTCAACAGGGGAGATACATCAATCTGATATTAACTTAAACATAATATACAACGTAAAATGCATGAATATTTACAAATAAATTTCTATTTTATTTTCTCCCTAGTCTGAGGATGTTGACACGTACGTGACTTACTAGACAATAATTTCGTCTGAATCTCAACTCACTAAACTATTTGTCATGCTTGCTACTTGAAATCGTTGTACAATGAGGGGTGAGCTTCACAAGCTCAGTGAATTAAATTTACTAAAAGTACTCAATTTGTATAAATGGTCTTTCAATATTTAATCATTTCTATCTCATACAACCTGATACTAGCATTCTACTATCACTACACATGTTATAAGATCCATTCTCTATCAATCTCTTTTTCTTATTTATTGGTTCACCTTAAGACCATCAATTATCTCATAATTACCTCATAATATGGTTCACATCATAAAGTCTACCATTTAGATGATTCTTATCGTATCATACTTCTCTGTTTCTTTCTTACCATAACTATCTATCTCTGTGGGACTTATTCATCTATAAATAAATTCACAATAACACACAACACATCAGCATTTCAGTAATGCAATCAATAATTAAAATAGAGTCAATACATAAATTATTATTAGGGAACGTCTTCCCATATGTCGACATGTTTTTATTATCTTAGACCGGCTGCCTTCCTAGTTCTTTTCTTTATAGCTTATCTCAGCTGTCACAGATTTATTTCCAGAATATACCAGCTATCACGGTTTTTCAATTAGACTGGGTCCTTCCTGGTTCTTTCGGTTCTTTTATTTAATTCATCTGCATATGAACAATGATATGAAATACAATATGAATTCAAAATATTTATATTTAGCTATCCTGTCTTTCCTCAAATTATTATAAAAAAATTATACTAAATTCCTCTCATCATAAATCACATTAAATCATCCATCTTTGCTTGTCAAGATCCATTAAATTTCATCTCCTCATAATTCATATCGAAACATCAACCATAGCTCAACAAGAATTTCACTTATCGCTTTTATTATTAAATCAACTTATTATTTTAATAATATTTCTTTGCACATAATAATTTACTACATGTCCAATATTCATATCATACCTATCAATTAAATTTTATCTACCACCAAAACATAAGCTAATAATTTATTTTAATATTATCACTAGATATTTGATTTTTATTTAGATTACTAGAAGTAAATCTAACTCACCACGTAGCACTTAAAGCTACCGGTGGATCACCTTCTTGCGTTTCTCGTTCTTCTCAGAAATTTCTCCCTGTTTCTGATTGTCAACACCTTCTGTTTTTTTTATAGCTTCTCGTGATTCTCTAAGAAATTCCATAGTAAACCCCTTCAAAATTTGACTATTTTAACCTTTCTTTCGGTCCCCAAGTGTTGGAAATAGAGTGATTTAAAGGAAACTAAACGAAATTTGGTTAAGTATATTTTATGTTTTACGTGTTATATATATATATATATATATATAAAAGAAAACTATTGAAAATTTTCGGCAGCCTCCATTTGCTCCACGAAATGTGCATGTGTCAAACATGCACATTTCTTCTTCCCTGGCTGCCACGAGAAGCCAAGGTGGAAGGCATGCATTGAACTTGAATAAACTTGGTAGTAGCTACCACGTTTTGCCTTCTTTTTTTTTTGAAAACTTTTTTTTTTCTTTTTCCTTTTCTTCTTATCTCCAAAAATCTAGACACATCCAGAAATTTTTTTAAAAAGAATTATTTTATTCAATACTAAATCCTTCACGTAAATATATTATTTTAATTTTAGGTCATATTTATTAAATTACTTCTTTACCCTTACTTTACGATTACGGGTATTACACTATAGTCTATACACAATCTCATCATTTTATCTTTCTTCTTCACAACAATATAAAGACTCTCCAAACACATTAAGTCAGATAAATTGTTTATCTAACAATTCTTAAAGTTGAACCTTCAGTTCTCTCAATTCAACAGGTCTTATTCTGTAGAGTGCTACTAAAATAGGTTCAGAAACCAGAATCATATCCATAAAAACTCAATCTCTCTGCTAGGAGGTAAATTAGATAACTCATCAAGAAATACATTAGAATAATCTTTCACCACTACGATTTCTTCTAACTTATTATTTTCCTTTTTAGAATCCATTATATATGCTAAATACTCCTCACAAACCTTCTTCAATCATTAACTAGTAGTTAGAGCAAAATAAGATAGTTCGAGAGTATCTTATGTTCTCCCTAACAGTTAAACTCCTCATGTCCATATTTTGAACACTACATTCTTTCTAAAACAATCAACCATATTCAAAGATAATAAATCAGCTTCAGATTCTCTATCACTGATACGAATCACACAACCCTTGTAAGCATTTATGATTATCACTCTATCTCTAGTGGGAACTTCAGCAATACTATTATGCATCAAATGATTAATACATGCATCAATAAACTTCATAAATACATTGGATGCAAAAGAATGGGGTGCATCAAGATCAACCAACATTGTTATGTCCACCATTTCAACATATAAAACACCTCAAATTAGGACAATTCTGGGATGAATATCTTATTTGATTACCTCTATAACACATTCTAGTCTTTTTATCACATTACCACATCATCTAGGTAATACACTCCCCCTCTACTATAACTTCCAATTCCCATAACTTGTCTCTCAATCTAGGGGTCCCACCAATATTCCTTTGAGCTACAAAAATAATAGATCCTGCTTACCTCTGGCTCTGTATTACAGTTCCCTGTAATAAGGAACGCCCACTCTGGGGTGGTCTCTCAACCTTTATACTCATACTACCACTACCTCTAGACCCTTCATGTCTAATCCTCTTTAACCACTATTTCTCTTTCCCTTAAACTCCATCACATCTTTCTCAATCTGAAGTGCTATATCCACAAACCTGGCATAATTCATATGCCTCATATAAGATAGTTTTGATCAAATCTTAAAATAAAATCCATCTAGGAACTTCTTACACTTCTTCTCCTATATGTCTACCATTTTCGATACGACCATTGACAAGACCACAAATCTGCTATCATACTAAGCCACAATCAATGCATTTTTACCTGAAATAAATGAAATCTCTCTTCTATTGGGCTCTAAAAGTATATGAGTAATATTTATAAAAAAAACAAGCCTCCTTAAACTTATTCCAAGTTAAGGGTCTCTCAACATATACATTTACCCTGTGAAGAGTATCCTCCCACCATTCTAAATCTTCTTCTTTTAACTTAAATGAAGCAAATGCAATCCTCTACCTATCAGTCACTGGTAAAATACCAAATAATCTCTCTACATGTTTTACCCATAGTTCAGGCTCAAAAGGATTCATAAATCCTTTAAACAACAAAGCATTCAACTTAATATATCTAACAAAACAATCTCCATGCATCTCGTGCATAAACTCACCTTTCCTCTTTTGAACGTTTACCATTACTAGATTTACAACAACCTTAGGCACTGCTCTAGCCTGTTCATCAAGTCTATGCTATAGACTATCAACTTTATAATTTGTTACATTCATTTTCTCAAGAGCATATGTAAGAGCTTATCTTAGCTTATCTTTTTCAACTTCAGATTTTCTCACACCTCTATTGATATCAATTATATTGTCAACACATTCCATTTCAAGAACTACAAACTCAGACTCAACTTCCATCTTAACCTTAGTTCATTTAAAAATTGGAGCCTACCATGCCCTCTCAAGTCAACAGCTCTAATTCTAACTCTAACACGTCTATATGTCATCCTCAGACTATTCATTAGAATATAATTTGTTTTAATCTTTCACTTTCTTACTTTTTATACAGTCTACAGAATCATAAAACCTAATGCTCTGATACCAAAATTATAACGATCCATCTCGAGTTGGCCACCCCCGAGATGGTGTTGTCATATTTTGAAAATCTCAGCACGACACATATATGTAACAATAAAAACATAGCAACTGTAATTATTTACATCGATCTTCAACTCTTAATAGGGGAGATACATCATTTAAATCTCAATTTAAATATTTTCTACAACATAATATGCATGAATATTTACAAATAAATTTTTATTTTCTCATTAGTCTGAGGATGTGGACCACGTGGCTTACAGATAATGACTCCGTCTGAATCTCAGTTCACCAACTATATGTCCTGCCTGCTACTTGAAATCTTTTAACATTGAGGAATGAGCTTCACAAGCTCAGTAAATTAAATTTACTAGAAGTATTCAATTTGCATAAATAATCTTTTAATATTCAATCATTTATATCTCATATACTTTGATAATAGCATTCTATTATCACTATTCATATCATAACTCCCATTCTCTTCAATTTCTTCTTCTCATATATTTATTCACCTTGAGACCATCAATTATATCTCATAATTACCTCATTATGAGGTTCATAGCATATAGTCTATCACTCAGATAGTTCTTATCATATCATACTTTTATATTTCTTTCCCACTGTATCTGTCTCTCTGTAAGACTCATTCATTTATTAATAATTTTATAATCAAGAACAACACTTTAGCATTGCAGTAATAAAATCAATATTTAAAACAGATGCAATGCATGAATTATTAATTGGGAACTTCTTCCCATATGTCGAAGTATTTTTATCTTAGACCGGCTACCTTCCCGGTTATTTTATCACCAGCATATACCGGCTGTCACGGTTTTCTTTTCTCACCAGCATATACTGGCTGTCACGATTTTTCATTTATCACCAGCATATACCGACTGTCACAGTTTCATTTCTCACCAGCATATACTGGCTGTCATGGTTTTTCATTTATCACCAGCATATTTCGGCTGTCACGGTTTTGATTTCTCACTAGCATATACTGACTATCACGGTTTTTTATTTCTCACCAGTATATACCGATTGTCATGGTTTTTCATTTCATGTATATGCATATGAACAATAATATGAAATATGAATATGAACAATAATATAAAAACACACATATATTCAGAAATTTAAATTCGTTATTATGTTTCTTCTCAAATTATTATTTGATCAATTTCACTATTTTCTTCTCATCATATATCATCTTAAATCAGCATCCATAGTCCGTCAAGAATTTCACTTATCACCGAAACATAAGTTAATAATATATTCAAATATTATCATTATATATTCATATTTATATTGATTACTTAAAGTAAATCTAACTCACCATGTAGCACTTAGAGCTACCCGTGGATCACCTCTTTGTTTTTCCTGCTCCTTTTAGCAATTTCCCCCGGTTTCTGATCATCAACACCTGACATAATATTTATACTAAAATTTATAATTTATTCTTCAATTCCTTTATAATTCACACCCTTTGAAAATTCTCACAATGAATTATGAGAATTTAATGTATGCTAAATTTCAAAAATAAACTTCACGTTATTACCTTATATTTTTCTTAGAGCTTCCCGTAACTCTCTATAAAATTCTCCCATAAACCCCTTCAAAATTTTACTCTTTCAATCTTTCTTTAGGTCCCCAAGTGTTTAAAGAAATAGAGTAGTTTGAATTAAAGAAGGAAGAAAAACAAACAGGATTTGGTAAGTATGATTAAAATAAAGTAAAAAGTGTGTGTGTGTGTGCGCGCATGTATATATATATATATATATATATATATATATATATATATAAAATTTAGTGTCCACCGTTTGCATGTAGCTGAGCTGCTTAACATGCAGCATTTGGAATTGTAAATGGCAACACAGTGTTGCACCCTCTTTTTTTTTTTTCTTTTTCTTCTTTTCCTTATCCACGTTGGACCTTCCATTTTTTTTTCTTTTTCTTATCTTATTGCACTTGGATGTTCCTTCTGTCCATTTTTTTAAAAGAATTATTTTTTTCAAAAATAAATTTTTCATATTTATTATTTTAATTCCATGTCATAACAATCGAAATACTTCTTTACCGTTACTTTAAAAATAGGGGTATTACAACTATCCATGTTTCTTAGCTCCTATAATTGAATAAGGTCACATAGTTTACCAACCTCTAGCCATAATAGAAGATAGAAAAATATGGAAGAAAGAAAATTGGATTATGCAATGGTTGATACAATGGGAAGGACTGCCAGTTAAGGAAGCAACATGGGAAATAGCTCCAGACTTCAACAAAAACTTTCCTCAATTTCATCTTTAAGACAAGTTGTTTATCAAAGGGGGGAAGTATTTCAAGTTAACAGCTACTATTGCCAGTAAACCTACAAAGTACCTAAATGGGCAGTGAGAAATGAATTGATTTATTAGAAGAAAAATTGTATTTGAGTTCTCAATATGTAGTTAAAAATAAGCTATTATAGGAGTATTATTCCTCCCCTATAGGAGGGCATACTGGAATTCAAAGGACCTATGCTAGATTATCTACAAGTTTCAATTAGAAACATATGAGGAAAAAAGTAGTTAACTTTGTCCAATAATGCTTGATTTTCCAATAGACTAAAGTTTTTAATCATACTCCTTATGGTTTTTTACAACCTTTTCCTATACCTGAATAGATATGGGAAGACACCACAATGTACTTCATTACACATTTACCTCATACTCATGGGTTCATAGAAATTTTGGTAGTAGCTGATAGACTATCCAAATTTGTTCATTTTGGTTGTCTTTTAAAGCATTATAATTCTGTTAAGGTGGCTAGTCTCTTTGTGAACATGGTATGTAAACTACATGATTTTCCCAAGACCATTATATCAGACAAGGATTTAGTGTTCATGAGTTCATTCTAGACAGAGTTGTTTAGGTTGCAAGGAACAATTATGAATATGAGTAGTGCTTACCATCCTCTGAATGATGATCAAACTGAGGTGGTTAGCAAATCACTAAAGTAGTACTTAAGATGTTTTGTGAGTGATAGCCCTGGGAGATAGCCTAAAATATTATCTTGTATCCTTTTGAAGTGCTTTTTAGTAGGAAACCTCCTAACTTTGCATCATATTCAAGGGGATAGAGTAGCTTAGCTAGTATTAATCAAGACTTGGGGGACAGAACTGGAATTCTTCAACTACTTAAGCACTATCTACAAAAGGCTCAAGCCCAAATGAAAGTCACAGCTGATAAAAATAACAATGGTTAGTCTTTTAAGGTTAGTGACTTAGTTCTGGTTAGAAAAGTTTATGTAACCACTAGACAATCTGACAAGTTCGAGAAAAAATTCTTTGGACCTTTCCCTATTATCAAACAGATTGACAAAGTTACTTATAGACTACAGCTTCCGCATGATGCAGAGATACATCATGTTTTTCATGTATCACTCCTAAAAGGATATAAAGGACCAAAGGAAAGAATTTCACCATGTACTCTACCTGCATGTATTGAGGAGGGTAATCCAATTTTCAAACCCGTAGCTGTAGTAGGGGAGAGACAAATTTTGAAGATAGGTAACTGGATCCTTCAAAGGTTGATTCAGTGGTAGGGTCTTCCTTCAGAAAAGGCTACATAGAAGTTTGCTTCTGAATTTAAAAGGAACTTTCTAGATTTCCACCTTGAGAACAAGATGGCTGTGAATATGGGAAATATTGATGCAATTGTGGATAAAGAAAATAGAAAAGACCTTCAAAGCTTGGATGATGGAGCATAATGGAATGATGTAGTAGAATATAATGATGCAGCAGGAGTAGATAGGGATGTAAGGGCAATTGTTTTAAGGCCTAGAAGATCACTAAGGATTCAGGGATTACAATAACAACAACTAGATAGACTAGACAGGGAAGAGACTAAAGAAAAGTACAAGAAGAAGTCAGTTATTTAGTTATAAAGATGTTAGTGTCAAAACAGATTATAACAACTTGTGTAACTACCAATTAACTAGAAAATTAGTCACTAACTAGTATAAAAAGAGTTGTATTGAGGAAGACATATTCATTGAATAAAAATCCAAAAAGTCTCTCCTTTCTTTTAGTTATAACTCTTGTAACATTCTTGGAGTTTAAGCTTGAACTCAAATCAAGCTATTTACTGAGTTAGGAAAGGCATCAGTAAACTGCAAAAATCAATTTATGGATTAAAGTAAACTTATCGGAGTTGGAACATCTGATTTAATGAGGCAATCAAAACGTTTGGTTTTCTATAAAAAAAAAAAAAAAAAGTGGATGAACCGTGTGTGTACAAGAAGACTAGTGGAACTGCACTTACATATTGTATATTGATGAGATACTACTCATTGGGAATGATGTAGTTATGTTACAATTAGTCAAAGTCTAACTTTCAAGAAACTTTTCAATGAAAGATTTTGGAGAAGCATTATATATTCTGGGAATAAAGGTTTATAGAGATAGATATAGAGGGATACATGGCTTGTCCTAATCTACATACATATGGAAAACTCCAAGGGATGATTTGTACCTTTCTGGTATAGAGTACATTTCTCTAAGCAGATCTATCCAAAGACACCTGAAGAGAGAGAGAGAGAGAGAGAGAGATAGAGAGAGAAAGACAGAGAGAACATGACTCAAATTTCCTATGCTTCGGCAATAGGAACTCTTATGTAAGCTATGCTATGTACTAGGCCTGATGTCAATCATGTGACAAGTGTTACTAGCAGATATCAGTTTAATCTGGGTTTGGAACACTAGGTTGCTGTGAAGAACTTTCTTAAGTACTTAAGAAGGACAGAAGATTTGTTAATCATATATGGAGGAGGTGACTTAAAATTGGAAAGGTCTACTGATTCAGACTTTCAGTCTGATGTGGATGATAACAAGTCCATTTTTGGGCTTGTGCTCACCTTGAATGGTGGAACAGTGAGCTGAAAGAGTTGTAAGCAAGTTACAACTAGAGATTCTACCATTAAGGTTGAATGTATATTGTTGCATCTAGGGCTATAAATGATATAGTAGTTTGGATGAAAATTTCATCATCGAGCTTGTTGTTCCTAACATTAAGTTCACAGTACCTTGTACTGTGATAGTAATGGGTGATAGCTCAAGCCTAGGAACTAAGGTCTCATCAAAAATCCTAGAACATTGAGTAGCTCATCCAGCTGATTAGTGTAATCATTGGAGGAGGTGACGTAAGCATACAAAAGGTTGCGTTAGCAGATAACATAAAAAAAATCCTAAGTAATTGAGTATAATGAGTTTTATATGGAGGTATGTGACTGTACTATAAAGGATCTATCACTCCTAAGTAAAAGTAGAGAATTTCCTATGTGATCTACTAAAATATAATTCAGGAAATTCTTTGGCCAAGACAAGGTGAGAATTAGAAAGGAGTTTCTAATTCCACTATAAGAATTAAATAGGAAATTCTTTGGCCCATCCCGAGTTGGCCACCCTCGAGACGGTATCATCACATTTTGAAATCCCAGCACGACACATATATGCAACAAGAAAAAAAATATACATCAACTAAATGTGTGTGTGTATGTGTGTATATATATATATATATATATATTTACACACACATAAATCCTCAACCTTTAACAGGGGAGTTACATTATTAAAATTTTAACTGAAATAATATATACAACATATGATGCATGGATATTTACAAAAAAAAAAAAATAAATTCCCAATAGTATGAGGATGTGGACCACGTGGCTTACAGATAATAACTCAGTCTGAATCTCAGCTCATCAATCTATATGTCTTGCCCATTACCTGAAATTATTTAACAATGAGGAATGAGCTTCACAAGTTCAGTGAATTAAATTTACTAGAAGTACTCGATTATATACTTCCAGTCACATTTTATAATTTTTTTTTGAACTTACCAATATAAATCATATATTTCTTCACAGATAATCATTCAATCTTTCAAATAATCTTCCCATATTTATTTATCTATTATCTCATATACATCAATAATAATATCCTATTACAATTTCAACCATTTATCAATCTCATCTTAAATTAATCATCAAACATATCAATTTTTCTTCTTATATATTTAATCATCTTGAGAATATCAATTTAACATCATTATTTACCTCGTTATGAGGTTCACAACATATAATCAATTAAACAAATCAATTTTTATCATATCTTACTGTCATATTTCTTTCTCACCAAATATGTCTCTTTGTGAGACTGATTTGTTTATCGATCATAACCTAATCAAGACTGATGCTTTAGTATCTCAATCAATAAAAATCAATAATTAAAATAAATGCAATGCATGAATTTAAACTATCTTTCTTTCTTTCTCATCAAATCATTTCATAGTATCATCTGAGAACGTCTTCCCACATGTCAACATGTTTCAGCCAGACTAGTTGCCTTCCTAGTCTTTTCGGCTAGACCGGCTACCTTCCTGGTCTAGCTGAAAATAAAAGAACCTAGAAGGCAGTAGGTCTATCTGAAAATAAAAGAATCGACCCATCTCGGGTTGGGTCGTTACAACTAACTCTCTTGAAACCTATATTTATACCCTTCAAATAACTTGCTCTCCAAGTTACTTGCTCATTAAAGTAACTTGTTCTTCGCAAAAAGTAACTTTGGAACCCACACCAAAAGCTATGAGCTAAAAAAACCCAACATCAATCAAGCTATCGAAACCCATGGACCGGGTTCGCCTCCACTTGATCCAAACCTCCAAAATTTCAATCTAGCCTTGTATTCTGCTTAATCAGATCCCAACAATCCTCTACCTAGGCTTAAAATCTGATTTTCAATAACAAATATGTCTTGGTTCTTCACCGCACAAATTCTCTGAATTTTTTCCATTATTAGAACCTCTCTCTAATACCATTTTTTTGGAATCTGTAACCCCAAAAAACAACGTAATCAAAATAGAAAAAATAAATAGAAAAATAAATACAAGAACTTTAACGTTGTTCGATACAACTCTTTGACTATGTCTACGAGTCAGTCATTATTCCACTTCTTTTGCAATTTTGGAATGGAGGAAAGCTGCTAAAAATCACTACACCATAATATACAATTTTTTAGAAAAAACCATGTGAAAATTCTTCTCAAATAGTATGCAATTTTTTTAAGACAAAATCATGTGAAAACTCTTCCCAATCTCATAACCCAAACCCTAATATACCCAATGTTCACTTAACCCTTGAATCCTTGTAAAACCCATTCTTTATAAGTTATATTAGTGTTTGGTTTGCTACTCTCTACATCTGGCCAACTATCCCAACTTCAAAAATAAGATGATGGACTATCTCTCTTGATGTCCATATTTATAGCATTCAAATAATTTTCCCACCAAGTTGCTTGCTCTCCAAGTTGCATGCTCATTAAAGTAACTTGTTCTTCACACCAAGTAATTTTGGAACCCACACCAAAAAATATGAGCAAAAAAATCCTAACACTGATCAAGCCATCTAACCTCATGGGTCAGGCTCGCCTCCAACCGATCTAAACCTCCAAAGTTTTAATCGGGCTTCCTATTTCGCCTACTCATATTTTGGGCATAATCCCAACAATCCTCCACTTAGGCTTAAAAATCCGATTTTCAATAACAAATCTGTCTTGGTTCTTCATTGCACAAATTCTCTTAATTTTATCCATTGTTTAAACGTCACTTTGATACCACTTACTGAGAATCTGCCACCTTAAAAACCAACACAATCACAATAGCAAAAATAGAGAGAAAAATAAACACAAGAATTTTAACGTTGTTCGACACAACTTTTTGCCTATATCCATGAGTCAATCACTATTTCAATTCTTTTACAACTTTTGGATGGACTAAACCTGCTATGATTCACTACACCATAATACACAAATTTTCTAGATAAAATTAATTGAAATTTCTTTCCAAACAGTACACAATTTTTCTAGATAAAACTGTGTGAAAACGTTTCCTAATTTCACAACTCAAACCCTAATACACCCAATGTTCATACAACCCTTAGATCCCTGTAAAACCCATTTATAAGTTATATTGATGTTTGATTTGCTATACTCTACATCTGACCAACTATTCTTGCTTTAAGAATAGTGCGAGGGACTATCTCTCTTGATGCCTATATTTATAACCTTCAAATAACTTGCTCGCCAAGTTGCTTGCTCATCAAAGTAACTTGTTCTTCACACCAAGTAACTTTGGAACCCACACAAAAAAAAAATGAGCCAAAAAAATCCCAATATCGATCAAGCTGTCTAGCTCTTTGGACTGGGTTTGCCCCCACCTGATGAAAACCTCTAAAGTTTCAATCGAATCTTCTATACCACTTAATAAGATTTTGGACATATTCCCAACAGACAACGGTGAAGCAAACCACACTTTTCTAGGAAGATGACCTTGAATAAAGAGATGATTAATGTTCTCAACCTCCTCTCCACACCATGGACAAAGAAAGTTACAATTCATGGATCACTTGGCTAATTTCTCACCCACTGGGATAGCACCCACAAACAACTTTCATATGAAGATCAAAACTTTGAAAGGAATCTTCAACTTCCATAATTTCCTCCAAAATTTACCTGGAAACACTGCAATTCTCCGGTGATTACTGATATTAACTTTACTAGAAACCTCATATCCCATTTTTACAGTATACTTTACCCTCAAATCTGATGCCATATTAGTTAGATTGGATTCTATTGTAAAAGGGTCAACATTCACCACCATCATTTCATCTCTATCAGTCCTTGCAGTAGTATAGGTGCCCTACTCAAAATTAGATTGGTTGAATACTTGGGTGAGAAGTCTCTTCTAGAGAGTATACCTTTCCATATCTAAAAGTCTGTATTGCCTTGTTGGAAAGTCCATATATTCTAATTTTGCAAATACTTATCTTGAAGAGCTTTGATAATGGGAGAATGTATTTTGTGGTAAAATCATCATGCTTTCTTTGCAAGCAATGCATTGTTCATGTTTCTGAATACTTAAATTACAAGCCCTCCCTTTATCTTTGGTAGCTACAAATACCAAAGATAATGGGAGTGTCCCCTATGGTGAATTCGCCATGCCTGCTTTGCAAGCAATGCATTATTCATGTTTCTGAATCCTTAAATTCCAAGCCTTCCATTTATCTTTGGTAGTTGCATCACCTCTTTGGCCACCATGTGAAGCTTTTTTATCTCTTTCCCATTGTTCCCACCATAAATTAAGAACCAGTTGATCCAATTTGTCATATATATATATATTAGGGGAATTTAATACAACTCATTTAAAAAAGGGGCAATGAAGCCAAAGTGGATTTTATAAGAGTCAAGCCCCCAGCTTGTGAAAGCAATTTTGATTTCCATCCTGCCATTTTAATCGCAATTTTGTGCACCAATTTCATGAATGTATTTTTCTTGTGACAAATGAAATTCATTTCAATTACGATTCTATTACGACACATTAGGGCTAAACAACCTAACCAATCGCAATAACTGTTCAAGAGGTTGAAAAGGTGGGAAGGTAGTTGCTTATTGACTTGAAAGAAACAAAAGCAATCATCAACATAGAGCAGATGTGAGATACTTGGCGCTTGTCGATTGAGTGTAACTCCTTTAATTAATTTTTATTGTTCAACTTGGTTCAACAAACAAGATAGAAAGTTGCTGCAAAAAATGAAGATATATGGAGAGAGTAGATCTCCCTGTCTAATTCCTTTGCATGGTTTGAAAGGAAGACTTTGATTGCCATTAATGAAGATCTAATAAGAAACTGTTGTGACACATTCCATTATGCAATTGATCCAATGTTGGTTGAAACCATATTTCTTGAGCATCAACTTGATGAAGTCCCAAGACAACCTATTATAGGCTTTGCTCATATCGAGCTTAAAAACGACAAAACCCTTTTTTCTTTTTTAGTCTCTTTAATATTCTAAAACAATTCATTTTCAAGGATCACATTATCTTAGATTAGTCCCCCTCCCACGAAAGCATTTTGAAAGGGTGAGATAAGACTACCTTAAGCTTGTTAACCAACACCTTTGAGATGATTTTATATGCGACATTGCATAGGGTTATCGATCTGTAATCCATTATGGTACTAGGGCTTTTCATTTATGGAATGAGAGCAATTAATGTTTGATTGAGTTCCTTGAGGAGGTGCTCTGACTATAGGAAGGACAGAGCGCTTTTGATTACCGATTGTCCAACAATATCCCAATACCTATGTTAGAAAATACCCGGAATTCCATCTATACGAAGAGCTTCTAACCCATTAATCTGTTTAACAGCTTCTATAACTTCTTCCCTTGTAAACGAGCGATCCAGTTATTGCTTTTTGGGACTGAGTTAGAGAAGGACAGTTGATATGTGCCAACAGGTTTTCAATTTATTCAACCAAAACCCCTGACTCATCATATTAATTTAATCCATTTATGGTGTTCCATGAAAATTTTCATTATTAAATCCCGATCCTCAGTAGTATTTCCCTCATCATCACTTATTAAGGATATCTTATTCTTCATCCTTCTCTTTTGAAGCAACTTGATGGAATAATTTGGTATTTCTGTCACCTATGCGAATCCAATTTGTATGAGCTCTTTGAGCCCAATACATATATTGGTAGTCAAGCAATTTATTCAGCTGGCCCTATAAAGCATACTCCTTGTTAAACACCTCAGTTAAAGTTGTTGGGTTATTCCTTTCATTTGTAAAGACATTTTACAAATCTCCAATTTATGTTTGAATGCTTTAAATTTGAGAATCCAAGTTCCCAATAGTTGATTGACTCCATGGAACCAATGAATGTTTCAACATTTTTAGTTTAGATATAAATTTATAGCTATCTGATCCTGTGACCTGACTCTGCTAGAACTGGGCAATCATTTTCTTACAATCTGGATGCTCGGTCCACATCAATTTAAATCTGAAAATGACAATTCCCAGTCTTTCTAGAAGATTAGCTTCATTCGTATTGATAACAAGCATTCCATGATTATATACTGTAATTGGAATAGCATGTAAAGATTTATTTGGTAAGTAATGGTATCATTCAGCATTCCTATAAGCTCTATCAAGCTTTTCCAAAACCAACCAATTGTCATCCCTCTTACTTGACCATGTGAAATATTTTCCTGTGGATGGAATTTCAGCAAGACCAGTTTAAGATGTGAACTGTTGGAAAACATTCATACCAGGAAAAATGTGATTTTGGGATCATTTTTTATAAGGTTTAGCCACTTGATTAAAGTCCTTGAACAAGTGCTAAGGTCCTGGAAAATCAGCCATTATAACTGTAACGATCCATCCCGGGTTGGCCATCCCCGAAACGGTGTTGTCACATTTGGAAAATCCCAACACGACACATATATGCAACAATAAAAATAATACCAACTAAAATTTTTACATCAATCTTCAACCCTCAACAGGGGAGATACATCATTCTGATAATGATTTAAACATTATATACAACATAATATGCATGAATATTTACCAATAAATTTTTATTTTATTTTCTCATTAGTCTGAGAATGTGGACATGCACATGACTTACAGATAATGACTTCGTCTGAATCTCAACTCACCAAACTATTTGTCCTGCCTGCTACCTGAAATCATTGTACAATGAGGAGTGAGCTTCACAAGCTCAGTGAATTAAATTTTCTAGAAGTATTCGATTTTATACTCCCAGTTACATCTTATAATTCAATTACTTCTAAACAAATCTTTCAATATTCATTCATCTTTTTTCCTCAAATAATTCAATAACAATATTCTGTAATCACTACTCAATTTCATAATTCCCCTATTACACAATCTCTTCTTAAATTACTCATCAGACATATCAATTTTTTAATCATGTATTTAATAATCTCTAAATCCTCAATTCAGCATTATCATTTACCTCATTATGAGGTTCACAACATATAATAACTCATTCAAACAATTCCCATCATATCATATTTTCATATTTCTTCCTTAGCATATTTGTCTCTCAATGAGACTCATTTCTCTATCAATAAATTTACAATCATGAATAGCACTTTAACATCTCAAGCAATAACAATCAATATTTAAAGCAAATTCAATGCGTGAATTTAAATTTTATTATTATTGGGAACGTCTTCCTACATGTTGACATGTTTTAGCTTAGACCAGCTGCCTTCCCGGTTCTTTCATTCTCATTTAGATCGGCTGCCTTCCCGGTTCTTTTATTCTCATTTAGACCAGCTGCCCTCCCAGTTATTTTATTTTCATTTAGACCAACTGTTTTCCTGGTTCTTTTATTTTTATTTAGACCAGCTGTCTTCCCGGTTATTTTATTTCATGCATATGCATATAAATAATGATATGAATATGCATATGAATAATAAAATAAAAACAAGCATGTATTCAGACAAATAAATTAGCTATCGCGATTATTCTCAAATTATTATTTGAAAAATTCCACTAAATTCTTCTCCTCATAAATCATATCAAATCATCAACCATAGCTCGTCAAGAATTTCATTTATCACATTTATTATTAAATTGACTCATTATTCTAATAATATTACTTTCATGTAATAGTTTTCTACACATCCATTATTCCTATCATACCTATCAACCAATTTTTCATCTACCACCAAAGCATAAGTTAATAATTTATTCTAATAATATCACTATATATTTCATATTTATCTTGATTACTTAAAGTAAATCTAACTCACCACGAACCACTTAGAGCTACCCATAGATCACCTTCTTGCTTTTTCTGCTCTTCTCAGTAATTTCCTCGATTGCTGATCGCCAACACATGACATAATATTTAAATTTTCCAATTTATTCTTCAATTCTTCCATAATTCACACCCTTTTAAAACTCCCACTTTGAATTATGGGAAATTTCATATATGCTAAATTTCAAAAATAAACTTTACATTATAACCTTTTGTTTTTCTTAGAGCTTCTCGTGACTCTTTATAAAATTCGCCCGTAAACCCCTTCAAAATTTTACTCCTTCAACCTTTCTTTCGGTCCCCAAGTGTTTAAAGAAAGAGAGTAATTTGAATCGTAGTTGAAGGAAAACCAAACAAGATTTGGTAAGTAATTAAAAAAATAATTAAAGTTATAAATATATATACACAAAACTTTAAACCAATACTTAGCACCTCCCCCCCCCCCCCCAATACTTTGCCACAGATTTGTAATGCTGTCTTACATCCTGTTGCCACCTTTTTTTTAGAATTGTTTTATAAAAATTAAATATTTCGCATATATATATATTATTTTAACTCCATGTCATATTTATTAAATTATTTATTTACCCTTTCTTTACGAATACGAGTATTATAGTAACCAATAATTTTGTATGCATAACATTCTTTTTAGCAACCAAATGATGATCAAACACACAAGCAACATAATAAACTAAGTTCTTTTCATACACTTTCAAGCACAAAATTTGGGGATTTTTCAATCAAAACACATGAAAAGAACCATCCCAACCTGCAACCAATCCCCCACATTTTCCCTTACAATCAACACCTACCCAGTAATCAAAACCAAAAACTTTAATCTTCTAGTAGCAGTATGGGCCTTACATTAAGTTTCAATTATGAACACAAAATTAGGCCTCTTACTTTGGGTAATTTTTTTTAAGGTGCTGAACTGCAAGATGATTACCTAACCCCTAGAGTTCCACCTTGTGGCTCTCAATGATTGGCATGAGGGCTGTTGCGGGACAACTGCCTTGAACTCATGCAAACTATCTCGACTGTTGTTGCCAAGCAGAAACTTGATAAACGATAATGAATTCAGCAAAGTATTGGTATTACTTTGATGGCCTTCAAACTAACTCTCTTGTACTTTTGGTGCTGTTACTCCACCCCTATCACCCAATTTTTTTACAGCAGTACCCATCTTGATCACTTTCCTTGGTCTCATCTCTTCCCTATCACCATCACCATTAGAATTATCTCGCCTAATTTTTAAAAATTTCCATGCCCGTGTTCCAGAATCTTGATCTTCAACACTTTCCTCTTTCCCCTCAATCTCTTCATCTTCCTTTTCACTTTCAGAGTTCTCTATTTGTCCCAGATGACTGTTATCTTATTCTTGTTCTCTAACTGCTTAGATTTCAATAGACTATCTGGAGTTCTCCCAAATATTCCTTTAACTATCCTGAAATGTTTCATTTGGGTGATATATTGAGAGCCAAAAATTCATACCTAGATCCTCATTAGTAGGTGTTGACATTGAAAAGGAAAGTATGGTTTGGTGATTACTTGTGGGTTGATTTTTCATCTCCTTCATATTGATTGCCTTTACTTCAACTATCAGTTTTTTTTTTCCTTTCCTTCTCCTATTATTAGTGTTATGATCAAAGCTGTCAGAGGATTGCTCCACATCCGCTTCCTATGCTTCCAAGATTGGTAGGAACTGTGACACCATATTTCCCTATATAAATTTAATTGCTCTAACACTTTTGATGTGTCCAAGTTCAAGGTGAAATCCACTGTATTTTGCTCAGAAGTTTCTTACTCCATCCTTCAGCGAAGAAGGTGGCAGATGTGGCAGCCGTTGAAGGAGTCTGGTCGAACAGATCGTAAGTTTTGAGATGCGTCAATGGGTTGAAGCAACTCAAAAGCTTCCGTGTAACTTAGATGTTCTTGCCACTACTCAAATAAACAATGTTAGGGCTAATATCAGGAAGCCAACTGTTGAACACTATGCTGAAGAATATTCAAAACTCATGACCACCAACTTTGAATGGTCGTACCATTTGTGTGCTAACTTTCACATCCTCTTTAAAAAGCATATGGAGTTGGAAGCATTGTTAGAATTGGTGCATACTTCACGGGGTCAGATTTATAGAACCTCAGACGAACACGGGTCCCGTTCCCTGTACATGAGTTGGGTTTGGTTTTTTACTAGGCGGTTTGGCCTTGGGCCTATGAATAGCCGTAGTTCTGTAGCAAGGCGAAAATCATAATTAGACCCTAATTAGGATGTCTTAAGTTGCTTATAAATACTCTTTATGTACTGAGCATACATTGTAATGAGAGATTTGTGAAGTTGATAATAAGAAACTTCTGGCAGGATGTAGCCCTATTCTGGGGTGAACCTGGGTAAATCTTGTCTTCTTTTTTCCTTTTGTTTATAATTTTTGTGACTGACAGGTCTTGAATCGTTCAATTGGTATCAAAGCCTTGTGTTCGAGGATTAATGATCAGAGATGTCAATTGGATCACAGATTGAAATAGAGAAGTTCAGAGGGAAGAGCTTTAAGTTATGGAAACTGAAGATTGAGGATCTATTCGTTGATAAGGATCTGTGGACGGTGATAGTCGATAAGATACCAAAGAGTACGGCATCCAAAACAGAGGCGTCGCCAGTGGTGGTTCCGACATCATCTTCAGTGACCATCATGGAGTGGAAAAAGCTTGATTGAAAGGCACGAAGTCTGATTCAGCCGTGCCTGGTCGATTATGTCCTGATAAATGTTTTTAGAGAAAAGATTGTGAAAGATTTCTGGAAGAAGCTAGAAAGCCTTTATCAAAGGAAATCTCTAGTAAACAAATTAATTCTGCGGAAGAAGTTGTACAACCTTCGGATGGCTAAGGGTGATTCTTTCTCTGTTCATCTACATGAGTTCAACACTTTGATTGGTCAATTATTGTCTATTAGTGTTAATGTGACAGATGATGATAAGGCTATTACACTGCTCTGTTCACTGCCTAATTCATGGGATAACTTGATAGTTACTATTGCTAATGGTACGACTGATATATCATTTGAGAATGTCGTGGCAGCCTTATTATCTGAGGAGATAAGGCGGCAGAGTATAGAGAACTCATCAAATGAGGCTTTATCTGGGATAAGGTAAACCTATGATAAAGACTATAAGTGGTTTGGTGATAAACCCAAGTTCAAAGGAAGATCGAAAAGTAAGGATAAATCTAGGTTGAAGTGTTGGAAGTGTATGAAGCCTAGGCATCTAAAGAAGGATTACAGAAGTAAGAGTGTGAACCCTGAAAATCAGACAGGCGAGAGATCAACTTCAGGAAATAAGGACCAGTATGATGATGATGTTGGTGACTTAAATATGGCATCCTGTTTGGCACAATCAGAACAGAGTGTTTGGATAATCGACACAAGAGCATCCTTTCACATGACACCTCATAGGGACTGGTTTTAAGAGTATGAAACCTTTGATAGGGGAAATATTTTATTAGGAGATAAATCTCCGGTGAAAATTATTGGTTATGGGAAAGTAAAGTTGAGGATGAGTGATGGGATGCTCAGAACACTTCCAAGCATGATGCATATTTCAGGTCTCAACAAGAACCTGATGTCAGTCAGCAAGATGGCAGATGGGGGAGTGAATTTTAGCTGTGACAAAAATTCATCCAAGTTGACTCATGGATTCTTAGTAATTGCATGAGATGTTCGATATGGTACGTTGTACAAGCTACTGGGAAGTATAGTACAAAGTTAGTGCAGTGGAGGTTTTATCTCTAAGAAGGCGGTTGATGATAAGGCGATGTTCTCTATGTTGTGTAATTAGAGGCTTGGGTATATCGGTGAAAAGAGACTATCTAATTTATCGTCAAAGCAGATGGTGAAGGGAGTCCCAGATTGCTCTATGGGATTTGGTTTCTGTGAGCATTATCTACATGGCAAGCAAAACCGTGTGAGTTTTAAGTCTGCTGGCACGAAGGCAAAGGATATTATGGATTTATTACATAGTGATGTATTTGGGCCAGTTTTGGTCCAATCTCTTGGAAAATCAAGGTATTATATCTCTTTCATAGATGATTTTTCAAGGTATGCATGGATTTACTTCATGAAGAGTAAAGCTGAAGCATTTGATAAGTTTCATGAGTTTAAAGCATTGGTAGAAAATCAAATGGAAAGAAAGATAAAGGTACTGAGAACAAATAATGGAGGGGAATCTTGCTCAGATAAGTTTGAGCAATTCTATGTGGAAAAAACTCAATATACACCTCAACAGAATGGGGTGGCCGAGAGACTCAATTGGTCATTCAAGGAGAAATTGAGGAGTATGTTGAGTTGTGCAGGCTTAGAGCCAGAGGTCTGGGTGGAGGTTATGGCTACAGCATGTTATCTGAAGAATAGGTCACCTACATCAGCTTTACAGGATCATACACCATTTGAAGCACTATTAAGGAAGAGGCCAAGTTTGGCTTATGTTAGGGTGCTTAGGTGTAATGCTTATATGCATGTGCCAAAAGAAAAGAGGAACAAACTTGACAGCAAATCAATGAAGTGCATTTTGATTGGTTATAAGGATGGGGTCAAGGGGTAAAAGTTATGGAATCCAGAAAACAAGAGTACAGTTTACAGCAAAGATGTTGTGTTCAAGGAAACACAAAGGGATGTGGTGGCTGTCCAAGATGTACCAAAACAGCCAAAGTAGGTTCAAATTGATCTTAGCTCAGGAGATAAAGAGTGGGAGACTACCCCATAGATTGCATCAGATACTTCAGATTTTGAGTTAGTTGGGTTTGTGCATGATATTCATGTTTCTGTTGTAGAGGATGAGGATTCAGATGCTGGCTTAGATGTCGAAATTACACCTGTCATAAGGTGATCCACACGGGTTGGGAGACCACCCATCAAGTGTTCCCCTAGTGCTTGCAGTGCATTATATGCTTTAAATATTACTAATGATGATCCTAGCACAATGAAAGAGGCAAGGACCTCGAAGGATGCAAATCTGTGGAAGGATGCTGTGAAAGAGGAGATGCAGGCACTGGACAAGAATGAAATATGGAGTCTTATGAAATTTCCTAGAGATAGGAAGGCAATTGGGTGCAAACGGGTTTTCAAGAAGAAAACAAATGCAGATGGAATGGTATAAAAGTACAAGGCATGTCTGGTTGCAAAGGGGTACTCGCAAAAAGAGGGAATTGACTATGGTGAGATATTTTCTCCGGTTGTAAAGTTGATATCTATCAGATGTGTCTTATCCATGGCAGCTGCTTATGATATAGAGGTTGAGCAATTGGATTTGAAGACAACTTTCCTTCATGGGGACTTAGAGGAGGAAATTTACCTGAAACAACCTGAAGGCTTTATGAGCAAAGGCAAAGAAGAGCTGGTTTATAAATTGAAGAAGTCTTTGTATGGATTAAAGTAGTCACCACGAATGTGGTACTAGAATTTTGATACATATTACATTTAGCTTGGGTTCACTCGCAACTATGCTGATCACTTCGTCTATATGAAAAAGGTTAGGGGTTGATTTTTCTATTTTAACCTTGTATATTGATGATTGGAAATAATAAGAAGATGATTAGCACTGTGAAGGCATTGTTGGCAAGGCAGTTTGACATGAAAGACCTAGGGGGCCAGCAAACTTTATCTTGGGCATGCAAATAAAGAGAGATCATTAAAATCAAAAACTGTGGCTAAGTTAGAAGAAGTATATTGAAGAAGTGTTGAAGAAATTCAACATATCTGATAGTAAGCTGGTAGAGACTCTCATGCCTTTGGGAACCAAGTTATCTATGAAACAATGTCAGAAGACGGAGGAAGAAGCTAAAAAAATGGCGCATGCACCTTATACTAGTGCGATTGGAAGCTGGATATACGCCATGGTGTGGACGAGACTAGATATTGCACAAATAGTGGGAGTATTGAGTAGATATATGTCTAATCTGGGAAAGAGCATTAGACTAAAGTCAAGAGAGTTCTTAGATATCTTCGTGGGACATCAGAGTTTGCATTGTATTATGAAGGTATAGGAGGTAAGAAGAACATGTCAAAGGAGGTGGCAGGGTACAGAGAACTCATCAAATGAGGCTTTATCTGGGAGAGGGCGAACCCATGATAAAGACTATAAGTGCTCTGGTGATAAACCCAAGTTCAGGGGAAGATCAAAAAGCAGGGATAAATCTAGGTTGAAGTGTTGGAAGTGTAGGAAGCCTGGCCATCTAAAGAAGGATTGCAGAAGTAAGAGTGTGAACCTTGAAAAGCGAATAGGCGAGAGATCAGCTTCAGGAAACAAGGACCAGTATGATGATGATGCTGGCGACGTAAATATGGCATCCTGTTTGGCACAATCAGATCAGAGTGTTTGGATAATCGACACAGGAGCATCCTTTCACATGACACCTCACAGGGACTGATTTTGTGAGTATGAAACCTTTGATGGGGGAAACATTTTATTAGGAGATAACTCTCCGGTGAAAATTATTGGTTATGGGAAGGAAAAGTTGAGGATGAATGATAGGATGGTCAGAACACTTCCAAGCATGATGAATATTTCAAGTCTCAGCCGGAACCTGATGTCAGTCAGCAAGATGGCAGATGGGGGGAGTGAATTTTAGCTATGGCAAAAATTCGTCCAAGATGACTTATGGATCGTTAGTAATTGCATGAGGTGTTCAGTATGGTACGTTGTACAAGCTATTGAGAAGTATAGTACAAAGTTAATGGAGTGGAGGTTTTATCTTTGAGAAAGTGACTGATGATGAGGCGATGTTCTTTATGTTGTGGCATTAGTGGCTTGGGCATATCGGTGAAAAGGGACTATCTAATTTATTCCTCAAAGCAGATGATGAAGAGAGTCCCATAGTGCTCAATGGGATTCGATTTCTATGAGCATTATCTACATAGAAAGCAGAACCGTGTGAATTTTAAGTTCACTGGCACGAGGGCAAAGGTTATTCTGGATTTAATACGTAGTGATGTGTTTAGGCCAGTTCCGGTCCAATCTCTTGAAAAATCAAGGTATTATGTCTCTTTCATTGATGATTTTTCAAGGTATGCATGGATTTACGTAATGAAGAGTAAAGCTAAATCATTTGATAAGTTTTGTGAGTTTAAAGCATTGGTAGAAAATCATATGGAAAGAAAGATAAAGGTACTGAGTGATGAGTGCCAAATATTGCATATTTTGGTCACTTAATTTACATTTTTTAGCTTAGTAATTTGTTACTTTGAGAAGTTTTCGTTGTTTTTCCAGTTTACAAGCGCTAGGAAAGGAGTTTCACTAAAATTGCTAGAATTGTCTGTACAGATCAGTCATTTTTGTGGATTTTACTGTACTGATTCAGGAAGAACCAGGAGATAAGCTATATATGTTTGGAAAGATCCGGAAGTCTATTTTCTGAGGAATTTTACGGCTCATAAAAATAATTTTTCTAGAGAAAGTTATGGCAATTTTAATAGACAAGGGTTAAGTTGAAGATGTCTAGTGTGCTTAAGCGCACCATACTTACGATCGATCACAAGTGCGCACTCACATATCCCATATCGGTTAAAAATGCTTTGCAGTGCACCAGTATACGCTCGAGCGCACTCGAGTGCGCTAGTGCGATCGAGCGCACTCGAGCAATATCCCACATTGAATTTGAAACACATTGTACTTCGAAAATTCCCCTATAAAAGCCCAATCTCACTTCATCATTCGGTGTGCAATCTTGGGGACTTCTGCTAGCTTTCTGGTGGATCTCGAAGGTACCACGAGGGGAAGTGCCGCCCAACAGCGAGTGGAATTTCTCCTCATGTATAGTCAGTTTTTAATTTACTGCTTTTGTTAGTTTTAAAATTTAATGTTTAGCACTGTTACTGTGAACTTTAGTTTCAGGATTATGAGTGGCTAAAATCTTTAGCTAAGGTTGAAGATGAAGCCTCGCCGTTGTTTGGCATAATACTTTCAGATTTGTTTATACAATTCTGATGTTTTTAATTATAAATGTTCTGTTCAATTATTTGAGTAAAATCTTATGATTGGTTGGGTTTAAATTGTTCTATTGGATATTCCGTGTGTTTCATCTGATAGATACATCGAATCGTTTTTGATTAAATTGGATATCCTTTGTGATTTGTTAAAAGCAGATACATTGGATTGTTTTGGTTTAATTGGGATATTTGTTGTGATTTGTTTAAAGTTGGATTCATGGAATGTTTTGATAGATTATTTTTATTTAGAACATGAAGATATATGCTTTATTTTGGTGGGGTGGATTCAGAAACCTTAGTGTTTTTATCATTAGTCTTTAAATCAATTTAGTTTAGTTTATATTTATTTTGCAAAAGACAATTCAAAACTTGGAACTAGGTTCAAATAGGCTTAGTTTAGATAAAAATATTTTCACAACGCAATTCCCTGTGGATTCGACCTCGCACTTGCATAACACTATATTGCAAACGACTCGTGCGCTTGTGAGTAATTTAAAACTCACAACAAGTTTTTGGCGCCGTTGCCGGGGAGTTGTTTCGTTTGGGAAATTTTTTTCTGAATTGGTTTTATTTTTCTACTGGTTTAGTTAGCATTTTTGTTTTATTTTTCTTTTGCAATTTTATTTTAGT
Organism: Bretschneidera sinensis; assembly: GCA_023935145.1. Lineage (NCBI taxonomy): Eukaryota > Viridiplantae > Streptophyta > Magnoliopsida > Brassicales > Akaniaceae > Bretschneidera > Bretschneidera sinensis. Next base: position 23,728,638 of record CM043704.1, read on the forward strand.
TTATTTGTTTCTATTGGCAATTGCCCATAAAAAAATAAAATTAAAATTAAAAAAAATTTGGATGAATCCAACGCCAGTTTCACAGTCTTTAGAGGACGCCCTCAAGGATTTCATGAAGATGACCGGTCAATCCATCAATACAACCAATACATTCAATGTTGATAGATGTTCCATCTGTGCTAGTCCTATGCATTTAGCACAGAATTGTCCATCTATGCCGGCTTTTGTCAAGTATCTCATGGAACAAATGAACGCTTTCAATGACTATCAGTGGCAATCAAATGGATCTTACTCCAAAAATACAATCCAGGGTGGCGGAACCACCTTAATTTTTCATGGACGCAGAACCAACTGATGAATTAGGAAGGAGCCCTTCATCATGCTCACAATCAATATCCTCCCGGATTTCCTCCACCAGTTCCAAGTTATGGTCGCTCAGCCCATCCAGCACCATCACCCGGCTTACCAAGCTCCCACTAAAGCGCTAGTGTCGGTTTCACAGTCATTGGAGGACGCCCTTAATGATTTCAGGAAGATGATCGGACAATCCATAAGTGAAGTAAGGAGTGCGCAAATAATAAACACCCAAGTGATTGCCAAGCTAGAGAGTCAAATGGATCAAATCGCAAGTCATGTAGGTAAAGAAGAGAAGGGAAAGTTCCCTAGTCAACCTGTGCCCAACCCGAAAGAACAGTTTGCGGTGGGAAATTCATCGACTCCTACGCACAGATAGGAACAAGTGCAATCGATTGCCATATTGAGGTCTAGAAGACAAGTGGACAACCAAATGGAAGAGAACCTTGCTATTCAGCAAGGGCAAGAAAGTGGCAACAAGGAGAAGAAAGATGCTCAGCCATCTACAACCACACCTACTATTAATAATCTTCCTGGGGCGTTCATACCTAAAGCGCCTTACCCTGAGAGATTACAAGTGCCCAAGAAAGGAGGGCAGTCTGGGGCCATTGTGGAGGCATGCTTTGCTCAGTTTAGAGAGGATTTGGATTTGGATTTGGATTTGAATAAGCTACTAAAGCAAGTAAATGCTATCTTGGAGCCTGCTCCTTGGGAAAGCAGTAAGACAGAGGAGATTATGGGTGAATCAAGCATTGAGGACCCCCTGGAGGCATGCTTTGCTTAGTTTGGAGAGGATTTGGATTTGGATTTGGATAAGTTGCTTGAGCAAGCAAATGCTACTTTGGATTCTGCTCCTCAGAAAAGCAGTGAGATGGAGGAGACCACAATACCTAAACCCCCCAAGAAGGAACTTAAGCCTTTACCGAACAATCTTAAGTATAAGTTCCTAGGTCCAACAGTTTCTTTGCCTGTGATTATAGTTTCAGATTTAGTTGAGGCTCAAGAAGAGAAATTAGTGGACATTTTAATAGAGCACAAGGAAGCTATCAGCTGGACTATTGAGGATATCAAGGGAATCAGCCCCTCGGTGGTGATGCACAAGTTACATTTGGAGAAGAATGCCAAGCCATCAAGGGAGCCACAAAGAAGGCTCAACCCAGCTATGCAAGAGGTTGTGAGGATTGAAGTGATAAAGCTGTTGGATGTAGGGATCATTTATCCAATCTTTGATAGCGAGTGGGTGAGCCCGATTCATGTCGTGCCAAAATGGGCTGGATTGACGGTAGTGAGGAATAAAAACAACGAGTTGGTTCCAACTCGTGTGCAGTCAAGATGGAGAGTGAGTACAGACTACCGTAAGTTGAATGCTGCCACAAGGAATGATCATTTTCCACTTCCATTTATTGATCAGATGGTGGAGTGCTTGGGTGGGCATGATTACTAATGCTGGGTCTGGCTGAAGACGTTAAACTTAGCGCTCATGGGAGGCACCCCACAACATATTTTTTTTTGTTTGTTTATTATTTTACATATTTCTTGTTACTTTTTTCTTTAGTGTTTTTTGTTTTCCAGTCTTTATTTTTTAGGGATAGAGCGTACTTCAGATCAAGTTTGGGGGTATACTATAAGCCATACTAGTCCAGATAGTTCTCCATATCCTAGGTCAGCTCTTTCCATATTATTCACACATTGAGGTCAATGTGTAATTTAAGTTTGGGGGCATGGGAGACACATTACACACACTCTGTCCTAAGTTGTTGTTTTTCTTAATGAAGATAAATTCATGTTCATGTTTGTCTGAAAATTTTGGTTGATCTGAAAAATTGTGATGTGATTTCATTAGTGAGCTTAAAATTTTGAACACATGATCTGATGATAGAGTTTTAAACTTTAGTTACTTACTTTAAGCATTCGAGAATTCACATGTTTGATCTAATATAACGAGCACATTAGCACATATTTGTGTGAGGTATGACATGTGATTTTAATGTGTATGTTTCCTTATCTTAACTGAAACTGGATGACTTGTTAGATAAACACTTGGGCATAGCAAAATATATATATATATATATATATATATATATATATATATATATATATATATATATATATATAATACTACTAATATTTATAATGATCATCATCAATAAACTTTCCACTGAGTAACTGGACTTCTTGCCTCAGTAAGCAATGAATGTTTACGTCAAAAGGTGGGAATTTTATTCATAGTGATCATTGCGAAATTTTCTGCTGAGTAACTGGACCTCTTGCCTCAGTAAGCAGTGAGTGTTCATGTCAAAAGGTGGAAATTTTGCTTGGTAGCATTAAGGCCAGGTTAGTTTCGTAGCCTTTTTGACTCGAGTTAGTAAGTCCTTAGGGGTGTCTTTACACCTAATGCCCTAACACCATCTGTTTTGGGAGTCATTGACTCAACACTTGCTACGTGGGTCAATTAGAAAGCTTAAGGGAACTAATCATAGCAGAGCCTTATATATAAAAAAAAATAATAAATAAAACTATGCCATCGTTGTTCATTCTGACGAGAAATTCTCTGAATCTTGAGACATGGAGACATTGTACATAGAAGTTATTTGGAAACCTCATCTGTATATGCTAATTCACTTTACACTGATTCAAGCTTATGATGTCTTAGTTTGCCTCTTGTAAGTAACTAGGTTTTAAATTCTTGTTCATTGCGAAGATGAGTTATATTTTTTAAGATTGCTCATGAATGAATATCATGGTTTTGAGTGCTCCTTAAATTTTTGGATACCATGAGTGATAAACTTATCTTTATGTTCTTTGTTTTTCATGTAGTCTTTTATTTTGTTTTGCTAAGGGACTAGCAAAATGTAAGTTTGGGGGTATTTGATGAGTGCCAAATATTGTATATTTTGGCCACTTAATTTACATTTGTTAGCTTAGGAATTTGTTACTTTGAGTTTTTTTTGTTGTTTTTCAGGTTTACAAGCACTGGGAAAGGAGTTTCACTAAAATTGCCAGAATTGCCTATACAGATCAGTCATTTTTGTGGATTTTACTATATTGATTCAGAAAGAACCAAGAGATGAGCCATATATTCTTGGAAAGATTCGAAAGTCTATTTTCTGAAGAATTTTACGGCTCGTAAAAATGATTTTTCTAGAGAAAGTTATGGCAGTTTTAGTAGATAAGGGTTAAGCTAAAGATGTCTAGTGCGCTCGATCGCACCATACTTGCGATCGATCGCAAGTGCGCACTCGCACATCCCACATCGGTTAAAAATGCTTTGCAGTGCACAAGTATGCACTCGGATGCACCAGACTACGATCGAGCACACTCGAGCAGTATCCCACATCGAATTTGAAACCCATTGTACTCTACGAATTCCCCTATAAAATCCCGATCTCACTTCATCATTCGGTGTGCAATCTTGGGGACTTCTGCTAGCTTTCTGCTGGATCTCGAAAGCTTTGCTACCATGAAGGGAAGTGCCACCCAACAACGAGTGGAATTTCTCCCCATGTATAGTCAGTTTTTAATTTACTGCTTTTGTTAGTTTTAAAGTTTAATGTTTAGCACTGTTATTGTGAACTTTAGTTTCATGATTATGAGTGGCTAAAATCTTCAGCTAAGGTTGAAGATGAAGTCTCGCTGTTGTTTGGCATAATATTTTCAGATTTGTTTATATAATTTTGATATTTTTTTTAGTATAAATGTCCTGTTCAATTATTTGAGTAAAATCTTATGACTGATTGAGTTTAGATTGTTTTGTTGGATATTCTGTGTGTTTCATTTGATGGATACATCGAACCGTTTTTGATTAAATTGGATATCCTTTATGATTTGTTAAAAGCGGACACATTGGATTGTTTTGGTTTAATTGAGATATTTGTTGTGATTTGTTTAAAGTTGGATTCATGGAATGTTTTGATAGATTATTTTTATTTAGAACATGAAGATATATGTTTTACTTTGGTGGGGTGGATTCAGAAACCTTAGCGTTTTTATCATTAGTCTTTAAATCAATTTAGTTTAGTTTATATTTGTTTTGCAAAAGACAATTCAAAACTTGGAACTAGGTTAAAATAGGCTTAGTTTAGATAAAAATATTTTCACAACGCAATTCCCTGTGGATTCGACCTCGCACTTGCATAACACTATATTGCAAACGACTCGTGCGCTTGCGAGTAATTTAAAACTCACAATACTGAGAACAGATGATGCAGGGGAATTTTTCTCAAACAAGTTTGAGCAATTCTGTGTGGTAAGTGGCATTACAAGATAGAAAGAAAAAAAACTCTATATACACCTCAACAGAATGGGGTGGCCGAGAGACTCAATTGGTTACTCATGGAGAAATTGAGGAGTATGCTGAGTGGTGCAGGCTTGGAGTCGGAGTTCTGGGCAGAGGTTGCGGCTATGGCATGTTATCTGAAGAACAGGTCACCTACATCAGCTTTACAAGATCAGAGGCCATTTGAGGCACTATTCGGGAAGAAGCCGAGTTTGACTTATGTTAGGGTGCTTGGGTGTAATGCTTATACGCATGTGCCAAAAGAAAAGATGAACAAACTTGATAGCAAATCAGTGAAGTACATTTTTATTGGTTATAAAGATGGGGTCAAGGGGTAAAATTTATGGAATCCAGAAAACAAGAGTACAGTTTACAATAGAGATGTTGTGTTCAAGGAAACATAAAGGGATATGGTGGCTATCCAAGATGTACCAGAACAGCCAAAGTAGGTTCAAATTGATCTTAGCTCAGGAGATAAAGAGTGGGAGACTACCCCATAGATTGCATCAGATACTTCAGATTTTGAGTCAGTTGGGTTTGAGCATGATATTCATGTTTCTGTTGTAAAGGATGAGGATTCAGATGCTAGCTCAGATGTTGAAATTACGATTGTCATAAGGTGGTCCACACAGGTTGGGAGACCACCCATCAGGTATTCCCCTAGTGCTTGCAGTGCATTATATGCTTTAAATATTACTAGTGATGATCCTAGCACAATGAAAGAGGCAAGGACCTCGAAGGATGCAAATTTATGGAAGGATGCTATGAAAAAGGAGATGCAGGCACTGGACAAGAATAAAACATGGAGTCTTATGAAATTGTCTAGAGATAGGAAGGCAACTGGGTGCAAATGGGTTTTCAAGAAGAAAACAAATGCAGATGGAATGGTATAAAAGTACAAAGCACATCTAGTTGCAAAGGGGTACTCGCAAATAGAGGGAATTGACTATGGTGAGATATTTTCTCCGGTAGTAAAGTTGATATCTATCAGATATGCCTTATCCATGGCAGTTGCTTGTGATCTAGAGGTTGAGCAACTGGATTTGAAGACAGCTTTCCTTCATGGGGTCTTAAAGGAGGAAATTTACATGAAACAACCTGAAAGCTTTGTGAGCAAAGGCAAAGAAGAGCATCTTTGTAAATTGAAGAAGTCTTTGTACGGACTAGAGCAGTCACCACGGATGTGGTACCAGAAGTTTGATACATATACCATTCAGCTTGGGTTCCCTCGCAGCTATGTTTATCACTGCATCTACGTAAAAAGGTTAGGAGTTGATTTTTCTATTTTAACCTTGTATATTGATGATGTGTTGTTGATTGGAAATAATAGGAAGATGATTAGCATTGTTAAGGCATTGTTGGTAAGGCAGTTTGACATGAAAGATCTAGGGCCAGCAAACTTTATCTTGGGCATGCAGATAAAGAGGGATCATGAAAATCGAAAACTGTGGCTAAGTCAGAAGAAGTATATTGAAGAAGTTTTGAAGAAATTCAACATGTCTGACAATAAGCCGATAGGGAATCTCATGCCTTTGGGAACCAAGTTATATGCGGGACAATGTCTGAAGATGGAGGAAGAAGCTAAAGAGATGGCACATGTACCTTATGTTAGTGTGGTTGGAAGCATGATGTACGCCATGGTGTGTATGAGACCAGATATTACCTAAATAGTGGGAGTATTGAGTAGATATATGTCTAATCTTGGGAAAGAGTGTTGGACTAAAATCAAGAGAGTTCTTAGATATCTTCGCGGCACGTCAGAGTTTGCATTGTGTTATGGAGGTAAGAAGAATCTTGATATTGTAGGATCAGTTGATGTTGACTGGGGAGGAGACATTAATAGCAGAAGGTCTACAATCGGATATGTGTTCAATCTATTTGGTGGCACAGAGAGTTGGATAAGCAAAAGGCAAAGTGTTGTTACCCTTTCATCTACAGAAGCAGAGTATATGGCAATAACTCATGCTAGAAAGGAAGCGGTTTGGCTTCAAAGTTTGTGTGTTGAGCTTGGGCTTAAACAAGAAGCAGTGAAAGTGAAATGTGATAATAAATGTGTTATCTTCTTAGCAAAGAATCCTGCATTTCATTCATAGATGAAGCACATTGATATCCAATATCACTTCATCTGAGAAAAGATTGAAGAAAATGTGATAATCTTAGAGAAAGTCGATACAGCGGTGAACAACACAGATTTCTTAACTAAGGCAGTTAGTTTAGCAAAGTTTGAGTGGTATGCTACTGAGATGGGCTTGAAAAAACAGAGTCCTGGGAAGTTTTCCATTGTGTGAAGTATTTACTAAGTGGGAGATTGTTAGAGTTGGAGCATACTTCACGAGACCAGATCTGTAGAACCTCGGACAAACACGGGGGTCCCGCTCTCCGGTGAGTGGGCGGGGGTCTCGTGTGATTGACAGGTCTTGAATCGTTCAAGCATTGTGTTCATTCCCTCTGTTGCTGGAGTTATGGGTGGAGGTATTGTATCTATTTACGGAGCTAGTAAAGGTGCAATCAATCAACTTACAAAAAATCTGACTTGTGAGAGGGAAAGTGACAATATCAGGGAAAATTTTGTTGCACCCTGGTATATCAGTACCTCGCTTGGAGAACATCTTGACAATATTTATTGAAAACAATCAATTAGATTTTGAGGTCAAAGAAGTTAAGCATGGAATGATATAAGTTTTTAATACCCTTTGAATTGTATTATTCGGTGATATAGGAGAAAATTCCCTCTCCAATGATATTACGACGCATGTCAACCTCGAAAAGGTAAAAAAGTAATTTCGCGACTCAGAGAAATAAACCAATTAAATCACCACACATGGGAAAGGGCAAAATCATAATTTCACACCAATCTTCCAGTACTACTATAACACTCCAGCTTACAGATAATGTCAATCTAAAACTTTTCAGCTTTACTATTCTCTTATTATTCTTTAAGATGACTGATTTGGGTGTCGGAGAGTCCCCGACACAACCCTTAGGGATCTTCTAGTTTTCGTGTCTTTCATGTGCACAGGGGTATGTGAGCTCAGCTGACAGATTTTTGGCATCAACAAACCTATAATTTGAAAAAAGCTTGTGCTTGTAATCTCCTCTCAGCTTGATGGGTTGACTCAAGTCTATCCTCAGGCCATGACTGAATAGCAACATTTGTGAGAAAATTTTCTTGCATGTCATCCATTTAAATCCACCTCGATCCATTATCATGAGCTTGGAGCACAAAGCTGTTTAGATCAATCCTTCCTAGGTGTCAAAAATCTTCCATTTTTGTCCTTTGAAATCTCTCTTCAAACTAAGTAAGCTCTTCTGGACTAATATGCTCTTGAGGAGTAATTAGAAGCGATCATTCCCTTTTTGCTCCTGAAACTATCACATTTAAAGGAATTGGAGGTGAGTCCATTCTAGAAAATGTATTAGGAGCATTTGGCACTCTCCTCTTATTAAACTCTGGTGGTTGCACGACAAATTCGTCTACATTAAGAAATATATCATCTTATTGTCCATGCATGTTTTGTCCCCAAACCCATGTGGATTTTGTTCTTCATCCATCAAGACTTTAGCTCCTTCCTTGATTCCATTAACCTTTTCAAAATCATCTATATCTTACTCTTTAAGAATATGAGCTTCATCCACTATAACAGTAGTTCTTTTATTAACATGATTTATGAAAGCTCTAATGCCATTATGAAGAATAACCCGAGATAAATAAATGCATATTTGGTAGCCAAACTTGCTTTCGATTTCATCCATCTCCTCATTAATCATCCTCTCAACATCTACATTTTCATATGGAAAATTTGACATTGTGTGACCAATAATGCAATAGAATCTATAGAACTTACATACTTGCTCGTACTGGATATCAATCCACTATAGAACTCCATCATCTCTACAGATCATGAAGCCTACAATCAATAGTCTCCAAGGATTAATACGAACCCTTACTCTCAAGAATTTGATGTTCATAGGATACCAGTCACTCCAATCCAATCTTTTAAAGTCACCAACAACAACTGCCATCCTTTTTGCCAAGTTGGGAAGGAAATACTCCAAAGGAAGCCCTCGAAGCTGCACCCATATCGGGGTTCTAGCAAAAGCTCGGTTTTTTTAAGTGATATTTGGTCGCCAATGATCTGTTGGGAAATAAAGAAATATTTTCTATCTTTGCATGAATAAAATAGGCAAAATAATAATACTAAATAATCGTAGCGAAAAAATTAATAATCAAACCACCAAAATCAAGACACCAAATTTTTACGTGGAAAACCCCTTCAATACGAAAGAGAAAAACCACGGGACCTAGTCCAAGCAAAAATGTCCACTATAAAATAATGAGAATATAAAGTATCTTCCCTAGATCAACTTAATGATCAACAGATAATTTATCGTCACCCTAAAGGTAGATTTCAACAATAATCTACCAAACAAATATTAAACTGATCTCACCGAAACAAGTTGTAATAGAAGCAAGCAAATAAACAGAATACATCAACTTGAAGCCTTCACCATATAGGATCAACACTCAAAATTTTGAGCTCAAAATACGATAAAATCGACCTCTAAATCAGATCAAAATAATAAAGAAAACTCAAGAAATTATTTTCTCCCAAACTAATTTTGGTGGCTCAAAGAAAAGAAAGAAACTCATGCTCAATAGAGGAGAATTGCTTCTCCTTACATAATATGGCCTAAGTCCACATAAGAAAAATTAATTTAAATTGGTGATGGCCCCAACATAGGAGGGACCCACACCAACAATCTCATCCTCCCGACTTATGTGGAGGGCATAGCTATACTTGCAATATTTTTGCACAATTCAAGCTTCTGCGAAGGCAAAGCTTTAGTCATCATATTAAATCCATTATCATCGGTATGGATTTTCTCAAGTTGTAATAACTTCATCTCTAGAGCATCATGAATCCAATGGTAACATACATCAATATGCTTAGACCGATAATGAAATGTCAGATTTTTGTTGAGATGGATAGCACTCTAACTGTCACAGTACAACACATACTTTTCTTGCTTCATGCCCAATTCTTATAAGAACTATTTCAACCATAGTAACTCCTTACAAGCTTCAGTCAATGCAATATATCTAGCCTCGGTAGAAAATAAAGCAATACATTTTTGAAGTTTAGACTGCCAAGACATGACTCCCCTTGCAAAAGTCATCAAGTACCCTAAAATAGACTTTCGAGAGTCAATATCACCTGCCATGTAGGCATCTGCAGAAAATATCTAGCACAGATTTACCTTTACCAAAACACAGACACATCTTAGAAGTACCAATGAGGTATCTGATAATCCATTTAACAGCTAACCAATGTTTTTTCCCTGGATTAGAGAGAAATCGACTAACAACCCCCACTTCATGAGCGATATCTGGCCTTGTGCAAACCATAGCATACATCAAAATGCCAACTGTAGAAGTATAAGGAACTTTCTTCATTTCTTCTTTATCTTTCTCACTAGTAAGGCACTGCTTGGTACTAAGCTTGAAGTGACCTGCAAGTGGAGTAATAACAGGTTTTGCATTGCTCATATGAAATCTCTCAAGAATCTTCTCAATGTAACCTTCTTGAGATAACCACAGCTTCCAATGTTTTCTATCACAGGAGATCTTCATACCAAGAATCTGTTTCGTCGATCTCAAATCCTTCATAGTAAAGGATTTACTAAGGTTCTTCTTCAATTCATCGATCTTGCTAATATCATGATCAACAATTAACATGTCATCCACATAAAGTAAGAGAAAAATAAAGTTATCATCAAAAAACTTCTTAACAAGCACACAATGATTCAAAATAGTCCGATTGTAACCATGATTCTACATAAAAGAATCAAATTCTTATACCACTATTTGGGTGTCTGCTCATACAAACTCTTTCTTAATCTGCACACCACCAGTTCTTTACCTTTGACTTTGAACCTCTTAGGTTGTTCCATGTAAATCTCTTCCTCTAGATCACCGTGGAGGAAGGTAGTTTTCACATCAAATTGTTCTATCTCTAAGTTCATGCGAGCAGCTATTCCAAGAACAACTCGGATAGAAGACATCTTTACTAGAGGTGAGAAAATTTCTTCAAAATCAATTCCTTTCTTCTGACTGAACCCTTTCATAACTAGTCTTGCCTTGTACCTAGACTGTGAGCTCTTATCTTCAATCTCCAACTTGTAGACCCATTTGTTTTTTAGTGATCTTTTACCCTTAGGCAATTTCACCAATAATCCATATGAACAAAAATTTAGTTATTTATTTATTTATTGATTTATTTATTTTTTTTATTAAAAAAAAATTGAGCAATATCACAAAATTCATAAACTCATAAAAAAAAAATTTGCAATACAAGATTGTAGCAGAACACTCAATTATTAATCAAGACCATAAACCCGGTCAATGCTCCAAGTTTAAATTGAAGACCAAGAAACATGTGGGGGACCATAAAGAATATATAATAAGAATAACATAGCTTTATGGGCAATACATAAAAAAAGAAACTTAGCATCGGTTGGGAAATGAAGCATGCAGACCCAAAAAAAACACATGGGGCTTTTAAAATAATAAGGAACATATCTTTATGGGCAATATATAAAAAAGAAAAAACTTTCACCGGTGGGCAAAGCATATCAATTAGAATTTATGGGCAAACATAAAAAAAAATTAGTACCGGTGCTTTAAAGAAAATATATATAACCAAGCACAATGAGCAATGGGTAGTGCTGTTAATAGTAACCAAGCACTTGATGTAGTGCTCTTAATAGTGCTTCACCATATTTCTTTCTTTGTGAAAAAACCAGGTAGAGTATTTTGCACGAGGACGAGCTGTAACTGTACTAATTCTTTTGGACTATGAGGATGAGACTTATACTGTTCTTACTGAGCAGGTAGAGTATAGTAGTTATTAGTTATTTTTTTTGATGTTCTATTTTAATTTCTTGAACCATCTCCATCCTCTCATAAAAAAAAACAAAAAACAACAGCAAAACAAAAAAGGAAAGAATACAGCCATGAAAATAAGAAGATGCTCTGATACCAATTGTTAAAAGTTCATCTTATATGATAAATTCTTCTTATAATCAAAGCATGTGTTCAAGTAAATTAAGAGTTCATACCTCCAGAAACTTCTGATGAATTATCCATGCTAGCTTTATGATTTTTGCTAAAGAGATGCAAATTTCTTCTATGGAGAAACTACTCTCTACCCTTGATATTTTTGTTATGCCTCAACAACTAGAAAGAGTAGCTGACCAAAGACATTAAAAAGAAATTCAATAGACCAATTTCCTTCGCCAATGGGTGAGAGTAGGAGCCTCCATATGTTTATTAGTGTGACCCATCCCATTATGGGCTAATGACCAAATGTAATGCTAGTCCATATAATATAAATATATTAAACAATCTGTACCTACTGCACCTACTGAAGTAGAAAATTACAGACGAGCTACAGACTACTGATTGTGCACAATGTCTTCATCAGGAAAAAAAGTAAGAAATTCCTAGTGCAAACAATCAAGAAGATAAAAGAATGGAGGAGAAGATACAAGAAATTACTTGAAACCACTCCTACTCCTACATATGATGAAATTGAAACTGGACCAAGACGCCTTGAGACATCTCTTTCCCATTCCATCGTAGGTAACGCATCATTAGATACCAATCTGAATGAGAAACCTACTGCAAAATCGTTTTCTATTCCACTACAAAACCCTCCTTTGCCGAAGAAAATTTCTCCCAAACAACCAGAAATTACACGTCACACCACCGCCGCTACCCATCAAACACCATCTTCTGAGTCTGACTCTGGAACCTATTCAACGATCGATTACCAGTCATACACCAAGGCAAAAAATGGAGTTTCAAAACCCATGGAAGGGATTTCTACCACCACGAAACACAGGAACATGACGGCTCCAGCATCAAAGGCGCAATCCGCAGCGACACAACACGATTTGCAACAGATAACGAAGGAGTCAGTAAAAATATCTGAAGATGGCTTCTTGCCGTCAACGGAGTTGTAGAACGAACTGAGTCAACTCAGGATTTTGGGTTTCACAGTCGTGGATTCGAACAACCTCATGGGTTCGTATCTGATGAAGGAAAACACTCCTCTCAGTGCTGATGCGAAGCTTTTGGAAACGATATTCGCATCTTAGCAGCTTGTAATTCTGCTTCAAATGTACGAGTCATGTTTTTTGGAAGACTCGAATGAGTTCAGTCCCCTGGTTGCATCAAAATAAATTTTGGTTTATGGGCTTTATGCAGTACAATATAGAGAAAAGGATCAAATTAGTGGGCTTTCATATCCATTAATTTTTCTTTGTACAACGTCATGGACCCAACACTTTTTTTTGTCTGCCATGACAAGTGGAACAATTATGATGCACTTTTATATATGGAGATTGACCGTGCTTTGTTGGATGCTAGCAATTATTAGGTATGATGGTCATTTAAAAATTTGAAGATTAAGTTCAAAGATAGGGACACTAAAGCTAAAGCAATGCAAAATGAGCAATTCAGTTATATACTCAAACCCCATGGAGAAATTGATTATTGGATGGAGGGCATTACTTGAACCTTGAGGACAAGGTTCATTTAATGAGTTACATAATGTTACGAATAAATTGGAATTAGTTAATTAGCTTTTATCTTAATTACTTATATTAGCCTAATCAATCTAATTGTTAATGATAGGTTAGTTGCCTGGTTAATTGGTTAGATTCTATGAGTCAAGTTTGTTAGTTAGTTACATAGGAGCTCGCAATCATTAGCTGGCATTTGACATTGTATGAGAGTATAACTAACTCTCCATTGAAGGAGAGATGTATCGATAAATAGGCTATTCAAGTTTTTCCCTCTTCTCTTTTTTGTAGTCTCTACAATTCTTAGCAACCTTCCTTGAGCTCAAATTCAAGATTACACATACCCTACACTAGAAAAACTTGAAGTAAAATCTTTATATTATCAAAAGCTCTAAAGATAAGACAACAAATATGGTTTTTGTTAGGATCAAGAAAATATTTTCCAAGCGAGGAAAATAGATTAAGGTTTTGATTGGTTAGTAAACCCAATCCACAAGGAGAATGAGGACCATTGCAGAAGAAAATGATTTTAATGATGATCGCTTTTAGTATTAAGAAAAAGATTTGTTGAGATGAATGTTATCTGTAGAGCTATGCATACCAAAAAGTCAATAACATTAAAATGTAAGTCATAAATCAAAATCAAGTGCTTAAAAGTAAACTATTTCTGAATTTAAGTCCCTCTCAAATTTCATTGACAGTTTCTTAACTTACATTTATTTGTGGTGGAAATATTCATACGATTCATGGTGAATTGTAAGAAGAAAGAATTTTACAATTTATTTTGCATTCTTGTTTTTCAATATCTTTTTTTTTTTTTTAACAAACACCTCTTTGTGATGGAGGGGGTTTGGCAAGACCCCTATGCATTTATTAATATAAAAAAATTACAAGTAAGAGGGGACAAAAGAGCATCCATACCTAAGGGAGACATAAACCTTACCTCATAGGTTCTCTAGGCCGAACCCAAAGATAAAACAATTACATTTGTCTATAAGTAGCAATCCTATTAAAATCTTGTGGCCAATAGAGCTCGACATGCCTATTTGTGTGACCATTCTTTGCCAAACCATCAATCACCTGGTTACCTTCCTTTTATACATGTTGAACAGAAACATCTATAGGAAGCAAATTAAATCCCAAGGTGCCTCAACAGATTTTGTCAAAATGTCCACCAACATTTTGAAATCACTTTCAATGCAGTTAACATAAATATAATGCCCTCTAGCAAGTTTAAGGCCCTTTAATAGTGCCTTTGCTTAAGCCTGCATGTTTGTACCTCTACCAAGAAAATGTTAATAAGCCAACACCATGATGGAGTTAGAAGATCAAAAAATACCCCCTGCACTTTCAGAGTTTAGTGTTGATCCATCACAATTCAATTTGACTCCCCCATCACACAGTGTAATCCACCTTACCTATTTCCCACAAAGAGGACCAACATTTTTAACATTTAAACAGAGTGAAGATATGCAAAGCATTTCCATATAATTCAAAGAAAATTTGGGCACATATACTTCTTGTAAATCTGTGAGCCAATAAATCACATTACCAATAATTTGTGTCGACGTTATGAGCACTCCATCAAACACTGCTTGGTTCCTGGCCAACCAAATTTCCCAACAAATCAAAATTAATGCAATCACCTTTATGAAGCCTAATTGAGTCACAAAACTGAATCGATACAACCAAGCATTTGCCATTGCCAATAAAGAATAGGCAAAATTAACATTTAACCGAAACCGAGAGCTAAAGTAACACCATACTTGATGTGCAACCTCGTTACCCACAAAAAAATGCGTTATAAACTCATTTTTTGAGATTGAACAACAAGCACACTTTGAATCCAGAGAGATCCCAATTCTTTGTACATTACTGTCAATGGGTAACCCTTGATGAAATAGCCTCCACATAAAACTTGAAACCTTAATAAGAATCCATTTATTCTATAAATTTTGTGCCACTTAACTATTGGACCCTTAACTCTACAGAACTCCCAATACTCATTCACGAAAAATTTCCCAAAATCTAAGTGATCCCAAACCAACCTATCTGGAATGTTTTCCATGCAAATTGCATCGAAGACAATAGACAACATAGGATATTGAGCTTTAACTTCACACATATGGTCCAGAGTACCCAAAAATTTTAGTCCTAACATGGCAGATCCTAATTAATCTCCTCAGTGTGCCGTCTATCCTTCCAAAAAAACACCTCCCCATGACTAATGATCCATGTGGAGTTCATTAAAATAACTTTAACATGCGACAAAAATAGTTTTCCAATAATGCAAGCTATACCACCGAAAAGACAAATGCCCAATGGGATTCCCATATTTTTTTTATCATTTAATCAACCCAAAAAGATTTTCCTTGTATAAAACTCCAAGCTAGTTTAGCCTATAATGAAGCCAAAACATCTTTAAGACTTTTAACACCTAAATTTCCTTCATTATAAGGTTTGCACAAAGTCTCCCTAGCAATCCATTTATACTTACTTTAGCTATTAGGATTCCAAAAGAAACCATCAAACACCTTTTCAAGCTTGCACAATAAAGTACCTGGTAGGGCAACCATGGCAAAAGCATGAATAGGAATGGAACTGAGCACACTCTTCAGCAACATATGCTTTCCATCATTCGATAACAATTTAGATTTCCATTGAGCCAATTTCCTCTTAATTTTGTCCTCCAAATAAAGAAATGCCTCTTTAAACACCTACCTTTGAACCAAAGAACTTTCATATACTGAATAGGCAACCGAGCATGGGATAAAGAAGACCATTGCTTCGTCAACTCCACCCTCTTCGAACCCTACTTCAAACTCCCATTAAAAGAACTTTTTGATCAATTTATTCTTTTGGCCTGAAACTTCCTTATATAACCTTAATAATTGTGCATAAGCATCAATAAAACACTTAGTACCTTTTAAAAAAGACAGTGTGTCATCCGCATATAACATATGGGATATACCAGTAGCAACTTCTGAAACACTATATTTCCTAATCAGTCCCTGGGTCATCCAGTCATTCAGATTTCTAGAAAAAAAACCTCATCAGCTTAAATAAACAGCGAAGGAGAAAGAGGGTCCCCTTATCTCAAGCTTCTTGTTGAGTGAAAAAAACCATGTTGAGAACCATTAATCATCACCGAGTACCATACATTTGAAATACATTGATAAATAACATCAACATCTTGAGGTCAGCTTCTTGAGTTCAGAAATTGAGGTCGACTTCTTAAACTATATATCTTAAGATTGATTTCTTGAGCTCGACAACTTGAGGTCAGTTTCTTGAGCTCCAACTTTGAGTTTATTACAATGACCTCGGTCCTCGGCCTTGGAGGACTCTTGCGAGGTGAGGGGCCATTTTTGTGCCTTCACTTCGGTCCTCAAAATTTAAAAAAGTCTTATGAGTTGAAGGGCTATGTTTTGGGAATTCACCTCGGTCTTCGGCCTTCGAAGATTCTTATGAGGTAAAGGTTCATTTTTCAACTTTCACCTCGGTCTTAAGCTTTTGAAGACTCTTATGAGGTAAAGGACTATTTTTGGGCCTTCAACTCGGTCTGCGTTCTTGAAGTAATTTTGCATAGTGAAAGGTTTTTATTGTGCCTTTAAATATGTCCTCGGTATTGGAGGATTATTGAGAGGTAAGGGGGTATTTTTGGGCCTTCGCCTCGGTTATCCGCCTTGGAGGACTTTTTTAAGATTAAGGGTTATTTTTAGACCTTCACCTCAAGCAACGAATTTGGAGTACTTTTACGATGTGAAGGGCCCTTTTTTGTGGGGTTCACCTCAGGCATCAGCCTTAGAGCACTCTTACGAGGTGAGGGGACATTTTTGGGCCTTCACGTCTATCCCCTACCTTGGGGACTTCGAGTCGAGGAGCTACACTTTTCTTTGACACGTGGAGATTTTTCCAACTTAAGACTCTTCATTTCAGCTCTTAACACTTGAGCTCATTTGACATAAGGCATATCTTTAGAATCATTCTTTTTTAATTTGGAGCTTGAGGTCATCTAGTGTGAAGACTTTCCTAGGTTCTCTCACTTCAGAGTTTAGTACTTGAGCTCATCTCAGGCAAGATATATCTTTAGTAGTTTCACTTAAGATTTAGACTTTAAGGTTGTCTGGTGTGAGGCATCACTTTGGTGTCCTCACTTTAAACTTTGGTGCTTAATCTCATCCGAGGTAAGACATCTCTTTGGTGTCTTTACGTTAGTTTTGGATGACAATC
Organism: Bretschneidera sinensis; assembly: GCA_023935145.1. Classification (NCBI taxonomy): domain Eukaryota; kingdom Viridiplantae; phylum Streptophyta; class Magnoliopsida; order Brassicales; family Akaniaceae; genus Bretschneidera; species Bretschneidera sinensis. Next base: position 23,746,087 of record CM043704.1, read on the forward strand.
TCCTTCTAGATGGGGCATTATCTACTTGGTACTTGGATGGGAATCCCTTGGAGTACATGTAAAAGAGGGGGCCTTGAGCTTGACCTTTTGGTTTTAAGATATCGATGCCTTTCAGAGCTCGGGGCTTTGGCCTCGGACTTTTTGTGTCCAAAGTATTGAACCCTTGAAGAGCTCGAGGCTCTAGACTAAGTCTTTTGGTCTCTAGGGTAATGAGCCTTTGAAAAGTTTGAGGCTCTAGGCTCAGTCTTTTGGCCTCTAAGGTATTGAGCTCTTAAAGAGGTCGGGGCTCAGCTTTTTGACTTCCAAGTTATTGAGCTATTGAATGGCTTGGGGCTCTGTTGTGACGATTATCTACCTAAATAAATATGTAAATAACCGTACTAGTTTTACTTGCAAGTGCACAAGGTCAATGGTAGCATAGTGTGCAAGTGCAAGATCATTTCCACAGGGATTGGTGAATTTCAATTTAGAATTAGTTTCTTCAAAGTAAAAAGAGAAATATCTGTTGATTGTGAGTGAATAATAATAATGAAAACATAGGATTATGATATCCACCACTAATTATACTTTCCCACTAAGTAAGGTGTCAATGCTTTAGCTTTATCATGAATATTTAATGGTTACCAACCTAAGGGCTTGGCCCACACCTTAGACTATTGATCTCTCTATGCAACGAGTTAGGCATAGTGTATACTCCAACTCTTTTCTCTCTTAAGGGATTCAACATGGGTGTATACTGAGTTGTTCCTTAAGAGAGCATGAGGGCTATGGAGATCGGCAACCACACTGGACCTAGGGCTTGCTCTGCTCCCGGTTTCCCATGTTGATTAACCCGAGAATCCGGTGTGGATATCTCTTGTTACTAATATCGAACCTAGGACTCGGTCATCCAAATTGATTCGGCTAACTTATCCATACCACATGCATACGTTGATCAGACACACACATATGAGGAATTTAAATACAAACAGGCATTAATCAAGTTAAACATTCTAACAAGGCTATAGAAAAGATAATCAATGAATAAACATGTGAAAAAAGCATAACTAGGGCTTCAATCGAGCCCTATAGGGGTTTAGTTACACATGCTAGTTAAATTAAACATTCTAAACATAATGAAATAAAACAGAAAAATAAAACCAAAGAAGACTCGGGAGACGAGTCGTCAATTCCTCTCCTAAGCTTGCTACTTTGAAACTAAAACAAAATAGGTGATTTATGTGTTTTACAGGGCTATTTATAGGATCTTCATGGTGTCCCGAAACCCTAATTTCCTATTTGGAATCCGGAGACTTCTTTCCATATCTGGCTCTGCCGTCTCTACAGTGATTGCGCTCGATCGTATGCGGGATGCCCTCGAGCTTTCTTCAAGTGCGCTCGTGTGCTTGTGCGCTCGATCACAAGGGAGGTGCGCTCGAGCGCACCTTGCTGGATGGCAGAACTTGACTTTTGCTCCTAAAAGCTCCAAATTATCATCTTTTTATCCAAGTCCTGTGAAAAACACAGAAAACATGAAAATGAAGTAGAATTTACTAAAATAGATAAGTAAAGAGCCTAACAAGCATAAATTAAGGGGCTTAAATATGACTATTTAAGCACTTATCACACCCCCAAACTTACATATTGCTAGTCCCTTGGTAATACAAAACTAAATACTATGTTAAAACAAAATTAAAGATAAATTCATTTCCATGATACTCAAAGATTTGGGTTGTGCATAAAACTATGATGACCATTCATGAGTAAGCTTATAATAAAAAAACATTTTTGTATTGAAAAAGGATTTTCAAAAGCTCATGTTACTTGCCTAAGGTTGGCTTAAGGCATCGCAAGTTTGATTTGTGTGTGATGAATTAGCACATATAAGATGGGGCTTCCACATAATTTTAGTGTATAGTGTTTCAGTGCCTAAACTTTTATCGAATTCCTTATCAAAGAGAACAAAAATGGCATAATGCTTGCTTCTTTTTCTTTTTCTTTTTCTTTTATTATGCGATCTTTGCCATGTTGAGTTCCATCAAGCTTTCTAATTGACCATTGTAATGAGTGTTTAGCCAATGACTCCCAAACCAGATGGTTTTAGGGCATTAGGTGTAAAGACACCCCTAAAGACTTATTAACTCGAGTAAAAAAGGCTACAGGACTAATAGGTTTTAATGCTTCTAAATGAAATTCCCACCTTTTGACGTGAACACTTAATTCTTACTAAGGCAAGAGGCTCAGTTACTCAGTGAGATTTTTTATTATGATCATTAAAGGCTTCCCACCTTTTGACATGAACACTTACTGCTTACTGAGGCAAGAGGCCCAGTTACTCAGTGGAAAGTTTTTTTAATGATCATTAGAAGCTTTTGATTTTCTTTTTGCACGATGAACATTTTTTTTTATTTTTCTTATGCCAAAGAGTTTTTTTTAACAAGTTGTCTGATTACAGTTAGGTTATGGAAACATATATAAAAGAATTATATGTTATACCCCACACAAATGCGTGCTAAATGTGCTCGTGCAATTTTGGATCAAACTCGTGAATTCTTAGGTGCCTTGAGGTAGGTAACTAAACTTTGTAAAATTCTTATTACAAGACTATGTGTTCTAGCTTTTAAGCTTACTAATGAAGTGTTATCAAATTTTTAAATCAACCAAAATTTTTGTTACCAAATGAACATGCATTTATCTTTTCTAAAAAAAACTGGGACATAGTGTGTGTGTGTGTTTCAAGTGTGTGCGTAACAGTATCTCCCACTACCCCCAAACTTAAAATACAAATTGTCCCCAATGTGTGTGGCATGGAAAGATCTGACCTAGGAGATGGAGAACTAGGTTGCTTGCTTTGCTTGTAACATACCCCCAAACTTGAACTGGATGCACGCACTAAGTACCTCACAAAGAAAAATAAATATTGTTTCGGAAAACAAGAAATATAAATACTAGATATGTAAATATAAATATAAACAAAAGAAAAGTACTAAAATGAAAAGGATATGTCTGGGGTGTCTCCTATAAGCGCTAAGTTTTACGTCTTCAACCAGACGGGGTATCCTCTCACTGCTGATCATCTGTGAGTGCAGTCAAAGAGGTACCGGGTGCAGGAGGTAGGCAGTCAAGGATGGCCTGTAGCATCGCCTCCTGTCGTGTAAACTGCACCTCTAACCCATCGATCCGCTGATGGATCAAATGGGCTACCTCACGATCCTCCCGGCGAATGTCGAATAGCTCACAGTGGAAGGAAGACAGCTCATCTAGAAGGTGCTGATACTCCATGGATCCCATGTCTGGCTGGTCCTCCTCCAATGAAGGGCTCACTGGTGGATGCTTTGCCTCTATCGGATCATCCACCGTAGGCTCGACAGCTGGAATCTGCGCTCGGGGTCCTCGAGGCATGTGAAACTAGCTGAGGCTCCACTAGGCTCTCCCAAAGAAAGAATGGTCACTAACCGAGTCGTCTATAGAAGAGCCTCTAATCCTCTTCTTCTTGAAGATGTGACTGAGCAAGAAGGGGAAAGGAAGGCCCCAAGCATTAGCTGTGGTCATTTGCTAGTTATGCACCCCGTCCCATAACTTATGTATCTGACTCCATATAACCGCTAGGATGGAGTACCAATGACCTCGGTGAAAAGTGTAGAGAGCCTGTAGAAACTGATCCTTCCTTTATGTCTTGTGCCCCAAAGGACACACATTACACTGCAGGACTAAGTCAACGAACCATAAGCGGGGAGGCAACCTCGACCAGCTCCCCGCATTATTGTGGAGGTCTGCATACTAGCCTGCACACATATCTTCTATGATGTGTGGTAGAGGAAACGGGTTAGGCTGCTCCTCTATGTGGCTGTCCTCTGGTGGGGACTCATCACAGTAGTGTAAAGAGCCCGCTATGTTCGTGGTGGTCAGCTCTATGAATCTGCCATGGATTGAGGAAGATAAGATCTCTAGCCCGATGCAGTCATAGGTCAGGTTCTCGTAGAAACTGACCACGAACTGAATGTATGCCGTCGAACAGACCAGCTTGAACAATCGCTTGAGTCCCCAGCTCTTGAACTCTTAGACCGCCCATCTTGTGGCATCCAAACTCTTGAAGTCCTCATCTACATTGAATGTGGTCTCGAACAGTATTTCACACTGCTCGAAACTGGGTCGGGGTGCCTGGTGGCGGCTGCTGGAAGCTCAGGATATGGAAGCCATATGTTGTAGAAAAACAATGTTGCTTTTGGTGTGATTGCGCTAGTGCGCAGCTGCTGGTGCGCTTGATCGCATAGATTGAGGTGCGCTCAATCACAAAGTGTCAGTGCTCGATCGCACTCACACAGAAAATATGTCGAACAGCTGGTGTGCAACAATCACTTGAAGCTATGGAAAATACATTGGATTTGATCCTAACCTCCTGTAGTCATGAAAACAATCCATCAACACATAATATATACATATAATAAGACGATAATAAATGAAAATCTAATGTGTGATGTGTGTTAGTGATTTTTTTTTTCATAGAACAATGTTTTTGCATACCATTCAGGCTTTGAGAAAGTGTGGGGATGTTTGTTGGGGGAGAGAAAGAAAAAAAAAACGTGTGACTAGTGGTAAGTTGGTTTGCGGTGAAAATGTGGTGGTAGGAGTGGTGTGTTGGTGGTGAGTTAGCTTGGAGGATAAGTGTAAGAGCAGTTGGTGGTGTGAGTGCGAGAGAGCGTAGCCAGAGTGCGTTTGAGCGTAAGGGTGAAAATAGGTTTCTGAGCTGAGTGTACTTAAAAATCCTCACGTGCCTTCTACCATGAGTGCGCTCGAGCACATATGTGAAGTGTGCTCGATTGCACGTGTGCGTAACTGCTTAATGTGATGTGCTCACATGCACTAGTGTGCAGGGTAAGAGGGTGCTCGAGCGCATGTGATGTGCGCTTGATCGCACGACAGAATTTTGTTAAGAGTAAAAGGAATTTAAATAAAGAAATGAATAAAGGTAAAAATAGGAAAGATACAGTCATAATAACTTGTAATGGCCTCAGTACCACTAACCTCGATAGAGGCACTTGAGCTATATGTTATGGAAGTGGAATTGCTCAAGCACTCTCTATGGTAGCTTCAAGGCTATGTCCTTTGAAGGAGGCACTTAGGGCCCCCATCAGGTGGTTCCAGTGCCGTCGACAGCTGCTTTGTCTCCAACTTTGGTGCTTGGTCAATAAAATAAGGAAAAGTGGTATTAGTAAGTTCAAGATTTTGAACTTGAGGATTATACTTACTTGAAGGCTTAGGTGTGCTCTTGATGGTGTGCACAGCTCCATTGATATCTTTAATCACATTATCCTCTGGTCCAATATCCAATCTTATGTCAGCATGGTTAGGGATGGTCTCCAATGGAACAGTGTAATGGACCTTAGAAATTTTCTCACCAATACCTTGCATGAAGCTCACTTTATAACACTCATCATCAGTTTTAGTGGAGTCCAATGTATTAAATATTTTGAATTCTATCTCTTCATCATTTACTCTCATAGTGACAATGCCTCTTTTTACATTAATATTCGTGTCAGCAGTGATCATAAATGGTCTCCCTAAGATGATAGGGAGTGGTACAGGCATATGACATTCCTCCATGTCTAATACAATAAAATTAGTAGGTAAAATAAATTTACCTACTCTTACCAAAACATCCTTGAGGATACCTCTTGCTCGTTTGATGCTTCTATCAGCCAATTGCAAAGTAACGGAGGTTGGTTGGAGTTCCCCCAAACCTAGTGTCTCGAATACACTGTATGGGAACAAGTTGACACTCGCTCCTAGATTCAATAATGCATGCTTGAACAGCTGGTCACCTAGCCTGCAAGGAATAGTGAAACTACCCGGATCTTTTAGTTTAGGTGGTAATTTTCTTAATAGCACAGCACTCACCACTTCGGTCAAGGCTACCGTCTCATGCTCCTGAAGCTTCCTTTTGTTAGTGCAACAATCTTTTAAAAACTTAGCATAAGTAGGAAGTTGTTTTATTGCATCTAATAAAGGAATATTTATTTCCACCTTTTTCAAGGTTTTGAAAATGTTAATCATTTTAGTTTCCTTTTTAGACTTCACTAACCTTTGAGGGAAGGGTGGAGGTGTATTTAAATTTTTCGTCTCACTTAACTTCGATGTGGAGGCTTGGTGATGAGTCTTAAATATTGCATATTTAAGACCCTTAACTTATATTTGTTATGCTTTTAGTTAGTAGTATTTCACTTTATTTTATGTCTTTTTTGTGTTTTGTGTATTTTTATAGGTTTGTGGAGAAAATGAAGCATTTCAGGAGATGTGAAGCTTCAGGAGCAATAGTGCTCGATCGCACTATGCTGCGATCGAGCGCATGGTCAACAATCCGATATCGAAATCTTTGCATTGCAGTGTTCTTGCGATCGAGCGCGTCAGACTTGCGATCGAGCGCGCCAGACCTGCGATAGAGCGCACATGTGATCGTGCGCACAAGACATGCTATCGATCGCACCATACTGCGATCGAGCACACTCGGGCAGTATCCCACATCGAATTTGTAACCCTTTGTACTCCGGGACTCCCCCTATATAAACACCATCTGGCCTCATCATTCGGGGTGCAATTCTTTGTGCCATTGGGTACAATTCCTGGGCCATTTTGGTGTTAACCGGTGGACGTCTGCTAGCATTCTGGTGGATCCCGAAGGCTTTGCTACCACGAGGGGAAACGCCGCCCATCAGCGAGTGGAATTTCTCCCATGTAAAGTTATTTATTTCTTTTTATTTAGTTGTTTTAGTTTAATGTTTAGCACTTTTATTATGAATTGTAGTTTCATAGTTATGAGTGGCTAAAATCTTCAGCTAAGGTTGAAGATGAAGCCTCGCCGTTGTTTGGCATAGTAGTTCAGATTTGCTTTTACAAATATGACAATTTTTTAGTATAAATGTTCTGTCAATTATTTGAGTTAATCTTGTGATTGATTGAGTTTAAATTGTTCTGTTGGATATTCCTTGTGTTTCATCTGATAGATACATTGAATTGTTTTCGACTAAATTGGATTTCCTTTGTGATTTGTTAAAAGCGGATACATTGGATGCTTTTGGTTTAATTGGGATATTCTTTGTTTTTTGTCATAAGTTGGATTCATGGAATGTTTTGATAGGCTATGTTTTTAGGATATATATGTTTAAACTTTGGTGGGGTGGATTCGGAAACCTTAGTGTTTTTATTATTAGTTTTTAAAATTAATTTAGTTTAGTTTTAATTTGTTTTCCAAAATATCATTCAAAATTCGGAACTAGGTTAAGATAAAGTTAGTTTAGATTAAATTATATTTTCACAACGCAATTCCCTGTGGATTCGACCTCGCACTTGCACAACACTATATTGCAAACGACTCGTGCACTTGCGAGTAATTTAAAACTCACAACAAGTTTTTGGCGCCGTTGCCGGGGAGTTGTTTGGTTTGTGAAAATTAAATTTTTAGTCTGAATTGATTTTATTTTTCTACTAGTTAGTTAGCAATTTTTGTTGATTTTTCTTTTCGCAAGTTTATTTTATTTTATTTATTTATGTTTGCATTGGCCTATAAAAAATATATATATTTAAAAAAAATGTGGATGAATCCAGCGCCGGTTTCACAGTTTTTAGAGGACATCATTAAGGAGTATATGAAAATGACCGGCCCGTCCATCAATGCTGCCAACACATTCAATGTTGATAGCTGTTCCATCTGTGCTAGTCCTATGCATTTAGCACAGAATTGTCCATCAATGCCGGCTTTTGCCGAGTATCCCATGGAACAAATGAATGCTTTCAATGAGTGTTGTTGGCAATCAAATGGATCTTACTTCGAAACGTACAATCCAGGGTGGTGGGACCACTCTAATTTTTCATGGGAGCAGAACCAACTGATGAATCAGGGAGGAGCCCCTTATCATGCTCACAATCAATACCCTCCCGAATTTCCTCCGCTAGTTCCAAGTTATAGTCACTCAGCCTATCCAACACCATTACCTGCTTACCAAGCTCCCATTCAAACACCAGCGCCAGTTTCACAGTCACTAGAGGACACCATTAAGGAATACATGAAAATGAATAGACAATCCATGAGCGACGTAAGGAGTGCAACAATGGTAAACACCCAAGCAATTGCCAAGTTGGAGACTCAAATAGGGCAAATTGCAAGTCACTTGGGTGAGAGAAAGAAGGGGAAGTTCCCCAGTCAGCCCGTGCCCAACCCGAAAGGACAATTTATGGTTGGGAGTTCATCAACTCCTACGCACGGGGAGGAACAAGTACAGTCGATTGTCACACTGAGGTCTGGGAGACAAGTGGACAATCGAGTGGAAGAGAGCCCTGCTATGCAGCAAAGGCAAGGGAGTGGAAACAAGGAGAAGAGAGATGCTGAGCCATCTACAGCCACACCTACTGAGAAAGACCCTCCTAGGTCGTTTGTACCTAGAGTGCCTTACCCTGACAGACTACAGGCGCCCAAGAAATGAGGGAAATATGAGGGAATTCTGGAGGTATTCAAACAGGTCCAAATCAATATCCCATTTTTGGATGCCATCCATCAAGTGCCATCATATGCCAAGTTTTTAAAGGACTTAGTCATTATCAAAAGGAGGATGAATGTCCCAAAGAAGGAATTTTTGACCGAGCAGGTCAGCTTAATCCTTCAGTGCAAGCTACCCATCAAGTATAAGGACCCGGGATGTCCTACCATCTCTTACACGATAGGAGTCAGCCATATTGAGAGGGTTATTTTGGATCTAGAGGCGAGTGTGAATCTTCTACCCTACTCAGTCTATTTGCAGTTGGGGTTAGGAGAATTGAAGCCCACATCCACGACGCTTCAATTGGCTGACAGGTCAGTGAAAAGACCACGGGGAATAGTTGAGGACATCTTGATAAAAGTGGATAAATTCTATTTCCCAGTGGATTTTATTGTACTTGACATAAAGCTTGTCCAGAAAGTAGGGATTCAAATACCAATGATTCTAGGGCGACCATTCTTAGCCACGGCTAACGCCCTAATCAATTGTAGGATAGGGGTGATGAAGATCTCCTTCGGAAATATGACAGTGGAGTTGAACATCTTTGATATCACTAGGCAACCACTGGAATATGATGAAGTGAGAAATGTATGCTTGATAGAGGAGATTCTTGATGAGACTGTGGACGAATCAAGCATTGAGGATCCCCTGGAGGCGTGTTTTGCTCACTTTGGAGAGGACTTGGGCTTAGATAAGCTACTCGAGGAAGTGAATGCCATTTTGGAGTCTGATCCTCAAGAAAGCAATGAGACAGAGGAAACCACTGAACCTGAAACCCCCAAGAAGGAACTTAAGCCTTTACCAGATAATCTTAAGTATAAGTTCCTAGGTTCAGCCGATAGTTTTCCTGTGATTATAGCTTCAGATTTGGGTGAAGCTCAAGAGGAGAAATTATTAGATGTCTTAAGAGAGCACAAGGAACCTATTGGGTGGACCATTGAGGATATCAAGGGAATCAGCCCCTTGGTGGTGATGCACAAGATACATTTGGAGGAGAATGCCAAGCCATTGAGGGAGCCACAAAGAAAGCTCAACCCAGCTATGCAAGAGGTTGTGAGGACAGAAATAATTAAGCTGTTAGATGCAGGGATCATTTATCCCATCTCTGATAGCAAGTGGGTGAGCCCGATTCATTTCGTGCCCAGCAGGATTGACGGTAGTAAAGAATAAGGACGACAAGTTGGTGCCAACTCGTGTTCAGTCAGGGTGGAGAGTATGTATAGACTACCGTAAGCTGAACGTTGCCACAAGGAAGGATTACTTACCATTGCCATTTATTGATCAGATGGTGGAGCGTTTGGCTGGGCATGAGTATTATTGTTTTTTGGATGGTTATTCTAGATATAACCAGGTCCCTGTGGACCCCGAAGATCAAGAGAAGACGACGTTTACCTGTCCTTTTGGGACATTCGCCTATCGTCGCATGCCCTTTGGGTTATGCAATGCACCCACTACTTTTCAGCGATGCATGGTCAGTATATTCTCTGACATGGTAGAGCGGTTCTTAGAGATTTTCATGGATGAATTCTCCGTCTTCGGTTTAACCTTTGAAGAGTGCCTGCACCGTCTCGCTTTGGTTTTAGTGCGGTGCAAGGAGAAGAACCTAGTGCTTAATTGGGAGAAGTGTCATTTTATGGTTAAGCAAGGCATTGTACTGGGGCATGTCGTATCTCATAAGGGGATTGAGGTCGACAAAGCGAAGGTGGACCTGATTTCCAACCTTCTACCCCCACGTACAGTGAAGGAGGTTCGATCTTTTTTGGGCCATGCAGGTTTCTACAGGCGATTTATCCATAATTTCAGCAAAATCGCCAGGCCCTTGTGCCAGTTATTACAAAAGGATGCCCCATTTATATTTGATGAGGACTGTAAGAAAGCATTTGGGGATCTGAAGAAGATTTTGACGTCCACACCCATTATTCAGCCACCCAACTGGGGTGTGCCCTTTGAGATTATATGTAATGCATCAGACTATGCTGTTGGAGCTGTTTTGGGGCAGTGTGTTGATAAACTTCCCTATGTTATCTACTATGCAAGTCGAACTCTAAACGACGCACAACTCAATTACTCTACCACTGAGAAGGAGTTGCTTACAGTCGTTTTTGCATTAGAGAAGTTCAGATCCTACTTGTTAGGATCTAAAGTCATTATCTACTCGGACCATGCAGCATTGAAGTATATTTTCTCAAAAAAATATGCTAAATCTCATCTTATCCGATGGATTTTGCTACTTCAAGAGTTCGACATTGAGATTCGGGATAAGAAAGGTTCAGAAAATGTGGTGGTGGACCATTTATCTAGATTGATTGTGGATTTCACTGAGGCTGCCACTCTCATTTCTGAAACCTTTCTTGATGAGCAGTTAATGCTCATTGCTCAAAATCTCGCTCCATAGTTTGCTGATATAGTAAACTATCTTGTCACCGGACACATGCCTTTGCATTGGGGGCGACAAGATAAATCAAAGTTTTTAGCCATGGTAAAACATTTTTTCTGGGATGATCCTTATCTGTTTAAGTATTGTCCCGATCAGATCATCAGAAGGTGTATTCCTGAGCATGACCAATCTAACGTCATCGCCTTTTGTCATGATCATGCTTGTGGAGGCCATTTCAGTGCTAAAAAGACCGCTGCAAAGATTTTGCAGTGTGGATTTTATTGGCCTACCATGTTCCGAGACTCTCACACCTACTGTGTATCTTGTGAGCGTTGCCAAAAGCTAGGGAGTCTTTCTAGGAGGAATATGATGCCCCTCAATCTTATTTTGATTGTTGAGATTTTTGACGTGTGGGACACTGATTTTATGGGACCGTTCCCAAACTCCTTTGGCAACTTGTACATTCTAGTTGCTGTGGATTATCTGTCCAAGTGGGTGGAGGCCGTTGCGTGCAAGACCAATGATCACAGAGTTGTGGTCCAGTTTTTGAAGGACACTATTTTTGCTCGATTTGGTACGCCTCGAGCAATCATAAGTGATGGAGGTAAGCACTTTTGCAACCGGATTTTTGAGCAGTTGATGAAGAAGTATTTCATCACACACAAGGTTACCACCCCATATCACCCACAGACGAGTGGACAAATGGAAATTTCTAATCACAAGATCAAACACATTTTAGAGAAAACTGTGAACCCTAGTAGAAAGGATTGGTCTTTGCGATTGACTGATGCACTGTGGGCATATCGGACAGCCTTCAAGACGCCAATTGGCATGTCTCCCTATCGTATTATATACGGAAAGGCATGTCACCTTCCGGTCGAATTAGAGCATCGTGCATATTGGGCTATCCAGCAACTGAATTTCAATCTTTCCAAGGCTGGCTCACAACGGAAGCTCCAACTCAATGAATTGGAGGAGCTGCAGAATGATGCGTATGAGTGTGCCCGATCATACAAAGCATAAATGAAGAAGACTCATAACCAAAACATTTTGAGACGAGCTTTTGAGCCGGGTCAAAAAGTTCTTCTTTACAATTCACGCTTGCATCTTTTTCCAGGCAAGCTCAAATCTCTTTGGACAGGCCCATTTATTATTCGGTCAGTTTTTCCTCATGGGGCCATCGAGATTGAGGATCCTAAGAATGGTAACACTTTTAAGGTAAATGGACAAAGGCTAAAACCATTCTTGGAGTTGAGGAGTCTGGACATAGAGACGATATTATTGGAGGATCCTAGTTACTCTGATTGAGTGTCGTCTACTAAGGGGAGTCTGGCTGAAGACTTTAAACTTAGCACTCATGGAAGGCACCCCACAACTTATTTTTTTTGTATATTTCTTAATTTTTATGATTAATGTTTGTTTCCAGTATTTTTTGTTTTCCAGTTTTTATTTTTCAGGGACAATGCGTACTTCAGTTCAAGTTTGGGGGTATGCTATAAGCCATACTAGTCCAGATAGTTCTCCGTATCCCAGGTCAGCTCTTTCCATATTATTCACACATTGGGGTCAATGTGTAATTTAAGTTTGGGGGTATGAGAGACACATCACACACTTTGTCCTAATTTGTTGTCTTTTCATCGTAAAGATAAATGCATGCTCATATTATTTTGAAATTTTGGTCGATTTTAACATTTTCTGTGATGTGATGTCATAGGTGAGCTTAAAATTTTGAACACATGATCTGGTGATAAAGTTTTAAAATTTAGTTACTTACTTTAGACATTTGAGAATTCACATGTTTGATCTTATCTAACACGAGCACATTAGCACAAATTGTGTGAGGTATGACATGTGATTTTAATGTGTACGTTTCCTTGTCTTAACTGAAACTGGATGACTTGTTGGATAAATACTTGGGCATAGAAAAGCATAAATATATATATATATATAAAATAATAATAATAATAATAATAATACTAATGATCATCATCAATAAACTTTTCACTAAGTAACTGGACCTCTTGCCTCAGTAAGCAGTGAGTGTTCACGTCAAAAGGTGGAAATTTTGCTTGGTAGTATTAAGGCCAGTTTAATTTTGTAGCCTTTTTGACTCGAGTTAGTAAGTCCTTAGGGGTGTCTTTACACCTAATGCCCTAAAACCATCTGGTTTGGGAGTCATTGAATCAACACTCGTTACATGGGTCAATTAGAAAGCTTAAGTGAACTAAACATAGCAGAGTCTTATAAAAAAAGAGGAAAAAATAAAATAAAACTATGCCATCGTTGTTCAGTCTAATGAGAAATTCAGTGAATCTTGAGATGTGGAAACCTTGTACATTGAAGTTATTTGGAAACCTCATCTGTATATGCTAATTCACTTTACACTGATTCAAGCTTGTGATGTCTTACCATGCCTCTTGTAAGTAATTACGTTTTAAATTCTTATTCATTGTGAAGATGGGTTCAACTTATTTAAGCTTGCTCATGAATGAATCTCATGATTTTGTATGCTCCTTAAATTTTTGGATACCATGAATACTGAACTTATCTTTATAATCCTTGTTGTTCATTTAGTTTTTTTATTTTGTTTTGCTAAGGGACTAGCAAAATATAAGTTTGGGGGTATTTGATGAGTCTTAAAAATTGCATGTTTAAGACCCTTAACTTATATTTGTTATGCTCTTAGTTAGTAGTATTTCACTTTATTTTATGTCTTTTTTGTGTTTTGTGTATTTTTATAGGTTTGTGGAGAAAATGAAGCATTTTAGGAGATGTGAAGCTTCAGGACCAATAACGATCGATCGCACTATGCTGCGATCGAGCGCATGGTCAACAATCCCACATCGAAATCTTTGCATTGCAGTGTTCTTGCGATCGAGCGCGCCAGACTTGCGATCGAGCGCACATGCGATCGTGCGCACAAGACATGCAATCGATCGCACCATACTGTGATCGAGCGCACTCGGGCAGTATCCCACATAAAATTTGTAACCCTTTGTACTTCGGGACTCCCCCTATATAAACACCATCTAGCCTCATCATTCGGGGTGCAATTCTTTGTGCCATTGGGTACAATTCCTAGGCCACTTTGGTGTTAACCAGTGGACGTCTGCTAGCATTCTGGTGGATCTCGAAGGCTTTGCTACCACAAGGGGAAGCGTCGCCCATCAGCGAGTGAAATTTCTCCCATGTAAAGTTATTTATTTCTTTTTATTTAGTTGTTTTAGTTTAATGTTTAGCACTTTATTATGAATTGTAGTTTCATAGTTATGAGTGGCTAGAATCTTCAGCTAAGGTTGAAGATGAAGCCTCGCTGTTGTTTGACATAGTAGTTCAGATTTGCTTGTACAAATCTGACAATTTTTTAGTATAAATGTTCTGTCAATTATTTGAGTTAATCTTGTGATTGATTGAGTTTAAAATGTTCTGTTGGATATTCCTTGTGTTTCATCTGATAGATACATTGAATTGTTTTCAATTAAATTGGATTTCCTTTGTGATTTGTTAAAAGCGGATACATTGGATGCTTTTGGTTTAATTGGGACATTCTTTGTTTTTTGTCGTAAGTTGGATTCATGGAATGTTTTGATAGGCTATGTTTTTAGGACATATATGCTTAAACTTTGGTGGGGTGGATTCGGAAATCTTAATGTTTTTATTATTAGTTTTTAAAATCAATTTAGTTTAGTTTTAATTTGTTTTCCAAAATATCATTCAAAATTCGGAAGTAGGTTAAGATAAAGTTAGTTTAGATTAAATTATATTTTCACAACGCAATTCCCTGTGGATTCGACCTCGCACTTGCACAACACTATATTGCAAATGACTCGTGCGCTTGCGAGTAATTTAAAACTCACAACACTTGGTCTGGAGATGCTCGTGTAGGCTCATTGGTGCCGATGATCTTACCACTTCTTAAGGTTGTTACAGCATTCAGTTGCTGATGTCCTCATGGATTAGGTAGTGGCTGGGCTGGAAACTCTCCTTGCTTTCTGGTACTCAATTCCTTAGCCAATTGTCCCATTTATATCTCTAGTCCTTAAATGGCTTGATCATGTTTTGCGGTGATTTGCCTCATTTCAGTCCGAAATTGCCTTGTCTCTTCCATGAATTGTTCATGTGTATTCAGGATTTGTTGCTGCTGAGACACTAGTTGCCTCAAAAGACTTTCGAGGTCATTTTTCTTTGGTTCACGAACAGATTGGGCTGCTGGTTGGAAGTTTCTTTGTTGCCCTTGACTGTTTTGATTGTTACTCCATGAGAAATTTGGGTGATTTTGCCATCCAGGGTTGTATGTGTTTGCATAAGGGTTATTCTTTGGCGAATAATTATTTGGTCCCATAAAGTTAGCTTGCTCATGATCTGCAGACGAATATAAGGGATACATATTAGTATTATGATCAAATTGTGAGCAAATAGCACATACCTGGAGTGGTGTAGCTAGTGGGTTCGTTGAGGTGTTCTGAGCAGCCATAGCTTTAACTACTAATAGGTCAAGTTTCCTCTCCATAACAGCTATTTGAGGAGATGATCCTCTATTCAGGCTTACCTCATGCATAGCCTTACTCTTGGTTATATGTCTACCTCGAGAGGAGAACCGCTGCGTGTGTTCACTTAGGGTTTCAAAGAGTTCCATCGCTTCTTCACTGCTTTTCTCCATCAGCAGTCCTCCACAACCTGAATCCACAATATTTTTTTTAGAGTCACTCAAACCTTTATAGAAAGCTTGTACCAATTTGTCTTGAGGTAGGTTGTGGTGGGAGCATTTGAGTAGTAGCTCGTTGAAGTGTCCCCAGGCCTCGAAAAACAGATCTCTATCTTTTTGCTGGAAGGATTGAATTTCCTTCCTCATTTGCCTCGTCTTTTGGGCTGGGAAGAACTTCCTTAGGAATTTGCTATCCAACTCCTCCCAAGTGTGGATGGAAACTATAGGTAAAGAATTATACCATAATTTAGCATTATCTTTCAAAGAAAAAAGGAAAAGAATTAACCTTATTCCTTCTTGGTCTAAGCCTTGGATGTGCTGGAATTTGCAAAGATCAAAGAACTCTCGAAGGTGCAAATGTGGATCCTCATTAGGTGTACCCCTAAAGTGAGTCAGTGCACTGAGTATCTACGGAGATATGTAGTAGTTTCCTTCTGCCTCAGGTTGATACGCAATGCACGAAGGTTGATCGAGGTTCTGTGGGATGAAGGATTGCTTCATCGAGCTCTGCTCAGGTGGTTGCTGCTCGGCTATCTGTTCTGTCATTCGTGTTTCTTCCTCGATTCCTCCTTCTACCTCTTCCGAGTTATCTCTAAGCCTTTGTCTGATAGTCTGCTCAAGCTTGGTATCAAGGGGAAGGAATGTCAGATGCTTGGATCGACGTCCGTGCATGAATAAGTGGCAGTTACATAAGTGCAACAGTCAAACACTGCTACTCGGATGACTCTCTGGCTCAATTGCACTCGATCGCACAAGAGGGTGCGCTCGATCGCAAGTGGCACAGAAAGATCTCTTGGAGTACCTGAAACAGACAAAAAGGAAATTGATTAGGGTTTTAATGGAACGAAAAATAAGATAAACACAATAATTAAGAATGGAATAGAATCAAAAGGAAATAACAATAATGAAAAATTAATTTTAAAAATGAATTTAGCGCAATCCCCGGCAACGGCACCAAAAACTTGTTGTGGCGATTATCTACCTAAATAAATACGCAAATAAATGTACTAGTTTTACTTGCAAGTGCACAAGGTCAATGGTAGCATAGTGTGCAAGTGCGAGATAATTTCCACAGGGATTGGTGAATTTCAATTTAGAATTAGTTTCTTCAAAGTAAAAAGAGAAATAGCTGTTGATTGTGAGTGAATAATAATAATGAGAACATAGAACTACGATATCCACCACTAATTATACTTTCCCACTAAGTAAGGCGACAATGCTCTAGCCTTATCATGAATATTTAACGGTTGCCAGCCTAAGGGCTTGGCCCACACCTTAGGCTATTGATCTCCCTATGCAACGAGTTAGGCATGGTGTATACTCTAACTCTTTTCTCTCTTAAGGGATTCAGCATGGGTGTATACTGAGTTGTTCCTTAAGAGAGCATAAGGGCTGTGGAGATCGGCAACCACATGGAACCTAGGGCTTGGTCCACTCCCGGTTTCCCATATTGATTAACCCGAGAATCCGGTGTGGATATCTTTTGTTACTAATGTCGAACCCAGGACTCGGTCATCCAAATTGATTCGGCTAACTTATCCATACCACATACATATGTTGATTAGACACACACATATGAGGAATTTAAATAGAAATAGGCATTAATCAAGTTAAACATTCTAACAAGGCTATAGCAAAGATAATCAATGAATAAACATGTGGAAAAGCATAACTAGGGCTTTAATCGAGCCCTATAGGGGTTGAGTTACACATGCTAGTTAAACTAAACATTCTAAACATAATGAAATAAAACAAAAAAAATAAAATTGAAGAAGACTCGGGAAACAAGTTGTCAATTCCTCTCCTAAGCTTGCTACTTTGAAACTAAAACAAAAGAGGTGATTTATGTGTTTTACAAGGCTATTTATAGGGTCCTCATGGTGTCCTGAAACCCTAATTTCCTATTTGGAATCCAGAGACTTCTTTCCATAACTGGCTCTGTTGTATCTACAGTGATTGCGCTCAATCGTATGCGGGATGCGCTCGATCGTATGCGGGATGCACTCGAGCCTTTTTTAAGTGTGCTCGTGTGCTTTTGCGCTCGATCACAAGGGAGGTGCACTCGAGCGCACCTTGCTGGATGGCAGAACTTGACTTTTGCTCCTAAAAGCTCCAAATTATCATTTTTTTGTCCAAGTCCTGTGAAAAACACATAAAACACGAAAATGAAGTAGAATCTACTAAAATAGATAAGTAAAGAGCCTAACAAGTGTAAATTAAAGGGCTTAAATATGACTATTTAAGCACTTATCAGGCTCTTGGCTCAAATTTTTTGTGTCCAGGGTACCGATCCTTTGAAGAGCTCGAGGCTCTAGGTTCGGCCTTTTTGTGTCCAAGGTACCGAACCCTTTAAGAGCTCAGGGCTCTAGCCTCGACCTTTTGGCTTCTAGAATATCGAGCCCTTTAGTTACTCGAGGCTCTACGCTCAACCTTTTAGCCTCCAAGGTACCAAGCCCCTAAAGTGCTCGGACCTCTAGGCTCGGCCTTTTAGCTTCCAAGGTACGAAGGCTTGCTAGAGCTCTGGGCTCTTAGCTCGAATTTTGTGCTTTGAGAGTACTGAGGCTTACTAGAGTTTAGGGCTCTTGGCCCAGACTTTTGCTTTAAGAGAGTACCAAGGCTTATCAAAGTTCGAGACTCTTGGCTCAAATTTTTTTCTTTGAGAGTACCAAGGCTTATCGGAGCTTGGAGCTCTTGGCTCGAACTTTTGCTTTGAGAGTACCGAGGCTTATCAAAGCTTGAGACTTTTATCTTAGACTTTTTGCTTTAATGGGTTTCATGGTCAAAAGGTCTTCTCAGAGTCTTTTTGTTGCAATATTTTCGACGATATGTACTAAGGTTATTTAGGTTGAGGTTTTTTACTTATTATTTTTAAAAAAAAATTTGGTTGTTGGGTCAATAGGTTAGCTTGCTTTGTATGGGAGGCCCAATTTACATGGAAGACAAACTTGGCATGGGAGGCCCACTTGGCATAGGAGGCCCACTTGGCATAGGAGGCCAACTTAGCGTGGGAGGCCAACTTGGTGCCTCTCTTCATTTCTCCTCAAGGGAGAGTTATAGAGGGTTCCTTTTGATTCTTTGTTTTTATTACTTTTGACGAAGCATAAGGGTCACTATCATTATTTTTGATTTGTCTCGATTTGAGCCATCCATTTTCCTATGTAAGGTAGGAAAAGTTGGGGGTCTTGGCATCCCATCCTTCACCTTTTTTCCTCAAATCATGTTCTAGAGCATTTGGATGTTTTTAGAGTGCTTGGTAGTTTTTGTGGTTCTCAGTAGCTTTCTTTGTCCTTGGTAAGCATTCTTTTCCCCTTCGTTTTTAATACCATGTCTTTATCTGCGAGTAGTTCTCGCCACAATAGGAGTAATGATGGTAGGAGAAGAGTGAAAGAATGAGGGACTAAGATAATGAGGTGGAGAGTGTTTATGAGAGTTCTTCTAAGAGAGTGAGCCCATTGGCTTGGGATAAGGTTATAGCTGAGGGTACCAAGGTCGAAGTGGAATGAGGGTTAGCCCAGGGTGCTGAGGTCAAAGTTAAGGCAGAGGCAAGTGTGTCTTTGAAGGGAAATAAGTCTAAGCTCACATCGATGGACGTCTAAAGGGACATGGTTGTAAAGGCTCAAGATTTGATTTATTTAACAGAGCATGGGGAGAGTTCTTTGTCCAATTGTACTTTCAATCACTTGAGGGAGAGATTCTGTATTACCTCGGAATATGCACTAAAAAAGGTTGATAAAAGAGAGTAGACGTTTGAAGCGCCCCTCGAGGATCCACCGTACGAGTTCTGTGTTTACTTTAACATACTTAAAGTTGATTTGAGGTTTCCACTCACGTTCGATCCTTTACCACTACGGAATCACGCTAGTGCAGCTCATCCCTAATTTGGTGCGCATTCTTATAGGCTTCATCTATATGTGCAATAGGGTTGGGGGGTCATGACCATTTATTTGTTCAAGAATTTGTTTATGGTAAACCTCCACATTGATGAAGGCTGGGTGTATTTTAGTTAGAGGTCGGGGATAAAATTAGTCAAAAAGAACCCAAGTTCAATAAAAGGGTAGAAGAACAAACTTTTCTTCTTTTAAAGTGATGTGAGCTTCGAGGTCCTGAGGGAATGGGACCTCATCATTATGAGGAAGGCTAGATGTCCTTTTTTAAGTGAGGGGGAAGAGAAGACAATGAAGGACATTGTGGCTAGGGCCATTATGGCCATTAAGTTACACGATAACGATTCCTTAGATCATTATGGTCTCTGTCCTTATAAGAGTATAGAGCTTACGTTTAGGTTTTTGTTTAAGTTTTATTTTGCTGTGGTGCTAATCCTTTTGTTGTTGTTGTAGCTATGCTTCCAAACTTGCAACATGCCTTAAGGTAGCTGAAGAAAAGGAAAGCTAGTGGTGAAGGCATTGGGAGTTCTCAGAGTGCCAAGAAGAGGCTCAAGGAGTCCTCTAGCTTCGAGATTCTCGAGCATCTTGCTACATTTGCTAGCTCAGATGAGACTCTCCCCTCGGTTGGTGTGGTATTGAGGATTATGTCTCTTACACTTGGTCCTCTTCCTCATCTTTTCAAAACAGACATGCTTGTTCCTGACTAGCTTATTAGGAGAAGTGACTCGGTTATAGGATTCCCTAAAGTGGCTTTAGAGAACATGTTAAAGGGTTTTCCACCTAGATATAAAGTGGAATTAACTGCTGAGGATCCGAATATCTTTGTCAATATAGCGGAGGAGCTATTCTCTAAGATAATAATTATTCACTTTGTTGTTTTCTTATTTCTAATTTTAAGTGTTGGGGCTAATGCGTTTTATGTTTGCAGGTTAGCATTGTGATAGTTGTAATCCTTGGAGTCTTAAAGACCTCCTCAACTACTGAGCACTTACTTTTTCCCATTCTTCTTTACTCCTTACTGCCTTGATGCTTTATTTTTCTTATTGCCAATAGCTTTGATGTTGTTGGTTGTTACTTCCAGTAGTTTTCTTGCAATCTACCCTTGTCTTTCCATCAGCTGCATTTGTAGCAGCTTGATGAGTGCCAAATATTGCATATTTTGGCCCCTTAATTTACATTTGTTAATTCTTTAGTTGTGTCCTAATATGATATTTTGTGTTAGTTCTATGATTTTTAATGTTTTATAGGATTGCAAAGGAAATTGGGGATTTAATGTGAAAAAAATGCAAAAGCTGGAATCTACTGTCCGATCGAGTACAGGAGAGCCGCGATCGAGTGCAACAACGTTCAAGTATTTATTTATATGTTTAGCTTAGGAATTTGTTACTTTGAGTTATTTTTTCGTTGTTTTACAGGTTTACAAGCACTTGGAAAGGAGTTTCACTAAATTTCCAGAATTGCCCGTACATATCAGTCATTTTTGTGGATTAAACTGTATTGATTCAGGAGGAACCAGGAGATAAGCCATATATGCTTGGAAAGATCCAGATATCTATTTTATGTAGAATTTTACAGCTCGTAAATATGATTTTTCTAGAGAAAGTTATGAAAGTTTTAGTAGACAAAGGTTAGGCTGTGCATGATTTCAGCGTGGCAAAAGTGATTTTTGCGGATTAAACTGTAATGATTCAGGAAGAAACAAGAGATGAGCCATATATGGTTGGAAAGATCCGGATGTCTATTTTCTGGAGAATTTTATGGCACATAAATATGATTTTTTTAGAGAAAGTTATGGCAGTTTTAGTAGACAAAGGTCAGGCTGTGCATGATTTCAGCGTGGGCAGAAGTTTTGAAGGGCATGTGAAGGCTTAGATTCCACATCTTATACATCCCACATCCCACATTGGATTGGAAACACATTGCACTCTTGGAGTTCTCCTATAAAAGCCCCATTTCACTTCATCAAATGAACGTGCAATCTCGGAGGCTTTGCTACCAAGGGGTGCAATCTGGAGGATTTTGCTACCAATCGAGGGAAGCATCACACAGCAGCTGCGGGTAGAATTTCTCTCTCCGTGTATTGTTAGTTTTAATTTATTTCTTTTAAGTTTTAAAGTTTAAAGTTTAGCACTTTAATGTTTGCTCTAATTTTTCCCTTGAGATTTTTGTTGTCCATTATATTTATGGGAACTAAATTCTCAATTGGGGCTAGGGAAGAACTTGCATAGTAGATGGTATTTTTGTTTATTTTTTAATTTATGTATTTGATTTTCAATTACCAAAACTCTTTTGTTTTATTATTTCATTGGTGATGTTTTCTTCTCCGAATAATCGTAGAATTTATTCTGTTTATGGATTCAGTCATGCTTTCTCTATCGAATAGATTAACTCTTTGATTATGTTTGGATCAATTATTTATCTATATTGATTTAATTCTTTGCTGCAATATCGCTTCCTTAGTGTATTGTCGTCGTTGGATTTTCTCAATAGTGATAATAATTTACGTATTTTAAAAGTGGTGAATGATTTTTCAAACGGTTACATTTGGTTTAATCTTGGTTTATAAATCTACACTTTCCGATTAGAAATTTTTGGAATTGAGTTCCCAATTGAGTTATTCAATGAATTAAGAATAATTAAAATACCAGATTTGTGCAAGGGATTCTTAACGCTTTACTTTTTGTCAAATTTGAGTCATTTCTCCGTTAGTCACTTTACTTCACTTTAATTTGCATTTAAAATTAATCTTTGTTCTTCATTAATCATTTAATATTTTTCTTTAGTTTCTTTGTTCCTTCTAGCATTCTTTAAATTTGTCTCTCTGTGGAATCGACATCCCAAAGCTATGCTATAACTACCGTGTTATTCTTTGGGCGTAATTAAATTTTGGTGCCGTTGCCGGGGAGATGGTAGAAGAATTGGTAGATGGTTTTTCTTTTCAGTAGTTTGTAAAGCCGGTAACTTCGTTCCTTCTTTTAGCTTGCTGTATTATTTTTTTTCTTTTTCCCTTATTTTTTTATAGTATTTTTTTTAATATTTTGTTACCTTGCATGCACATATATAGAGACGCGTTGGGTAGATTTGCTTGTAAGCCTGTGCTAGAGTCAGAATCAAACATTTTTAATCTTTTACTTGACAATCCATCTAGTCCTGAAGAAATGAGTGAACTCGGAGATCAGTCCATTAGGATCCTTCAGGATTACCTCCACCCTACACACATAGCCACACCATCATGCATCATGTTTCCAGTTAATACTGGCCAACTGAATTTTAAAACATGGATGATACAGTTACTCCCTATGTTTTATGGCTTGGAAAATGAAAACCCATATGTGCACATTAGGGAGTTTGACGAAGTAGTTGCGACTTTCCATAGTCAAAATGCAACTGATGACATTATGAGACTTAAGTTCTTTCCTTTCTTTTTGAAGGATAGAGCTAAGAGTTGGCTATACTCATAGAGACCACGATCTATTGGGTCGTGGAATGAGATGACTCAGGTTTTCTTTAATAAATGCTTTCCCCAACATAAGACCAACGCTTTAAAAAGGCAAATCTCCACCTTTGCACAAAAGGACAGTGAGACTTTGTATCAGTCGTGGGAGAGGTTTAAGGAGTTGTTGAGTATGTGTCCTCACCATGGGTATGAGAATTGGCACTTAGTGAGCTATTTTTATGAGGGACTTACACCTAGAGAGTGCCAATTTGTGGAGATGATGTGTAATGGTGAGTTCTAATAGAAAGATCCTGATGAGGCCATAGAATACCTCAATAAGTTTGCTGAAAAAGCTCACACTTGGACTGGACCTAGTGCTACTGAGAGCACAAGTAGGTCACGCCCTGCAGTAAACCCAAATGGTGGTGGAATTTACCATCTCAAGGAAGAGGATAACCTAAAGGCTAAGGTCGAGATGCTCACTGGGGAGTTAGATGTGTTAAAGACTAAGGACTTAAAGCCAACACACGTGGCTAATCATGCAGAATCTTTTGGACCATGTTTTGTGTGTGGCGGGATAGATCATCTCGCTCAAGAGTGTCCCACATTTGTTGAGATGATAGGAATGTATGAGGAACAATGTAATGCCTTAGGTATGTACAAGAAGCCTTTTTCACCTTTCTCTGATACCTATAATCCGGGTGGTGCAATCACCCCAATTTTAGTTGGAAGTCTGAAAACCAGCCGCCTACACAACCCCATAGATTATATCATGCACCTTCATCTTCTAGGAGTCCTTTAGAAGACACTTTGCATGCTTTTATTGACGTATAGGGTAAGATTAACCAAAAATGTGAATCTTTGATTACACAGGTTGTTCAAGAAAATAAGGAGATAAAGAGCCAAGTGTCCAAATTGATGAGCTCCTTCAGTGTGAATGAGCAAGGTAAGTTCCCTTCTCAAGCTCAGTCCATACCCCATAGTCAACACATGGCGCAAAAGAAATTGAAGGATGTGAATGCCATTGTGACACGAAGGGGTAAGTCATTACATATCCCAATAACGAACTAATCAGAAGATGTGGAAAAGGGTCAAGATAATAGTGATGCCGAGCTGCCCAAGGAACCTGAGGTGACAAAGAGTCCTGTTAAAGTACCATTTGCCCAAGCTTTAAAATCAAGCAAGCGAACTCTGGATCCAAACAATGAAATCGTAGAGAATCTAAGGCAAGAAAAAAATCAATCTTCCTCTTTTGCATGTGATTAAACAAGTTCCTACTTATACAAAAGTTCTCAAGGATTTATGTACAGTTAAGAGGAAGCACCATATGAAGAAGACAGGGTTCCTGACAGAGTAAGTTAATGCTCTAATTGAGTAGTGGATTCCTCCCAAGTACAAGGATCCTGGTTGTCCAACCAATGCATGCAACATTGGAAATCATGAGGTTGGGTAAGCTTTGCTAGATTTAGGAGCTAGCATGAATTTAATGCCATATTCTATTTATTTGCAGTTGGGGTTGGGAGAAATCAAACCAACCACTATTGTATTGCAATTGGCTGACCGTTCAGTCAAAGTACCTCGGGGTGTGATAGAGGATGTTTTAATTCAAATTGACAAATTTTATTATCTTGTTGATTTCCTAATCTTTGACACTAGCTCTGTTGTTGATACTACTTCTAAAATTCCTTTGATTTTAGGTAAGCCTTTACTTGCCACTGCTAATGCTCTTATTAATTGCAGGAATGGGCTCATGAAGCTGTCTTTTGGAAACATGACCCTTGAGGTGAATATGTTCCAAATTGAAAAACAACCAAAAGATGATGACGAGAGCCACCAGACATACATGATTGACTGACTCATGGATAGGGGAGTTTTCTATAACTTATGATCTTGATCCCCTTGAGTATTTTCTTGTTAATTATGAGTTTGATTCTATTAGTGATCCATCTGATGTAGTTGATATTTGTGCTATTTTTGATAAAACTCAGGATTATAGCACTCGGGCATGGCAACCGAAGTTTGAGGAATTGCCCGAGAGAAGTGAAAAACATATTCCTTCAAGTGTGGAAGCACCCAAAGTTGAATTGAAGCCTCTACCTAAGGGTTTAAAGCATGTTTTCCTTGGCCCATGTGATACGTTTCCTGTTATTATCTCATCTGAATTGTCTGAGTCTCAAGGTGAGAAATTAATTCAGACCCTAAGCGAGCATATGTCAGCCTTAGGTTGGAGCATGGTTGATGTAAAAGGTGTTAATCCCCTGGTTTGTTCTCGTAGAGACCCCCAGTGTAGGCTTAATCCCACTATGAAAGAAGTGGTGAAGAATGAAGTGTTGAAACTATTAGATGAGGGAATCATATATCTTATTGGTGATAGTAAATGGGTAAGTCCTACATAGGTTGTTCCTAAAAAGTCAGGTGTTACTATGGTGAAGAATGACCTGGAAGAGTTAGTCCCTACAAAACTTGTGACTGGGTGGTGGATGTGCATTGATTACAGATAATTGAATGTTGCCACCTGGAAAGACCATTTCCCCCTCCCTTTTATTGATCAAATTTTTGAGTGTGTTGCTGGTCATCCTTTCTATTGTTTCTTGGATGGTTATTCTGCTTATTATCAAATTGAAATTGCACTAGAAGACCAAGATAAAACCATTTTCACTTGTCCTTTTGGTACTTATGCTTTTCGTAGAATGCTATTTGGATTGTGTAATGCACTTGCTACGTTTCAACGTTGCATGATGGGCATTTTTAGTGACATGGTTGAAAATTGCATGAAAGTTTTTATGGATGACTTGACTGTTTTTGGATCTTCTTTTGATGCATGCTTATTGTATTTAGAGAGAGTATTGACTCGTTGTGAGGAAAAGGAATTAGTTTTGAATTGGGAAAAATGTCACTTTATGGTACCTTCAGGTATTATCTTAAGGCAAATTATTTCTTCTAGGGGGATAGAGTTTGATCAATCTAGGATTGAATTAATCTCTAAGTTGCCTACAACTAGGATAGTAAAGGATGTGAGATCCTTTCTTGGTCATGCGGACTTTTATAGGAGGTTCATACAGAATTTTTCTACCATATCTAGACCACTATGTGACCTCCTAGCTAAAGATGCCCCATTTGAGTGGACACAAGCTTGTCAAGAGGCCTTTAAAATGCTAATTGACAAGCTTACCTCAGCACCCATAATGCAGTCACCTGATTGAACTTTACCTTTTGAGATCATGTGTGATGCTAGTGACTTTGCTGTAGGTGCTGTTCCTAGACAGCGAAGGGAAGGGAAGCCTGTCATTTACTATGCCAGTAGAACTCTAAATAGTGCTCAGATGAATTACTCCACCACTAAAAAGAGTTGCTAGCTGTAGTGTTTGCTTTGGATAAGTTTTGTGCTTACTTGATTGGTTCTCCTATTATTATTTTCACAGATCATGCAGCCCTTAAGTACTTTCTTACAAAGAACGATGCTAAGGCGTGACTAATACAGTGGATTTTACTTATGCAGGAATTTGAGATCACCATCAAAGATATGAAAGGAGTAGAGAATATAGTGGCTGACTATCTCTCGAGGCTCACATTTGAGGACACCTCTGACCACCTGTCAATCAGGGATGATTTTCCCGATGGGCATTTACTTTCCATTACCTCTCTACCATGGTTTGCTCATATTGTGAATTATTTGGCTGTAGGTGAGATACCGGTGGATTAGAGAGCTCAGGACAAGAGGAAGTTCATGACTGAGGTACATAATTTCTATTAGGATGACTCTTTGCTTTTCAAATACTGCCATGACCAAATTTTAAGGCGTTGTATCCCTGATGAAGAGATTACTAGCGTCTTGGAATTTTGTCACTCCCAAGCTTGTGGGGGCCACTTTTCAATGAAGAAAACCACTGCAAACATTCTACTGTGTGGATTTTATTGGCCCACCTTGTTTAAGGATGCAAACATCTATTATCACTCATGTGAAAAGTGTCAAAAGTTAGGAGTTATGTCCCATCGTCATATGATGCCCTTAAACCCAATTTTAGTGATTGAAATTTTTGATTGTAGGGGCATTGATTTTATAGGACCATTCCCTTATTCTTTTGAATATCAATATATTATTCTGGCAATAGATTATGTGTTAAAATGGGTAGAGGTAGCAGCTTGCAAGAGCAATGATAATAGAAAGGTAATTAAATTTCTCAAAGAAAATGTGTTATCTCGATTTGGTACACCACGTGCTATCATTAGTGACTAGGGTATGCATTTTTGTAACTGTTCTTTTGAAGCTTTGATGAAAAAATATGGGGTGGTGCATAAGATCTCTACTACCTACCACCCCCAGACAAGTGGACAGATAGAACTTGCAAAAATGGAAATTAAGCAAATTTT
This sequence comes from Bretschneidera sinensis, assembly GCA_023935145.1. Taxonomy (NCBI): domain Eukaryota; kingdom Viridiplantae; phylum Streptophyta; class Magnoliopsida; order Brassicales; family Akaniaceae; genus Bretschneidera; species Bretschneidera sinensis. The sequence goes on from CM043704.1 coordinate 23,773,370, forward strand.
AGAAAAAAGGGTCAACTCAGATCTCAAAGATTGGTCTTTGAGACTAGTTGATGCGCTTTGGGCCTATTGTACAGCTTTCAAAATTCACTTAAGTATGTCACCTTATAGGCTTGTTTTTGGAAAGCCTTGCTACTTACCTGTTTAGCTCGAGCATCGAGCTTATTGGGCCATCAAGCATTTCAATTTTGACATGGGAGAAGCAGGTAAGCTTAGAAAATTTTAGTTGACCGAGTTAGAGGAGTTGAGAAATGATGCTTATGAGAACTCTAGAATCTATAAAGCTAAAATGAAAGCATTTCATGATAAAATTATTTTGAGGAAAATGTTTAAGCCTAATGATCGAGTGTTCTTATATGATTCTAGACTCCATAAGCACCCAAGAAAACTTCGGTCTAGGTGGACCGACCCTTTTGTAGTTAAGAATGTTTTTGCAAATGATGTGGTAGAAATAGAGGACCCTAAGGATGGTTGGATCTTTAAAGTAAATGGTCAATGCCTTAAAGTATTAATTGATAGGCAAGGTCCGGAAGTAGAAGACATTCCACTTATGGATCTGGTCTATCAACCTTGACCATACCACGCAGGTATGTTTTTTTTTTCTTTCTTTATTTGTTTTATTTTTATTGTTTTTTAATATTTCTTATTACTGTTTATTTTTAATATATATTTTTTTGTTTTCCAGTATTACTTTGGTATTTCTTTTTCAGGGACAATGTGTGCATCAATTCAAGTTTGGGGGTATGCTATGAGCCATGCCAGTCCAACTAGTTCTCCATCTCCCAGGTCAACTCTTTCCATATTATTAACACATTGGGGACACTGTGTACTTTAAGTTTGGGGGTATAGGAGACACATTCACACACACTTTGTCCCAGTTTATATATATACATTATTGAAAAGATAAACGCATGTTCATGATTGTTTTGAAATTTTGGTTGATCTAAACAATATTGTGATGTCATTTCATTGGAAAGCTTAAAATCGTGAACACATGATCTAATGATAGAATTTTAAAGTTTAGTTACTTACTTTAGGCATTTTAGAATTCACATGTATGATCTAATCTGACACGAGCACATTAGCACATAATCATGTGAGGTATGACATGTGATTTTAATGTGTATGTTCCATGGTTTAGCTGATTTCGAATGACTTATTGGATGGACACTTTGGCATAAAGAAGTAAAAAAAAATGCTCATAATGATCATTGAAAAACTTTCCACTGAGTAATTGGACCTCTTGCCTCAGTAAGCAGTGGGTGTTCACGTCAAAAGGTGGGAATTTTGCTTACGATGATCATTGACAACTTTCCACTGAGTAACTAGACCTCTTGCCTTAGTAAGTAGTGAGTGTTCACGTCAAAATGTGGGAATTTTGCTTAGTTTTGTAACCTTTTTGACTCGTGTTAGTAAGTCCTTAGGGGTGTCTTTACACCTATTGAATTAAAACCATATGGTTTAGGTCAATTAGAAAGTTTCAGGGAACTAAACATGGCTAGCCTCATAATAAAAGAAAGAAGGAAATAAAACTATACCATTTTTGTTCATTCTGATGGGAAATTCGGTGAATCTTGAGACATGAAGACATTACACATTGGAGTTATTTGGAAGCTTCATTTTTATGTGCTAGTTCACTTTGCACGGATTCGAGCTTGTGATGCCTTAGCCGGCCTCTTGTAAGTAATTAGATTTTAAAATTCTTATTCATTGCGAAGATGGGTTTACATTTTAAGCTTGCTCATGAATGAATATCATGGTTTTGTGTGCTACTTAAATTTTTGGACACCATGAACGATGGATTTATCTTTATGGTCTTTGTTTTTCATTTAGTTTTTTTTTATTTTGTTTTTCTAAGGGACTAGCAAAATGTAAGTCTGAGGTTATTTGATGAGTGTCAGATATTGCATATTTTGGCCCCTTAATTTACAATTGTTAATTCTTTAGTTGTGTCATAGTCTGATATTTTGTATTAGTTCTATGATTTTTAATGTTTTATAGGATTGCAAAGGAAATTGAGGATTTAATGTGAAAAAAATATAAAAGCTGGAATCTGTTGTTGCAATCGAGCAGATGAGACCTGCGATCGAGCTCAACAACGCTCAAGTATTTATTTATATGTTTAGCTTAGGAATTTGTTACTTTGAGTTGTTTTTTCGTTGTTTTACAGGTTTACAAAGCACTTGGAAAGGGGTTTCACTAAATTACCAGAACTACATGTACAGATAAGTCATTTTTGCGGATTAAACTGTATTGATTCAGGAAGAACCAGGAGATAAACAATATATGCTTGGAAAGATCCGGATGTCTATTTTCTGAAGAATTTTACAGCTCGTAAATATGATTTTTTAGAGAAATTTATGGCAGTTTTAGTAAACAAATGTCAGACTGTGTGTGATTTTAGCGTGGCAGAAGTGATTTTTGTGGATTAAACTGTAATGTTTCGAGAAGAACCAGAAGATGAGCCATATATACTTGGAAATATCCAGATGTTTATTTTCTGAGGAATTTTATGGCTCATAAATATGAATTTTCTAGAGAAAGTTATGGCAGTTTTAGTAGACAAAGGTCAGGCTGTGCGGGATTTCAGCGTGGACAAAAGTTTTGAAGGGCATGTGAACACTTAAATCTCACATCCCATATCGGTTGGAAACACATTCTATATCCACACATCCCACATCGGATTGGAAACACATTGCACTCATGGATTTCCTCTATAAAAGCCTAATTTCACTTCATCAAAAAGGTGTGTAATCCGGAGGACTTCTGCTAGCATTCTGGTGGATCTCGAAGTCTTTGCTACCAAGAGGGGAAGCGCCGCATGACAGCTACGAGTGGAATCTCTCGATCCATGTATTGTTAGTTTTAATTTATTTTAAGTTTTAAATTTTTAATGTTTAGCACTGTAATTGTGAAAATTATGGTCATAATTATGCGAGGCTAAAATCTTCTTCTAAGGTTGAAGATGAAGCCTCGCCATTGTTTAGCATTATATTTTCAGATATGTTCGTACAATTATGATATTTTTAGTGTAAATGTTCTATTTCAATTGTTTGAGTAAACTCTTATGATTGATTGTTTTTAAATTGTTAAATTGGATATTCCTTGTGTTTCATCTGCCGGAAATGGCGGGTCATTCAAATTAGATTGGATATCCATTGTGATTTGTGAATTAAACGGATACATTGGATGGTTTTGGTTTAGTTTGGGTATTCGCCATGATTTGTATAATGGTGGATTTATGGAATGATTTGATAGATTATTTTTATATAGAACATGAAGATATATGCTTTACTTTGGTTGGGTGGATTCAGAAAACCTTAGTGTTTTTATTAGTTGTTTTAAAATCAATTTAGTTTAGTTTATATTTCTTTGCAAGATACAATCCAAAATTCGGAATTAGGTTAAAAGATGGTTAGTTTAGATAAAAATATATTTTTACAACGCAATTCCCTATGGATTCGACCTTACACTTGCATAACACTATATTGCAAACGACTCGTGCGCTTGCGAGTAATTTAAAACTCAAAACAAGTTTTTGGCGCCATTGCCGGGGAGTTGTTTTGTTTGTGAAAATTAAATTTTTGTCTGAATTAATTTTATTTTTCTACTAGTTTAGTTAGCATTTTTGTTTTATTTTTCTTTTTGCAATTTTATTTTTCTTTATTTGTTTTTATTTGCAATTGCCTAAAAAAAATAAATATAAAAATATAAAAATATTTTGCCAATTTTTGTTGGCTCATTTTGTGAGTATTGTGTTTTCTGTTTTTGCATTTATTTTATATTATCTTAATGTTATTTGTATTTTATTTTATTCTTTTGTTTCTGCTGGTTAGTTTATATTAGTGATGTTTGTTTGGTGTATGCTTGGTCGAAGATTCCTGAACTTAGAGTCAATACCTTTAGATCCCGAATTAGAAAGAACTCTTAGGAGACAGAAGAGAGCACTTGTTGAAAGAGAGACAATTGAGATGGGAGAAAAATTTTGGAATATAAATCAACCTGATAATGTAGAGCAACTTAGAGCTTAGAACGTGAATTTCACTACATTTTGCACCCGTTGCGACTAACTCCCCTTCTTGTATAGTGTTGCCACTAACCAATGCTACCTATTTTGATCTAAAGCTACAGACATTGGAGAACAGCCTCAAGAATTTCATGAAGATGACTGGCTAGTCCATCAATGCAGCCAATACATTCAATATTGATAGTTGTTCCATTTGTGCTAGTCCTATGTACTTAGCACAGAATTGTCCATCAATGTCGGCTTTTGTCGAGTATCTCATGGAACAAGTGAACGCTTTCAATGACTATAGGAGGCAATCAAATGGATCTTACTCGGAGACTTATAATCGAGAGTGGCAGAACCACCCTAATTTTTTATGGGAGTAGAACCAACCGATGAATCAGGGAAGAACCCTTCATTATGCTCACAATCAATACCCTCCTAGATTTCCTCCATCATTTCCAAGTCATGGTCGTTTAGCCCATCCAGCACCATCACCCGCTTACCATGCTCCCACTCAAGCACCAGTGCTGGTTTCACAGTCTCTAGAGGACACCCTCAAGGATTTCATGAAGATGACTGGCTAATCCATCGGCGAAGTAAGGAGTGCAACAATGGTAAACACCCAAGTGATTGCCAAGCTAGAAAGAGTCAAATGGATCAAATCGCAAGTCATATGGGTGAAGGAGAGAAGGGAAAGTTCCCCAGTCAACCCGTGCCCAACTCAAAGGAATAGTTTGCGGTTGGAAATTCATTAACTCCTACGCACGGACAGGAACAAGTGCAATTGATTATCATATTGAGGTCTGGGAGACAAGTGGACAATCAAGTGGAAGAGAACCCTATTATACAGCAAGAGCAAGAAAATGACAACAAGGAGAAGAGAGATGCTGAGCCATCTACAGCCACACCTACTATTAAGGATCTCCCTAGGTCGTTTATACCTAAAGCGCCTTACCCTAAGAGATTACAAGCGCCTAAGAAAGGAGGGGAGTCTGAAGACATTCTGGAGACATACTTTGCTCAGTTTGGAGAGGATTTTGATTTGGATAAATTACTTGAGCAAGCAAATGCTATTTTGGAGTCTGCTCCTTGAGAGAGCAGTGAAATGGAGGAGACTGTAGCACCTGAGCCCTCCCATAAGGAACTTAAGCCTTTACCAAACAATCTTAAGTATAAGTTCCTAGGTCTACCAGATTCTTTGCCTGTGATTATCGCTTTAGATTTGGTTAATGCTCAAGAGGAGAAATTATTTGACATTTTAGGATAGCACAAGGAAGCTATCGGCTGGACTATTGAGGATATCAAAGAGATCAGCCCCTCAGTGGTGATGCACAAGATACATTTGGAGGAGAATGCCAAGTCATCGAGGGAGCCACAGAGAAGGCTCCACCCAGCTATGCAAGAGGTTGTGAGGATTGAAGTGATAAAGTTGTTGGATGCAGGAATCATTTATCCAATCTCTGATAGCAAGTGGGTGAGCCCGATTCATGTCGTGCTCAAGCGGGCTGGATTGACAGTAGTGAAGCATAACGACCACGAGTTGGTGCTAACTCGTGTTCAATCAGGATGGAGAGTATGTCTAGACTACCGTAAGTTGAATGCTTCCACAAGGAATGATCATTTTCCACTCCCATTTATTGATCAGATGGTGGAGAGCTTAGCTGGGCACGATTTCTAATGCTAGGTTTGGCTGAAGATGTTAAACTTAGTGCTCATGGGAGGCACCCCAGAGCATATCCTTTCTGTTTATTGATTATTTTACATATTTCTTGTTACTGTTTATTTCTAGTGTTTCTTTTGTTTTCCAGTCTTTATATTTTCAGGGACAACACGTACTTCAGTTCAAGTTTGGGGGTATACTATAAGCCATGCCAGTCCAGCTAGTTCTCCATCTCCCAGGTCAGCTCTTTCCATATTATTCAAACATTGGGGACAATATGTAATTTAAGTTTGGGGGTATGGGAGACATATTACACGCGCTTTGTCAAAAAAAAGAAAAAAGAAGAAGATAAATGCATGCTCATGTTATTTTGAAATTTTGGTTGATCTAAACAATTACTGTGATGTGATGTCGTTGGTGACTTTAAAATCGTGAACACATGATTTGATGATAGAGTTTTAAAACTTTGTTACTTACTTTAGGCATTTAAGAATTCACCTGTTTGATCTAATCTGACACGAGCATCTAATCTGACACGAGCACATTAGCACATAATTGTGTGAGGTATGATATATGATTTTAATGTGCATGTTTCCATGACTTAACTGAAACTGGATGACTTATGGGATTAACACTTGGGCATAGAAAAACATAAAAAAAAGAAAAAAAACAAATAATACTACTAATATTTATAATGATCATCATCAATAAACTTTCCACTGAGTAACTGGACCTCTTACCTCAGTAAATAGTGAGTGTTCACGTCAAAATGTGGAAATTTTAATCATAATGATCATTGCGAAACTTTCTGTTGAGTAACTGGACCTCTTGCCTCAGTAAGCAGTGAGTGTTCACATCAAAAGGTGTGAATTTTGCTTAGTAGCATTAAGGCCAGTTTAGTTTCCTAGCATTTGTTACTCGAGTTAGTAAGTCCTTAGGGTTGTCTTTACACCTAATGCCCTAAAACCATCTGGTTTGGGAGTTATTGACTCAACACTCGATACATAGGTCAATTAGAAAGCTTAAGGAAACTAAACATAGCAGAACTTTATAATAAAAGAAAAAAAGAAAATAAAACTATGCCATCGTTGTTCATTCTGATGAGAAATTCTGTGAATCTTAAGACATGTAGACATTGTACATTGAAGTTATTTGGAAGCCTTATCTGTATATGCAAATTCACTTTACACTGATTCAAGCTTGTGATGACTTAGCCTGCCTCTCGTAAGTAATTAGGTTTTAAAATTCCTATTCATTGCGAAGATGGGTTATATTTTTAAGCTTGCTCATGAATGAATATCATGGTTTTGTGTACTACTTAAATTTTTGGATACCATGAGTGATGAACTTATCTTTATGCTCTTTGTTTTTCATTTAGTTTTTTTTTTTTTGTTTTGCTAAGGGACTAGCAAAATGTAAGTTTGGGGGTATTTGATGAGTGCCAAATATTGCATATTTTGGCTCCTTAATTTATATTTGTTAGCTTAGGAATTTGTTACTTTGAGTTGTTTTTCATTGTTTTACAGGTTTACAAGCACTTGGAAAAGGGTTTCACTAAATTGCCAGAATTGCCTGTATAGATTAGTCATCTTTGTGGAGTAAATTGTATTGATTTAGGAAGAACCAGGAGATGAGTAATATATGCTTGGAAAGATCCGGATGTCTATTTTCTGGGGAATTTTACTGCTCATAAATATGATTTTTCTAGAGAAAGTTATGGTAGTTTTAGTAGACAAAGGTCAGGCTGTGCATGATTTCAGCATGGCAGAAGTGATTTTTGTGGATTAAACTGTAATGATTCAGGAAGAACCAGGAGATGAGCCATATATCCTTGGAAAGATCCGGATGTCTATTTTCTGGGGAATTTTACTGCTCATAAATATGATTTTTCTAGAGAAAGTTATGGTAGTTTTAGTAGACAAAGGTCAGGCTGTGCATGATTTCAGCATGGCAGAAGTGATTTTTGTGGATTAAACTGTAATGATTCAGGAAGAACCAGGAGATGAGCCATATATGCTTGGAAAGATCCGGATGTCTATTTTCTGGAGAATTTTACGACTCATAAATATGATTTTTCTTGAGAAAGTTATGGCAGTTTTACTAGACAAAGGTAAGGCTGTGCAGGATTTCAGCATGGGCAAAAGTTTTGAAGGGCATGTGAAGGTTTAAATGCCACATCCCACATCGATTGGAAACACATTCTATATCCATACATCCCACATCGGATTGGAAACACATTGCACTCATGGAGTTCCCCTATAAAAGCTCCATTTCACTTTGTCAAAAAGGTGTGCAATCCGGAGGACTTCTGCTAGCATTCTGGTGGATCTCGAAGGCTTTGCTACCAAGAGAGGAAGTGCCGCATGACAGCTGCGAGTAAAATCTCTCTATCCATGTATTGTTAGTTTTAATTTATTTTAAGTTTTAAAGTTTAAATGTTAAGCACTGTAATTGTGAAAATTATGTTCATAATTATGCGAGGCTAAAATCTTCATCTAAGGTTGAAGATGAAGCCTCGCCATTGTTTAGCATTATATTTTCAAATATGTTCGTACAATTCTGATATTTTTAGTATAAATGTTCTATTTCAATTGTTTGAGTAAACTCTTATGATTGATTGTTTTTAAATTGTTAAATTGGATATTCCTTGTCATCTGCCGAAAATGGCGGGTCATTCAAATTAGATTGGATATCCATTGTGATTTGTGAATTAAACGGATACATTGGATGGTTTTGGTTTACTTTGGGTATTCGCCCTGATTTGTATAATGGTGGATTCATGGAATGATTTGATAGATTATTTTTATATAGAACATGAAGATATATACTTTACTTTGGTAGGGTGGATTCAGAAAACCTTAGTGTTTTTATCAGTTGTTTTAAAATTAATTTAGTTTAGTTTATATTTCTTTGCAAGATACAATCCAAAATTCGGAACTAGGTTAAAATAAGGTTAGTATAGATAAAAATATATTTTCACAATGCAATTCCCTGTGGATTCGACCTCGCACTTGCACAACACTATATTGCAAACGACTCGTGCACTTGTGAGTAATTTAAAACTCATAACAGCTAGAGTCAGAATCAAAATTTTTAAATCCTTTATTTGACAATCCATCTAGTCTTGAAAAAATGAGTGAACATGGAGATCAACTCACAAAGACCCTTCAGGATTACCTCCACCCTACACGCATAACCACACCATCATGCATCATGTTTCCAGCTAATAGTCGCCAACTGGATTTTAAAACAGGGATGATACAATTTCTCCCTACGTTCCATGGCTTGGAAAATGAAAACCCATATGTGCACATTAGGGAGTTTGAGGAAGTAGTTATGACTTTTCAAAGTCAAAATGGAACTGATGACATTATGAGACTTAAGTTCTTTCCTTTCTCTTTAAAAGATAGAGCTAAGAGTTGCCTATACTCACTAAAACCATGATCTATTGGTTCGTGGAATGAGATAACTTATTTTTTCTTTAATAAATACTTTCCCCAACATAAGTCCAACGCTTTAAAAAGGCAAATCTCCACCTTTTCACAAAAGGACAGTGAGACTTTGTATCAGTCGTGGGAAAGATTTAAGGAGTTGTTGAGTATGTGTCTTCACCATAGGTATGAGAATTGGCGCTTAATGAGCTATTTTTATGAGGGACTTACACCTAGAGAGCATCAATTTGTGGAGATGATGTGTAATGGTGAGTTCTTATATAAAGATCTTGATAAGGCCATAGAATACCTCAATGAGCTTGCTGAAAAAGCTCACACTTGGACTGGACCTAGTGCTACTAAGAGCACAAATAGGTCACGCCCTGTAGTAAACCTAAATGGTGGTGGAATTTACCATCTCAGGGAAGAGGATAACCTAAAGGCTAAGGTCGAGATGCTCACTAGGGAGCTAGATGTGTTAATGACTAAGGACTTAAAGCCAACACACGTGGCTAATTATGCAGAATCTTTTGGACTATGTTTTGTGTGTGGCAGGGTAGATCATCTCACTCAAGAGTGTCCCACATTTGCTGAGATGAGAGGGACGTATGAGGAACAATGTAATGCCTTAGGTATGTACAAGAAGCCTTTTTCACCTTTCTCTGATACCTATAATCCGGGGTGGTGTAATCACCCCAATTTTAGCAGGAAGTCTAAAAACCAGCCTCCTGGACAACCTTATAGATCATATCCTGCACCATATCATACACCTTCATGTTCTAGGAGTCCTTTAGAAGACACTTTGCTTTCTTTTATTGAGGCACAAGGTAAGACTAACCAAAAATGTGAATCTTTGATTACGCAGGTTGTTGAAGAAAATAAGGAGATAAACAACCAAGAGTCCAAATTGATGAGCTCTTTGAGTGTGAATGAGTGAGGTAAGTTCCTTTCTTAAGCTCAGTCCACACCCCATGGTCAACACATGGCGCAAAAGAATATGAAGGATGTGAATACCATTGTGACACGAAGTGGTAAGTCATTACATATCCCAACAACAAACAAATTAGAGGATGTGTAAAAGGGTCAAGATAGTAGTGATGCCGAGCTGCCCAAGGAACCTGAAGTGACAAAGTGTCTTGTTAAGGTACCATTTACTCAAACTTTAAAATCAAGCAAGTGAACTCTGGATCCAAACAATGAAATCCTAGAGAATCTAAGGCAAGTAAAAATCAATCTTCCTCTTTTGCATGTGATTAAACAAGTTCCTACTTATGCAAAAGTTCTCAAGGATTTGTATACAGTTTAGAGGAAGCACCATGTGAAGAAGACAGCATTCCTGATAGAGCAAGTTAGTGCTGTAATTGAGCAGTGGATTCCTCCCATGTACAAGGATCCTGGTTGTCCAACCATTGCATGCAGCATTGGAAATCATGAGGTTGGGCAAGCTTTGCTAGATTTAGGAGCTAACATGAATCTAATGCCATATTCTATTTATTTGCAGTTGGGGTTGGGGTTGGGAGAAATCAAACCAACCACTGTGGTATTGCAATTAGCTGACCATTCAGTCAAAGTACCCCGGGGTGTGATAGAGGATGTTCTAATTCAAATTGACAAATTTTATTATCCTATTGATTTCCTAATCCTTGACACTAGCTCTGTTGTTGATACTACTTCTAAAATTCCTTTGATTTTAGGTAGGCCTTTCCTTCCCACTGCTAATGCTTTTATTAATTGTAGGAATGGGCTCATGAAGCTGTCTTTTAGAAACATGACCTTCGAGGTGAATATATTCCGTATTCCAAAACAGTCAGAAGATGATGACGAGAGCCACCAAACATACATGATTGACTCACTCATGGATAGGGGAGTTTATATAACTCATGATCTTGATCCCCTTGAGTATTTTCTTGTTAATTCTGAGTTTGATTCTATCAGTGATCCATCTGATGTAGTTGATATTTGTGCTATTTTTTATAGAACTCAGAATTATGGCACTCGGGTATGGCAACCGAAGTTTGAGGAGCTGCTTGAGAGAAGTGAAAAATAAATTCTTTCAAGTGTGGAAGCACCCAAAGTTGAATTAAGGATCGATTACTTCCTACTTCTTCAACTTAAACGAATGTTGTGTAAGTTGGAAGGCTCAGTTGCAGCCAGTGGTAGCACTCTCAACAACTGAGGCTGAGTACATAGCGGCAACGAAAGCTATAAAGGAGGCTATGTGGTGCAAAGGGTTGTTGGAAGAGTTAAAGGTCCAAAAAGAGCAAGTGGTGGTGTATTCAGATAGTCAAAGTGCGTTGCACTTGTGTAGGAACCCGGTGTTCCATGAGAGGACAAAGCACATGGATGTTTGGTATCATTTCATTCGGGAAAATGTTACAGAAGGATGCATTCATGTGGACAATATAGCCACGGAAGAAAATCCTGCAGATTTAGGCACCAAAGTTCTACCTCTAAGCAAGTTTAATCATTGCCTTGGACTTCTTAGGATTGGAGTCGATTGATATGGTGACTCATGCTAAGTTTGGATATTGAGTTCTCTACACAATGGGTTGGATTTTAATTTCTTAGACAAAGGTAGAAATTGTTGGTATTTGTCTAAGGATTAAACGGGTTGAAGAGTTCAGCATCAGGTCCAGGTGTGCGTCGCGGCACATGTGGTGTGTGCCACGGCCACCAGCAAAGGAGGAAGTCCAGGGAGTTGTGCGCCACTGCACAGCCTCCCCCACACCGCAGTTCCCAGCAAGGATGAAGACCTGGAGGAGTTTCTGCCCTGTGTGCGCCGCGGCTAGCCCTGTTTTGGGCCGCGGCTCCAGGCACACCTGATGCTTCTTGATCAACACTTTGGATTGGTGTGTGGGACTTAGTTAAAATGCACAGGATCACTTAGACTTGTTAAAGGGCTATGATTGATTGGTCCTCAAGATCTAAGGGTAGAGATTGACTTCAAGATTGGTTCAAGAAGTGGTTGTACTATATAAAGGATCATCTAGGAGCAATAACATAAGGTGTGTGAAATAGAACACATGGTGTGTGAGAGTGCTAAGACAATAAACACAAGAGAGACTCATTCAAGATAGGCTGGTTGTTTAGAGAGAGAGTAGTATAGATTGGGCATACAAGGGCTTTGTAATTGGAATTTTCTTGGGGAAAATTCCAAGGAAACACTTAGTTCTTATCACTTTATTTTCCTCTTCTTTCGTTCTTCAAGAATAAGAGGGCTTTTGAAGAGGTGTTGCTGTAATTGTAAGAACTCCATTGATTTAGTGTAGAGAGCTTGGAGGAGCTCACGGGGACGTAGGCACATTGCCGAACCTCGATAACAATTGCTTGTGTCCTTTCTTTGATTGTTTGATTTTTGTTCTGTCCAAATCATTATGGATTTGGGGTGTTTGGAAAGATCACAACCTAGGATTCTGCAAGAAGGTGATTTTTCGACAAAGTCCTTAGGGGTGTCTTTACAGCTATTGCCTTAAAACCATCTGGTTTGGGAGTCATTTACTCAACTCTCACTGTATGGATCAATTAGAAAGCTTAAGGGAACAAAACATGGTGAGCCTCATATTAAAAGAAATAAGGAAATAAAATTATGCCATTGTTGTTCATTATGATGGGAAATTCGGTGAATTTTGAGACATGAAGACATTACACAGTGGAGTTATTTGGAAGCTTCATTTTTATGTACTAGTTCACTTTGCACGGATTCGAGCTTGTGATGCCTTAGTCAGCCTCTTGTAAGTAATTAGATTTTAAAATTCTTATTCATTGCGAAGATGAGTTTATATTTTAAGCTTGCTCATGAATGAATATCATGGTTTTATGTGCTACTTAAATTTTTGGACACCATGAATGATGGATTTATCTTTGTGTTCTTTGTTTTTCATTTAGTTTTTTTTTTATTTTGTTTTGCTAAGGGACTAGCAAAATGTAAGTTTGGGGGTATTTGATGAGTGCCAAATATTGCATATTTTGGCCCCTTAATTTAAATTTGTTAATTCTTTAGTTGTGTGCTAATTTGATATTTTGTGTTAGTTCTATGATTTTTAATGTTTTATAGGTTTGCAAAGGAAATTGGGGATTTAATGTGAAAAAATTGTAAAAGTTGGAATCTGTTGTGCGATCGAGCACAGGAGACTTGCGATCGAGTGCAACAGTGCTCAAGTATTTATTTATATGTTTAGCTTAGGAATTTGTTTCTTTGAGTTGTTTTTTCATCATTTTACAGGTTTACAAGCACTTGGAAAGGAGTTTCACTAAATTGCCAGAATTGCCCGTATAGATCAGTCATTTTTGTGGATTAAACTGTATTGATTCAGGAAGGACCAGGAGATGAGCTATATATGCTAGGAAAGATCCAGATGTCTATTTTCTGGAAAATTTTATGGCTCGTAAATATGATTTTTCTAGAGAAAGTTATGGCAGTTTTAGTAGACAAAGGTCAGGTTGTGCGTGATTTCAGTGTGGCAGAAGTGATTTTTGTGGATTAAACTGTAATGATTCCGGAAGAAACAGGAGATGAGCGATATATGCTTGGAAAGATCCGGATGTCTATTTTCTGGAGAATTTTACGTCTCGTAAATATGATTTTTCTAGAGAAAGTTATGGCAGTTTTAGTAGACAAAGGTTAGGTTGTGCATGATTTTAGCGTAGGCAGAAGTTTTGAAGGGCATGTGAAGGCTTAAATCCCACATCCCACATCGGTTGGAAACATATTCTACATCCCAAATCCCACATCGGATTGGAAACACATTGCACTCATGGAGTTCCCCTATAAAAGCCCCATTTCAAATGGGTGTGCAATCTTGGAGGTTTTGCTACCAAGGGGTGCAATCTGGAGGATTTTGCTACCAATTGGGGGAAGCACCGCACAGTAGCTGCGGGTGGAATATCTCTCTCCATGTATTGTTAGTTTTAATTTATTTCTTTTAAGTTTTAAAGTTTAAAGTTTAGCACTTTAATGTTTGCTCTAATTTTTCCCTTGAGATTTTTGTTGTTCGTTATATTTATGGGTAACTAAATTCTCAAGTGGGGCTAGGGATGAACTTGCACAGTAGATGGTATTTTCGTTTATTTTTTTAATTTATGTATTTGATTTTCAATTACCAAAACTCTTTTGTTTTATCATTCTCAATTCATTGGTGATGTTTTCTTCTCCGAATAATTGTAGAATTTATTCTGTTTATGCATTCAGTCATGCTTTCTCTATTGAATGGATTAGCTCTTTGATTATGTTTGGATCAATTATTTATCTATATTGATTTAATTCTTTGTTGCAATATCACTTCCTGAGTATATTGTCGTCGTTGAATTTTCTCAATAGTGATAATAATTTACGTATTTTAAAAGTGGTGAATGATTTTTCAAAGGGTTACATTTGGTTTAATCTTGGTTTATAAATATACACCTTCCGATTGAGAATTTTAGGAATTAAGTTTCCAATTGAGTTATTCAATGAATTAAGAATAATTACAATACCAGATTTGTGCAAGGGATTCCTGACACTTTACTGTTTGTCAAATTTGAGTACTTTCTCCGTTAGTCACTTTGCTTCACTTTAATTTGCATTTAAAATTAATCTTTGTTCTCCATTAATCATTTAATATTTTTCTTTGTTCCTTGTACTATTCTTTTAATTTTTCTCTTAATGGAATCGACACCCCAAAGCTGTGCCACAACTACCGGGTTATTCTTTGGGCGTAAACATAACTCTACTAATTCAGAGATTTGAAAGTTTTTTTATTTTTAAGGTCCTTAAAAAAATCAAAGGAAGACAATGAGAGAGAAAGATAAAAAAAACCTTGTCCTTGCTGTCTTGGTGCATCCTTGATAATCCATCAGCAACCACATTGTCCTTGCCTGTTTTATAAAAAATTTAGAATCTAAATCCCAATAGTTTCCTTAAAAATACCTACTACTCTGGGGTTCAAATTTTCTGATCAATTATCCCTCTTAGACTTCTTTGATATGTTTGAATTAGAAACTCATATCCAAGTAAATACTGTCTCCAATGTTGTATAACTATGGTAACGGCAAGCATTTTTCTAATGTAGGTAGAGGCTAGTTTTAATGAAAGGCACAACTTTGTACTAAAGAATGCTAAAGGATGGCTTTGTTGTAAAAGAACATCCCCAGTACCATATCCAAATGCATCGGTTTCCAAACCATAACTTTGAGTAAAATTTAGTAAGGCTAAATCAAGAGTTATAAGCATTGCTATCTTTAAGTTCTAAAAGGCGTCAATTGCACTCTCATTCCACTAAAAACTATCCTTTTTTAGGAGATCAGTTAAGGGTGAGGCAATGGTAGCATTGCCTCCTACAAACTTTCTGTAATATCCAGTGAGACCTAGAAAGCCTCTCAACTATTTCATAGTAATTGGCATAGGCCAGTCTAACATAGCAATGATCTTTTGAGGATCTGGTGCAACATCATTAACAAAAATTATGTGGCCATGGTAATCAATGGAAGAGGTTGCAAAACTACATTTGGATAGTTTAACATACATGGAAGCTTCTTTCAAACAGATCAACACAAGTTTCAGATGTTCTAGATGAGCCTCCATAGTTAAAATGTCCTTAAAGAAAACTATGACAAATTTTCTCAGATAATCCTAAGTACCTAGTTCATTATAGCTTAAAAGGTAGAGGGAGCATTGGTTAAACCAAAAGGCATGACCAGGAACTCATAATGTCCATGATGAGTTCTAAATGTTGTTTTTTCAATGTCATCAGGATACATTCTGATATGATGATATCCAGCTCTCAAATCCATCTTGGAGAAGACCATAGCACCATGTAATTCATCAATTAATTCATCTATAGTAGGAATAGGAAAACTATTTTAATTGTAACCGCATTTAAACCTCTATAGTCCACACAAAATCTTAGAGTTCCATATTTCTTTTTTACTAAAAACACTAGTGAGCTATAGGGGCTTATACTGTGTTGAATGACTCCCATTTGTAACATGTCTTTGACCAGTTTTTATTTTTTATTTTTTTTTTTGAAAATAAGGGTACCTATAAGGCTTTATGTTTACAGGAGAAGAGCTAAGTATCAATTAGATCTTGTGATCTATTCTTTTTGTTGGAGGTAAGCTAGTAGATTCGTCAAATGCTACCTTACAATAACATTGGTTTACCATTCCATACAAATTCCATTGTTAAGGTTCTGTAATCAATAGTAATATAATCTAAATCTTGTAACCATTGGACTTAACACAACATTTGTTCGTTGTACATGTATTATGAAAAAAATCAATACTAAACTTATGGTCTTGCAGCCATATCTCTACTACAGTACATATACCAATAAAAGACAAATACTCTCCATTGCCTACTTGTACTTTGAAATGGTTGGAAAGAGTAATAGTTAATCCCAATAATTATGCAATCCTTTCTTAGATGAAATTGTGTGTACTACCTCCATCAATTAGTGCTTGTAATATTTGGTCCCTTATCTTTCCGTATAATCTCAATGCTACTACTGATACTAAATGGGCATCACCAAGAAAACTTGAACCATATGCGGTGGACTTTAAGTATTCCTTGCCAAAAGATTAGCATTGAGGCCATTAAGTTGGAGCCTCATCTTCAGCACCACATTGAGGCCAGCAGTGAGGGTGGTGCAGCGTCTGGCTGAAAATGTAAAACTTAGCGCTCATGGGAGGCAACCTACAACATATCCTTTTATCTTTTTTATATTTTTTTCTTGTTTATTATTATTATTTTACTATTTTCCAGTTTTACTTTCGTATTTCATTTTCAGGGATAAATATACGAAGCAGTTCAAATTGTGGTGCACAATTTTCAGCTTCTGTGCACTTTTGGCTACAGAGGGAGTTTCCTTAAATTTTTCTTTCACATTGAGGACAATGCTTATTTTAAGTTGGGGGTGGAGGAAAGGAGGAAATATATTCCGTTTTTCA
Source organism: Bretschneidera sinensis (assembly GCA_023935145.1). Taxonomy (NCBI): domain Eukaryota; kingdom Viridiplantae; phylum Streptophyta; class Magnoliopsida; order Brassicales; family Akaniaceae; genus Bretschneidera; species Bretschneidera sinensis. The sequence continues at coordinate 23,790,390 of CM043704.1, forward strand.
TATTTTTCTTTGAACTGCTTGGTGTTTTTTTCCTTTTTGTTTGTTTTTAGCATGCTTTGTGTTAGCCTTAGAGTTAATTCACATGTCAATGATATGAGCCTAATTGAGATAGCATATAGCATTTAGAAGTAGTTAAATTTTGCTTTGGTTTGAGAATAATTTAAGTATCAATCTTAACTTGGTTTGAGACTCTAGTTTGTCGTAAGATTGTATGATTAATCTAAAGCATTTAGAGAAGTTTTATGTGTGATTGTTTTGTGAATACTTTTACGGTCTTGACAAGCTCTAAAACTTATTTGATAATCACTTGAGGCGAATTCCTAGAATGCACACTACTTAGGATATGATATAGGCTATTTTTGAACCGTTTGAGCCTTTCAAACTTACCATTGCTATATCTATCACTAGTCACCTGTTTGAACTTTTTTCTTGAAAAAGAATTTGAGCCTTGTTTCTTTTAAAAACCCATTTACTTACCCTTATGAGCCTAAAAATATTTTATCCTTACCCTTCTTTTAAAAGAACTTAGTTATACACATTTGTTGAGAAGCACTTAAGAGGAGTAAGAATGGAAATATAAAAAAAAAAAAACCATAATCCAAGTATATTAAAGAACATAAGTTGGGGGTTGTGGAAAAGAAAATGAAAAAGGAGGTGAATGGGTATTTTCCAAAAATAGAAAATAAGTGAATTATGGCAAAGAAAGAAGAAGAAGAAAAGAAAAAAAAATGGTGATCTATTGAGAGAAATTCTCAAAGAGTGGTTGAAAGAGTTGGGTATTGAAGTAAGGTTATCCAATGCTTAAAAGTGGTTGTGTTTAAAGCTATGAGATTGAGTTCTTTTACTTGTGAATCCTTTCTGTTCTTTCTTAACCTTTACCTTAGCCTAACATTACAAGCTTATTAAAAGACCTACTGATCCAAGGTGTTGTGATTTTTCTACAATAGTGGAGAATGATTTGAAAAATAAGCCTATGGAGCTTGTTTATGTGATTGATGTCCCACAGTTTGTTATATTTTTAGAGGCCAAGACTTGTATTCATGATTGTTGTGCATAAAATCATCCGGATGTTCGGACTAATGGATTATGGTAAGATGGATGTTAAGAGTCGATAACAATTATAAGATTGATGTTTAGATTACTTTTGGACTTAGGTGAAATTTAATGATTCTATGTGCCGTGTGTTATGTGCGATAGAGAGAATCATCAAAATACTGGAAGGTATACTGAGGGTAAGTGTATTAAGTTTTTCAGTTTGTTGGGATGCTTATTTACCTTTAATCGAGTTTTCATATAATAATCAATATCAAACTAGTATTAGGATGACACCATTTAAGGCTTTATATGGTAGAAGGTGCAGAACTCCAATATATTGGGAAGAAGTTGGAGAAAAAAAGATATTTGGTCTAAAAATGATAGATTTGACTACTGAGAGGATCAAAATAGTTATAGAGAACCTTAGAGCAACATAGAACAAACAGAAGGGATATGTTGATAATAGAAGGCGACCTCTTGAGTTTCAGGTTGGGGATTAGGTGTATTTGAAGATATCTCTGTGGAATGGTGTATAGAGATTTAAAAGGAAATGAAAGTTGAGTCTGAGATTTGTGGGGCCATATGAGGTGATTGAAAGAGTTGGAACAATAGTATATAGTTTGGATTTGCCTCCAGAGTTAAAGAAATTACACAATGTGTTTCATATTTCACTTTTGAGAAAGTGTTTACATGATGAATCCTATAGAATTCCAAGTCAGGCTGTAGAACTTCAGGAAGATTTGACCTTTATGCAAGTACCAGTCAGAATTCTAGACAGAAAGGAACAAGTCTTGCGTAATAAAGTTATTCTTTTAGTTCAAATTTTATGGTAGAACAAAGATGTTGAAGAAATTACTTGGGAGCATGTAACGACCCATCCCGGGTTGGCCACCCCCTAGATGGTATCATCACATTTTGAAAATCCCAGCATGACAATATATGCAACAATAAAAATAATACTAACAAAATTTCTTTTATATCATTCTAAAATTAATTTAAACATAATATACAACGTAAAATGCATGAATATTTACAAATAAAATTTTTACATTTCATTTTCTCATTTGTCTGAGGATATTGACACGTACGTGGCTTACAAAAAATGATTTTGTTTGACTTTCAACCCACTAGACTATTTGTCTTACTTGCTACTTGAAATCATTGTACAATGAGGGATGAGCTTCAGAAGCTCAATGAATTAAATTTACTGGAAGTATTCAATTTGTATAAGTAGCCCTTTAATATTTAAACATTTATTTCTCATATGACTGGATAATAGCAAATAGTCTAACATTTAAATAATTCCTATCATATCATATTTCTATGTCTTTTTCTCACTGTAACTGCCTCTCTATGAGACTCATTTATTTACAAATAAATGCACAATATCAACAACATTTTAGTAAAAATATTAACATGCAAAACAAATGCAATGCATGAATTATTATTATTAGGGAACGTCTTCCCACATGTCGACATGTTTTTATTATCTTAGATCGGCCCCCTCCTGGTTCTTTTATTTTCAGCATATACTAGCTGTTACGGTGTCCCTTTTATTTCCAGCATATACTAGCTGTTACGGTGTCCCTTTTATTTCCAGCATATATCGGCTATCACAGTTTTACAATTAGACAAACCCCCTCCCGGTTCTTTCGGTTCTTTTATTTAATGCATATGCATATGAACAAGGATATGAAATATGCATATGAACAGTAATATAAAAACCATATGAATTCAAAATATTTAAATTTAGCTATCTTGTCATTCCTCAAATTTCTACTTGATAAATTTCACTAATTTCTTCTCCTCATATATCACATCAAATTATTAACCAAAACTCATCAAGAATTTTATTTATCACCATCATTATTAAATCGACTCATTATTCTAATAATATTTCTTTTCACATAATAATTTTCTACATGTCTAATATTCATATCATACCTATCAATCAAATTTTTATCTACCACCAAAGTATAAGCTAATAATTTATTTTAATATTATCACTAGATATTTCATTTTTATTTAGATTACTTAAAGTAAATCTAACTCACCACATGGCACTTAAAGTTACCCATGGATCACCTCCTTGCCTTTCCCATTTCTCTCAGTAATTTCCGCCGGTTGCTTATCATCAACACCTAACATAATATTTGTATTAAATTTCTAATTATTTCTTCAATTATTTATAAATCACACCCTTTGAAAATTCTCACTTTGAATTCCGAGAAATTTCATGTTTGCTAAAAATTCAAAAATAGACATTACGTTATTACCTTCTATTTTTCTGATAGCTTCTCGTGACTCTCTAAAAAATTCTCTGGTAAACCCCTTCAAAATTTTTCTCTTTAAACATTTCTTTTTAATCAAGTGTTTAGAGAAGTTAAGTAATTGAAGGAAACTAAACGAAATTTTGTAGGTATAATTTTCGTTTACGTATAAGTGTGTATATATATAAGTTTTGCTGCAATAAAAATCTCTGCAGCTCACCAAAAATTGGCATCATCAGTTGCCTAAAATTTCTCCCAAAACTCTACGTTTTGGCTACGTGTTCTACATGCATCCTCCAAAGACAAAACTTGGCAACAGGTGCTGCCACTTGCTGTCATTTTTTGCTTTTTTTTAATAAAATATTTGACTTTTCATATTTAAATATATATGTATTATTTTAACTCTATGTCATATTTATTAAAATAGTTCTTTACCCTTACATTACAAATACGGTTGTTATAATTCTAGCCACCTTACAAAAATTTCGTCTTTGAAATTTCCTTACCTAAAATCAAGAAAAGAGTTAGGGGTATTCATTCCCCAGAGAGGTCATTACACTGAGATATGTTAAAAAAATACCAAATCACCAATTTGGAACTCGAGAGATCATCTTCTTTTATTAGTATATTCCTTCTGTCTATTTTGGGCTGCTCTGAGGTTTTCTCTAACTAGTTTGATCCTCTCAGTAGTCAAGTCTATCATTTTTGAGCCATATATCTTTCTCTCTCCAACTTCTTCCTAGCATACTGGAGTTCTATACCTTCTTCCATATAAAGCCTCGAAGAGTGCCATCCCAACACTAGTTTGATACTGGTTATTGTATGCAAACTCGATCAAAGGAAAATAAGCATCCTAGCTCACTAAGAAACTCAATACACTTGCCCTCAGCATATCTTCTAGTATTTTGATGATTCTCTTCATTTGCCCATCAGATTGTGGAAGAAAAGCTGTACTAAACTGCAATTGTTGTACTTATAACTTCTTGGAAACCCCTCCAAATTCTAGAGGTAAATTTAGAATCTCTATCTGATACAATACTCAGGGGTACCCCATGTAATTTTACTATCTCTACTATATACAACTCAACCAACTTTTTTGGACTCCAGGTAGTTTTAATAGGAAGAAAATGTGAAGACTTAGAAAGTTTATCCACTATAACCCATACAGTGTCATGTCCTCTCTGGGTACGGGGAAAACTAGAGACAAAATCCATACTCACATTTTTCCATGGCCACTCAGGTACTGGAAGAGGTTGCAATAAACCTGTTGGATGTCTATTCTCAGACTTCACCTGTTGATAAGTCAAACATCTAGAAATGTATTCTACTACATCATTCTTCATCCCTGACCACCAACAATTCTGTCTCAACCCCCTGTACATCTTATTATTACATGGGTGCATGGAATATATAGAATTATGAGCCTCTTTTAGTATCTCCTTTCTCATCTCCACATCATTGGGAACATAAACTCTATGCCTCAATACTAATATACCATCTTCTCTAATTCTAAACTCAGTTGACTTCCCACTCAACATCTCCTGTCTGATCTTCTCTATTCCCTCATCTCTACCCTGCATCCGTAATAAATGATCAATAATAGAAGATTGTATCATCATATTCACCATTAATACTCCTCTATCATTGGCACTCAACTGCACCCTCATTCTTCCTAATTCTATCATCAAACTAGTATTATGATTCCCAATAGCAGTTAATCTTCCTATAGCCTTTCTACTCAATGCATCAGCTACTACATTAGCCTTTCCATGACGATAATGAATTGTACAGTCATAATCACAAAATAACTCCTTCCACCTCCTCTACCTCAAATTCAACTCCTTCTAGGTTGGTAAATGTGTCAAGCTTTTATGATCAGTAAAAAATTCACAATTGGCTCCATATAGATGATGTCTTCAAATCTTCAAAGCAAAAACTATGGCAACCAATTCTAAATCATGGGTCGGGTAATTTCTCTCATAGTTTTTCAGTTACCTAGATGCATAAGCTATAACTCTACCATGTTGCATTAACACACATCCCAACCCCTGATGTGACGCATCACTATATACCACACATCCTTCATCAGAAGAAGGAAACACTAATACCGGGGCAGTAGTCAGTTTTTATTTCAACAGTTGGAAACTTGTTTCACATTCCTCTGACCACCTAAACTTCACGTCTTTTCTGGTCAATTTAGTCAGAGGTCCAGCAATCATGAATTTTTTTTGGATAAATCCCCTATAATAACCAGCCAACCCCAAAAGCTTCTAATTTCAGTTATATTCGTGGGTCTTTCCTAATTCAACACCGCTTCTACTTTTTGTGGGTAAACTACTATTCCCTTTCCTGACACAATATGCCCCAAGAAAGATATTTCACTCAACCAAAATTCACACCTAGAGAACTTTTCTTATAATTTCTCTCTCCTCATAATCTCTAACACTATCTCCAAATGTTGCATATGCTCCTCTTCATTCTTGGAATATACCAAAATATCATCAATGAACACAATCACAAATCTATCCAAGAATGGTTTAAACACCCGATTCATAAGGTCCATAAATGTTGCAGGAGCATTAGTAAACCCAAATGGCATCACCAAGAACTCATGATGGCCAAAACATGTCCTAAAAGCAGTCTTAGGCACATCCCCTTCCTTTATCCTCTATTGATGATAACTCAATCTTAGGTCTATCTTAGAAAACACTCTATCTCCCTGTAAATGCTTGAATAAATCATCTATCCTGGACAAAGGATATCTATTCTTGATGGTGATCTTATTCAACTGTCTATAATCAATACACAACCTCATTGTCCCGTTCTTCTTCTTTACAAACAGCACAAGGGCTCCCCAAGGTGACATATTAGGCTGAATAAACTGTTTATCTAGAAACTCCTGAAGATGAACTTTTAACTATCTCAATTTAGCTAGTGCCATTCTATAGGATGCTGATCCTGGAATCACCTCAATAGAAAAATTAATCTCCCTATTAGGAGGCAACCTCGTCAACTCTTCAGGGAAAACATCAAAAAAATCTTTTACTACCAAGATTTCTTCTAACTTCTTACTCTCTTTGCTAGAATCCACCACATATGCCAAATACCCCTCACAGCCCTTCCTCAAAAATTTACTAGCAGTTAAGGTAGAAATAAGACAATTAGCAAGTATCTTATGTTCTCCTTGAAAATTAAACTCCTCCTATCCAGGTATCTTGAACACCACATTTTTCCTAAAATAATTTACCCAAGCATGATATGCAGATAACCAATTCATCCCTAAAATTAAATCAAAATCTATCATATCTAAAGGCAATAAATCAACTTCAAATTCTCTATCAGCAATATTAATCATACAACCTCGATAGATTGTCCTGATAATAACCCTATCTCTAGTAGGAACCTCAACAATAATCGCATGCATCAAAAGACTAGCACTAACATCAATAGATTTCATATAATTACTAGATGCAAAAGAATGGGTTGCACCAGGATCAATCAATAATCTACCAGGCCTACCAAGGATAGATATCATACCCATAACAACATTAGGAGTGACTTATGCATCCTATTGGGTCAATGCATAGACTCTACTATCTCTAGACTGAACTTGACTTCCATATCCTCACTCAATTACTGATCCTCGACCTCTACCCCACACACTCCCTGATCCACCACCTCTCTCCACCGAACTTCTACTAACACTTCCAACCCTTACATCAGTATATTTTCCCGCTGGACAATCTGCAATAACATGTCCTCCCCTACCACATACAAAGCATATCTGTATAGGATAATTCTAAGCCAGATGCCCCATCTAATTATATCTAAATCAAGCTCTTACTTGTCGATTATACATCAGATTACCACTTCCTCCTGGTGGCATACTTACTCCTCTACCATAACTCCCAAATCTAAGGGTCCCACCGGTATTGCTCTGTGCTACAGAAGCAACAGATCCTGCTTGCCTCTGACTTTGCACTACAGTTTCTTGTGACAAGGAGCATCCTCTCTAGGGTGGTCTCCCATCCTGTACAGCTATACTGCTACCACCTCTAGGTCCCTCAAATCTAGACCTCTTCAACCATTCTTTCCTACCTCTAAACTCCATCAAATCCTTCTCAATTTGTAATGCTTTATCCACCAGTACAACATAATTTCCTATACCCATATAAGAGAGTTTAGTCCGAATGCCATAGTGTAATTCGTCTAAAAATCTTTTACATTTTCTTTCCTCCGTATTCATTAATTTAGGTAAAAACCTTGACAAGGCTATGAATCTACTATCATATTCAGGCACCGATAAACTTCCATGTCTTAGATGAATAAAATCTCTTTTGTTGTGCCCGAAAGGTATCTGGGAAATACTTTGCAAAGAACTCATCCTTAAACTTACTCCACGTTAAAGGTTGTCCTACCTGTGTGCTTACCCTGGGCAAAATATCCTTCCACCATTGAGAAGCCTCACCCTCCAGCATAAATGAAGCAAAAGCAACCTTCTGTCTATCTGACACTAGTAAGACCTCAAAATATTTTTTGACATGTTTGATCCACTGCTTAGCTTCTACAGGATTTATAGATCCTTTAAAAGACTGGGGTTTAAACTTAAGAAATCTCACAAAATAATCACCTTGCATCTCATGTGCAAACACACCTTCTCCCTCATAAACCTTTTGTCTCACCACATCAGGTTCTCTTCTACCCCTTTCCTCTAATCTTCTCTGCAAATTATTAACCCTTTCTTTAGCTGCATTCGTCATCTTTAAAGCACGATTAAGAGCTTCTCTCAATTCATCCTTCCTAACCTCAGATTCTCTCCCAGCTCTACTAGTACCAATTGAACTATCAATATGTTCCCTCGCAGGAACCACAGACTCAACTTCCTCCTCTGCTTCATTTCTCCAAAAAATTGGGGGTCCTTGTCCCCTCTGATTCAGAACTTTACCTCTAGTATGACCACGTGTCATCCTCAGACTCTACATTTAAAATATAGTTTATTTAGATCTTTCACTTTTTTTTTAAGTTCTCATGTAGTCTACAAAACATAAAACCTAATGCTCTGATACCAAAATTGTAACGACCCATCCCGGGTTGGCCACCCCCGAGATGGTACCATCACATTTTGAAAATCCCAACAAGACACATATAAGCAACAATAAAAATAATACTAACAGAATTTCTTTTATATCATTATAATATTAACTTAAACATTATTACAACGTAAAATGCATGAATATTTACAAATAAAATTTCTATATTTCATTTTCTCATTTGTCTGAGTATATTGACACGTACGTGGCTTACAGAAAACGATTTCGTTTGCCTCTCAACCCACCAGATTATTTGTCTTGCCTGCTACCTGAAATCATTGTACAATGGGGGATGAGCTTCACAAGCTCAGTGAATTAAATTTACTAGAAGTATTCAATTTGTATAACTAGCCCTTTAATATTTAAACATTTATTTCTCATATGACTGGATAATAGCAAATAGTCTAACATTTAAATAATTCCTATCATATCATATTTCTATGTATTTTTCTCACTATAACTGTCTTTCTGTGAGACTCATTTATCTACAAATAAATGCACAATATCAACAACATTTCAGTAAAAATATTAACATGCAAAACAGATGCAATGCATGAATTATTATTATTAGGGAATGTCTTCCCACATGTCGACATGTTTTTATTATCTTAGACCGGTCCCCTCCCAGTTCTTTTATTTTCAGCATATATCGACTGTAACGGTATTTATTTCCAGCATAACTGGCTGTCACGGTTTTTCAATTAAACTAGCCCCCTCTCGATTTTTTCGGTTCTTTTATTTAATGCATATGCATATGAACAATGATATGAAATATGCATATAAATAGTAATATAAAAACCATATGAATTCAAAATATTTAAATTTAGCTATCATGTCTCTCTTCAAATTTTTGCTTAATAAATTTTACTAATTTCTTCTTCTCATATATCACATCAATTTATTAATCGAAACTCGTCAAGAATTTTATTTATCACCATCATTATTAAATCGACTCATTATTCTAATAATATTTCTTTTCACATAATAATTTTCTACATGTCCAATATTCATATCATACCTATCAATCAAATTTTTATCTACCACCAAAGCATAAGCTAATAATTTATTTTAATATTATCACTAGATATTTCATTTTTATTTAGATTACTCAAAGTAAATCTAACTCACCACATAGCACTTAAAGCTACTCGTGGATCACCTCATTGCCTTTCCCGTTCCTCTCAGCAATTTTCCCCGGTTGCTTATCATCAACACCTAACATAATATTTGTATTAAATTTCTAATTATTTCTTAAATTCTTCATAAATCACACCCTTTGAAAATTCCCATTTTGAATTCCGGGAAATTTCATATATGCTAAAAATTCAAAAATAAACATTACGTTATTACCTTCTATTTTTTTGATAGCTTCTCGTGACTCTCTATAAAATTCTCTCGTAAACCCCTTCAAAATTTTCCTATTTCAACATTTCTTTCGGTCCCCAAGTGTTTAAAGAAGTAGAGTAATTGAAGGAAACTAAATGAAATTTTGTAGGTATAATTTTCGTTTACGTATAAGTGTGTATATATATAAGTTTTGCTGGAACATAAATCTCTGCAGCTCACAAAAAATTGGCATCATCAGCTGCCTAAAATTTCTCCCACAACTCCACGTTTTGGCTATAGGTTCTACATGCAGCCTCCAAAGACAAAACTTGGCAGCAGGTGCTGCCACCTGCTGCCATGTTTTGCATGTTTTTTTTTATATAAAAAATTTGAATTTTCGTATTTAAATATATATATATTATTTTAACTCTATGTCATATTTATTAAAGTATTTCTTTAACCTTACATTACAAATACGGGTATTATAGAGCATGAGGCAAGAATAAAGAAAGAGTACCCCAACTTTTTTATGAGTTAGGTAATGAAATTTCGGGGATGAAATTTTTATAAGGTGGGTAGAATTGTTTTACTCGTGTTCATAAAATAAGGGTAAAGAAGTAATTTTATATATATTATATTGAATTAAATAATACATTGATGAAAGATTTATTATTGATTTGAAATAATATTTGAAAGATAATATTGAAAATTTTGTTGAAAAGAGTTAAAAATTTTATAAGAAGAAAGTACTGGAATTTTTTGAAATTTTAAGTTGAAATGAAAGAATTTTGAAAAAAAAATATGGATTAGAGTTGAGGAAAATAATTATAAAAAATTGGAAGAAAATATAAAATTTATATCTCTCTATAATTTTTATAAAATTTTTGGAAGGAAGAAAAAGATGAAAAATTGATTTTAAAGGATAAATGGCAAACCTGTAATTATGCAAGGGAAAACAGTAAATTTTAAATGATGGCAGAATTGTAAATAACCACTGGTAAATATGTAAATTGTATTTAAAAAATTTATAGTCTCTGGCGAAGCGGTGAAGAAAAAAAAAATTATATGGTCTCTGGTGAAGTAATGAAGAGAAAAAAAAAATTTGAAGTTATAAGTCTCTGAAGGTTCAAAGAGTTTGTTATTTCTTGCCAAATCCCATTTGGTTTCTTTCTTTCTTCGATTCAAATTTCTTAGCAAAAAGTTATAAAAAAATTTCTTCAATATTAGAGATAGTACAGTCATTCAATTTCAATAGCAAGACTTCATCATATTTGAGATAAATTTTCAATAAGACTCATAACTAAATAATTAGAGTGTTTGAATTAATTTATGAAATAGTAAGATTTATTAAAGTTTTTTATTAGGTGTTGGGGATCAACAATCTTAGGAAATTGTTGAAAGGAGTAGGAAAGGCAAGGAGGTGATCCACAGGTAGCTTTAAGTGCTACGTGATGAGTTAGATTTACTTTTCGTAATCGAGACCAATAAAAATATGAATTTATGATATTTGAATAAATGATTGAATTATAATGATTTAATGATGTATTTTCCGTTAAGTGTAATAATTGATTGATTATGGATTAAATAGTATGTTGAATATTAATTATATAAAAATTTATATTTTAAAGGATGGATTAACGAAAAATATGCTGAGAAATTTTATGAAATTTCTGAAAATATGATTGAAAAATTGATATGATATATGAAGAGACAATTTAATAAATATTATAAAAATAATAATTTTGAGAAATAGCTATATTGTTGAATTGAATGCTTTGATGTATGCTTGCATGCATATTATTGCTCATATACATAAAAGAGAAGACCAGGAAGGCAGCTGGTCTAGCTGAGAAGACCAGGAAGGCAGCTGGTTTGGCTGAGAAGACCAGAAAGGCAGCTGGTCTGGTTGAGAAGATCAGGAAGGTAGTTGGTCTAGCTGAGAAGACCAAGAAGGCAGTTAGTCTGGCTGAGAAGACCAGGAAGGCAGCTGGTCTGGTTGAGAAGACCAGGAAGGCAGCTGGTTTGATTGAAACATGTCGACATATGGAAAAACGTTCCCAGATGATAATATGAAATGATCTGATGAGAAAGAAAGAAATATAATTTAAATTCATGCATTATATTTGTTTTAAATATTTATTATTGATGTCTGAGATACTAAAGAATCAGTTTTGAGTATTAAATGATTGATAGATAGATGAGTCTGATAATGAAACAAATTTGATGATAGATAAATAGAAAGAATGACATAATAAAGAATTATATTATTGATTGTTTATATAATGTGAACTTTATGATGATATTAAATTGAAAATATTAAATGGATAAAATATATGAGATATATGTATTAAAAGAGGATAGTGTGATAATTTATTTATTAAGAGAAATTGATAAATGATTGAACTAGAATGTGAGAAGAGATAGATGATTAATTATGTTGATTTAACAATGAATGCATATAACTAGAAGTATACAAATTGAGTATTTCTAGTAAATTTAATTCACTGAGCTTGTGAAGCTCACTCATCATTGTTAAATAATTTCAGGTAGCGGGCAAGATATATATATTTTTTAATTGAGATTTAGACTGAGTTATAATTTGTATGTCTCATGATCCATATCCTCAGACTAATGGAAGAAATTTTTTATGTAAATGTTCATGCATAATATGTTGTATATATTGTTTCAATTATGATATTAATAATGTAACACCCCTGTTGAGGGTTGATGATTGATGTATATATATATTTTTTTTCAGTCAATGTATGTTTTTATATTGTTGCATATATGTGTCGTGCTGGGATTTCAAAACGTGATGAGTCCGTGTCGAGGGTGGTCAACCCGGGATTGGTTGTTACACTAGCTTATACTTTATATAGTGATTCGATGGCCCACCCATCACATACTCAAAGGTCAACTATAGCTTACACTAGCTAGCTAGCCCATATTAGATACATTAGAATATTAGGTCCATTGTAAATAAATTTCTTTATTGAGCTCTCTTTATGTCTCACTTAATAGACCAACACTTAGCCCAATTTATGACAAAACCTGATTACACTCAAAATGTAACGCGGTATTGTAGTACAGCTTTGGGGTGTCGATTCCACAGGGAAACAAACTAATTACAAAAGAAGGTGTAAACCTCAACACAAACGATAAAGATCAAATGCAAGAATCTGAATTGTTGATTGTATGAAAATTTTGTAAATAATTGATGGATAATATAATAAAGAAACAACAAGGTTCCAGAAATCCTCTAGGTTCGTTGCCCTAATCCTAACTTGATTCAGTTGTTTTTATCTCGATTGCAAGTTTCACATCCCAAACAAGCAATCGACAAATATTCAATTAAAGCGCATGTATAAACCCTAATGTAATTGAATTATTCTTTACTTTCAAGCACACATGACCTAACTTATAAATTATCAAGAGACGATGATATATCTAAATGACAATACCGAAGCAATGGACAAATCTATAAAAGAGATCTACCGGACTCAATCACACCCAAAAAAATACATATAAGAAGAGCATGACTAGACTTATATGGAAAAGAAGCATGCAATCACCAGACTAATAAGAAATCTACTAATTAAATTAAAGAATAAAACATAACAATTTTTAATGAAAATAATACCAAACTAAAACTGAATCAAATAAAGGAAAATAAGAAAAACTACACCTAGGGATTCATCCCTTCGCCTTGCTTGGAGACTAGCCGGCCACGGGGCTCATGCGTCCTCGAGTTGCCTCTGGCCACTCAACGATCATCTCCCCTTGGTAGCGAAAGCTTCAGTGATTCCTCAGCTTTCCCTCCAAAAGTATACTTCAGATTCCTCCTAAAGACCCTCTGGATTGCTCCTAAAGGCCCTATGGATTCACTCTCTGATGATTTCAGAAGAGCTCCGATTGATTCTCAAAGCTGAAGTGGAGTGGGTTTTATATAGGCAAATACCATGAGTGCAATGTGTTTCCAATCCGATGTGGGATGTGGGATATAGAAATGTGTTTCTAACCGATGTGGGATGTGGGATTTAAGCCTTCACATGCCCTTCACGCTGAAATCCCGCACAACCCGCACAGCCTGACCTCTGTCTACTAAAACTGCCATAACTTTCTCTAGAAAAATCATTTTTATGAACCGTAAAATTCTCCAGAAAATAGATTTCCGGATCTTTCTAAGCATATATGGCTCATCGCCTGGTTCTTCTTGTATCAATACAGTTTAATTTGCAAAAATGAGTGAGCTGTACGGACAATTCTGGCAATTTAGTGAAACACCTTTCTAGTGCGGGCAGCAGCTGTTGCTCTTTTAAGCCCTCCATCTTGTCCTTTCGGAAGCATTCCTTCACTCCAATATGCCTCGAGTCTTTGTGCTTCAAGCAATGATAACTTTTCCTCCTCTTTTGAGCTTAAAGTACCTGAAAATGCACCGAAATAGATCAATGATCTAAGAATGATACTTTAGAGTTGTTAACGTATAAAAGTGCAATTAAAACCTAGATCAACCCTAAAATGCTAACAATTAAGTACTGTTAAAGTGGATTTTATGACTCTCATCAACCCCCAACTAGCTTATTGCTAGTCCCTAGCAATTTAAGTGAAAACAAGAGATGAATCCTACGGTAGGAATCAAAACAAAGTAAAGCAATGCTAGTGTTAAACCAAGAGTAATTCACTTTTGTCTCAAAAATCGCATATAACACACGGCACATAGAATCATTATATATCACGCAAGTCCAAAAATAATCCAAACATCAATCTTAAAATCGTTATTGACTCTTAACATCCATCTTACCACAATCCTTTAATCCGAACATCCAGATGATTTTATGCATAACATTCGTGAATACAAGTCTTGGCCTCTAAAACATGATAAGTTGTGTGACATCAATCACAAAAACAAGCTCCATATGCTTACATTTCAAACCACTCTCCACTATTGTAGAAAATCACATTACATTGGATCAATAGGTCTTTAATAAGCTTGTAACGTTAGGCTAAGGTAACGGTTAAGAAAGAATGGGAAGGATTCACAAGTAAAAGAACTCAATCTCTTAGCTTTAAACACAACCACTTTTAAGCACTAGATAGCCTTACTTCAACACCCAACTTTTTCAACCATTTTTCGAGCATTTTTCTCAAATCACCACTTTTCTTTGCTTTTTTTCTTTCTTTGCCATAATTCAATTTTCTCTTCTTTTTCTTTTCTTTTCTTTTCTTTTCTTTTGTATTTTGGCATAAGACCATTCACCTCCTTTTTCAATTTTTTTTTCTTCTACAACCCCCAACTTATCTCCTTTAATATACTTGGGTTGTGGTAGTGATATTTTTTTTTTATATTTCCACCCTTACTCTTTTTAAGTGCTTTTCACAACATGTGTATAACTAAGTTCTTTTAAGAGGAAAGGTAAGGACAAAATATTCTCCTTAGGCTCATAAGGGTCAGTAAATGGGCTATTGAAAGAAACAAGGCTCAAATTCTTTTTCAAGAAAAGGCTCAAATAGGTGACTAGTGGTAAATATAGCAACGGTAGGTTTAACAAGTTCAAACGGTCCAAAAATGGCCTATATCATATCTTAAGTAATGTGCATTCTAGGAATTCGCCTCAAGTGGTTATCAAGTAAGTTCTAGAGCTTGTCGAGACCGCAAAAATATTCACAAAATAATCACACATAAAATTTCTCTAAATGTTTTAGACTAATCATACAATCTTACCACAAACTAGAGTCTTAAACCAAATGAAGATTGATACTTAAATTAATTTCAAACCGAAGCAAGATTTAACTTCTTCTAACCGCTATATGTTATCTCAATTAAGCTCATATCATTGACATGTGACTTAACTCTAAGACTAACACTAAGCATGCTAAAAACAAACAAAAAGGAAAATGACACCAAACAGTTCAATGAAAAACATGAAAAACAGTCATAAGTTTCCTCCACCCCCAACTTAAAATAAGCATTGTCCTCAATGTAAAAGCAGAAGTTAAGGAAGCTCCCTTTTTGACCGAAGGTGCGTGGAGTTGAAAGTTGTGCACGATCATTTGAACTGCTTCGTTTATTTGTTCCTGAAAAATAAATACGAAAATAAAATTCGAAAACAGCAAAATAATAATAATAAACAAGAAAAAGAAATATGAAAAACAATAAAAATAAAAGGATACGTTGTGGGTTGCCTCCCATGAGCGCTAAATTTTACGTCTTTAGCCAGACACTTTTATTCTCTCCTCGAAAAACATGAGTTGGATGCACCAGCCATTGCTTTGCTGCAAAATTTTGTGCTTGTATGCTTTGGCGATGGCAAGGAATACTTAAAGTCCACCATATATGGCTCAAGTGTTTTTGGCGATGCCCATTTACTATCAGTAGTAGGGTTTTTAATTCCCGCATCCATGTGAGTTCTCTCAAGCAACTTCTCAAAGTATGGTTGGCAAGATGTCTTAATAAATTCTTGTGGCTTATCAAAAACATCAACAACATTAATAACATGGGGATAATTTGAAGAATCTTTGAACTCAAGATTATTAGGAATGAATTCCGAAGAGTTAGAATCCTCTTTGATGTACTCATCCTCTTCATGTGGCTGCCATGGGACTCGAAAAACATTTACCTCTAAAGTTCTATTTCTAAATGATAATGTCATTAGGCCATTCCTACAATTAATGAGGGCATTGGCAGCGGCAAGGAATGGTCTTCCGAGTATCAAAGGAATTTTGGACTCTGTGTTTATAGTAGAAACAGTATCTAAAACCAAAAAATCAATAGGATAGTAGAAATTATCAATTTGCAACAAAATATCTTCTACAATACCTCTTGGTTTTCTTACCGATCTATCCGCTAATTGAAGTACCACGGAGGTTGGTTTGATCTCACCTAGACCGAGCTGCAAGTACATGGACTATGACATGAGGTTTACACTAGCACCCAAATCTAGCAATGCTTGGCCACAAGGTTTATTTCCAATTTGGCAAGCCACCGTTTGACAACCCAAATCTTTATATTTGGATGGTGTCTTGCTGTTAATTACAACACTTGCTTGCTCCATTAAGAATGTCATCTTCTTCACATTGTGCTTCCTCTTGAGTGTGCATAGATCCTTGATGACTTTAGCATAGTTGGGAATCTGTTTTATGACATGAAGAAGAGGAAGATTAATTTTAACATGATGAAGTTTTTCAAGAATCTCACCTTTTAATGCTGTATTTATCTCCTTAGGTTTAAGGAGTGCTTGAGGGAAAGGCACCGGTGGGCGATAAACATCACGGGCCTCTTGTTCCTTGGGGGCTTTATCCTTGTTGCTCACGGTATTAGTTGGAGGTTTGTGCCATATGTTGTCCCCTTGGATTAGGTTGTGGCTGTGAAGGAAACCGACCTTGTTCTTGAATCGTCAAGAAACTAGTCAACTTGGTGAGTTGATTCTTTATTACCTTTTGTTCCTCTTTGATCGCTTGTTGTTCCTCTAACAACCACTGATTTATTTTTCCTTGATCTTCCATACTCTTGGCATGTACTTGCATAAATGACTTAAACATATCTTCCAAAGGTAAATATTTTTGAGGTGCATTAAATGAGGTTGATTCCGGTTGCCATTGGGTACTAGAGTGGGCAGGGGGTTGTATGTCAGATGTCCAACTGAAATTAGGGTGATTCTTCCAACTGGGATTGTAGGTGTTAGAGTAGGGTGAGTGTGGATTCCCAAAGGGTATACCTATAGTGTTACACTCATCCTTCATCTCAAAATAAACTGGACAATCCTTAGGTAAATGATCTACCCCATTACACATGAAATAAGGCTCATAGGACTTTACCCTAGCAACCGGTTTAAGGGTTCTAGTATCCTTGGTTTTTAAGGATTCAATTTCCTTAGTTAGGACCTCTAAACGGGCTTTAAGGCTGTCCTCTTCCTTAAGTTGGTAAATCCCGACGGGTTGATTTCTCCCAGTGCCTTCCATGGCATTTGGTTCAGTCTAAGTGTGGGCTTTTTCTGATAGGTCATCTAGGAAATCTATGGCTTGGTTGGGATCTTTTTGAAGAAAATTTCCATTGCACATCATTTCTATGAACTGCCTTTCCCTACTTAGGATTCCATCATAGAAATAGATAACTACTCGCCAACTCTCATACCCATGGTGTGGACAAGAATTCAAAAGGTCATTGAAACGTTCCCAAACTTGATATAAGGTTTCACTCTCCTTTTGTGCAAAGTTTGAGATTTGTCTCTTGAGGTTGTTGGTCTTATGGGTTGGGAAGTGTTTTTGGATGAAAGCTCGGGTCATCTCATCCCAAATACCTATGGACCTAGGCCTTAACGAGTATAACCAAGCCTTGGCTTTTTCCTTAAGTGAAAAAGGGAAAAACCGAAGTTTGACGGTGTCTATCATATCAGCCCTACTGTGAAAAGCAGCTACTACTTCCTCAAATTCCCTAATATGGATATAGGGGTTTTCATTATCAAACCCATGGAAAGTTGGTAGCAATTGGATCATTCTCGGCTTAAAATCAGGTTGTTGAACATTATGGGGGAACATGATACATGATGGTGTGGTGTACGGTTAGGGTGCAAGTAATCCTTAAGTGTCCTAGGGGGTTGATCTTCATGTTCACTCATTTCTTCGAGACTAAATGGATTGTCAAATAAAGGATTTAAAAAAGAATTAAATTCTGACTCTAACACAGGCCTACAACCAAATCTACCCACAGTGTCTCTATGTTTGTGCATGTGAGGTAACAATATAATAAAAATACTATATAAAAAAAAAGAGTCAAATAAAAAATTAATGCAGCAAGCTAAAAGAAGGAACGAAGTTACCGCCTTTACAGCTGCTGAAAAGAAAAACTATTTACAACTCTTCTATTGTCATGTCAAAAGTTGAAAATCTTCTTTGTACTTAAGCGCGTTTCCCCGGCAACAGCGCCAAAATTTGATTACGCCCAAGACATAACGCGGTATTGTAGTATAGCTTTGGGGTGTCGATTCCACAGGGAAACAAACTACTTACAAAAGAAGGTGTAAACCTCAACACAAACGATAAAGATCAAATGCCAGAATCTGAATTGTTGATTGTATGAAAATTGTGTAAATAATTGATGGATAATATAATAAAGAAACAACAAGGTTCAAGAAATCCTCCCTAGGTTTGTTGCCCTAATCCTAACTTGATTCAATTGTTTTTATCTCGATTGCAAGTTTCACATCCCAAACAAGCAATCGGCAAATATTCAATTAAAGCGCATGTATAAACCCTAATTTAATTGATATGAATTACTCTTTACTTTCAAGCACACATGACCTAACTTATAAATTATCAAGAGACGACAATATATCTAAATGACAATACCGCAGCAATGGACAAATCTATAAAAGAGATCTACGGGACTCAATCACACCCAAACAAATACACATAAGAAGAGCATGACTAGATTTATATGGAAAAGAAGCATGCAATCACTGGACTCATAAGAAATCTACTAATTAAATTAAAGAATAAAACATAACAATGTTTAATGAAAATAATACCAAACTACAACTGAATCAAATAAAGGAAAATAAGAACAACTACACCTAGGGATTCATCCCTTCGCCTTGCTTGGAGACTAGCCGGCCACGGAGCTCATGCGTCCTCGAGTTGCCTCCGGCCTCTTAACGATCATCTCCCCCTTGGTAGCGAAAGCTTTGGCGATTTCTCAGCTTGCTCTCCAAAAGTGTACTTCGGATTCCTCCTAAAGGCCCTCTGGATTGCTCTTAAAGGCCCTCTGGATTCACTCTCTGATGATTTCTGATGAGCTCCGATTGATTCTCAAAGCTGAAGTGGAGTGGGTCTTATATAGGCAAATACCACGAGTGCAATATGTTTCCAATCAGATGTGGGACGTGGGATATAAAAATATGTTTCTAACCGATGTGGGATGTGGGATTTAAGCCTTCAAATGCCCTTCACGCTGAAATCCTACACAGCTCGAACAGCTTGACCTTTGTCTACTAAAACTGCCATAACTTTCTCTAGAAAATTTATTTTTACGAACCGTAAAATTCTCCAAAAAATAAACTTCTGGATCTCTCTAAGCGTATATGGCTCATCTCTTGGTTCTTCTTGTATCAATACATTTTAATTTGCAAAGATGATTGATCTGTACGGGCAATTCTGGCAATTTAGTGAAACACCTTTCCAGTGCCGGCAGCAGCTGTTGCTCTTTTAAGCCCTCCATCTTGTCCTTCCGGAAGCATTCCTTCACTCTAGTATGTCTTGAGTCTTTGTGCTTCAAGCAATGATAACTTTTCGTTCTCTTTTGAGCTTAAAGTACCTGAAAATGCACCGAAATAGATTAATGATCCAAGAATGATACTTTAGAGTTGTTAACGTATAAAAGTGCAATTAAAACCTAGATCAACCCTAAAATACTAACAATTAAGTACTATTAAAGTGCATTTTATGACTCTCATCAAAACCCAAAAAACCCCAATTAATGTAAGCCCATATCATGGAATTATTCTAACATTCTCTCACTTGGATGACATTAATTGTTGTTAGTTTTTGAAAATAGATTTTATCATTTTAAAACGAATTTCAGGCTAGGATAATTTCAAACTTTTTATGCACATTTTAAAACATTAGTCTAAAGACTACTCTTAGTGTCAATTCGGTCCAATGGAATCCTCAACATCGAATCATGACGGTAACTGCATCTTTTGAGCGATATAGGATCTTCCATGGTCACAAAAGTCTATAAACTTCATCGACATGGATCTAATATGTTAGTATAGCAAGGAAACAACATCAACAAAGTGGTCCATATATATTGCTTTACCCTTGTCGATCACTTTTAATCTTCTTCACTTTAAGCAGAATTAGCATGCTAGGGAAAATATTTTATGGTTTATAACAAAACCTGTTTATCTGATCACCATCTTTAATATCTTGAGATATATTTTATGTTCCACAAGACATACACTTTAGGCTATTAACAAAATGCTCTAACCTTTACTTAAGATTGACACACATCTTAGGACTTTCAATGGATATACGCATATGACAATACAAACATATAAAACATCCATATGCTAAATACAATAGTAATATCTACATTGAATGATAAACTATATATAACTAAATTTATATACAATGATCATTGTTAACATAATATCCAATACATCACCAAAAGATACATAAACAGATGAAAGCAATTATGCCTTCTAATTACGCCCAAAACATAACGCGGTTATTGTAGTACAATTTTGGGGTGTCGATTCCACAGGGAAACAAGTTAAGTACAACAAAAGGTGTAAACCTCAACACAAACGATAAAAGATTAAAAGGATAAAATCTGAGTTGTTTTGCAGAAAGGGTAATTTCGTAAATAAGTTTAAAATAAAAATGACAACAAGGTTCCGAGAATCCTCCCTAGGTTCGTTGCTCTAATCCTAACTTGATTCAGTTTAATTTTCAAAGATGATTGATCTGTACGGGCAATTCTCGCAATTTAGTGAAACTCCTTTCCAATGCGGGCAGCAGCTGTTGCTCTTTTAATCCCTCCATCTTGTCCTTCCGGAAGTGTTCCTTCACTCCAGTATGCCTTGAGTCTTTGTGCTTCAAGCAATGATAACTTTTCCTCCTCTTTTGAGCTTAAAGTACCTGAAAATGCACCGAAGTAGATCAATGATCCAAGAATGATACTTTAGAGTTGTTAACGTATAAAAGTGCAATTAAAACCTAGATCAACCCTAAAATGCTAACAATTAAGTACTGTTAAGATGCATTTTATGACTCTCATCACAACCCCAAACTAGCTTATTGCTAGTCCCTAGCAATTCAAACGAAAATAAGAGATGAATTATATGGTAGGAGTTAAAAACAAAGTAAAGCAATGCTAGCGTTGAACCAAGAGTAATTCACTTTTTGTCTCAAAAATTGCACATAACATACGGCACATAGAATCATTAAATTTAACCTAAGTCCAAAAGTAATCCAAACATCAATCTTAAAATCGTTATTGACTCTTAACATCCATCTTACCACAAACCATTAATCCAAACACCCAAATGATTTTATGCATAAGATTCATGAATATAAGTCTTGGCCTCTAAAAACATAATAAATTGCATGACATCAATCACAAAAACAAGCTCCATATGCTTACATTTCAAACCACTCTCCACTATTGTAGAAAAATCACACTACATTGGATCAAAAGGTCTTTAATAAGCTTGTAACGTTAGGCTAAGGTAAAGGCTAAAGAAGAATGGGAAAGATTCACAAGTAAAAGAACTCAATCTCTTAGCTTTAAACACAATCACTTTAAGCACTTGATGACCTTTACTTCCACACCCAACTCTTTCAACCATTTTTCGAGCATTTCTTTCAACAAATCACCATTTTTTTTCTTTTCTTTTTCCTTCTTTCTTCTTTCTTTGCAATAATTCATTTTTTTTATTTTTTATTTTGGCACATAACCATTCACCTTCTTTTTCATCATCGTTTTTTTTCTTATCTTTTCCACAACCCCCAACTTATCTCCTTTAATGTACTTGGGTTGTGGTAGTGATATTTTTTCATATTTCCACCCTTACTCCTTTTAAGTGCTTCTCACAACATGTGTATAACTAAGTTCTTTTAAAAGAAAGGTAAGGATAAAATATTTTTAGGCTCATAAAGGTAAGTAAATGGTTTATCGAAAGAAACAAGGCTCAATTTTTCTTTTCAAGAAAAAGGCTCAAATAGGTGACTAGTGATAAATATAGCAATGGTAGGTTTGAAAAGCTCAAACGGTTCAAAAATGGCCTATATCATATCCTAAGTAGTGTGCATTCTGAGAATTCAGCTCAAGTGATTATCAAGTAAGTTCTAGAGCTTCTCAAGACCGCAAAAGTATTCACAAAATAATCACACATAAAACTTTTCTAAATGCTTTCGATTAATCATACAATCTTACCACAAGCTAGAGTCTCTAACCAAATCAAGATTGATACTTAAATTAATTTCAAACCGAAGCAAGATTTAACTACTTCTAAATTCTATATGCTATCTCAATTAAGCTCACATTATTGACATGTGAATTACATCCAAGGCAACCACAAAGCATGCTTTAAAACAAAAAGAAAGGGAAACAGACACCAAGCAGTTCAATGGAAAAAGAAAAAAATGTATGGAAATAAAGAATATTGAAACAAAGAGATGCATTTCCTCCACCCCCAACTTAAAAATTGCATTGACCTCAATGTAAAAGAAAGAGTAAAGGAAACTCCCATTGTAGCCAAAGGTGCACAGAAGCTAAAAATTGTGCTCCACCATTTGAATTGCTTCGTTTATTTGTCCCTGAAAAATAAATACAAAAGTAAAAACTTGGAAAACAACAAGATAATAATAATAAAAGAAATATGAAAAACACTAAAAATAAAAGGATACGTTGTGGGCTGCCTCCCACGAGCGTTAAGTTTTACATCTTCAGCCAGACGCTCTTATTTCCTCCTCGAAAAGCATAGGTTGAATGCATCAGTCGCTACTGCACTGCCAAATTCGGTGCCTCTATGCTTTTGGGGGGCCTTAAGGATGTCATCAATAACATCCGCAAATGCTGGCTCGATATATGCTTTGGTGAAGCCATGGGTGAAGGTGGACTTTAGTGGATTAAGGTGCTGGACCTTTTCCATGAACTAGTCCATCATGTATGCTTGTGCTTGATGGCTTTCAGCCACATCCTCTTATTTTTTCGTTGTTGGGATGTGTACTGATTTACGACCAAGTGTCTCAATGGCATTCACCTCCTCCAAATTCTTTTGTGCTAGGTGTTGACCATGGGATGTGCACTGAGCTTGAGCAGGGAACTTAGCTCGCTTAGTCACACTCAAGTAGCTCATCAACTTGGACACTTGGCTCCTAGTTTCTTTACCCTCTTCCATCACCTGCGTAATTAGTGCCTCAAACCTTTGGTTTGTTCTGCCTTGTGCCTCTATAAAAGCCTGTAAGGTGTCTTCTAGAGAGTTCCTAGAGGCTGAGGGTGCATGATAAGGTGCAGGGGATGATCAAGGGGGCTGTGCATGCTGGTTTTCAGATTTCCAGTTGAAGTTGGGGTGATTTCGCCACCCCGGGTTATAAGTGTTAGAGAAAGGTGCATGAGGCCTCTTGTACATGCCAAAGGCATTACATTGTTCTTCATACGCCCCTCTCATATCAAAAAATGTGGGGCACTCTTTGGCGAGATGATCTACCCCGCCACACACAAAGCCCGGCTTTAAAGACTCGGCATGATTAGCCACATGTGTTTGCTTTGAGCCCTTAGTTTTAAATGCATCAAACTCTCTAGTGAGCATCTCGACCTTGGCTCTAAGGTTATCCTCTTCCCTAAGATGGTAAATTCCACCACCATTTGGGTGCCTTATAGGTCGTGGCTTATTTGTGCTTTTAGTAGCACTAGGTCCAGTCCAAGTGTGAGCTTTTTCAGCAAGCTCATTGAGGTACTCTATGGCCTCATCAGGATCTTTCTCTAAAAACTCACCATTACATATCATCTCTACAAATTGGCGCTCTCTATATGTAAGTCCCTCATAAAAATAGGTCACTAAACGCCAACTCTCATACTCATGGTGAGGGCACATACTCAATAACTCTTTAAATCTCTCCCAAGACTAATACAAAGTCTCACTGTCCTTTTGTACAAAGGTGGAGATTTGCCATTTTAAAGCATTGGTCTTATGTTGGGGAAAGTATTTATTAAAACAAATCTGAGTCATCTCAATCCACGACCCAATAGATCGTGGTCTAAGTGAGTATAGCCAACTCTTAGCTCTATCCTTCAAAGCGAAAGGAAAGAACTTAAGCCTCACAATGTCATCGATTTCGTCTTGACTATGAAAAGTCGCGACTACTTCCTCAAACTCTCTAATGTGCACATATGGGTTTTCATTATCCAAGCCATGAAATGTAGGGAGTAAATGTATCATCCCTATTTTAAACTCTAATGGGCGAGTATTGGCTGGAATTATGATGCATGATGGTGTGGTTGTGCGTGTAGGGTTAAGGTAATCCTTAAGTGTCCTAGTAACATTCTCATTATGGTTATTGGCCATGTTAACAAAATCCTCTAGATTCTCACTTGGGTTTTCTCTATGGGTTTATCTAGGCGAGGTTTCACTATCGGACTCGGAAGGAGAGGGTAATTCTAGCTCAGGTCCTCTAATGAATCTACCTCGTAGATCTCTTGTCTAAGCATGCACCAAATGAATCAGAGAGGAAATAGAATAAATAAAACAAGATTTTTTATTTATTTATTTTTTTTACCGTCACACTCAAAGTTGACAAGCTTCCTTGTACTTAATCGCGTTTCCCCGGGAAACAAGTTAAGTACAACAGAATGTGTAAACCTCAACACAAACGATAAAAGATTAAAAGGATAAAATCTGAGTTGTTTTGAGGAAAGGGTAATTTTGTAAATAAGTTTAAAATAAAAATGACAACAAGGTTCCGAGAATCCTCCCTAGGTTCGTTTCTCTAATCCTAACTTAATTCAGTTTAATTTTCAAAGATGATTGATTTGTACGGGCAATTCTCGCAATTTAGTGAAACTCCTTTCCAATGCGGTCAGCAGCTGTTGCTCTTTTAAGCCCTCCATCTTGTCCTTCCGGAAGTGTTCCTTCACTCCAGTATGCCTTAAGTCTTTGTGCTTCAAGCAATGATAACTTTTCCTTCTCTTTTGAGCTTAAAGTACCTAAAAATGCACCGAAGTAGATCAATGATCGAAGAATGATACTTTAGAGTTGTTAACATATAAAAGTGAAATTAAAACCTGGATCAACCCTAAAATGCTAACAATTAGGTACTGTTAAGATGCATTTTATGACTTTCATCACCTTCCACTAACCGAATGCATCAAAAGATACTCCTAAGCCCATACTAGGGCAAAGGCATTTAGTTAATGGATCAACAACCATATCTTCTGTACTAATATGCTCCACGGTGACATCACCTTTCTTTATCACTTCTTTAACTGTCAAGTACTTGACCTCCATATGCTTGGACCATGTGATACCTTAATTAGTCTTAGAGAACAACACAATTAAGCTGTTATCACAGTACAAATGGATGGGCCTAGCGACGGAGTTAACAACTGATAAATCTATAATGAGGTTCTTAAGCTAAACCTCCTGAGTAGCTACTCTAAAGTATGCTACGAACTTTGCCTATATAGTAAAAGAAGTAATCATCATTTATTTCACACTCTTCCAAGACATTATCCCACCTACCGTCATGAAAACATAACATGATGTAGACTTCCTGTTATCTTGACAACTGGCATAGTCTGAATTTGTATAACCCACCGACTCAAAATTCTTAACCCTTCTGTAAATCAGCATATAGTTTCTTGTTCCCTTCAAGTACCTCAATAACTTCTTGGTAGCCACCTAGTGATCATGATCAGGTTCTGATTAGTACCTGTCTAGAAGTCCAATGACAAAAGCAATATCCAATCTAGTACAGACTTGTGCATATAATGCTCTTAACTGCACTAGCATAAGGCATTTTCTTCATATCTTCCCTCTGAGTATCATTTTTAGGAAACTATAACAAGCTAAGTTTATGACCTTTGAGAATGGAAGCATTCTCAAGTTTGTAATAACTGCATATTAAGCCTATCTAGAACACGATCAATGTATACCCTCTGAGAGAGTCAAAACAAATGACAAGAATGATCGCTATGGATCTCAATCCCAAGGAAAAAAGATTTCTCACCAAGGTCCTTCCTATCAAACTCTCTAAAAAACAATTATTTTGTTTCATGCATCATTCCTAGGTCACTGCTTGCCAATAAGATATCATCCACATATAAAATGAGGAAAACAAATTTGCTCCCATTGACCTTGTGATCTATACAATAATCCACCTTGTTCTCAACAAAATCGAATGAACTCACTAAATCATCGAATTTCAAGTACCATTGCCTAGAAGCTTGCTTGAGACCATATATAGACTTTTTGATTCTACATACAAGATGGTCTTTACCATGTTCCTTAAAACACTTAGGTTACACCATATATACATCTTCCTTAAGGTTTCTATTCAGAAAAGTGGTTTTCACATCCATCTAGTATAGTTCTAGGTCATAATAAGCCACTAATTCCATAATCAGCTTAAAAGAATCCTTAGAAGAGACTGGTGGGAATGTCTCATTGTAGTTAACTCATTCTCTCTGAGTGAAACATTTGGCAACCATTATTGCTTTAAACCTCTCTATTTTTTCTTTAGAATCCTTTTTAGTCTTGTAAACCCACTTGCAACCAATGGGCTTCCAACCTTTAGGTAACTTAATAAGCCCCCAAACACCATTATAGCTCATCGACTACATCTCATCTCTCATTACATCCCACCACAAATCAAAATGAAGGCTAGAAACAACTTCTTGAAAAGTTAATGGATTCATCACACAACCGATATCATAGTAATTCTTTGCTAAATAGACCAAGTAGTCAGGTGGAATAGATGATCTTCTCTTCTTAGTGGATCTTCTAACTAGAATATGCACAATATCCTATTCTCGAAGAACCTCAACAGGAACTGGTTCAATAACCAACTCTTGCTTCTCTACAGGTGTAGGAACCACGACATCTATTTGAATTGGTAAATAGAAAGAAACAATCATATCTACCTCTCTAGCATCCTATTTGGTCTAAGAACAACTACACTTCTCGGCTATATCAAGCTCCAAAAACTTCATTGTCCGTGATTCCACAATTCTAGTACCTCTACCGAGGCAATAAAACCTATACCTCTTTGAATGATTCAAGTACCAAATGAAGAAACAACGAGTAAATCTAACATCCAACTTATTTTCAAAAGGATTATATAGTCTTACTCCTACAGGACATCCCTAAACTCTAAGATGGATAAGGCTAGGTTTCCTCCTAGTCCATAACTCAAATGGTGTTTTGGGCACAACTTTACTAGGAACTCTATTGAGTATATAAAGTGTGGTTTTTATGGTCACACACCAAAATTAGTCCGGTAAATTTGGCCTACTCACCATACTCCTCATCATATCCTTAAGGGTGCAGTTATGCTTTTCGGCTACACCATTTTGTTTAGGACTTCTAGGCATAGTAAACTAGTTCACTATCCCAGAATCCTTTAAATACTTGGTAAGGCCCTTTTACTTTCTTGTATCTCAATGTTTACCATAGTACTCAGCTTGCCAATCAGATCTAACAATCTTAATACCTTTTCCCAACTATTTATCAACTTCAATCCTAAAGATCTTGAATTTTGTAAGAGCATAAGAATTTTCTTTAATGAAGAACATATAACCATAATAGGAATAATCATCAACTAATATAATAAAGTAACTACTTTTACACACTGCAAATGAATAGAGGCCACTAATATCAGTGTGGATTATCTCTAAAAGATCTGAACTACGAGCCACAACATGGTAGACTATTCCCTTAGGTAAGGGTCTTTTGGAAACAACATTTTTAGTATTATAAGAAGCATAGATTCCATTTGGCACTAAACACATTCTATACAATCTGTAAGACAAAGTGCAATGGCAAACAACTTTTGAATCAAAAATTAATTTAACCATAGAATTCTTAATATCAAAAGAATAATCACACTTGTCCAAAACTGAAACGAAAATTAAATTTTTCCTAAAGGAAGGTACATAAAATATATTTCTTAATAGTAGTTTAAATCAAGAATCCAAATTTAAACAAACTAGTCCTACGAACACTAATGTCTATTGGTTCATTGTTACCCATCGTAAGCTTTGACTATTCCTTATTTGGCTTTCTCTTGCTTATGAACCCTGGTATGGTAAAAGAAACATAATTAGTTGCACCATTATCTAGCCACCATGAACTTGATGGGGCCTCAGATAGATTGGATTCATAAATAACAAGTGCCAATGAGTCATTACCTTCATTCTCATGTTTAGCTAACGAAACTTTAAATTTAGTGCAATCCTTCTTCAAATGACCTTTCTTACTATAGAAGAGACAATGTTCCTCCATAAAGACAACTTTCTTAGGACCCTTTACAATTCTAGATTGATCAGTTTCCTTATTGGTATATTGAAAAACTTTAGGAGCTTTGGCTTTTGGTTTCTTGGATTTCTTGGTATTTGAACTTGAAGTAAACAAGGCGATTTGGGTTTTCTCTTTTATGAGTTTCTTTCCCTTAACAATTACTCTAGCGATTAAGTCCTTGATTTTCTAGGCCTCATCTTTGGAGTTATATTTGGTCTTGATAATGCAGAATTAAGGTAGAAGTGTGTTTAGGGCTTGGTGAACAATACAAAGGTTATGAATGATAATAGTATGCCCTACAAGTAAATAACATTTAATATTGTGGGCGTGTTACTTGTAATTAATCTTATTCATTTACTGAAAAAAAAAATATTATTATTGACATTTATCTTATTTATCATGTTCATTACATTTCACCATATGTTCATTACATGATAAAGCCTATAAAATAATAGCAACAGAAATAAGCACCATGATGAGATCATGTTAGTGAAACGCATTTTATTAAGCTTAATTATTAAATATTCCTAATCATAGGATCACTTAGAATGAAATTAATGAATCTGGATAGATTAGTACATACTATGTTTTCTCAAGGAGTTGAGGGTGATTGATCTCACGATCACTAGTGTATGAGACATTAAAGTAAGTTATTTAGATGCTTATTAGAGAACAAGTACACCAAACTAACTCGACTAAGAAATTCTTAATGGACATTTTACTGGCTTTCAGTAGGAATTTTTAAGTTACAGTTGTACAAGTGATCCTTGGACTTGAGGCACTATGGATATCTTGTGTAAAGGTCATCATGTATTGATGCTACCTAAATGTGATTCTAATCATGGATCACAAAATGGTAGTAATTGGGTATGAACACTTGTGAATGGAGGTATATGAGGGTACAATAGAGGATCCATCACTCTCATTAAGAGAGATAGAATGTCCTATGTGATCTGATTAAGTCATAGCTTGGAAATTCCTTGGGAAAGTTGGGGTGGAAATTATAAAGGAGTTTCTAATATCACTATTTATGTTATGGACTTGAGATCTAGATACATAAGATTAAATAATTAAAGGCTTGACAATAAATCCATGCTTTAGGTTTAATCAGAGACATTGCATGATGAAAGGATTGAATGATATGGAAACTGACAATGGAAAAGTTCACATTAATTATTGTCTGGGTAGTCATGACATACTGCTAAGTGTCAGTCATGACTTATAGAAACCCTTAAGAATTAATTGTAGTTAATTCTTAAATATCGAAGAATTAAAATGAGTTCTATTTCGAAATAAAATTTAAAGGAGTTTTAATTAATTGGATGGAATCCAATTATTACATCAAAGTTACGACCTACTGGGAGTGCAATATTGAACCTAAGGGTTCATATATAATTGAGAAATTGCAAGATTAAAGGAAACTAATGGGCTAATGGATAGTTTTATAAGAATTAATTAAACCATGGGTTTAATTGTGATTCTAGAAATCCTAGAGCTTTTAGGTGTAAAGGCTCTATATAAAGGTTCTATTTGATAGAAACTCTAACACGACTGTTGTGAGACTAAAATCAGATTTTAGACTCTCTCTCCCTCTCTTTTAAGAGCCTAATTTTTAGAGCTAGCACTCAGGGAATTTTCGACCAGCCCTTATCCTCCCATTAGTGTGGTGTTTGGCATCCTGGGAAAGGAGATCCTTATTCTTGGTTGCTTGTATGGATACAATTAGAGGCCAGGTGTTTGAACAGCTCAAAAAATCTACCCCGAATTCTCAACTGGAATCTTTATAAAGGCATAAATATCTAACCATTTATGGAGATAGATTATCATTTTAATAAATTTATAAAGATTTTCATGGGATCAAGTTTATTGGTATAAAAGAAATTAAAATTTTCGTGCGTATCTATACCGATAAACTTACAGTGGTATCAGAGCCAACTCTATGAATTATTAGAATGAATTTAATTTTATTGTTGTGGCTATAAAGATTTGATCTTGAAAAATCTATTGATTGAAAATTCAAAAATCTAAGAGTTAGATTAAGGTTTATGAAAACCTAAGCCAAAAGAATTTAAGAAAGAGTTTTTGAATTATTTATTGTCATATGATGATAATAAAGAAGTTGTAGATTGTTTTCAAGTGAATTAAATCAATAGAGATTAATTATAAATAAATTGGTTAATCAAAATATGATTTTGGATCAAAAGGAACTTGTTTTGGGAAGAAAATTCGCGTAGAAAACATGAAAAAAATTGAAGACATAAGGTACAATCAACTATCCTCGGGGCAGTCAATTGTGACCTTTATACCTAATGAAAAGTAGGCTAGAAACTTGACTGTCGATGTGACCTGATAAAAAACTCGGAAAATTTTTTTGGTCCAACTTTAAACGGTCATAATTCACTTGTTTTAAATCGGATTTCGATGTTTTTAGAAGTATTGGAAAGATATGGAAGTCTAATTTCATATACCAATGACTATTCATTAAATTACTAGTACTTGTTTAGATATGATTAACAAACCGGATAATATTCAAATCAACAAAAATTATTTTTCTAAAATTCATTGTTTTTACTTGTTTTTTAGATTTCAAATTTCTTTTGATTTGGAATTCGAAATTCAAGTTTTATTCAATTAAATAAATGAATTTTTATGTTCAAATATATATTTTTTAATTAAAAATTGTTCTTAATTTTGGAATAATGTTCAAGAAATTGGAGATTGATTGGGAATCAAAGCTCCAAAATCCTTATCACATTAGGATTGAGATTTCTAATGAACAAGGAATCTTAGTATTATTTGGAATAACGTTTATGGAAATTTAATGAGATTAGGATTGCAATCTAAGAAGAAATAACTATAATAAGAATAAAATTATTATTATTTATTTATGCAATTTGATTTATGAGAGGATGACTATTGACACTAAACCTTAGCAATTGGTTAAATTCATGGTATTATTTTTTGGTTATTCAATTTTAAATGGGGTTTGAATACCTCACCTTCTCTTATTTCTCTTAATGTAAATTTCTATTTCCCTCCAATATAGTTCCCATTGACTTCTGATTAATGTTTCTTATATATATATATTTGATGTATGTAAAGTTACTTAGAGTTAGATTAGATTTTATTGAGGTGAATCAAAGAGTGAACAAGGAAGCATGTAGTGTGTATGAAGATTATAGACCTATAGATGTATGGGATATATTCATGTAATAATTACTTAGGGTTTGACCAAATGATTTACTTTGCTGGCTCAAGTAAATCAAACTTAAAAAGTCTATAGTCATCCACTTAGGTTAATATATATGCATGTGATGTATGTATATTATGCATGTAATTAGAGTATATGCTTGTTATATATATTTGATGTATGTTAAATGATGAGACTCAAATGTAAAGACCTAAATCTCTCACACAAAAAAAAAATATTAAGTTGTAAACGATAATCATTAGGAATGATTGTTCGTAGTCTTCCACCATTATAGTCAATGTGCGAAGTTTTTTATGTGTGTAAATTTGTTGAGCTATCTTAAGGTTTACACGTGTAGGAAAATTATATTGACTATTAAAATATATGATGTACACAAAGTAAATAAATGATATAATTTTGTTGCGCTACTAAGGGTTATATCACTAATTTATACTTATGAGGAATGGTGTGTTTGACTTAACTATACTGCATACAATTTGTATCGTTACTGCAAGGTTATATGCATTTAAGAGGCTAAATAAAGATTAAGAATTGCATCAGATACAATTGATACCTTATCAGGTACATTGTGATTTGTTGCGCTACCATAAGGCTATAGTATGCAAGTCATAGGATTCCAATACCCACTAGGTAACCTTCAAAAGGGGTTTTATGCTTTTCACATTGAGGCAACAAGAATAGTGGGAGATACCATTTAGATTAAAGACCCAATCTTTATGGTAGTTAATATAATGAATAGATACTAATTGATCTATTGCTATATTATAGATTGTAATGGCTAATCTCAATCCATTGTCTAGAATCCTTGATATAAACAAGCTGACTGAGCCTAATTTTCTTGGCTAGCTAAGGAACTTGAGAATTGTTCCCAATTCAACGAAAGTAGCCTATGTTCTTGATCGATCATTCCCAACTAGTCTAGCAGAGAATGCTTTAGAAGAAGAGGTACTTATGTATGAGAAGTAACAAGAGAATGTCATAAAGACAAGATGCTACATACTAGCATATATGCCTAATGAGCTTCAGCAGCAACATGATAAAACGGAAAGCGCATTCACGATTTTGCTTCATCTAAAAGAGTTGTATGGTCAACATAGTTGTAATGCAAGGTTCCAGATATCTAAGGACCTCTTTAGGGCTAGAATGCCCGAAGGATCATCAGTGTAAGAGAATGGATTGAAGATGATCAACTGTATGGACCAGTTAGATAGGCTCAGTTTTCATATGAATGAGTTAAGTAATGACTTGATTGTGCAATCCCTTTAAGATTCCTATTCTCAGTTTGTTATGAACTACAATGTGAACAAGATAGAAGTGACACTTTCAGAGCTTGTAAACATGTTGAAGACTATTGAGAGCACAATTAAGAAAGGCGAAGCACCTATTACACTCGTTGATGGAGCTTCTTTCTCTAAAAAGAAGAAGAAACCATTGAAACCAAAGAGTGGTGCTGGAAAGGCTAGTTCTTCAAAAGCCAAGAAAGATAAGGGACTATGCTTCCATTGTGGGGATGGGTATTGGAAGAGAAATTGCAACAAGTACCTTGCAACCTTGAAGAAAACGCCTTTGGAAGGTATTCCTGAGTTATTTGTTATTGATGTTAACTTATATGTTAACAATACTGCTTCACAGGTATTACATATCTATAATAATTTGCCAAAACTTCGAAGAAGTAGAAAACTGACCAATGGTGAGGTGGACCTATGCCTTAGAAATTGAGAAAAAGTTGTTGCATTAGCAGTAGGGATATATTACTTGGAGTTATAGTTTGGACAAACTTTAGAACTTAATGATTGTTATTATGTACCGGTTTTAATTAGAAATATTGTTTTAATTTCTAAGGTTATGAATTTTCCCTTAAGAAGAATTGTTGTTCTATTTATTTTGGCAATAAATATTATGGTACTGGTACATTAAGTAGTGTTCTTTATATTCTTGAAATAGATGATAATATTTTCAATATCGAGCAACATAAGATGAAAAGAGAGAATGAATTGAATCAATCCTACATGTGGCACTTAAGACTAGGTCATATCAATGAAGATAGAATAAATAAGCTAGTAAAAGATGGATATTTGGATCTATCAGATTTTGAATCATATCCAACTTGTGAAGACTGTCTCATGAGAAAGATGACTAGATCTTTATTTAATGGAAAAAGAGAAAGAGCTGCAGATGTATTAGGGTTATTACATAGTGATGTTTGTGGGCCCTTAAGAATTAATTCTAGAGGAGGTTACTCCTACTTCATTACCTTTATTGATGATCATTCTAGGTGTGGGCATTTGTACTTAATGAAGTATAAGTTTGAGTCTTTTGAAAAGTTCAAAGAATTCAAAAGTGAAGTTGAAAAGCAAACTGGAAAGGTAAGCTCTTTAATTAGTTTGAGGAAAATAATATTTGAATAATGACTTTCTCAATTATCTTGAAGAGAATGGGATTATGTCTTAATGGACCATTCTTGGAACATCACAGTTGAACAGTGTCTGAAAAGAGAAATCATACTCTATTAGATATTGTGAGATCTATGACGAGTTACATCAAATTTCCTATATCCTTTTGGGGATATGCTATCCTAACTTCTGCGCATTTATTAAACAAAGGGTTCTCCCAAAGAAAGTACCTAAAACACAGTATGGGATATGGAAAGGTAGGAAACATAATCTTAAACATGCTGAGATTTGTGTTTGCCTTGCTTATGTAAAGAAGTTACATACAGACAAGTTGATAACTAAATCTAAAAAAATGTAAGTTTGTGGGATATCTTAAAGAGAGTTTAGGATATCATTTCTATCATCCTCAAGAGAAAAAGGTGTTTGTTTCCAACTATGCCACCTTTCTAGAAAAGGAGTTAATGCTAGAAGGAAGCAGTAGGAGTAAGATAGATCTTGATGAAATGTCACAAGAACCATGACATATGTAACGACCCATCTCAGGTTGGCTACACCGAGACGGTGTCGTCACATTTTGAAATCCGAACACGACACATATATGCAACAATATAAAAATATATATCGACTGAAAATATATATACATAAATCCTCAACCCTTAATAGGAGAGTTACATTATTAAAATCCCAACTAAAACAATATATACAACATATTATGCATGGATATTTATAAAAATAAAAAAAAATTCTTCTTCCATTAGTCTGAGGATGTGGACCACGAGACTTACAGATAATAACTCAGTCTGAATCTCAGCTCACAAATCTATCTGTCTACCCGTTACCTGAAATTATTTAACAATGAAGAGTAAGCTTCACAAGCTTAGTGAATTAAATTTACTAGAAGTACTCGATTTGTATACTTCCAGTCACATCTTATAATTCAATCGTTTCTAATTCACTAATATTAATCATCTATTTCTTCACATATAATAATTCAATCTTTCAAATAATCTTCCATATTCATTCATCTATTATCTCATATAATTCAATAATAACATCATCACTACTCATATCATAATTCCAACCATTTATCAATCTCTTCTTAAATTAATCGTCAAACATATCAATTTTTTTCTCATATATTTAATCATCTTGAGATTATCAATGCAACATCTTTATTTACCTCGTTATGAGGTTCACAACATATAATCAATCAATCAAATAATTTTTATCATATCATACTTTCATATTTCTTTCTCATCATATCTGTCTCTTTGTGAGACTCATTTCTCTATCAATAATTTCACAATCAAGACTAATACTTTAGCATTTCAATCAATAATAATAAAATAACCAAAAAAATAAATGCATGTGTTTAAATCATTTTTCTTTCTTTCTTTCTTTCTTTTTCATCACATCATCTCATTGTTTCATATTATCATCAGGGGACGTCTTCCCACATGTTGACATGTTTCAGCTAGACCAGCTACCTTCCTGGTCTTCTCAGTCAGACCAGTTGCCTTCCTAGCCTTCCCTTTTATGCATATGAGCAATAGCGTGCAAGTAAGCATACATCAAAATATTCAATTCAACTATCTAGCTCTTTCTCAAAATTATTATTTTTATCATATTTATTAAATTCTCTCCTCATATACCATATAAATTTTTCATTCATATTTTCATAAATTTCATATAACTTTTTAGTATAATTTTCATTAATCCATCCTTTTTAAAATATAAATTCTTATATAACTAATATTCAACATACTATTTAATCCTTAATCAATAAATCAATCAATTATCATATATAACAGAAATACATCATTAAATCATTATAATTCAACAATTTAATCAAATATCATAAATTCATATTTTTATTGGTCTCGTTTACTAAAAGTAAATCTAACTCACCATATAGCACTTAAAGCTACTCGTGGATCACCTCCTTGCCTTTCCTGCTCCTTTCAGCAATTTCACCCAATTGCTGATCGTCAAGACCTAACGTAATATTTATATTAAAATTTCTAATTTATTCTTCAATTCTTCCATAATTCATACCTTTAAATTTTTTATATCAAATTTTGGGTAATTTCATGTATACATAATTTCAAAAGTAAAATTTATATTATTACCTTTTTTTTTCTTTCTTAAAGCTTCCCTCAAATTTCTTTAAAATTCTCCCGAAACTTCTTCAAAATTTCAATCTTTCTACATTTTTTTCAGTCCCCAGCTGTTTAAATAAAGAGAGCAATATAAGAGAGAGAATATAATTTTGGAGTGAGAAAGAAATTTGTTGTAAACTAAATTTTAACAAAACTAAACAAAAAAAAAACTAATTTTATACTTAAAACCGTTAACTTCTGCAACCTTTGTGCTCTTAGTTGGCTAACATGCATACTTCCACGTCATGTAGCCTACACTTGGACGTCCAAGTGTTTGTCCCTCCTTTTTTTAATTACTATATTAATAGTAAATCTTTTATGTATATATTATTTTAATTCTATATAATATCTATCAAATTACTTCTTTACGCTTACTTTTAGAACACGGGTATTACAACCTAGAATTGTATAAATTGAGGAAATTGAATCGATAGATCTTCTTAATACACAACCAGTTCATAGATCTAGTAGAATACCCAATACCCAAGGTTTCAAAGAGATATGAATTTATCATAAATGGTGACCAAGAGGTACACCTTATAGATGATAAGGAACTTGTTAACTACAAAAAAATGATGTTAAACATCGATTCAAAGAAGTGGCTAGAAGTTATTAATTCCAAAATTGACTCCATTTAATCCAACAAAGTATGAACTTTGGTCGATGCACCTAAAGATGTCATACCTATAGGTTGTAAATGAGTCTTTAAAAGAAATATTGGAGTAGATTAAAAGGTAGAGACATATAAGGTAAGGCTAGAAATGAAGGGTTTCAAGAAAAGACAGAGTTAACTTTGACGAAATCTTCTCTTCAGTGGGTATGCTTAAATCCATTAGAAATTTCATTTATTATGGTTGCATACAATAACTATGAGTTATGACAGATGGATGTAGAGGTTGCATTTCTCAATGGAAATATTGGGGAGGATGTGTTGCAACAACTCATCCCGAATTGGCCACCTTGAGGCGATATCGTCACATTTTACTATCATAGCATGACACATATATGCAACAATATAAAAACATAAAATAATAATTACTTCCAAGCCTCAACACTTTTCAGAGGAGATATATTATCTTTCTCCTACAATAATCAAATATATACAAAAATAACAAAATGCATGAACAGTTTTTCTCAAAATTTTCTTTCTTTCTCTTTCTTACAATATCTGAGGATGTTGACCACATGACTTACTTAAATTACTCACTTTAAGTATCAGCTCTATAATCTACCAGTCCTGGCCACTGTTTGAAATTTATTAATAATGAGGAGTAAGTTTCACAAGCTCAGTGAATTAAATTTACTAGAAGTACTCAATTTGTATACTTCTAGTCATAGCTCATAATTCAATTATCTATCATTCAACATAAATATTCATTTATCTCTTCTCATATCATAATTTCAATCATCTTATTATATTCTTTCAAAATCTATCTCATATACATATCATTTCAATTTATCTCCTTATATATTTGATCAACACAAGATTTTCATTTGAATGACAATATCATCATCTTACTATCATAATTTACTTCGTTATGAGGTTCAAAATATACAATCAGTCATTCTCTATTATATCATATTCAAATAATTCTTCATCATAATTGTCTCGTTATTAAACTCATCTTTCTATCATCATTATTAAATCAATATGATGTTAAGGCATCTTAATCGTCAATAATAACATATTTAAATAAAAATGCATGCCATCATATCATCATAATTTCTTTCTTTCTTTCTTTCTCATCATTAATCATCACTTTATACTATCAATGTATGGGAAATACCAATTTCGCTATATCATCTGGGAACATCTTCCTATATGTCGACATATTTCATCCAAAATAGCTACCTTCCTGATCTTCCCTCTATGCGTATGATCAATATCATGCAAGCAAGCTATTTGAGTTTGTCTAAGATTTAAACAAAAAAAAGGAACGAAGAAAAATCAGCATGTTCAACAAGGGGTGCACACCAGTGTGTGTCATGGCCCAGCCTTGTCCAGGCAGTGGTGCCTAGCAAGGAGGAGTGCTGGAGGAAGGGGCAAGTCATGGCACTACCTCCCCAAGGCTGCAACACCCATAATGGATGCAAGTGGAGGTGTTTCAGCCCTATTCAAGGCCGCAGCACATCCTGTTTCAGGCCGCGGCGCTAGGCACACTGATGCACACATATTTCAGCCTTTCGTTGAGTTCGTGTGACATGCTCAAAATGCATAGGATCACTAAGGATTGATGGAAGGCCATGGTTAATTAGTCATCAAGATCTAAGGGTGGAGATTGATCCTCAAGATTGAACAAGAAGTTGGTGCACTATA
This sequence comes from Bretschneidera sinensis, assembly GCA_023935145.1. Taxonomy (NCBI): domain Eukaryota; kingdom Viridiplantae; phylum Streptophyta; class Magnoliopsida; order Brassicales; family Akaniaceae; genus Bretschneidera; species Bretschneidera sinensis. The sequence goes on from CM043704.1 coordinate 23,829,207, forward strand.
TAAAGGGTCACCTAGCTTCATTCTCAAAAATTAATTGAGAGATTACAAGAGACACATTGTGACATACAATTGATCATTACACAAGAGAGAATTGTGTGAGAATGCAAAGACACAAAACTCAAGAGGGACTCATTGTAGAGAGGCTGGTTGTAAAGAGAGAAGTAGTATAGATTGTGGGTAGAGTGCTTTTGTAATAGTTCTATCACTTTCTTTCTTCTCTTCTTGGTTCTTCAAGAACTTGGGTTTCTTGGAGAGGGTTGCTGTATTTTGTAAAGAAATCCATTGATAAGATAGTGCAGAGAGCTTAGAGGAGCTCACGGGGACGTAGACACATTACCGAACCTCGATAACAAATTGCTTGTGTTCTTTTCTTTCGTGCTTTCGTTTGCTGTTTCATTTCATTACAAGTTATTCTGGACTTGGGTGTTTGGGAATCATCACCTGGGAATTCTTGTGAGGTGATTTCCAATAGTGGTATCAAAGCTTGTACAGCTAAGTGTAGGAGCAAGAACATAAAGTATCGGAGCAAGACTCCAAGAATCAAAGAACGAACTTCTTGGGTGATTCAAGAACAAAGTAAAGATCAAGATCTGATTGTGTTCTTGAGGGTGATTCAAGAACGGTGTTGAGATCAATCTTTGATTGTGTTCTTGAGGTTTAAAAGAAGTTGGAAAGCATTTGTGGGTGCTGCACATATCTAGAATCATCTCCGCAAGATGGGATCAAATTTTGTTGTTGAGAAGTTTGATGGAAAGGGAGATTTTTCCCTGTGGAAGTGGAATATCAAGGTTGTTCTTATGCAATAGCAGGTGGACTTGGCTATTGGAGAAGATGATGCTTTTTCAGTAAGTGTCACAGAGGACCAACGGATTGAGATGAAGAAGATGGCATACAACACCATCTTCTTGCACATGTCGGATAGTGTCACAAGGGAGTGTGGAGACTTGGAAGATCCTGCTATCATATTGAAGAAACTGGATGAGTTGTTTCTTGCCAAAACTCTCCCTAACAAGATTTATCTTCTTAAAAAAATATGTGCTTTTAAAATGGATCCTAATAAAGAGTTGCAAGATAATCTTGATGTCTTTAATAAACTAGTTCAAGATTTGGCTAGTTGTAGTATTAAATTCCTGGATGAATAATTAGCTGTTATGTTATTAAATTCTCTTCCTGATTGCTTTGATAGTTTAATTAATGCAATTGAATATGGAAGAGATACACTAACCAAATAAATTGTGGTCAACGCTATAAAGACTTATGATTTCAAAGCCAAGAGTATGGAGGCATCAAGTGGGGAAAGGTTGTTCTTAAGAGGAAGGCCAGTAACTCGGAATGGCAACTACTGGGAGAAATCAAGTGGTAGAGGGCAGAGCCATAGGAGAGAACATTCTAAACCAAGATTTGGAGGAAAGAGGTGCTTCTACTGCAACAAGGAGGGTCACTTCAAGAAAGATTGCAAGAAGAGGTTATGGAATGAGAGAGGGAGAAGCCATACCAACAATGGAGAGGCTTCGGTTTCCAAAGGAGAACAGTAAGATGATGTTCTTATTGTGTGCTCAAATGTGAGCAGGAGGTAAGGTAGTAAGAAATGGATTCTGGATTCCAGGTGCACTTATCACATGTGCCCTCACAAGAAATGGTTCAAGAATTTCAAGGAGATCAATGATGGAAGGGTCTTCTTAGGTAATGCCAATTCTTGCCAAGTGAGGGGGATAGGAGACATCCAATTGAGGATGTTTGATGGAGTCATAAGGCTGTTGTGAAATGTGAGGTATCTTCTGGATTTGAAGAGGAATTTGATCTCATTAAGGCAGCTGGATTCCATGGGCTACACATGCAAAGTAGAGGGAGGAAAGATCAAGGTGGCCAAGGGATCTTTGGTAGTGATCAAAGTAGCAATAAAGGATGGACTCTATGAGATGATCGGAGAGACAGAAATCAATGATCAAGTAGCTAGCTTAATGGCTGAGATGGATAGGTCAGCCCTTTGGCACACTCGTTTGGGACATATAAGCGAAAAGGCCTGCAAGTTCTTAGCAAGGATGGTCTTCTTGGAGGAGACAAAGTAGAGAAATTGGATTTCTGTGAGTGTTGCGTTCTTAGGAAGCAACATTGGGTCAGCTTCAACACCGGAGTGCACAAGTTTAAGGGCATTCTTGACTACATTCATTCAGACCTTTGGGGACCAGTAAGAACACCAACACAGGGAGGTAACTTTTACTTTCTGTCTTTAATTGATGATTATTCAAGAAAAGTTTGGGTTTATTTTCTTAAGAATAAATCAAATGCCTTGAATAAATTTGTTGTGTGGAAAAAGTTGCTAGAGACTCAAACAGGTAGGGTAGTTAAGGCTTTACGAACCGATAATGGCTTAAAATTTTGTAATAAGGATTTTGATAAATTATGTACATTAAATGGCATTCTAAGACATAGAACGGTTTTAAAAACACCTCAGCAAAATGGAGTTGCTGAGAGGATGAATAGAACCCTTATGGAAAAAGTTAGATGCATGTTAATAGGATCTGGTTTACCAAAACATTTTTGGGGAGAAGCTGTGTCTACAGCTGCATACTTGGTTAATAGATCACCCTCTAGGACTTTAGACTTTAAGACTTCCATGGAGATGTGGAGTGGAAAACCCCCTGAGTTGATCAACCTTAGGACTTTTGGGTGTGCTGCATATGCACATCAAAAGGATGATAAACTTAACCCAAGGTCTAGAACATGTGTGTTTCTAGGGTATGGTGATGGGGTTAAGGGGTATAGGTTGTGGTCTTTAGAACCAAAAGGAATGAAATTCATAATAAGTAGGGATGTTATTTTTAATGAATTATAATTTCTCTACTGGGAGAAAACTAACCCTGCAGGGGCTAGTGAGCAAACCAGTCCGAAATTTGTGGAGCATTGCATCAAGGAGAATTCAGTTCAGGTAGAGCAGAGGAGGCAAGAGGGTTCGGACTAGGTAGAGCCCATTGATAAAGGCCAAGCTCTAGAAACTCAAGAGGACACTAAACTAGAAGGGGTTGATGCAGCAAGTCAGAATGACTACTAGCTCACAAGGGACCGGGAAAGGAGGGTGGTGAGACCACCTTTGAGATATGGGTGTGTGGATGCTAATGTAGCAGCTCCTTGGACAAAAAGAGGAATGGTTGAATTAGAAACCTATATAGAAGCCATGGAATATAAGGATTCATCAAAGTGGCAGCTAGCTATGGAGGAAGAAATGGATTCTTTGAGGAAGAATAACTCTTGGGAATTGGTGCCCAAACCAGAAAAATAGAGAGTTGTGGATTATAGATGGATCTACAAGATCAAAGAAGGGAATACTCCAGAAGATAAAATCTGGTATAAAGCTAGGCTAGTGGCGAAGTGGTTCACACAAAAAGAAGGCATAGATTTCACTGAAATCTTCTCACCGGTTGTGAAGTACAAGACGATACGGATAGTATTGGCAATGGTGGTCCAATTTGATTGGGAAATCGAGCAAATGGATGTGAAGACAATGTTTTTACATGGAGGGCTTGATGAGACCATCTATATGAGGCAACCCGAAGGCTATGAGGAAGGAAGGCAGGGAGAGTTGGTGTGCAATCTCTCTATGGCCTGAAGAAATCACCTCTGTAATAGAATAAGATGTTTGATTCCTTTGTAATTAGCTTGGGTTTCATGAGGAGCTACTATGATTCGTGCTTGTACTATAAGGGGCAGAAGGTGGAGGAAGTGGTGATCATTCTGATCTATGTTGATGACATATTACTGGTTGGGAGCAGCATCGAAACGATAAGAAAATTGAAGGCTCAACTCAGTGAGGAGTTTGACATGAAGGATCTTGGCTATGCACAAAAGATCTTTGGGATGAATATCATCCAAGAAAGGGAGAGAAACATATTGAAGATCTCTCAAACTTCCTATATAGAGAAGATGATATCTAAGTTCTCTATAGAAGATAGCAAACCAGTGAAGGTTCCCTTTGCTGGTCATTTCAAGTTCTCCAGCGATCAATATCCGAGATTGGAGGCGGAGAAGAAGGAAATGGAAAAGGTCTCTTACTCTAGTGCGGTTGGTTCTGTCATGTTCATGATGGTAAGCACTAGACCTGACATTGCTTATGCAATAAGTGTTCTCAGCAGGTTTATGAGTAATCCTGGAAAAAAGCATTGGCATGGGATGAAGTGGTTGCTGAGGTACTTGAAGGGAAGCCCAGAAGTAGGGCTAGTTTATGAGAAGAGGGGTAAGTTCATCTACCTTGAGGGTTATGTTGTCGGACTATGGAGCAGATCGGTATAAAAAGAGATCGATTACTTCCTACTTCTTCAACTTAAACGGATGTTGTGTAAGTTGGAAGGCTTAGTTGCAGCCAGTGGTAGCACTCTCAACAACCAAGGTTGAGTACATAGCAGCTACGGAAGCCATCAAGGAGGCTATATGGTGCAAAGGGTTGTTGGAAGAGTTGAAGGTACTAAAGGTGCAGGTTGTGGTGTATTCGGATAGCCAAAGTGCATTGCATTTGTGCAAGAACCTGGTGTTCCATGAGAGGACAAAGCACATGAATGTTTGGTACCATTTCATTTGAGAAAATTTTACGAAAGGATGCATCCATGTGGACAAGGTAGCCACGGAAGAAAACCCTGCGGATTTAGGTACTAAAGTTCTACCTCTAAGAAAGTTCAATCATTGCCTTAGACTTCTTAGGATTTGAGTCAGTTGATATGATGACTCAAGATAAGTTTGGATACTAATTTCTCTACACAATGGGTTTAGTTTAAATGCTTTGACAAAGGTAGAGATTGTTGGAGTTTGTCTAAGATTTAAATGGAAAAATGAAGGAAGAAAAATCAGCATGTTCAACAAGGGGTGCACACAAGGGGTGCACACCAGTGTGCACCATAGCCCAGCCTTATCCAAGTCACAGTACCTAGCAAGGAGGAGTGCTGGAGGAAGGGGCAAGCCGTGGCACTGCCTCCCCAAGGCCGCAGCACCCATAATGGATGCAAGTGGAGGTGCTTTAGCTCTATTCAAGGCCGCAGCACACCCTGTTTCAGGCCGTGACGCTAGGCACACTGATGCACACATATTTCAGCCTTTAGTTGAATTCATGAGACATGCTCAAAATGCATAGGATCACTAAGGATTGATGGAGGGCCATAGTTAATTCGTCATCAAGAGCTAAGGGTGGAGATTGACCCTCAAGATTGAACAAGAAGTTTGTGCACTATATAAAGGGTCACCTAGCTTTATTCTCAAAAATTAATTGAGAGATTACATGAGACACATTGTGACATACAAGTGATTATTACATAAGAGAGAATTCTGTGAGAGTGCAAAGACACAAAACACAAGAGGGACTAATTGTAGAGAGGCCGGTTGTAAAGAGAGAAGTAGTATAGATTGTGGGTAGAGTGCTTTTGTAATAGTTATATCACTTTCTTTCTTCTCTTCTTGGTTCTTCAAGAACTTGGATTTCTTGGAGAGAGTTGTTGTATTTTGTAAAGAACTCCATTAGTAAGATAATGCAGAGAGCTTAGAGGAACTCACGGGGACGTAGGCACATTGCTGAACCTCGATAACAAATTACTTGTGTTCTTTTCTTTTTTGCTTTCGTTTGCTGTTTCATTTCATTACAAGTCATTCTGGACTTGGTTGTTTGGGAATCATCACCTAGGCATTCTTGTGAGGTGATTTCCAACACAAGCATATCATAACATACAAATCAAACTATCTCTCTTTTATCATATATATCAAGAATCTATTCATATAATATGAACTTATTGATCACTACCTTAAGAGATTCATTCTCTGTTCAAGATATATTTCTTTCAATTAATTCCATAATGGTCTCATTTACTAAAAGTAAATTCAACTCACCTAGTAGCACTTAAAGCTACTCTTGGATAACCTCATTTCCTTTCCTACTCTTTTAAGCAATTCCACTCAATTGTTGATCACCAACACCTAACCATAACATACTCATTAATTTTTTTTATCTTATTCTTCAATTCTTCTATATTTCATACTTTTTAAATTTTTGTACCCAATTCCGGGTAATTTCATGTATGTGTAAATTTAACTATCTTTAAAATTCAATACTGTCAACAAAAATTATTTTCTTTCTATTTAAATCCAAATTCAAAACATCTTTTTAAGTATAGTAGAAGAACAATCTATTAAAATTAAATCTTTCACAATAAAATTCATATTGTTACATTCATCCGTAAACTTCAACAAATTTCAATCTTTCAATCTTTAAATCTTTCAAATTAATCCTTTTCTAGAGAAAGTGAAATCTTAGAGATAGAAAACAATTTTGTAAACTGATTTCAATCTTCAAAATCCTTTATATAGAAAATCTTTTGAAAAAATTTACAAAATTGCCATTATCAGTTGGCTACCCGACCAACTGGTTCACCTTTAAACTTTTGAAAAAAATTTATTCTTCTTCCAAAAATTACATTTTCTTCCTTCTTATTTTCCTTAAATTTATTCCACATTTTTCTTCAAAATTCTTTCAAATTCGACAGTCAGTCTTTCATGTATGCATATTTAATTCAATATAAATGTTAAATTACTTTAACCTTACTTTCAGGATACACATATTACATATATACATGACACAACGTAAGGGTTTTACATCTAGTGGTAGTGACCACAAGGTATGCTAGCTTCAAAGATCCATTCATGAATTGAAGTAAAATTCTCAAAGTTGGAACATCTGTTTTGATGAGACGATCAAATCATTTGATTTTATCAAAAATGAAGATGAACCATGTGTGTATACGAAGAATAGTGGGAGTGCTATGAAATTCTTAGTGCTTTACATAGAAGACATACTACTCATTGAGAATAATGATGTAGGTATGTTACAGTCAGTCAAGGTTTGGATGTCAAGAACTTCTCCATGAAGGATTTAGGTGAAGCATCCTACAATTTGGGGAACAAGATCTATAGAGATAGATCTAGGAGGATGCTAGGCTTATCCAAATCCACATAAAAAGACAAATTTCTAAAAATGGGGTTAAAATGGAAAATTCCAAGATGTATCATGAAATTACTCTCTTGAATGAAATATCCCCAAAGAAACATGAAGAGAGAGAATACATGAGTAGATTGGATCGATCATATACTCCATGTTATGTACAAGACTTTATGTTAAATATGCTCTAAGTGTTACAAGTAAATATCAGTAAAACCTAGTTAAGGGTCACTAGATAACTGTGAAGAACATTCTTAAGATCCTAAGAAGAACTAAATGTTTGTTCCTCGTAAATGGAGAAGAGGATTTGAAACTTAAAGCCTTCATAGGCTATAGTTTCAATCTGAAAAATATGAAAGTAAGTCAATATATAGATAAGTATTCACTTTAAATGATCGAGTAGTGAGATTAAAATATTTTAGGCAAGCGACCACTATGGATTCAACCATTGAGGTCATATATGTTATTGTATCTAAGATTGCGAGGTAAGCTATTTAGATAAAGAAATTCATCATTAAGCTTGGTATGGTTTACAACAATGTAAGTTCAGTATCATGATACTGTGACAATAATGGTGTTGTTGCACATGCATAGGAACCAAAGTCTCTTTAAAAATCCAAATAATTCTTGTAGCAATTCCATTTTATTAGAGGAATCACTGGAACAAGCGATGTAAAGATGAAAGAGTTTTATGAACATGTAATATTGTGGATCCACTAGCTAAAGTAGTTGGTATGAGATACTTGGGCTATTGACTTTAGTGCAAGTGGGAGATTGATAGTAGCCTACAAGCCAATAGCATTTGCTATTATGGGTATGTTACTTATAATTAATCTTATTCATTTATTGACGATAAAATACTATTATTAACATTTATCTTATTTATCATGTTCATTATAAATCACCGTATATGCATTACATGATAAAGCTTATAGAATAAAAGCAACAAAAATAAGCACCATGATGAGATCATGCTAGTGAGATATATTTCCTTAAGCTTTATTCTTAAATGTTCTAATCATAGGATCACTAAGAAGGGCAATAACGAATCTGGATAGATTAGTACATACTATGTTTTCTCAAGGAGTTGAGGGTGATTAATCTCACGGTCAATAGTGTATAAGACAGTAAAGCAAGTTATATAGGTGCTTGTTAGAGAACATGTATACCGAATTGACTCGACTAAGAAATTCCTAATGGACAATTTACTAGCTATCAATAGAAATTCTTACATCGTAGTTGTTTAAGTGATTCTTGGACTTAAGGCACCATGGATATTGTATGTATGGGTCATCATTCTTTAATGCTACCTAAATGTCATTCTAATCATGTGTCACAAAAGGGTAGAAATTAGGTATTAGCACTTATGCATGGAGGCATATGTGTGTACAATAGAGGATCTATCACTCTTAGTAAGTGAGAGAGAATGTCCTTTGTGATCTAATTAAGTCATAGCTTAGAAATCCTTTAGCCAAGGTTGGGTGGAAATTAGAAAGGGGTTTCTAATTTTACCATTTAAGTTATGGACTTGAGATCTAGATACATATGATCAAATAATTAAGGCTTGACTGTAAATCCATACAGTAGGTTGAATCAGGGATATTGCATAATGGAAGGATTGAATTGTACGATAACTAACAACGGAAAGGTTCACATTAATTCATGTTATCTAGATAGTCCTGACATACTGCTAGGTGTCAATCAAGAATTGTATAAGCCCTTAAGAGTTAATTGTAATTAAGTCTTAATTAATAGGAGAATTAAAAAGAGTTTTAATTAATTGGATGGGGTCAAATTGTTACATAAAAGTTACAATCTACTACCAGTGCAATATTGAGCCTAAAGGATCACACACAATTGGGCAATTTCAAGAGTAAGGAATTTTTAGCCAGACCTTGTTTCGACATCTGGGAGAAGGAATTCTTGGTTGCTCGTGCGGATAAAATTAGAGGTAGGAGGTTTTAACGGCTCATGAATTGTACAACGAATTCTCAATCGAAATCTTCATATAGGTACAAATCTATAACCATGTATGGAGATGGATTATCATTCTAATAGATTTGTAGAGAAATTCATGGGATCAAGTTTATTGGTAGGGAATTTTTTAATTTTTCGCTGTATATTTATACCAGTAAACTTACAAGGAAGAGAGACATCAAAGGCTTTTAATTTGGTTTGGTAATCAGCCATCCGATTAATGTAATCGTTAACTCATCCAGAACCTTAATACCTTATAGTAAAGAGTTCATACAGAAGTGTCCCAGTCTTAGCATTCAATGAAACACGATATCTAAGAGCTACAACAGTCATAATCTCCTTAGCTGTACACATAGTAGGTAGGCTAATCTTTTAGTGATCTTGGATTTACCTCATCATTAATGAGAGTATATAGGATTACTCTTAACCCATTCAACATGAACCAACTTCTCATCCTCAGTACTAGTAACTGTGAGATTAGTTAGTCTATCCACAGTCAGTGATAAATGCACATCTGCCATTTCCATGGCAAATTCCAAATCTGCTTTCCACTTCTTAAAGTTTGACCCAGTAAGAACCTCAATAATTACCATATTTTTTTAGAAAAAAAAGGTGATTGTAATAGTTAAACAATGCAATATTATTAGAAAGTTGTGGACTTATTACTTACTTTAAAATCATAAACGAGTACACCTCATGTGATCTCATACACATCATCATGTAAACACCTTTAAGCTGAATTTATGACATGCAATTATGAAACCTTCCACATAGTAGTGGGCATGAAAATATATTCCAACCTATTATAATTTACCATCTTTAGGTGTATAGACCACTTCGGCCAGTCACTTTTCAGCCTTATGCTCCCATGTGACCCTTTCAGTTCCAATACATAATCACCACCTTAGGGAGAATTACCACATATTATAATAAGAGACATCTCACTATAGTATAGGACCGATGTTTCACAAATCCAATTGAAAAGACCATTTTGGCGGCTAAAATTCAACCAAACTTATGAAACTCTTCCATATTGGAACATACTTTATATTGCCCACACCAAACAATAGGATATGACCTAAGACTTGAAGATATGGGGCTAATTTTGTCTCTAAAATCACATTTAAAGCTAATTATATTGTTAGCAACTTTAGATGTTTTAGGAATGGTTTTAATTTAATTTTTATGTGATTCATGACACTACGTAAAAATAAGGCAAAAAAAGTGATAGTCGACTGTAGCTAAGCTACAGTCGAATGTCAAAACTTTCTGTCTTGATGACAGTAGACTATGGCAAGCTATAGTCATTTGTCGAAAGTCTTTTTCCTTATAAGAGTCGACTATGGCAAGCCACAATCGATTGTTGAAAGTCTTTATCAAAAACTTCAACTTTAGGATAATTGACTATGGTAAGCTACAATCGATTATCGAAGGTTTTTGTCTAGATATTTCCCTTAGCATAGTTGACTTCCCACAAGTGACAGTCGACTGTGAACCCGACACCTGATGCTATTCACTCGATTTTCATGCTCAAAATCAATTTCATTTATATCCAAACAACATTACTGATTTTAATTGTTACTTTTTGTGTTCTAATCAATATTAAACACTCTTGATTCAATTAAATGACCAAAACCTAACATTTTTACCAGAATCATTCAATCAAATCATCATAATCAATAACCTAAATCATGTTTCTATAAACATAAATCTCATTCCACATGAACATGCAAATAAAACCTAATATTAACATCAACCATTATGTGAATCAATCATGTATTTAATTTTTATTGCTAGAATCATAAATCCTACCATACTTTCTATCATCCTTTATTCAATTAGAGATTGAAACTTTAATTAGGGTTGTAAACCCAATCTATAGTGGCTCCGATACCATGTGTAGGATTTTAATTAATAACCTTAATCCCAATGAATCACTATTGAAAAGTACAAAACACCTAATATAAATACATAGAAATAACGCATACCTTGTGTAGGATCCATTATTGATGATGCGTAAAATATTCAATCAAACACAAGGAATAATCTTTTGCTAAGCAATAGGTACTTCTCCACCTTGTTCTCTTTGATACACTAGCCTTGATGAGGTAAGCCTTTTTATTAATGTGTAGATAAGGTGATGTATTCTCTAGGGTTGAGAATAAAATGGGAGACCTAGCTTTTTATTTATACAATGATCCAATGGTCCACCCATCACAAGCCCAAAGGTCAACTATTATCTACACTACCTAGCCCATATTAGACACGTTAGAGTATTAGGCCCACTGTAAAAAAAAAAAAAAAAAAAAAAAAAAAAACTACTTTATTGGGCTCTCTTTATGTCTTACATAATAGATTAACATTTTGCCTATTTTATGACAAAACCCAATATGCCTCAATTAATGTAAGTCCATATCATGGAATAATTCTTACATACAATTCCAAAGTCTAGATTTTTTAGAATGATCTCTAATAAAAACAACTATGTACTATCCTTTAATGCCAAATTGTGATGTAGGATAAGATTCTTCGGGTATAAATTTGATGTAAAACAACTAAGTATGCTATAATACTTTTTTTAAGAAGAAAACTTCATTTATTTCATTAATAGTAAGCTTGATGAAATATGTAAATCACGTTAAACAAATACCTAACATCACAAAACATTGTGAACAATAAGCGATAAACAACACACATTGTTAACTACTATTACGCACTTGCTTGCAATATCATAGTAGCAATATACACTAGAATTGCGAACTAAAATAAAGCGAACATAGCAAGTATCCTTCCATTCTCCATTAAATACCATAAATATTGATCCTTCTTTCGACCATCAATATACAGATTGTAGTTTCTCTCTTACAACCATGTTACCATATTTTTACCTTTTCCATCTCCTCATGTTAGTAGCAATAGAGTGGTGCATCCAGGAATGTTTTCTAACCTCTCCAACATTAATGGTGATTTAACTAGTACCGATAAGATGATTAATTGTAAAGCTAATCCATTTATTGATTTGGCAGCTAAGTCATTGACTATGGTGGAAGTTGGTTGGGAGAGGGTAATTAAATTATTTTCCGTGTTGAGAATGAAGTTGGAAATTAAAAATATCATTTATATATGTGGGAGAGTCCTAAGTTTATTAAGTGTTTGAATGGCTCAATGTTTATATAGGAAGTACATGCCAATTCTGTTAGGATTCTTAAATGCAATTTGAATTCTTTTATTATTCATTATGCCTTTATGGGAAATTGTATTGTCCAAGCAAATTGCAGAGTGAGTTAAGGCCCATGTTGTTGTTAGTGGGTTTTGAAAATGAGAAACCAACTATTCTATGTTATAGTGGTGGTGGTAAGGGGTTGTAATTGAGAGTTTTGAGTGATAAAACAAGTTATGTTGGGTTTACCTCGTTTGTGGGGTTTGATAGAGATATGTTGTCTTAATATTAAAGTATGGAGGTGAATAGACATGGCTTCGATCTTAACTCAATTGTTTAAGCTTATGAAGATATTGCTTCAATGGTTAAAACAAGTCCTAAATGTCGTAAGGTTAAGATTAAGACCAATGCTTGATCTTTTAATGCCAAATTATTATCGATGACGAAAAAAAAAATGGAAATAGTTATCTGAAAAAGAGGTTTCGGAGAATTGTATTTGTTTTAAAGGTAGTAGGAAAATTTTCTCCAAAAGTAAAGCCTTACTAACGTTAACCTTAATAATATCGATTTTGGTGGTGGTGTTTTGAATTCAAGGGATATTAGTAGTGTTTGTAAGGACAAAGCTAGGAAGGAGGTGATTGATAAATAAGAGTTAGATAAAATTTGGGTTTGATATTTGAATACAATGATGAGGTTATGATTGACAACTATTATCGAATGGAGATGAGAGACATTGAGAATCTTGATAATGATGTTTTAAACTAGTTTTGTTTAGTATCTTGTGGATATGAATTGGATCGGTGTTCGTGGGTGCTTTTGGTGGCTATCATACTTATTTTGTTTTTGGTTGGGAAGTTTTTGTTTGAGTCATTAACTGGTGAGGATTACCTTTGTTGCTTGTGAGCTACTATATCTTGAGTGGGCGGTTAAGGTTTGTTTTTGGTTTCAGTATTAGGTTTGAGGTCTCATTGTGAAAATGGGAGCTAATTTGCTGATGTTGGGTTTTTGTGGTTGATCGTGTTTGTAGCTGCTAGGTGATTGCTTTTGTTTCGCTATTTTGTAATTTTCTACAAAACATTTCTTTGTTTCTCTAGTTTGTTATTTATCTAAAGTGTGTTGTTGTTTTATCTCTAGTTTGTTGTTTTGTGTATGCCTTGTTTTTGGTATCTATCTTTCTATTACTACGTATTTGATGATTATGATAAAATTATCTTTTTGTAGTTTAAAAAATGAGAATAATAATGAACAAGAGGGTGCAGTAACTAAAGAATCATAGTGCATATTGAGTTCCAAATTAAATAAAAAATGTTCTAGGAACCAAAACCTAATCAAGAAAGGAAATAATTAATTACAACCCTAATAATCCTATTTAAACACCTAGATTAATAATTTTTATAAATCAAAATCCAAAAATCTATAAAATATTCAAACTTTTCAAGAATAATAACATTAAAAAATAACCAACATAATATAATGCCCTACATGTAGGTACCACTTTTTTCTGTCGATTACCCATTCATCTAGACTTATTACCCAAGGTCACTCGCTTCGAGGAAGGATGATATAACGAGGGTGTGGATTATGATGAGTAGACAAATGGAAATGAGTGAAACCTATCAAATCTAATACAATTTCTTTATAACTAGTAAGGAGGCTCTCGTTAGGGGTGTGCTTTTAAGTATTAGACAAGTGTTCATTGCCATCTGAGCACAAAGTAAGGATGATGAGTAAGGAGTCGCCATTTGACCTTGAAAGGGATCAAATCTCTTGTCATTGGTTAACGTGAAAGATTCCAATGCTTGAGAGATTTGGGTGCAAGAGAGTGAGGAATTAAAGCTCCATCTTTTGCCTAGACCAAAGTCTAGCCCTTTGTGTTTAAAGGAAAATTATTCAAAACTTTAATTGAAATCTTACTAGCATATACTAATAAATCAAAACACATTCAAAATTTATATTCAAAGAAGATGACACCAAATATTATATTTAAAATGGTGAGGTAAAAGTAAATAAATAAAAGTATAACTAAAAAAAGAAAAAATGTTTTAAACATGAAACAACTGAATGATCCATTTATGATGTGTAGATTAAAAAAAGGAGATTAAAGCATGTGAATTTAAATAAGTGGATTAGACATATGAGGATTTAACGTATGAACAAAAACTACTTTAAATAAATTGATTGAAATGAATGGATTAAACATGTGGATTAAACTAAGTAGATTAAACATGCAAATTTAAACATATGCGAATTAGAACTAAGCTAAACATGCATATGTTTGATTCATTGACTTTCGAGTCATACCCAACATGTGAATCTTGTCTCATGAGAAAAATAACTATGACTCCATTTAGTGGACATTGAGAAAGAGTTGTTGACATATTAGTATTAATCCACATAAATATTTGTGGGCCATTAAGCTCAATTGGTAGGGAGGTTATTCTCACTTTATTACCTTCACCGATGACTATTTGCGATTAAGGTTTGTGTATCTTATTAAGTAAAAATCTGAATCTTTTGAAAAGTCTAAGAAATTTAGATATGAAGTGGAAAAACAAACTGTAAAAAATATCAAAGTTCTTCGATGTGATCGAGGAGGTAAATACTTGACCAATAAAATTTTGGATCATTTCAAAGAGAATGAGATTCTCTTATAGTAGACTCCTCCTGGAACACCTCAGCTAAATAGTGTGTCTAAAAGGAGAAATCTTATTTTATTGGATATGGTGTGATCGATGATGAGTTTCATTGATCTTCCAATTTCAATCTAGGGCTAAGCCTTGGAAACTGTAGCATATATGTTAAATAGAGTTCCTTCTAAGTTTGTACCTAAGACACCATATGAGATGTGGAATGGTAGGAAATCTAGTCTTAAGCATGTTAAGTTGGGGTTGTCTTGCATATGTCAAATGATTAGTTACAGACAAGTTAGAAGCAAGGTCTAATAAGTGTAGATTTATGGGATATCCCAAAAAAAGTTTGGGATATTACTTTTATCTCCCTAATGAGCAAAAGGTGTTTTCTCCACAAAAAAAAAAAATTACCTTTCTAGAGAAAGAGTTTGTTTTAGAAAGGAGTCGTGATAGTAAAATAGAACTTGAAAAGGTTTCTTAGGAACCACAAATCAACAATGATCAACCTGTGGAGCCGATTGTAATAGAGTCTCCTATCACACAACCTCCTCGTAGATCAAGTAAGATACCTAAAGCACCAGAGAGATATGGGTATCTCATCAAGAGTGATGTAGAGGTACACATTTTTGGGAAAAAGGATCCTACGAACTACAATGAAGAGATGTCAGACAATGATTCGAGAAATTGACTTGAAGCCATGAAATCTGAAATGGAATCCATGTATTCTAACCAAGTTTGGACCTTAGCTGACTCTCCTAAAGATATTGTACTTATTGGTTGTAAATGGGTCTATAAAAGAAAGTTGAGTGCTGATGGAAAGGTAGAGACCTTTAACGCAAGGCTAGTAACGAAAGGTTATAAACAAAGACAAGGAGTTAACTTCAATGAAACATTTTCTCCCGTAGCCATGCTTAATTCTATCTGGATATTACTCGCAATAGCTACACACTACGATTATTATATATGGCAAATGGATGGACTGATGCAACAGGAGTAGATAGAGATGCAAGGATAATTGTTCTAAGGCCTAGAAGATCACTAAGGATTCATAGATTACAGCAACAACAATTGGACAGACTAGATAGGGAAGAGACTAAAGAAAAGTAAAAGAAGAAATCAGTTACTTAGTTATAAAGTTGTTGGTGTCAAAACAAATTATAACAACTTGTGTAACTACCAATTAACTAGGTAAGTAGTCTCTAACTATTATAAAAATGAGTTGTATTAAGGAGGATATATTCATTGAATAAAAATCCAAAAATTCTCTCCTTTCTTTTAGTGATAAATCTTGTAATATTCTTGGAGTTTAAGCTTGAACTAAAACCAAGCCATTTACTGAGTTAGGAAAGGCATCATTGGTGCTTTCATTAACTGAATCATCTACTTCTCTTTTTAATTTCTTTGACCATGACTGAAGGAACAAGATCAAAGAATGCAAATGTCACTTGGGAAAAAATTCTTCAACTACAGAGGCAGATCAAAGAAGATTTCATGGCTGCAGTTCAACCTTTGCAATAAGATATTCATAAACAAGGACATCAAATGGCCAAGCTCACATCTAATGTGGAAGAGTTAACGATCAGTACCAGTAAACACGATTCCCACGCATCTACACCTCATGACAATCAGGAAGAAGGTTGTCGAGCAAGCTTCAATTCTACACCATTCTAACAAATCATGCTTGATTTTCCAAGATTCAGTTATTGAGATCCATCAGATCGGTTATTCAAAGTGGAACAATTCTTCTTGTATCATCAAACACCTAAATTTCACAAACTTACTATAGTTTTATTTCACTTAGATGGTCCAACATCCAGTTGGTATCAAAGGATGTACCAAAGCAATCAATTGAGAGGATGAAAAGAATTTGTCATTTTTTTAAAAGAAAGATTTGTACCATCTCTCTTTGATGATCCAAAAGGAAATCTAACTAAGCTCACACAATAAAATTCAGTTCAAGACTGGCATGATAGATTTGAAACACTATCTTGTAAAGTATTTGGCTTTAAAAAACAGTTCTTGAAAAGTTATTTTACTTCAGGATTAAAATCATCAATCAAGGAAAGTCTTGATGCATAGACCTCAGAGTTTGAATGAAGCTATTACCATAGCAAGAATGGTAAAGACAGGATTGACAGAAAGATACTCTTACAGCAGAAGTTAGGGCCCTAAACCAATCAATAAGATTGTCATGATAGATTTGAAACACTATCTTGTAAAGTATTTGGCTTGAAAAAACAGTTCTTGAAAAGTTATTTTACTTCAGAATTAAAATCATTAATCAAGAGGAAAGTCTTGATGCAGAGACCTCAAAGTTTGAATGAAGCTATTACCATAGCAAGAATGGTAAAGACAAGATTGACAGAAAGATACTCTTACAGCAGAAGTTGGGGCCCTAAACCAATCAATAGTACTTCTTTCCTAGGATCTAGACTAGCACAACAACCTATGTCAACATTGCCAGGAACAAAAGCACTTATCAAAAGACTCACTCCATAAGAACAACAACTCGGGAAAGAAAAAGGTATGTGCTTTAATTGTGATAAGAAATATAGTCCTGGTCACAAATGCAAAAACAAAGGCACATTGTTATCCTTTGAAGGAATGGAGATAGAAGAAGACACCATCCTGAAGGAGTCCATCAACTCAGAAGATTGGATTACATATAATGATCCTAGCCTTTCTATTAGTTTTCATGCATTGATAGGCATCCATGTGACTTCATTCAAGCAACTTTTCAAAGCATGGTTGCCAAGATTTCTTAATAAATTCATGTGGCTTATCAAAAACATCAACAATATTAACGGCATGGGGATAAAATGAAGAATCATTGAATTCAAAATTATTAGGAATGAATTTTGAAGAGTTAGAATTATCTTTGATGTACTCATCCTCTTCATGTGGCTGCCATGAGACTCGAAAAACATTTACCTCTTGAGTCCTATTTCCAAATGATAATGTCATTAGGCCATTCCTACAATTAATGAGGGCATTGGTGGTGGAAAGGAATGGTCTCCCAAGTATCAAAGGAATTTTTGATTCCGTGTTTACAGTAGAAACAGTTTCTAAAACCAAAAAATCAACAGGATAGTAGAAATTATCAATTTGCAACAAAACATCTTCTACAATACCTCTTGGTTTTCTTACTGATCTATCCGCTAATTGAAGTACCATGGAGGTTGGTTTAATCTCACCTAAACCGAGCTGCAAGTATATGGAGTATGGCATGAGGTTCACACTAGTTCCCAAATCCAGCAATGCTTGGCCACAAGATTTATTTTCAATTTGGAAAGCCACCGTTGGACAGCCCGGATCTTTATATTTGGGCAGTATCTTGCTATCAATTACTGCACTCGCTTGCTCCATTAAGAATGTTGTCTTCTTCACATTATGCCTCCTCTTGAGTGTGCATAGATCCTTGATGATTTTCGCATAGTTGGGGATCTGTTTTATAACATGAAGAAGAGGGAGGTTAATTTTAACATGCTGAAGTTGTTCAAGAATCTCACCTTTTAATGCTGTATTCATCTCCTTAGGTTTGAGGAGTGCTTGAGGGTAATGCACTGGTGGAGAATAATCATCATGGGTATCTTGTTCCTTGGGGGCTTTATCTTTGTTGCTCAAGTTTGACGGTAGAGTGGGCCCATCAATTTTCTTACCACTGCGGGTGATTATGGCATTAACCTCTCTAATATTTTGATTTTCAGGTCTGGAGTTTTCTGCCATATGTTGTCCCCTTGGATTAGGTTGTGGCTATGAAGGAAAATGACCTTGCTCTTGAACCGTTAAGAAACTAGTCAACTTAGTGAGTTGGCTCTTTATTACCTTTTGTTCCTCTTTGATCTCTTGTTGTTCCTCTAACAATCGTTGATTTATTTTTTCTTGATCTTCCACACACTTGGCATGTACCTGCATAAACGACTTAAGCATATCTTCCAAAGGTAAATACTGTTGAGGTGCATTAGATGAGGTTGCTTCCGGTTGCCATTGGGTACTATAGTGGGCAGGGGGTTGCATGTCAGATTTCCAACTGAAATTAGGGTGATTCTTCCAACCGGGATTGTAGGTGTTACAGTAAGGTGTGTGGTTTCCCTAAGGGTATACCTACAGCATTACACTCTTCCTTCATCTCAAAATAAACTAGACAATCCTTAGATAAATGATCTACCCCATTACACATGAAACAAGGCTCATAGGACTCTACTCTAGCAATCGGTTCAAGGACCCTAGCATTTATGGTTTTTAAGGCTTCAATTTCCTTAGTTAGGACACTCTTATGGGTTGGGAAGTGTTTTTGGAAGAAAACTCGGGTCATCTCATCCCAACTACCTATAGACCTAGGCTTTAATGAGTACAACTAAGCCTTGGCTTTTTCCTTAAGTGAAAAAGGAAAAAACCTAAGTTTAACGGTGTCTAACATATCAGCTCTACCTTGAAAGGTTGCTACTACTTCCTCAAATTCCCTAATATGGATATAAAGGTTTTCATTCTCAAATCCATGGAAGGTTGGAAGCAATTGGATCATGCTTGGTTTGAAATTAGGTTGTTAAACATTAGGGGGGAACATGATACACGATGGGGTGGCCGTTCGGCTAGGATACAGATAATCTTTGAGTGTCCTAGCAACATTCTCATTAGGGTTTCCAGCCATGTTAACAATATTTTCTAAATTCTCTGTTGGGTGTACACTAGGGTTTGATCTAGGCGAGGTTTCACTAACGGACGTGGAAGGAAAGGGTATCTCTAATTCAGGTCCCTTAATGAACTTACCTCGTGAATCTCTCGGTCTAAGCATACACCAACTGAGTTTAAAAAGTAATAAAAACATAACAAAATCAAAAAAATCAAAAAATTAAAATCTTAAAGAAAGGAACAATAGTACCATCTCGTCTTAGATTTTGACAATCTTCTTTGTACTTAAGCGCGTTTCCCTGGTAACAGCGCCAAAATTTGATTACGCCCAAAGAGTAACGCGGTTGTTGTAGCACAGCTTTGGGGTGTCGATTCCACAGGGAAACAAGTTAACTACAAAAGAAGGTATGAACCATAACACAAATGATAAAGATTTAAGTGAGAAAATATGAACTTTTGGTAATGAAGTATTTGTGTAAAATAGATTGTAAAATATAATAAGGAAACAATAAGGATCCGGGAATCCTCCCTAGGTTCGTTGCGCTATTCCTAACTTGATTCAATTGTTTTTATCTCGATTGTGAGTTTCACATCCCAAACAGACAATCGGCAAATATTCAATTAAAGCACATATATAAACCCTGATGTAATTGCTTATGAAGTACTCTTTACTTTCGATTCAAGCACACACGACCTATCCTATAGGTTTATCAAGAAACGACAATATATCTTTATGACAATATCGTAGTATTGGACAAACCTAAAAGATAAATCTACTGGACTCAATCACACCTCAACAACATCACATAAGAAGAGCATGACTAGACTTATATGGGGGAGAAAGATGCAATCACCGGATTAAGGGGAAATCTTATAATTAGATTAAAAAGTAAATCATAACAATATCTTGAAAATAAATCCTTATTACAACTGAACCAAATAAAGGAAAATAGGAACAACTACACCTAGAGATTCATCCCTCGCCTTGCTTGGAGATTAGTTAGCTATGGGAGAGAGTGTGGCAGCCTCCTTTGAGTTTTCTAGCCTTTGATTCCTCTTTCTCTCTTACCCTAAGTGATCTATTTATAGTACAAGGGTCCAAGGGTGTTGTTGGGTTTAACCTATTGCTAAAACCCTAATTAAGTTTTGACTCAGAGATGGGAAAAATATGTGCACACTATGCCACATGCTAAGGGATGATGCGGCACTTGCCTTCCACTTGGTTGGGTAGTTCTTGGGTGCTGTGGCATGGGCTAAGGGATGCCGCAGCATAGACTGATGTTGTTCTTGAGGCCTGACCTTTGTCTACTAAAACTGCCATAACTTTCTCTAGCAAAATCATTTTCATGAGCCGTAAAATTCTCCAGAAAATAGACTTCTGGATATTTCTAAGCTTATATGGCTCATCTCTTGGTTCTTCTTTCATCAATATATTTTAATTTTAAAAAATGATTAATTTGTATGGGCAATTCTGGCAATTTAGTAAAACTCATTTCCAAGTGCTTGTGAACCTTCACTCCGGTGTTCATCGAGTCATTGTGCTTCAAGTAGTGATAGTTTTTCCATCTCTTTTGAACCTAAGTACCTAAAAATGCATCGAAATAGATCAATAATCCAAGAATGACACTTTAGAGTTGTTAATGTATAAAAATGCAATTTAAACCTAGATCAACCTTAAAATGCTAACAATTAAGTATTGTAAAGATGCATTTTATGACTCTCATCAGTACCCTACTTTTTGTGGTGACGGTTTCCACAATAGGGTGAACTACCAATACACTTGAGTTTGAGTTTGGTTTTAAATAATATGATAAGATGGTGGATGACTTATCTCAGCTCATGCTATATATAAACAAGCTTATCATAGTAACATCTTTTTAGAAACTTATAGTATTGTTATTGGTGCTGAAAATCTGCTAGGCAACTAGACAATCGAGCTGAGGCATCTGTGCACATAAAGACAAGAAAAATCTTAAGGTGTCACCGGAGGACTAGAGGGGTTATGCCTCCGAGGGAACTTTTCGATGAATAAGTTAGTATAAGACTTAAGAGAGAAATGGAGAAATTAAGAGTGATTTGACATTGTGTATACTTGTTATAATGAAAGCCCCATTATTAGTGTTTAGACGTAGAACCTAATTAGGAAAGTAATTAATGTGGAGCATTACAGTAGGATTAGGATTCCATTGGCTAGATTATCTTCGTAAGACTAGGATTTGAGTAGGGTTTCCATAGGCTAGAATGTTTTAGTAAACTTAGTGCTTTCGGTGTGAAATTATCCTTTTTCCCTCTATCGAGTGTAGTTATTTGACTGGTTACTCTATTTTGCTTGTGTAATTACCTTTTCACCATTGGAGGGTGCCATGTGTTGTTATGTCACCGATTGGGGATTTTCCTCTATATCAGATGCCCTCCACTTCCTTGGGTGAAGTTATGCGGTCAAGGAAGTAGATCATTGTGATGTATTTAAAAGTAAGTTCTTAACAATGTTTTTTTCTTTGTTTAATAGCTTAGATCATACCTTAGGCTTTCAGGGCACCCGAGTATTGAAAAGGTTGGAAAAGATGGCTCTAAATTTAAGTAAAAGATTAAGGTACCTCGGAGCAATCCCCTTGAAATTTTGTGTGAAATGAGTCCGAAAAGGAAGATATCTCGACTCTATCTCCTTAGCCTTTTGAGTGAAGAAGGTCTGACGAGAGGAATAGTTCAAGGTTATCTTTTTGGAGTTTGATGTGAAATAGATCCGAGGTGAAAAATAGCTTGGGGCTATCTCATTGGAGTTTGATAGAAAATAGATCTGAGAAGAGGAATAACTCGAGGCTTTCTCCTCGAAGTTTGATGGAAAATTAGTCCAAAGAGAGGAATAGCCGGCTATCTCCTCATAGTTTGATAGGAAATAGGCTCGAGGAGAGGAATAGCTTGAGGCTATCTTCTCGGAGTTTGATAAGAAATAGGTCTAAGGAAAGTAATAGCTCCGAGTTATCTCCTAGGATTTTGAAGGAAAATGAGCATGAGGAGAGGAATAGCTCAAGGTTATTTCCTTAGAGTTTGATAGAAAATAGGTCTGAGGAGAGGATTAGCTCAGGGTTATCTTCTTGGAGTTTGATAAAAAAAAAATAGATATGAGGAGAGGAATAGCTTAGGGCTATCTCCTCAGAGTTTGATGGAAAATAGGTTCAAGGAGAGGAATAACTGATTAGGGCATGAAAATGCACTTCAGATAGAGTTAATCATATGCATTTGTTGAGATTAATTTTGATTATTCATTGAATTTCTTGACAAGTGTGGTCCTTTGGAGAATTATGTGTTTTTGTATGTTTTGCATATTTAAAAAAACAAAGAAGCTTTAAACAAAAAAATACATAAAATATGTTCGAAAAAATCCACAACATCTGGACCAGTTCAGAGCAAGGAAGCCAGGTTTCCCAAGTGAAGTGAAACAAAATCCATCATTTCAAGACTGTTAAACATAAATTGAGCATTTTTCTAAGTCATGTTGTCACTAGCAAAAGGGTGAAAATGAGTTTTACTAAATTATTAGAATTACCCGTACAAACCAATCACTTTTATGGATTAAACTATACTTATTCAGGAAGAACCAAAAGATGAGCCATATATTCTTGGAAAGATCCAGATGTCTATTTTTGGGAAAATTTTATGACTCATAAAAGTGATTGTTATAGAGAAAGTTATGGCAGCTTTAGTAGACAAAGGTCAGGCTGTGCATTATTTCAGCGTGGCAAAAGTGAATGAGCTATTAAATTTCGATTTTTTTTTTGTGATTTTCACGGCCTGGACAGCAGCACAACCGGACCAGTTTTGGACAACAAAAACTGGGCTTGGACAGCAGCAAATGCATAGCCTGGACAGCAGCAAAACCGGGCTTGGACAATAGCAGAACCCAGCTTGGGCAGCAGCAGAAGCACATGGCCTGAATAGAAACCCTAAGGTGACTTTTCTATCTACAAAGCCGTGTCCATACAGCTATATATATGATTTTAGACTTAGAGAATAAGGGGCTGAAGTGATACACACTGAATTTCTAGAGAGCTGTTGTGATTATGTATTATCGGCTAGGCTAAGTTTCAGCCAAAGCGAAGAGATGAACTCCTAGACATAGCGGGTTTAGCTTGTATTTAATTCATTATTTGTATTTTTAATATTGAATAATTATTTTGAGTTGTTTCCTTTATTTAATATTGAAGTTGATGTTTTTGTGTGACAGACAATTATATTTTCTTCTCCTATAGATTTTATTTAACTCCGGTGATTGTTGTTCTTTTTCTCCATATAAGTTTAGTCATGCTTCTCTTATGTGTTGAATTTAGGATGCAATTGATTTTAGTATATTAATTATATATGCTGGTCCTTTAGTGTGTTATTGTGTCCGGATATATTGTCGATTTAGGATATCATATATGATTGACCGTTGCATTACTTGTAGAAACAAGAAGGGGTTTCTCATAATAATTTATAAACGAATATTTTTGGTGCTTCCACAATTATTTTTCGATTACGTATTTGGGATGTGAAATATGTAGTTGAGTTATAATTACTGAATTGATACAAGTTAAGGCTATGAAATTTAGGAGGGATTCTTGGACCATTATGTCACTCATTATTGATTTTCATTCACTTAATTCTCAACATTTTTTTAATATTAATTTTTAATTTTGTTTCCATTATTTTTTGCCTGAGACTTTGATTGTAGAATGTTCTCTTCGTGGGATCGACATCCCACTCTATACTACTGCTACCACATAGTACTGTTTGGGCGTAATTCAAATAATGGCGTCGTTACCGGGGAAAGCGTCAATCTACAAAGAAGTTTTTGGGTACTATCTTTCCAAACTCTTTCTTTTAGTTTCTTTTTAATCTAGCTTTAGTTTATTTTTCAGTTTTCTTTTATTCAGGGAAAAAATTTAATTAATTAATAATTAAAAAAAAAGAGTGTTGGTGGTATATGCGTTCGAATAAAGACGAACACGAACGATTGGTTAGAATCCTTCAGTTAGAATACCCATCGAATTACATTAGGAGTGAAACGGGTTCAAACACAAGCTCTAACACCATTAGCAATCTCAGAGATGAACCTGTTAGGACCCTAAATGACTACCTTCATCCCACACGCACATCTACACCATCATGCATCATGTTTCTGCCAAACATCATATACAAATTTCAAGTCGGGCATGATAGCATTGATACCCACCTTCCACGGTTTAGAAAGCGAAAACACTTATGTTCACGTTAGGAAATTTGAAGAAGTGGTGGCCATGTTTCATGGCAGACCTGAGTCTATTAACTCGATTAAACTGAGGTTCTTTCCTTTTTCTTTGAAGGACAAAGCAAAGAGTTGGCTATACTCTTTGCGGTCGAGGTCCATAGGTTCATGGGAAGAAATGACGCAAGCAATTTTAAAAAAATACTTCCTACTTTACAAAACCAATGGTCTGAGAAGACAAATTTCAACCTTTACCCAAAATGATAGCGAGACATTATATCAGGCATGGGAGAGGTATAAGGATTTGTTAAATATGTGTACACACCATGGGTACGAGAGTTGGTGCATAGTTAGTCATTTTTACAAGGGACTTATGTGTAGAGAGCGTTAATTCATAGAGATGATGTGCAACGGGGACTTTATGCAAAAGGCCCACACTCCGATGACACAATTGAGTATATGAATGACTTAACTGAGAAGGCCCACACTTAGACAGGCCCCAGTGATGTTGAAAGCACAAATAGAGCAAGATCAGCTGAGATTTACCAACTTAGAGAAGAGGATAGCATGAAAGCCAAATTAGAGTGAGTAACTTGAGAGTTTGAGGCACTTAAGACCCAAGATGGTAGGCTCACGCATGCTGTTGCAAGAGCCGAGTCACAAGGTGCTTGTTTTGTCTGTGGGGGAGTGCAACACTTAGCTTAAGATTGCTCGACTTATGCAGAGATGAGAGGGGTTTTTGATGAACAATGTAACGCCTTACGGATTTACAGGAAGCCTCATAATCCTTTCTCTAATACATATAATCTTGGTTAGAGTAAGCACCCAAACTTTAGCTGGAGGCTCGACTAAAACCAATCCACACACACACATGCATAACCACTTGTGTCATACCCTGCAACCTCATACAATGCGCAACCTAATAGAATCCCTTTAGAGGAAAAAATAAATCATATGGAGTCACAAGGTAAAATTATTCAAGGATTTGAAACTGCTGTGACACAATTAATGGAAGAGAACAAGGAAATTAAAAGTCAAATAGCTAAGCTAACAAGTTCTCTTGTAGTGCAAGAGCAAGGCAAATTCCCATCTTAGCCTCAATCAAATCCAAGGGGGCAACATATGGCACAAACCTCTACTTCAGATTCACAAAATATCACAAAGGTCAATGCCATAACTACTCGGAGTGGTAAAGTGTTAGATGGACTAAGTCAGATGACGACCATGAGCACCTCTCCGAGCACCAAGGAGAATGCCCCCAAGACCGAGGCAAATGAAATTTTCTTGGTTTAAGTCCCTTTTCCCCAAGCACTCCGACCAAAAGGAAAAAATCTGAAAATATAAGGTGAGATCCTAGAACATTTGAAACAAGTTAAGATTAACTTACCTTTGCTTCATGTGATTAAACAGGTACCAACCTATGCAAAGGCGATCAAGGATTTATGAACCATAAAAAGGAAGCATCAAGTTAAGAAGACTGCATTCTTGATTGAGCAAGTGAGTTCGATGATTAAGCAAAAGACGCCATTCAAATATAAAGACCTAGGGTGTCCTACGATTACCCATCAAATTGGGACTCATTAGATCGGTCAAGCTTTACTAGATTTAGGAGCCAATGTGAACCTAATGCCTTACACTGTCTACTTGCAACTAGATCTAAGAGAGATCAAACCCACATCTGTGGTACTACAGTTGGCCAACCTGTCGATTAAGCAACTAAGGGGGATAGTCGAAGATGTACTGATACAGATAGATAAGTTCTACTATCTTGTTGATTTTCTCATTCTAGATACTCATTCTATGGTTGATATGGAGTCTAAAGTTCCAATCATTTTAGGAAGACCTTTCCTGGCCATCTCTAACGCTCTTATTAGTTGTAGGAATGGTTTAATGAAGCTATCTTTTAGGAACATGACTCTAGAGGTAAACATTTTCAACATCAGAAGACAAACACATGATGATGATGATTGCTATTATACTTATATGATAGACACACTGATCCCAGAGGAGGCTGACTTGAGAAAAAATTCAAAATCTTTAGAGTATCTCTTTGGTATTTCTGATTCTGAGAGTTAACTTTATACTGACGATGTTTTCGATGTTTCTGCTATTTCAGGGTCAAAGGATAAAGGAGAACGAAAATGGAAACCAAGCTTCAAGGAGTTACCAGAAGATGGAGAGAGACCTAAGCCATCTGCTAAGGAGACCCCAAAGGTTAACTTAGTGACGCTACATAAGGGACTCAAACATGCATTCTTGGGACCAGGTGATACCTTTTCTACTATTATTTCCTCTATACTTAGTGATTCACAAGAAAAAAAAATTGATTGACATGTTAAGTGAGCATAAAGCTGCATTAGGATGGACAATTGCTAACATTAAAGGCATTAACCCCTTGATATGTTCCCATAGGATCCATTTAGAGGATAGAGCTAACCCCGTAGAGACCCCCAGAGACAACTTAATCCCACTATGAAAGAAGTTGTGAAAAAGGAAGTTTTAAAGTTATTAGATGCGGGTATCATTTACCTTGTCTCTGATAGTTAATGGGTTAACCCGACTTAGGTAGTGCCTAAAAAGTCTAGGGTAACTGTGGTAACCAACTCGGAGAGGATACTTGTTCCTACTAAGGTAGTGACAGGGTGGCGCATATGCATAGACTATAGAAAACTTAATTTCGCCACCCGCAAGGATCATTTCCCACTTTCATTTTTAGACCAAATCTTAGAATGTGTAGCTGGCCATCCCTTCTATTGCTTTCTAGATGGGTATTTGGGATATTATCATATAGAGATTGCTTTAGAAGATTAGGATAAGACTACATTAGCATGCCCATTTGGTACTTATGCATTCCGGCGTATGCATTTTGGACTATGTAATGCGACGGCTACATTTTAAAGATGCATGATGAGTATATTTAGAGATATGGTCGAAAAATTTGTGAAAGTCTTTATGGATGATTTGATTGTGTTTGGCGATTCTTTTAATTCATGTCTACTCCATTTATAGGCTGTTTTAAGCAGATGTGAAGAAAAAGGTCTAGTGCTTAATTGAGATGGACAAAACTGCATTAGGATGGACAATTGCTAACATTAAAGGCATTAACCCCTTGATATGTTCCTATAGGATCCATTTAGAGGATGGAGCTAACCTTGTCGAGACCCCCAGAGACAACTTAATCCCACTATGAAAGAAGTTGTGAAAAAGGAAGTTTTAAAGTTATTAGATGCGAGTATCATTTACCCCATCTCTGATAGTAAATGGGTTAGCCCGACTCAGGTAGTGCCTAAAAAGTCTAAGGTAACTATGGTAACCAACTCAAAGGGGATACCTGTTCCTACTAAAGTAGTGACAGGGTGGCGCATGTGCATAGACTATAGAAAACTTAATTCCGCCACCCGCAAGGATCACTTCCCACTTCCATTTTTAGACCAAATCTTAGAACGTGTAGCTGGCCATCCCTTCTATTGCTTTCTAGATGGGTATTTGGGATATTATCATATAGAGATTGCATTAGAAGATTAGGATAAGACTACGTTAGCATGCCCATTTGGTACTTATGCATTTCAGCTTATGCTTTTTGGACTATGTAATGTGCCGGCTACATTTCAAAGATGCATGATGAGTATATTTAGAGATATGGTCGAAAAATTTGTGAAAGTCTTTATGGATGATTTGATTATGTTTGGCGATTCTTTTAATTCATGCCTACTCCATTTACAGGCTGTTTTGAATAGATGTGAAAAAAAAGGTCTAGTGCTTAATTGGGAAAAATATCATTTCATGGTTCCCTCTAGAGTAGTTTTGGGGCACATAATTTCTGAAAAAGGGATCGAAGTCGATAAATTAAAAATAGAATTGATCTTTAAATTGCCCACACCTAAAACTGTTAAGGATGTTAGATCATTTCTTAGGCATACCGATTTTTACAAGATTTTCTCTGTTATATCTAGACCATTGTGTAACCTTCTAGCTAAGGAAGCCATGTTCAATTGGACAAAAGAGTGTGAGGATGCTTTTCGAACACTCATTGATAGGCTTATGCCCGCCCCCATTATGCAGTCACCAGATTGGAATTTACCGTTTGAGATTATATGTGACACGAGTAATTATGCGGTGGGGGCAATTTTGGGACAATGAAGGGAGGAGAAGCCTTTTTTTTGTATACTACACTAGTAGAACTCTTAATAATGCACAAATGAATTATTCCACTACTAAAAAAGAATTGCTAGCGGTAGTCTTTACCCTAGATAAATTTTGTGCTTATCTAATTGGTACACCTATCACTGTTTTTGCTTACCATGCAGCCCTTAAGTACCTTCTTTCAAAGAAGGATGCTAAGGCAAAATTGAATAGGTGGATTTTACTCTTGTAGGAATTTGATTTAACAATTAAGGATAAGAAGAGGGTGGAGAATGTGGTGGCAGATCACTTGTGTCGTCTGGAGTTCAATGAACCTACTGATGGGCCACCCATCCTAGATGACTTCCCTGATGAACATCTGTTCGATGTAAGCTAAGTACCATGGTATGCGCATATTATAAATTACTTGGTTTCTGACGAAATGCCATCCACATGGAGTGCGCAAGATAAGCGTAAATTTTTGGTCGAGGTAAGAAATTTCTATTGGGATGACTCTTATCTTTTTAAGTATTGCCCTGACCAAATTATGAGGTCGTGCATTGCTGCAGTTGAGATTGATAATGTCTTACATTTTTGACATAGTTCAGCTTGTGGCAGTCACTTTTCTATGAAAAAGACTGCCGCAAAAATTCTACAGTTTGGATTATATTGGCCTTCTCTAATTAAAGACACTAATAATTTTTATCGTTATTGTGATAGATTCCAAAATCTTGGTGCTCTGTCCCGAAGGCATATAATGCCCCTTAACCCGATTCTTGTCATTAAAATATTTGATTATTGGGGGATCAATTTTATAGGACCCTTTCCACCTTTCTTTGGGTATCTATATATCTTGCTTGTAGGGGACTACGTGTCCAAATGGGTAGATGTTGTGGTGTGCCGAAACAATGACAACAACACTGTTGTCAAATTTCTTAAGGAAAACATTTTCTCTACATTTGACACGCCTCAAGCTATGATTAGTGATCAAGGCACTTATTTCTGTAACCGTTCTTTTGAGCCTTTGATGCACAGGTATGGAGTACACCACATGGTCGCTAAGGCCTACCACCCACAGATGAATGTTCAAGTTGAATTGGCCAACCGAGAGGTGAAGCAAATATTGGAGAAGACAGTGAACCCGCATAGAAAGGATTCGTCTTGGCACCTTCTCGATGCTCTTTGGGCTTATTGTACTGCTTACAAAACCAACCTCGGGATGTCTCTGTATCAGCTTGTCTATGAAAAAGCTTACCATCTATCGGTTGAGCTAGAACATCGTGCTTATTGGGCTGTAAAGAGCATTAACCTTTACCTTAATGATGCAGGAATTCATAGGAAGCTTTAGTTGGATGAGATTGTAGAGTTGCGAAATGATGCCTATGACAACTACAGAATCTACAAGGTAAAGATGAAGGCGTCTCATGACAAGCAAATTCTGAGGAAGCATTTTAAGCCCAAATCAACGAGTCCACCTATATGACTCGAGGCTTCACCTTCATCCCGGCAAGCTAAAATTGAGATGGACCAGCTCATTCGTGGTTAAGCAAGTCTTTCCTAATGGTTTGGTTGAGATAGAAGATCCAAAAGATGAGAGAATATTTCAAGTGAATGGGCAATGTCTGAAGCACTATGTGAAGAAAGTAAAGGAACCGGAGGAGATCTCTCTGGTTGCCCCTGTCTACTTTGATTAATGTTCAGTACTTCTATCTATATTATATTTTACTGCTTTCTAGTTTAGTTTCTTTTGTTTTTCTTTGTTTGCTTTTATGTTTTGTTTTGTGTGATGCAAGCTTACCTATGCTACGTTATTGGAGTTCCTCTCTCCTGTCAGTATGATTTTCTTATCTGTTGGTGACTATGAGGACACTGTCACATTCTGGTTAGGGGTGGTAGCATATGCATGCTTATTATATATTGTTTTTTGTGAAACTATTGTGGCATGTTTGTGAGATTTCGTGATTTTGTGAACTGTTGATGCATGATTACAACTCTGTTTTCGTCAAGGTCCAATGAATTAACACTAATTGTTTTCTGGAAACTCATTTCTGTGCACATACTAAGCTTTGTGGATTTCTTAGAGAGTGATGCATATGATCTTTGGTTTTTAAGCATGTTTGAAGCACATTTGTTTTTATTGAGTGGAGAGTCTGAGAAAACTAGCATTGTGAACTTTTATTGCCTACTTGAATTGGTTTTCTTGCTATTTGAGATGCTTTGTTTAGCTTACCTTACATATGGAGAAATGATTTGGTTAATCGTCGAAGCCTTCGAATCCATCATTGACATTTGCACGGAGTTTTGATCGTCGAAAATATTTTTGGAATGATTATTTTTCCATCAGTTTATTTATTTATATTGTAATTCTCTAAAAGAAAAAGGAAAAAAATCATTCCTCTATCAGCTTATTTATTTATATTATAATTCTCTAAAAGAAAAATAAATAAAAAAAGAGAGAGAGAAGAAAAAAGAAGAAGAAGAAGAAAAAGAAAATATTTGTTTTTGTTTACTTCGGTTTTCAATTTGTGTATGAAAGAAGGAAGATTCAACAATTTAAGGAAGATAAGTTGTCGTACCACACTCAGAAGAAAGGAGCTTCAACACCAAGGCTTATTGATTAACCATTGAAATTTTGAGGCATTATATTGGTAAGTCGGATAAAGCGTTCTGAATTTTGTGATTAGCCTATCTTGTTGTCGATTCTTGTTCACTTGCTTGTCTTAAATTACTTGACCCTTTCACTGAGTGCTTTTATCTGCTTTCCAACTCCATAAGTAAATACCTTGCCTCTTTAAATTGATAAACACTTTACCTATGAGAATAATGGAGTTGAGACTTCTTTCATGGTTGAATTCAAAGTTTTATGCATAATTGGTTTGTGGTAAGAAGGTTTAGGCTTAGTGCACACAGTCACAGTTTCTCAGAAAACATGATTTGAAAATCTCATTAGCATTTGTGAGCTTTTGCCAATGTTTTTTTGAATGCTAGACAGTTCTACAAAATTCTCGAATAAACAACATTCATGCTTTGTTACTTTTCATGGGTTGTTGTTTCGCTTGCATCACTAGGTACTAGGAATGAGCTGGTTGGGGGTTGTGAATAGGGCATGAAAACGCACTTCATATAGATTTAATTATATGCATTTTTTGAAATTAATTTTGATTATTCATTGAATTTCTTGACAAGTGTGGTCCTTTGGAGAATTATGTGTTTTAGTGTGTTTTGCAGATTTAAAAAAAAACAAAGAAGCCTTAAACAAAAAAATATATAAAATAAGTTTGAAAGAATCCACAACATCCGGACTAGTTTAGAGTAGGGAAACCGGGTTTCCCAAGAGGAGTGCAACAAAGCCCATCATTTCTAGACTGATAAAGATAATCTGAACATTTTTCTAAGTCATTTTGTAACTAGCAAAAGGTGAAAAAGAGTTTCACTAAATTGCCAGAATTGCCCGTACAGATCAATCATTTTTACAGATTAAACTGTATTGATTTAGGAAGAACCAGGAGATGAGCCATATATTGTTGGAAAGATCCGAATGTCTATTTTCTGGAGAATTTTATGGCTCATAAACACAATTTTTCTAGAGAAAGTTAAGGTAGTTTTAATAGACAAAGGTCAAGCTGTGCATGACTTCAGCGTGGCAAAAGTGAAGGAGCTATTAAATTTTGACTTTTTTGAGATTTGCACAGCCTAGACAGCAACATAACTGGACCAGTATTGGACAGCAAAAACTAGACCTGGACAGCAGCAGAACCGGGCCAAGATAGTAGTAGAACCGGGCTTGGACAGTAGCAGAAGCACACAACTTGAATAGAAACTCTAGGGAGACTTTTCTATGTACAAAGCCTTCTCCATACAGTTATATATAGAATTTTAGACTCAGAGAACAGGAGGCTAAAGAGATACACACTGAATTTCTAGAGAGCTATTGTGATTATGTATTATCGGCTAGGCTAAGTTTCAACCAAGGCGAAGAGATGAACTCCTAGACATAGCGGGTTTGGCTTGTATTTAATTCCGTATTTGTGTTTTTAACATTGAATAATTATTTTGAGCTATTCTCTTTATTTAATATTGAAGTTGATGTTTTTGTGTGACAGACAATTATATTTTCTTCTCCAATAGATTTTATTTAACTCCGGTGATTGTTGTTCTTTTTCTCCATATAAGTTCAGTCATGCTTCTCTTATGTGTGGAATTTAAGATGGAATTGATTTCGGTATATTAATTATATATGCTGGTGTTTTACTACGTTATTGTCGATTTAGGATATCATATATGATTGACCGTTGCATTACTTGTAAAAACAAGAAGGGGATTTCTCATAATAATTTAGAAAAGAATATTTTTTGTGCTTTCACTATTATTTTCTGATTATGTATTTGGGATGTGAAATATGTAGTTGAGTTATAATTACTGAATTGATACAAGCTGAAGCTATGAAATTTAGGAGGGATTCTTAGACCCTTGTGTTACTCATTATTGATTTTCTTTCACTTAATTCAATTATATCGTTTAATTCTTAACATTTTCTTAATATTAATTTTAATTTTGTTTCCATTATTTTTTGCCTGAGACTTTAATTGTAGAAAGTTCTCTTCATGGGATCGACACCTGATGAGAGTCATAAAATGCATCTTAATAGTACTTAATTGTTAGCATTTTAGGGTTGATCTAGGTTTTAAGTACACTTTTATACCTTAATAACTCTAAAGTGTTATTTTTGAATCATTGACTTATTTCAGTGCATTTTCAAGTACTTTGAGCTTAAAAAAGAGATAGAAAAGCTATCATCATTTTAAACATAAAGCTTCAATGAATACTCAAGTGAGATAATGGTCGCGGAAGAGCCAAGATGAAGAGAAACAAAGAAAGGAGATTTACTAAATTGCCAGAATTGCCCGTACAGATCAATCATTTTTGAAAATTAACCTGTATTGATGCAAGAAGAACCAGGAGATGAGCCATATATGCTTAGAAAGATCCGGAAGTCTATTTTCTGGAGAATTTTACGGCTTGTAAAAATTATTTTTCTAGAGAAAGTTATGGCAGTTTTAGTAGACAAATGTCAGCCTATGCGGGCTGCGCGGGATTTCAGCGTGATTTTGGGCTTAAATCCCACATCCCACATCAGTTGTAAAATACATTTCTATATCCCACATCCCACATCCCACATCGAATTGGAAACACATTGAACTAGTGGTATTTCCCTATAAAAGGCCTACTCCACTTCAGCTTTGAGGATCAATCGAAGCTCATCTGAAATCATCAGAGAGTGACTCCAGAGGACCTTTAGGAGCAATCAAAAGGGCCTTTAGGAGGAATCCAAAAGTATAAATTTGGAGGCAAGCTGAGGATGATCATTGAGAGGCCAGAGGCAACTCAAGGAATCATGAGCCCCATGGCTGGCTAGTCTCCAAGCAAGGCAAAGGGATGAATCCCTAGGTGTAGTTGTTCTCATTTTCCTTTATTTGATTCAGTTGTAGTTAGATATTATTTTCATTAAACATTGTTATGTTTTATTCTTTAATTTAATTAGTAGATTTTTTATTAGTCCGGTGATTGCATGCTTCTTTTCAATATAAGTCTAGTCATGCTCTTCTTATGTGTATCTGTTTGGGTGTGATTGAGTCCGGTAGATCTCTTTTATAGGTTTGTCCATTGCTGCGGTATTATCGTTTAGATATATCGTCATCTCTTGATAATTTATAAGTTAGGTCATGTGTGCTTGAAAGTAAAGAAGATTTCATAACAATTACATTCGGATTTATAAATGCGCTTTAATCGAATATTTTTTGATTGTTTGTTTGGGATGTGAAACTTGCAATCGAGATAAAAATAACTGAATCAAGTTAGGATTAGGGCAACGAACCTAGGGAAGATTTATGGAACCTTGTCATTTCTTTATTATATTATTCAATCATTCATATAATTTTCATAAAATAAACAATTCAGATTCTTTCAATCAATCTTTTATCATTTGTGTTCAAGTTTACACCTTCTTCTGTAATTAACTTGTTTCTCTGTGGAATTGACACCCCAAAGCTGTACTACAAATAACCGCGTTATACTTTTGACGTAATCAAATTTTGGCACCGTTGCCGGGGAAATGCGCTTAAGTACAAAGAAGATTGTCAACTTTTGATATGACGGTAGAAGAACTGTAAATAGTTTTTCTTTTCAGCAGCTGTAAAGGCGGTAACTTTGTTCCTTATTTTAGCTTGCTGCATTAATTTATTTTATTTTATTCTTTCTTTTTATGATTTTTGTGAACTTGCATGCCCAGATATAGAGACCATTTGGGTAGATTTGCCTGTAGGCCTGTGCTAGAGTCATGATTAAACTTTTTAAACCCTTTATTTGATAATCCATCTAGTCCTGAGGAAATGAGTGAACACGAAGATCAACCTGCTAGGACCCTTCATGATGACATCCACCCTACACGTACAACCACACCATCTTGCATCATGTTTCCAGCCAACATTCCCCAATTAGACCTTAAAATAGGGATGATACAGTTACTCCCTACATTTTATGGCATGGAAAATGAGAACCCATATGTGCACATCAGAGAGTTTGAGGAAGTAGTTGCAACTTTCCATAGTCAAGGTGAAACTGCTGACATTATGCGGCATGAGTTCTTTCCTTTCGCTTTGAAGGATAGAGGTAAGAGTTGGCTATACTCACTGAGACCACGATCTATTGGATCGTGGACTGAGATGACTAGGGCCTTCTTTAACAAATACTTCCCTTAGCACAAGACTAATGCATTGAAAAGACAAATCTTCACCTTTGAACAAAAGGAAAATGAGACTTTGTATCAATCTTGGGAGAAATTTAAAGAGCTGTTAAGTATGTGTCCACATCATGGGTATGAAAATTGGCATTTAGTGAGCTACTTCTATAAGGGTCTTACCTATAGAGAACACCAATTCGTAGAGATGATGTGCAATGGGGAATTTCTGCAAAAAGACCCCAATGAGGCTCTTGAATACCTCAATGAGCTTGCTGAGAAAGCTCATACATGGACTGGACCTAGTGCTACTAAAAGCACGAGTAGGTCACGACCTATAGGAAACCCTAGTGGTGGAGGGATATACCATATTAGGGAAGAAGAAAATCTGAAAGCTAAGGTCGAACTGCTCACTAAGAAGTTACAAGCATTGAAAACTAAGGGCTCAAAGCAAACACATGCGGCTAATCATGCCAAGTCTTTAGAGCCTTGTTTGGTGTGTGGCAGGGTAGATCATCTCCTTCAAGAATGCCCCATATTTGCTTATATGAGAGGGCTATATGAGGAACAATGTAATGCCTTAGGCATGTACAAGAAGCCTCTTGCACCTTTCTCTAGCACTTATAATCCGGGGTGGCGGAATCACCCAAACTTCAGTTGGAAATCTGAAAGTCAGCAGCATGCACAGCCCCCTAGATCATCCCCTGCACCTTATCATGCACCCTCATTCTCTAGGAACTCCTTAGAAGACACCTTACAGGCTTTTATAAAGGCACAAGGTAAGATAAACCAGGGGGTTGAGGCATTAATTACGCAGGTGGTTGAAGAGCATAAAGAAATTAAGAGCCAAGTGTCCAAATTAATGGGCTCCATAAGTGTGACTGAGCGAGGTAAGTTCCCTTCCCAAGCTCAGTCCACACCTCGCGGTCAACATGCGGCACAAGAAAATTTGAAGGATGTAAATGCCATAGTGACCCGATGTGGTAAGTCACTGCACATCTCACCAATGAATGAATCCGAGGATGTGGAAAAAGGGTCAAACTAGTAGTAATACCGAGCTGTCCAAAGACCCTGAAGTGACCAAAAGTCCTGTTAAGGCACCATTTCCTCAAGCTTTAAAGTCAAACAAGAAAAATCTGGACTTAAATAACGAAATCCTAGAGAACTTGAGGCAAGTGAAACTCAATCTTCCTCTGTTGCATGTGATTAAACAAGTTCCTACTTATGCAAAAGTTCTCAAAGATTTATGCACAATTAAAAGGAAACACCATGTCAAGAAAACTGTATTCCTAACTGAGCAAGTTAGTGCCTTAATTGTGGAAAGAATTCCCCCAAAATACAAGGATCCGGGCTGTCCTACCATTGCTTGTAGCATTGAAAATCATGAGGTTGGACAAGCCTTGCTAGATTTAGGAGCTAGTGTAAACCTGATGCCATTTTCTATTTATTTACAGCTAGGTTTAGGAGAAATCAAACCAACCGGCGTGGTGCTACAACTGGCTGACCGTTCAGTCAAAGTACCCCGGGGTGTGGTAGAGGATGTGTTGATTCAGATTGATAAATTTTACTATCCTGTTGATTTCTTAATCCTTGATACTACTTCTACGATTGACACTAACTCTAAAATTCCTTTGATTTTGGGTAAACCTTTCCTTGCTACTACAAATGCTCTTATTAATTACAGAAATGGACTCATGAAGCTGTCATTTGGAAACATGACCTTAGAAGTGAACATTTTCAATGTTGCAAAACAACCCGAAGATGAGGACGAAAACCACCAACTATATATGATCAAGTCACTCATCGATGAGGGAGTTTCCATGGCTCATGATTTTGATCCTTTTAAGAGTTTTCTTGTTAATTCTGAGATTTATTTATTTGATGATAAAATTGATATAATTGACATTTGTGCTGTTTTTGACAAATCTTAGGATTATGGCACTCGGGCATGGCATCCAAGGTTCGAGGAGTTGCCCGAAAGAAGAGGAAAATAAATCCCCTCAAGTGTGGAAGCACCTAAAGTTGAATTGAAGCCACTACCTAAGGGTTTAAAACATGCCTTTCTCGGTCCAGGTGATACCTTTCCTGTTATTATTTCTTCTGAATTATCTGAGACTCAATGTAAGAAATTAATTCAGACTTTAATTACACATAAATCAGCCTTAGGATGGAGCATGGCTGATTTGAAGGGAATTAGTCCCCTGATCTGCTCCTATAAAATAAATTTGGATGAAGGAACCAGTCCTCGTACAGACCCTCAACGTAGACTTAACCCCACTATGAAAGAAGTAGTGAAAAATGAAGTGCTGAAACTGTTAGATGTGGGTATTATATATCCCATAGCTGATAGTAAATGGGTAAGTCCTGCACAAGTCGTTCCCAAAAAGTCCGGAGTCACTATGGTAATGAATGACCTAGGAGAGTTAGTCCCTACCAAACTTGTGACCGGGTGGCGTATGTGCATTGATTACAGAAAATAAAATACCGCCACCCAGAAATACCATTTCCTACTCCCTTTTATTGATCAAATTCTTAAGCATGTAGCTGGTCATCCTTTTTACTGTTTCTTAGATGGTTATTCTGGCTATTATCATATAGAAATTGCATTAGAAGACCAGGATAAAACCACTTTTACTTGTCCCTTTGGCACTTATGCTTTTCGTAGAATGCCATTTGGATTATGTAATGCCCCTGCCACTTTTCAACGTTGCATGATGAGTGTTTTTAGTGACATGGTTGAGAATTGCATGGAGGTTTTTATGGATGACCTGACTGTTTTTGGATCTTCATTTGATACATACTTAATGAATTTGGAAAGAGTATTAATTCGATGTGAGGAAAAAGAATTGGTTTTAAACTGGGAAAAATGTCATTTCATGGTCCCATCCAGTATTGTCTTAGGATATATTATCTCTTCTAATGGAATAGAGGTTGATCAATCTAAGATTGAATTAATCTCCAAATTGCCTACACCTAAGACAATAAAGGATGTGAGATCTTTCCTTGGTCATGCTGGCTTTTATAGGAGGTTCATACAAAATTTTTCCAACATATCTAGACCATTATGTGCCCTCCTAATTAAAGATACCCCATTTGAGTGGACTCCAGCTTGTCAAAAGGCCTTTAAAACACTGATTGGCAAGCTTACTTCAGCACCTATAATGCAGTCACCTGATTGGAATTTACCATTTGAAATCATGTGTGATGCTAGTGACTACGCTGTAGGTGCTGTTCTGGGACAGCGAAGAAAGGGAAAACCTTTTGTAATTTACTATGCTAGTAAGACTTTGAATAGTGCTTAGATGAGTTACTCCACAACTGAAAAAGTATTACTAGCTTTAGTATTTGCTTTAGATAAATTTCGTGCATACTTAATTAGTTCTCCTATCCTTATTTTCACAGATCATGCTGCTCTCAAATACCTTCTTACAAAGAAGGATGCTAAGGCGCGCTTAATACGATGGATCCTACTCCTACAAGAATTCGACATCACCATCAAAGACAAGAAAGGAGTAGAGAATGTAGTAGCTGACCATCTTTCAAGGCTCACATTTGAAGACACATATGATGACATGCCGATCAAAGATGACTTTCCCGATGAGTATTTACTTTCTATTACTTCCTTACCATGGTTTGCTCACATTGTGAATTATTTGGTTACAGACGAGATACCAGTGGATTGGAGCGCTCAAGACAAAAGGAAATTTTTATATGAGATATATCATTTTTATTGGGATGACTCTTATCTTTTCAAGTACTGCCCGGACCAAATTCTAAGACGTTGCATCCCTAATGAAGAGATTGCATGTGTCTTAGAATTTTGTCATTCCTTAGCTTGTAGAGGCCACTTTTTAATGAAAAAAACCACTGCAAAAATTTTGCAGTGTTGATTTTATTAGCCTAACTTGTTTAAGGATGCAAACACCTAGTGTCACTCATGTGAAAGGTGTCAAAAGTTAGGAGCTGTGTCTCATCGAAATATGATGCCCTTAAACCCCATTTTAGTAATTGAAATCTTTGATTGTTGGGGCATCGATTTTATGGGACGCTTTCCTCCTTCCTTTGGATACCTATATATCATTGTGGCAATAGATTATGTATCTAAGTGGGTAGAGGCAGCAGCTTGCCGAAACAATGATAATAGAATGGTAATTAAATTTCTTAAAGAAAATGTGTTATCTCTATTTGGTACACCACGTGCTATAATTAGTGATCAAGGTGCACATTTTTACAACCGTTCTTTTGAAGCTTTGATGCAAAAATATGGGGTGTTACATAAAATTTCTACCTCTTATCATCCTCAGACTAGTGGGCAAGTAGAGCTCGCTAATAGGGAGATTAAACAAATTTTAGAAAAAATAATTAACCCGGATCACAAGGATTGGTCCCTGAGACTAGTTGATGCACTTTGGGCTTACCGTACAGTTCTTAAAACTCCCTTAGGTATGTCACCTTATCGGCTTGTTTTTGGAAAGCCTTGCCACTTACCTGTAGAGCTCGAGCATCGAGCGTATTGGGCAATTAAATCTTTTAATTTTGACATAGGAGAAGCCGGTAAGCTTCGGAAATATCAGTTGACCGAGTTAGAGGAGTTAAGGAATGATGCTTATGAGAACTCTAGAATATATAAGGCTAAGATGAAAGTATTCCATGATAAAAATATTTTGAGGAAAACGTTTAAACCTAATGATTAGGTGTTCTTATACGACTCTAGACTCCATAAGCATCCTGAAAAACTTCGGTCAAGGTGGACCAGCTCTTTTGTGGTAAAAAAACATTTTGAAAATGGGGTGGTAGAAATTGAGGATACTAGAGATGGCCGAGTCTTTAAAGTCAATGGTCAACGCCTTAAGATCTTAATGGATAGACAAGATCCGAAAGTGGAAGACATTCCACTTATGGATCCTGTCTACTTTCCTTGACCACACAACAGAGGTACATTTTTTTTTTCTTTTATTTGTTTTTGTGTTGTTTATTTGTTTTGTTTCTTTTATTATTTGTATTTTAATTTTAATTTTTAGTATGCTAACACACGGTGGAAGTCTTAATGTTACACCACAGATGTTTTCTTTTTGTTTGTTCTATGTTGTAGATCTGACTTTCAACAAGAAGTTTAGCATGCAGTTCATATGGAGGTGCACAAGTTTCAGCTGCTGTGCACTTTTGCTTACAAAGGGAGTTTCCTTTACCTTTTCTTTAACATTGGGGTGGAAGATATACATTTCTTATTGCATACCATTGAACTGCTTGGTGTCATTTTCCTTTTTGTTTGTTTCTAGCATGCTTGGTGTTAGTCTTAGAGTTAGTTAACATGTCAATGATATGAGCTTAACTGAGATAGCAGATAGCATTTAGAAGGAGTTAAATCTTTCTTCGATTTGAAATTAATTTAAGCATCAATCTTCGTTTGGTTTGAGACTCTAGTTTGTGGTAAGACTGTATGATTAGTCTTAAGCATTTAGAAAAGTTTTATGTGTGATTGTTTTATGAATACTTTTACGGTCTTGACAAGCTCTAGAACTTACTTGATAATCACTTGAGGAGAATTCCTAGAATGCACACTACTTAGGATATGATATAGGCCATTTTTGAACCGTTTGAGCCTTTCAAATCTACTATTTCTATATTTATCACTAGTCACCTATTTGAGCCTTTTTCTTGAAAAGAAAATTTGAGCCATGTTTCTTTTGATAAACCATTTACTTACCTTTATGAGCCTAAAAGTATTTTATCCTTACCTTTCTTTTAAAAGAACTTAGTTATACACATGTTGTGAGAAGCACTTAAAAGGAGTAAGGGTGGAAATATGAAAAAAATATCACTACCAAACCCAAGTACATTAAAGGAGATAAGTTGGGGGTTGTGGAAAAGAAAAAGAAAAAAAATGATGAAAAAGAAGGTGAATGGTTATGTGCCAAAATAAAAAAAAAATGAATTATGGCAAAGAAAGAAGAAAGAAAGAAAAGAAAAAAATGGTGATTTGTTGAAAGAAATGCTCGAAAAATGGTTGAAAGAGTTGGGTGTTGCAGTAAGGTTATCTAGTGCTTAAAGAGTTGTGTTCAAAAGTAAGAGATTAAGTTCTTCTACTTGTTAAATCCTTCCCGTTCTTTCTTAACCTTTACCTTAGCCTAATGTTACAAGCTTATTGAAGACC
This sequence comes from Bretschneidera sinensis, assembly GCA_023935145.1. Lineage (NCBI taxonomy): Eukaryota > Viridiplantae > Streptophyta > Magnoliopsida > Brassicales > Akaniaceae > Bretschneidera > Bretschneidera sinensis. Next base: position 23,870,812 of record CM043704.1, read on the forward strand.
TTTTGATCCAATGTAGTGTGATTTTTCTACAATAGTGGAGAGTGATTTGAAAAAGTGAGCCTATGGAGCTTGTATTTGTGATTGATGTCACGCAATTTATTATGTTTTTGGAGGCCAAGACTTGTATTCATGAATGTTATGCATAAAATCATACGGGTGTTTGGATTAATGGTTTGTGGCAATATGGATGTTAAGAGTCAATAACGATTTTAAAATTGATGTTTGGATTACTTTTGGACTTAGGTGAAATTTAATGATTCTATGTGCCGTATGTTATGTGCAATTTTTGAGACAAAAAGTGAATTACTCTTGGTTCAACGCTAGCATTGCTTTACTTTGTTTTTAACTCCTACAATAGAATTTATCTCTTATTTTCGCTTGAATTGCTAGGGACTAGCAATAAGCTAGTTGGGGGTTGTGACGAGAGTCATAAAATGCATCTTAACAGTACTTAATTGTAAGTATTTTAGGGTTGATCTAGGTTTTAATTACACTTTTATACCTTAGTAATTCTAAAGTGTTATTCTTGAATCGTTGACTTATTTTAGTGCATTTTCAGGTACTTTGAGCTTAAAAAAGAGATAGAAAAGCTATCATCGTTTTAAACATGAAGCTTCAATGAATACCCGAGTGAGATAAGGGTCGCAGAAGAGCCAAGATGAAGAGAAACCAAGAAAGGAGATTTACTAAATTGCTAGAATTGCCCATACAGATCAATCATCTTTGAAAATTAAACTGTATTAATGCAAGAAGAACCAGGAGATGAGCCATATATGCTTAGAAAGATCTGGAAGTCTATTTTCTGGAGAATTTTACGGCTTGTAAAAATGATTTTTCTAGAGAAAGTATGGCAGTTTTAGTAGACAAAGGTCAGGCTATGCAGGCTGTGCGGGATTTCAACATGATTTTGGGCTTAAATCCCACATCCCACATCAGTTGGAAAACACATTTCTATATCCCACATCCCACATCGGATTGGAAACACATTGCACTCATGGTATTTCCCTATAAAAGACCTACTCCACTTCAGCTTTGAGGATCAATCGGAGCTCATCTGAAATCATCAGAGAGTGACTCCAAAGGGCCTTTAGGAGCAATCCAGAGGGCCTTTAGGAGCAATCCGAAAGTATAAATTTGAAGGCAAGCTGAGGATGATCGTTGAGAGGCCGGAGGCAACTCAAGGAAGCATGAGCCCCATGGCTAGCTAGTCTCCAAGCAAGGCGAAGGGATGAATCCCTAGGTGTAGTTGTTCTCATTTTTCTTTATTTGATTCAGTTGTAGTTGGATATTATTTTCATTAAACATTGTTATGTTTTATTCTTTAATTTAATTAGTAGATTTTTTATTAGTCCGGTGATTGCATGCTTCTTTTCCATATAAGTCTAGTCATGCTCTTTGTTGTTATTTGTCTAAAGTTTCAAACATGTCCAAACATGGTATAAGGATGGTTAAACTCTAAACCAAAGGTGGAGTATCAAAGTTCAGCAAGTTAAATGGCTGCACACATGTGTGTGCTCAAGTTTGGAGCATGGGAGGACCATGCGCACTAGTGTGCGCACTTCTGCACAGCAGAAGAAGCATTTGCGCACAGCATCTGAAGGCAGCAGCATCAGGTCTGGGCGCGCCCCGCACGTCCAGCACCGTGCCTCACAGCACGCACGCTATCAAGGACAGCCCCAGCACCGCACCGCCCATGCCCAGGGCCACACTGCCCAGGCACACTGCTGCACACATAGGCAGCAAGCTTCAAAGCTCTCCAAAAGTGTGTGCGCAAGTCCAAAATGCATAGCACCACTTATGAAAGTAATGAAGGGCCAATATTGAGCAATGATCAAGATCAAAGGGAGGAGAATGAATCTCAAGAATGTCCAAGAATTGAGAGGCTATAAAAGGGGTTCTCAAGGCCTCATTTCACAATAATAATAAGATATACAACACACATACACGAGAGATTTGTGACATTATGAGATCATTGTAAACACTTAGAGAGAATTGTGTAGAGTGACAAACACAAGAAGGATTCTTTGTTAGGCTGGTTATAAAGAAGAGAGGATAGTATAGAATTGATAGAAAACTTTGTAATAGGACTATCACTTTCTAGTTCTCTTCTTGTTTCTTCAAGAACTTGGATTCTTGAAGAGGATTGCTATAACTTTGTAAGAACCATTGAGATAGTGCAGAGAGTTCGGAGGAACTCACGGGGACATAGGCACATTGCTGAACCTCGATAACAATTGCTTATCTTCTTTTCTTTCTTTGATTTTCTGTTCTTGAGTTCGATTGCTATTTTTCTTTCTACAAGTCATTCAAGACTTGGGTGTTTGGAAGATCACCACCTGGGCATCTTGTCAAGGTGATTTCCAACAGTGGTATAAGAAGTAGAAGGTATGGAGCCAAGACTCTAAGAATCAAAGATCAAACTTCTTGGGTGAATCAAGAACGGTGTTAAAGATCCATCTTCGATCTGTGTTCTTGAGGTTGAAGGAAGCAGTTGTGGTTAGTGCATAAATCTGGGATCTTTACCGCAAAGATAGTTTCAAATTTCTGTGTGGAGAAGTTTGATGGAAAGGGGGACTTTGCCCTATGGAAGCAGAAGATCAAGGCAGTTCTCATGCAGCAGAAAGTGGACTTGGCTATTGGAGAAGATGATGCGTTTCCAGCAAGTGTCACGGAGGACCAGCGGACCGAGATGAAGAAGATGGCTTACAGCACCATTTTCTTGCACATGTTGGATAGTGTCACAAGGGAGTGCGGTGACTCGGAGGATCCGGCTGTCATATGGAAGAAACTAGATGAGTTGTTTCTTACCAAAACTCTTCCTAACAAAATTTATCTTCTTAAAAGAATCTTTGCTTTTAAAATGGACCCTAGTAAGGAGTTGCAAGATAATCTTGATGTCTTTAACAAGCTAGTTTAAGATTTGAATAGTTGTAGCATTACTTTTCCGGATGAACAATTGGCTTTCATTTTATTAAATTCACTTCCAGATTGCTTTGATAATTTGATTAACGCAATTGAGTATGGAAGAGATTCTTTGACAAAGGAGATTGTGATCAATGCCATAAGGGCGCATGATTTCAAAGCCAAGATAAAGGAGACATCAAGTGGTGAAGGGCTATTCGTAAGAGGAAGGCCAACAGCTCAGGATGGCAGTAGCAACAATGGCTACTACTGGGACAAAGATAGAGGAGAGAGCCATGGGAGATCTCATTCCAAGACAAGACTTGAGGGAGGAAGGAGATGCTTCTACTGCAATAAAGAGGGCCATTTCAAGAAAGATTGCAAGAAGAGGTTATGGGATGAGAGGAGAAGCCATACCAACAATGGAGAGGCTTCGGTTGCCATGGAAGAATAGCAAGGTGATGATGTTCTTGTTGTGTGCTTGGATATGAGCAAGGGGCAAGAAGGCAGCGAAAAATGGATCTTGGATTTCGAGTGCACTTATCATATATGCCCTCACAAAGAATGGTTCAAGAATTTCAAGGAGATCAATGAGGGAGGAGTCTTCTTGGGGAATGACAATTCTTGCCAAGTGAGAGGGATTGGAGACATCCAATTGAGGATGTTTGATGGAGTCACAAGGCTGCTACGAAATGTAAGATACCTTCTAGATTTGAAGAGAAATTTGATCTCATTGGGGCAGCTGGATTCCATGGGGTACACATGCAAATTAGAGGGAGGAAAGATCAAGGTGGCCAATGGATCTTTGGTAGTGATCAAGGCAGCAAGAAACGATGGACTCTATGAGATGATCGGAGAAATAGAAACTAATGATCAAGCAGTAAGCTTAATGGCTGAGCTGGACAAGGCAACCCTTTGGCACACTCGCTTGGGACACATGAGCGAAAAGGGCCTGCAAGTGCTTAGCAAGGGAGGTCTACTTGGTGGTGACAAAGTAGAAAAACTGGATTTCTGTGAGAGCTGTGTTCTTGGGAAGCAACATCGGGTCAGCTTCAACACCGGAGTGCATAAGTCTAAGGGGATCCTTGATTACATTCATTTGGACCTTTGGGGACCAACAAGAACATCAACACAGGGAGGTAACTTTTACTTTCTGTCTTTAATTGATGATTGTTCAAGCAAGGTTTGGGTTTATTTGGTGAAAAATAAATCAGATGCATTGAATAAGTTAGTGGTGTGGAAAGGGCTGGTTAAGACTCAAATGGGTAGAGTAGTTAAGGGGATAAGAACCGATAATGGCTTAGAAATTTTTAACCAAGAACTTGATCAATTCTGTAGGTTAAATGGCATTCAAAGACATAGGACGGTTGTAAAAACACCCCAGCAAAATGGAGTTGCTGAAAGAATGAATCGAACCCTTATGGAAAAAGTTAGGTGCATGTTAATAGGATCCGGGTTACCAAAATATTTTTGGGGAGAAGCTGTAGCAACAGCTGCATACTTGGTGAATAGATCACCCTCTAGAGCTTTAGAGCTCAAGACTCCTGAAGAGATGTGGAGTGGAAAACCCCCTAAGTTGGACAACCTTAGAACTTTTGGGTGTGCTACGTATGCACAACAAAAGGATGATAGACTTAGCCCAGGATCTAGAAAATGTGTATTTCTAGGATATGGTGAAGGGGTTAAGGGATATAGGTTGTGGTCCTTAGAAAAGAAGGGCATGAAACTGATTGTAAGTAGGGATGTTATCTTTAATGAATTATTATTTCCCTACTCGGAGAAAACTAACCCTGCAAGGGCTAGTGAGCAAACCAAACCGAAAGTTGTGGAGCATCGCATTAAAGAGAACTTGGTTCAGGTAGAGCATAGGAGGCAAGAGGGTTCGGACCAGGTAGAGCCCTTGGATGAAGGCCAAGAAGCTCAAGAAACTCAAGAAGAGGCTAAACAAGAAGAGGTTGATGCAGTAAATAACTACCAGCTCACAAGAGACTGGGGAAGGAGAGTGGTTAGACCACCCTTGAGATATGGGTTTGCAAATGCTAATGTAGCAGCTCCTTGGAGAGAAGGAGAGGTTGAACCAGAAACTTACACGGATTCCATGGAGTGTAAGGATTCATCAAAGTGGCAGCTAGCTATGGAGGAAGAAATGAATTCTTTGAAGGAGAACAACTTCTGGAAATTGGTGAAAATTCCACGAAAGCATAAAGTTGTGGGATGTAAGTGCCCTTACAAGATCAAAGAAGGGTACCCTCCATGAGATGAAGTCTGGAACAAGGCTAGGCTGGTGGCGAATGGGTTCACAAGAAGAGAAGACATAGCTTTCACAGAAACTTTCTCACCTGGACACAAGGTGGAGAAAATGGTGAGTATCCTCACCTATGTCATTGATGGGCTGTTGGGTTAGAACAGTAGGAAGAGGATGGAAAGGTTTACATCTTAACTCAATGAGGAGCTCGAGAGGAAGGATCTCAACCTTACACAAAAGACCCTTGGGATGAGAATCATCCGGGGAAAAGGAAAGAAACAGGTTTAGTGTTTCTCGGGCAATTGGTGTTTTCAGCAAATGTGTCCTGGAAAAGAGTGTTGGCTTGGGATGAAGAGGTTGCTGAGGTGTTTGAAGGCTCAGTGGCAGCTAGTGGTAGTACTCATAATAACCGAGGCAGAATGCATAGAGGCTACGGAAGCCATAAAGGAGGCTATGGGGTGCAAAGGGTTGTTGGATGAGTGGGAGGTCCTAAAAGAGCAGGTGGTGGCATCTTCAGATAACCAAAGTATGGGGCACTTATGGAGGAATCCGGTGTTCTATGATGGGATGAAGCATATGGATGTTCGCTATCATTACATTCTAGAAAATGGTACGAAAGGATGCATTCATATTGACAAGAAGACCACGGAGAAAAGTCTTGCAGATTTAGGCACCAAGGTTCTACCTCTAAGTAAGTTCAATCATTGCTTTGAATTACTTAGGATTGGAGTTGGTTAATTGGTAACTCAAGATGAGTTTGGATCCTGAAGTTTTCTGCACAAATGGTTCAGGTTTTTTGAACACTTAGACAAAGGTAGAGATTGTTGTTATTTGTCTAAAGTTTCAAACATGTCCAAACATGGTCTAAGTTTGGTTAAACTCCAAACCAAAGGTGGAGTATCAAATTTCAGCAAGTTAAATGGCTGCACACATATGTGTGCTCAAGTTTGGACCATGGGAGGACCATGCGCACTAGTGTGCGCACTTCTGCACAGCAACAGAAGCATGTGCGCACAGCATCAGAAGGCAGCAACATCAGGTCTGGGCGCACAGCGCACGCTCAGCGCCACGCCTCACAGTATGCACGCCATCAGTGACAGCCTCAGTGTCACACCGCCCATGCCCAGCGCCGCACCGCCCAGGCACACTGCTGCACACATAGGCAACAAGCTTCAAGGCTCTCCAAAAGTGTGTGCGCAAGACCAAAACGCACAGCACCACTTAGGAAAGTAATGAAGGGCCAAGACTGAGCAATGATCAAGATCAACGAGAGGAGAATGAATCTCAAGAATGTATAAGAATTGAGAGGCTATAAAAGGGGTTCTCAAGGCCTCATTTCACAATAATAATAAGATATACAACACACATACAAGAGATATTTGTGACATTGTGAGATCATTGTAAACACTTAGAGAGAATTGTGTAGAGTGACAAAAAAAAGAGGGACTCTTTGTTAGGCTGGTTGTAAAAAAGAGAGGATAGTATAGAATTGATAGAAAACTTTGTAATAGGACTATCACTTTCTAGTTCTCTTCTTGTTTCTTCAAGAACTTGGATTCTTGAAGAGGATTGCTGTAACTTTGTAAGAACCATTGAGATAGTGCAGAGAGTTCGGAGGAACTCATGGGGACGTAGGCACATTGCCGAACCTCGATAACAATTGCTTGTCTTCTTTTCTTTCTTTGATTTTCTGTTCTTGTGTTCGATTGCTGTTTTTATTTCTACAAGTCATTCAAGACTTGGGTGTTTGGAAGATCACCACCTGGGCATCTTGTCAAGGTGATTTCCAACAGTCTTGTAAGGACTATGGACACCACATATCTCCACATTGGTATGATATTGTCCACTTTGGGCCTAAGCTCTCATGGATTTTCTCTTGGGTTTTTACCCCAAATGGCCTCATACCAATGGAGATATTTGTCTATCCTTATATACCCATGATCCTCCCCACTTCTAGCCAATGTGGGACTTTGGTCGAATACCCAACAATCCTCCCCTCGAACAAAGCACCACCGAGCCTCCCCTAAAATGATCATCCATCCGTCCACTCTCTACCAACCAAGATTCACCACTCCACTGCATTGAAGCACACGCCTTACATGGAACACCACCTGCCTAGAGAGCTTGCTCTATCCCCGGTCAACTCCTCTTCACCGTGTTAGGACCAGGACATGTCCATGAAGAATCTGGAGCACACCGCCTGTCTAACCGAGCTCATCCACAGATCTCATCGTGATCTAACCCGGGCCCACCACCTTCGTTCGGCATTCTAAGGATTCATCCACATGGCTAACTCCGGGGCATGGCTCTGATACCACTTGTAAGGACTATGGACACCACATATCTCCACATTGGTATGATATTGTCCACTTTGGGCCTAAGCTCTCATGGATTTGCTCTTGGGTTTTTACCATAAAAGGCCTCATACCAATGGAGATATTTATCCATCCTTATATACCCATTATCCTCCCCACTTCTAACCAATGTGGGACTTTGGTTGAATACCCAACACTCTTCTTATGTGTATCTGTTTGGGTGTGATTGAGTCCTGTAGATCTCTTTTATATACTTGTCCATTGCTGCGGTATTTTCGTTTAGATATATCATCGTCTCTTGATAATTTATAAGTTAGGTCATGTGTGCTTGAAAGTAAAGAAGATTTCATAGCAATTACATTATGATTTATAAATGCACTTTAATTGAATATTTTTCGATTGCCTGTTTGGGATGTGAAACTTGCAATCGAGATAAAAACAACTAAATCAAGTTAGGGTTAGGGCAACGAACCTAGGGAGTATTTTTGAAACCTTGTCATTTCTTTATTATATTATTCAGTCATTCACATAATTTTCATAAAATAAACAATTTAGATTCTTTCAATCAATCTTTTATCATTTGTGTTCAAGTTTACACCTTCTTCTGTAATTAACTTGTTTCCCTGTGGAATCGACACCCCAAAGCTGTACAACAAATAACCGCGTTATACTTTGGGCGTAATCAAATTTTATTACGCCCAAAGTATAACGCGGTTATTTGTAGTACAGCTTTCGGGTGTCGATTCCACAGGGAAACAAGTTAATTACAGAAGAAGGTGTAAACTTGAACACAAACAATAAAAGATTGATTGAAAGAATCTGAATTGTTTATTTTATGAAAATTATGTGAATGATTGAATAATATAATAAAGAAACGACAAGGTTCTGAAAATCCGCCCTAGGTTCGTTGCCCTAATCCTAACTTAATTCAGTTGTTTTTATCTCGATTGCAAGTTTCACATCCCAAACAGGCAATCGACAAATATTCAATTAAAGTGCATGTAATAAACCTAATGTAATTGATATGAATTATTCTTTACCTTCAAGCACACATGACCTAACTTATAAATTATCAAAAGACGACGGTATATCTAAACGACAATACTGCAGCAATGGAAAAATCTATAAAATAGATCTACCAGACTCAATCACACCCAAACAGGTACACATAAGAAAAGCATGACTGAACTTATTTGGAAAAGAAGCATGCAATCACTGGAGTAATAATAAATCTACTAATTAAATTAAGAATAAAACATAACAATGTTTAACGAAAATAATTCTACTACAACCGAATCAAATAAAGAAAAATAAGAACAACTACACCTAGGGATTCATCCTTTCGCCTTGCTTGGAGACTTGCCAGCCATGGGGCTCATGCTTCCTTAAGTTGCCTCCGACCTCTCAATGATCATCCTCAGCTTGCCTCCAAATTTATACTTTCATATTCTTCCTAAAGGCCCTCTGGAGTCACTCTCTGATGATTTTAGATGAGCTCCAATTGATGCCTCAAAGCTGAAGTGGAGTAGGCCTTTTATAGGGAAATAACATGAGTTCAATGTGTTTCCAATCTGATGTGGGATGTGGGATTTAAGCCCAAAATCACGCTGAAATCCCGCACAGCCCGCACAGCCTGACCTTTGTCTACTTAAACTGCCATAACTTTCTCTAGAAAAATCCTTTTGACAAACCGTAAAATTCTCCAGAAAATAGACTTCCAGATCTTTCTAAACATATATAGATCATCTCCTAGTTCTTCTTGTATCAATACATTTTAAATTTCAAAGATGATTGATCTGTACGAGAAATTCTGGCAATTTAGTGAAACTCCTTTCCAGTGCGGGCAGCAGCTGTTGCTCTTTTAAGCCCTCCATCTTGTCCTTTCGGAAGCATTCCTTCACTCCAGTATGCCTTGAGTCTTTGTACTTCAAGCAATGATTACTTTTCCTCCTCTTTTGAGCTTAAAATACCTGAAAATGCACTGAAATAGATCAATGATCCAAGAATGATACTTTAGAGTTGTTAACGTATAAAAGTGCAATTAAAACCTAAATCAACCCTAAAATGATAACAATTAAGTACTGTTAAGATGCATTTTATGACCCTCATTTTCCATGCCATAAAATGTAGGGAGTAACTGTATCATCCCTGTTTTAAGGTCTAATTGGGGAATGTTGGTTGGAAACATGATGCAAGATGGTGTGGTTGTACGTGTAGGGTGGAGGTAATCATGAAGGGTCCTAGCAGGTTGATCTTCGTGTTCACTTATTTCTTTAGGACTAGATGGATTATCAAATAAAGGGCTTAAAAAGTTCAATCCTGTCTCTAGCACAGGCCTACAAACAAATCTACCCAAATGGTCTCTATATCTGGGCATGCAATTTCACAAAAATCCTAAAAAGAAAGAATAAAATAAAATAAATTAATGCAGCAAGCTAAAAGAAGGAATAAAGTTACTGCCTTTACAGCTGCTGAAAAGAAAAACTATTTACAGTTCTTCTACCGTCATGTCAAAAGTTGACAATCTTCTTTGTACTTCAAGTAATGATAACTTTTCCTCCTCTTTTGAGCTTAAGTACCTGAAAATGCACCGAAGTAGATCAATGATCCAAGAATGATACTTTAGAGTTGTTAACGTATAAAAGTGTAATTAAAACCTAGATTAACCCTAAAATACTAACAATTAAGTACTGTTAAGATGCATTTTATGACTCTCATCACAACCCCCAACTAGCTTATTGCTAGTCCCTAGCAATTCAAGCGAAAATAAGAGATGAATTCTATGGTAGGAGTTTAAAACAAAGTAAAGCAATGCTAGCGTTGAACCAAGAGTAATTCACTTTTTGTCTCAAAAATTGCACATAACATATGGCACATAGAATCATTAAATTTCACCTAAGTCAAAAAGTAATCCAAACATCAATCTTAAAATCGTTATTGACTCTTAACATCCATCTTACCACAAACCATTAATCCAAACACCCGGATGATTTTATGCATAAGATTCGTGAATACAAGTCTTGGCCTCTAAAACATAATAAATTTTGTGACGTCAATCACAAAAACAAGCTCCATATGCTTACATTTCAAACCACTCTCCACTATTGTAGAAAAAATCACACTACATTGGATCAATAGGTCTTTACTATGCTTGTAACGTTAGGCTAAGGTAAAGGTTAAGAAGGAATGGGAAGGATTCAACAAGTAAAAGAACTGTATCTCTTAGTTTTGAACACAACTCTTTAAGCACTAAATAACCTTACTTCAACACCTAACTCTTTCAACCATTTTTATAAGATCATATCTCTCAATAGATCACCACTTTTCTTTTCTTTTCTTCTTTCTTTGCCATAATTCACTTTTTTTTTTCTTTTCTTTTGTATTTTGGCATAAGATTATTCACCTCATTTTTCATTTTTTTTCTTTTCCACAACCCCCAACTTATCTCCTTTAATGTACTTGGGTTGTGGTAGTGATATTTTTCATATTTCCCTCCCTACTCCTTTTAAGTGCTTCTCAACAAATGTGTATAGCTAAGTTCTTTTAAGAGAAAGGTAAGGATAAAATATTCTCTTTAGGCTCATAAGGGTGAGTAAATGGGCTATTGAAAGAAACAAGGCTCAAATTCTTTTTCAAGAAAATGCTCAAATAGGTGACTAGTGGTAAATATAGCAATGGTAGGTTTGAATGGCTCAAACGATCCAAAAATGGCCTATATCATATCCTAAGTAGTGTGCATTCTAGGAATTCGCTTCAAGTGGTTATCAAGTAAGTTCTAGAGCTTGTTGAGACCGCAAAAATATTCACAAAATAATCACACATAAAATTTCTCTAGATGTTATAGACTAATCATACAATCTTACCACAAACTAGAGTCTCAAACCAAATGAAGATTGATATTTAAATTAATTTCAAACCGAAACAAAATTTAACTCCTTCTAAATGCTATCTGCTATCTCAATTAAGTTTATATCATTGACATGTAAATTGACTCTAAGGCTAACACGAAGCATGCTAAACAAAAACAAAGATGACACTAGGCAGTTCAATGAAAGAAGAAGGATATGTTTCCTCCACCCCCAACTGAAAAATCACATTGTCCTCAATGTTAAAGAAAAAGGTAAAGGAAACTCCCTTTGTAAGCAAAAATGCACGGCAGCTGAAACTTGTGCACCTCCATATGAACTGCATGCTAACCTTCTGGTTGAAAGTCTGATCTACAACATAGAACAAACAAAAAGAAAGCATTTGTGGTGTACCATTAAGACTTTCATCTGTTTTAGCATACTAAAAATTAAAAGTAAAATACAAATAATAAATAAAAAACAAATAAAAGAAAAAAAAATGTACCTCTGTTGTGTGGTCAAGGTAAGTAGACATAATCCATAAGTGGAATGTCTTCCATTTCCGGTTCTTGTCTATCCATTAAGATCTTAAGGCGTTGACCATTGACTTTAAAGACCTGGCCATCTCTAGTATCCTTAATTTCTACCGCCCTATTTTTAAAAATATTTTTCACCACAAAAGGGCCGGTCCACCTTGATCAAAGTTTTCCAGGATGCTTATGGAGTCTAGAGTCGTACAAGAACACCCGATCATTAGGTTTAAACATTTTCCTCAAAATATTTTTATCATGGAATACTTTCATCTTAGCCTTATAAATTCTAGAGTTCTCATAAGCATCATTCCTTAACTCCTCTAACTCGGTCAACTGATATTTTCGAAGCTTACCAGCTTCTCCTATGTCAAAATTAAAAGATTTAGTTGCCCAATACGCTCGATGCTCGAGCTCTACAGGTAAGTGGCAAGGCTTTCCAAAAACAAGCCGATAAGGTGACATACCTAAGGGAGTTTTAAAAGCTGTACGGTAAGCCCAAAGTACATCAACTAGTCTCAGGGACCAATCCTTGCGATCCAGGTTAACCGTTTTTTTTTAAAATTTGTTTAATCTCCCTATTAGCGAGCTCTACTTGCCCACTAGTCTGAGGATGATAAGCAATAGAAATTTTATGTAACACCCCATATTTTCGCATCAAAGCTTCAAAAGAACGGTTGCAAAAATGTGTACCTTGATCACTAATTATAGCACGTGGTGTACCAAATCAAGATAACACATTTTCTTTAAGAAATTTAATTACCGTTCTATTATCATTGCTTCGGCAAGCTGCTGCCTCTACCCACTTAGATACATAATCTATTGCCATAATGATATATAGGTATCCAAAGGAAGGAGGAAAGGGTCCCATAAAATCGATGCCCCAATAATCAAATATTTTAATTACTAAAATGGGGTTTAAGGGCATCATATTTCTATGAGACACAACTCCTAACTTTTGACACCTTTCACATAAGCGACAATAGGTGTTTGCATCCTTAAACAAGGTAGGCCAATAAAATCCACACGGCAAAATTTTTGCAGTAGTTTTTTTCATTGAAAAGTGGCCTCCACAAGCTAGGGAATGACAAAATTCTAAGACACGTGCAATCTCTTCATTAGGGATGCAACGCCTTAGAATTTGGTCCGGGCAGTACTTGAAAAGATAGGGGTCATCCCAATAAAAATTATGTACCTCATATAAAAATTTCTTCTTTTCTTGAGCGCTCCAATCCACTAGTATCTCACCTGTAACCAAATAATTCACAATGTGAGCAAACCATGGTAAAGAAGTAACAGAAAGTAAATACTCATCAGGAAAGTCATATTTGATCGGCATGTCATCAGATATGTCTTCAAATGTGAGCCTTGAAAGATGGTCAGCCACTACATTCTCTACTCCTTTCTTGTCTTTGATGGTGATGTCGAATTCTTGTAGGAGTAGGATCCATCGTATTAAGCGCGCCTTAGCATCCTTCTTTGTAAGAAGGTATTTGAGAGCAACATGATCTGTAAAAATAAGGATAGGAGAACCAATTAAGTATACACGAAATTTATCTAAAGCAAATACTACAGCTAGCAATTCTTTTTCAGTTGTGGAGTAATTCATTTGAGCACTATTCAAAGTCTTACTAGCATAGTAAATTACAAAAGATTTTCCCTGTCTTCGCTATCCAAGAACAGCACCTACAATGTAGTCACTAGCATTACACATGATTTCAAAAGGTAAATTCCAATCAGGTGACTGCATTATAGGTGCTGAAGTAAGCTTGCCAATCAGTGTTTTAAAGGCCTCTTGACAAGCTGGAGTCCACTCAAATGGGGTATCTTTAATTAGGAGGGCACATAATGGTCTAGATATGTTGGAAAATTTTTTATGAACCTCCTATAAAAGCCAGCATGACCAAGGAAAGATCTCACATCCTTTATTGTCTTAGGTGTAGGCAATTTAGAGATTAATTCAATCTTAGATTGATCAACCTCTATTCTTTTAGAAGAGACAATATGTCCTAAGACAATACCAGATGGGACCATGAAATGACATTTTTTCCCAGTTTAAAATCAATTCTTTTTCCTCAAATCGAATTAATACTCTTTCCAAATTCATTAAGCATGTATCAAATGAAGATCCAAAAATAGTCAGGTCATCCATAAAAACCTCCATGCAATTTTCAACCATGTCACTAAAAACACTCATCATGCAACGTTGAAAAATGGCAGGGGCATTACATAATCCAAATGGCATTCTACAAAAAGCATAAGTGCCAAAGGGACAAGTAAAAGTGGTTTTATCCTGGTCTTCTAATGCAATTTCTATTTGATAATAGCCAGAATAACCATCTAAGAAACAGTAAAAAGGATGACCAGCTACACGCTCAAGAATTTGATCAATAAAAAGGAGTGGGAAATGGTCTTTCCGGGTGACAGCATTTAATTTTATGTAATCAATGCACATACGCCACTCGGTCACAAGTTTGGTAGGGACTAACTCTCCTAGGTCATTCCTTACCACATTGACTCTGGACTTTTTGGGAACAACTTGTGTAGGACTTATCCATTTACTATCAGCTATGGGATATATAATACCCGCATCTTACAGTTTCAGCACTTCATTTTTCACTACTTCTTTCATAGTGGGGTTAAGTCTACGTTGAGGGTCTCTACGAGGACTGGTTCCTCCATCCAAATTTATTTTATAGGAGCAGATCAGGGGACTAATTCCCTTCAAATCAACAATGCTCCATCCTAAGGCCGATTTATGTGCAATTAAAGTTTGAATTAATTTCTCAGATAATTCAAAAGAAATAATAACAGGAAAGGTATCACCTGGACCTAGAAAGGCATGTTTTAAACCCTTAGGTAGTGGCTTCAATTCGACTTTAGGTGCTTCCACACTTGAAGGGATTTGTTTTTCGCTTTTTTCGGGCAACTCCTCGAACCTTGGATGCCATGCCTGAGTGCCATAATCCTGAGATTTGTCAAAAACAGCACAAATGTCAATTATATCCGTTTTATCATCAAATAAATCAATCTCAGAATTAACAAGAAAACTCTTTAAAGGATTAAAATGATGAGCCATGGAAACTCCCTCATCGATGAGTGACTCGATCATATATAGCTAGTGGTTTTCGTCCTCATCTTCGGCCTGTTTTGCAACATTGAAAATGTTCACTTCTAAGGTCATGTTTCCAAAAGACAGCTTCATGAATCCATTCCTGCAATTAATAAGAGCATTTGCAGTAGCATGGAAAGGTCTACCCAAAATCAAAGGAATTTTTAGAGTTAGTGTCAACCGCAGAAGTAGTATCAAGGATTAGGAAATCAACCGGATAGTAAAATTTATCAATCTGAATCAACACATCCTCTACCACACCCCAGGGTACTTTGACTGAACGGTCAACCAGTTGTAGCACCACGCTGGTTGGTTTGATTTCTCCTAAACCTAGCTGTAAATAAATGGAAAATGGTATCAAGTTTACACTAGCTCTTAAATCTAGCAAGGCTTGTCCAACCTCATGATTTCCAATGCTACAAGCAATGGTAGGACAGCCCGGATCCTTGTATTTTGGGGGAATTCTTTCCTCAATTAAGGAACTAACTTGCTCAATTAGGAATGCAGTTTTCTTGACATGGTGTTTCCTCTTAATTGTGCATAAATCTTTGAGAACTTTTGCATAAGTATGAACTTGTTTAATCACATGCAACAGAGGAAGATTGAGTTTTACTTGCCTCAAGTTCTCTACGATTTCGTTATTTAAGTCCAGATTTTTCTTGTTTGACTTTAAGGCTTGAGGAAATGGTGCCTTAATAGCACTTTTGGTCACTTCAGGGTCGTTGGACAGCTCGGTATTACTACTAGTTTGACTCTTTTCCATATCCTCGGATTCATTCATTGGTGAGATGTGCAGTGACTTACCACTTCGGGTCACTATGGCATTTACATCCTTCAAATTTTCTTGCACCACATGTTGACCGCGAGGTGTGGACTGAGCTTGGGAAGGGAACTTACCTCGCTCAGTCACACTTAAGGAGCCCATTAATTTGGACACTTGGCTCTTACTTTCTTTATGCTCTTCAACCACCTGCGTAATTAATGCCTCAACCCTCTGGTTTGTCTTACCTTGTGCCTCTATAAAAGCCTGTAAGGTGTCTTTTAAGGAGTTCTTAGAGGATAAGGGTGCATGATAAGGTGCAGGGGATGATCTAGGGGCTGTGCATGCTGCTAACTTTCAGATTTCCAGCTGAAGTTGGGGTGATTCCGCCACCCCGGATTATAAGTTCTAGAGAAAGGTGCAAGAGGCTTCTTGTACATGCCTAAGGCATTACATTGTTCCTCATACAGCCCTCTCATATCAGCAAATTTGGGGCATTCTTGGAGGAGATGATCTACCTCGCAACACACCAAACATGGCTCTAAAGACTCGGCATGATTAGCCGCATGTGTTTGCTTTGAGCCCTTAGTTTTCAATGCTTCTAACTCCCTAGTGAGCAGTTCGACCTTAGCTTTCAGATTGTCTTCTTCCCTAAGATCGTATATCCCTCCACCACTGGGGTTTCCTATAGGTCGTGACCTACTCATGCTTTCAGTAGCACTAGGTCCAGTCCATGTATGAGCTTTCTCAGCAAGCTCATTGAGGTATTCAAGAGCCTCATCGGGGTCTTTTTGCAGAAATTCTCCATTGCACATCATCTCTACGAATTGGCATTCTCTATAGGTAAGACCCTCATAGAAGTAGCTCACTAAATGCCAATTTTCATACCCATGATGTGGACACATACTTAACAACTCTTTAAATTTCTCCCATGACTGATACAAAGTCTCGTTTTCCTTTTGTGCAAAGGTGGAGATTTGTCTTTTCAACACATTAGTCTTGTGCTGAGGGAAGTATTTGTTAAAGAAGGTCCTAGTCATCTCAGTCCACGATCTAATAGATCATGGTCTCAGTGAGTATAGCCAACTCTTAGCTCTATCCTTCAAAGCGAAAGGAAAGAACTTAAGCCGCACAATGTCAGCAGTTGCACCTTGACTATGGAAAGTTGCAACTACTTCCTCAAACTCTCTGATGTGCACATATGGGTTCTCATTTTCCATGCCATAAAATGTAGGGAGTAACTGTATCATCCCTGTTTTAAGGTCTAATTGGGGAATGTTAGCTGGAAACATGATGCAAGATGGTGTGGTTGTACGTGTAGGGTGGAGGTAATCATGAAGGGTCCTAGCAAGTTTATCTTCGTGTTCACTCATTTCCTCAAGACTAGATGGATTATCAAATAAAGGGTTTAAAAAGTTCAATCTTGACTCTAGCACAGGCCTACAAGGAAATCTACCCAAATGGCCTCTATATCTGGGCATGCAAGTTCACAAAAATCCTAAAAAGAAAGAATAAAATAAAATAAATTAATGCAGCAAGCTAAAAGAAGGAACAAAGTTACCGCCTTTACAGCTGCTGAAAAGAAAAACTATTTATAGTTCTTCTACCATCATGTCAAAAGTTGACAATCTTCTTTGTACTTTAGCGTATTTCCCTAGCAACGGCGCCAAAATTTGATTACGCCCAAAGTATAACGCGGTTATTTGTAGTACAGCTTTGGGGTGTCGATTCCACAGGGAAACAAGTTAATAACGAAAGAAGGTATAAACTTGAACACAAGCGATAAAAGATTGATTGAAAGAAGTTGAATTGTTGATTTTATGAAAATTGTGTAAATGATTGAATAATATAATAAAGAATCGACAAGGTTCCAGAAATCCTCCATAGGTTCGTTGCTCTAATCCTAACTTGATTCAGTTGGTTTTATCTCGATTGCAAGTTTCACATCCTAAACAGGCAATCAAAAAATATTCAATTAAAGCGCATTTATAAATCCTAATGTAATTGTTATGAAATCTTCTTTTACTTTCAAGCACACATGACCTAACTTATAAATTATCAGGAGACGACGATATATCTAAACGACAATACCGCAGCAATGGACAAATCTATAAAAGAGATCTACCGGACTCAACCACACCCAAACAGGTACACATAAGAAAAGCATGACTGGACTTATATGGAAAAGAAGCATGCAATCACTAGAGTAATAATAAATCTACTAATTAAATTAAGAATAAAACATAACAATGTTTAATGAAAATAATATCCAACTACAACCGAATCAAATAAAAAAAAATAAGAACAACTACATCTAGGGATTCATCCTTTCGCCTTACTTGGAGATTAGCGGGCCATGGGGCTCATGCTTCCTTGAGTTTCCTTCGGCCTCTCAACAATCATCCTCAGCTTGCCCTCCAAATTTATACTTCGGGTTCCTCCTAAAGGCCCTCTGGATTCATCCCCAATTGATGCCTCAAAGCTGAAGTGGAGTAGGCCTTTTATAGGGAAATACCATGAGTGCAATGTGTTTCCAATCCGATGTGGGATGTGGGATATATAAATGTGTTTTCCAACCGATGTGGGATGTGGGATTTAAGCCCAAAATCCCGCTAAAATCTCGTACAGCCCGCACAGCCTGACCTTTGTCTACTAAAACTGCCATAACTTTCTCTAGAAAAATCATTTTTACAAGCCGTAAAATTCTCCAGAAAACAGACTTCTGGATCTTTCTAAGCATATATGGCTCATCTCCTGGTTCTTCTTGCATCAATACAGTTTAATTTTCAAAGATGATTGATCTGTACGGGCAATTCTGGCAATTTAGTAAATCTCCTTTCTTGGTTTTTCTTCATCTTGGCTCTTCCGCGACCATTATCTCACTCAAGTATTCATTGAAGCTTCGTGTTTAAAATGATGATAGCTTTTCTATCTCTTTTTTAAGCTCAAAGTACCTGAAAATGCACTGAAATAAGTCAACGATTCAAGAAAAACACTTTAGAGTTATTAAGGTATAAAAGTGTAATACCAACCTCGATCAACCCTAAAATGCTAACAATTAAGTTTTGTTTAGATACATTTTATGACTCTCATCACAATCAAAATTTGATTACACCCAAAACATAATGTGGTAGTTGTAGTACAGTTTTGGGGTGTCGATTCCACAGGGAAACAAGTTAATTACAAAAGAAGGTATAAATCTCAACAAAAACGATAAAAGTTAAAGTGATAAAATCTGATTTGTTGATTGTATGGAAATTGTGTAAATAATTGATGGATAGTATAATAAAGAAACAACAAGGTTTTGGAAATCTTCCCTAGGTTCGTTGCCCTAATCCTAACTTGATTCAGTTTTTTTTATCTTGATTGCAAGTTTCACATCCCAAACAGGCAATCGGCAAATATTCAATTAAAGTGCATGTATAAACCCTAATGTAATTAATATGAATTATTCTTTACTTTCAAGCACACATGACCTAACTTATAAATTATTAAAAGATGACGATATATCTAAATGAAAATAAAGCAGCAATGGACAAATCTATAAAAGAGATCTACCGGACTCAATCACACCCAAACAAATACACATAAGAAGAGCATGACTAGACTTATATGAAAAAGAAGCATGCAATCACCGAACTAATAAAAATATACTAATTAAATTAAAGAATAAAACATAACAATGTTTAATGAAAATAATATTCAACAACAACTGAATCAAATAAAGAAAAATAAGAGCAACTACACCTAGGGATTCATCCCTTCGCCTTGCTTAGAGACTAGCCGGCCATGGAGCTCATGCTTCCTTGAGTTGCCTCCGGCCTCTCAACGATCATCTCCTCCTTGGTAGCGAAAGCTTCGATGATTCCTCAACTTGCCCTCCAAAATTATTGATGCCGAGGACTAACGATTATTCTGCAGGCCAGTCGAACAGATAGTTCACAGGGAGTAACACAAGAAAAACCCTAAAACAATACAGAGAAACTACTCTGATGCTTTATTTTAATTTATTCCAAAAATACAATAATAATATTACCAAAACCCTAAGACCTTATTTAATAAGGTCGAAGCTAAAATAGGAAAATTAAATTAAGGCCGAATTTAAATTAAATAAAATAAAAGGTTTCCTAAAAACTAAAAACTGCCAATTTGAAGGTCTAAACTTCGTTTTTTGGCTTAAAAAACGATAAGGCTTAGTCTATTATTCTAAGTTTTTCTCAAAAGCTCGTTTTCCAATATGACTAGGGTCTTTGGGGCCCAATCCGAGCCCGTGGCCCGCTAAACGATGTAAACCGATTTAGGTAGCCCACTTGCCATCTGACAACTCAGCATCATCTGACTCGGATCCTCCTGCATCAGTCGCCCAAGGTTGGAAATAACTCGTCCGCGAGTTCACAATAGCCACATCGGAATCCCCAAACAAGGGACTCAAGTGTTTCATATTAAAGACCTCAGGCGGCAACCAGGAGGAAGATCCTCTGGTATCAGGTCAGAAAACTTTGCTAACAGCGGCAAATCCACTCTGAAACCAAGATCTCCATAACGATCCTCCCAACCACGGTGTTCCCCGAATCGAGCAGGATTGTAATACAGGTTTTCGAAACTGGAATCGGAATCATGATTTTTCATCTCACGATCACCGAAATTCTGCGCCGTTAGAAACTGGGTTAACTTTGCAACCTGCCTCTGTAAATCCTCAATCACCACATCTTGAACATTACGATCACGGCGTGGGGCTTCCTTGTTCGGAACCTGCCCGCGACGACCACGACCACGATCACCAGCCATGGAAACTGATGAAATCTCACCCCAGGAAGATGCTGAAGCTCTGATACCAACTAACGCCGGACAGAATAACGATTATTCTGCAGACTAGTCGAACAGATAGTTCACAGGGAGTAACACAAGAAAAACTCTAAAACAATACAGAGAAACTACTCTGATGCTTTATTTTAATTTATTCCAAAAATATAATAATAATATTACAAAACCCTAAGACCTTATTTATAAGGTCGAAACAAAATAGAAAAATTAAATTAAGGCCGAATTTAAATTAAATAAAATAAAAAGTTTCCTAAAAACTAAAAACTGCCAATTTGAAGGTCTAAACTTCGTTTTTTGGCTTAAAAACGATAAGGCTTAGTATATAATATTAAGTTTTTCCCGAAAGCTCGTTTCCAATATTACTAGGGTCTTCAGGGCCCAATCCGAGCCCGTGGCCCGTTAAACGATGTAAACTGATTTAGGTAGCCCACTTGCCATCTGACAACTCAGCATCATCTAACTCGGATCCTCCTGCATCAGTCGCCCCCAGGTTGGAAAGAACTCGTCCTCGAGTTCACAATAGCCACATCGGAATCCCCAAAACAAGGACTCAAGTGTTTCACATTAAAGACCTCAAGCGGCAACCCAGGAGGGAAGATCCTCTGGTATCAGGTAAGAAAACTTTGCTAACAGCGGCAAATCCACTCTGAAACCAAGATCTCCATAACGATCCTACCGACCACGGTGTTCCCCGAATCGAGCAGGATTGTAATACGGGTTTTCAAAAATGGAATCGAAATCATGATCTTTCATCTCACGATCACCGAAATTCTGCACTGTTAGACGCTGGGTTAACACTGCAATCTGCCTCTGTAAATCCTCAATCATCACATCCTGAACGTTACGATCACGGCGTGGGGCTTCCTCGTTCGGAACCTGCCCGTGACAACCACGACCATGATCACCAGCCAAGGAAACTGATGAAATCTCACCCCATAAAAGATGCTGAAGCTCTGATACAAACTGGCACCAGGCAGAATAGCGAGTATTCTGCAGGCTAGTCGAACAGATAGTTCACAGGGAGTAACACAAGAAAAACCTTAAAACAAAATAGAGAAACTTCTCTGATGCTTTATTTTAATTTATTCCAAAAATATTATAATAATATTACGAAACCCTAAGACCTTATTTATAAGGTCGAAGCAAAAATAGAAAAAATTAAATTAAGGCTGAAAATAAAATAACTAAAATAAAAAGTTTCCTAAAAACTGCCAATTTGAAGGTCTAAACTTCGTTTTTTGGCTTAAAAAACGATAAGGCTTAGTAAAGAATACTAAGTTTTTCCCGAAAGCTCGTTTCCAATATGACTAGGTCTTCTTGGCCCAATCCGAGCCCGTGGCCCATTAAACGATGTAAACCGGTTTAGGTAGCCCACTTGCCATCTGACAACTCAGCATCATCTGATTCGGATCCTCCTGCATCAGTCGCCCCAGGTTGGAAAGAACTCGTCCTCGAGTTCACAATAGCCACATCAAAATCCCCAAAACAATGACTCAAGTGCTTCACATTAAAGACCTCAGGCGGCAACCCAGGAGGAAGATCCTTTGGTATCAGGTCAGAAAACTTTGCTAACAGTGGCAAATCCACTCTGAAACCGAGATCTCCATAACGATCCTCCCGACCACGGTGTTCCCCGAATTGAGCAGGATTTTAATACGGATTTTCAAAACTGGAATGGGAATCATGATCTTTCATCTCACGATCACCGAAATTCTGTGCCGTTAGACACTGGGTTAACTTTGCAACCTGCCTCTGTAACCTCTTTAACATTTTGATTGTTAGGATTGGAGGTTTGTGCCATATGTTGTCCCCTTGCATAATTTCTATGAATTGCCTTTCCCTACTTAGAAGTCTATCATAGAAATAGTTAACTACCCGCCAACTCTCATACCCATGGTGTAGACAAGAATTTAAAAGGTCTTTGAAACATTCCCAAACTTGATATAAGGTTTCACTCTACTTTTATGCAAAGTTTGAGATTTGTCTCTTGAGGTTATTGGTTTTATAGGTTAGGAAATGTTTTTGGAAGAAGGCTTGGGTCATCTCATCCCAACTACCTATAGATCTAGGCCTTAACGAGTAAAGCCAAACCTTGGCCTTTTCCTTAAGTGAAAAAGGGAAAAACCTAAGTTTGACGGTGTATACCATATCAGCCCTACTTTGAAAGGTTGCTACTACTTCCTCAAATTACCTAATATAGACATAGGAGCTTTCATTCTCAAACCCATGGAAGGTTGGTAGCAATTGGATCATGCCCAGCTTAAACTCAGGTTGTTGAACATTAGGGGGGAACATGATACAAGATGGTGTGGCCGTTCGGCTAGGGTGCAAGTAGTCCTTAAGTGTCCTAGCAACATTCTCATTGTGATTGTCGGCCATGTTAACAGAATTCTCTGAATTCTCATTTGGGTGTGCACTATGATTTGATCTAGGCGAGCCTTCACTATCAGACATGGAAAGGGAGGGTAACTCAATTTCGGGTCTTTTAATGAATCCACCTCGCGCATCTCTCAATCTACGCATACACCAAGGAATTAGAGGGAAACGAATAATACAAAAAAAAATTAGAAAATCAAAACAAAGAGCAAAGAATAATATTACTATCTTGTCTCAAAGTTGACAATCTTCCTTGTACTTAAGCATATTTCCCCGACAATAGCACCACAATTTGATTATGCTCAAACTAACACGCGATTATTGTGCATAGCTGAGGTGTCGATCCCATGAGGAAAGCGAACTACAAGAGAAGGCTTAAACCTTAACACTAAATGATAAAATTCAAATAAAAAAATATGAGTTTTACGAATGAAATTATATGAGAGTTGTGAAAATACGACGAAGAATTCAATAAAGAAATAACAAGGTTCCAGGGTTCTTAAGTTCGTTGCCTTATTCTTATCTTGACTCAATTGTTTTTATCTCAATTGCTAGTTTCACATCCCAAACAAGCAATTGGTAAATATACAATCAAAGCACATAAAAATTCTAATGTAATTACTACAAATTACTCTTTAATTCCAATTCAAACACACATTACCTATCTTATAAGTTATCAAGAAGCGACAATATATTTCAATAACAATACCGCAGTAATAGACAAACCTATAAGATAAATCTACCGAAGTCAATCACATCTAACACTTGACATAAGAAGAGCTTGACTAGACTTATAAGGTGGAGAAAGATGCAATCACCAGATTAAAAGTAAATCCTCTCCTTCTTACTTAATCAAAGAGTAAATCATAAACAATGTTTAATAATCAATCCATACAACTGAATCAAGGATAGAAATAAGAACAACTACACCTAGGAATTCATCCCTTTGCCTTTCTTGGAGTTTAGTTGGACATTAGGCTCATGCTTGATCACCTTAATGAAGAAGAATATGGTAGCTCTCCTAATTCCAGCATCCTTTTGAGCAAATCCTAACTGTTCTATTAATAACCTAGAAGGTTCAAGGGTATTTTTGTGTCAAGAAATGTCATTAAAGCCCTAATAAGGTCGTGAAACAGAAACAAGACAATTGCGCCCGCGCCACGGCACAGCTGTAAAAACGCCCCTGCACCGTGGTGCAAACCTTTCCTCACTGTGGCACAACCATTGATCCTGGCTTTTCAAAGGTTCTGGGGGGCCAAGGCGCAAACTTGCCTCGCCGCGGCATGGAACCCTAAAAATGGGTTTCTTTTCATTTTGTCCTTCCGAAACCATTCCTTCACTCTGATATGTATAGAATCGTCATGCTTTAAGAAACATTAGCTTTTCCATCTCTTTTAAACCTAAAATACCTGAAAATGCATCGAAATAAATCAATATACCAAGAATGACACTTTAGAATTATGAAGGCATAAATGTGTAATTCAGCCCTAAATCAACCCTAAGTGCTAACAAATAAATACTATTAAGATGCATTTTATGACTTTCATCAACAGCCCATTCTATCATTGATTACGCTCAAACTATCACACGGTTATTGTGTATAGATGAGGTGTCGATCCCACGAGGGGAACGCGAACTACAAAAGAAAATGTAAACTTTGACACGAACGTTAAAAGTCAAATGACAGGATATAAGTTTTGATAATGGAATAACGTGAGAGAATTGTGTAAATATAACGAAGAATATAAATGAGAAATAACAAGGTTCCGGGAATCCTCCCTAGGTTCATTTCCTTGATCCAATCTTGATTCAATTGATTTAATCTCGATTGCTAGTTTCACATCCCAAACAAGCAATCGAAAAATATTCAATCACAGCACATTAACACTCTAATGTAATTGCTACAAATCACTCATTGATTTTGATTCAAGCACAAATGACCTATCTTAAAGATTATCAAGAAACGACAATATATCTCAATGACAATATCGCAGTAATGGACGAATTTATAAGATAAATCTACCAGAATCAAACACATCCAAACAACTTGACATAAAAAGAGCTTGACTAAACTTATATGGAGGAGAAGCATGCAATCACCAGATTAAGAGAAATTCTAAGATAAGAAGAATATAAATTGCAGCTGTCACATGAACCTAAATTCTTCTTGTTTAATCAAAGAGTAAATCTTAAACAATATTCAACAATAAATCCTTACAACTGAATCAAGAATGGAAAATAAGAACAACAACACCTAGGAATTCATCCCTTTGCCTTGCTTGGAGATTAGTTGGCCATGGGGCTCAAGGTTGATGAAGAATGTGGAGCTCTCCTCTTGATTTCCAACCTTAAGAGACTTGGAAGAATGGTTAATTGAATGAAGGCTGCAAACCCTTACGGATCTATATATAGACCATAAGGTTGAGGGGTGTTTTGGGCTCAAAAGTTGTCATTTAGAAGCCCTAATTAGGTCAAGAGACTATGTGCGCGCCTAGGCGCAGCCTTACTCCCGCCTAGGCGCTGCCTTTTTCGAGATTGGTGGTGTGCTGGATGGTGCGGCGCCCTCTTCTCCATGCCGTGGTGCTAGGCTTGAGCAAAATGGTGGTGTTTTGGACGGTGCGACGCCCTCTTCTCCACACCGCGGTGCTAGGTTGGTGCTGTTCTGGAGGCCTGACCTTTGTCTACTAAAATTGCCATAAATTTCTCTAGAAAAATCATTTTTTATGAGCCGTAAAATTCTCCAGAAAATAGACTTCCGGATCTTTCTAAGGATAAATGGCTTATCTCTTGGTTCTTCTTGCATCAATACAGTTTAATTTGCAAAAATGATTGATCTGTACTGGCAATTCTGGCAATTTAGTGAAACTCCTTTCCAGGTGCTTGTGAACCTTCACTCCGGTGTTCATCGAGTCATTGTGCTTCAAGCAATGATAGATTTTCCATCTTTTTTGAGCTCAAAGTACCTGAAAATGAATCGAAATAGATCAATGATCCAAGAATGACACTTTAGAGTTGTTAAGGTATAAATGAGTAATTCAACCCTAAATCAACCCTAAAATGCTAACAAGTAAGTACTGTAAAGATGTATTTTATGACTCTCATCATAACCCCCAACTAGCTTATTGCTAGTCCCTAGCAATTTAAGTAAAACACATGGCTTTGAATTCTTTATTGGAAATCAAAACAGAATACAGTAATGTTAGCGTTAAACCAAGAGTGATTCAAAAATTTTGTCTCAAAAATCATGCATAACACACAACAAATAGAATCATTAAATATCACTCAAGTCCAAGAATAATCCAAATGTCAACCTTAAAATTGTTATCGACTCTTATCATTCGTCTTACCACAGTCCATTAATCCGAACATCCGGATGATTTTATGCACAATGTCCATGGATACAAGTCTTGGCCTCTAAAAACATATGAAATTTCATGACATCAATCACAAATCAAGCTCTATAGGCTCACATTTCAAATCACTCTCCACTATGTAGAAAAAATCACACTACATTGGATCAATAGGTCTTTAATAAGCTTGTAACGTTAGGCTAGGGTAAAGGTCAAGAAAGAACAGGAAAGTTTAAACAAATAAAAGAACTAAGTCTCTTAATTTAAACACAACCACTTTAAGCACTAGATAACCTTACTTCAACACCCAACTCTTTCAACCATTTTTTCGAGAATTTCTCTCCATAAATCGCCACTTTTTTTTTCTTCTTTCTCTGCCATAATTCACTTCTTTTTTATTTTGGCACATAACCATTCACCTTCTTTTTTTTTCTTTTTTTACTCTTTTCCACAACCCCCAACTTATCTTTTTACTTGGGTTATGGTAGTAATATTTTCTCATATTTCCATCCGTACTCTTCTTAAGTGTTTCTCAACAAATGTGTATAACTAAGTTCTTTTAAAAGAAAGGTGAGGATAAAATATTTTTAAGCTCATAAAGGTGAGTAAATGGGCTATCGAAAGAAACAAAACTCAAATTCTTTTTCAAGAAAAGGCTCAAATAGGTGAACTAGTGATAATATAGCAAGGGTAAGTTTGAAAGGCTCAACGGTTCAAAAATGGCTTATATTATATCCTAAGTAATGTGCATTCTATGATTTTCACCTCAAGTGATTATCAAATAAGTTCTAGAGCTTGTTGAGAACGCAAAAGTATTCACAAAACAATCGCACATAAAACTTCTCTAAATGCTTTTGACTAATCATGCAATCTTACCACAAACCAGAGTCTCAAACCAAAGAAAGATTGACACTTAATTTATTCTCAAAGCAAAGCAAGATTTAACTTCTTCTAAACGCATATGCTATCTCAATTAGGCTCATATCATCGACATGTGAATTAACTTCAAAGCTAACACAAAGCATGCTAAAAACAAACAAAACTAAACATATAATTTTTTTAAAACATATTATCATAACAAACAGGTGTATTAAAACAAAACAAACAAATTAAAACGAAAAAGGGAAGTTGACACCCAACAATTCAATGGTATGCAATAAGAAATGTGTTTCCTCCACCCCAACTTAAGATAGGCATTGTCCTTAATGTAAAAGAAAAAGTTAAGGAAACTCTCTTTTTAACCAAAGGTGCATGGAGCTGAAAGTTGTGCACGACCAATTGAACTACTGCGCATATTTGTCCCTGAAAAAGAAATGCGAAGGTAATACTCGAAAACAACAAAATACTAATAATAAACAAGAAAACGAATTATGAAAAACAATAAAAATAAAAGGATATACTATGGGGTGCCTCCCATGAGTATTAAGTTTTACGTCTTCAGCCAGACGCTGCACCACTCTCACTGCTGGCCTCATTGTGGGGCTGAATATGAGGTTCCATACTTAATGGCTTCAGTGCTAGTATTTTGGCAAGAAATACTTAAAGTCCACCACATGTGGCTCAAGTGTTCTTGATGTTGCCCATTTACTATCAGCAGTAGGGTATTTGATTCCCGCACCCAAGTGACTTCTCTCAAGCAACTCCTCAAAGCATAGTTGCCAAGATTTCGTAATAAATCCCTGTGACTTATCACAAATATCAATAACATTAACGGCATGGGGATAAATTAAAGAATCATTGAACTCAAAATTATTATGAGGGAATTTCAAAGAGTTAGAATTATCTTTAATGTGCTCATCCTCCGAATTAAGCTTATCAATCATATAAGTGTCGAAACACTTATCCTCTTCATGTGGCTGTCTTGAGATTCGAAAAACATTTACCTCTAAAGTCCTATTTCCAAATGATAATGTCATCAGGCTATTCCTACAATTAATGAGGGCATTTGTGGTGGCAAGGAATGGTCTTCCAAGTATCAAAGGAAGTTTGGACTCCGTATTCACCATAGAAACAGTATCTAAAACCAAAAAGTCAACAGGATAATAGAAATTATCAATTTGCAACAAAACATCTTTTATAATACCTCTTGGTTTTCTTATTGATCTATTCGTTAATTGATGTACCACAGAGGTTGGTTTAATCTCACTTAAACCGAGTTGCAAGTACATGGAGTATGGCATCAGGTTCACACTAGCTCCCAAATCTAGCAATGCTTGGCCACAAGATTTGTTTCCAATTTGGCAAGCCAGCGTTGAACAGCCCGAATCTTTATATTTGGGCGATGTCGTGCTATCAATTACCACACTTGCTTGCTCCGTTAAGAATGCAGCCTTCTTAACATTGTGCCTCCTCTTGAGTGTGCATAGATCCTTGATGACTTTAGCATAGTTGGGAATCTATTTTATAACATGAAGAAGAGGGAGGTTAATCTTAATATGCTGAAGTTGTTCAAGAATCTCACCTTTTAGTGTTGAATTTCTCTCCTTAGGTTTAAGGAGAGCTTAAGGGAAAGGCACCGGTGGAGAATAATCATCATGGGCATCTTGTTCCTTAGGAGCTTTGTCCTTGTTGCTCACGGAATTAGGAATCAAGTGTGATGGTAGAGTGGGTCCATCAATTTTCTTACCACTGCGGGTGATTATGGCATTAACCTCTTTAATATTGTGATTTTTTGGATCGGAGGTTTGTGTCATATGTTGTCCCCTTGGATTTTGTTGCGGCTACGAAGGAAACCGACCTTGCTCTTGAGCCGTCAAGAAACTAGTCAACTTGGTGAGTTGGATTTTTATTTCCTTTTGTTCCTCTTTGATCCTTTTTTGCTCCTCTAGCAATCGTTGATTTATCTTGCCTTGTTCTTCCGCACTTTTGGCATGTACCTGCAGAAATGACTTAAACGTATCTTCTAAAGGTAAAGATTGTTGTGGTGCATTAGATGAGGTTACTTCCGGTTGCCATTAGGTACTAGAGTGGGGATGAGGTTGTATATCGGATCTCCAACTAAAATTAGGGTGATTCTTCCAATCCAACCGGGATTGTAGGTGTTAGAGTAGGGTGAGTCTGGTTTCCTAAAGGGTATACCTAAAGCATTACTCTCCTTTTCTCTAAAAATAAGCTAGAGGTAAATGATCCACCCTATTACACATAAAGCAAGTTTCATGGAACTCTACCCTAGCAACCGATTCAGGGGCTCTAGCATCCCTGGTTTTTAAGGCTTCAATTTCCTTAGTTAGGGCCTCTAAACGGGCTTTAAGGCTATCATCTTCCTTAAGTTGATAAATTCCAGCAGGTTGATTTCTCCTAGTACTTTCTATGGCACTCGGTCCTGTCCAAATGTGGACTTTTTCTGATAGATCATCTAGAAAATCTATGGCTTGATCGGGATCTTTTTGAAGAAAATCCCCATTACACATCATTTCTATGAATTGCCTCTCCCTACTTAGGAGTCCATCATAGAAATAGTTAACTACCTGCCAAGTCTCATACCCATGGTGTGGACAAGAATTCAAAAGGTCCTTGAAATGTTCCTAAACTTGATATAAGGTTTCACTCTCCTTTTGTGCAAAGTTTGAGATTTGTCTTTTAAGGTTATTGGTCTTATGGGTTGGGAAATGCTTTTGGAAAAAGGCTTGAGTCATCTCATCCCAACTACCTATAGACCTAGGCCTTAATGAGTAAAGCTAAACCTTGGCCTTTTCCTTAAGTGAAAAAGGGAAAAACCGAAGTTTGACGGTGTCCACCATATCAGCCCTATTTTGAAAGGTTATAACTACTTCCTCAAATTCCCTAATATGAACATAGGGGTTTTCTTTCTCAAATCTATGGAAGGTTGGTAGCAATTGTATCATGCCCGGCTTAAACTTAGGTTGTTGAACATTAGGGGGAACATGATACAAGATGGTGTGGTCGTTCGACTAGGGTGCAAGTAGTCTTTAAGTGTCCTAGCAACATTTTCATTATGATTATCGGCCATATTAACAAAATCCTTTAAATTCTCTGATGGGAGTGCACTATGGTTTGATCTAGGTGAGGTTTCACTAACAAACGTGGAAGGAGAGGGTAACTCTAATTCGGGTCCTCTGATGAATCTACCTCGTGAATCTCTTGGTCTAAGCATACACTAATTGAGTTAGAGGGGAAATAAAATAAATAAAACAAAATAATAAAAGAAAATTAGATAATCAAAACAAAGGGAAAAGAACAATATTACTATCTTTTTCTCAAAGTTGACAATCTTCCTTAAGTTAAGAGCATCTCCCCGGCAACGGCGCCAAAATTTGATTACGCTCAAACTATCACACGGTTATTGTGTATAGATGAGGTATCGATCCCACGAGGAAATGCATACTACAAGAGAAATTGTAACCTTGACACGAACGATAACGATTAAATGAAAGAATATGAGTTTTGATAATGGAATAACGTGAGAGAATTATGTAAATAAAACGAAGAGTATAAATGAGAAATAACAAGGTTCCGGGAATCCTCCCTAGGTTCGTTGCCTTGTTCCAATCTTGATTCAAATGATTTTATCTCGATTACTAGTTTCACATCCTAAACAAGCAATCAAAAAATATTCAATCACAGCACATTAACACTCTAATATAATTACTACAAATCACTCATTGATTTCAATTCAAGCACACATGACCTATCTTAAAGATTATCAAGAAACGACAATACATCTCAATGACAATATCGTAGTAATTGACAAATTTATAAGATAAATCTACCAGAATCAATCACATTAAAAAACTTAACATAAGAAGAGCTTGACTAAACTTATATGGAGGAGAAGCATGCAATCACCGGATTAAGATCAATTCTAAGATAAGAAGAACATAAATTGCAGCTGTCACATGAACCTAAATTCTTCTTGTTTAATCAAAGAGTAAATCATAAACAATATTCAACAATAAATCCTTACAACTAAATCAAGAATGGAAAATAAGAACAACAACACCTAGGAATTTATCCCTTTGCCTTGCTTGGAGATTAGTTGGCCATAGGGCTCACGGTTGATGAAGAATGTGGAGCTCTCCTCGTGATTTCCAGCCTTAAGAGACTTGAAAGAATGGTTAATTGAATGAAGGCTACAAACCCTTAAGGATCTATATATATATAGACCATAAGGTTAAGGGGTGTTTTGGGCTCAAAAAATGTCATTTAGAAGCCCTAATTAGGTCAAGAGACCGTGTACGCGCCTAGGCGTAGCCTTACCTGCGCTTAGGTGCTGCCTTTATCTGAGATTGGTGGTGTGCTGGATGGTGCGGCACCCTCTTCTCCATGCCATGAAGCTAGGCTTGAGCAGAATGGTGGTGTTCTGGACGGTGCGACACCCTCTTCTCCACGCTGCGGTGCAAGGCTGGTGCTGTTCCGGAGGCCTGACCTTTGTCTACTAAAATTGCCATAACTTTCTCTAGAAAAATCATTTTTATGAGAAATAAAATTCTCCAGAAAATAGACTTCCGGATCTTTCTAAGCTTATATGGCTCATATCCTGGTTCTTCTTGCATCAATACAGTTTAATTTACAAAAATGATTGATCTGTACGGGCAATTCTGGCAATTTAATGAAACTCCTTTCTAAGTGCTTGTGAACCTTCACTCCGGTGTTCATTGAGTCATTATGCTTCAAGTAATGGTAGCTTTTCCATCTCTTTTGAACTTAAAGTACCTAAAAATGCATTGAAATAGATCAATGATCCAAGAATGACACTTTAGAGTTGTTAAGGTATAAATGAGTAATTCAAACCTAGATCAACCCTAAAATGCTAACAAGTACTGTTAAGATGCATTTTATGACTCTCATCAATACTGCAGCTACAACATTGTACTGTTTGGGTGTAATTCAATATCTCAGGGCTATTTTGTTGGAGTTTGATTGAAAATAGGTCTGATGAGAGGAATAGCTCGGGGCTATCTCCTCAGAGTTTAATAAGAAGTAAGTCCGAGGAGAGGATTAGCTCAGGGCTATCTCCTTGGAGTTTGATAAAAAATAAGTCCGATGAGAAGAATAACTTGGTGTTATCTCCTCAGATTTTGATGAAAAATAGGTCCGAAGAGCAGAATAACTCAGGGCTATCTCTTCAGTGTTTGATGGAAATTAGGTCCAAGAAAAAGAATAGCTCTTGCCTATCTACTCCGAGTTTAATGAAAAATAGGTCGAAGGAGAGGAATAGGGCATAGCTATCTCCTCAAAGTTTGATGGAAAACAAGTTTGAAGAAAGGAATAGCTCGGGGATATCTCCTCAGAGTTTCATGGAAAACAGGTTCGAGGAGAGGAATAGCTTGGGGCTATCTCCTCGGAGTGTATCCCTGTGCCAAAAATTTTTGCTTTGTCTTCTTGGCTGAGGTTAGGTACTTCAGAGTTTTTGACTCAAGGTAGGATTAATCATGGGTGCTTAGGTCTAGTGTGGGATTAACCTAACTATGGGTGTTTATCCCAATTGAAGGTGTTTGGCCCACCTGAGGGAGTTTAGGCTTCTGAAATTTGGGGCTGGCTAGCTAATGTGTGCCCATATTTATTCAATGGGTTTCTTGAACCTTTCGGGGGTGTGTCGAACTATTGCACTTCTTTAACAATCAAAACATCATGATCTAGGTCATCCATTACGTCACAATCTAGGTCATCCTTTTTTGTTTATAAGGGAGCGGGGTTTTCAAGTAGGCCTCACTTCTCATTTGCAAACTTTCTTTCATGAGAGAGACTATGAGAGCCCTCAGAGTTACCAAGTCCCTTAGAGTTTTTTAGCCTTTCGGTATCTTCTTTCAAATCCTTCAGAGTTTTCTCAGCCTTCGGTCTTTTTCAAATTTCGGTGAGTTCCTCTATTCCCTTCCTTAGTTATGGCTTCTCATTTTGTTAGCATAAATAGTATTGAGTCTATTTCTTCTTTAGAGATAGAAGTGAATAGCTCATTAGTATAATTAAATGTAGAAAGGATTAAGGAAGTAGATAATTTGCACTTTGAATGATGTACAAGATGATTTAGCTCAGAATACTAGGGACATTAAATACAATGTCAAGGATAAGTCCAATGAGTTGGGAGAAGATCAGTTGGAGAAAATTAGGGAGAAATACATAATACTAGCCAAGTACTCTCTCAAAGTGGCTGAGGTTGGGAAGAGAGCATGTAATAGTCCCCACGAATATCCTCCTTACCAGTTGTGTGTGTAAACCCATTCTATGAAGGAGGGCCTTAGGTTCCCCTTGCAACCTTCCATTTGTTTAGTCTTGAACTATTATCATATAGCTCTACCACATCTTATACCTAATTCTATTCGTCTGTTGGTAAGGTTTATCTATGACTGTCAAAATGTCAAAGGGTAACTTTCCTTAGACTTTTTCAAAAATATTTTCTTAGTGAAGCGCCATATAGAAGATGGCTAGGTAATTTTGAGACAAATGGCTAAGAATTCAGTGGTGAAGGGGAAGCCCACTTCCATAAAGAAGTGGAAAACAAATCCTTTTTCATCCAAAGCGAGAATGACTTCAAAATTCCGAGGAAGTGGGACTTGAATTTTTTAAAGAAAAGTAGACACCCGATGTTTAGCGACATATAAGAGAAAACAATGAATGATATGGTTGCTGAGGCTATTGAAGCTTCAGTGCTGGAGGATAACAGTGCTTGATTACACCCAAAGTGTAACGCGATAGTTGTAGCACAGCTTTGGGGTGTCGATTCCACAAGAAAACAAGTTAACTACAGAGAAGATGTAAACCTAAACACGAACGATAAGATCAAGTGAGAGAATCTGAATTTTGATAGTAAAGTAATATAAGAAAATTGTGTAAATGGATTAAAAATATGATGGAGAAGACAAGGTTTCGGGAATCCTCCCTAGGTTTGTTACCTTATTCCAATCTCAATTCAGTTGTCTTTATCTCGATTGCAAGTTTCACATCCCAAACAAACAATCGGCAAATATTCAATCACCACACATATATAAACCCTGATGTAATTGCTTATGAAGTACTCTTTACTTTTGATTCAAGCATACACGACCTATCCTATAGGTTTATCAAGAAATGACAATATATCTTTATGATAATATCGCAATAATGGAAAAAAGATAAATCTACCGGACTTAATCATATCCATACAACTTGCCATAAGAAGAGCTTGACTAAACTTATATGGAGAGGAAGCATGCAATCACCGGGTTAAGAGAATCTAAAATATGAAGAACATACAGTGCAGCTATCACATGAACCTTAATTATTCTTATTTAAGAAAAGAATAAATCATAAACAATGTTTAGCAATAAATCCAAATTATAACTGAATTAAGAAAGGAAAATAAGAACAACTACACCTAGAGATTCATCCCTTCGCCTTGCTTGGAGATTAGTTGGCCATGGGGGAGAGTGTGGCAGCCTCCCTTGAGTTTTCCAGCCTCTGAATCCTTTCAAGATTGTGTAAAGAATGAATCTTCTTAAACCCTAAGTGGTCTATTTATAATCAAAAAGTCCAAGGGTGTTATAGGGTTTAAAAAAGTCATTAAAATCCTAATTAGGTCAAAACTCGGAGAAGGAATTTCGTGTGCGCGCGGCACTCCTCTATGGGCGTTGCGGCACTACCTTCAGCTTGGTTGGGTGGCTCCTGGGTGCTATGGCATGGGCTGAGGGATGCCATAGCACAGGCTGGTGCAGCAAGAGTGGAGGCTCCTGGGTGCTGCGGCACAGACTGAGGGATGCCGCAGCACAGGCTAGTGCTGTTCTGGAGGCCTGACCTTTGTCTACTAAAACTGCCATAACTTTCTCAAGAAGAATCATTTTTATGAGCTGTAAAATTCTCTAGAAAATAGACTTCTGGATCTTTCTAAGCATATATGGCTCATCTCTTGGTTCTTCCTGCATCAATACAGTTTAATTTGCAAAAATGATTGATCTGTACGGGCAATTCTGGCAATTTAGTGAAACTCCTTTCCAAGTGCTTGTGAACCTTCACTCCGGTGTTCATCGAGTCATTGTGCTTCAAGCAATGATAGCTTTTCCATCTCTTTTGAACTTAAAGTACCTGTAAATGCACCAAAATAAGTCAATGATCAAGAATATCACTTTAGAGTTATTAACGTATAAAAGTGCAATTAACACCGAGATCAACCCTAAAATGCTAACAATTAAGCACTGTTGAGATGCATTTTATGGCTCTCATCAGTACTCTAGCTAGTCTTGGCCCTTGTCATCATAAGGGTATAATTTGTAGTTTCCTATTTTTCTTTATAGCACTTTCGAGTAACTGATGTCTGAAAATTCTTTACATGCTTATATAGCTATACCTCCCAGTCTGTCTCAAGTGCTTAAGGAAGCCAAGCAAGTAAACAAGAAGAAGAAGATAGGCAGTGAAGAGAGGAATTATAGTCCATTCGTTGAGAACCAGTGCTCGAGAGTCTACTAGGGCTAGCCTCATTCCTCTCAAAGCTTTGCTTACCAAGTCTGAGGACTTCCCTCTAGTTCCTCCAAGCTATGTAGTTTTGGGATTGGTCTCCCCTCTAGTTGGTCCTTCAAGTTCTAAGGTCCTGCGTCTAAACTAGTTTGTCAAGGTAGGGGACTCAGTCATAGGGAGTCTTGGGATTCCTTATGAGCATCTGGTGCAAGTGGAGCTAGTCTTCCAGGATCTAGAGGTCTTAAGGACCACGATTAAGGAGCTAGCCTCCAAGGTGCCTCTTCTTACCTTCTCTTTTTGTTATTCATCTAATTGAGTTTTTTGACTATGTGCTTTTTTTTTATGCTTTTCAGTCTAGTGTTTCTATATGAGTGTTGACATGGTGCTATGTGTAAGAAGTTGGAGGAGCATAAGACCTTGGTGGTCGATTTACAGTCCTCCATCTAGGACAAGAATGTGTAGCTTGCAGCTAAGGATGACCAGATCCTAGTCTTGAAAGCCTAGTTGGAGAGCTCTTAAGAGGCATTCACTACTTTGCTTGCCCAAGTTCATAAGGACAGAATGACATTTTCAAGGAGTATTGGGCATCAGAGGCTATGGTTGTTGAGCTGGGGTTCGCAAGAGCCAGAGTCCATAGAAGTTCAAGCTTTTAGTGGAGTTCGATAGGCTAGTAGCCAAGAAGGAGGGAGATACTACTTCGATTGCTCTGAGGGTAAGAAGGCCAAGGTGGCTCGGGCCTACCTTGGCCTGGATCTTGAGATCGAGCTCACTATTGATGAGGGCACCACCATTGTTAGAGGTGGCCTAGAGGCTGAGGATCGTGAGGAGGTTGAGACTAGGATCAGAGAAGATGAGGAATAGATGTATTCTCATTTCTTTTTGTTTTTAATTATCGTACTTTTGTAATTGGCCAGTAGTGCCCACCTTTTGTGCTTTCTCTTTTTAATATTAATGGAATAAGCTCAGGGCCTTTTTGTGTTTATTTAGTATCTTATCTTGAATTTTTGAACATGAGGGGTGCTTTGTTTCCATACTACGTAGAATGCCCTTAGCTTAGAAAATGCTAGGTATTAAAAACTTTCCTATTGAATGTCATAGGAAAAGCAACTCAGATCCTTTTTCCCAGTCCTTGATTCTTTGGAGAAGACTGAGTGTCTCTAATTTAGTCTGAGCAAAATTCAGAAGGGAGGTATAACTCAGGGTTTTCTCCTTGAAGTTTAGCTATGAAATTTACCCAGGAGAGAGAAATCTTGAGGCTTTCCCCTTTGATTCAGATAGAAATTGTACTAAGGAGAGAGAAAGCTCAAGGCTTTCCCCTCTGCTTTAGATGTAAAATGTACTGAGGAGAAAGAAAACTCAGGGCTTTCTTCACGACCTTACATGTAAAATGTACCGAGGAGAGATAAAGCTTGGGGCTTTGCCCTCGATCTTTCTTAACTTGGTATACTTTGAGTAGAATAAAACTTATAAGTATTTTATTGATAATTTGCCAAAGCTGTATAGTTATGCAAAAAATAGAAAAAACATTCTATTGATAGAATCTACGGAGGTTCTCAATGTTCCAAGTCTAGGGTATTGGACTTCCATTTAGGTCTTCAAGTTCAAAAGTACCCACTCGATAGACTCTTCTGATGCGATAAGGTTCTTCCCAATTTGGGAGGAGTTTTCCTATTTCTCACGGATGTGACTCATCCTTCTTCTTGAGTACCAGATTGTTGAGTCTAAATGTTTTCGCTCTAATTTAGTAGTTGTAATATCATGCTACCTTTTCATGGTAGGTAACAAGCTTGATCTAAGCTTTATCTTTGTCCTCGTCGATTAGGTCAACATTCATCTTGAGGGCTTCTTCATTGTGCACAAGGTCGAAGTGTTGTACTTGTAGTGAAGGCACATTTATCTCAAGGGGAAAGATGCCCTAGGATCCATAGGACAAGGAGAAAGGAGTTTCTCCCGTAGGAGTCTGGTAGGCCCAGAGGACATTTGGTAGCTGCCTTACCCACTGTCTGTCGGCGGCTTCAAACCTCTTCTTAATGCCTTACAAGAGAGTCCTCTTGGTGACTTCAACTTGCCTATTGGCTTGGGGGTAACCTACTAAGGTTAATTGGTGTTTGATCTCAAGGTCTTGACAAGAAGACTTTAATCGAGAGTTGTCGAGTTGCTTCCTGCTTTCAAATAACAGGGGCCCTTTGTATTCCGAATCCGCACACACTGAACTTCCATAAAAACTCTCAAATCTTGTCATCAGTGATTTTAGCAAGCGGTTCAACTTCTATCCACTTAGTGAAGTTGTCAATAGCTATTATCAAGTGTTTCTTTTACCTCGGGACCTTAGGAAAGGGTCTGAGTATGTCCATACCCCATATGGTGAAAGTAAGGGGACTTATGATTGATGTTAACAAATTAGAAGGTCGATGGGATACTGGAGCATATTCTTTACACTTTTTACATATTTTGACCATGTCTATGGCTTCTTATAGCATTTTCAGTTAGTAATATCCATGTCAGAGGATTTTATAGGCTAGGGCTCTGCTTCCTAGGTGATTTCCTCATATGCCTTCATGGATTTCTCAAAGAGCATAGTCTACATCCGTAGGGCTGAGACACTTTAAGTAGGGAGTGGTGAGGCTTTTCTTGTATAGTTGGCCTTCGATGATAATGAACTTTGAAGAGCGGGAGAAAACTTCTTGCTCTATTCTTCTTATCAATGAGTTTTCTATCCTACAAGTACTGGAGGATCAGGTCCATACAGGTCTGTTCTTCAATGACGAGAATGATTGGTTGCTCATCGATGTTATGTGTAACAATTGTTTTCAAAGGACTATCTGAGTAAGATCAAATTGTCTAAAAGAAATGAGTTGGGCTAAGGCTTCCACTTTAGAATTTTGTTCTCCGGGCACTTTAGAAATTTGTAGCCTTCTGAAAGTGGTAGAAAGTTCTCGGGCTTTTTCCAAATATTTGATAATCTTGATTCCTTTTGCTTTATACTCGTTGATCATCAAGTTGACCACCAATTGGGAGTCGCTGTGGACTTCTAAGGCCTAGGAAACTAATGCTTTTGCTAACTTCATTCCTGTGAGCAATGCTTCATACTCTGCCTCATTATGTTAAAGCTTTGAATTCAAATTTGAGGGCGTACTCGACCGTGAAACCCTTAGGACTAGTAACGATGAGGCTAGCCCCACTTTCAATGTTGTTGGAGGATCTGTCAATGAAGAGTGTCCACTCGGGTGTTTCTTTCTTGTCTTCAGGCTCCTACCTCTTGGGGACATTTCAAAGAGTATATTTTCTACAATGAAGTCAACTAGAGCTTGAGCTTTGATGGCTGTCCAAAGCTTGTAGTGGATGTTGAATTCCCCCAATTCTATAGACCATTTTACTAATCTTCCTGAGATATTTGCTTTGTGTAAGACCTACCTCAAGGGCTGGTCAATCATTACTATGATGGTGTAAGACTAAAAGTATGGCTTTAGCTTCCGAGCTAGGATTATGACGGCATATGCCAGCTTCACCGAGTTTCTGCGTCACGGAGAACCCTGCTAAAGTAGTAAATGGGTCATTGGGACTTACCTTCTCAGATTAACACAGAGGCAATGGCAATTGGGCTTGCAATGATATGAAGGAAAAAATCTTCTCCGCCAATGAGCATGGATAGGAAAGGTGGCGAGCTACCTTTAATTTCTTCAAAAGTTACCTGATATTCCTCAGTCCATGAAATGTTTTTAGCTTTCTTCAGTGCCTTGAAGAAGTGTAGGCATTTCTATTGTGCAAAAATCTACCTAAATTAATAAGCAAATAATTGAACGTTTTACTTGCAAGTGCACAAGGTCAACATAGTATTATAGTGTGCAAGTGCGAGATCATTCCCACAAAGATTGGTAAATTTTGATTTAAAATTAATTTCACAATATAAAATGAGAGAAAGAAAAAGTGAATTTGATTCGATAATGATAAAAGTGTAGGGCTTAGATATCCACCACTAATCATGCTTTCCTAATAAAACAGTGTGCCAATGTTTTAATAATATTATAAATACATAATGTTGTCAACCTAAGGGCATAGTGTATACTTGATGAGAACCATAAAATGCATCTCAACAGTGCTTAATTGTTAGCATTTTAGGGTTGATCTCGGTCTTAATTGCACTTTTATACGTTAATAACTCTAAAGTGATATTCTTTGATCATTGACTTAATTCAGTGCATTTTTAGGTACTTTGAGTCTAAAAGAGAAGGAAAAACGATCATTGCTTAAAGCACCAAGATTCCATGCATAATGGAGTGTCGGAGTGGTTGCGAAGAAGCAAACATGAAGAAAAATCAAGTCATCAGTGTGCGCCATGGCCTGGACTAGGCAGGGCCGCAGTGCCCATAAGCCTCCACTCTTGAACCACCAGTGTGCGCCATGGCTCCTCTCAGCCCAGGCCACGGCACCCAGAACCTCCACACCCAAAGCTAAAGGCAAGGTTGCGGCGCCCACAAAGGAGAGCCGCAGCGCGCACACATTTTTCTATCTCTGAGTCAGAACTTAATTAGGGTTTTAACAATAGAGTAAACCCAAAAACACCCTTGGACCTTTGTACTATAAATAGATCACTTAGGATTGAAGAGAGGGGGAGGGATCAAAGTCTGGAAAACTCAAAGAAGCAGCCACATTCTCCTCCATCAAAGCGTTCAGCCATGAGTTCTATGGTGAACTAATCTCCAAGCAAGGCGAAGGGATGAATCCTTAGGTATAGTTGTTCTTTATTTCCTTTTATTGGTTCAGTTTTAATTGGGATTTATTGTCAAATATTGTTATGATTTACTCTTTAATCTAATCAGAAGATTTTCTCTTAAATCCGGTGATTATGTCTTTCTCATTGATATAAGTTTAGTCATGCTTCTCTTATGTCACATTGTTTGGGTATGATTGAGTCCGGTAGACTTATCTTTTAGGTTTGTCTATTACTACAATATCGTCATTAAAGATATATTGTCGTTTCTTGATAAATCTATAGGATAGGTCATGAATGTTTAACTTAAAAGTAAAGAGTATTTCATATCAATTACATTAGGGTTTACATGCGTACTTTAATTGAATATTTGCCGATTGCTTATTTGGGATGTGAAACTTGCAATCGAGATAAAAACAACTGAATCAAGATTGGAAAAAGGCAACGAAGCTAGGGAGGGTTCACGGAACCTTGTTGTTCCTCTATTATTATTCTCAATTTATTACATAATTTGCTCTCAATTACTTCATTATCAAAACTTCATATTTTCTCACTTAAATTTCATATCAAATTTTGGTGTCGTTCCCGGTGAAACGCATTTACATTCAAGAAAGATTGTCAACTCTAAGACAAGATGGTACTATCTTTCTTTTCTTTAAGTTTTTTATTTTCTGATTCGTTCTATTTTCTTTCTTTTTTAACTCAGTTGGTGTATGCTTAGACCGAGAGATTCGCAAGGTAGGTTCATTAAGGGACCCAAAATAAAGATACCCTTCCCTTCCATGTCTGTTAGTGAAACCTCGCCTAGATCGAACCCTA
Organism: Bretschneidera sinensis; assembly: GCA_023935145.1. Taxonomy (NCBI): domain Eukaryota; kingdom Viridiplantae; phylum Streptophyta; class Magnoliopsida; order Brassicales; family Akaniaceae; genus Bretschneidera; species Bretschneidera sinensis. The sequence goes on from CM043704.1 coordinate 23,911,984, forward strand.
GTGTACACCCAACTGAAAATTTAGAAAACTTTGTTAACATGGATGAATATCCTAATGAGAATGTTGCTAGGACACTTAAAGATTATTTACATCCTAGTCGGACAGCCACACCATCATGCATTATGTTTCTAGCCAACACTCGCCATCAAGACTTTAAAACAGAGATGATTCAATTACTCTCTACATTTCATGGCTTGGAAAACGAAAACCCATATGTACACATTAGGGAGTTTGAGGAAGTAGTTGCGACTTTTCATAGTCAAGATGCAGCTAATGATATCATGAGACTCAAGTTTTTTCCTTTCTCTTTGAAGGATAAAGCTAAGAGTTAGTTATACTCACTAAGACCACGATCTATTGGGACATGGAATAAGATGACTCGGGTCTTCTTTAACAACTACTTCCCTCAACATAAGACCAATGCTTTAAAAAGATAAATCTCCACCTTTCCACAAAAGGATAATGAGACTTTGTATCAGTCTTGGGAGAAATTTAAGGAGCTGTTAAGTATGTGTCCACACCATGGGTATGAGAGTTGGCACTTAGTGAGCTACTTTTATGAGGGACTTACCTATAGGGAGCGCCAACTCGTAGAGATAATGTGTAATGGTGAATTTCTGCAAAAAATACTTGGATGAGGCCATAGAATACCTCAATGAGCTTGCTGAAAAAGCTCATACTTGGACTGGACCTAGTGCTACTGAAAGCACAAATAGGTCACGACCTGTAGGAAACCCTAGTAGTGGTGGAATATACCATCTTAGGGAGAAAGAAAACCTAAAAGCTAAGGTCGAAATGCTTACTAGAGAGTTAGAGGCATTAAAAACTAAAAATCCAACACATGTGGTTAATCAAGCCGAACCTTTAGAACCATATTTTGTGTGTGGTGGGATAGATCATCCTGCGCAAGAATGCCCTACATTTGTTGATATGAGAGGGATGTATGAAGAACAATGTAATGCCTTAGGCATGTATAAGAAGCCTTTTGTACCCTTCTCTAACACTAATAATCCGGGATGGCGAAATCACCCCAACTTCAGCTAGAAATTTGAAAACCAGTAGCTTGCACAACCCCCTAGATCACACCCTGCACCATATCATGCACCCTCATCCTCTATGAGTTCTTTAGAAGACACTTTACATGCTTTTATTGAGGCACAGGGTAAGACAAACCAAAGGTGTGAAGCATTAGTCACACAAGTTGTGGAAGAAAATAAAGAAATAAGGAGCTAAGTGTCCAAGTTAATGGGCTCCTAAAGTGTGACTGAGCAAAGGAAGTTCCCTTCCCAAGCTCAGTCCACACCCATGGTCAACACATGGCACAAACAAATCTAGAAAATGTAAATGCCATTGTGACAAGAAGTGGTAAATCACTTCACATCCCAACAACCAACAAACCCAAGGATGTGGAGAAGGGTCAAGGTAGTGGTGATACCGAACTGCCCAAGAACCCGGAGATTACCAAAAGCCCTGTTAAGGCACCATTCCCTCAAGCCTTAAAATCAAACAAGAAAAATATGGAGCTAAATAATGAAATCCTAGAGAACCTAAGGCAAGTAAAACTGAATATCCCACTCTTGCATGTGATTAAACAAGTACCCACCTATGCAAAGGTTCTCAAGGATTTATGCACAATTAAGAGGAAGCACCATGTAAAGAAAACAACATTCCTAACTGAGCAAGTGAGTGCTTTGATTCAGAAAAGAATTCCCCCAAAATAAAAGGATCCTGGTTGTCCAACCATTGCATGTAGCATTGGAAATCATGAAGTTCGACAAGCCTTGCTAGATTTAGGAGCTAATGTAAACCTAATGTCATTCTCTATTTACTTACAGCTGGGTTTAGGAGAAATCAAACCAACCGCTGTGGTATTACAATTGGCTGATCGTTCAGTCAAAGTACCCCGGCATGTGGTAGAGGATGTTTTGATTCAGATTGATAAATTTTACTATCCTGTTGATTTCTTAATCCTTGATGCTACTTCTGCTGTTGACACTAACTCTAAAATTCCTTTGATTTTGGGTAGACCTTTTCTTGCTACTGCAAATGCTCTAATAAATTGTAGGAATGGACTTATGAAGCTGTCCTTTGGAAACATGACCCTTGAAGTGAATATTTTCAATGTTGGAAAATAGCCCGAAGATGAGGACGACAACCATCAGCTTTACATGATCGAGTCACTCATCAATGAGGGAGTTTCCATAACTCATATGATTATGATCCTCTTAAAACTATTATTGTTAATTCTGAGATTGATTTATTTGATGATAAAACTGATATAATTGATATTTGTGCTATTTTTGATAAATCCCAGGATTATGGCACTCGGGCTTGGCAACTGAAGTTTGAGGAGCTGCCCAAAAGAAGTGAGAAACAAGCGCCCTCAAGTGTGGAAGCACCTAAAGTCGAATTGAAGCCACTACCTAAGGGTTTAAAGCATGTCTTTGTCGGTCCAGGTGATACTTTTCCTGTTATTATCTCATCTGAATTATTTGATACCCAAGATAAGAAATTACTTCAAACTCTAAATGCACATAAATCAGCCTTAGGATGGAGTATGACTGATTTAAAAGGTATTAGTCCCCTGATTTGTTCACATAAATTAAATTTGGATGAAGGAACTAGTCCTCATAGAGACCCTCAATGTAGGCTTAACCCCACCATGAAAGAAATAGTGAAAAATGAAGTGCTAAAACTATTAAATGCAAGAATTATATATCCCATAGCTGATAGTAAATGGGTAAGTCTTACGCAAGTCGTTCCTAAAAAGTCTGGAGTCACTGTGGTAAAGAATGACCTAGGAGAGTTAGTCCCTACCAAACTTGTGACCGGGTGGTGAATGAAAGACCACTTTCCACTCCCTTTTATTGATCAAATTCTTGAGCATATAGCTGGTCATCCCTTTTACTGTTTTCTAGATGGTTATTCTGGTTATTATCAAATTGAAATTGCATTAGAAGACCAAGAAAAAATCACTTTCACTTATCCCTTTGGCACCTATGCTTTTCATAGAATGCCATTTAGATTGTGTAATGCCCCTGCCACTTTTCAACGTTGCATGATGAGTATTTTTAGTGACATGGTTGAAAATTACATGGAAGTTTTTATGGATGACCTAACTGTTTTTGGATCTTCATTTGATGCATGCTTAATGAATTTAGAAAGAGTGTTGATTCACTGTGAGGAGAAAGAATTGGTTTTAAATTGGGAAAAATGCCATTTCATGGTACCATCCGGTATTGTCTTAGGGCATATTGTCTCTTCTAGAAAGAATCTAAGATTGAATTAATTTCTAAATTACCTACCCCTAAGACAATAAAGGATGTGAGATCTTTCCTTGGTCATGCTGGTTTTTATAGGAGGTTCATACAAAATTTTTCGAACATATCTAGACCACTATGTGCCATCCTAGTTAAAGACACCCCCTTTGAGTGGACTCAAGCTTGTCAAGAGGCCTTTAAAATGCTGATTGGCAAGCTTACTTCAGCACCTATAATGCAGTCACTTGATTAGACTTGACCCTTTGAAATCATGTGTGATGCTAGTGACTATGCTGTAGGTGCTGTTCTTGGACAGCGAAGGGAGAGGAAACCTTTTGTCATTTACTATACTAGTAAAACTTTAAATAGTGCTCAAATGAACTACTCAACCACTGAAAACGAATTGCTACCTGTAGTATTTGCTTTGGATAAATTTCATGCTTATTTAATTGGTTCTTCTATCCTTATTTTTACAGATCATGCAGCCCTTAAGTACCTTCTTACAAAGAAGGTTGCTAAGGCAAGATTAATACAATGGATCCTACTCCTACAATAATTTGAAATCACCATCAAAGACAAGAAAGGAGTAGAGAATGTAGTGGCTGACCATCTTTCATGGCTCACATTTGAGGACACCTCTGATGACATGCCAATCAAGGATGACTTTCCCGATGACCATTTACTCTCCGTTACTTCCTTACCATGGTTTGCTCACATCATAAATTATTTAGCTACATGTGAGATACCAATGGATTGGAGCGCTCAAGACAAGAGGAAATTCTTATATGAGGTATGTAATTTTTATTGGGATGACCCCTACTTTTTCAAGTACTGCTCTGACCAAATTTTAAGGCGTTGCATCCCTAATGAAAAGATTGCTAACGTCTAGGAATTTTGTCATTCCCAAGCTTGTGGAGGCCACTTTTCAATAATAATAAAAAAAAACCTTTGCAAAACTTTTGCAGTGCGCCGCGGCGCCCCTCAGCCCAGGCCACGGTGCCCAGCACCTCCACACCCAAAGCTAAAGGCAAGGCTGCGGTGCCCACAAAGGAGAGCCGCAGTGTGCACACGTTTTTCTATCTCCGAGTCAGATCTTAATTAGGGTTTTAACAATAGATTAAACTCGAAAACACCCTTGGACCTTTGTACTATAAATAGATCACTTAGGGTTGAAGAGAGGGGGAGGAATCAAAGTCTGGAAAACTCAAAGAGACAGCCCAGTAAATCTCCCGGCCCAGCAAAACCTTTGGGCCCATGAAGAATGGCCCAGACCTGGACCCTACAGCTACACTATGGCCACCCTACAGCTACACTACGGCCACCCTGCAGCTACACTACGGCCACCCTACAACCTCAGCAGCCACCTATGGCCACCCTACAACCCGCCACCCTACGGCCGCCCTGCCTCGAGCTTGTAATCATTGACCCCTTAGGGGCTGATGGCTATAAATAAGCCTAGGTATGGACTCCACTGAGATACACACATTCAGTCTTTTTTTTTACTTGAACTTGATTTACTTGAGCCCTCGGTTTCTCTTTCAAACCCCCGGCTTCTCCTCTAAACTCTTGTTAACTTAAGCATCCGGGCACCCTCGGAGGTCTCCCCCTCCCCCTTTCCGAGGACCTTTAGTTTTGCTCTGTCACTTGTGCATGGTTCAGGCTATATTAGCACCCAAGACATATCAACTCCTGGGCCACGTTGATCCATGCTTGCATCTTCAGGAATTCTTTGCTCTCTGCAAGTTTCAGCACATCCGAGGCCTAGATCAAGAGGGAATCTGGTTAATTCTTTTCCTTTTTTCATTGAAAGATAATGCTAAGTTGTGGTACAATTCATTGCCTGCAGTTTATATCCATACTTGAGAAGAGCTATCCAATAGGTTCCTAAAGAAGTTTTTCCCAGCACAAAAGACAAGACAGATGTGGAAGGAGATTCAATCTTTCCAACAGAGAGATGGAGACCTTTTCTTTGAAGCATGGGGACACTTCAATGAGCTGCTTTTCAAATGTCCACATCACAATCTACCTCAAGATGAGCTGGTACAAGATTTTTATGAAGGTTTGAGTGACATGAATAAAGATATTATTGATTCAGATTGTGGAGGCATGCTGATGGAAAAGAGCCATGACAAAATTTAATTACACCTAAAGTATAACACGGTAGTTGTAGCACAGCTTTGGGGTGTAATCAAATTTTGGTGCCGTTGCCGGGGAGACGCGCTTGAGTACAAGGAAGATTGTCAACTTTGAGATAAGACGGTAATATCATTCTTTTCTCTTCGTTTTGATTTTCTAATTTTTATTTTTATGTTTTATTTGTTTCCCTCTAATCCCTTTTGGTTTATGCTTAGACCGAGAGAATCTCGAGGTAGATTCATTAAGAGACCTGAAATAGAGTTACCCTCTCCTTCCACGTTCGTTAGTTAAACCTCGCCTAGATCAAACCATAGTGCACACCCAAGTGAGAATTTAGAGGATATTGTTAACATGGCCGAAAATAACAATGAGAATGTTGCTAGGAAACTTAAAGACTATCTGCACCCTAGCCAAACGGCCACACCATCCTGCAAAAAAACATCGCTGACTCTTTATCACCTTTTGTTGTAGGATAGTGTGGCCGTTTGGCTAGGGTGCAAATAGTCTTTAAGTGTCCTAGCAACATTCTCATTTTTATTTTCGGCCATGTTAACAATATCCTCTAAATTCTCATTTGGGTGTGCACTATGGTTTGATCTAGGCGAGGTTTCACTAACGGACGTGGAATGAGAGGGTAACTCTATTTCAGGTCTTTTAATGAATCTACCTCACGAATCTCTCAGTCAAGCATACACCAAAGGGATTAGAGGGAAACAAATAAAACATAAAAATCAAAAATTAGAAAATCAAAACAAAGAGCAAAGAATGATATTACCATCTTATCTCAAAGTTGACAATCTTCTTTGTACTTAAGTGCGTCTCCCCGGCAACGATGCCAAAATTTGATTACGCCCAAAGTATAACACGGTAGTTGTAGCACAGCTTTGGGGTGTCGATTCCACAGGGAGACAAGCGATCTACAAGAGAAAGTGCAAATCTTAAAACAAACGATAAAAGTTAAACGAGAGAAATTGAGTTTTGATATTGAAGTAATGTTAAGTAGTGTAAATATAATGGATAAATAACAATGGTCCGAGAATCCTCCCTAGATTTGTTGCCTTATTCCAATCTTAATTCAGTTGTTTTTATCTCGATTGCAAGTTTCACATCCCAAATAAGCAATCGGCAAATATTCAATCTAGCACATATATAAACCCTAATGTAATTGATATGAATTACTACTTACTTTCAAGTTAAGCACACATGACCTATCCTATAGATTTATCAAGAAACGACAATATATCTTTAATGACAAAAAGTCAAAAAGTCAAGTTTGTGTACTGCTGGGGGCCGCGGCACCTACTCTTCCAAGCCACAACGCACACTGGTGGCTTCCTTGCTCTTTTGGGCTTGGTTCTGGAGGCCGAGGCTTACACTTCTTCAGGCCGCAGTGCCCACACTTAGGATTTGGTTTCTCTTCATTTTGTCCTTCCGCAACCATGCCCTCACTCGAATGTGCATCGAAGCATTGTGCTTTAAGCTATGATAGCTTTCCATCTCTTTTGAACTCAAAGTACCTGAAAATGCCCCGAAATAAGTCAATGATCCAAGAATGTTACTTTAGAGTTATTAAGGTATAAAAGTGTAATTCAAACCTCGATCAACCCTAAAATTCTAACAAATAAGTATTGTTAAGATGCATTTTATGATTCTCATCACAACCCCCAACTAGCTTATTGCTAGTCCCTAGCAATTCAAGCGAAAACAAGACAATATGAAATGAATTCTATGGTAGTAATCAAAACAAAGTAAAGCAATGCTAGCATTAGACGAAGAGTAATTCAACTTTTTGTCTAAAAAATCGGACATAACACACTGCACATAGAAGCATTAAATATCACTCAAGTCCAAAAGTAATCCAAACATCAATCTTAGAATAGTTATCGACTCTTAACATCCATCTTACCACAATCCATTAATCCGAACACCCGGATTATTTTATGCACAACATTCATGAATACAAGTTTTGGCCTCTACATATATATTAATTTGTGTGACATCAATCACAAAAACAAGCTCCATAGGCTCACTTTTTAAATCACTCTCCACTATTGTAGAAACATTACACTACATTGGATCAATAGGTCTTTAATAAGCTTGTAACGTTAGGCTAAGGTAAATGTCAAGAAAGAACGGGAAGTATTCAACAAGTAAAAGAACTCAATCTCTTAGTTTTAAACATAACCACTTTAAGCACTGGATAGCTTTACTTCAACACCCAACTTTTTCAACCATTTTTCGAGCATTTCTCTCAATAAATCACCATTTTTTTTTCTTTTCTTCTTCTTCTTTCTTTTCCATACTTCACTTCTTTTTTATTTTGACACATAACCATTCACCTCCTTTTTCATTTTCTTTTTCTTTTCTTTTCCACAACCCCCAATTTATCTCCTTTAATGTACTTGGGTTATGGTAGTAATATATATATATATATATATATATATATATATATATATATTGAATATTTTCATCTTACTCCTCTTAAGTGCTTCTCAACAAATGTGTATAACTAAGTTCTTTTAAAAGAAAGGTAAGGATAAAATATTTTTAGGCTCATAAAGGTAAGTAAATGGGTTATTGAAAGAAACAAGACTCAATTTCTTTTTCAAGAAAAATGCTCAAATAGGTGACTAGCGATAAATATAGCATGGGTAAGTTTAAAAGGCTCAAATGGTCCAAAAATGGCCTACATCATATCCTAAGTAGTGTGCATTCTATGATTTCGCCTCAAGTGATTATCAAATGAGTTCTAGAGCTTGTCGAGACTGGAAAAATATTCACAAAACAATCACACATAAAACTTCTCTAAATTTTTTAGACTAATCATACAATCTTATCGCAAGCTAGAGTCTCAAACCAAATGAAGATTGATAATTAAATTATTCTTAAACCGAATCAAGATTTAACTTCTTCTAAATGTGTTGCGTAATTATCTACCTAAATAAATAAGTAAATAACCGAACTTGTTTTACTTGCAACTGCACAAGGTCAACAGTAGCATAGTGTGTGAATGCAAGATTATCTCCACTGGGATTGGTAAAGTTCGATTTAGAATTAGTTTCGAAATAATGAAATAAAAACAAGAGAAATAAATGTTGAGTTTGAAATAATAAAGATAAAGGTGTAGGGACTTGATATCCACCACTAATTATGCTACCACAACAAAACAGTATGCCAATGCTTTACTCATGTCATGAATACCTAATGTTTGTCAACCTAAGGGCATGGTATCTACTCCTTAACCTATTGATTTCCCTAAGCAACGAGTTAGGCATGGTATCTACTCTAACTCTTTTTCTTTCTTAAGGGATTCAACATGGTATCTACTGAGTTGTTCCTTAAGAGAGCATCGGATCTGTGGAAATCGATAACCACATAAGACCTAGGGCATAGTATCTACTCACGGTTTCCCATGTTGATTAACCCAAGAATCTAGTGTGGATATCTTTTGTTACTATTGTTGAACCCAGGACTCGGTCATCCAAATTGATTCAACTAACTAATCCATACCACATGCATACGTTGATCAGACACACACATATGAGGAATTTAAATAGGCACAGGCATTAATCAAGTTAAGCAACACAACATGAATATCGCAAAGGTGTCAATACTGGATTATTGAATAAACATAATTAGGGCTTCAACCAAGCCTTTACTAAAAGTTAAGTACACATAATAAAAATAAAGGAAAGAAGAAACCCGAGAGAAGAGTCGTCAATTCTCCTCCACAGTTTCCTTCTCCAAGCTAAAAGCAAAAGATAAAAAGAAGGGATTAGATGATGTCCATTATGTGTGTTTTACAGGTGTATTTTATAGGGGGTGAATAATCTTAGAAGGCTCAAGAACCTTAAACTTTCCTAAAACATAAAACTCCTTTATTTCCAAAACTGGTTCTGCCGCTTTACTGTTCACGCCCGTACATATGGGCTCGATCGCACATGTAGTGCGCTCGATCGCAATGCTGCGCTCGATCCTCTTCCTGGTGCGCTCGATCGCACTTCAAATAGTATCTACTCCAGGTTTTCTAGTTTTTTTCCTTTTAAGCTCCAAAAGATTCCAAAATGCTTCCTTTTCTTCATAGACCTATAAAAACCATGTAAAACACAGAGATGAAGTAAAATTGACTAAAATAATATAAACTAGGGCTTAACAAATGTAAATTAAGGAGCTTAAATATGAATATTTAAGCTCCTATCAAAATGCTATATGCTATCTCAATTAAATTCATATCATTGACATGTGAATTAACTCCAAGGCTAACACAAAGCATGCTAAAAAAAACAAAAATGGAAAATGACACCAAGCAGTTCAATGAAAAAAAAAGAAGAAATACACTTCCTCCACCCCCAACTTAAAAATTGCATTGACTTCAATGTAAAAGAGAAAGTAAAGGAAACTCCCTTTGTAATCAAAAGTGCACAGAAGTTGAAAATTGTGCATCACCATTTGAACTGCTTCGTACATTTGTCCCTGAAACAGAAATACGAAGTTAACACTAAAAAACAACAAAACACTAACAAGAGAAAGATATAAGAAAAATAATAAAAGGATATATTGTAGGGTGCCTCCCATGAGCGCTAAGCTTTACGTCTTCAGCTAAACACTGCACCACTCTCACTGCTGGCCTCATTGTGGTGCTGAAGAAGAGGCTCCAAACTCAATGGCCTTAGTGCTAATCTTTTGGCAAGGAATACTTAAAGTCCACCACATGTGGCTCAAGTGTTCTTGGTGTTTCCCATTCACTATCAACAGTAGGGTATTTGATTCCCGCATCCATGTGACTTCTCTCAAGCAACTCCTCAAAGCATGGTTGCCATGATTTCTTAATAAATCTCTGTGACTTATCAAAAACATCAACAACATTAACAGCATGGGGATAGATTGAGGAATCATTGAACTCAAAATTATTAGGAGGGAATTCCAAAGAGTTAGAATTATCTTTAATGTGCTCATCCTTAAAATTAAGCTTATCAACCATGTAAGTGTCGAAACACATCCATGTGATTGCCTTGAGACTCAAAAAATATTTACCTCTAGAGTCCTATTTCCAAATGATAATGTCATTAGGCCATTCCTACAATTAATGAGGGCATTGGCGGTAACAAAGAATGGCCTTCCAAGTATCAAAGGAATTTTCAACTCCGTATTCGTAATAGAGACGGTTTCTAAAACCAAAAAGTCATCAGGCTAATAGAAATTATCAATTTGCAACAAAACATCTTCCACAATACCTCTTGGTTTTCTTATCAATCTATTCGCTAATTGAAGTACCACGGAGGTTGGTTTGATCTCACCTAGACCGAGTTGCAAGTACATGGAGTATGGCATGAGGTTTACACTAGCTCCCAAATCCAGCAATGCTTGGCCACAAGATTTGTGTCCAATTTGGCAAGCCAACGTTAGGCAGCCCAGATCTTTATATTTGGGTGGTGTCTTGCTGTCAATTACTGCACTTGCTTGCTCCGTTAAGAATTTTGTCTTCTTCACATTGTGCCTCCTCTTGAGTGTGCATAGATCCTTGATGACTTTAGCTTAGCTGGGGATCTATTTTATAACATGAAGAAGAGGGAGGTTAATTTTAACATACTAAAGTTGTTCAAGGATCTCACCTTTTAATGCTGAATTTATCTCCTTAGGCTTAAGGAGTGCTTGAGGGAAAGGCACCGGTGGAGAATAATCATCATGGACCTATTGTTCCTTTGGGGCTTCATCCTTGTTACTCACGTATTAGGAATCAAGTGTGATGGTAGAGTGGGTCCATCAATTTTCTTACAGCTACAGGTGATTATGGCATTAACTTCTCTAACATTTTGATTTTCAGGTCCGGAGGTTTGTGCCATATGTTGCCCCCTTGGATTAGATTATGGCTATGAGGGAAAATAACCTTGCTTTTGAATAGTCAAGAAACTAGTCAACTTGGTGAGTTGACTCTTTATCACCTTTCGTTCCTCTTTGATCAGTTATTGCTCCTTTAGCAACCGTCGATTTATTTTGCCTTGTTCTTTCGCACTCTTGGCATGTACCTGCATAAATGAATTAAACATATCTTCCAAAGGTAAAGATTGTGGAGGTGCATTAGATGAGGTTGCTTCTGGTTGCCACTGGGTACTAGGTTGGGGATGAGGTTGTATATCGGATCTCCAATGGGTGCTAGATTGGGCAGGAGGTTGCATATCGGATTTCCAACTAAAATTAGGGTGATTCTTCCAACCAGGATTGTAGGTGTTATAATAGGGTGAGTTTGGTTTCCTAAAGGGTATTCCTATAGCATTACACTCTCCCTTCATCTCAAAATAGATTGGACAATCACTAGGCACATGATTTACCCCGTTACACATGAAACAAGGCTCACGGGACTCTATCCTAGCAACCGGTTCGGGGGCTCTAGCATCCTTGGTTTTTAAGGCTTTAATTTCCTTAGTTAGGGCCTCTAAACAGGCTTTAAGGTTGTCCTCTTCCTTAAGTTGATAAATCCCAGTGGGTTGATTTCTCCTAGTGCTTTCCATGGCATTTGGTCCTGTTCAAGTGTGGGCTTTTTCTTATAGGTCATCTAGGAAATCTATGGCCTGATCAGGATCTTTCTGAAGAAAGCGCCCATTGCACATCATTTCAATGAATTGCCTTTCCCTAATTAGGAGTCCATCATTGAAATAGCTAACTACCCGCCAACTCTCATACCCATGGTGTGGACAAGAATTCAAGAGGTCCTTTAAATGTTCCCAAACTTGATATAAGGTTTCACTCTCCTTTTGTGCAAAGTTTGAGATTTGTCTCTTGAGGTTGTTGGTCTTATGGGTTGGGAAGTACTTTTCGAAGAAAAGTCAGGTCATCTCATCCCAACTACCTATAGACCTAGGTCTTAACGAGTACAGCCAAACCTTGGCTTTTTCCTTGAGTGAAAAGGGGAAAAACCTAAGTTTGACTGTGTCTACCATATCAGCCCTACCTTGAATAGTAGCTACCACTTCCTCAAATTCCCTAATATGGATATAGGGGTTTTCATTCTCAAATCCATGGAAGGTTGGTAACAATTGGATCATGCCCAACTTAAAATCAGGTTGTTGAACATTAGGGGGGAACATGATGCAGGATGGTGTGGCCGTTTAGCTAGGGTGCAAATATTCTTTAAGTGTCCTAGCAACATTCTCATTATTATTTTCGGTCATGTTAACAATATCCTCTAAATTCTCACTTGGGTGTGCCCTATGGTTTGATCTAGGCGAGGTTTCACTAATAGACGTGGAATGAGAGGGTAACTCTATTTCAGGTCTCTTAATGAATCTATCTCATGAATCTCTCGGTCTAAGCATACACCAAAAGGATTAGAGGGAAACAAATCAAAAATAAAAATAAAAAATTAGAAAATCATAACAAAGAGCAAAGAACGATATTATGCTCTTATCTCAAAGTTGACAATCTTCCTTGTACTTAAGCGTATCTCCCCGACAACGATGCCAAAATTTAATTACACCCAAAGTATAACGCGATAGTTGTAGCACAGCTTTGGGGTGTCGATTTTATAGAGAGACAAGCGATCTACAAGAGAAAGTGCAAACCTTAAAACGAATGATAAAAGTTAAACGAGAGAAATTGAGTTTTGATATTGACGTAATGTGAAGTAGTGTAAATATAATGGATAAATAACAAGGGTCTGGGAATCCTCCCTAGGTTTGTTGCCTTATTCCAATCTTAATTCAGTTGTTTTTATCTCGATTGCAAGTTTAACATCCCAAACAAGCAATCGACAAATATTCAATCTAGCACATATATAAACCCTAATGTAATTGATATGAATTACTATTTACTTTCGAGTTAAGCACACATAACCTATCCTATAGATTTATCAAGAAACGACAATATATCTTTAATGAAAATATTGCAGTAATGGACAAACCTAAAAGACAAATCTACCAGACTCAATCATACCCAAACAACGTCATATAAGAAAAGCATGACTAGACTTATATGGAGAAGAAAGATACAATCACCGGATTAAGAGAAAATCTTCTAATTAAATTAAAGAGTAAATCATAACAATGTTTTGACAATAAATCCCAATTACAACTGAATCAATATTGAAAAATAAAAACAACTACACCTAGAGATTCATCCCTTCAATTTTCTTGGAGATTAGTTGGCCATAGAGTTCATGCTTGGACTCTTTGATGAAGAGTGTGGCAGCCTTGATGAGTTTTCCAGCCTTCAATGAATGTCCCATATCAAACCCTAAGTGATCTATTTATAATAAAAAATTTCCAAGGGTGTTTTAGGGTTTAAACAATCATTAAAGTCCTAATTAGGTCATAACTTAAAAAAAAAGTTTCATATGCGCGCCGCGGCTCAACCTTTTGAGGCTTTTCTTCACTTTCTGGAGGCCGCGACGCCCACTCTTTTAGGCCGCGGCGCTAGGAAAAAAGTCAAGTTTGTGTGTTTGATTATGCCCAAAACATAACACGATATTGTAGTACAGCTTTGGGGTGTCGATTCCATAGGAAAACAAACTAATTACAAAAGAAGGTGTAAACCTTAACACAAACGATAAAAATTAAAGTGACAAAATCTGAATTGTTGATTATGTGAAAATTGTGTGAAGGAAATTGTGTAAATAGATTTATGATGGAGAAAAAACAAGGTTTTGGAAATCCTCCCTAGGTTCGTTGCCCTAATCCTAACTTGATTCAGTTGTTTTTATCTCGATTGCAAGTTTCACATCCCAAACAGGCAATCGGAAAATATTCAATTAAAGCGGATGTATAAACCTTAATGTAATTGATATGAATTATTCTTTACTTTCAAGCACACATGACTTAACTTATAAAATATCAAAAGAGGACGATATATCTAAATGACAATACCACAGCAATAGACAAATCTATAAAAGAGATCTACCGAACTCAATCACACCTAAACAAATACACATAAGAAGAGCATGACTAGACTCATATGGAAAAGAAGCATGCAATCACCGGACTAATAAGAAATCTACTAATTAAATTAAAGAATAAAACATAAAAATGTTTAATGAAAATAATACCAAACTACAACTGAATCAAGTAAAGAAAAATAAGAACAACTACACCTAGGGATTCATCCATTCGCTTTGCTTGGAGACTAGCCGGCCATGGGGCTCATGCGTCCTCAAGTTGCCTCCGGCCTCTCAATGATCATCTCCCCATTGGTAGTGAAAGCTTCTGCGATTCCTTAGCTTTCCCTCCAAAAGTGCTTTGAATTCCTCCTAAGGACCCTATGGATTGCTCCTAAAGGCCCTCTGGATTCACTTTCTGATGATCTCAGATGATCTCAGATTCTCCGATTGTCCTTAAAGCTGAAGTGGAGTGGGTCTTATATAGGCAAATACCACGACTACAATGTGTTTCCAATCCGATGTGGGATGTGGGATATAGAAATGTGTTTCTAACCGATGTGGGATATGGGATTTAGGCCTTCACATGCCCTTCACGCTGAAATCCCGCACAGCCTGACCTTTGTCTACTTAAACTGCCATAACTTTCTCTAGAAAAATCAATTTTAAAAAATACCTCATCTCCTGGTTCTTCTTGTATCAATACATTTTAATTTGCAAAGATGATTGATCTGTATGAGCAATTCTGGCAATTTAGGGAAACTCCATTCCAGTGCGGGCAGCAGCTGTTGCTCTTTTAAGCCCTCCATCTTGTCCTTCCGGAAGCATTCTTTCACTCCAGTATGCCTCAAGTCTTTGTGCTTCAAGCAATGATAACTTTTCCTCCTCTTTTGAGCTTAAAGTACCTGAAAATGCACCGAAATAGATCAATGATCCAAGAATGATACTTTAGAATTGTTAACGTATAAAAGTGCAATTAAAACCTAGATCAACCCTAAAATGATAAAAATTAAGTACTGTTAAGATGCGTTTTATGACTCTCATCACAATCCCTAACTAGCTTATTGCTAGTCCCTAGCAATTTAAGCGAAAACAAGAGATGAATTCTACGGTGGGAATCAAAGTAAATGAAAAGCAATATTAGTGTTAACCAAGAGTAATTCACATTTTGTCTCAAAAATTGCACATAACACACGGCACAAAGAATCATTAAATTTCACCCAAATCCAAAAGTAAACCAAACATTAATCTTAAAATCGTTATTGACTCTTAACATCCATCTTCCCACAAACCATTAATTTGCCCATCAGTTTGAGGATCAAAAGCTGTACTAAACTATAACTGTCTACCCATAGCTTTCGGAAAACCCCTCCAAAATCTAGAAGTAAATCTAGTGGCTCTATTTGATATAATGCTCAAAGGTACTCCATGTAATCTCACAATTTCCACTGCATACAATTCAGACAACTTTTCAGGACTCCAGGTAGTATGCGAGACTTAGAAAGTCTATCCACTATAACCCATACAACATCATGACCTCTCTGGGGATGGGTAAAACCATAAACAAAATCCATACTCACATTCTCCCATAGCCATTCAGGTACTGGAAGAGACTGTAATAAACCTGCCAGATGTCTATTCTCAGACTTCACCTGTTGACAAATCAAACATCTAGAAATATACTCAGCTACATCCTTCTTTATCCCTGACCACCAATTATTCTGTCTTAACCCCCTGTACATCTTATTATTACCCGGGTGCATAGAGTATATAGAATCATGAGCCTCTCTTAGTATCTCCTTTCTCATCTCAACATCATTGGGAACACAAACTCTATGTCCCAATACCACTATACCATCTTCTTTAATTCTAAACTCAGTCTGCTTCCTACTCAATACTTCCTATTTTATCTTCTCTATCCCTTCATCTTTACTCTGCATCTGTAACAACCGATCAATAATAGAAGATTGTGCAACCATATTTGCCATCAATACTCCTCTATCATTGATACTTAATTGTGTTCTCATTTCTCTTAATTCTATCATCAAGCTAATATAATGACTCCCAATAGTAGCTAATCTCCCTATAGACTTTCTACTCAATGCATCAGCTACTACATTAGTCTTCCCTGGATGATAATGAATTGTAAATTCATAGTCACTAATCAATTCCATCCACCTTCTCTGCCTCAAATTCAACTCTCTCTAGGTAGGTAAATGCGTCAAACTTTTATAATCAGTAAAAATTTCACAAGTGGCTCTATACAAATGATGTCTCCAAATCTTCAAAACAAAAACTATGGCAGTCAATTCTAAATCATGGGTTTGGTAATTTCTCTCATTGTTCTTCAATTGGCTTGAAGAATAGGCTAGAACTTTCCCATGTTACATCAACACACATTCCAACCCCCTGATGCGACGCATCACTATATACCACAAATCATTTATCACCAGAAGGAAGCACTAATACCAAAGCAGTTGTCAATTTCTCTTTCAACAATTTGAAAATCTTCTCACATTCTTCTGACAACATAAACTTTACTTCCTTTCTAGTCAATCTGGTCAATGGTCCAACAATAATAGAAAAATTTTGGATAAACCTCCTATAATAACCAGCTAACCCCAAAAAGATTCTAATTTTAGTCACGCTAGTTAGTCTTTCTCAATTCAACACTGCCTCCACTTTCTATAGGTCAACTGCTATACCATCTCCTGACACAACATGCCCAAAGAAGGATATTTCATTCAACCAAAACTCACACTTAGAGAACTTTGCATACAATTTCTCTCTCCTCAGAATTTCCAACACTATTTCTAAATGTTGCACATGCTTGTTGGACGAAAATATACCTAAATTAATAAGTAAATAATCACACTCGTTTTACTTGCAAGTACACAAGGTCAACTTAGTAGTATAGTGTGCGAAAGCAAGATCATCTCCACAGGGATTGGTGAATTTCGTTTTAGAATTATATTCACTATGTAAAAAGATAGAAATAATAAAAGAGTTGATTTTGATAAAGATAAAATAATAAAGATAAAGGCATAGGGACTTGATATCCACCACTAATTATGATACCACAACAAAACAGTATGTCAATGCTTTACTCATGTCATGAATACCTAATGTTTTGTCAACCAAAGGGCATGGTATCTACTCCTTAAGCTATTGATCTCCCTAAACAACGAGTTAGGCATGGTATCTACTCTAACTCTTTTCTCTCTCAAGGGATTCAACATGGTGTATGTTGAGTTGTTCCTTAAGAAAGCATAGGATCTGTGGAAATCGACAACCACACGGGACCTAGGGCATAGTATCTACTCCTGGTTTCCCATGTTGATTAACCCAAGAATCCGGTGTGGATATCTTTTGTTACTAATATCAGACCCAGGACTCGGTCATCTAAATTGATCTAACTAACAAGTCCATACCACATGCACATATTGATCAGACATACACATATGAGGAATTTAAATAAAAGCAGGTATTAATCAAGTTAAGCAACACAACATAAATATCGCAAAGGCGCCAATACTAAATTTATTGAGTAAACATAATTAGGGCTTCAACCAAGCCCTACTAAGAATTTAATTACACATAATAAAATAAAAAGGAAAGAAAAAACCCGAAAACATTATGGAGAAGAGTCGTCAATTCGTCTCCACAATCTCTTCCTTCGGGCTCGTCTGGCCTCCGACCTCCCGACCTAAAACTAAACTAAAACTAAAAGAAGATTGAAAGATAAAAGAAGGGATGTCTAATTTGTGTTTTTACAAGTGTATTTATAAGGGTTGAATAATCCTAGAAGGCTCAGGAAACCCTAAATTTCCTAAAACATAAAAACTCATTTATTTCCAAAACTGGTTCTGCCGCTTTACTGTTCACGGCCGTACATGTGCACTCGATCGCATTCGTGGTGCACTCGATTGCTAATCTGTGCTCGATCGCACAAAGGAGTGTGCTTGATCGCACTCTAGCCAGCAGCTGCTCTAGGATTTCCAGATTTCTTCCTTTAAGTGCCAAAAATGCTTCTTTTTCTCCAAGACCCTATAAAAACGTGTAAAACACAAAAGTGAAGTAAAATAGATTAAAACATATAGACAAAGAGCTTAACATATTGCTAGTTCTTTAGCAATACAAAACTAAAAACTAAATGAAAAATAAAGGTACATAGATAAATCCATTGTTCATGGTGTCCACAAAAGTTAAGGTATCACACAAAACCATGACGTGCATTCATGAGCAAGCTTAAAAATACAAACACATCTTCATAATGAATCCAAGTTTTAAACGTTGATTACTTACATGAGGTAGGGTAAGGCATCACAAGTCTGATTTTTAGTGTGTGGTGAATTAGCACATAAAGATGAAGCTTCCAAATATCTCTAATGTATAATGTTTCAGTGTCTTAACATTCATCGAATTTCCTATCAGAATGAACACAAGTGGCATAGTTTCCTTTCTTTTCTTTTTCTTTTATTATGAGCTTTTTTTTTGCCAAGTTGAGTTCCATTGAGCTTTCTAGTTAACCCATGTAGCGAGTGTTTAGCTAATGACTCCCAAACCAGATGGTTTTAGGGTATTAAGTGTAGAGACACCCCTAAGGACTTACTAACTCGAGTAAAAAAGGCTATAAAACTAACTGGTTTTAATGCTTCCAAGCAAAATTCGCACCTTTTGACGTGACACTCACTGCTTACTGAGGCAAGAGGGCCAGTTACTCAGTGGAAAGTTTGGTTACTGATCATTAGGAGCACTTTTCTTTTTAAGAAATAACAATTTTCTTTTTCTTTTTTCCTATGCCAAAGTGTGAATCTAACAAATCATCCGGTTCACAGTTAAGCCAAAGAAACATACATAAAAATTACATGTCATACCCCACACAATTATGTGCTAATGTGCTCATGTTAGTTTAGGTCAAACTTGTGAATCCTTAAATGCCTAAAAGTAAGTGATTAAGGTTTAAAACTTAATTATTAGCCCATGTGTTCAAGGTTTTAAGTTCACTTATGAAGTCAAATCATAGCATTTGTTTAGATCAACCAAAAATTTTTAGAACAAAATGAACATGTATTTATCTTTTAAACAAAACAATTGGGACATAATGTGTGTGTGAATGTGTCCCCATACCCCAAACTTAAATTGCACATTGTCCCTAATGTGCAAAAAGCATGGAAGGATCTGACCTGGGAGATGGAGAACTCGTTGGTCTGGCATGGCTCATAGCACACCCCCAAACTTGAACGGATGCACACATTGTCCCTAAAAAAGAAAAACTAACGTAATACGGGAAAACAAAAAGTACTAAAAGTAAATGGACGAGCTGTGGGGGTGCCTCCCATGAGTGCTAACTTTAACGTCTTCAGCTGGACCAAGCCTTATTTTCCCCAAAACTAAGAGTGGCAGCAGCTAGCATAGGAAGTGTCTTATTCTCTCCCAAATATGCATAAGGTAAGTGCTTTGGAAACTGCTTGAATTCCAAGTTAGGTGCTTGTACAATAAAAAGGAAAATAGTATTAGTAGGCACATAAGGGTTAAATGGATCGATGTACTTACTTGGATGCTTTGGAGGGGCCTCTAGAAGGTGCATAGTTTCAATGATGTCGTCAGTAACATCCTTGCATTTGGGCTCAATATCCGATCGTGGGACACTATAGGTAAGAGCGGTTTCTACTGGATTAATATGATGGACCTAAAAAGCTTCCTCAATAACACTTTGCATCATGCATACATTAAAACATTTTATATTATCTGGGGGTAATTTTAATGCATTATATCTTTTGATTTCAACCTTCTCACCATTTACCTTCTCCATCTCACTTACCTTGGATGTGGATGCTTGTCCAGGCTTATCAGCTCTGATGATCTTACCATTTATTAGAGTTGTCACTGCATTTAGTTGTTGATATCCTCTTGGAGTAGGTAGTGGTTGGACTGGAAATTCACCCAACTTTCTTTCACTTAGCTCCTTAGCCAATTTCCCCATTTGTTCCTCGAGTCTTTGAATGGCTTGCTCATGTTTTGTAGTGGTTTGTCTTTGTTCAGTCATGAAATGTTCTTGTGAAGTCATCAATTGCCTCATAAGACTCTTTAGGTCACTATTTTATGATTTTGACACTGGTTGGCCTGCTGGTTGGAAGTGTCGTTTCTGTCCTTGAAGATTCAAAGTATTTTGAGTGTTGCTCCATGAGAGTTTGGGGTGGTTCTGCCATCCAGGATTGTGGGTATTTGCATATGCGCTGTTCAATCCCTCATAATTTGCTTGCTCTTGATCTGTAGTTGAATACAGAGGACAAGTATAAGTATTATGATCAAAATGAGAGCATATAGCACATACCTGGAGTTGTGTAGCCTGTGGACTAGGTGAGTTGTTCTGATCAGCCATGGCTTTTATGAGCATGTCTAGTTTTCTTTCCATAGCAGCCATCTAATTCGAAGATCCATCATTGAAGCTCACCTTATACATACCCTTGCTTTTAATTCCTTGTCTACCTCTCTAGGAGAATTGTTGGGTGTGCTCACTTAATGTCTTAAATAGCTCGATGGCTTCTTCATTAGTCTTCTCCATCAGCACACCTCCACAATCGGAATCCACTATACCTTGATTTATGCCACTCAAACCTTCATAGAAAGCTAGGACCAGCTCATCTTGAGGTAAGTTATGATGTGGACATTTGAGTAGCAGCTCATTAAAGTGTCCTCATGCCTCGAAGAAAAGGTCTTCATCCCTCTGTTGGAAGGATTGAATCTCCTTCCTCATTTGCCTTGTCTTTTGGGTTGGAAAAAATTTTCTTAGAAATCTACTGGATATCTCTTCCCAAGTATGGATGGAATCTGCAAGCAATGAATGATACCACATTTTAGCATTATTTTTTAATGAAAAAGGCAAAAGAATTAACCTGATTCCCTCTTGATCTAAGGTGGAAATATGCTGGAACTTACAGAGATCACAGAATTCTCGAAGGTGCGAGTGTGGATCCTCAGTAGGTGTACCCCTAAAATGAGTCAAGGCACTGAGTATCTACGGAGATATGTAATAATTTTCTTCCACCTTAGGTTGATATGCAATGCATGAAGGATGGTTGAGGTTCTGTGGAATGAAGGATTGCTTTATAGGTCTCCATTCTGGTGGCAGTTGGTTGTAAAGCTGTTCCATTGGTGCTTCACCCTCAAATTCTTCTTCTTTCTCCTCGAAGTTGTTTCTAGGCCTCTTTCAAATGATCTGCTAACTCTCTATATCAAGTGGAAGGGTGGTCGGGTTCCTCACTCGAAGCTCTTGCATGAATCAGCAAGAATACCTTAGTGCAGTAGCTTCAGTACTGCTGCTCGGGTAGTCTTTGGACTATTTGCACTCGAATGCTCCAAGCACTACGCTCGATCGCACCAGTGCGCTCGATCACACTTAGGTTTGCGCTCGATCGCAGTGCCAGAATTAGCACTGATGCACACCTGAAACAGAAAGCAAGAAAATAATAAAAACGAAGAATTAAGTTAGATAGTTGATGAAAATAAAATAAAATAAAACAAACAGATTAAGAAAAATATTTAATGAAAAATAAGAAAATAAAATTGAACAAAA
This sequence comes from Bretschneidera sinensis, assembly GCA_023935145.1. Taxonomy (NCBI): domain Eukaryota; kingdom Viridiplantae; phylum Streptophyta; class Magnoliopsida; order Brassicales; family Akaniaceae; genus Bretschneidera; species Bretschneidera sinensis. The sequence continues at coordinate 23,933,825 of CM043704.1, forward strand.
TAAGAAAAATAAACGGGAAATAATTCTAAACATAAATTTAGCACAATCCCCGGCAACGGTGCCAAAAACTTGTTGGACGAAAATATACCTAAATTAATAAGTAAATAATCGCACTCATTTTACTTGCAAGTGCACAAGGTCAACTTAGTAGTATAGTGTGCAAAAGCAAGATCATCTCCACAGGGATTGATGAATTTCGTTTTAGAATTATATTCGCTATGTAAAAAGATAGAAATAATAAAAGAGTTGATTTTGATAAAGATAAAATAATAAAAATAAAGATAAAGGCATAGGGACTTGATATCCACCACTAATTATGATACCATAACAAAACAGTATGTCAATGCTTTACTCATGTCATGAATACCTAATGTTTTGTCAACCTAAGGGCATGGTATCTACTCCTTAAGCTATTGATCTCCCTAAGCAACGAGTTAGGCATGGTATCTACTCTAACTCTTTTCTCTCTTAAGGGATTCAACATGGTGTATGCTGAGTTGTTCTTTAAGAAAGCATAGGATCTGTGGAAATCGACAACCACACGGGACCTAGGGCATGGTATCTACTCTCGGTTTCCCATGTTGATTAACCCAAGAATCCGATGTGGATATCTTTTGTTACTAATGTCAGACCTAGGACTCGGTCATCCAAATTGATCTAACTAACAAGTCCATACCACATGCACATATTGATCAGACATATACATATGAGGAATTTAAATAAAAGTAGGTATTAATCAAGTTAAACAACATAACATAAATATCACAAAGGCGCCAATACTAAATTTATTGAGTAAACATAATTAGGGCTTCAACCAAGCCCTACTAAGAATTTAATTACACACAATAAAATAGAAAGGAAAGAAGAAACCTAAAAACATTATAGGGAAGAGTCGTCAATTCGTCTCCACAATCTCTTCTTTCGGGCTCGTCCAGCCTCCGGCCTTCCGACCTAAAACTAAACTAAAACTAAAAGAAGATTGAAAGATAAAAGAAGGGATGTCTAATTTGTGTTTTTACAAGTGTATTTATAGGGGTTGAATAATCCTAGAAGGCTCAGGAAACCCTAAATTTCCTAAAACATAAAAACTCCTTTATTTCCAAAACTGGTTTTGCCGCTTTACTGTTCACGCCTGTACATGTGCGCTTGATCGCATTCGTGGTGCGCTCGATCGCACAGAGGAGTGCACTCGATCGCACTCTAGCCAGCAGCTGCTCCAAGATTTCCAGATTTCTTCCTTTAAGTGCCAAAAATGCTTCTTTTTCTCGAAGACCCTATAAAAACGTGTAAAACACAAAAGTGCAATAAAATAGACTAAAACATATAGACAAAGAGCTTAACAAATGTAAATTAAGGGGCTTAAATATGAATATTTAAGCACCTATCAATGCTCCTCTTCATTCTTGGAATATACTATAATATCATCAATAAATACAATCACAAATCTATCTAAGAATGGTTTAAACACCCGATTCATTAGATCCATAAATGATGTAAGAGAATTAGTCAACCCAAATGGCATCACAAGGAACTCATGATGGACATAACATGTCTTAAAAGCAGTCTTAGGCACGTCCCCCTCCTTTATCCTCAAATGATGATAACCCAATCTTAGGTCTATTGTAGAAATCACCCTAGCCCCCTGTAATTGCTTAACTATCCAGGGAAAATGATATTTATTCTTGATGGTGATCTTATTCAGTTTTCTATATCAATACACAACCTCATAGTTTCATCCTTCTTCTTCACAAACAACATAAGGGCTCCCCAAGGCGACATACTAGGTCGAATAAATTGTTTATCTAGCAACTCCTGAAGCAAAACTTTCGATCCTCTCAACATAGTTGGTGTCATTCTCAATAGATATAGGTGCTGATCCCAGAATCACCTCAATAGAAAACTTAATCTCCCTGTTGGGAGGCAAACCAGACGACTCCTCAGGGAACACATCATAAAAAAAATTCACAATTAAGATTTCTTCTAACTTTCTAATCTCCCTTCTAAAATCAACCACATACGCCAAATACCCCTCACAACCCTACTTCAACCATCTACTAACAGTCTGGGCAAAAATAAGATAGTTGGCAAGTATCTTACGTTCTTCCTAAAAATTAAATTTCTCTTGTCCTGGTATCCTGAACTCCACATTCTTCCTAAAACAATCTACCCAAGCATGATATACAGATAACCAATTCATTCCCATAATTAAATCAAAATCTGTCATATCTAAAAGTAGCATATCAATTTCAAATTCTCTATCAACCATATTAATCACACAACCCTGATAAAGTGTCCTAATAATAACCCTATCCCTATTAGGAACCTCAACAATAACAACATGCATACAAAAACTAACACAAGCATAAGTAGATTTCATATAAACACTAGATGAAAAATAATGGGTTGCACCAGGATCAATCAATAATCTGGCAGGTCTATTAAGAATAGATATCATACCCATAACAATATCAGGAGTAGCTTGTGCATCTTGTTGGGTCAATGTATAGACTCTACTGTCTCTAGCCTGTAACTGACCACTGCATCATCTCACAGATATTGATCCTCTGCCTCTGCCCTGCATACTCCCTAATCCACCACCTTTCTGCACCTATTTTCTCCCAATAGCTCCAGCACTTATCTCAACAGATTTTCCCACTGGACAATCTACACTAATATGTCCTCCTTCGCCATATACAAAGTACATCAGAGTAGGACAATTTCGAGATAGATGCCCTGTTTGATTACATCTATAACAAAGTTGTTGTGAGTTTTAAATTACTCGCAAGCGCATGAGTCGTTTGCAGTATAGTGTTGTGCAAGTGCGAGGTCGAATCCACAGGGAATTGCGTTGTGAAAATATATTTTTTATCTAAACTAACTCTATTTTAACCTAGTTCCGAATTGTGAATGATATTGCAAAACAAATTAAAACTAAATTAAATTGACTTAAAAACTAATAATAAAAAGCACTAAGGTTTCCGAATCCACCCCACCGAAGTTAAGCATACATGTTCTAAAAATATAGCCTATCAAAACATTCAATGAATCCAACTATAAGACAAAAAACAAAGAATATCCCAACTAAACCAAAAGCACCCAATGTATCCGCTCTTAACAAATCACAAAGGGAATCCAATTTAATCGAAAAGCATTCAATGTATCCATCAGATGAAACACAAAGAAAATCCAACAGACAATTTAAACTCAATCAATTATAAGATTAACTCAAATAATTGACAGAACATTTATACTAAAAATTGTCAGATTTGTACAAGCAAATCTGAACTACTACGCCAAACAACGGCAGGACTTCATCTTCAACCTTAGCTGAAGAGTCTAGCCACTCATAACTAGAAAACTATAATAAAAAGTGCTAAACATTTAAACTAAAACAACTGAATATAAAGAAATAAATAAACAACTTTACATGGGAGAAATTCCACTCGCTGACGGGCGGCGCTTCCCCTTATGATAGCAATGCCTTCGGGATCCACCAGAATGCTGGCGGACATCCACCGGTAAACACCAAAGTGGCTCAGGAATTGTACACTGAATGATGAAGCCAAATGGTGTTTATATAGGGGAAGTCACGGAGCACTGCAGGTTTCAAAATCGATGTGGGATACTGCCCGAGTGCGATCGATCGCACTCTGGTGCGCTCGAGCGCACATTGGCGCACTACAGAGCATTTTTAACCGATGTGGGATGTGCTAGTGCGCATTTGCGATCGATGGCAAGTCTGGTGCGATCGAGCGCACTAGACATCTTCAGCTTGACCCTTGTTTACTAAAATGGCCATAACTTTCTCTAGAAAAATCATTTTTGCAAGCCGTAAAATCTCTCAGAAAATAGACTTACGGATCTTTCCAAGAATATATGGCTCATCTCCTGGTTCTTCCGGAATCAATACAATAAAATCCACAAAAATGACTGATCTGTAAGGCGATTTTGGCAATTTTAGTGAAACTCCTTTCCCAGTGCTTGTAAACCTGAAAAACAACGAAAACAACTCAAAGTAACAAATTCCTAAGCTAACAAATGTAAATTAAAGGGCCAAAATATGCAATATTTGGCACTCATCAAATACCCCCAAACTTACAATTTGCTAGTCCCTTAGCAAAACAAAATAAAAGACTCAATGAAAAACAAAGAACATAAAGATAAAGTCATCACTCATGGTATCCAAAAATTTAAGGAGCACACATCACCATGATATTCATACATAAGCAAGCTTAAAAAGGTAAACCAATCTTCGCAATGAATAGAAATGTTAAAATCTAATTACTTACAAAAGGCAGGATAAGGCATCACAAGCTTGAATCAGTGTAAGGTGAATTAGCATATAAAAATGAAGCTTCCAAGTAACTCTAATGTGTAAGGTCTCCATGTCTCAAGATTCACCGAATTTCCCATCAAAAATGAACGACAAAGGCATAGTATTTTTTTTTTTTAATAAGGCACGGCTATGTTTAGTTCCCTTAAGCTTTCTAATTGACCCATGTAGCGAGTGTTAAGTCAATGACTCCCAAACCAGGTGGTTTTAGGGCATTAGGTGTAAAGACACTCCTAAGGACTTACTAACTCGAGTCAAAAAGGCTACGAAATTAAACCGATCTTAATATTACCAAACAAAATTCCACCTTTTGACGTGAACACTCACTGCTTACTGAGGCAAGAGGTCCAGTTACTCAGCGAAAAGTTTATTGATAAATTTTTTTTTTTTATATTTTTCTATGCCCAAGAGTTCATCCAACAAGTCATCCAGTTTCAGTTAAGATAAGGAAAAATACACATTAAAATCACATGTCATACCTCACATAATTTGTGCTAATGTGCTCGTGTTAAATTAGATCAAACATGTGAATTCTCAAAATGCCTAAAGTAAGTAACTAAATTTTAAAAATTTATCACCAGATCATGTGTTCAAAATGTTAAGCTCACTAATGACATCACATCACAGAAAATGTTTAGATCAACTAAAATTTCACGATAACATGAGCATGCATTTATCTCTATGACGAAAAGACAACAAATTAGGACAAAGTGTGTGATGTGTCTCCAATACCCCCAAACTTAAATTACACATTGACCCCAATGTGTGACTAATATGGAAAGAGCTGACCTGAGATATGGAGAACCATCTGGACTGGTATGGCTCATAGCATACCCCCAAACTTGAACTGAAGTACGCTTTGTCCCTGAAAAATAAAAACTGGAAAACAAAAAATACTGGAAACAAACATTAATCATAAAAATGTGAAATAATAAATAAACAAAAGAAAAGATAAGCTGTGGGGTGCCTCCCATGAGCGCTAAGTTTAACGTCTTCAGCCAGACCCAACATTAGTAAACAGGTCCAACGAAATGCTCCGCCATCTGATCAATAAATGGGAATGAAAAATGATCAGGCCTAGTGGCAGCATTCAATTTATGGTAGCTGATACACACTCTCCAAATTGACCGAACACGAGTTGGAACCAACTCGTTGTCCTTATGCTGCACTACCGTTAATTCAGCACGTTTGGGCATAACATGAATCTGGCTCACCCACTTGCTATCAGAGATGGGATAAATGATCCCTGCCTCTAACAACTTAATATCTTCTGCCCTCATAACCTCTTGCATAGCAGGGTTGAGCCTTCTTTGTGGCTCCCTCGATGGCTTGGCATCCTCCTCCAAATGTATCCTGTACGTCACCATCGAGGGGCTGATCCCCTGGATGTCCTCAATGGTCCAGCCTATAGCTTCCTTATGCTCTCTTAAGACATCAAATAATTTCTCCTCTAGAGCATCACCCAGATCTGAAGGTATAATCACAGGCAAACTATCGACTGAACCTAGGAACTTATACTTAAGATTATCTGGTAAAGGCTTAAGTTCCTTCTTGGGGGTTTCAGGTGCGGCGGTCTCCTCTGTCTTATTGCTCTTCCGAGGAGGAGACTCTAAAATGGCATTCGCTTGCTCAAGTAATTTATCTAAATCCATATCCTCTCCAAATTGAGCAAAGCATGCCTCTAGGGGGTCCTCAGTGCTTGATTCATTCATAGTCTCCTCAAGAATCTCCTCTATCAAGCATACATTTCTCACTTCATCATATTCATGTGGTTGCCTAGTGATATCAAAAATATTCAACTCCACTGCCATATTTTCGAAGGAGATCTTCATCACCCCTGTCCTACAATTTATCAGGGCGTTAGCCATGGCTAAGACTGGTCGCCCTAGAATCACCGGTATTTGAATCCCTACATTTTGAACCGGCTCTGTGTCAAGCACAATAAAATCCACGGGGAAATAGAACTTATCCACTTTTATCAACACGTCCTCAACTATTCCCCGTGGTCTTTTCACTGACCTGTCAGCCAATTGAAGCGTCGTGGATGTGGGCTTCAATTCTCCTAACCCCAACTGTAAATAGACTGAGTAGGGTAGAAGATTCACACTCGCCCCTAGATCCAAGAGAGCCCTCTCAATGTGGCTGACTCCTATCGTGCAAGAGATGGTAGGACACCCCGGGTCCTTATACCTGATGGGTAGCATGCACTGAAGGATTGAGCTGATCTGCTCGGTCAAAAATGCCTTTTTTGGGACATTCGTCCTCCTTTTGATAGTGACCAAGTCCTTTAGAAACTTGGCATATGATGGCATTTGATGGACGGCATCCAAAAATGGGATATTGATTTGGACTTGCTTGAATACCTCCAGAATTTCCTCATACTTTCCTCCTTTCTTGGGCGCCTGTAATCTCTCGGGGTAGGGTGCTCTAGGTACAAACGACCTAGGAGGGTCTTTCTCAGTAGGTGTGGCTGTAGATGGCTCAACATCTCTCTTCTCTGTGTTGCCACTCCCTTGCCCTTGCTGCATAGCAGGGCTCTCTTCCACTCGATTGTCCACCTGTCTTCCAGACCTCAGTGTGACAATTGACTGTACTTGTTCTGCCCCGTGCGTAGGAGTTGATGAACTCTCAACCATATATTGTCCTTTTGGGTTAGGCACGGGCTGACTGGGGAACTTCCCCTTCTCTCTCTCACCCAAGTGACTTGCAATTTGCCCTATTTGACTCTCCAGCTTAGCAATTTCTTGGGTGTTTACCACTGTTGCACTCTTCACATCACTCATATTTTGGCTAGTCGCCTTCATAAACTCCTTAAGAGTGTCCTCTAGCGACTGTGAAACTGGCGCTGGTGTTTGAGTGGGTGCATGGTAAGCAGGTGAAGGTGCTGGATGGGCAGAACGACCATGATTAGGAATTTGTGGGGCAAATCTGGGAGGATATTGATTTTGAGCATGATAAGGGGCTCCTCCCTGATTCATTGGTTAGTTCTGCCTCCATGAAAAATTTTGGTGGTTCCGCCACCCTGGATTGTACGTCTCGGAGTACAATCCATTTGACTGCCTTCGAAAGTCATTGAAAGCATTTACTTGTTCCATAAGATACTCGGCACAAGCTGGCATTGATGGGCAATTCTGTGCTAGATGCATGGGACTAGCACAGATGGAACAGCTTTCAACATTGAATGTGTTGGCAGCATTGATGGATTGGCTCACAGTGAGAGCGTCAATCTTCTTAGTGAGGGCATCTAACTTTATCCTCAAATCAACGTCCTCTCTGACCTCATAGATGCCTCCCCTCTTAGGAGAATGAATGGACTTATCTCGACAGCTTGAAAAATCCCACTGCTGTGAGTTGTCGGACAACTTGTCCAACGCCATATATGCTTCGTCTCCTGTCAGACTCAAGAATGCCCCCCAATTCATAGACTCGATCATGCTACGGTTGGGTTGAGTCAACCCTTGGTAGAAGAATTGAACGAGTCTCCACTTCTCATATCCATGTGGAGGGCATCTGATCAGTAGCTCTTTGAAGCGCTCCCAACCCTCAGAAAATTTTTCATCCTCATCCTGAGTGAAAGAGCTGATCTCCTTTCGGCACTCATTCACTCTAGACATTGGGAAAAACTTATGATAAAATTTACTAAGCAGGTTTTCCCAAGATGTAATAGACCCGGGCGTGTTGGAATCCAACCACGCCCTAGCTCTATCGTGAAGAGAAAAAGGGAAGAGTCGAAGATGGACTGACTCTTCAGAGAAGTTTTGAAATTTGAATGTGGCACAAATGTCTTTGAACTTCTTCACATGGCTATAAGGATTTTCAAGATCTAAGCCATAGAATGAGGGTAAGAGTTGGATGACATGTGGCTTCAAGTCAAAGTGGGTGGCATTGGTCGGTGGCAACACTATGCAAGAGGATGAGTTAGTCGCAACGGGTGCGAACAAGTCCCTAAGGGATGTAGTGGAGTCCACGTTCCAAGCTCTAGGTTGCTCTACATGTTCAGGATGATTTGCATTCCTATAATTCTCTGCCATCTCAACAGTCTCTCTCTCAACTAGCGCTCTTTTCTGTCTCCTAAGAGTTCTTTCTAAGTCGGGATCTAAATGTATCAAATCTAAGTCCAAGGATCTCCGACCAAGCATACACCAACTAAAAAAAACTAAAGTAAACTAACCAGCAGAAACTTGCAGAATAAAACAAACACAAATTTTTTTATTTTTTTTAAATTAAATTAACTAGTAGAAAAATAAAATCATTTTAGACCAAAAATTTTTAGAAATCAAACAATTCTCCGGCAACGGCACCAAAAACTTGTTGTGAGTTTTAAATTACTCGCAAGCGCACGAGTCGTTTGCAGTATAGCGTTGTGCAAGTGCGAGGTCGAATCCACAGGGAATTGCGTTGTGAAAATATATTTTTTATCTAAACTAACTCTATTTTAACCTAGTTCCGAATTGTGAATGATATTGCAAAACAAATTAAAACTAAATTAAATTGACTTAAAAACTAATAATAAAAAGCACTAAGGTTTCCGAATCCACCCCACCGAAGTTAAGCATACATGTTCTAAAAATATAGCCTATCAAAACATTCAATGAATCCAACTATAAGACAAAAAACAAAGAATATCCCAACTAAACCAAAAGCACCCAATGTATCCGCTCTTAACAAATCATAAAGGGAATCCAATTTAATCGAAAAGCATTCAATGTATCCATCAAATGAAACACAAAGAAAATCCAACAGACAATTTAAACTCAATCAATTATAAGATTAACTCAAATAATTGACAGAACATTTATACTAAAAATTGTCAGATTTGTACAAGCATATCTGAACTACTACGCCAAACAACGGCGGGGCTTCATCTTCAACCTTAGCTGAAGAGTCTAGCCACTCATAACTATAAAACTATAATAAAAAGTGCTAAACATTTAAACTAAAACAACTGAATATAAAGAAATAAATAAACAACTTTACATGGGAGAAATTCCACTCGCTGACGGGCGGCGCTTCCCCTCGTGATAGCAATGCCTTCGGGATCCACCAGAATGCTGGCGGACATCCACCGGTAAACACCAAAGTGGCTCAGGAATTGTAAACTGAATGATGAAGCCAAATGGTGCTTATATAGGGGAAGTCACGAAGCACTTCAGGTTTCAAAATCGATGTGGGATACTGCCCGAGTGCGATCGATCGCACTCTGGTGCGCTCGAGCGCACATTGGCGCACTACAGAGCATTTTTAACCAATGTGGGATGTGCTAGTGCGCATTTGCGATCGATCGCAAGTGTGGTGCGATCGAGCGCACTAGACATCTTCAGCTTGACCCTTGTTTACTAAAATGGCCATAACTTTCTCTAGAAAAATCATTTTTGCAAGCCGTAAAATCCCTCAGAAAATAGACTTACGGATCTTTCCAAGCATATATGGCTCATCTCCTGGTTCTTCCGGAATCAATACAGTAAAATCCACAAAAATGACTGATCTGTAAGGCGATTTTGGCAATTTTAGTGAAACTCCTTTCCCAGTGCTTGTAAACCTGAAAAACAACGAAAACAACTCAAAGTAACAAATTCCTAAGCTAACAAATGTAAATTAAAGGGCCAAAATATGCAATATTTGGCACTCATCAAAAGTCTTGTCTCTCCATCATACATCAGATTACCACTTCCCCTTAGTGGAAATACTTACTCCTCTACCATAACTTTCAGTTCCCATAGCCTCTCTCCCAAATCTAGGGTCCCACCAATATTACTCTAAGCTACAGAAGCAACAGATCCTGCTTGCCTCTGACTCTGCATTACAGTTCCTTGTGACAATGAATGTCCTCTTTGGGGTGGTCTCTCACCCTACACACTCATACTACTATCACCTCTGGGTCCCTCAAATCTACACCTTTTAAAACAATCCCTCTTACCTCTAAACTCCATCACATCTTTCTCCATCTATAATGTTTTATCTACCATTATAGCATAATTCTCAATACCCATATAAGAGAGTTTAGTTTGAATTTCATAGTGTAACCCATCTAAAAATCTCTTACATTTCCTCTCCTCTGTATTTACTAACTCAGATACAAACCTTGATAGAGCTATAAATCTACTATCATACTTAACCACAGATAAAGTATTCTGCCTTAAATGAATAAAATCTCTCTTCTGCTATGCTCGAAACGTATCTGGAAAATACTTCGCAAAGAACACATCCTTAAACTTACACCAAGTTAAGGGTTGATCTACTTGTGTGTTTAATCTAGGCAGAATATCCTTCCACCATTGAGAAGTCTCACCTTTCAGCTTAAATGAAGCAAATCCAGCCTTCTGCCTATTTATCACTGGTAAGACTTCAAAATATTTCTCAACATGTTTAATCCACTGCTCAGCTTCAATAGGATTTACAAATCCTATAAAAGAGGGGGATTTAAATTTAATAATTCTCACAAAATAATCCCCTAGCATCTCATGTGAAAACACACTCTCTCCTTCATAAGCCTCTTGTCTCACCACATCAGGTTATGTTCTACCACTTTCCTCTAGTCTCCTCTGTAAATTATCAGCCTTTTCTTCTGCTGCATTCATTCTTTCTATAGCACGATCAAGAACTTCTCTTAACTTATCCCTCTTAATATCAGTTTCTCTCCTACCTCTATTAGTACCAGCTGTACTAGCTATCTGTTCTCTTGCATTAACCACCGACTCGACCTCCCTCACTGTTTCAGCTCGTCTAAATATTGGGGGTCTATTATGTCCTCTCTAGTTCAGTACTCTACCTCTAGCTCTATTATGTCTACGTGTGATCCTCATACTTTGATTTAAATGTAGTTTATTTAAATCTTTCACTTCTTTAAATTTTTATACAGTCTACAGAATCATAAAACCAAATGCTCTGATACCAAAATTGTAACGACCCATCCCGGGTTAGCCACCCCCGAGACGATGTTGTCACATTTTGAAATCACAGCACGACACATATATGAAACAATATAAAAACATACATCGACTGAAAATATATATATATATATACACATCAATCCTCAACCCTCAACAAGGGAGTTACATTATTAATATCCCAGCTGAAACAATATATACAACATATTATGCATGAATATTTACAACAACAAAAAAAACTTTCATTAGTCTGAGGATGTAAACCACGAGACTTACAGATAATAACTCAGTTTGAATCTCAGCTCACAAGTCTATCTGTCTTGCCCGCTACCTAAAATTATTTAACAATGAGGAGTGAGCTTCACAAGATTAGTGAATTAAATTTACTAGAAGTACTCGATTTGTATACTTATAGTTATATTCATTCATTGTTAAATCAACATAATTAATCATCTATCTCTTCTCACATTCTAATTCAATCATTTATCAATTTCTCTTAATAAATAAATTATCAGGCTATCCTCTTTCAATACATATATCTCATATATTTTATAAATTTAACATTTCCAATTTAATATCATCATAAAGTTCACATTATATAAACAATCAATAATATAATTCTTTATTATGCCATCCTTTCTATTTATCTATCATCAAAATTGTCTAATTATGAGACTCATCTATCTATCAATCATTTAATACTCAAAACTGATTCTTTAGTATCTCAGTCATTAATAATAAATATTTAAAACAAATATAATGCATGAATTTAAATTTTCTTTCTTTCTCATAAGATCATTTCATATTATCATCTGAGAACACCTTCTCATATATCAACATGTTTCAGCCAAACCAACTACCTTCATAATCTTCTCAGCCAGACCAACTGTCTTCATAATCTTCTCAACCAGACCAGCTGCCTTCCTAGTCTTCTCAACCAGACCAGCTGCCTTCCTAGTCTTCTCAGCCAGACCAGATGCCTTCCTGGTCTTCCCTTTTATGTATATGAGTAATAATATGCAAGCAAGTATACATCAAAGCATTCAATTCAACTATCTAGCTCTTTCTCAAAATTATTATTTTTATCATATTTATTAAATTGTCTCCTCATATATCATATCAATTTTCAATCATATTTTCATAAATTTCATATAACTTCTCAACGTATTTTTTGTTAATCCATCCTTTTTAAAATATAAATTCTTATATAATTAATATTCAATATACTATTTAATCCCTAATCAATCAATTATCATACTTAATGGAAAATGCATCATTAAATCATTATAATTCAACCATTTATTCAAATATCATAAATTTATATTTTTATTGGTATCGGTTATGAAATGTAAATCTAACTCACCATGTAGCGGTTAAAGCTACCCGTGGATCACCCACCTCCTTGCCTTTCTTACTCCTTTCAGTAATTTCCTGAGATTGCTGATCACCAACACTTAATCATAAACTTTCATAAATCTTACTATTTCATAAGTTAATTCAAATAATATAATTATTTAGTTATGAGTCTTATTGAAAATTTACCTTAAATATGATGAAGTCTTGCTATTGTAATTGAATGATTGTACCATCTCTCTTATTGGAGAAGTTTTCTTTATAACTTTTTGCTAAGAAATTTGAATTGAAGAAAAAAAGAAACCAAACGGGATTTGATAAGAAATAACAAACTCTATGAACCTTCAGAGACTTATAACTTCCATTTTTTTTCTTTCCCTTCACCGCTTCACCAGAGATTATATACTTTTTTTTTCTTCACGCTTCACTAGAGACCATAATTTTTTAAAATAAAATTTACATATTTTCCATTAGTTATTTACAATTTTGTCATCATTTCAAATTCACTGTTTTACCATTATATAATTACAGTTTTGCCATTTATCCTTTAAAATTAATTTTTCATATTTTCTTCCTTCCAAAAATTTATAAAAAATACAGAGAAATATAAAAATTTATATTTTCTTCCAAAAAAATTTCTGATTATTTTCCTCAACTTCAGTCCATATTTTTCTTCAAAACTCTTTCATTTCAACTTCAAATTTAAAAAAATTTCAATACTTTCTTCTTAAAAAATTTCTAACTCTTTTCAACAAAATTTTCAGTATTTTCTTTCAAAATATTATTTCAAATCAATACTAAATCTTTCATCAATAGATTATTTAATTCAATATAATATATGTAAAATTACTTCTTTACCCTTATTCTATGAACACAAATACTACAGCTAGGTCCCCTCTATTCTCAACCCTATAGAATATATCATTTTCTCTACATATTTGGAAAAGACTTACCTCATCAAGGCTAGTGTATTAAGAAGAACAAAAGGGGAAGTAGCTATTGTTTAACTAAGGATTATACCTTATGTTTGATTGAATATTCCACAGCATCATCAACTATGGATCTTAATAAAGGTATGTGTTTTATCTATTTAATATTGGGTGATTTCTACTCTTCTATAGTGATTCATTGGGATTAAGGATATTAATTAAAATCCTACATTGTCAACAAGTTTTAATCAATTTGTCATGAAAGAGTTTTAATGTGTGTTATTAAGTATTTCTAGAATGTAATAAAGATTTAAGTGGTTATTGAATGTAATTAAAGAGTCTCTAGAATTATCTTAGGTTAGTATAAATAGGGGCACTAGTATTATTTTGTAACTTAGTCTTGTAAAGACTTAATCTCTCGTGTAACATATCATAGAGTAATATTATGTCCCCTTTCAAAAAAAAAATGTGTGAACATGCAGATCAAAACAATATGGCCAAGATTCCAATAGCTTTATGTCAATTTGATATCACAGAAATCTTGTTCGACATCAAGAACATAATTCAATCATATTAGCTTCCACTTCGAGGCAAATTGGAAGGAAAAAAAAAAAACTTTCCCACTTCAAGGTAAAGTTCATGAAGGAAAATTAATGTCAACATGCAGTACTATATAATTATACAATCCAACCTAAGCTTGAAAAAAATTCCTGCCATAACTATAGTTACATAAGTATCTATTGAAGAGAAGGATCAAGAGCAAACTCTACAACTAATCCCAATTCCCATTAGTAAAGAACTCGCTTCCATCCGGATTTGAAAAGCTTGAGGATGATTCTACAGATGGAAGCTGAGAAATGGAGCTTAACTTGTTTACATGCATTATGTTCTTCTCATTCATCATATGATTAATGTAAGCTTTAGGCTTCTCCTCATTATTGTGATGAATGATTGGAGCACCAAAATTAATGTAAGCTTCTAGCCGATTGTTAGACTCCACACTGCATGCTTTAGAGTTTGTTTCAATTACTGAATGACATACGCGTTTAGTGGCTAATTCTCTCCAATCTGGAGTGTACTTTCTGCTTGAGATGTTTCGCTTGAATATTCGACATAGAGTCCATACTTCCTGTGATCAAATATTGAACCAAAAATACGCGAATTAAAATGAATATGTATTAATTAATATCATAAATTATAACTAGAGATGAATGATAGATCATTGTGTCTTACAGCTTCTTGGGCAGTAGTTTTTGTATTGGCAAGGTTGAGATTATTGTCGTTGGCTGCAGGAAGGCGAAACTCATGCATCATCCAATCAGTTTTTGTGCCTTTTCCTGCACTCCCTCGGTAGTATACTAATGTTTTCTTTAGGCCAATGCAGTGATGGCCTTCTCCTGATCCATGTGAATTATAAACTGGCTTGTCGATGCCAGTTGCTTTCCAAAATCTAGATCCTGTGACTCTATTAGGTCTTACACTGTTTCTGTACTTTCTTCCTCTTTTGCAGTAGAAGTAGCTCCCATTGTCTCCCACAGTGCTAGGTACTCCTGCATCAATCATTGATTTTCAAAGATGAGAGAGAGAGAGAGAACCCAAAGGGCTGGGTTAGCTCAATTTGTAGGACAGACCAAGATAAACTCCTTGTATATATAGCGTAGGTCTGTTTGTGTTCGATTTCACACTGAGTAGAAATAACTTCCTAAAGACAATGAGTTTTACCCGAGATGGTTTGTTTGTAGCTAATCGTCAAGCCAAATGCAAAGGGGAAAGAGAGGGAGAGAGAGAGAGTTGCAATTGTTCAAAGTTCAAACCACCCACCTACTTGGTAAAAGTAGGTTTTTACATCATGGAAAGAAAAATGGAGAGTTTCTTTTTATGAAACTATGGGGTTACTCCAGCTTTCCTTGTGTACATCAGAGAATATTGTTGAAACGAAGGATTTTAGGGTTTTACATACAATAATTTGAAAAGTATTCAGCGATTGCTATGGTTTCTAAATTCTATAATTATTTGTTTTCTCTATATAATTAATCACCCTTTACTCTTAGTTAAAGGAAAAAACATAAAAAGATAATATCATTTCATAGAGATCATAAAATGATAATACGTTAAGCATATATCAGATAGCTTGTGTAAAGGAAATTGCACTTCTTATGAAGAAATTGATAAGATGAAGAATTAATAATGATATTGCCAAAATACACATCTCCAATAAGAAGACGACATGTGGATCATCTTGACCCCAGGCTGCAAGGAGACACGCGAAAGACCCAGGCTCGGACAGTTGGGCCTCCAGGTCATGACCGCCCTTCAGGGCATCATTGCCCCCCAGCTGGGCCTCCATATCACCACCGCCCTCTATGCCATCATTACCTCCAGGTCATGACCGCCCTTCAGGGCATCATTGCCCCTCAGCTAGGCCTCCACGTCACCACCGCCCTCCAGGCCATCATTACCCAACCAAGTTGGGACGTCATGTCGTCAAACCGCCTTAACGCATAGACGACTCCCGATCAAGCCAGCAAGGCAAAGCCCTAACGGACGGCCCCCAGCCACCTAGCTGGGCCTCCTATGCATCATTACCCAACCCAGTTGGGCAACATATCACTGCCGCCCTAGGCCAAATGCCGCCTCTGAAGCCCTATAAAAAGGGTCAAGTATGCACTCCAAAGGGGCCCACTTTTTGCTCAACTGAAAAAGAGAGCGCTCGTCCCCTACATATTTTTGCTCTGACTCTAACTAGAGCTTCGGAGCATCCCCGGAGGCACCCCCTCTGGCGACCCCCTAGCTCACCTTCCTCTCCCTGTGCAGATACGTCTGTGTCCTAGCCTCCAGCTCAGCAAAACACATTTTTGGCATCAACAGAGTGGCGTCGTCCGTGGGAAACCACCATCTTTCACTAGCAGTAATAGCGAAGAAGTTTAGAGAACTCATCTGTTGTCATGCCGCCCAAACCCCCCGCTAGGGATGCTGGTAAGAGAGCAGTAAGGGCCAGCACTCACACCCATCGGTTTGGGTCAAGTTCCTCAGCTGTAGTGCGCACACCCCTGTCTAAGCTATCGCATAGCGCACACAGAAGAGCACCATAGTGTGCACGTCCCTGTCTGAGCTATCGCATAGCGCACACAGCCAAGTACCGTAGTGCGCAGGCGCCTGTTTGAGCTATCATATAGCACACATGGTCGAGCATCGTAGTGCGCATGCCCCTGTCTAAGCTATCGCATAGCGCACACGACCGAGCACCGTAGTGTGCACGCCCCTGTCCCGGCTATCATATAGCGCACACGGTCAAGTACCGAAGCTGCGCACACCCATGGCCGAGCAAAGGCACATGTGCGCACCTCCTCGGACGGGGCCGAGCAGTAGTGCACACTATTACACACTGTCTAAGGTCTAGGACGCATCAGTGCGCACGGCCAATCAAAGCGGCACACACCCATGGCCGAGCAAAGGCATATGTGCGCACCTCTTCAGACTAGGCCGAGCAGTAGTGCACACTATTGCACACTGTTTAAGGTCCAGTGTGCATTGGTGCGCATGGCCAATCTAAGCTGAGCACACCCATGGCCGAGCAAAGGCATATGTGCGCACCTCGTCGGACGGGGCCGAGCAGTAGTGCAGACTATTGAACACTATCTAAGGTCCAGTGTGCATTGGTGCGCACGGCCAATCTAAGCTGCACACAACCATGGCCGAGCAAAGGCATATGTGCGCACCTCCTCGGACGGGGCCGAGCAGTAGTGCACACTATTGCACACTGTCTAAGGTCCAGCGCGCATCGGTGAGCATGGCCAATCTAAGCTACGCACACCCATGGCCGAGCAAAGGCATATGTGTGCACCTCCTCGAACGGGGCTGAGCAATAGTGCACACTATTGCACACTGTCTAAGGTCTAGTGCGCATCAGTGCGCACGGACAATCGAAGCTGCGCACACCCATGGCCGAGCAAAAGCATATGTGTGCACTTCCTTGTATGGGGCCAAGCAGTAGTGCACACTATTGCACACTGTCTAAGGTCTAGTGCGCATTGGTGCGCACGACCAATCTAAGCTGCGCACACCCATGGCCCAGCAAAGGCATATGTGGGCACCTCCTCGGACAGGGCCGAGCAAAGGCATATATGCGCACCTCCTCGGACGAGGCCGAGCGGTAGTGCACACTATTGCACACTGTCTAAGGTCCAGTGCGCACGGCCAATCGAAGCTACGCACACCCATGGCCGAGCAAAAGCATATGTGCGAACTTCCTCGCACGGGGCCGAGCAGTAGTGCACACTATTGCACACTGTCTAAGGTCCAGTGTGCATCAGTGTGCATGACCAATCAAAGCGGTGCACACCCATGGTCGAGCAAAGGAATTTGTGTGCACTTCCTCGTATGGGGCCGAGCAGTAGTGCACACTATTGCACACTGTCTAAGGTCTAGTGCGCATTGGTGCGCACGGCCAATCTAAGCTGCGCACACCCATGGCCCAGCAAAGGTATATGTGAGCACCTCCTCGGATGGGGCCGAGCAGTAGTGCACACTATTGCACACTATCTAAAATCCAGTGCGCACGGCCAATCTAAGCTGCACACACCCATGGCCGAGCAAAGGCATATGTGCGCACCTCCTCGGGCAGGGCCGAGTAGTAGTGCACACTATTGCACAATGTCTAAGGTCCAGTGCGCATTGGTACGCATGGCCAATCTAAGCAAGCACACCCATGGCCGAGCAAAGGCATATGTACGCACCTCCTTAGACGGGGCCGAGCAGTAGTGCACACTATTGCACACTGTCTAAGGTCTAGTGCGCATCAGTGTGCACGGCCAATCAAAGTGGCACACACCCATGGCCGAGCAAAGGCATATGTGCGCACCTCTTCAGACTAGGCCGAGCAGTAGTGCACACTATTGCGCACTGTCTAAGGTCCAGTGCGAATTGGTGCGCATGGCCAATCTAAGCTGAGCACACCCATGGCCGAGCAAATGCATATGTGCGCACCTCGTCGGACGGGGCCGAGCAGTAGTGCACACTATTTTGGTTTGAAAAATACAAGTCTATCATATCATCAAGTAAGTTCTTCATCTAAATTTCATCCTACACTAGAAGTGTGTTAGAAAATATATCGAAGGTGAGAAATTCAATAAAACTAATATGTAAGTGTTTTCAAGAGTTATCTCAAATTATTCAACATTTTAAAAAGTCATCTGGAAATTTGAGTCAAGTTCTTGCCCAAGAATTCTGTGTGTTTAGCCAAGGTCTAACTCATGGAATAACTAATCTTAATCCACATATTTTTTTAATCACAATATGTAGAAGGACAATTAGATCTTCGAAGAATCCAGGAATAGATTATGGAATTACCACCTGTAAGGAGACATTCAATTGAATTTGCAATAGGAAAATGATCATAAACATTAAAGAAGTCAATCGATGCATAAGGATTCAAAGTTAACTAATTAAAATCTTAAACTGGAGGCATCACTGTATTAAGAATCTTGCAAAAATGCATCAGGGGCATTAATGCTTCCTCAAATTTGTCATCAAAGAATTTAATTTGGGAATATGATTCTTGTTTTCAAGGGAGTATATTTGTATGTATTGAAAACAATGATCTATTGTCTTGGATTCATGACCCCATACACTTATTGAAGTTCCACGTTTTTTCTCCTAAATGGATATATAGGGAACATGAATTGAAGATTGTTCTCCACTAGTTGGAAAAAAAATAGTTAAGTTTTACTTTGGTGAATAAAATGGAAATTATGAAGAGACACTTTAAGAAAATTTAAGCTTCATCTAATGGCCCCTTAAATTTATTTTAATTTTTGATCCATTGTGTTAATTTAATAGTTTATTTTTCATATGTAAAGGTGTTTATTGAATTCTGAAGTGATAGGTTTAAAGGCTACTTCAATCTTATAGTTTAGTTATTGAACCCTAGAATTATATCATGTTAAGATAGTCCACTTGGATCCTAATATTCCATTGTATTGACATGACCACTTGAAGGATCCTAACTCTTAAAAGGCCACATGGATTAATTCCATATTGCACTGATATAGTAGCCACGAGAAGAATCCTTATCTCGTAAGGCCGGTTGAATTCTATAATTTCATAATTTAGTGATATGGTGACCATGGAAAGAATCCTTTATTCTTAAGACCAGTTGAATTCCAATTCTAGAAAGCTAGATGGATTCTATTATTTGGCCTTTGATAATGCTCTTTTACTCTTGAATTGGGTTACTATTACTCTTTCCTCAACATTTTATTAGAAAATATCAAGGAAAACAAGGGGAATTGTTGATTCCCAAATCCTACCAGCTAGGGTAAGATCCTTATTATGATATAATCATTTGAATTCTAAGCTATGTATTATTGACAACCAATTTCTACCAGTTGGGGTACGATCTTTATTGCAATGAAATTCAAAGGATTCTAAACTACGTATTGCTAATGTGCAAATCATACCAATTAGGGTAGAATCCTTTATTATTGCGGTAGAATCCTAAGGATTCTAAGCTACGTTGCAAAGAAGAGTGAATTCTGAAATGTATAAGGAATAGTGGATTCTAACACATTTAGGTGGCAAACATATTGATGAGTCTTAAATATTGCATATTTTATACCCTTAACTTATATTTGTTATGCTCTTAGTTAGTAGTATTTCACTTTCTTTTATGTCTTTTTTGTGTTTTGTGTATTTTTACAGGTTTGTGGAGAAATTGAAGCATTTCAAGAGATGTGAAGCTTCAGGAGACATTGCGATCGATCGCACGAGATATGCGATCGAGCGCACCTGCGCTCGAGCGCACTTGCCTACGAACGAGCGCAAGGTCAACATCCCACATCGAAATAGTTGTTGTTCAGTGCATCTGTGATCGATCGTAACAGACATGCGATCGTGTGCACATGCGATCGTGCGCATAAGACATGCGATCGAGTGCCCATGTGATCGATCGCACCATTCTGCGATCGAGCGCACTCGGGCCAGTATCCCACATCGAATCTGAAACCTGCAGTGCTCTGAGACTTCCCCTATATAAACACCATCTAGCCTCATCATTCAGTGTACAATTCCTGGGCCACTTTGGTGTTAACCGGTGGACGTCTGCTAGCATTCTGGTGGATCACGAAGGCTTTGCTGCCACGAGGGGAAGCGTCGCCCATCAGCGAGTGGAATTTCTCCCATGTAAAATTATTTATTTCTTTTTATTTAGTTCTTTTAGTTTGAATGTTTAGCATTTTTATTACAAATTTTAGTTTCATAGTTATAAGTGGCTAGACTCTTCAGCTAAGGTTGAAGATGAAGCCCCGCCGTTGTTTGGCGTAGTAGTTCAGATTTGCTTGTACAAATCTGACGATTTTTAGTATAAATGTTCTGTCAATTATTTGAGTTAATCTTATAATTGATTGAGTTTAAATTGTCTGTTGGATATTCCTTGTGTTTCATCTGATGGATACATTGAATGTTTTTCGATTAAATTGGATTTTCTTTGTGATTTGTTGAGTGCGGATACATTGGATGCTTTTGGTTTAGTTGGAATATTCTTTGTTTTTTGTCTTATAGTTGGATTCATGGAATGTTTTGATAGGCTATATTTTTGGAACATATATGCTTAACTTCGGTGAGGTGGATTCGAAAACATTAGTGTTTTAATTATTAGTTTTTAAATCAACTTAGTTTAGTTTATATTTCTTTTGCAATATCATTCACAATTCGGAACTAGGTTAAGATAAAGTTCGTTTAGATTAAAAATATATTTTCACAATGCAATTCCCTGTGGATTCGACCTTGCACTTGCACAACGCTATACTGCAAACGACTCGTGTGCTTGCGAGTAAATTAAAACTCACAACAAGTTTTTGCGCCGTTGCCGGGGAATTATTTGGTTTGTGAAAAGTTTTGGTCTGAATTAATTTTATTTTTCTACTAGTTAATTAAAAAAAAAATTTGAGTTGTGTGTTTGTTTTATTCTGTTGTTTCTGCTGCTAAGTATCTCATTGTTTTCTGTTGGTGTATGCTTGGTCGGAGATCCTTGAACTTAGATTTGACACATTTAGATCCCGACTTAGAAATAACTCTTAGGAGACAGAGAAGAGCACTAGTTGTGAGAGAGACTGTTGAGATGGGAGAGAATTTTAATCATCCTGAACATGTAGAGCAACCTAGAGCTTGGAACGTGGACTCCACTACATCCCTTAGGGATTTGTTCGCACCTGTTGCGACTAACTCATCCTCTTGCATAGTGTTGCCACCAACCAATGCCACACATTTTGACTTGAAGCCACATGTTATCAAACTCTTACCCTTATTCCATGGCTTAGATCTTGAAAATCCTTATAGTCATGTGAAGAAGTTCAAAGACATTTGTGCCACATTTAAATTCCAGAACTTCTCTGAAGAATCAGTCCATCTTCGACTCTTCCCTTTCTCTCTTCATGATAGAGCTAGGGCGTGGTTGGATTCCAACACGTCCGTGTCTATTGCATCTTGGGAAAACCTACTTAGCAAATTTTATCATAAGTTTTTCCCAATGTCTAGAGTGAATGAGTGCCGAAAGGAGATTAGCTCTTTCACTCAGGATGAGGATGAGAAGTTCTTTGAGAGCTGGGAGCGTTTTAAAGAGTTACTGATCAGATGCCCTCCACATAGATATGAGAAGTGGAGGCTCGTTCAATTCTTCTACCAAGGGTTGACTCAACCCAACCATAGCATGATCGAGTCTATGAATGGGGGGGCATTCTTGAGTCTAATAGGAGACGAAGCATATATGGCATTGGATAAGTTGTCCAATAACTCACAGCAATGGGATTTTTTAAGCTGTCGAGATAAGTCCATTCGTGCTCCTAAGAGGGGAGGCATCTATGAGATCAGAGAGGATGCTGATTTGAGGATAAAGTTAGATGCCCTCACTAAGAAGATTGACACTCTCACTATGAGCCAATCCATCAATGCTGCCAACACATTCAATGTTGAAAGTTGTTACATCTGTGCTAGTCCCATGCATCTAGCACAGAATTTCCCATCAATGCCGGCTTGTGCCGAGTATCCTATGGAACAAGTAAATGCTTTCAATGACTTTCGAAGGCAGTCAAATGGATCGTACTCCGAGACGTACAATCCAGGGTGGCGAAACCACCCAAATTTTTCATGGAGGCAGAACCAACCAATGAATCAGAGAGGAGCCTCTCATCATGCTCAAAATCAATATCCTCTCGGATTTTCCCCACAAATTCCTAATCATGGTCGTTCTGCCCATCCAGCACCTTCACCTGCTTACCACACACCCACTCAAACACCAGCGCCAGTTTCACAGTCCCTAGAGGACACCCTTAAGGAGTTCATGAAGGCAACTAGCCAAAATATAAGTGATGTGAGGAGTGCAACAGTCAAATAGGGCAAATTGCAAGTCACTTGGGTAAGAGAGAGAAGGGGAAGTTCCCCAGTCAGCCCGTGACCAACCCGAAAGGACAATTTATAGTTGGGAGTTCATCAACTCCTACGCACGGGGAGGAACAAGTACAGTCGATTGTCACACTGAGGTCTGGGAGACAAGTGGACAATCGAGTGGAAGAGAGCCCTGCTATGCAGCAAGGGCAAGGGAGTGGCAATAAGGACAAGAGAGATACTGAGCCATCTATAGCCACACCTACTGTGAAGGACCCTCCTAGGTCATTTATACCTAAAGCACCTTACCTCGATAGACTACAGGCGCCCAAGAAATGAGGGAAGTATGAGAAAATTTTGGAGGTATTCAAGCAAGTCCAAATCAATATCCCATTTTTGGATGCCATCCATCAAGTGCCGTCATATACCAAGTTTTTAAAGGATTTGGTCACTATCAAGAGGAGGACGAATGTCCCGAAGAAGGCATTTTTGACCGAGCAAGTCAGTTCAATCCTACAGTGCAAGCTACCCATCAAGTATAAGGACCCGGGGTTTCCTACCATCTCTTGCACGATATGAGTCAGCCAGATTGAGAGGGCTCTTTTCGATCTAGGGGCAAGTGTGAATCTTCTACCCTACTCAGTCTATTTGCAGTTGGGGTTAGGAGAATTGAAGCCCAC
Source organism: Bretschneidera sinensis (assembly GCA_023935145.1). Classification (NCBI taxonomy): domain Eukaryota; kingdom Viridiplantae; phylum Streptophyta; class Magnoliopsida; order Brassicales; family Akaniaceae; genus Bretschneidera; species Bretschneidera sinensis. Next base: position 23,957,385 of record CM043704.1, read on the forward strand.
ATCCACGACGCTTCAATTGGCTGACAGGTCAGTGAAAAGACCACGGGGAATAGTTGAGGACGTCTTGATAAAAGTGGATAAATTCTATTTCCCATTGGATTTTATTGTGCTTGACACAGAGCCGGTCCAGAATGTAGGGATTCAAATACCAGTAATTCTAGGGTGACCATTCTTAGCCACGGCTAACGCCCTAATCAATTGTAGGACAGGGGTGATGAAGATCTCCTTCGGAAATATGACAATGGAGTTAAACATCTTTAATATCACTAGGCAACCACTGGAGTATGATGAAGTGAGAAATGTATGCTTGATAGAGGAGATTTTGGAGGAGACTGTGGATGAATCAAGCATTGAGGATCCCCTGGAGGCAAGTTTTGCTCACTTTGGAGAGGACTTGGGCTTAGATAAGCTACTCGAGGAAGTGAATGCCATTTTGGAGTCTGATCCTCAAGAAAGCAATGAGACAGAGGAGACCGCCGAACTTGAAACCCCCAAGAAGGAACTTAAGCCTTTACCAGATAATCTTAAGTATAAGTTCCTAGGTTCAGCCGATAGTTTGCCTGTGATTATAGCTTCAGATTTAGGTGAAGCTCAAGAGGAGAAATTATTAGATGTCTTAAGAGAGCACAAGAAAGCTATCGGGTGGACCATTGAGGATATCAGGGGAATCAGCCCCTTGGTGATGATGCACAAGATACATTTGGAGGAGAATGCCAAGCCATCGAGGGAGCCACAAAGAAGGCTCAACCCAGCTTTGCAAGAGGTTGTGAGGGCAGAAATAATTAAGCTGTTAGATGCAGGGATCATTTATCCCATCTCTGATAGCAAATAGGTGAGCCCGATTCATGTTGTACCCAAGCGAGCAGGATTGACGGTAGTAAAGAATAAGGACGACGAGTTGGTGCCAACTCGTGTTCAGTCAGGGTAGAGAGTGTGTATAGACTACCATAAGCTGAACGTTGCCACAAGGAAGGATCACTTTCCACTGCCATTTATTGATCAGATGGTGGAGTGTTTGGCTGGGCACAAGTATTATTGTTTTTTAGATGGTTATTCTGGATATAACCAAGTCCCCATGGACCCCGAAGATCAGGAGAAGACGACGTTTACCTGTCCTTTTGGGACTTTCGCCTACCATCGCATGCCCTTTGGGTTATGTAATGCACCTGCTACTTTTCAGAGGTGCATGGTCAGTATATTTTCTGACATGGTAGAGCGCTTCTTAGAGATTTTCATGGACGACTTCTCCGTCTTCGGTTCAACATTTGAAGAGTGCCTGCATCGTCTTACTTTGGTTTTAGTGCGGTGCAAGGGGAAGAAATTCTAATTTTCTCAACAACACTTTGCATGAAATTCATATTAGAATTTTTATCATCATTACTGGTCGATTTTAATGTATTAAACATTTGAAATTGTATTTCCTCATCATTTACTCTAAACTTGTAGTCCAGTAAATAATTAAGTAAATAATACCTAAATACCTAAATACATTTGAAATTGTATCTCCCGGCAACGGCGCCAAAAACTTGTTGTGCGTTTATATACCTAAATAATTAAGTAAATAATCGTACTAGTTATAATTGCAAGTGCACAAGGTCATCAGTGTAGTCTAGTGTGTGAAAGCAAGGTCATCTCCACAGGGATTGGTAAAGTTGCTTTTTAGAATTAGTTTTCCAAAAGTAAAAAGAGATAAATATTTGTTGGAAGGTGATTTGATAATAATAAAGACATAGGGCTTTGATATCCACCACTAGTCATACATTCCCAATGTGTATAAGGTATCAGTGCACTAGCTTTATTATGTATGCCTACTGGTTGCCAACCTAAGGGCATGGTATATACTCCTTAAGCTATTGATTTCCTTAAGCAACGAGTTAGGCATGGTATCTACTCTAACTCTTTTCTTCCTTAAGGGATTCAGCATGGTATCTGCTTGAGTTGTTCCTTAAGAAAACATAGGTACTGTGGAAATCAACAACCACATGAGACCTTGGGCATGGTATCTACTCCCGGTTTCCCATGTTGATTAACCCGGGTATCCGGATAAGATGGTCCCTTGTTACTAATGTTAGACCTAGAACTCGGTCATCTAAATTGATCTAACTAACACATCCATACCACATGCATATGTTGGACTTACACATACATATGAGGAATTTAAATAAGCACAGGTGTTAATCAAGTAAAGTAACATAATAAACTATAGGCAAAGATTTAATCAATGAATAAAAATATGGGAATGCATAACTAGGGCTTCAATCGAGCCCTATAAGAGAGTTAGTTACACATACTAACTGAATTAAACATTATAAATAAACTAAACATAAAGGAGAAGAATAAACCCGAGAGAAGAGGCGTCAATTCTCTCCCAAGCTCTCCACTCCAAGTAAAAGAAAAGAAAAAAGTGTTTTCTGTCTAAGGTGTGTTTTTGTGTGTGAGTTACAAGTGTATTTATAGGTCTTTGAGAAGTCCTAAGAGACCCATGAGTCCTAAACCTTCATAAAACGAAAATCCTATACTTTCCAAAATAAGGTTCTGCAGTTTACTGTTTACGCCCGTATATGTGCGCTCGATCGCATGTTTCCTTGCGCTCGATCGCAGTATGCACTCGATCCTTCAAGTGTGCACACGATCGCATGTGCGCTCGATCGCACTTTGTCCAGAGAGTGCTCCAGGGCTTCTAGATTTCTTCTTTAAAGTGCCAAAACTGCTTCTTTTTCTCTAAGACCCTATAAAAACATGTAAAACATACAAATGGAGTAAAAGAGACCAAATTAACGTAATAAAGGTCCTAACAAGTGTAAATAAAGGGGCTTAAATATGTATATTTAAGCGTCTATCACACCCCCAAACTTACATATTGTTAGTCCCTTAGCAATACGGAATTTAAAAACTAAAACGAAAACATAGATAAATCCAATGTTCATAATGTCAATCAAAAATCTAGATTTAACACAAAACTATGATGCGCATTCATGAGCAAGCTTAACAAGTGTAAACATATATCTGCAATGAATAAGAGTTTTGAACGTAAATCATATTCATGAGGTATTTTAAGATATCACAAGTTTGACTTTGGTGTGTGGTGACTAGCACATAGAAGATTGGGTTTCCAAGAAATTCAAACATGTAGTGTTTCAATGACTCAAGATTCACCAAACTTCCTATTAGAGTCAACACATATGGCATAGACTTTTATTTGCGAGATTTTTGCCAAGTTAGTTCCCTTAAGCTTTCTTGATGACTCGTGTAATGAGTATTTAGCCAATGACTCCCAAATCAGATGGTTTTAGAGTATTAGGTGTAGAGACACCCCTAAGGACTTACTAGCTCGAGTCAACAAGGCTATGAAACTAACTGGTTTTTATGCTACTATTTAGAATTTTCCACCTTTTGACGTGACACTCAATGCTTACTGAGGCAAGAGGGCCAGTTACTCAGCGGAAAAATCATTTTTAATGATCACTTAAGATTTTCCACCTTTTGACGTGACACTCAATGCTTACTGGGGCAAGAGGGCCAGTTACTCAGCGGAAAATTTGTTTTTATTGATCATTAGGAGCATTTTTCTTTTTTTTAGCACTTAATTAATCTTTTTCTATTTTTATATGCTAAAATGCCAATCTAATAGGTCATCTAGTTCACAGTTAAGCAAAAGAAACATATCAATCCAAATAACATGTCATACCCCACACAGCTATGTGCTAATGTGCTCATGATAGTTCAAGTTAAACTTTTGAATTCTTAAATGCCAAAAGGGCAGTGATCTAGGTTCAAAACTTGTTTATTGACCTATATGTTCAAAGTGTTAAGCTCACTGATGAAGTCGAATCATAACGTTTTGTTTAAATCACAAAAAAAAAAAAGTTTATTGGACAGAATGAACATGCATTTATCTATGAAAATAGCAACAAAAATAAAAATGTAGGACATAGTGTAGTGTGTGAATGTGTCCCCATACCCCCAAACTTAAAATGCACATTGTCCCTAATGTGTAAATAGCATGGAAAGATCTGACCTAGGAGATGGAGAGCTATATGGCTGGCATGGCTTGTAGCATGCCCCCAAACTTCAACCGGATGCACTAACATTGTCCTTGAAAAAGAAAGAAAAGTAAACATAAAATGGAAAACAAGTAATAATAACAAAATAATAAACAAGTAAACTATAAAATACTAATAACTATAAAAAGGATATGTAGTGGGGTGCCTCCCATGAGCGCTAAGTTTTATGTCTTCAGCCAGACGTGGTACTCTCTCACTGCTGATCATCAGGTGGTGCAGTCGGAGAGGTACTGGGTGCTGGAGGTAGGCGATCAAGTATGGCCTACAGCATGGCCTCCTGGCGTGTAAATCGTGCCTCCAAACTGTCGATGCGCTGATGTACAAGAGTGGTGGCGGCAGCGACCTAGCCTCGGAAGAAGGATAGCTCAGCTAAGAAGTGCTGGGACTCGGTGGGTCCCATATCCAAATGGTCCTCCTCCCGTACAGGGCTCATGACCAGGGCCTCGGTCTCCATGTGATCCTCCTCTACTCACTCAGCTACTAGAGCAGGAACTGGGGGGCCTCGTGGCATGTGTGATATGCTCTGTGTCCACTGAGCCCTCCCAAAGACAGGATGCTCTCATACTGGCCCGTCACTGTGGGTCCCCTTAATCCCCTTCTTCTTGAGGATGGAGGTGAGTAGGAACGGGAAAGGGAGGCCCCAAGCATTGGCCGTGGTAGTCTGACAGCCATGTATGTGATCCCAGAACTTGTGTAGCTGGCTCTAAATGACAGACGGGATGGAGTACCAGTGGCCTCTATGGAAGGCATATAAAGTCTGGAGAAACTGGTCTCGCCGTTGTGTCTTGTGCCCCAACGGACACACATTACGATGAAGGATCGTATCGATGAGCCACAGTCTGGGAGGCAGCTTAGACCGACCGATCGCATTGTTATGCCTGTCGGCATACTATCCATTGCACATGTCTGTGATGATCTCGGCCAGGGCAAAGGACTCTGGCTGCTCCTCTATATCAGTGTCCTCAAGAGGGGACTCATCGGTGCAAGGAAGAGCAGCGGCAATATCAGCATTAGTCACCTCGATGGGCGTGCCCCTAATTGAAGAGGTGAGGACTCCTGGTCTGCTGCAGTCGAAAGATAAATACTCATAAAACTGGACTACGAGCTGGGAGTAGGCAGTGGAGCAAACCGGCTTAAACAGCCTCTTCAACCCTCAGAGTCAGAATGCTTGGATGACCCATTGTGTGGCGTCTATGTGCCGGAATATGTCGTCGATGGCGAAAGCAGTCTCGAACAACAACTCTCGTTGCTCGATGCTGGGCCGGGATGAGGAGGCACGACTGCTGGATGCATCAGACGTGGAAACAAACGGTCGAGACATGCTGGTGCTTAGCTTCTGGCTGATTTGTGATCGATCTCACTGCTGTGCGCTCGATCGCACACTGTCTATGCGCTCGATCGCAAGTATTGTGCGCTCGATCGCACCCGGTCAGGATTTACGTCGAACAGCTTATGTGCACCAAACAGACAAGCTATGGTTTTCCAATGCAGAACTCGTTCCTAACCCTCCTGCAACCAAATAACCACACACTCAAACACAAAATAATAGGTATGTAAAATGAATTTCACAGTTTCTATTTAAAATTTGTTTGTGTGTGTAGAGTACCCTGTGCAATGTTTGATGGAATGTGAACAAGGAGGGGGGTAGACGGTGGTGATGGCGGGGTACAGTGGTGAAGGGAAAGTGGTGGTGAGGTGTTGTGGTGGCTGGGTGCGAGGTCGGGAGATGTGGGTAGGTTTGTGTGCGAGTGAGAGTGAGAGAGAATGTGCAGGGGACGAGTGAATACGTGTGCAGAGAGTGAAGTGAGGGAGTGAGTGAATGTTTTCAAACTTATAATTGTCTCTGCCTCAAGTGCGCTCGATCGCACGCGGGGTGCGCTCGATCTCACTTGTGCGCTCGATCATGTTTTAAGGACACGCTCGATCGCACTCTTGCGCTCGATCGCGCTGAAGGGTGCGATCGATCGCAAGTATGGCATATAAGTAAAAACTTACCTTAGCAAAAAGAATAAATAACTGAAACAACACAACCTTACCAATTGTTAGTGGCATCAGTACCACTAACCTTACCAGAGGTGCTTGAGCTTAATAGGTGATCAAATTTTTACTTTGCTCAAGCACTCTCTTGCTACCGTGCTAGTTGTTTTGAGGGAAACACCTAGAGTCCACCTCTTGGAGCTCTAGTGCTTGTGTTTCAGTTGTATACTGTCCTGATTCAAGTGCTGTTGATAGTGTCTTCATCTCCCATCTTGACATCTGGTCAACATAATAAGGAAAAGTAGTATGAGTAAGTGAAGGAGGTTTAATTTGTAGAGCACACTTACTTGATTGTTTTGGTGTGTCCTTGAAAAGGTGCACATCTTTAATCACATTATCCTCCTCCGGTCTAATGTCTACTCTTGTGTTTTCATGGTAGGGGAGAGTCTCCAATGTAGTGGTGCGATGGACCTGAGAAGTTTTCTCAACAACACTTTGCATGAAATTCATATTAGAATTTTTATCATCATTACTGGTCGATTTTAATGTATTAAACATTTGAAATTGTATTTCCTCATCATTTACTCTCATTGTGATAATGCCCCGTTTTACACTAATATTAGTGTCAACAGTTATCATAAAGGGGCGTCCTAGGATGATGGGGAGAGGTAATGGCAAAGTACATTCTTCCATATCTAATACTATAAAATCAACAGGTATAATGAATTTTCCTACTCTTACCAACACGTCCTCAAGGATACCTCTTGGTCGTTTGATGCTTCGGTCAGCTAGTTGCAAAGTGACGGAGGTTGGTTGAAGCTCCCCCAAACCTAGTGTCTCGTATACACGGTATGGTAGCAGGTTGACACTTGCTCCTAGATCCAATAGTGCATGTTCGAACAGCTGGTCACCTAGCCTGCAAGGAATAGTAAAACTACCCGGATCTTTTAGTTTAGGTGGTAATTTTCTTAAAAGCACAGCACTTACCTCTTCAGTTAAGGCTACCATCTCATGCTCCTGGAACTTCCTTTTGTTAGTGCAATATTCTTTTAAAAATTTAGCATATGCAGGGATTTGTTTAATGGCATCTAACAAAGGAATATTAATCTCTACTTTCCGCAAGGTTTCAAAAATATCAATTAGTTTATTGACTTTCTTCTTTTTACTAACCTTTGCGGGAAGGGTGGAGCGTTCACCTTCTCCGTCTCACTTACCCTTGATGCTGATGGTGTCTCTTTGGACGGTACTGTAAGCTCATCGAACCCTATCACCTTGCCATTTCTCAGAGATATCACAGCGTTTAATTGTTGATGCCCCCCAGGGTTAGGTAATGTTTGAGCTGGGAGCTCTCCTTGCTTTCTGCTACTGAGCTCTTTTGCTAATTGTCCCACTTGTACCTCTAGTCTTTGAATTGCTTGCTCACGTGCTGCATTGGTTTGTTTTTGCTGAGTCATGAATTGTTCTTGTGATGTCACCAGTTGTTTTACTAGACTTTTGAGGTCGTTCTTTTTTGGTTCGGAATTAGCATGAGCAGTGGGCTGCTGATTTTGTTGCTGTCCTTGGTTATTTTGATTGTTGCTCCATGAGAAATTCGGGTGATTCCGCCATCCAGGGTTGTAGGTGTTTGCATATGGGTTATTCTTTGGCGGATAGTTGTTGGGTCCCACATAATTCACTTACTTCGGATCTGCAGATAAAGGACAAGCATTAGTATTGTGATCATATTGAGAGCATATTGCACATACCTGTAGTGGTGTAGCTGAGGTAGTCTGAGCAGCCATGGCTTTTACCAATAAATCTAGTTTCCTTTCCATTGCTGCCATTTGAGGGGAAGATCCTCCATTCATATTTACCTCATACACTCCTTTACCTTTGGTTACATGCCTACCTCGAGAGGAGAATTGCTGGGTGTGCTCCCTGAGGGTTTCAAATAGTTCCATTGCCTCTTCGCTGCTTTTCTCCATAAGGACTCCTCCACAACCTGAATCAACAATACATTTATTAGTATCATTTAAACCTTCATAGAATGCTTCTACCAGTTCATCTTGAGGTAGGTTGTGATGTGGGCATTTGAGTAGCAATTCATTGAAGTGTCCCCATGCTTCGAAGAAGAGGTCCCTATCCTTTTGTTGGAAGGACTGGATCTCCTTTCTCATTTGTCTTGTCTTTTGGGCTGGGAAGAACTTCCTCAAGAACTTGCTTGCCAACTCCTCCCAAGTGTGGATGGAAACTGCAGGCAAAGAATTATACCAAAGTTTAGCATTATCTTTCAAGGAAAAAGGGAATAGAATTAACCTTATTCCTTCTTGGTCTAGGCCTTGTATGTGCTGGAACTTGCAAAGATCGAAAAATTCTCAGAGGTGTAAGTGTGGATCTTCATTAGGAGTTCCCCTAAAATGCGTAAGGGCATTCAAGATTTGCGGAGATATGTAATAATTTCCCGCCGCCTCAAGTTGATATGCGATGCATGATGGTTGATCTATGTTCCGAGGGATGAAGGATTGCTTCATTGGAACTCGTGCAGGTGCTTGCTGGTTTTTGAGCTGTTCCGCCATTTGTGTTTCGTTCTTGACTTCTTCTTCGTTCTCCTCGAAGTTGTCCCTAAGCCATTGTCGGATGGTCCATTCAAGCTCGGGATCGAGGGAAAAGAATTCTGGATGTCGGGATCGAAGTCCGTGCATAAAGCAGAACAACCAGTTTCATTACAGCAGTGCAACTCTGCTACTCGGGTGCTCTCTGCAAGTAGGGTTTTTTGGAAGTGCCTGAAAGAGAAAACAACTTTGATTAAGTTTTGATAAAAGATGGTAAAAAATAAAATAATAATAATGATAAAATGAAAGTAATCCTAAAAGGAACTTTTAGCGCAATCCCCGGCAATGACGCCAAAAACTTGTTGTGCGTTTATATACCTAAATAATTAAGTAAATAATCGTACTAGTTATACTGGCAAGTGCATAAGGTCATCAGTGTAGTCTAGTGTGTGAAAGCAAGGTCATCTCCACAGGGATTGGTAAAGTTGCTTTTTAGAATTAGTTTTTCAAAAGTAAAAAGAGATAAATATTTGTTGGAAGGTGATTTGATAATAATAAAGACATAGGGCTTTGATATCCACCACTAGTCATACATTCCCAATGTGTATAAGGTATCAGTGCACTAGCTTTATTATGTATACCTACTGGTTGCCAACCTAAGGGCATGGTATCTACTCCTTAAGCTATTGATTTCCCTAAGCAACGAGTTAGGCATGGTATCTACTCTAACTCTTTTCTTCCCTATGGGATTCAGCATGGTATCTGCTTGAGTTGTTCCTTAAGAAAACATAGGTACTGTGGAAATCGACAACCACATGAGACCTAGGGCATGGTATCTACTCCCGGTTTCCCATGTTGATTAACCCGGGTATCCGGATAAGATGGTCCCTTGTTACTAATGTTAGACCCAAGACTCGGTCATCCAAATTGATCTAACTAACACATCCATACCACATGCATATGTTGGCCTTACACATACATATGAGGAATTTAAATAAGAACAGGTGTTAATCAAGTAAAGTAACATAATAAACTATAGACAAAGATTTAATCAATGAATAAAAATATGGGAATGCATAACTAGGGCTTCAATCTAGCCCTATAAGAGAGTTAGTTACACATACTAACTGAATTAAACATTATAAATAAACTAAACATAAAGGAGAAGAATAAACCCGAGAGAAGTGGCATCAATTCTCTCCCAAGCTCTCCACTCCAAGTAAAAGAAAAGAGAAAAGTGTTTTCTATCTAAGGTGTGTTTTTGTGTGTGAGTTACAAGTGTATTTATAGGTCTTTGAGAAGTCCTAAGAGACCCATGAGTCCTAAACCTTCCTAAAACGAAAATCCTATACTTTCCAAAATAGGGTTCTGCAGTTTAGTGTTCACGCCCATACATGTGCGCTCGATTGCATGTGTCCTTGCGCTCGATCGTAGTGTGCGCTCGATCCTTCAAGTGTGCGCACGATCGCAGTGCATAGTGCGCTCGATCGGACTTTGTCCAGAGAGTGCTCCAGGGCTTCTAGATTTCTTCCTTAAAGTGCCAAAACTGCTTCTTTTTCTCCAAGACCCTATAAAAACATGTAAAACACACAAATGGAGGAAAAGAGACCAAATTAACGTAATAAAGGTCCTAACAAGTGTAAATAAGGGGGCTTAAATATGTATATTTAAGTGTCTATCAAAGGAGAAGAACCTAGTGCTTAATTGGGAGAAGTGCCATTTTATGGTTAAGCAAGGCATTGTACTGGGGCATGTCGTATCTCATCAGGGGATTGAGGTCGACAAAGCGAAGGTGGACCTGATTTCCAACCTTTCACCCCCACGTACAGTGAAGGAGGTTCGATTTTTTCTGGGCCATGCAGGTTTCTAGAGGTGATTTATCCAGAATTTCAGCAAAATCGCCAGGCCTTTGTGCCAGTTATTACAAAAGGATGCCCCATTTATATTTGATGAGGACCGTAAGAAAGCATTTGGGGATCTGAAGAATATTCTGACGTCCACGCCCATTATTCAGCCACCCAACTAGGGTGTGCCTTTTGAAATTATGTGTGACGCATCAGATTATGCTGTTGGAGCTGTTTTGGGGCAGCATGTTGATAAACTTCCCCATGTTATCTATTATGTGAGTCAAACTCTAAGTGACGCACAACTTAATTACTCTACCACTGAGAAGGAGTTGTTAGCAATCGTTTTTGCATTAGACAAGTTCAGATCCTACTTGTTAGGATCTAAGGTCATTATCTACTCAGATCATGCAGCCTTGAAGTATCTTTTCTCTAAAAAAGATGCTAAATCTCGTCTTATCCGATGGATCTTGCTACTTCAAGAGTTTGACATTGAGATTCGGGATAAGAAAGGTTCTGAAAATGTGGTGGCAGATCATTTATCTAGATTGATTGTGGATTTCACTGCGGCCGCCACTCCCATTTCTGAGACCTTTCCTGATGAGCAGTTAATGCTCATTGCTCAAAATCCCGCTCCATGGTTTGCTGATATAGTAAACTATCTTGTCACCGGACACATGCCTTTGCATTGGGGGCGACAAGATAAATCAAAGTTTTTAGCCATAGTAAAACATTTTTTCTGGGATGATCCTTATCTGTTTAAGTATTGTCCCGATCAGATCATCAGAAGGTGTATTCCTGAGCATGACCAATCTAACATCATCGCCTTTTGTCATGATCATGCTTGTGGAGGCCATTTCAGTGCTAAAAAGACCGTTGCAAAGATTTTGTAGTGTGGATTTTATTGGCCTACCATGTTCCGGGACTCTCACACCTACTGTGTATCTTGTGAGCGTTGCCAAAAGCTAGGGAGCCTTTCTAGGAGGAATATGATGCCCCTCAATCCTATTCTGATTGTTGAGATTTTTGATGTATGGGGCATTGATTTTATGGGACCATTCCCAAACTCCTTTGGCAACTTGTACATTCTAGTTGCTGTGGATTATCTGTCCAAGTGGGTGGAGGTCGTTGCGTGCAAGACCAATGACCACAGAGTTGTGGTCCAATTTTTAAAGGACACTATTTTTGCTCGATTTGGTACACCTCGAGCAATCATAAGTGATGGAGGTAAGCACTTTTGCAACCGGATTTTTGAGCAGTTGATGAAGATGTATTTCATCACACACAAGGTTGCCACCCCATATCACCCGCAGACGAGTGGACAAATGAAAATTTCTAATCGCGAGATCAAACACATTTTAGAGAAAACTGTGAACCCTAGTAGAAAGGATTGGTCTCTGCGATTAATTGATGCACTGTGGGCATATCGGATAGCCTTCAAGACACCAATTGGCATGTCTCCCTATCGTATTGTGTACGGAAAGGCATGTCAGCTTCCAGTCGAATTAGAGCATCGTGCGTATTGGGCTATCAAGCAACTGAATTTCAATCTTTCCAAGGCTGGCTCACAACGGAAGCTCCAACTCAATGAATTGGAGGAGCTGCGGAATGATGCATATGAGTGTGCCAGATTATACAAAGCACAAATGAAGAAGACTCGTGGCCAAAACATTTTGAGACGAGCTTTTGAGTCGGGTCAAAAAGTTCTTCTTTACAATTCACGCTTACATCTTTTTCCAGGCAAGCTCAAATCTCGTTGGACAGGCCCATTTATTATTCAGTCATTTTTTCCTCATGGGGCCATCGAGATTGAGGATCCCAAGAATGGTAACACTTTTAAGGTAAATGGACAAAGGCTAAAACCATTCTTGGAGTTGAGGAGTCCGGACATAAAGACGATATTATTGGAGGATCCTAGTTACTCTGATTGAGTGTCGTCTACTAAGAGGAGTCTGGCTGAAGATTTTAAACTTAGCGCTCATGGGAGGCACCCCACAGCTTATCTTTTCTGTTTATTTATTATTTCGCATTTTTATGATTAATGTTTGTTTCCAGTATTTTTTGTTTTCCAGTTTTTTTTATTTTTCAGGGACAATGCGTACTTCAGTTCAAGTTTGGAGGTATGCTATGAGCCATACCAGTCCAGATAGTTCTCCATATCTCAGGTTAGTTCTTTCCATATTAGTCACACATTGGGGTCAATTTGTAATTTAAGTTTGGGGGTATGAGAGACACATCACACACTTTGTCCTAATTTGTTGTCTTTTCGTCGTAGAGATAAATGCATGCTCATGTTATCGTGAAATTTTGGTTGATCTAAACATTTTCTGTGATGTGATGTCATTGGTGAGCTTAACATTTTGAACACATGATCTGGTGATAAATTTTAAAATTTAGTTACTTACCTTAGGCATTTGAGAATTCACATGTTTGACCTAATCTAATATGAGCACATTAGCACACATTATGTGAGGTCTAACATGTGATTTTAATGTGTATTTTTTCTTATCTTAACTGAAACTGGATGACTTGTTGGATGAATACTTGGGCATAGAAAAGCATAAAAAAAAAATTTACTACTAATGTTTATAATGATCATCATCAATAAATTTTCCACTGAGTAACTGGATCTTTTGCCTCAGTAAGCAGTGAGTGTTCACGTCAAAAGGTAGGAATTTTATTCATAATGATCATTGCGAAACTTTTCGCTGAGTAACTGGACCTCTTGCCTCAGTAAGCAGTGAGTGTTCACGTCAAAAGGTGGAATTTTGCTTGGTAGTATCAAGGCCGGTTTAATTTTGTAGCCTTTTTGACTCGAGTTAGTAAGTCCTTAGGGGTGTCTTTACACCTAATGCCCTAAAACCATCTGGTTTGGGAGTCATTGACTCAACACTCACTACATGGGTCAATTAGAAAGCTTAAGGGAACTAGACATAGTCGTGCCTTATATATATATAAAATAAAAAATAAATTAAAAAAAACTATGCCTTTTTCGTTCATTTTGATGGGAAATTCGGTGAATCTTGAGACATGGAGACCTTACACATTAGAGTTACTTGGAAGCTTCATTTTTATATGCTAATTCACCTTACACTGATTCAAGCTTGTGATGCCTTAACCTGCCTTTTGTAAGTAATTAGATTTTAACTTTTCTATTCATTGCGAAGATGGGTTTACCTTTTTAAGCTTGCTTATGAATGAATATCTTGATGATGTATGCTCCTTAAATTTTTGGATACCATGAGTGATGAACTTATCTTTATGTTCTTTGTTTTTCATTGAGTCTTTTATTTTGTTTTGCTAAGGGACTAGCAAAATATAAGTTTGGGGGTATTTGATGAGTCTTAAATATTGCATATTTTAAACCCTTAACTTATATTTGTTATGCTCTTAGTTAGTAGTATTTCACTTTATTTTATGTCTTTTTTGTGTTTTGTTTATTTTTACAGGTTTGTGGAGAAATTGAAGCATTTCAGGAGATGTGAAGCTTCAGGAGACATTGCGATCGATCGCATGAGATATGCGATCGAGCGCACCTGTGCTCGAGCGCACTTGCCTACGAACGAGCGCAAGGTCAACATCCCACACCAAAATAGTTGCTGTTCAGTGCGTCTGCGATCCATCGTAACAGACATGCGATCGTGCGCATAAGACATGCGATCGATCGCACCATTCTGCGATCGAGCGCACTCGGGCCAGTATCCCATATCGAATCTGAAACCTGCAGTACTCTGAGACTTCCCCTATATAAACACCATCCAGCCTCATCATTCAGTGTACAATTCCTGGGCCACTTTGGTGTTAACCGGTGGACTTCTGCTAGCATTCTGGTGGATCCCGAAGGCTTTGCTACCATGACGGGAAGCGCTACCCATCAGCGAGTGGAATTTCTCCCATGTAAAGTTATTTAGTTCTTTTTATTTAGTTGTTTTAGTTTGAATGTTTAGCATTTTTATTATGAATTTTAGTTTCATAGTTATGAGTGGCTAGACTCTTCAGCTAAGGTTGAAGATGAAGCCCCGCCGTTGTTTGGTGTAGTAGTTCAGATTTGCTTGTACAAATCTGACAATTTTTAGTATAAATGTTCTGTCAATTGTTTGAGTTAATCTTATAATTGACTGAGTTTAAATTGTCTGTTGGATATTCCTTGTGTTTCATCTGATGGATACATTGAATGCTTTTCGATTAAATTGGATTTCCTTTGTGATTTGTTGAGTGTGGATACATTGGATGCTTTTGGTTTAGTTGGGATATTCTTTGTTTTTTGTCTTACAGTTGGATTCATGGAATGTTTTGATAGGCTATATTTTTAGAATATATATGCTTAACTTCGGTGGGGTGGATTCGGAAACCTTAGTGTTTTAATTATTAGTTTTTAAATCAACTTAGTTTAGTTTATATTTCTTTTGCAATATCATTCACAATTCGAAACTAGGTTAAGATAAAGTTAGTTTAGATTAAAAATATATTTTCACAACGCAATTCCCTGTGGATTCGACCTCGCACTTGCACAACGCTATACTGCAAACGACTCGTGTGCTTGCGAGTAAATTAAAACTCACAACACATATAAGCTAAAGTAAAGGAGAAGGAGTAACAAATAAAACTGAATGAATTCTAGATAGAATTCTATGGATCGTATATGAAGTCAAAATTGCAGTAGGATTCTTGCAAGAATGCATATGTTTCCACTTAACATGAAAAGTAGAAATTAGTGAGACATGTGTCAAGTGTTTAGGATTCAATTATATAGTTATAATTTTGGTCAAAATGTTGATTGACCACTAAGCTAATAACTAAGAGCCAAGGGACAAGTGTCATTTAGTTGCGGTCTTTGAGGTTTTTAGTAGTTATTGTTAGGAATAGTTGGACAAATGTCATATACCAAGAGTTTAGTTGGTTAGTAGCGGTTATAGATTTGTTTTATGTATAAATAGGAGAACAGTAGATGTAATCTAGGCCCCTTTTGATCAATCAAACACCTATAATGGGTCAATTTTATATCTTTACTTTTATAATTTCACTTTCTTGTATTTTCACTTAAATTATCTTAAATTCTAGTAATTTAAATTCATGTTGTTTACACTTTTGCACTTACACTTCAATTATCTTTAACTACTAGCCATTTAAATCCATGTTCATCTTTATATTTAAGTTCATAGTTTTAGATTTTAAATCGAAAATCCAACAAGTCATTGCACTTTATTCATTAATCCAAGAGCTTTCTTCGCAATTGTCTTGATTTCAAACCTCTTATCCAAAACACAAATAAATTGGCATGCTCGCAATCCATTTTCCCAAAATCGGGGTAAATATCATCATAACATTTGTTGATTTAGGCTATAATTAGTAAAATATCAGAAATATAAGAGGAAAGAAAAGACAAAAAAGAAAATAAGAATAAAATAAAATATTGATCTTATGATTGCTAGAGAAGAAGAAATAGTGGGAGAAGAAAAAAAAACTTAATAGGGAACACTTTTCTACCATGGGTAGAAAAGAAATGTGGGACAAATGGTATTTTTTTCTCACATATACAAATTATAATCCTCCAAATTTAGAAGGATTGAATAGTGAAAACTAAAATAAGCCACTTCTTTTTGTCTTTTTCTTCTTTCCTCAAACTTTTCCATTATATTTACCAAAAACATAATGGAAAACATCTATCCTCTTTGATGTAGAGAAAAAATCTCTCCAATAATATAATGACATGTGGCTACCTCCAAGGATAAAAGAGTAATTTCATGACTCAGATAAATCAACCAATCAAATTGCCACACCTGACAAAGGGCACAATAGTAATTTCACATCGATGTCATGATACTACTACGCCACTCCAGCTTACGGATAAATCATTTTCCAGCTTATAAATAACTCCAAACATATCTATAAGAATACTATTCCTATCAAAACATTTAGTGATCAATCACTCTCCTAATCAGACTCTGTTCCAAAATACTATATAAAGGAGGCTCTCAACATCAAAAGTTACATTCAATTCTCACTCATAGCTCTCAGTATTACATATCCCTCCATACTTTCAAAATTCCCTATTCTAAATTAGGCATTGGAGAGTCCCCCTGGAGGCACACCCCTCCGGTCTTCCGGAGACTTTTATGTTTTCTCATTGTTTCTTGTTTGTAGGTCTCTCTTCCCGGCCATTCGAATTCCTAGCAAATTTTTAGTATCAACAGATTAGTGCTAGAAGGAGGCCTTTATTCTTGAAGAAAAAGGATCTCCTCTATTATGATAACGCCTAAAAATCTTAGCAAGAACACCATAGGTACTTGCTTAATAATCATATGAGCGTCCACTCGCAGCCAACAATCTTGTTCATGACTCCCTACCATTTCAGAGCATGCCACCTCCAATTAAAATAACAACGAACCATCTGATGGACGAACCAGGCATGAGATACCATTTCAGTCCAACCCAGTGGACCCTAACATCCAAGAAAATCTGAAAGGACCTACCAAACAGGTTCGGGTTACTCAAGTTACTTAAGAGTAGTTCCAACAACTCACCCAATTAGTCACCAATCTAGCCACTAAGCTTGAGGAAAGAGTGCAGTCTCTTTCATTTCCACCCCTATCTCACCAAAGCCTTCGGTCAATAAGCTACATGAATCCTAACAAATTGGCTCACAATGACTTCGCCACTGGATCTTCTCCCCTCCTTGAGTCAAAGTCCAGAGGATTCTCCACCTTTAAGAACCACACTGATGTGGATAGAAAGTTAGAGGAGATAGACTGACGAATTAAGGAGGCTTTCAAAAGTAGAAACACCAAGGTCCTAGATGAACTCAATTCTCAGGCTCCTCTATTTACACAGGACATCCTCGATGCCCCTCTCCCTGGATAGTTCTGAATGCCCATCATAAAGGCATATGACGGCTCTATGGATCTTATGGATAATCTCCAACTTTATAAGACAACAATGATGTTGCACTGTCACCTCAATGCGGTAATGTGTCGAGCCTTCCCTTTGACTCTTGAAAAAACTGCCAACATTTGGTATTCACACCTCAAGCCTACCAGTATTAGATCTTTTTAGGAGCTAAGTCACGTATTTGTTACCCACTTCTTTAGCAGCAAAGGTCCTTAGAAAATATCGGAGAGTATTTTTAGTATCAACAAATGGAGGGGAGAAAAACTCCAAAAGTATATCTCCCAGTCGAATGTCGATGCATGGGAAATTTTGGACCTTGATCCCACTATACAAACTCTAGCTTTCAAGAATGGCCTTAGGTCTAGATCTTTCAGCTCTAAGCTCACCAGGCGACCTCCAAAGGATATGAATAAGATGCTTGTTCGAGCTTAAGAGTTTATGATTGTCGAGGATGATCAAGCTTTCAGAAAGGAAAGAGAAGTAGGGAGGAAGAAAAAGAAGAGAGAGGTCAATGGGCTAAGGGACAGATTGGTGAAAAAACCCCATCAAGAGAGTAAAGTGAAAGCTACCCCACTCCTTGAGAGTTTCACCCCACTTAATTCTTCCAGGACGAACATACTTATGAACATTTGGGATCGAGACATTCTCCATTTTCCTCCAAAACAACTCCACCCTAATGAAAGTGGGAATCGAAATAGGTGGTTTTGTTTCCATAAGGATTACGGGAATGACATCGAGTAATGTCATGCTCTCAAAAGCTAGATTGAGTCCCTCATCCAACGAGGGTACTTGAAGGAATACACTAGGCCTCATCGATTCTGAGACAATGAAGATCGACTCCGACACCCCCATAAGCAAACTGTCAGACAATCAACGTCGGATCGGAGCCATCACCGAAGTCTTAGGGGCAGTCCTAGGCAAAGTCCCAAACCAAGTCCTAATAAATAGGGTCGGAGTGACAAACATCCCCAGAGTGACCAAGGTCACACAACCACAGTTACAAGCACTATTAAAATAATCTTCAGGGGACCAGTAGTAAGGGGACAATTATCCCACGCAAGGAAAGCCATCGCCTGGTCAGTGGACCTCACAAGCGGGTCAAGACAGACCATGTAATCTCCTATAGGAATGATGATGTAGAGGGGTTGTAGACCCCTCATAATGATGCAGTAGTCATCATGCTCTTTATCACTAATTACAACGTCTAACGAATCCTGGTGGACAATGAATCTTCGATAGACATTCTTTATTAAAATGCCTTCAAGAAGATGAATTTGAGGGATGACTAACTCAAACTGGTGTTTTCTCCACTAAATGGTTTCTCAGGAACTTTAGTCTTGGCCAAAAGTAGTATCCCCCTCCCAGTCACCGCAAGAACAAATCCACGACTCACCACTATAATGACCACATTTCTGGTGGTCAAGAACCCATCTTCATATAACGCGATCCTTTGAAGACTGACACTTAATGAGATGAGGGCAATAATCTCCATCTATCACCTGAGAGTGAAATTCCCCGCCAATCAAGGTGTAGGGGAAGTCAAGGGGAACCAATAAGTCTCTCAGTCTTGTTATATAAACTTCATTAAGGGGAAAAAAAGGTCAAAGCTTTACATCTAGAAATGGAATATCTCTGAGACGAGCTTAAAACCACTCGAGGACAGCCCGTTGAAGAGCTCATTATTATCCCCTTGAATAAGGGAGACTTAAGAATTGTCCAGGTCAGATCTAACCTCCTCAAGAGTCTCAAAGAGACATTGATCTATTTCCTTCTAAGGAACTAAGACCTATTTGCATGGGTAGCCTCCGATATGCCCAGGATTGATCCTAAAGTCATTGTCCACAAACTGAATGTAAACCCAGAACATAAGTCTATCATTAAGAAGAAAAGGTCATTCTCCCTAGAACTATAAGATGCCATAGAAGATAAATTAGATAAGCACATTGCAGTCGATTTAATCCAAGAAGCCAAACACCCATAAAGGGTCACCAATGTGGTGATGGTAAAAAAGTTCAACAATAAATGGAGAATATGTATCGATTTCATGGATCCGAGTAAAGTCTGTCCCAAGGAAAATTTCCATCTCCTTCGGATAGACTAACTGGTCAACACCACCTCCTGTCATAAGCTATTTAGCTTTATGGATGCCTACTTAGGGTACAATTAGATTCTCATGCACGAGCTAGATCGGCCCAAAATCGATTTCATTATCGACCGAGGCTTATACTGCTACAAGGTAATGCCATTCGGATTGAAAAAATGCAGGGGCAACCTATCAAAGGTTGATTAACAAGATTTTCAAAGAACTGATTGGGAAAAATATGGAAGTATACATGTATGATATGCTTGTCAAAAGTATCAGGGTCGAGGACCACAAGTCTGATCTAGAAGAAGCATATAGTATACTCTAACATCACCAAATGAGGCTGAAAATTTTTAGGCTTCATGATCACACAACTAGGGATGAAGGTAAATCCTTAGAAAATCAAGGAAATCTTAGACATGACTCATCATCGAAACATCAAAGAGGTACAAAGGTTAACTAGATGCATAGCTGCACTCAGCCGATTCATGTCCAAATCCGTCTAAAAGTGCCTACCATTCTTCAAAGTTATAAAAACAAAAAAACAAAAAAAAAACAAAGACTTTTCCTAAAAAAAACACAAACTTTTCCTGTACAGAGGACTGCCAGAAAGCCTTTGAAAAATTGAAGGAATACTTGAGCTCACCCCCACTCCTGACCAAGCCCATTATTGAGGATAAACTCTTCCTCTACACATCAGAAGGCCAGGACATGGTGGCCTCAGTCTTGATTCGAAAGGAAAGTGGGATCCATAAACCTATATGTTACATCAGTCGAGTTCTCTATAACATCGAGATGAGCTATCTCCCCATTGAGAAAATGGCATACGCCCTCTTAGTCACAACTCGGAGCTTCGACCATACTTCCAGGCCTATACTACCAACCTACTGATCAATCAGCCCTTAAGACAAGTACTCCACAAACCAGACCTCTCCGAAAGGCTGGTAAAGTGGTCTATAGAGCTCGATGATTCCGACATCCGATACAAAACTTAGACAGCAATCAAGGCCTTAGTTGACTTTATCATGTAAACCACATTTTCCAAAACACCTGCTAGCGGTAAAAGCCTGAGGAAGATGAATAGATATCGAGTTGGACACTGTATGTCAATGGATCCTCGAACCACACATTTAGCAGGGCCAACCTTATCCTTAGCAGTCCTGAAGGGTTAATGATGGAGTATACCTTAAGGTTCGTAGTCAAAGCCTCAAAAATTGAGGCCGAGTATGAGGCATTGCTTGCAAGGATGAAGCTAGTAAAGACATTGGTTGTCGAAGCCTTATAAGCACACAACGATTCACAATTGATTGTCAACTAAATGACCAATAAGTATAAGGCTAGAGGAGCAAAAATCATCAGTTATCTCGAAAAAACTTGAGAACTTGCCACAACTTCTAAGAAGTTCCAAATAGTTCAAGTACCCATAGCACAAAATTCGAAGGCATATGCTTTAGCATGACCCGCCTCCTCCAGATAGTCTGACTTCATATAAACAATCTACCTTGAAACCCTTATTGCACCTAGCATTGATTAAGCGTCAGTCATGCCAGTGGCCGAAGAGTAATCTGTCATAGACCTGAAAGATGGTACACTTTCCAGTCAGAAAAATAAAGCCAAGAAAATCATCTCTCACGCTTCACAATAAACTATTGTTGAAGGATAGTTGTACAAAAAGAGTCTTATCACTCCTTATCTTAAATGCCTCGGGATTACGGATACAAATTATGCCCTTCGAGAGGTTCATGAAGGAATATGTGGTAATCACCTGGCAGGCCTTGCCTTGGCCTTCAAGATACTCCGCTATAGCTATTTATTGGTTGAAGATGCTTTATGATGCCATTGAGATGGTAAAAAAATGTAAGACTTGTAAACAATATGCCTTCATATCCCAATGACCAGCTAATCCGTTAACATCAATCACCAGTCCACTTCCCTTTACCGTATGGGAAATGAACATCTTCAGTCCTTTCCAAAAATCTCCGGGACAAAAGAAACATCTGATAGTTACTATCGATTACTTCACTAAATGGACGGAAGTCGAGCCCCTCGCTAGCATCTTTGATTACCATACCCCAAGGATTTTTTTGGAATTCAATAGTATGTCACTTCAGTATACAGAGGATACTTGTCACAGACAATGGTAAACAATTTGATAGCTCTCAATTAAAATCATTTTTCCAAGAACTCTAGATTGAGCACCACTTTTCCTCAGCAAGCTACCCATAGGCTAACGGGAAAACCAAAGTAACCAATAGGTCTCTCTTGTAAAGGATTAAGAAGAGACTTGAAGACATCGATATACAATGGTTTAAACACCTACCTAGTATCTCTTGGGCCTATTGGAACACTACGCAGAATCCCACTGGAGAAATTCGTATTTTTTGGCTTATAGGTCGAAGGTTGTTATCCCCTTACCAATGCACGGGAATCTATTGAAGTTTTAATCACATAAACCTTCTCAATACTATCCTATTGTCATTACTACCACTACTCATACTTTCTTCATTACTCTTACTTTTATCAATAGTACTACTTTTATCACTACCAGAAGACATTGAAAAAAAAAAATAATGAAAAGAACCTACCAAAGGTGCAAGGCTTTAAACTCCGAGGACTCTGCTCCCACAAACTCTGAGAAGCTCTGTTTTTACTCTAAGCTCTTCTTATTTCTCAGACTCTGAGTGCTCATAAAGATTTTCTAATTTTCAAATGAGTGACATGAGAAGCAAAGGGAGCCTCTACTCCTTTATAAAGAGTTTTCCACAACTGTAAGTGATTCAAATGAGGAGAAATTAAACATTACAGTTTTAAATAGCTATAACAAAGTGACACCCTTTCAGATAACCAAGAATGTGTGCAACATTTTTCACAGGAATGAGGAGATACACTATTTTATTTATGAACAAACGTCGCCCTTCCAAAATGCTCTGTCTCGTTCCAATAATCGAAACAGTGCACACCCTCATTAACTCCCAATAAACATTCTAAGAGCACCTAATGGACCCCAGATCAAAGGATTTTTGGCCCAATCAGTGAGCCCTAGAAAATCCAGAAATCTACCCTATGTTAATAGGCCCTAAAATGAGAAGATTTGGTCCAGCCAAAAACCAAATGGGCTTAACATCCCACAACTGCACTTATTTTCATAACTCAAATAAAAAAATCCATTCTCCTCGGAGGTCCCCATCAAACTCCGAGTAGTTTAATCCAAGCAATTCTCCTCAGCGGTCACCACCAAAACTCTGAACAGTTTGGTCCTTACCATTCTCATTGGAAGTCTTCATCGAATTCCAAGTAGTTTGATCCTAATTATTCTCCTTAGAAGTCTCCATAAAACTTCAAGCAGTTTGATCCTTATCATTCTCCTCTAAAGTCTCCATCAAACTTCGAGTAGTGTGATCCTTACTATTCTCTTCGAAAGTCTCCATGAAACTCCGAGTAGTTTGATCCTAATCATTCTCCTTAAAAGTCTCCATCAAACTCCGAGTAGTTTGATCCTTATCATTCTCTTTGAAAGTCTCCATCAAGTTCCGAGTAGTTTGACTTAGTGTCATCTCTTCGGACCTATTTCGCTAAACTCCGAGCAGTTTGACTTGGTGTCATCTCCTCGGAATTATTTCACCAAACTCCGAGTAGTTTAACTTGATGTCATCTCCTCAGACCTATTTCACCAAACTCCAAGTAGTTTGATCATAATCATTCTCTTTGGAAGTCTCTATCAAACTCTAAGTAGTTTGATCCTTATCATTCTCCTCGAATGTCTCCATCAAACTCAGAGCAGTTTGATCCTTACTATTCTCCTCTGAAGTCTCCATCAAACACCGAGTAGTTTTATCCTTACCATTCTCTTCGGAAGTCTTCATCAAACTTCAAGCAAGTTTGATCCTAATCATTATTCTCGGAAGTCTCCATGAAACTCTAAGCAGTTTGATCTTTTCCATTCTCCTCGGAAGTCTTCATCAAACTCCGAGTAGTTTGATCCTTATCATTCTCCTCAGAAGTCTCCATCAAACACTAAGCAGTTTGATCCTTATCATTTTCCTCGAAAGTCTCCATAAAATTCCAAGCAGTTTGACTTGGTGTCATCTCCTCGGAACAATTTCACTAAAGTCCGAGCAGTTTCAATTAGTGTCATCTCCTCTGACCTATTTCACCACACTCCAAGCAGTTTCACTTAACGTCATCTCCTCGGACTCAAAGACTGTATCATTCAAGCTCGCCTCATTTCGAGGAAGTATCAAGCTGGTAGGTTTCCTCGGAGTCTACATGTCCACCTAAATAGATTTGAATCTCCATTTTTCACTCCTTTAGTACCCGAGTACTTAAAACAAAGATAGACTTGTTCTAACTCAAAGAAATCACTCTAAAAAAACTCTACTTCCTCGATTGCATGATCTGCACTCAAGAAAGTGGGGGATATCTGATGTAAAGGATAATTCTCTTTCCAATAATATAATGACACGTGGCCGCCTCTAAGGATAAAAGAGTAATTTCACAACTCAGATAGATCAACAAATCGAATCACCACACCTAGCAAAAGGCACACCAGTAATTTTATACCGATGTCTTGATACTACTATGCCATTCCAGCTTACGAAAAAATCATTATCCAGCTTATAAATAACTCTAAACTTATCTATAGGAATACTATTCCTATCACAACACTTAGTGATCAATCACTCTCCTAATCAGACTCTGTTATGAAACACTATATAAAGAGGGCTCTCAATATCAAAAAGTACATTCAATTCTCACTCATGGCTCTCAGTATTACATATCCCTCCATACTTTCAAAAAGCCCTATTCTAATTGAGGCATCGGATAGGCCCTCTAGATGCACACCCCTCCGATCCTCCGGTGACTTTTAGTTTTCTCCTTGTTTTGTGTGTGCAGATCCCGCTCCCCAACTGTTCGAATTCCTAGTAGATTTTCAACATCAACACTATTACTTTTCAATTCCCTCACTCTTCTTTTCTCTCCCTCTTCATTCCTTAAACTTTTCTTCTCTGTCAATCATAGACTACGAGCATGCTTGGTGGATAGTGACGAGGGGAGGATAGGATGATTTTTATTCTATTAGTGTGTTTGGTAGACAATATGATAAGAGGGTGGGATGTCTCATCCGGTCCTTATCAGTTATAATAGGATCAAATCATCCTACTTTGGGAGTTATAATGAGACATTCTATCCTCTTACTTATTTATCTCATCATATCCTCCTACTCATCCTGTCCACCAAACACGCCTATACGTATTTAATAAAAATGACGAAGAAATAAAAAAGAAACAAAAAAATGGCAACAAAAAAAAATGCTTATTTTAGCTTTCACTCTTAAATTTCCTAATTTCGGAGGATTGTGATTTGTACATGTGAGAAGGAAACATCAATCCCCCCACTTTTCTTTCTCCATATTTTTCATTTCTACAAAATGATAGAAAAGTGTTTTACCAATCATTTCCATAGTCTTAAATTATGCTATTGATATGTGATCCATTTCTGAGTTTCTATATTAACGATGAATATTCATTGAGATCCAATGCTGCTATCATTATTATTTTTTTTTATAAAACCTGCAACTTTCATTCAAGAATAAATATTAAGCATAGAAATGTCTGTAAATATAAGTTCGTCAAATGAACAAAATAATCTAGCTAAATCATGGGCCACATTGTTGGCTGCCCAACGATTGTGATTCCAGTAAACACAGATGAATGTCTTCCACTATCATTAATTGATGAATCCTGTTATGTTAATTATTCGTATTGTCAATGATTTTTTTCAGCCTTTTTGTGTTATCAATAAAGTGTTTGAAAATTATCAATGAAACTACGAAAACCTACTAATGAAGTTTACAGGCGGAAAAAAACGTGCATCCGTGCTGTACATGGACGCTGTTTTCATATAAGCACCGTATAATAATTGAGGTGCAATCGTATCAGAGACCATGTACAAGTACCATTTTGTTTCTTTTGTTCTACCAAACCATTCATCTATTTTTTGGGAATATTTTAATTGAGAAACGAAAGGATAAAGAATATCCATCAAAATTCTTATATTTTCTTTATTTTTTTGTGCATCCAAACTTCCGAATAAGATGAATTAAAATATTTATAGTATATTTGGTTTGCACAAATAATGAAATATATTAATAATCTAAAAATTTTAACTTTAAGAGACAGAAAGAATGAGATGTTCATAATTTTGTTGGTAATCTATATCTATTAATATAATATATAAGAAGTCTTTTTTTAAGAAGGCATATTATTTTATCATGCGTCTTCTCTCTTTATTTTGAGGATGCTTTGTATTATGCCATGTGTATCTCCGTTTATTTTATCCACCAAAATTATTATAATTATCTCGTATATAAAGTTCAATTTATAAATTTTATAAAAATCAAAATAATAAAGTTCAATAAATAAAAAACCAATATAAAAAATCTTCACCTTAACAATTGAATTAGTAAACTAACTTTAAATTATATTCTAAAAAGGGAAAAAATAAATTTACATGATTTTTATGACACTTAAAGTAAAGAATACAATCAAACTAAGTAGTAAACTAATATAATTTTTTTTAAAAGGAGTAAACTTACATAAACTAAATATTCAAAAAAAAATTTGAATTCATGTAACTATATTCCACCGTAGAGAGTTTTACCATTAACCATTAATGCGACTTTTATATTTCTTTTGATTGAAGACCCCGGTTGGATATGTCAAATAATTAAAAAATATTGTTTTTGGATGATCTTTTCATATGATAATGTGATTTTCTATTTCATTCTTCTTACACTGATTTCATTTGCATTTCTTCTTTTTTCCTTTTATTTCTACAAAATCTTACGCACAATATTATAGTCCTTGATTAGAATATCTTTATATTTAAATAATATAATCTTAAATTAAGAAAATGAATTAAATTTCATAAAAAAACAAAATTAACAAAAAGAAATATTCAATTACAACAATCCTTGATAGACATGACTTTTTTATCTTTCTTTTTAAATATAATATAATTTTAATATTTGTAGCTACGTGGGTTACATAAAGTCAATCGACACCGCTTCCTTCCTACTCTTGGAATTAGGGAGAAGCTTAATACGAATGGAAAAGACTAGTAAAACAGCTAATTAGCTCCTTACGGCACTAAAGCATGAAAGGATTATGAGCTACAATAGAATCAGTTAGCAAGGATTGTTAACAAGGTTGTTAGAAGAGAGTAGATAGCAAAGTTGTAACTGTAAGTTTTTAGTAGTTAACAGTAGGTTATTAGTAGTAATAAGCAGTTGTAATTGCTGCAACTGTCTGTACTAAGAACTGCAGAAACAGTATAAATACCATGTACAAAGAACAGTAGAAGAATAATAAGAATTTTCAAAAAAGCATTTCTTCAAGAAACACTTTGGGAGCTGATCACTTACTCGAAACAGTGAATCTCTTTCTCACATTTTTCTCGTTTTTCTTAATAATTTTTTCTATCCTCTATTACCTCTCCTAACAAAAGCTACAAGGCTTGTTTTCTCCTCTTGAAGTGAAAGCAATTAAAGTTGTTAGAATTCCAAGGAGCGACTACCCTGATAAATGAATCTAGACTCCTTCAAAGTCTAGTAAATTTACTATCCAATCTGCTTACTATGCAAACCAAAGTTCTTGGTTTGATTCTTCTGGTTTGTTAGAGAAAAAAATTTGAAAAAACTTAAGGACAGTTAAAATTTTTGAACGTCACAAGTACTTACGGTGGAAGATCATTAGTGGTGCAATTCTAGTTAATGCCACTATTGCTTCTCAGTTCCCTTTGAATGATATAGCTTACCTTATGTGTGGTCTTGAAGTTGAAAACACTACACACCTCCTGTTTTAATGTCGTTTTGCTAAAGAGGTTGGGCCATTCCTAAGTGTGGGGTTGCTCTCAATTATCTAAACTCCCTTGACCCCGCATAATGGCTTTTAACTATTATTTCAGGTGATGGTCTTCTTGGTTGGGCAGAGGAAGATCGTCATCAATTTCTTTTTTCTTTTCCATCATCTTTGATCAGATGTAGTTTGCTCTCAACAGGCTCAATCACACTAACGTCATCCATGTGGCTACGAAGCTGATCCAGCTTGTACTCTGTAAATTTGAGCAAATGGCCCCGTGTTGAATGGATCCCTAGCTAAAATCCATGCCGCAACTTGGACCCCTTCCCAATGGCTGGCTTAAACTAAATTTTGATGTGGTGGTTGGCAAGAGTAAAGTGGCATTGGCCTATATTAGTCACGAAAGTAATGGTGCTGTAACTGGTTCATACACATCCTCTCTCCTGATCATCGATCCACTTATTACTGAGGTTGAGGCGCTTATCCTGGCTCTCTCTATTCGAGAAATATGGTGTGGTTAAGGATTTCCATATCTTAATAAAGCTTCAAAGGGGGAGAACATATATTTTCATCTTTGTTCGCTTTGCCTATCTTCATGAGGCTTTGTCCACTATTAGAGAGCTTAATGGTTCAAGGTTCTTGGGTCTCTCTTTGTGTGTCAAGCTTTCCAATCCTTAGCATGTTGAAGCAATGGTTCCTGGTCATAATTCTGGTTTTAGAGGTTGTTGAAATGCTCAAAATTCTCAAGTGTCTCATTGTAATGTCAAATTTCATTGGTATGATAGATCTTTTGTTGATGTAGTTAAAGGAATTCAAGTTAATCAAGAGAGTATAGAGAAGGATGATGATGATATCTCGAAAGGCGACATAAATTTTTTGGGGCAACTTGTGTATTATACGATCCAGAGTCTCATGATGTCAATTGGTTGGATAGAAGTGTTGTTGATTCTTTCCGTAATGTGGAAGATTTGATTAATTTTAAGGATTCATTCATTAGAAATTGACAATGTGAGTATACTGATGTAGGGAAAAATTCCCCACCCAATGACACATGGCTCCCGCCAAGGGCAAAACAGTAAATTCATGGACAAAAGTCCTTTATCCAACCACTTGATGACATGTGGCAACCTGTAACGACCTATCCCGGGTTGGCCACCCCGAAACGGTGTCATTACGTTTTGAGAATCCCAGCACGACACATATATGCAGTAGTAAAAATAAATATTACTAAAAGAACTTTACATCAATCTGTAAAATGCATAAAGAGTTACAAATAAATTTTTCATTTTATTTTCTCATTAGTCTGAGGATGATGACACGTACGCGGCTTACAGAAAAATGATTTCTTCTGAACTTCAACTCATCAAACTATTTGTCAAGCCTGCTACCTGAAAATCATTGTACAATGAGGAGTGAGCTTCACAAGCTCAATGAATTGAATTTACTAAAAGTATTCCAAATTTCAAATTCCATAAACAATTCTTTAATATTTAATCTTTTATTTTTCACATAACCTGATGACAACTTTCTACTATCATTTCCCATATCATAAGATTTATTTTCTATCAATCTCTTATTCTCAATCATTGGTCCACCTTAAGATAATCAATTATCTCATAATTACCTCGTAATGAGGTTCACATCATAAAATCTTCCATTTAAAATAAGTCTTAACACCATAACTGTCTCTTTCTATGAGACTCAACCATTTATAATTAAATTCACCATAATGTCTCACATCTCAGTATTTCAATAATCTCATTATTATAGCTGTCTCTTTTTATGAGACTCAACCCTCTATAATTAAGTTCACAATAATATGCCACATCTCAGTATTTCAATTATCTCATTATCATAGCTGTCTCTTTTTATGAGACTCAGCCATCATACACGACAATATACCTCATCTCAACTTTTCAATAATATTTTCATCATAACTGTCTCTTTCTGCGGGACTCAATCATCTATAATTATTTTCACGATAATAAATCACACATCAGCATTTCAATCATACAACAATAATTAAAACAGATGCAAATGCATGAATGATTATGATGGGAACGTCTTCCCACCTGTCGACAGGTTGTTATTATCTTAGACCGGCTGCCCTCCCGGTTCTTTTATTCTCATCAGACCGGTTGTCTTCCCGGTTAATTCCAGCATATACCGGCTGTCACGGTTTTCACTTTTCATCCCAGTATATACCGGCTGTCAATGTTTTTACTTTTCATCCCAGCATATACCCGCTGTCACGGTTTTCACTTTTCATCCCAGCATATACCGGCTGTCACGGTTTTCACTTTTCATCCCAGCATAGACTAGCTGTCACGGTTTTCACTTTTCATCCCAGCATATACCAGCTGTCACGGTTATTTCATTAGACTGGCTGCCTTCCCGGTTCTTTCGGTTATATTATTAAATGCATATGTGCATGAACAATGATATGGAACAGTAATATAACCAGTAATATAAAAACAATATAAAGATTCAAACCACTTAATTTGGCTATCCTGATTTTTTCATAAATTTTATATAACAAAGTTTTTTTAAAAATTTCATACATCCAATCATCCTGATTTTTATCAAATTGTATAAAAATTTCACTAAATTCTTCTCTTCCCAAATCACATCAAATAATCAATTAAAGTCTGTCCAGATCCACTAAAATTCATCTCAAATCATCCATCAAAATTTGACAAGATCCACTAAAATTCATCTCAATTCATCCATCAAAATTTGGCAAGATCCATTAAAATTTATCTCGTCATAATTAGTGTTAAAACATCAGTATATCTCATCAATAATTTATTTATTGTTTTTATTCTCAAATTTCCAAAAATATTATTTCTCACCGAGAAATATTTCTATATGTCCAAATTTTTTATCATACCCATAAATCAATTTTTCATCTATCACCCAAGCATACTTAAATAATTAAATTTAATATTATCACCAAATAATTGATTTTTCATTTAGACTACTTAAAGTAAATCCAACTAACCCCGTAGCACTTAAAGCTATCTGTGGGTTACTTTCTCGTCTTTCCCGATCTTCTAAAAAAATTTCTTCTGTTATAGATAGTCAACACCTGACATAAAATCTGTATTAAATTTCTAATTATTTCTTAAATTCATCATAAACCACTCCTTTTGAAAATTTCCACTTTGAGCTCTGGGAATTTCATATATGCTAAAAATTAAAAAAATAAATACTACGCTATTACCTTATAATACTGATGACTTCTCATGATCCTTTATGAAATTTCACAGAAAATCCCTTCAAAATTTTGCTCTTTCGACTTTTCTTTGGATCTCCAAGTGTTTAGAAAAACAAAGAATCAAAGGAAAAATGTAAACAAAATTTTGGTACTCTGTGTCTTCGGCTTCTATCTATATAAGAAAAGTAGTTTTCATCGGTTGCACTCTCAACATAATATATAGCACATGATTATGCTTAAAAAAAACAAAAGGAAGACATAATTATGCCTAAATGGAAGACATCGTCATGACTAAATGGAAGACATCATTATGCCTAAAATGTAGAATATCATTATATCTAAAGTGGAGGTCATCATAATGCCTAAATGGAGTGTTTTGGCAGCAGGTGACTGCTGCCACGATTTTTCACCCTTTTTTTTTACTATTCACTATTCACGATTTACTATTCACGTTTTTTTTTTTTTTTTTGCATTCCAACTTTTGTCTCTTTCAATCCTCATTCAGCCTTCTAGGATTTTAACTCTTTGTCATATTTATTAAAATACATATTTATCCTTACTATAAAAATACAGATATTACATAACCTCCAAGGGCAAAAGAGTAATTCCATGACTCAAACAAAATTAGCTAGTTGAATGCTAGTATCTGGTAAAGGGCATAACGGTAATCACACACTAATGTCCTTATACCACCACAGCACTCTAGCTTATGGATAAACTATTATCCAGCTTATGGATAAAGCACTCCAGCCTATAAATAATGTAAATATTATCAAATAGGAATTTCATTCCCATTATAATACTTAATGGTCAATCACTCTCTTAATCAGACTCTGCTCTGAAACACTATATAAGGGGCTCTCACAATCAACAGATACACACAACTCATTTCTCACAACTCTCTCTTTGACCTAGCTCTCCTTATTCTCCAAAATCCCTATACTAACTTAGGCATCAGAGAGTTCCCCGGAGACACAACCCTTCCGGTCCTCCGATGACTTTTAGGTTTTCTCTTCGTTTCGTGTGTGCAGGTCCCGCTCCTCGGCTATTCAAATCCCTCGTATATTTTCCGCATCAACAGATTGGCCCCATCTCTGAGAACTTATTGAGTTTGTGAAATGCAAAGAACTTATCTGTTATGATGCCGCCTAAGCACACTTCCAAGAACACCACTAGTGCTAGTTCAATAGCCACTAGGGTTTTCACTAGCAACCAGCAAGCCGGTTCATGCCTCCCGACCATTTTGGAACATGTTACCTCTGATCAGCATCATAACGAACCATATGATGCTCGCACCAAGCACAAGCAGTCCTCTCGATCTAATCCGGTAGACCCTGACGCCCAAGGGAATCTGAATACACCTTCTATTCCAAACCCAACTGCACCAATGACTCAAAAGCAGTTCTTGGAGCTCAGTCGACATGTTGTAGGTTTAGCAACAAAACTCGGGAGGCAAGCCCGCCCTCCTCCTGCTCTGCCTCAGCAAAGCCCTCGGTGTATGAGGTAAAGCAATCTCAACAAGCCAACACAAAGTTGTTCCACCACTAGATCTTCTCTTTATCCTGAACTGAAGTCCCGAGGCCACTCCACCTCCAAGAACCACCTTGACCTTGACGAAAGGTTACAAGGGATGGATAAAAAATAGAAGAAGCGTTCAAAGGCAGAAACACCAATGTCCTAGACGAACTCAGCTCTTAGAATCCCCTTGACAAAAATAGAAGAACTAGTTTTGTGACTCATTGTTCGAGCGAATGTGTAGTTTAAAGTCTTGATTTAGTCATGAGTACATTACAAATATAGAGGTTGTAGCACTGCTTGTTTGTGAGGGATAAAGAGTGTTATATTTGGTGTAGTAGGATGGTCTTGAGCATAACGAGAACATGTTAAGTAATGTGTTGTACTATTGAGTTGATAACTTAATACAACATTTCCATTTTTTTATTGTCATGTCGTACTTTCTATTTCCTGTATAAGGTAATGAGGAAATGAGAGATTTTGAGAGGTGATGAAAAAAATTTGACCATTATCAGTAAGTGAGAGAGTTTAGAATTCGGGTGGGGTTGACCCAAAGTCATTATCCACCCATATAAGCTTATGGGTTATGAGTTTGAAAAGATGATAAGCTCATCTTACCTTATAGCCATAACAGATAGCTCAAATTTGAATATGAGATAATGGGGAGTGTTTGTACTAGACTTGGACTCTTACTACTAAGTGTTGTAAATAAATCATCTCACCCATTTTTATCCCTACACACACATATGTACAATTGCAAAAAATATAGTAGTCTAGTTTTATATCCCTTGCTCTCTTTCTAAAGGTAAT
Organism: Bretschneidera sinensis; assembly: GCA_023935145.1. Classification (NCBI taxonomy): domain Eukaryota; kingdom Viridiplantae; phylum Streptophyta; class Magnoliopsida; order Brassicales; family Akaniaceae; genus Bretschneidera; species Bretschneidera sinensis. The sequence continues at coordinate 23,990,173 of CM043704.1, forward strand.
CATTTTGGACCCTTGAATTTAGAAGGTGAAGACAAAGGGGATGGTCTCTAGTAACTTGTCTCACAATTATTGATGAGTTCCCGACGTCCGTGACTTGTAGTAGAGGAAGAGAGTGACCCGTAGAGGAGTTGTATGTATTGGCTTGTGTGGTTTTCGAAGCAAAGGTATGTATAGCAGTTCGTAATAGCAAAATATAACAGTTTGTATTGGCAAGCAAAGATTCAGGTTGTATCAACGTGTTTTTACTAAGGTATGGGGTAAACCCATTATTATTTTTGCAACATTGTTGATAGTTGTGGTCTATTTATACTAGAGGTGGCAAAATCTGACCCGACTCGGACCCGACCCGACCCGACCAAAATATACATCAAAATAATATGACTCGAACCCGACCCTACTTGAACTCAAATGACCAGAAACCCGAAATAACCCGGATTCAAAATAACCCGAACCTCGAAACGACTCAAACCTGGAATGACTCAACCCAAAATGACTTGAAAAAAAAAATATATATATATATATATATATATATATATTTATAAAAACTCATTTTCTTTCTAAAACTGTGATGATAGTTAATTTACTAGTTGTCAAATAAAATAAATTATATAAAAATTAATTAATTATTGATTTACATGTGTTAATATGCATGATTCAACATTCTATTAATATGAGTAATCTCATTAATTTCAAATAAAATTCGAGAACAATAGTAAATTTTGCATTGTTCTTCAAGTCATAATAAAATTTTATTTTTAATTGTCCTGAAAAAATATAATGGAATGAAGTGATTATACGAAATTTAATATCTAAAATTTGGTATAAGACGTTACTAGTAAGAATAATTTTGTGGACCAATTGTCTGAGATCATTTAAAACTGAATTTTGGGACTAAGAATCATATCATTGCATAGTGCATTAAAAAATTATATATATTATTTAAAAAATTAAGTATTGATTTATTACACGTATTTGACAATGTAACTCGTTTAGTTTTATTGTATGCAAATATCTATTTTGTTGACCCGACCTAATATGACTTGAAACTCGATCCGACCCAAGCTCAAAATGACTCGAACCCGATCCGACCCAATCCGACAAGACTAGAGACCCGATACGATTCGACTCAGAGTAATCCACGACCCAAACAACCTGATACTCAATACGACCCGAAGCTGACTCGACCCAAATCCACCTGTTTGCCACTTCTAATTTATAATATTATACACTTTTGATAGTTATCAATAGTAGCATTTCCTTTTGCTTTTAGAAAAAGAAATTAACCTTACGACTGTATATAAATACCAGATCATCTTAAGAAAGGAGTTATTAAAAATTACACGATAAACATACGAAAAAAAACATCCAGATTACAAACATGCATACAGAAACTCATGTGTTACATAAGCATAACGATTAGTATAATTAGTGGAGGCTTTAGAAATCGCTGAATGAGTTTTCGACATTTAGAATTGTATAAAATTGACATTTGGCATTTAAGTGTTTAAAAATTTTACATTTGTCATCAATTAATTTCTTCAAACTTCAAAATATTTCTTTTTCTTGTAACATTACTCTTATCATCGCAGCCGTTATTTTTCCTTGTTAACATTATGGAGCACGTTTATGTATACATAAATTTATACCACTAAAATTTAGGTAAAACATGAGAAGGAAAGGAGAAAGTAAACACCTCAAGCTAACTTTTATATTTTTGGTCGTCTGAACATGTAAAGTGCATTCAATCACTTTATGAACTTCATTGGCACGCTCGCATCAAGATAAATTAATTAAAAACTTTAAATATATATTCATAAAGTTTATAATTTTAACTTAGAAAAACGCTTTACAAAATTATAATTAAAAATATCCAAAACACTTAAACATGATCATCAATTTGAAATGGAGATATTATTTTATTCAAATAAAGCTTCAAAGCTATATGATTTTAAATTAAAAAATAAACAAGATGAAAAATTAAAAAATTAAAATTTACAATTTACAATTTACAATTTACAAAACGAGTTTTAAATCATTTTTGATAAGATAATAATAACTAAAGATGTTTAATATTTAGCATATTTAATGAAAACAGTTTTTTTCTAGCACAAATCAATTTTTTAAAAATTATTTTTCATAAATTATCTTTTAAAAAGTGTTTGGCTAACTTGTTTTAGATTAAACAGAAACCATTTTTATAGCCTCTAAGATCTCAACAAAAAAAAAAATGAATAAACAGAAGTGCTTTTTCACTTTAAATAACTCGGTACCTTAGCTGTCATTCCCATTCCCTTTCGTATCAGAGAAAGAATTTTTGTCTTCCTCGGTAGAACAAGCAACATACCTGCAAGATTGCTCCATGGTTAGTAAGCCTATCTCTCTCTCTCTCTCTCGGTTTTTCTTTGGTTTAGATTCACTCAACTCCAGTTCTTGCACTTAAAAAGGTTTTAGTTCCATTAAAGAGTTTCAGTTTTCATCCCTTTAATATATATAACAGATTTACTTGTCCTGCTCCTGAATTGCTTCAAGCTCACTTAGTTTGCAACCTCGATCGAGTCCTTAACTCATAGAAGAGAGATGGTTTTATAGCTTTTCACCCGTGTATTCGCTCGAATTTACTCTCACTGCCACTGAACTGTGCTTGAGAATTGAGCCCTACTTCCAGTTATGGGGGTTCCAGCTTTTCACCCCAGAATAACGCCGAAATTACACTTACTACCACTGTTTCTCTTGTTGATATCACTGTCTTTGTACCCATCTCAGTCTTTTGATCTTGACCCGGAAGACAAAACCTCACTGTTGATATTTAGATCATCGGTTCAAGACCCAAACAGGAGGAGCTTATCAACCTGGTTTGGGTCAAACTGCACTAACTGGACCGGTGTTGCCTGCGAAAGCCAGACCGGTCGGGTTCTTTCAATCAACTTGACCAACATGAATTTGTCAGGCCTAGTTCACCCCAGTTTGTGCAAACTCTCATTTCTTGAATTCTTGATTTTATCCCAAAACAACTTTACGGGCACAATCCCATTCTGTTTTGGTACATTGCGTAGTCTCAAGACTCTTGATCTTAGTCACAATAGATTTGGTGGTGTGGTGCCTCATACAATCATGAGGCTTAGGCAATTGAGAGAACTTATATTGAAGGGAAACCAAGATTTGGGAGATGGTATTCCTTGGTGGGTTGGTAACTTCTCAATGAATTTGGAAAGACTTGATCTGGGTTTCAATTCATTTCGCGGGGAAATACCGGAAAACTTATTCTACTTGAAGTCTTTGAAGTATTTGAATCTTGAAAGCAATTACTTGTATGGTAATCTTCATGATTTTCATCAATCTCTGGTGTTTCTCAGTCTTGCTTCTAATCGGTTCTCAGGTACTTTGCCTTGTTTTTCTGCTTCTGCTCAGTCTCTTAATGTTTTGAATTTGGCTAGAAATTCTCTTGTGGGTGGAATACCTTCTTGTATTGCTTCACTAAAAGTATTGACACATCTAAATCTATCGTTCAATAAGTTGAAATATGAGATATCTCCTAGACTTGTGTTTTCAGAGAAACTACTTGTGTTGGACTTCAGTTCTAATGATTTGTCTGGTCGTCTTCCGAGCAAAATCGCCGAGACAACTGAGAAATCGGGGCTTATTCTTCTTGACCTTTCACACAATCAATTCTCTGGTGATATCCCATTGAGAATTACTGAGCTGAAAAGTTTGCTAGCATTGTCTCTCTCTCACAATCTTCTTACTGGGGAAATCCCAGCAAGGATTGGAAATTTGACATATCTCCAAGTGATTGATCTTTCACACAACTCGTTGTCGGGTTCAATTCCGTTAAACATTGTTGGGTGCTTTCAGTTACTTGCATTGATACTCAATAACAACAATATCTCTGGTGAAGTTCAACCAGAACTTGATGCATTGGATAGCTTGAAGATATTGGATATAAGCAACAACAGGATTTCTGGTGAGATCCCACTAACTTTTGCTGGCTTGAAATCTCTTGAGATTGTAGATTTCGGTTCTAACAATCTTTCAGGAAGTTTGAATGATGCAATAACTAAATGGTCAAACCTCAAGTACCTCTCTCTGGCTCGGAACAAATTCAGTGGAAATCTACCCAGTTGGTTGTTCACATTTGAAGAAATCCAAATGATTGATTTCTCCAGCAACAAGTTCTCTGGTTTCATTCCAGATGGTAACTTCAACATTAGCTTGAATTTCAAAAATCGTGATATTGCTAGAACAGTTACCACAGAGCATTTTGTTGCAATGAGAAAAGTGAAGATCAAAGTTGATGTACTTGTTGTTGATAGCAATGAATTAAGCTTCACATACAATCTATGTTCAGTGGTTGGAATTGATTTGTCTGATAATCTGTTACATGGGGAGATTCCGGAGGGTCTATTCAGATTACCAAGTTTGGAGTACTTAAATTTATCGTACAACTTCCTTGATGGTCAGCTTCCAGCTATAGAGAAGATGTGGAGTTTGATGGCCTTGGATCTGTCACATAATTCTTTGTCAGGTCAAATCCCACGAAACATTTCGAGCCTTCAACGTTTGACACTTTTGAATATGTCTTATAATTCTTTCTCTGGATTTATTCCTGAGAAACAGGGGTACCTGAGATTTCCAGGAGCCTTCACTGGCAATCCTGATTTATGTCTAGAGTCCTCTGGTGACGAGTGTGACACGGCAAGCCTTCCTGCAGTGCCTGGGAAGACATTTGAAGAAGAAATGGAAGGACCGATTTCTGTATGGGTCTTCTGCTTAAGCGCATTTGTTAGCTTCTATCTTGGTGTTGTGACTCTCTTCTGTTCAGCTCGAGCCAGAAGTTGCATTTTTCAGACAAAAGTTTAACCCAGCATGTGTGAGAGAAAACTATCTTTTCTATTTTCCCTTTCTCTGTTTCAGTTTCCAGGTTTCTTCCTGAGGTTGGTCCTAACTCATGAGGAATTATTACAACTCAATGGTCCATTTGTAACTGTTGTTGAATGTGGAACCTAACTGTTTTGAATTTTTGTAGTACAAGGGCGGTATGTTTTTATTTTATTTTATTTTTTTATGCAGGCGGTCTGTTTTATTTATTAATGTTTGAATGATGAGGTTTCAGTATGCATGGCTCTATCCTGATTTCTTCTCCTCCTCTTCCTTTACTTGTTTTTCATCTTGTTTGCCATGTTCTTTCACTTCATGGGGAACTACTAATACAAGGTGATCTATTACCGAAACATCTCTCTGTTTTCTGTCATTTTTTTCTCTTTGTTTTGTTGCCTTTCTTTTTTCTTTTCATTTTGTTTTGGAGAACATTTGTGAACTCTTTCTTTTTTCTTTTTTGGCAGAAATCAAGATGGATATAATTATAATTTGTTCTTCAATGAAGAAGAAGAAGAAGAAGAAGAGGAGTATACTAATGATAGATATATGATTCACCATGTTCTGAATCTGAACATGATGATGCAGACTTGATTGATGACGAAGATGGAAGAGGCGGTGATGGAGATTTTGTGGCTTTTATAGTGAGAGATGAGAGTTTGAGAGATGAGGAGAGAACTGGGGTTCTTGTTTCGTGTCTTTGAAGTAGCTTGGACAAGGCAGGGTCTGAGAGAGCTGGGATTTGCTTCTCTCTGCTCTCCAAAGGTTAGCAACTTCTTTTCTTCTTTTCATATGGCCATAAATACTTTATCTTTCCAGATTAGGGACTGTTCAGTGTTCACTGTAGATGGGATATTTATGCAAGCTTTTTTTCTCTGATGTTTGTGCATCTCTTGCATGTAGTTTTGTATTAATATGAGTTTAGTCTCTTGTTGAACCACTTTTGATTTATTGGTATTGGGTATCCTCAATTAGTTGTGCTAGTGTTCTCCATTTGTACTCGAAATAAGCTTTGCTTTTGCTTTATTGAAGGATATATATACTACTAGTATAATTTCGTGAATAAATTTGGATTTGAGCTTATGTTTGAGGACAGTGATAATATCACCAAGATGGTTATGAAGATGGGGTTCACAGAGCTATTGATTTACTTGAGGTTAGTATATATTATAGGATCATGATCCTCTCCATTTGAAAATTGAAATAGAGTAAAATTTGGTGAGATTGAATGTCACATCATCGAATGGAGAATATTCAAATTCAAATTTGTCAATGTGGAATTTAATATCACCATGAACTTGATCTCCACTTCAATTCTTAAATGGTAAGAATTATGGTCGTATGTTATAGTATTCTAATTTCTTCTTTTTTGGCTTTTGTGTTGGTTTCATTTTTACTATTTGGTAAAAAAAAAAAAGTTGGTCATTGTCAGGATGTGTTGTCTGTATTCTGGATTGGTTGTGTACTGATGTTTTCTTGCTTATTTGGGGTTTTATTTGATACTTCTTGGTTCTTTTTGTCTTGTATTTCTAACATATTTACTTGTGTTGAGTTTAGTGTGCTAGTATGGTTCTTCCACCTCCAATGGCGAACATGAGTTGAATGTTCGTAAGAATTAGGACAAGTATAAATGAAGAATGATGATTTCTTTGGTTGATTTCTCTTGCGTGGTCGTTGTAAGGGCAAAATATGAGCTGACACAACTTATGATCAGATCTATAATTGTTGACTAAGAGAACATCTAACGGAAGGAAGTGTTTAGTAAATTCAAAACTATGCATAAGATAAAGGAGGTGACTATAATTTTAAAAAATAGAGGTATGTAATGAGGAGTTTCACTAAACAGAGGTAAATTTAATTTTTTTTCTTAATATTATTCATATAGATAATATTATATTTATTTGCACGTCAGTCTTTGCCATCATTATATATGCTAAAGAAAAATTTAATTTTATCTTTTATTAGTAATTAAATTATCAAACTTTTTATAGTTATATTATTTCCGTATATAATTTTGATTTGTATTTAATCAAACTAGAATTAGTTAAATATATTAAAATAAAAAAGTATATTAAATTATTACTAACATAATTTTGTGAACTTAATTTCATTGAAACAAAAAATAGCATTGTAATATAAATTTAAAGTGAAGTTCAAATGATTCTCGATAAATGAAAGAAAATAAAATAAAAAAATAGAGCTGGGTCATGTTGAGCTTGCTTGAAAGCCTGAAAAATCCTTAACCGAAACGGTCCAAACTCGAGACAACCCAACTCGAATGACTTGAGATTCGACACTATTCGAGACCAATACGACTCGAACCTGATCTGATCTAACTCGAGATGACTCTAAACCTGACATAACTCGAGACAGATATAACTCGAACTCGACTCGATTAGACTCAAATTGAGCTAACCCGCAATCCGAAGTGACTCGAGACTCAAAATGATTCAATCTTGAAAGTCTTGGCGCAAAATGACTAGATTCGGCTCAATCGTCACCGCTAATTATTTTTTCAAGCCAAATGTACTCAAGTGTTTTAGATTTTGAGGTTGATTTCTTGTGTCAACAACTCATTGTTGTGTGGTTGAAAAAAAAAATGTGATGGTATGTTTTAAAATTTTCTTTTTTTATTGGAGGGGCGGTGTGTGTCTTGTTTTTTAATATTTGAATGATGAGATCTCAATGTGCATTGCTCCGTCGTTTTTCTTCATTCAGGGTGCAACTAAGATCTTGTGCCCGGCCAAAACAATGTAGTAGGCTTAAGATAAAATTGTCCGAATTAATCACATGCAATGATTTGTTCAGTTACAGGCATGAAACCTATTTGAAAGTCAAATCATTTCATAAAAAATGAAAATTTTCATTTTAATTAAAATATAAATTTAATAGTAATAAAATGAGTAAATTATAAATTTATCTTTAAGTTTTAATCTTATATTTCATTCTTAAACTCGAACGATTTATAAGTCATTCCACAAAAAATCTGTTAGATGAAAAGGTTATAACCCTAATATAGGATCAATCCAGACAGGCTTTTATTCTTATTAGTTAGGTTCTCTCCTGTTCTCATTCTCTTTCTCTCTCTTGATCGCAACAATTCTTCATCTTTTAATTCAATATTTATAAAATAGTTTTCAATTTCAATCCAAAAATGTTTGTGTTCCTATATGGGTTTTCAAGTCATTGTTACCATTAAAATGTAATAAATGAATTACAGTGTGTTAACTCTTGCCCTTTTTGGTTGGTTACTTACGAAATTCTCTTTTTCTTATGTTCTATTATGGGTGTTGAGCTTTTGGGTATTTTATGTATAAACAACTCGTCTTAGTCATCAATATAATTTTGGGAATGATGTTATTCTTATTTATTCATTGGATCCAATCAATTTGTATTCATCTTAGATTCATTTTGTGTATTAAGCTATTGTTATATATATTTTTTTAATTTTTCTTAAATCTTCATTTATCCAACAGGTCGTGTTTATCATGTTTGGTAAACATGATGCTCTTGGAGAGTGTTTAAGGAAAGTTACATATAAGCACAATTCTACGGTTCTAACAGTTGGGTACTCTTTTGGAGCTGGTGTGTATAGTAAGTCTTATATATAACTATTTCATTTTCCTCTCCCTATGTGTGTATGTGTTTGTTTCTTGAATAATTTCTCAAAAAAAATACTTGGTAAAATGATGAATAAGCAAGTGCCTATGTAGGTACCGAACTTTTATGTCATTCCCCACAACTCTAAGTTTAATACGCAAGGTCACTCCTTTCGGGGAATGATGAATAAGCGAGGGTGCAGATCAAAGTGAGTAGGCATATAGAAGGTTTAGAACCTACTAGGTTTAAAAATGTTAGACCAGCCTTATGGCATCAGGCTTTACCAAGGGACATTTTTTTATGAATGTATCATCCAAGCACAAAGTAAGGACGATGGGTAAATTAAAGTCGCATTTGACCTTAATGGGGAGCCAAAATCTGTAATCATTAGTTCGTGAAAGAGATTTGGGGCAGCAGATTAGGGTACAAAAGAGGAAGGATTTAAGACTTCCCCTCTCGTTTAGGTTGAAACCTAACTCTCGTATTCTTAGAAAAACATTTAACAATTAATTTGAATTATTTCTGCAACATACTAAACAAACATGCATACACAAAACAATTTATTTCAAACAATTAGCATCCAACAATTGTATCACTCAAATAATTAACAATCAATCACAAGAGCAATTTAATCGTCCAAAAAAGATAATCATGAAGCATGGGATATTAAAATTCACCTAAAACAAAAGAAAATACATTAGTGCAGTAGGGAATAAGCAATGAAATTGAAAAATGATAAAATATATATATATATATATATATATATATATATATATATATATATATATATATATATATGAAGTTAGGAAAATTTTTGAGGTGCTAGTTAAAAAAAAAATATTCACACTCAGACATTAGCATATAAATTTTTGATTTTTTTAACTTCACTAGTTCCCTCATAAGTAATTTGAAGTTTGTCCAATATTTATTTAGCCGAAACATATGCAGAAATTTTATTGTATTCATTAATATCTAAAACACAATGTAACACACTAGTTGCTCTACTATTTAGTGACATCATTCTACAATCCTCTTCATTAAACTTCTATTTGAGTTTAGACATTGTATGATTGATTTATTCAATAATTATTTCCTTAGTAGGAATTCTAGGTCCTTCATTCTCCATAAATTATAATCTTGTCATTCAACAAATATTTTCATTCTATTTTTCCAGTAACTATAATTTGTGCTATTGAACAAAAGAGGTCTAGTATAGGAATGACCTTCGGCATAACTATTTGAGGTCATTGGATCAACTCAAGGAATTTAAACCTAAAATTGAGTACGTGGCTCTGTTACCAATTGTAGACCGAGGTGCAAACCCAAAAGGGGGGTGAATTGGGTATTAATTTTTTTTTTCACTTAATAAACAAGTTTTAACAATTTAATCAAGTAAAGCGCACAATAAATAAATTTCTTGAAATTAAAGGAGTAAAGGAAGAGAATATTCAAACTCCATTTATAGTGGTTCGGCAATATCAGAATCACTCCGACCTTACGTCAACTCTCTTCAAAGAACCTCCTTAAAGCAATCCACTAAGAATAGTTAAGCAACATCTTGGGTGTTGCCAAAACCTTACAATAATCTCTTCCTCAAGAAAGTTACAAAGATGTGTTTAATACTTAAACACTCTAAAAGTTACACTAATTCATTCTCTTTACAATAATAGGAATTAAATGCGGAAGAATGACAAGAGAGATTTGAATTTAATGCTCTTACAAGGAATAATATATCTCTTTTAGAAGTACAACGCTTTTAAGAATGGTTCATAAAGAATTTTGAAAGCTTTTGTTGATAGCAAATGAGAAGATAAAGATTTAATGCTCTTGTATAACTCTTTCTCTTTACACTGATAGGAATTAAATGTGGAAGAAATACAAAGAGATTTGAATTTAATACTCTTACAAGAAAGAATATATCTCTCTTAGAAGTACAACACTTTTAAGAATGGCTCATAAAGAATTTTGAAAGCTTTTGTTGGTAGCAAATGAGAAGATGAAGATTTAATGCTCTTGTATATGTTCTATCTCTCATTTATGATGGGTTTTTATAGATAAGAAACCTATTAGCCCTTACTCTCAAAGAAAATCCCATTTGAGAGTAGTTTGGTGCATTAAATGCATTGTACTAACCTTCTGAACTGAAATATTATCGTTATTTTTGAATGTCCAATCGACTGGATGGATTGTCTAGTCGATTGGATGACTATTTGAAATTCAAATTTAAGTCAGGTCTGTCATTCAGTCGACTGTATGGTTTATTTAGTCGACTGGCTAAATGAAGAAAACTTTATGTTCTTCATTCAGTCGACTAAACCATATTATTTAATTGAATGGATTGTATTCAGTCGACTGAATGTCCTAGAATAGAGTTTTTTGTTTTCAAAATAATTTTCCAATCAGAAAAAGATTATTGATAAAACATTTTGTTAAAACAAAAATGAGTCATATTAAAAAGCTAAGTACTTGTAGATAGAAATTTACAGGTCTTATTTACCTTAGAACCTAAACTAGGTCTTCGGACTTCTTTTGAGTGTTTCTCAAGTATGATCTCTTCTTCTTTATGCCTGAATTGTGTCTTGTTCTTGAGTTGGATATTTAGACTTTATTAAAAGAAAATTTAGATAAAACTGTTAGCACAGATAAAATATTGTTTTTATATAATTAAAATCAAATAAGGTTCAACACCCTCAAATTATTCATTCATTTTACATTGATAGATGCTTGCACGTAGAATTTCAATTTAGAAATTGAATTAATTTCAAAGATTGGTTTGATTTGGTGTAGGGTTTTGTAGTGGCTAGGGTTTATGGAGAAAAAAAGAGAAAAGATTGTAGAAAGTATGGTGTATCCACAAATTTTTCTAGGTAATTATGTGTAGGAAATATCTATAGAGTTTTCGTGTCTATACCTTTTCTCTGGAGATTCTTGGTGTGCTTAAAATTGTGGATGGAAATGATTTATATAGAAAATTGGGGAGCTAAGGTTTTGACTGATAAATAGTCGGGATGCGTCAGATTTAATCCGACGATAACCAGAGTTTCTTGAAGAGGTGGAAAAACTAGGCTTTCACGTCATATTTTAGGGTTTTAGAAGGTTTAGAGGTAGACTGTGAAAATATGCAACGACACAGTGGGTCGGGTCTAGGACTCAACCGGTAGGCCCTAGGACAGAATAGATTGGCCATATGGGCTAGCCGATCGACTGAGTCTAGTCTTTTGGTTCGTGCTTTTTCAATTTTTTTGGATTATTTTGCTTTATTTTGACTTGGTTTGGCCTTGTTTGACTATATTTGGTCAATTTTTTTTCAAAATTAATTTTTCAACGTACATTCATCCATTTTAATTTTTTCGAGACTAACATTTTGTTATCGAGATCCACACGTAATTCGTTATAATATTTGAAACAAAATTGAGTGTGTACAGCATAATACATGATAGCTTAGCCAGATAACCAAATGGCATTTTGCCATTAAAAGTACCGCATCTGCTTTTCAATTATTTATTTGGACGATAATAAATGATTTGTAAAGTATGCTCTAATCTTTTGAGGTGGGTTGTCCAAGTTGCAAACTATAGAAGTTGGTTATAAATAAGACTAAACTTACGGATGAACTTGTGAACTACCGCTAAATTACTCTATAAAATATGGTACATGGTCTTTGAAGTTTAGCATATTTGCATTTAAATCCATTAAGTTTTAGTTTTGGCACTTTAGATTTTTACCTTATAAAAATGATAGATTACTCTATAATATATGATAAATTACATTAAGAGTCTTTGAACTTGTAGCAGATTTGAACTTAAATCCATTAATTTTTAGTTTTGGCACTTTAATTTTTGACAAGTATGAGTGCAACTTGAGCAGGCTAGTACTGTCCAACCCGAGCCCAACTCAATTTTTTGTGGGGTTGAGTTAGAGTTGGATTTTTATATCTTGTCATGAGTTGGATTAAGATTGAAAATTTAATGTCACAGATTGAGTTGAGGTTGACTTCGGACTGAATATGAAATTTACATCATAAAGTGTAAGTGCTTTATATTCAAAAAATGATCTGGTTCCAGTATGTGATAGGGGGAGGTGCTTCTTTAATGTATGGAAGAATATAATGAGGGGGATTTAATCAAATCAAAAGTGTAAGGAGGTAGTAAATAAGGGGTTAATTATGAGTTTAGGGAATGGGGCAAGGGCTCTGTTTTGGCAGGATAAATGGACTGATGATGAGATCTTGAAGGTAAAGTTCCTTCAATTTTTTTTCATTAGCGTGCAAAAAACAGGGGAGAGTGATAGAGTTTGGCAGGTACATGGACAACACACGGGAATGGATATGATCGAGCTCAAAAGAAACCTCTTTGATTGGGAGCAGGAACAATGGAAAGGGGTGCAAAATTGTATTCATATGGGAAACTATAATTGTTGTATTATGATTTTCTTAGGAAAATTAGTTTATGTACTTTTTTTCATAGGGTCAGGTTTAGGGACCTCTGGACCCTATTATCCCCCATTTGTGTGTAAGTTTTTTTCATATTAATAAAATTTTGCGGAGGATTTCTTTAAAAAAATTTGGAAAGGGATGCAAATGCTACTAGACTTGACGATACTAAACAAAGCAAAAGAGGACAGAAGCACTTGGAAATTTTGTGTTAATCGAAAATACTCAATTAAATCTTTTTGTCATGTAGTTGAAAGTCTATTTGAAGGTGGAAATAAGGTGGAAGGTACGGTTTGGAATGTGTTGATTCCTCCTAAAGTGAAATGCCTCTAATAGCAGGTGTTAAAAAGGAAGGGTAGCAATGAGGGAGGAGTTAAAAAAGCGCAGGTGTTTGGTAGATAATAAAGAATCTTGTCCTATGTTTGATAAATTTGTGGAATTTGTTAATCATCTTTTTGTGGGGAGAAGGTATGGCGCATTTGGGGCTTGTGTATATAACGGTGGGGTATTTTATGGGTGGATCATCGTTGTATCCAAGAGCTTTATGTAAGCTAGAAAGGTGTTTTTCCAAATGTGGGCTTGAAAAAGTTGTGGAAGATGACTTTTTTATGGAATGGTGTTGTTTTCCGATGCAAGAGAATGAAGTTTTTAAAATTGTGAAGATAAAGTTGGTGTTGTGGTTCAGAGCAATGGGCAATGAAATTAATTATTCAATGGGGGAATGCTCTGTAATATCGAAAAAATCAATGTTTGTAAGAATGTTGGGCATAAGTAAAATAAAATGTGTTGGTTTCCTCTTTCAGTTAATGGTTTAAAGTTTAATGTGGATGGGTGTGCAATGAGCAAACCTGGTCCAACACTGCTTATAGGATTACCAAACAAACGAATAGAAAATAGAAGGTTCATGTTGTGCTAGGATTTGAATGTGAGTAGTTTCTGGAGGGGCGAAAAAAAGTCAAGCGGCAGAGAAAAACAATTTCCTTTTTACGTAAGACAGGTGTATTCAATTTATTTTTAGTCGTGTACGAAACAAATGCCTTACAAATTTCAATTTATATGACGAGCATGAAGAACAACAAAGCACGTGGTTTGAAAAACACAAACCTTTATATTTTAAACAAGTCCAAGAGATGAATGGCTTCTAGTCAATTGTTGATGAGGAGACGACCTTATTAAGGCCAGTCGGAGGAAGAACAGAAAAAGTCAAAAGTCCTTCGTCAACAAGCCTGAAATTATTCTAAAGTGAGAATTTGACACTGGTGCCATGTGAGGCTATTATTATAGGTTCAGTCGTCTAGAATTCGAGAATCTTCAGTTTGGACAACGACAACACAGGGCAGTACTACGATATAATTGATCTCTCATTTTGTAACCCCAACCGTTCCCATGATGCACTTTAAGACGTTTGGACTTCAGAACATATATGGGCCCCCAAAACTTTCAAACCCAATAGGCATTGCATGTTAGCGGGGATAGTCAGTTGACCTCTTTCACTCTTTCAGTTACGAAAAGATATGAATAGATATATTGTATGGTTAAAAAATGTCATTTTGTCCATCATTTCTCATTTTGTCTACCAAAAACTCTCATATGATAAAATCATCATATTCTCCCTCATCTTGTCCATTAAACATATTCTTAATTTTAGATTGGATGGTTCCTTAGGAGCTCCATGGTAAAGATTTGGAGGAGAAAACTCTCTTACAACCTGCATGCATTTCAAAGCAGATTTTTTGTGTGTCTTGTATAATGGCAAATGACTTTACCAATTAAGATAACTAACACCTACTTTCTTTTCAAAGATCTGGAGATTAATAGTAGGTACTTAAGAGTTGTTAGCAAATATAGGCTAAGATTGTGGACATTCTCATGAAGGATAAAACAGGTTGTTGCGAAGAGTTCAGAATCTTATATTACTGGGGTGATTATCAAGAAGAATTAGATTATTTCAAAGATCCAGATCTACAACTGAATTTGATTCACCAAAGTCAACCTTTCCATTATATTCCAAAACGAAATAACTAATAAAGACAGGAGAAACAGCATTTAACACCAGTTTGATTAAGCTCACGTTTATTGTCGATCAGTTGGTTTCCTATATCTAACATTGGGATGTGAAAGAAAACACTCCCGGAAAGAAGCATTAACGGAACAATTTGCTTATGTGTATATCCGGAGAACAAAAGCTATTCCAATAACAAAATCCTTGGGTCAAATTGGCCAAAAGCTCATGAGCTGGTTAGGCGATCGAGTTAAAGAGTATATATGGAGAACAAAAGCTATTCTAATAGCTGTTTATGATACATATATAATCATTTAAGCTATAGTGTATATAGTAAATGCCAAAAAGAGGATTTAGCACTCTTCTTTGAGCGTGCCTTGGATATGTACCCTCAATCTCAAGCTGTGTGGCCCTTATTTATCTTGTGTACTGTTGTATATCCCCTTCTTCTGGGAGGCTGCAATTTTTACAACATTTGATTCTGTAAGTTACTTTCTTAACCCTTTTCCAGACTTTGTGAATAAGCTGTTCCCTAATCTGAAATTGGATGTATTTCTTGTCCCACTTGAAGCCATGAATTTGTGTCCAGCCCAACTTCAGTACCGATATCATACCTCAACAATATTCCAAACAAAATCTTTCCCTGATTCCATAAAGGAAAATATATATACATATTACAGACAAAGAATTAAAATCATCCAGAAACGAAGGAAAATTAAAATAGAACTACCATAGCTAACCTTCACTCTCCTGTATTGTGCTAAAGTTGCCAAAGGTTCATTTGACTTCTGCACTTGTCCAGCTTGATGAACAAAATTTATCATCTGGCAACGGTTGCATCCACCCAAAGACTGGAAAAGGAAACAAATAGCTATTTAATTGCATAATATTGTTTCATTCGTTTTTAATGGCTTCA
The DNA here is from genome assembly GCA_023935145.1 of Bretschneidera sinensis. Taxonomy (NCBI): domain Eukaryota; kingdom Viridiplantae; phylum Streptophyta; class Magnoliopsida; order Brassicales; family Akaniaceae; genus Bretschneidera; species Bretschneidera sinensis. The sequence goes on from CM043704.1 coordinate 24,005,995, forward strand.
TCAAGTCACACATTCATCTAAAAGGGAAGTAAAATAAACCAGTGAGTCAGATTACTGAGTTGAATGATAATTGTTATGAGACTAAGCTATCTCAGAAAAATAAATAGATAAATATTTATTATCGAACAATTATATCTTCTGGAGTTCCACACCACCCCCAATTTCTCGGTGGTACTCTGACTGCAGAGGACAAAGGATCACCAAAATGTCATCAATGCATAGTGATGTAAACATCAAGAGTTAAATATAAGGGTGTCTTTACAGTCATGATAAGGCTCAAGTTAAACATTTCAGAAATCGCAAAAACTCAGCATATTCTATTCAATGAAATGTACCAAAGCAAGATGCCCAGAACTTACTGTGAAATACTTGTTTCCAATTTTAAGATTTCTCCATCCATCTTCAGCATAAGGTTCACCTCCAGATATGACAAGGTTGGGTCGAAATCTCATTGGTTGGACTGGTGATACATCTGCGGCCATTAATTGTTGGCTTATATGTATTTGAACAGTTCATCAAAATTTAAAAACAAATTAAGGAAGAGACAAATTTCCATATGCAAAATGAAAACAAATTGGCGATTAGAATTCATCCTCTAGAATGGACACATGAATAAAAAAGAAGCCAACTTCCATGACATGATTATGAAAAAAAAAAATGTTTGATTTGTGCAGCATAAATAATGAATTATGATATGAATACTCATTTCAAATTATATTTACAAGACTGGTTCCATCATTTTTGAAATTTTGTTTATAAAGTCTAATATGTAGGGAAGTGCATCAATTTTTTAAGCCGAAAAAAAAAACTCAGCTACTACGACTTAAAGATGAGCTACATCTACTTATCACACATCTTAAAAGTTCTTGAACGTCACTACAGACAGCGAGAACAAGAAATAACTAACATACTTGAGCTTCTGATATGCATAAATTGAGTACAATAAGAACATACTTGAGCTTCTGATATGCATAAATTGAGTACGATAAGAACATACTTGAGCTCAATCTCTTGTTAAGGTCAGTTACACTCTCCTCAGATATTAATAAGAACTGAGCTTCATTTGCAAAATTTAATCTGCTTCCAACATCTCTGCACATGCCAACACTTTTAGTCTTGTTCAAGCAATTCTTGGAACTTGAACAACGAAATAAAGTGCAAGGTCGACCTATGGCATTGCTAAACCATAGATTGACTTCATGTTTGTCACCGTGTACTTCATACCTGTAATCAAGATACAACTATTATGGTACTTTGCTTAATATGATGAACATAATGTACATGCATACATACACGCAAAAATATATGCATACATCTATGTATATATGGATACACATGCAAACATAATACATACAATTACATATATATAGATATACAAACACACAACTTGAGATGATATACGAATGTAGAACGAGATGGTGAAAGTCCAGCATTAGATACTTGAAAAGATGTTTTGCTAAAAATGGTTGCTTACAATGCATCCTTTCTTTAAATTCCATCAAACTTCATTGTTTTGTTTTCATTTGAGTCACTTCCACTTTGATACTGAAACTTAAATATAGTGATCTTCTTAATACAATTAATTTATATGATAAATTGAGCCTTGCTCCATGGTATCCTAATTTCAGAAATAAAATGTGAAAGATGCCAAACTTTAGATCCTACTAAGCAGCAAATTTGTTTTTTGTTCTTTCATTGAAGTACGCAAAGTATTTTGATATTGTTCAAAAATAGCAGAAAATGAATTAGAAGTAGTGATCTTTTATTTTTGAATATACACACACACACATTAGAAATAACAAAATGTCACCACAAATACTCATACTACTGCATGAAGTAAGATGTGATTTGAACAACATGAATACAACACAGGTCAACTGTGACTTCCAATTAGTTGATTACAGATAGACATCTGGTCCAACATTATATATTCAAACCCTTAACATGCTAAAAAATAAAATTAAAAATATGCCCTCGAGTATTAGATGAACTGTGTATGTACCGGCACACAGGAGGTGGGTGTCAGGCTGAGATCTAACAGATTAAATAAACAACTTGTTCATCAATAATTGATGAACACGAGCTTTTAGAGACTCAACCGGAGGAAGGAGTAGTTTAATAAAGTTAAGTCAAAGGGAGAACGTATAAACGATTGCTAATATCTATAACCAATCTCATCCATGCAGTCAGAAATAAATGAACTTTTCAAAGTTTCAAGCAATTTATGATGCAGAATAAGAAATATAATATTTATTATTTTGGGATTATGTTGTAATGACAATATTCTTGGAGATAATATTTTAAGAAACTTAGATTTAGGAAATTAGATATTTATTAAGAATTGATTTACTTTCTTATTTAAATTATGTTTGGTGCCTATATAAGAGCACTCTACTAAGGTTTTAGATTCGGACTGAATTATGAAATAAACTACTACTTTTGTTATCTCTTGTCCCTCTCGTTTCCCTATTTTTTATTCTTCTCCCTTTTGTTTGTCTATCTTCTATCTCATCTATTCTCTCTCGATCTAATATCCTTGATTCTCTGTTGTTTCTCCCCTTACTCAATCTGCTTCTCTTTCTACTTAACTATCTTACATCAAAGTGGTATTTGAGCACAAACCTCGATCCCCCACCAGCCAAAATTTCTTGTGTTTCACTCAAATAGATCCACCCAAACGCATCCTAGAACCAAAGCAAATTGAAACAAAAAAAAAATGTTTTCTGTGCCGAGAACAGTACCATTACAATGAGTGAGTTGAGTTGAGTTCTTCTAGCTACAGTTCATCATGTACTTCTCATTACAGAAGATGTGCTCTATCAGATTTTTGGTCCGTTTGGCCATATCGAGAAAATTAGTCTTCTCCCAAATTCAGTGGATTTTCAAGTTCTTGTGCAATACAGTTTGCCTCAAGATGCTATCTAGGCTGAAACCGAGCTTTATGGTCGTTGCATTTATGAAAATTGTTGCCAGTTGAAGATCGAATATTCCAACTTTGAAACTCGAATCCTCCAGATGCAACAACTCCTTGCACGAACAACACAATTAGTGGACGCATCATTCGCCAAAACTTCTATACATCAAGGTTTGAGTCATGACGACACCAACTATGAAGTTGTTTCTCCAATCCAATAACACTTTGAAGAGCAAGCTCAAAAGGACTCATATCTCATGATATACTTGATGTATCTCTTGAAACCTTTCACAATGAAGATCACCATTGCCAAAACATGGAAGCTAATATGTGTGTACTTGGTAGTGTTAACAAGAAGAATTGAAAAGAATTATGTATTATTAATTTTTTGAATACAATTCAACAGTCATATATATAGACTTATAAATATCAAACCTAATAGGACTAAGAGATATAACTAGATAAGATAGATATAAAATATATAAGATTTAGAAAACCTACTATGAAACATAATAGGAAATATAATTAGGACTCTCAACATAAACCTAATTAGGACTCTCAACAACCTAATTAGGACTCTCAACATAAACCTAATTAGGACTCTCAACACTCCCCCTCAAGCTGGTGAATATGCATCTTTCATTTCCAGCTTGCATTTAAGTCCATATTAGCCTTTCCATCCGTCTTCACATCTGGTTTTTTGTCGCCATAGCAGAACCTTCAGGAGCTTGGGGTTTGAGCATCACTCCTCTTCGACTCTCTTCTGCCCGAATCAGAGAGATGGTTTCGTTCAGAGAGGGTATCTCTTCTTTGCCGATTATCTCCACCCTTACTTGATCAAGTTCAGCATTAAGTCCTGCAAGAAAGTCATAAACTCGATCTTTTTCGATGAAATTCTTCAAGGTTGCTGCATCTTCTGGACATTTGGTCTCGAAACAGCAATAATGGTCCAGCTCTTGCCATAGATTCTTAAGCGCATTTGCGTACTCAGTGACAGTTTTGCTGCCTTGTTTCATTTCAATAGTCTTGACTTTGATCTCGTACACCTGAGCCGCATCACGAGCTTTCGAATACGTTTGTCGAACAGCATCCCAAATTTCCTTCGCTGTGGATAGGAACATGCAGGTGTCGTTAATTTCAAGAGTCATGGAATTCCATAACCAAGACATAATCATGGAATCTGCTTCATCCCACGCTGCAAATTTGGGATCTCCCTCCTTCGGTCCTATGCTCAGAAGATGATTTGTTTTTCCCTTTCCCTTCAAATACGTGCAGATAAATTGGGACCACTTAAGATAATTCTTCCCATTAAGCCTATACGCTGCTTGAATGGTGTTTTCAGCCATAGTGGTTTAATGATGGGGAAGAAGGCAAATTTAGAGGGAAGAAAAAATTGGTGATAAAAGCCAGAGATATAGTTGGCTATGAAGGCCAAAACAGATGAAGCAATTAAGGTTTTGGAATTTCCAGTAACCAAACAAGGCAGATTTCTCTTTAACAAAGTAACCAAACATATTATAACCATGTAACCAAACAGATTATAACCATGTATCCAAACAGATGAAATCCAAGTAACCAAACAAGGCATATTTCTATTTATCCAAGTAACCAAACAGGGCAATTTTCTCTTTATCCAAGTAACCAAACATGGCAGATCTAGATCTGGGAACAGATTGGATGGTTAGATCTGTTGCAAATAAATGGACGGTCAGATGTGGCTGGATTGGGTGTTGGAGCTAGAGGTTTTGTCTTCAGAGCAGGACAATCCCAGTGAAGGTGTCCGATGACGACATGGCGTCAGAATCAACTACCGGAGAAGGAATTGCGCCGGAAAGTTATGTTCTGTAGGTGTTGCGTTGCTATTGCAGGACGTTGACGACGGAGATGATGGATTTCTGGGTCGGGGAAGAAGGCCAGAAAATAGATTGCAGGTGGTGAGGATGATGACGATTGTTGTACAACTTCGGCTGTTAATGATGACAACTGTTGTACGGCTTTGGCTGTTGCAGGTCTCTTTTCTCTTCTTAAAAAAAAAATTATGTAGCATCAAGGGAACAAATTGCTCTGATACCATGTTAACAAGAAGAATTGAAATGAATTATTATTATTGATTTTTTTAATACAATTCAACAGTCATATATATAGACTTATGAATATCAAACCTAATAAGACTAAGAGACATAACTAGAAAAGATAGATATAGAATAGATAAGATTTAGGAAACCTACTATGACACATAATAGAAAACCTAATTAGAACTCTCAACACAAACCTAATTAGAACTCTCAACACAAACCTAATTAGGACTCTCAACAGACATTCCTTCCATCGAGTTTGTTCTACCGCTTTGGGTTGAAGCTCTTTTGATATCCCTGATTGACGACACCATAATCAGCAACTTACAAGTATTCACCAGTCAACTCCAGCCATCCATAGTTCTAATCCTTCATCACTACAAAACTCATGGTTGAGTTTTTTGTAAGTGGAGAAAAATGATACAGAATAGGAAATGCAATATTTATTATTTTAGGATTATGTTGTAATGACAATATTATTGGAAATGATATTTTAGGAAACTTAGATTTAGAAAATTAGATATTTATTAAGAATTGATTTACTTTCTTATTTAAATTATGTTTGGTGCCTATATAAGAGCACTCTACTACAGTTTTAGATTCAAACTGGATTATGAATTTGAGACATGATTATCTCTTTGCTTTCTCTGCATTGTTTCTTTTCCCTCTGCCCTAGTTTCTCTTCTACCTATTCAATCTTATTCTTCTGGTATTTTCTCCTTTTCTCTCTTCTTTCTCAACAATTCCTTTCTGTCAATACCTATCCTACATCAATTTATCTCTGTTAACATTTCTGACATTATTTAATTGGCTTGTAAATCTAGCTGCTTGAAATAGCTACATCAAGATGATCACAACTCCTATAACTGCAACCATAGAAAATTATGCTTATACAAACTAAGTCGAAACAATAAAAAGCAGTAATTTCATGTATTCTTTCTCATGCAAAGTTTAAGTCACAAAACCACTACTTTGACAGAATTATCAAATGTCTAAAAAACTTTATTACCGAGGCATATCCTTGTATGGGTACTTTTTAGATGTTTTAAGTGACGTATAATCATAAATGTCGCTGTTCTAGTTGTGACTGCCCTTTTTTGCCTTATCCTAGCATGCTGGAATCCATTGCAGCAGTCTAACCATTCAATTTTGATGACAAGGAAGTGCACTCCAGTGCACAACTACTTTGTTAGGACATAGAATTATTAGCATATATCTAAATAGTTTCCTGACTTTATTTTGAGAGCTTTCACCTGTCCCAACCCCTCCCACCCAAAAGAAAAAAGGAGAAGAAACAATGAATATATATTTAATAACACACCTCTTGGAATGAAAATCAATCTCTTCTCTCCCATCATGAAGTGAGTCTGACTTAATATTGATCTGCAAGTTCACTTTGCAATGTGGTGACTCTACAACCAGTATTCCAAGATTGAGGTCAATGAAAGTAGTAATGAGGCACATTTCAGGAACCTACAAAACAACATTAAGATAACTCACCACTTGATCTTACATTATCAGCACTAAATATGAAGTTCCGTCGTCATATTCTAGATCTATCTTAAGGTACATAAGACATACATGACAGTAACATTATAAATGTGCTTAAGAACACAGCCAATTATCAATGAAAGATAAACATGAAAGATCCATCAATTGCAGGTTTTATGTTTAAAGTCAACATATAAGAATGGCAATTTAACTGAAACAATTGTACTTCCATGAATCAATCAATAATTTATGTAATTACAGATCATTGTCAAGTGTGTACGTTTGGTCCAAAGGACATATTAAACTTGGTGCAGCTTAACATCCAATCACCCCCTGTTCCTACAATAACTACATTGCTGAATATATTTGACAGCTTTGACTTGCATTTGATTAGCAGAGACAAGATCTGTAATGAAAGCAGAGACAAGAAAGTTCTTACTCCTTTTTTTGTGGTCTACTAAACAAAAGGTGAAAATATTGAATTCTCTCTTTGTTTTCATTTTGGTGCACTAATGAACAAAAAGGTTCAGTTAAAGGAGATTCAATCCTTCTAAATCTTTTAACTCTGATGATTTCCTTTCAACAAAACAAAGGAAGTAGCCTTTAGTCATTCTGCTTTTAGTTTTCCACTCTCTTCCACTTCCCTACTATAAAGTTTTAAGGTTCCAGAAAAGAACTTGCAATTAGATCCACAAGCAAAGCTCTTAGTTTATTATTTGATGTACAATATGCCTGAAATATGAAAAATGCAACAATTATGACGAGAAACAAAGATACACAGTTGAATTCGGTTTATGGACACCACATGCAGACAAACACTCAAAACAACAACAGCAGCAGCATGAACTTCTATACTAAAACAATTATTAACCTTCTTCTGTGTAAGAATTTCCCCAGTAAGACTTCTAAGAAGCCATTCTCGATCATGTTGCAGACCTGCTTTCACAGGAAAAGAATGAACATACTGTTCAAATTTATGTCCAGCTATCAGAACTATGACAGTCAATATTTTCATAAAGACCAAAGAGAAAAGTTTCTGCATCTCAGACAAAGAGATATGTTATTTAGCTAGAAATGTAACACCCACAAAGACATGGGTAGACTTTTGCTCATCATGCAGCCTTGTTGAACATCACTAATAGTTTTCAAGGTATAAAAGCAACAGCAATATTCTTATCCTCTCTTTTAAATTCAATGGTTCGATGCTATCTGGAAAGGTAGGGACAGTCTTTAACTTTTAGTAATAGTTCAGTGATCTCAGCGAAGTGGGGTACATAAGCCAAATCATGAGTCCAATTATCCTTTTAACCTTATATTTAAGCTTTATTTTAAGAGTGAATTCCATTTTTAGTCTTTTTAGTTTGCCTCGTGTCCTTATTGGGTCCTTGGAGTTTAAAACGACCTTATTGGGTCCTTTAAGTTTGGTACCCATTCCAATCAAGTCCTTCACCCAAATGATACCGTAATCTCATTCACAACAAGCTCATTCACAATATGTTCATTCACAACAGGTTCATTCACGTTAGGTTCAACAGCATAGTCAAAAACAGTTTCATCAAATTCAAATAGTCTAGTCACATTATTTGTTATGCCCACATCTTCATCAACGTCATTTAACTGGTCTCCATTACATCAACCATAACCCTCTGTTTCAAATAAAGTTCAATGATTTTTGACTTGGGAACTTTCATACACATAGCGTACATATTTAAATCACTAATTAATGAAACAAAATCATTTGGATGAAGGACCTAATTGGAACAAGTACCAAACTTAAAGGACTCAATAGGGACGTTTTAAACTTCAGAGACCCAATAAAGACACGAGGCAAACTAAAAGGACTAAAAATGGAATTTACTCTTATTTTAAAGTTAAGTCATAACATAATTTTATGTTGACATTCATCAAGTACCAAACAGAAGCAAACTGTCATCATTTATGGGTTAGCTGGCTTATTTTTATGTCTTATTTCTCATCCAATTTATTCCTTATTTATCTATGATTACTTTTACATCTCCCTGTCTTAGGATTCATGTTCAGGAGTTCAAATAGTTCGTGTGGTTCTTTGTTCTTAGGGACTCTTTCTATGGTTCACATCACAGGTCCTTTAATAAATTGTCAAAAGAAATTAAATGAAAATTACATTTAACTAACAAATCTTCGTAAGGTATTCATCATAAACTAATTATTTAACCATGATGTACAATGCCTGATAGTCAGCAATCAAGAAGGGAAAAAACTTCATAAGGTAAAATATTGTAGATTGCAAGATTGTTCCTTTGGAAATTGCATCGAGTATAAGGGTATTCATGCACTTTCTCATTATTCTGTTTCTATAAATATGATTGCTAACCTATGGGTTAGTAAGCTATTCATTCTGATAAACAATAACATGGTATTATTTGTACCCTGATTAATTTAATTAAAAAAAAACACAGAAAACGCGTCTTCTTCCAGAGAGGCCGCACCAATAACCCACATAATCCCTTTCTGGCCAACACCCAGCAATTTTTCCGGCCACATCCACCCCTTTTTCCAATGCATTCTCTCTTTCTTCTCTAGCAAATCTTTTTTTTCCTCTCCGAGGCACAGCTGGTCACCAAGTTTCTTCGGCGTCTGTCTTCTCCAGCGTTAGCTCCACTCGGCCCGCCCCTTGTCGAACTCGCCTTGCTCAGGCGAGCATACCCCCATAGCCGGCGACCTCATCCAGCACCTGTAAGGTTGTTTTTTAGTGGTTGACCCGATTCGTGACCCGGTTCCTCAAATTTTGATCCAATCTGATTCATGTCCAACCAGCCTATTCTGACCTGTTTTCTTGCTCCAGCTTTTCAGATCCGTTGAACTGACTCGGATATGTGAGATAAAAAAAAGCAGAATGTTCTCTGCGTCTGCTGGATGCCATTTCTGATCTCAGTTTTCTGGTTTTCCTTATTGATGATTCTATATTTCATGTGTTTGGTATAGTTGTTTGTTGAATCGATTGTGTTGTTGTTGTCAAGTATGGATTCTAAGTCTAGTTCTGGATTGGCTTTTCCTAATACTACTTGGTAGTTAAATGGTACCAATTATGCTCAATGAGCTACCGTTGTTCAATTGTATTTTATTGGTGAAGATAAAGAAGCTTATTTTATTTTAGACGCTCCTCCTAATGATATGCCGGATCCGAATGTAAGGTTTGGAGGCGTGATGATGCTAAGTTGATTAGTTTGTTGTGGGATTCTATGGAGCCACAGATTACAAATATGTGTTCCCACATTTGGATGTCCAAGAAAGTCGGGGATTACTTATGGTTCTTGTATTCTAATAATCTTATTCAAATGTATGACTTGTCTGTTGAGTCCTTTGGAGCCAAAATGGGTACTAAGACCCTTCTTGAGTATTTCACAGATTTGCAACAGGTTTCTGAAGAATTACATGTCATGCCTTGGTCATCTTCAGGTTATGCAACAATTGCGGGAGCAAATGGTAGTTCTTAAGTTTTTGGCAGGTTTGCCACCTGAGTTTGATTCCATGAGGTCTTAGATTTTGTCTAATTTCGAGCTTCCATCCCTGACTGAGAACTACTCTCGCTTGTCCCGTAGTCTCTCATCTCGTGACACCAACATACCTACTTCCACGTCTGCTTAGTCAATCAGATAGATCGTGGGGATTCTAGTATTGGTCGTGGCCGTGGTAGTCAGGTTAGTCGTCATTGCAATCATTGTAATTGGGCTAGCCATACTCCAGTTGCAAATGTTGTGGGATGACTGCTCGGTTCTCTCAATTCCTTCGCTTTAAGGTAGCTGAGGCATCTCAACCGACATCTTCCTCCACTGCTTTCTTGGCCCAAAAAAGTACTCCTACTATTTGCTTGTCTTCTAGTTCCTCGTCTAGACCTTGGATTATCGATTATACTATTACTGATCATGTGTCAGGTACCACTGATGTCTTTTCTAGTTTTTTTAGTCATCTTCCTTACATATAGTTACTCTTATGGATGGTTTTCAAATTATTGCTAGTGGAATAGGCCTTGCTCAACCTAGTCTATCTATGTCTTTGTCATCTATTCTTTATCTCCCTAATTTTAAATTTAATTTATTATATGTGAGTCAACTTACTAAATATCTTAACTGTTTTGTAACATTTCTCCCTAATTCTATTGTTATTCAAGATCTGAAGATGATGAGTCTTAAATATTGCATATTTAATACCTTTAACTTATATTTGTTATGCTCTTAGTTAGTAGTATTTCACTTTATTTTATGTCTTTTTTGTGTCTTGTGTATTTTTATAGGTTTGTGGAGAAAATAAAGCATTTCAGGAGATGTGAAGCTTCAGGAGCAATAGCGATCGATCGCACTATGCTGCGATCGAGCGCATGGTCAACAATCCCACATCGAAATGTTTGCAGTACAGTGCACCTGCGATCGAGCGCACTAGACACACGATCGATCGCACTTGCGATCCATTGCATCATTCTGCGATCGAGCGCACTCGGGTCAGCATCCCACATCGAATCTGAAACCTCCGAGACTCACCCTATATAAACACCATCTGACCTCATCATTCAGGGTACAATTCCTGGGCCACTTTGATGTTAACCAGTGGACGTCTGCTAGCATTCTGGTGGATCCCGAAGGCTTTGCTACCACGAGAGGAAGCGCCGCCCATCAACGAGTTGAATTTCTCCCATGTAAAGTTATTTATTTCTTTTTATTTAGTTGTTTTAGTTTAATGTTTAGCACTTTTATTATGAATTGTAGTTTCATAGTTATGAGTGGCTAGAATCTTCAGCTAAGGTTGAAGATGAAGCCTCGTCGTTGTTTGGCATAGTAGTTCAGATTTGCTTGTACAAATCTGACATTTTTAATATAAATGTTCTGTCAATTATTTGAGTTAATCTTGTGATTGATTGAGTTTAAATTGTTCTGTTGGATATTCCTTGTGTTTCATCTGATGGATACATCGAATTGTTTTCGATTAAATTGGATTACCTTTGTGATTTGTTAAAAGCGGATACATTGGATGCTTTTGGTTTAATTGGGATATTCTTTGTTTTTTGTCGTAAGTTGGATTCATAGAATGTTTTGATAGGCTATGTTTTTAGGGCATATATGCTTAAACTTTGGTGGGGTGGATTCGAAAACCTTAGTGTTTTTAATTATTAGATTATAAAAATCAATTTAGTTTAGTTTTAATTTGTTTTCCAAAATATCATTCAAAATTCGGAACTAAGTTAAGATAAAGTTAGTTTAGATAAATTTATATTTTCACAACGCAATTCCCTGTGGATTCGACCTCGCACTTGCACAACGCTATATTGCAAACGACTCGTGCGCTTGCGAGTAATTTAAAACTCACAACAGAAGACACAAAAGATGATTGGTGGAGGGCATGAATCCAACGAACTTTACCACTTTGATCCACTTTCTCAACCAATTGCATGTCGTGTTGCTTTGTCTCCTCTTCAACTTCATTGCCGCCTTGGGTATCCTTCCTTGAAGTATTTGAAGCTCTTAGTTCCTAGTTTGAGTCCTGTTAAAGTTTTAGAATGTAAGTCTTGTCAACTGGGAAAGCATCATTGTGTTTCGTTTACTTCTCGTGTTCAAAACAGAGTCTTTGGCCCCTTTAAGTTAGTTCACCCTGATGTTTGGGGCTCTAGTTGTGTATCTTCTAATATTGGTTTTAAGTATTTTGTCACTTTTGTGGATGATTATTCTAGACTTGGTTTTATTTAATGAAACAATATTCTAAATTATTCTCCATATTTTGTGCTTTCTTTGCTGAGATAAAAACACAATTTAATTTACCTGTTTGCATTCTTCGTAGTAACAATGCACACGAGTATTTCTCTGAACTATTTAACTCTTTCATGATGTCTTCAAGTATTATTCATCAATATTCTTGCTCTCACACCTCCCAACAAAATGTGGTTGCTGAGAGAAAGTATCATCACCTTTTGGATATTGCACGCACCATGCTGTTTCATATGAATGTGCCTAAAATATTTTTGGGTGATGTTGTCCTTACTGCGTGCTATTTAATTAATTATATGCCTTCATCTGCTCTTGCTGGTAAATTCCCACACTCTGTTGTGATGTCGGACAAATAGGTAGAATCAGAAGCAAAATAGAGAAAGGGGAGAAACAACATAAAAGCAGCAGAGATAGCAGACAGAAATAGATTAGGTAGAAAAGAAATTAGGGCAGATGAGAAATAACCAATAGAGAAAGCAAGAGGATAACCAATTTTTAATTCATAATTCCCTAATATCCCAGAAATCCTAGAATAGTACATAATTTCTTTCCCTTTCTACATCATTCTCCCCCACTTACAAAAAACTCGACCACGAGTTTAGAAGTGGTTAAGTATCAAAACTTGTAATTTGTGACGTTGCATGGCAAAGACTTGCAATTTTCGAATCTAGCGTTCTCGATCGAGCAGAAGAAGGATATAAAGAGGAGTTGTTGAGGAGCCTCAATAAAGAGCAGGATGACAAAATCAATGTAAGAAAGGTCACACGCACAAATCTTGCCCTCATCTTGGCTTTGGACTTATTTGTTTTAAAGTGAATCAACAAGTACATTTTCACAGTAAATGGTAGAGCTTTCTTCAATGATTTGTTCGTTCTTTACAAAGTCTGTGTGGATTGGAGAAACAATTTCAGACTCATCTTGAATGAAATCAAGATTGGTAGAAGTTTTTGTGAAAGCTACTTCCACTTGTTCAAGGAGTTGTTGCATCTTTCGAATTCGAGTCTCAAAGATGGAATACTAGATCACCAATTGATAACAATTAGCATAAATACACCGACCATCTAACTCGGCTTTAACCCAAATAGCATCTTGAGGCCAATAGTATTGCACAAGAGCTTGAAATTCCATTGAGTTGAGAAAAGATTAATTTTCTCCACATGGCCAAATGGACCAAAAACTTGATAGAGCACATCTTCTGGATACGGTACATGATGAACTGTAACCAGACGATCTCGACTAAATTCATGCATTCCTCACAAGTGACTCTAATTTGATGTAAATAAAAAAAAAAGAACATAAATAAAACAAAAAATGATTTTTAGGGTTTTTTTAGTCTGGGTTTAAAGAGAGAATTTGTTATGACAGAGGGAGAGATTCGGCTCTGATACCACTTGATGCCGGGCAGATAGGTAGAAATAGAAACCAACTGAGAAATGAGAGAAGATGGAGATTAACCAAGAGAAAATAGACAGAAATAGACTTGGTAGAAAAGAAAACGCAACAAAGGGAGAACAAAACAAGAATAGAACAAGACCAAGGAGAAAGAGATAAGAGATATACCAAAACTCAAGTTTATTCCATAATCAAAGTTTCCCTTACAATCTTAATATCAGAGCTCTTATATAGTCACCAAACATTATTAAAATAAGAAAGTAAATCAAATTTTAATAACTATTTAATTGTCTAAATCTAATTTTCCTAAAATACATATCCAAGAATAATATCCCAAAATAATAAATATTCTCTTTTCCATTCTGTATCATGTCGTTTCCTTATGATCACTCATTTCCTTTGCTCCACGTGTCGTCGGTTCTATGTTCATCAACTTGCTCTTGGCATTGACAAATTTGCTCCTCATTCCATTAAGTGTGTGTTCCTAGGCTACTCTCGTACGCAGAATCCGTCTTTGAAGCGTTTCTTTGTTTGTGCTGATATCACCTTCTTTAAGTCAGCCCCTTTTTACTCAGAGTCTCATTCAATGTCAGATTTGACCACTTCCCTTTCGTTTTCCCCTCCAATGTCTTTTCAATCAGATCCATCTGTCTCTTCCTCCTTTGCCCACACTTCCCACCCCCAACCTCTTTCCACATCCCTCCCTACACAACCACCGACTCCACCCGATCATCATCACTAAGTGTATTCTCGTCAACCCTACTCCTCCACCAGTGCTTCCTGTGTCGACAAATCCAGCCTCTTTCAATACTTCCTTGACTGAGGAAGATTGTCTAGTTGCACTTCGCAAAGGTAAGTGCTCATGCACTGCTCATCCTATTGCCTCTTATATTTCTTATGATAACTTGTCTCCTAGCTATGCTTCATTTGTTGCCTACTACCTATCTTCCCAAGTCTCATCAGAAGCTTTGTCACATTCCGAAAAGAAAGCAGCTATAGAAGCTGAAATGGATCTTGGCTCATACTAGTACTTGGGAGTTGGTTCCTCTTCCCTCCGGTAATTTTATTGTAGGTGTCGTGGGTGCATGCTATCAAATTTCATCTTGATGGTACTATTGATAAGTTGAAGGCCCGCCTAATGGCAAAAGGTTATACCTAGAGATGGCAAACGGGTCGGGTTGGGTCGAGTCAATCGGGTTCGGTGGAGTCGATTGGGTTCGGGTCGGGTCAAGTTCAGGTCATTTTAATCTTCGGTTGTATCGGGTCTTGGGTTGTGTCAGGTCGGGTTCGGGTCATTTCGACCTCGGTTCGTATTAGGTCTCAAGTGATGAGGGGCTGAGTCGGGTCGGGTCAACAAAATAGATATTTATGCTTAATTAAAAAAATATTTTATTTGCATATAATAAGACTAAACGAATTACATTGTCAAATACATGAAAATTAATTAATAATATATCAATACTTAATTTTTGAAACAATATATTTAATTTTTTAATACAATATGCAATGTTATGATTCTTAATCCCAAAATTCAGTCTTAAACGATCTGATCCACAAAGTTATTCTCACTAGTAGCATCTTATACAAAAATTTGGAAATTAAATTTCATATAATCACTTCATTCCATTATATTTTTCAGGACAATTAAAAATAAAATTTTATTGTGACCTGAAAAACAATGCAAGATTTATTATTCTTATCGATTTTTTATTTAAAATTAATGAGATTACTCATATTAATAGAATGCTGAACCATGCATATCAACACATGTAAATCAATAATTAATTAATTGTTATATAATTTATTTTATTTGACAACTAGTAAATTAAATATTATCTCAGTTTTCGAAAGCAAATTGTTTTTTTATAAAAAAAAATATTTTCAAGTCATTTTGGGTCAGGACGTTTCGGGTTTTTGGGTCGTTCAGGTTCGGGTCATTTTGAATTCAGGTCATTTCGGGTTTCGGGTCACTCGGGCTAGGGTCGGGTCGGGTTGGATTTTCGGGTCGATCAGATTTTGACACCTCTAGTTATACCTAGGTTTATGGCAATGATTACTCATAGACCTTTTCTCCGATGGCCAAACTTACCTCTGTTCTTGTGTCTCTCTTTGGCTGCCACATTTGTTTGGCCTTTACATCAGCTTGATGTTAAAAATGCTTTTCTTCATGGTGCTTTGTATGAGGCAGTTTACATGGAGCAATCTCTCGGGTTCATTGCTCAGGGAGAGTCTGGGTTAGTATGTTATTTAAAGAAATCTTTATATAGCTTGAAACAGTTTTCTAGAGCCTAGTTTGGCTGGTTTAGTGAGGTGGTGATGGACTTTAGTATTACTAGATGTGGAGTAGATCACTTTGTGTTTTATAGACATAGTCAACAAGATTCTTTTGATTGTATATGTGGATGATATCGTCATCATTGGAGATGACAAAGAAGATATTCAAGTTTTGAAACAATTTCTTGGTAGCAAGTTTCAAACCTAGGACCTTGGATAACTAAGACACTTTCTGGGTAATGAGATTGCTTGCTCTCGTCATGGTATTGCTTTGTCACAGAGAAAATATGTTTTGGATCTATCAGAGATGTTGGGTTCAAGCCCATAGATAATCTTATGGATCCCAACACAAAAACTTTCAATTGATCCGGTTGAGTTGTTGACTCACCCAAGACAATATAGACGCTTGGTTGGATATTGCCTTTGCTACGAGTGTGGTTAGTCAGTTTCTTGATACCCCACAGACTAGTCATTGGGACACAGTTATCCGCATTTTGAAATATCTTGAAAATGCTCTCGGTTGTGGTTATATCAAAACCATGGTTATACTCAAATTGAGGGATATACTGATGCATATTAGGTAGGTTCTCCATCATAACGGAGATCCACCACAGGATATTGTGTTTGTTGGGGGTAATCTAGTGTCATGGAAAAGTAAGAAGCAAACAGTTGTCGCCAAATCTAGTGCAGAATCTGAATATAAAGCCATGGCACATACTACCTATGAGTTAGTATGGTTAAAACAAGTTCTAGCTGAACTTGGTTTTACACAGTCTCGTCCTATGACTATTCATATTGCAACTAATCCTATATTTCATGAGAACACAAAGCACATTGAGGCGGATTGTCATGTTGTTCAGGAGAAACAGTTAAAAATGTAATTAGCACGAGACATGTAAAGTTTGCTAATCAGTTAGCTGATATGTTCACTAAACCCTTAGATGGTACTCGGATTAAATCTATACAAAAGTTAGGCGTATATGACTTATATGCTCCAATTTGAGGGGCAATGTTAGAGTGTAAGGGCATTCATGTACTTTCTCATTATTTTGTTATCTATAAATATGATTGCTAATCTTAGGGTTAGGAAGCTATTCATTCTGATAAACAATAACAGAAATAATGAGAACAAAACTACAACATTCAATCAATACAAGCATCTTGTTCTTTAAGTGATATTGGATTTGTCTTCAGTTTTAAGAAGGAAAAGTGCAGACCACATTAGTGAAATCTAAGCAATAGTCGAGCAATGATGGTAACATATAACTAATATAAGCCAATAGCATATATCATGTGATGAGAATAGAAGGTTACCAGTACTGCTTAGAGGCCAACTTTCCACAGTGAAACCTGCACATGATTTTATTGGATAGATAGTAATAGATTTAAAGTAGTAATGTGAAGTTGAAAATCTTCTTTCAAGGCCTGCAGTTTAGTAAAAATTCAGATATCATATACAACAGACCAAGCACTGGCAATCATCCTGCATAAATTTCATTATTCAGTAATCTGTTAATATGTTACCAACCTTCAAAGTTGGTGATAAGGAACCAGAAAACAAACAAATAAGCATTTAATGAAGTATGCAGATCCAAATGATAAGGAACAACAGAGAAGAAATAATGAGGAAAAAAAAAAGAAACGAAATGAAACATACAGAGAAACGAATGTATATCATGACATGACGTGTCAAAGCTCATATATTCCAATCAAAATTTAATGACATCATAAAGTACACAATATGCACAGTAATCCATGTAATATTAGAGAGATCACACTCTTTAGTGCAGTAAAACTGATGTAGAACAGTTAGAAATGGAAATAACAGTAACAAGAAAATAAACAAGAATAGTCCCAATCACAGGGTGCAAATCAATTATCAATAATAATCTCTGTTTATTCATCAATATCTTCACTCAAATAATATAAGATGGCTACTATATATACAGGAAAACCCTAAACCTACTCCAAAAGGAAGCTTACTCAAATAAGGAAATAAGTACTAAAACCCCATAATTAATTAAATCCCAAATTACAATAGTGCCTAAGCCTAAAATATTTATTCCTGAAGAAATATTTAGTTTGTCCTCCATCAAAAACAGTATTCATGTTTGTGCGTGTGTGTGTGCATAACATGTAGAGAGGTTCCAAAAACAACTTGCATTACCAATATGTTAAAAGAAAATGTAAGTCTCACCATGAGAAATAATACAGCCTGACATAATATTCCTATAAGACAAATTCTTGTATCTGCATTCTAGAAGAATCTTAGTCCCAGTTCAAAAACTTTACAATAATGTCTTGCACACAATAACTTAGTTTAACATCTAAGGAGGTAGAAAATGATGGGGCTGGATAAATGCTTCCGAACATTTCAGTGTACCATATCGGAAAGCCAACTGAATGGAAATATCAAATATAAAGAACTAGTTACTTTCTAATTCATACTGCGAAACAAAGATAGATTGCAGTTGACTGTGCAGAGAAAGCTCACTCACTAGCTTAATTAAACAACTCGTTTCACGAGTGAACATCATAGAGGCAAAGTTGAAAATAACCTTCACTTGAAAGTGGGATGGAGCTTTCTCTCAGCAGATACCCAGTTTCATACTGATTTGCCGATGATACAAAGGAAGTTGTTATGAAGTCGATAAATTTCTGTATATATTAAAAAGAAACAAGAAACAGAGTGAGAAAATAACTTTCAGTTTACAGAACCGCACAACAGTTAAATAAAAAGAAAGATCAGATATATCTTTTTTAGCACCACTTTATCTGTTGCAACTAACAATTATAATAACTGTTAGAGTGTTGAGAGTATTAGGGTTTAAGGGTATTGATGTAATTTCATAATATTAAGTTCTCTATATATATGACTACTAACCCTAACCTTAGGGTTAGTAACCAGTTTACTGCTTACTGTCTCTTTATTTCCTTTCTTTCTCGAAACCCTAATCACTGTCTAAACCTTAATCACTGTCTAAACCCTAAACACAAACGTTAACATGGTATCAGAGCCCATGATTTGGGACCCTGGTGGTATTCTTAGGCAAACCAAAGGAAAAAATATATATATAGCTAGGTTTAGATTCTACTTTTAGTTTCTATTATGTTTTTCCAACGAATTTCTCGACGCTCTTCAAGTGTTTTTCCTCTTCTCTAGCAACTTTTGTTTCGTCTCCGACAGGTTCAGTTTTCTTTCTTTCCGGTAAGATTGTGACATCCTGTTGTCGGTCATGAGTCCCCTGTTATGTGTGGTGATGCTGCGTGAAGAAAAAAAAGTTTTTGGTTTTTGTTTATGTGTTGACCTGACCCGGATCCAAATCAGATTTGCTCCTCGACACAATCCAACCCGTTTTGTGGATTCAGCCTATATGAAGCAACTCGTTCCAGTCTGTTTTGTTGTCTTGTTGACCCCTAAATGGAGGGTCTTGTTTGTCCGATGTCCCCAGACCTTGCTCATAGATCGTGTTGATCTATTATCGTTAGGTGGTACCGACATGGTGACCTAACTATTGTCTTGGGCCTAGTTGCCCCGAATTGTTATGAGTTTCACTGTTATTTGGGTTTGATTTCATTTGTAACATATTGAATGGGTATCGTTGTAACAAGTTGGAGTATACTTCAACTTGAGGGGGAGTGTTAGAGTGTTGAAAGTATTAGGGTTTAAGCGTATTGATGTAATTTCATAATATTAAGTTCTCTATATATATATGACTACTAACCTTAGGGTTAGTAACCAGTTTACTACTTACTATCTCTCTATTTCCTTTCTTTCTCGAAACCCTAATCACTGTCTAAACCCTAAACACAAACGTTAACAATAACAATACTGCCTACTGAAATTCCCAATAAGTTGGCATTCCTTTGAAGTTGAACTTAATTCAGGATTAATTCAAGTAGAAAATGTCAAAATAGATAACGCAATAATATGGGGGAAAACGCAGCACGACAAGGAGGCCTATTTTCTTTCGAATTTTGATCCCACGGAACCCGTTCCATGGGAGTTACCACGGAACTGGGGAACTTTACTGGTAATTACAAGGAACTGTAGTAGTAACTGAATAAAAATAAAACATTTAAATATTCAATTACTACTGCAGTTTTGTAATTACAAGTAAAGTTTCCCAGTTCCGTAGTATTAGTCCCATTTCTTTCTAATCTAATAATGTCTTAAACTCACATGAGAGCAGAAAGAAAAATTACCTTAGCCTCTTCATATGTTGACATGTAACCAAATGATACTCTAACAGCTCCAGTTGGTTTGCCATTTACTATGTCATTGTCATCCCAGCAAACATGGCCAGCCTGAACTACAAAAGAAGGATGTAATCAGTGATTCAACTTGCAGTTGATGAACCAAACTCATGCAATGTAATTACAAACATATAACAATGAATATAAACCAGTCAAAGAAGATATACCTCTATGTTTGAAAGAAGATCCGAGTGAGACAAGCCAAGATATTTTGCACATGCACCAGGATTGCAAAAGCATCCTGTCTAAACCAAAACATAAAGCGAAAGGACAAAAGTACTATCAGCATCAAGATGAGAAGGGTCCAAGTAATTGATATCTAATCTCCTACAGGTCATTTAACACCAGTCTTTTGGAAAGCATGTAAGCACACTTCGAGACCCTGTCAACAAATGCATATGATAGGCTGATAGCACAATACAATTCAAAATGTCATGCAGTCTTAGGCAATTAGTTTCAACTTATCTGACATGGCAGGCTTGAAGTTACATTATATATGCAACTTCAGACAGGTATTTTCATGTACTGTACTACCAAATTGTGTGCATGTCTCACTGTGATTCAGAAGCAAAACGAATATTATGGTATACTAATGATTACGAAAGAGGAGAAGATCACCAATTGGAGAATATGTGACAATTACATCAGGAATAAGACTCGGGGACTCAGTAAAACTTCCTTCTTCAATGCAATCTCAATACATTAGCATGACCAGCATACTAATATGAATATCCTAGTTGAGAACAAGCTGGAATAGTATAAAATAAAGCGAATAAATTGTAAATCGTTCCACCAAGAAAACCTAAGAGAGGAGTTACATTAGTAGATCCAAGTTCTAATTTATCAATTCCTTCTATAAGAGTTATTGATGTTTATTAGAGTGAATAGCCTACTATCTAAGGTTAGAGGTCATATACATAGAGAACATAATAATGATAAAATATATAAATACCCTTAACACTCCTATAAGAGTTGTTGATGCTTATAAAGTTGAAGCATATACATGTATCGGTTTGTAACAAATTGACACATCCATCTGGTTACAAATAAATCCAAACCCAAATATAACAAAACCTATAAGTAGAACTGTTCAAGTCAACAAGATCTACCACAAGAAGTTAGGCCACTATGACCTAACGACATTCGATCAACACGATCCATGGACAAAATCCAGAGACGCCGAATTAACAAGAGTCCAAGACTTTGACTTGAATGGGCTACTTCATATGAGTCAGATTCACCAAAATGGGTAGGATCTGGTCGACTACATCAACACATGGACAAATCCGATTCAGGTCAAAAGAAGTCAAACAGATCAGGCCAGATCGCCAGGATTCAGCTTGAGAAAAAGGCTCATGGACTGTAGCAAGCACTGTTCATGCAACACAATTCATGATACTGTTCACCAACGCCGTTCATGATTTTTTTCCTAGATATGAGAAAGTAGGGCAGAACTAAAATATGATATATTTTAGAGAAGAAAATAAGAAAGAGGGCTATAGTCGGACAAACGGCATTAGTTCGCTCAAAATTGCGGAAGCACTTAGACTACTCTCAAAATAGGATATACTGCTCTAATACCATATTGATGTTTATTAGAGTGAATAGCCTACTAACCCTAAGGTTAGTAGTCATATATCTAGAGAATATAATAAGAAAATACATAAATACCTTAACACTTGTTACCCAAATACTCCTAACAAGAGCAAGAATAACTTGTTTGTTATTATTTTACAGTGTCAATTTAGTATTTCCATAGCTTATTGTTCTTCAGCTGATCTTTTTATCACCATTGAATAATTTTCAAAGTGAATCAGAGACAGCTGGTCATTTAGCTATGCTAATTTTACCACCATCAAGCACAAAATGGTTTAGTGAAGTCAGAGTCTTGCTCTTCCTTCTTACCTTGACTCTTACACGCTTTTAGTTACCCATGTTGCACTAAGGAAATTTCCTTCTTTTCACGCACCATCATTCCTACACTCTCCTACCAGCCCATCTTTGCCCACCATCTCTTTGCCTAAAAATGAAGGTCATATCATCCTTAAATGTAGGATCCTTGCTTTTATTGATGAAACAAACAGCCAAGCCACTTAGAAAGAACAAATATGAAAATTTTAAAGGGAGCAAATTTAGGGGGAATTAGATCCTCATTCTCTAAGATGTATTTTCCTTGGTTACTCATCTACTCAGAAGGGCTATACAAATGTTTCTATCCACCTTCTGGTAAGCATTTCACTTCCATGGATGTTACCCTTTTTTAAGTCTTGTCCCTACTTTTCACTATCTGAGACTCCTTTTCAGGAGGAATTTAGACGAAGAGCAATCTCCTTCTCTTGTTCTTCCAGCAGTGATGTCCAGGTCTACTATAGCAATAAGAGTTAACTGCCACTGTTAATGAAACTGATAGAGAGAGTAAGCCGACCAATGTGGAGCTTAAGGTATAATCAAGGAGACAGAAGGATATGACCATTCCCCTACTTCTACTTGCCAATCAGGATCCCTTGAACCAGGTGAGTCCCATAAAGTACCTGACCATTCTGATCATGATCTTGACATTTCTATTGCTAGTCAAGGTGTATTAGCTATTAGGGCTTGTACTCAGCATCCTATATCCAAATTTGTTTCATATTGTCATCTCTCATCATCTTACCATGCTTTAGCATCCCAGTAGTCCTCGTTTCTATTTCTCAAAATTGGAAGGATGCTTTGAGATTCTAGGTGGAAGGATTCCATATTTGAGGAGATGAAAGCTCTACAGAAAAACAATATTTAATTGAGATCTAATTGAATTACCAAGGGACAAGAAGACTGTCAGTGGGTGTTTGTTTACAGTGAAGCATTAGGCATATGGGTAAGAATGATACAAGGCCAGATTGGTAGATATGGGGTTCACTGAGTCCTATGGTATTGACTACTGAGAGAGTTTTGTTCCAGTGGCTAAGATGAACTCTATCAGAGTTTTAATTTCTTTAACTGCAAATAAGGTTTGGCCATTGTTGCAGCTTGATGTAAAGATAGTGCTTTTGCATCGAGATTTATAGGAAGAAGTGCATATGAAGATTCCTTCATGTTTTGCTAGTCCTTCAGACTCAAGGACAGTTTGTTGCTAAAAAAGGATTTGTATGGGTTAAAGCATTCTCTTAGGGCATGGTTTGAGTGGTTTACCTTAGCTATGTTGAATTATGGCTATCTACAAATTCAGAGTGATCACACCTTATTCATCAAGCACTCACATAAGGTTAAGATAACTCCTTTGATTGTTTATGTTGATGACGTTGTGACAGGTGATGATGGCATGAAGATGACCAAACTCAAAGCTTTAGCTAAGGAGTTTGAAATAAAAAATTTGGGGAATCTAAAGTATTTTCTGGGCATCAAGGTTGTCAGATCAAGGAGAGGTATCTTCATCTCTGAGTGGAAGTATGTCTTTGATCTCCTTCAAGAAACAGGTACGCTTGGATGTAAACCAGCTGACACACCAATAGAGAAAAATATGAAATTGGATGAAGACACTGATAAAAGGAGGTATCAGAGGTTAGTTAGGAAGTTGTTTTATCTTTTTCACACACGCATCGGTATTCCTAGGTATTGTTTATGCAGTTGGGGAGGTGAGCTAGTTTATGCATGCTCCAAGGGAATCCTACATGTAATCACATTCTTCGGTACTTAAAGAATACCCTAGGAACATGATCACATGCTGGTGAAGCGTTATACAAATGCAGATTGGGCTGGATCAATGACTAACAAAAGACTTACTTCTTTTAATCTTACTTTGTGGGAGGTGATATGGTGACTAGGAGTAAGGAAACATGTGGTTGCAGCCATATCTAGTGCAGAGGCTGAATTTCAAGCTTCAGCCCATGGCATTTGAGTTACTTTGGCTACGTACTTTGCTACAAGAACTTAAGGTTCAATGTAATGGTCTTACGAGATTATTTTGCAACAATAAGGCAGCAATCAATATTTCCCATAATCTGGTTCAACACGAACGAACCAAGCATATCGATTTCTAGGCTTTGTGTGCACATTTTTTGTAAAACTGGGGAGCAGCTGGGAGATGTTTTAACTAAGGGAGTAGCAAGAAAATGTTTCATAGTATCTTAGGCAAGTTAGGCATGCTTGATATCTATACACCAACTTGAGGAGTGTGAACCAAAAGTCGACTATTGGATTACTATCCAACAATTTACTTTCTTTGGTGAGCTGTTACAGTTGGCTTTCCTTTATGTACTATCAAGACTATTATATTAATGGGGTGAGAGTAATTATTGACTCACTACTAATTTTTCCTTTTCTCTCTCTCTTATTTTCATCTCTTGGACCCTAAAATCTTCATAGTTTACTAAAAAAACATTGAAAGCTATTTTAACTGACAAAGAGCACGTTCGCTTTGCCAAAATGATATTAATAGGATCCACTAAGAGATTGACAGTGTCGAACACAACAGCGTCTAGCTGAACCTTCTATCACTCAATGGGTAGTCATGAGACAGAAGTTCAAGGAAAAAACCTTCCCACCTACCGTAGGAGACGGTTATTAAAGGTTCCTCAATGGCCTATGAGTAGACATAAAGAGGGAGGTTGCATTATACTCTCCTGACTTCTTGGAGGAGGCCTACCACAAGGCCCTAGGAATCAGAAATACATCATCCTCTTCTATACGACAAGTTGCATCACAGGCACGAAAGTCATGTCAGTCTAAGACCAATCGCTTAGTACCTAAGCATAGCATTACTAGGAATAATCTCCAACTCTTGACTCCTCGTCCTAGTGGTTCCTCTTGTTAATCCTGTTTTAGTGGTTATTCCATACAGTATCATAACTGTCACTATATGGGTCACAATGTTGCCTTGTTCTCAACATCCATTAGCCCTAGAACATCGGTCCAATAGAATACTCTGGGGATGAGGATGACATAGAGATGATTTGGAAATCAATGATCACTTTAACGTTGTGAGGTGTCTCTTGTCTGCTATTGTGAACAATGATGAGTGGAAGCGTTTTGAGGAATTACTTAGAAAAAAAAAAAAAAGATGAGTGGAAGCGCACCAATATCCTCGTATGCCATCTATAGATAAACCAATTTGGAACTTACAATTTTACAAATCATCCATTATTATATTCCCTCACAATCTAAATTGCTGAATATAAGCCTTGATACCTAATATTGAATTTAATATTTCTAAGGTCACATTTTATCAAAATGTAGTTCAATACATGAGTAATGCGAGATTAATTTAATAAGGCCATTTTCCAGTTTGACAGACAAACAAGAATAACTTAAATGAGAAGAAAAAATTACTTTTCAAAAAAACAATTGATAAGTAATTTTACATTATTAACATTTCTCAAAATTACCCGTAGCTGAATTCCTGCCAAAGAAGCCAATTTTTCCACCTCACGGTATCCAAACCAAGAGCCATCTGGCCTTTTCAAGTTGAATGAGACAATGGGACCCAATTTGTGTGAAGAAAACTAAAAGAAGAAAGTTGTAAATATATCAAATATTTTAATAACCCAAGAGAAAACAAGAAAGAGAGTACTTACATTGACACATTCATATATCATTTGACCCATATAAAGAGAGAAACTAAGCTAATTGATTTTAACACAGCATCATATAGAGAGTTACAAAACTACAGAAAATAAAGTGTTGTCAATCAAAGTTGTATGCATGCTTTAGACATAATAAAAACACATTGTGTGCATGGGTGGACGGGTAATGGTAGGTGGGACTTTGGTTTGGAGCCATGCTACTTATTAAATTGACAAACTGGGATACTCTTCAAGTGCATACTACTGAGTCCTACATCCATAAGCGAGCCCTGCATTGCGGAATAAGCTAATGGCAATTCACACAAGAAACCAAACCCAAATCGTTTTTATCCCAAAATGGTGCATCATATGCCACACCAGAGAACTCATGCGCTGAGGCATCAGAAGAGAAAAGAGGCCAAAGAAAGAAGAAAAAATTAACATCAACTCTGTAATTACAATTATTGTTGCTGCTGTTTCTTTACTGCTGTTTTTATTATAATATTTACTACTATTGTTATCGTTACTTTTTATTGTCACTTTCACCACACATCCTTAGTTATATACAGATGGGCCCCTTCTCTTTTGCTTTAAAAGAAGCATTGATTTGGCACCTCTATGAATTTCCAGCACCCATCAGATAAGTTTCACCATGGCACAGGATTACTATGAATAGGAACTCCTTTTTTTTTACACAGTCACCCCATTCTAGCTTCTCAAATTACTCGGAAAAGAAATTTTGGCAATGAGGTATTCTAAACCATAATTAATTGGACAACCATGTGGCAAGACAAATTTTTGTCCTTCATAGTACCCTTAAGGTTTTTTATATCATCGAAGTGACCAAAGGACCACAAATCAGAAGTTTCAAGTACATATGGAAAGTCATCTAAAGTAGCCATGTCAAATAAGCAATGAAAAAGTGATCTAATGAAAAATTGAAGACCACATAGAGAACAGTCAAAAACTAGATGAAGTGGATAATATCTTTTATGAATCTAATCAAGAATAATACTTGTTCCACACCAGTGTGGAGATGATTCTTTAATTAATGTATCCGCAGGGATTTCAAATCCTCATTAACACATAATGTTCCTGTCGTAGTTTGCGTTTAGACAGTGAGAGAGAGACAGAGGTGTTGTGCATTGGAGGCACAAAAGGATCTACTAACCCTAAGGTTAGCAGTAGTTTATATAGCAAACATAACATTGAGAGATTACAATGATGCCCTTATAACCCTACACTCCTAACACTCATCCACAAGTTGGAGCATACTCCAATTTGTTACAACAAGGCCCATCCAAATTTGTGACAATTAAATTCAAACTCAAATAGCAACCAAACTCATAATAGTTTAGGGCAACTAAACCCAAGACAACAGTTAGGTCACCACATTAGCACCACCTAACGACAATGGATCAACACGATCCATGAACAAGATTCGAGGACACAAGAGAGACAATTAAATTCAAACCCAAATAGCAACCAAACTCATAATAGTCCAGGGCAACTAAACCCAAGACAACAGTTAGGTCACCACATTAGCACCACCTAACGACAAGACCCTAACTTAGGAGTCAACAAGACAAACTAGAACAAGCTGAATCCACGAAACGGGTTAGATCAGGTCAGAGCACCATAACAAGACCAACGGTAGAAGGAGTTGGATCAGGTCACCTCAAACGAACAGAAATAGATAAGCAGAAACCAGGTCAGAACTCTTCTTCTTCTTCACATAACCAAAAATTCAAACAGACCTGGTTCCAAGTCGCATTACATGAAAACGGGTCATGGCAGATCGGCCAATGCATAGTCAACAAAGCAGCTCACCGAGTTATGTGTTTTGGTCACCGGAGAAAGATGAACAGGTTCCAATTACCGGAATCCGACGGCTCCGGAAGTGGATCATCTGAGACTTTAACTCTCATATTCGTCACAACCACAAAACTATGATCGGAAGACTCAGGCAACCAAATCTTTGAAGTTCTCACAGCAAAGGACGCCGGAGAAGATGAAAACCACTAGAAAACAAACCAAATGACACCAAAGAAGAAAAGGCACCAGAGAAACGCCGGAAAGTTCGCTGGAAAAAACAAAACAAAATCTAAACCTAGCTATATATATTTTGCACTTTCTTTCTTTGGTTTACCTAAAACTACCACCAAGTCCTAAACCATGGGCTCTGATACCATGTTGTAGTTTGGGTTTAGGGTTTATACAATGAGAGAGAGATGTATTGGAGGCACAAAAGGATCTACTAACCCTAAGGTTAGTAGTAGTTTATATAGCAAACATAACATTGAGAGATTACAATAATACCCATATAACCCTACTCCTAACAGTTCCCATAATTTATACTCCAAGTATGAAAGGAAAAAAAAGAATAAATAGCAAAAAAAAAAGAATGTTCCTTAAATGTAACACAAGAGTTATGAATCTTTTTCCACTAGTCGTTCATCAGAGTTCACAATAACATTTGCATAATGCACACACTACTAGGAAAAAGAAAACTAAACTAATCTATTGTTTTAGTAACAAAACTAACCTTCAAAGTATTACTTCCGTACAACGTACAAACACCAGATCCATTTGCATGTCGTAAAGCTAAGAGTGTCTTCTTCACATACATGGCAAGTGATGTTGTGTGCCTAAAAGGTTACAATAGAAAGGCATACTTTAGGGCACATTTTCTCTCGAAGCAAGAATATAAATTTATTAAAAAGTACAAAAGAAAACATGAAAGTTAAGGATGTTGTAATTTCCAACATCAATCACTAACAAAGTGATTTGCCTCAATCACTCTCATTAAAAGCACTCTTTCTAGCCTTTCGATCAATTATATGTCTTTTTTTCCTACTCCTAGTTCGATGGCCAAAAGATTGGAAAGCATCCAAAGGAGATTTCTTTGGGGTTACACAACGGAGGAATTCAAGTATCACTTGGTAAATTGGAATGTGGTAAAGCAACATTTGGAAAAAGGAGGCCGTGGAATTAAATCTTTCTCTTTGCTCAATAAGACTCTTCTTGATAAATGGCTTTGGAGGTTTATTATTGAGAAAGACCACTTGTGGAGAAAAGTGGTGGTGGCCAAGTTTGGGATGGATCTTGATGGTTGGATGTCCAAGGAACCTCAGGGAGCTTACGGAGTGAAGACTTAGCTTTGGTACGATACATGGTGTGGGAATACCCCCTTAAAGGATAGATTTCCGAGTACTTTTAATTTGGTGAGAGATAAAGAAGCGCGGGTTAGCTCTTGTTTAATATTGAATAACAAAGGAATCTCTTGGGTTGTGCCTTTTATCCGTAATATTCACGATTGGGTTTGAGGAGGTTGCGATGTCTTTGGATGCCTTATTTTCTTCTAAGATTGAGGTGGGGAAGGAGGATGAGATGAGATGGAGGCCTAAACCGGATAAAGGCTTTTTGGAAAAAGATTTTTATAATATTCTTGTTGATAAAAGCCTAACTAATTTTCCTTATAAAGCAATTTGGTGTGCCCGGGTTACCAAGAAAGTTTTTTTGTGTGGGAGGCCTCATAGAGTAGAATTCTTACTATTGACAATCTTCAAAGGAGGGGGAAGATTATTGTCAATAGGTGTTGTATTTGCAAGGAGAAGGCCGAGTTCGTTTATCATCTCTGGGTGAATTGCTCTTTTGCTAAAAGCTTGTGGGAAATAGCTTATAGAATTGTGAGGGTCTCTTAGGTGATTGCGGGGTCCGTGAGAGATGAAATTGAGGCTTGGAGTGGTGTAAGGGATTCTAAGGAGGTCAAAATGGCTTTAGATTTAATTTCACACTCTATTTGGTGGATAGTGTGGAGAGAGGGGGATCGAAGGGCCTTCGATGGTATTGAAAGACCGATTGCAACTATTAGAGAAGGTTCAATACTCTTAATTTTTTTGTTAGAGGAAATTTTTTTGTAAATAAAGAAGATCTCTTAGATTTTGTAGATTTCTTGCATTGTAAATAGCCGTTGGCTTTGTGTTGCGCCTTCGTGCTCTTTAATAAATATGTTACTTGTAAAAAAATATATTGCTCATGTACTATAAAGCTCATATGGTTGCTCATTAAGAAATATAATATGTAGACAAAATTTCATTCCGTCAGGTGACTAGTGTTTCTTATCGAGATTTTCCTTTCCCAGAAACAGTCCCAAATTCAGAAAGAATAAAAATAGAATATTTTGCATCTATCTTTTTCTCTGATGCCTATTCTAATTAATGTCTTAGTGCCGCTGCTTCGTGCATTTGGTTCTTATTTTATGGTAGTAATAAATATGATCGGTTGCTTCTCTTTTATGGGAGTTTACATATTCTGCTGTCATATGTGACATCAATTCTCAGGAACATTGATGCGGATGCAATATTATTAAAAAGCATGTAGAAAAGATCAATGTGGTGTATATATGACAAAAAAGTTTAAAAGCAAAGTCAAGCAATCAAATATTACAGATTTGACTAAAGGTGGGGAGGAAAGATACAGATTGAGAACTCCAAAACTTCCTTTAGAGAAAGGAAAAGCAGGAATCAACGGCTCAGCAATTAAATCTAGTTAAGTACATAAATATTAGAATAAATTAGCAGCAAAATTAGCAATCACACAGAAAGAGAACTCCAATCCATCCACCAAAGAAAGAGGACAAGGAGTATCTCAGTCAGCAATTAAATCTGTCAGCAGATTTATAAGTCATAGAGGAACTTAGCAATCCCATTGTTGGCTGAAATAAAGACCTTCCATTTTTAAGATTAGGGGCACTGCTAATTATCATATTAACAAACTCTACATACCGGCATATCGCAGATACAGTAAGAGAATTGAGTATTCTAAACCCATGAAGGATAGATGCTATGCTCAGGAATGAAGTGGTGCCATCCTCAAAAAGCTCCTCAACTCCATCTCTTCTTTTAACAAAATCAATATCAGCAATTGAGGCTGCAACTGTGCCTATGAAGTTCCAGCTGTTAATCAGCATATTAACTGTATTACTAATTAATTTAAGAAAACACACTAAAACACAAACCTCCACTAAAATAGGTCTTCTTCAGCAACTTGGCAGCATCTGTTTATTGCAGTAACGAAAAGCAAAATTAGGAGAGAATATTTTGTTCTAAAAGATTGTGTCTCCAATCTACTCCATCAATTCGAAGTTGTTCTACAAAAATGGCATTCCATCATTTTAAAAGAACAAATACTCAGAAGAAGAAAAAATGTAAAAAACAAGAGGGCTTAGTTCTTCAAGCCTTCATCAGGTGATGGAAGTTGTAAATTTAAAAGATATAGAAATGCTTGTTATCAAGGGAAGACAACACTTGTAGGGTGCAAATTTACACATACGCTGGCAGGTCAATACCAACTTTTCCCACTTAATAAACGATAAAAATATGATTATTACAGCGTTAGTTATGTTCAAAAGCATGAGCTTTTACATAACTACAAGTTAGTTTAAACTTATTGAGCACTATTAGCAGCTAAACTTACCAAATTTACAATAATTTAGTATCTTATTGCTTAACAAATCTTGCTAAGAAGATTCTGTGGAGAGTTAGATTGGACAGCCGCACAAGACGAGTGTATACATGCAAGTAAAGAAATACCTTTAAAAGGGCACAAAATCCCAACTCATATAGGCATATACTTATAAAATAACCATAATTCCATATTATAGAATCAAAAGATTGGAAGCCATACCTGATTTGCACAAATTGATGGCTGGGAAGTACACAAATGGATAAAATTGAGAGGAGAACAACAAAGATAGAGTTTTAAATGGGGTATAAATGGGTAACTTGAAGATTATCAAAATTATTTGTAGGACAAACAAATATAAAATTTCCCCCAATCAAGAAAATAAGATTACCTAAGGGGCTGAGGGAGTCACTTACCTACCTCTGAAAGGTAAGTGATTCTACCAAGAAAGTTATATTCCACAATTGGGAGAAGGTGGGGAAAAAAAATCAAACACAGGAAAGTTTGGAATCTTTAAACTTCCACAGAAATGTTCTATTCCTAGCATACTTCAAACAGCCCCTTAACACCAGATTTACATGATAACTTTAAGTATATGAATTCCTTCAAAATGAATATCTTACCATTCCGTATAATAAGAGCACCAAGTCCAGTAGGGTAACCAAATAACTTCAGCAAAACAACACAAAGGCAATATGTCAATATCAAAGATGGTAAATTATATTCCTTTTTTCTCCAAATAAATCCAATACATCTACCTTGTAGAATGACATGACAACAAAATCTGCAGGATACTTTGACAAATCTGGTGGTTGTGTCAGACATCCTTTTGCAGCATCGATTAAGACCATCCAGTGCCCCCTATAGAAATAGATCAACCTCTTCATTGCCCAGATGCAGAAACAAAACCAGTGAAAATGATAAAAGCAAATTAATATAACAGGTTACATAGCAAACTTAGATGTGCTTTGCCAGGAGAGCTCAGAAGTTTTTGAACGGTCTACAAGCCACTTAAATATTATGTTCACACTGTTATCACGATCTTTATTTTATATGATTTTGATGAGTGTTGTACATTAATATCGTGATACAATTAATTTCTAGATTTCTTTAGTAGTTTCAAAGTGCATGACACTTGTTAATGTTTTCAACTAAAAATACTCATATTTCCTTGAGCATTATGAGCCACCAAGTATTTTCTACCAGCCTCCAGCCAAATTACATTAGGCCCCTTGTCCTTGTATTCCCTTCAAGATGAACAATGCCATTTCTTTCAACTGGTCTAGTCCATGTCTCTGATGCAGGGTGCCTCAATTTCCTCTTACTAATGACCATTACAAAGCAATTAACATTTTGAAATAATTACCACTTACTGTTAAACAAATATATTAGCTGAGACTGATTTAATCCATTAGAATGAATATTTGTTCGTATCACACAAGTTACTTCAGTAATAGACAACAAAATTGTGAAAATATCTAGTCAAAGAGAAAGGAGAAAGATATAGATTGGAAGTATGATTCTAAGTCATGATGACTTCAAATGTACACAATTAGAATTTTAATTGAAATAGCCCAACCAGAAATCCAAACCTTTGACACAACATAGATTCAAAAATGAACCAATAACTTGTCTAAGTAGAAAAATTAACGTGACACATCTCACAATTTGACCCAGTTAACTCTGCGTCTCCAATACTTACCAGCCAAGTAGACCATATTCAAATGAGATCAATTTTTTCTTTTTTACGGTAATGGATATTCTTTTCTTCTTGTTTCATACATGTTCCCTTGAATCAAATAGAACATTGATTGCTCTACAAGGTCACTTATTTCAGGCAGATTTATAAATTCTGGTAAAAATTATCAGCCCCATAATATGAACATGGATTATGCACAACAAACTAGCACATGAATTCTAGAAAGCATACTGATAAGTCAACAACTAGATGAACAATATAAGACGATATGCATACTTGCAAAATGGAGAGCCTTCCATTATGCTTTCTCCATTTTCCTTAATAATCTTCACCAAGTCAAGGCTGAATCTCAAACCTGTGAAATTGCACTCCGAGGGGAAGGCAAATAAGTTATAAGGATTACCTGCAACCAGAAAAATTGTGATTATAGCATCGAACAACTTCAACATGTTAATTCTCAAGCAAATATCACTGCTTCAATATTATTAGATGGAGTTTATCCTCCCCCCCCCCCCCCCACCCCCACACACACACACAGACACACAACCTTCTCTCTCCAATGAAAGCAATAACATCTTGTGATGGGCCAGTGGTGAACACAAATTTCACTTCACTCTTTCCAGACTGATGCTAAATATAAACCAGACTGATGTTATATTTAAACAAGAATGAAGCCCTCAGAGTGACAAGAATCACCTATTAGTCGCATAACAGATGGCAAATAAAGGGATAAATAGAGTCCATATTTAAATAAAATGATGCCAGATATTAAACATAGAAGAGTGCTCAAACGAAAGAGTGATCTCGAGACTAAAATATGAGCTGGGTGTATCAAATGTCTTGTGTTTTTGGCTTATTCACATTGGAAACTTTTCAAAACTTGGATGTCTTGGAAGGCCCTAAGAGTTTATCAGCTTAATATGCAGTAATTGCAACTTCGCAGGTGTTTAAAAAAAAAGGTACTAACAGTGAATGCTAACCATAATGATGCCCACAAATTACAAACCATTTAAACCCCTTAAAACTGCCATCATCAGAAAGTTGCATAGATGAGCCAAACACTAGGTCTTTCAGCTTTCTATAAGAGATTTAATGCCTCAGTCAAGCTGTGAACCTAGCAGTTACCTGTAGGCTCTCCCTCCAGGACTCTAGAATCATTTCTCCTTTGTACTGGATGATGTGACACCCTCATAGAAGTCCCAGAGCTAAAGGATTGTCCACCATCATGCACAGCCTCTTCAACATCTATTGCAAAGGCCGAACCTCCTTGACTGAGAGCATATCTAAAGATCATCAAGGGTACACATAGCTCTTGATTCAGAGACTTGAAAAGAGGAAAAAAAAATACTTGGAAAATTTAACTCTACAGTTCAGTATCTTGATGGTAAAGCTATTTGTAAAACCAATAAACCATGACCGATCATTTTGCATTGATCCGAAACCCCCACTTTCATGAGATGGTGACCAATGACAAGACATATATAAGGCATTTTCAACCGTAACATAGAAATTTGTTCCTTTTTTATTTTTGATAAAAGAATGATAAATTAGCAAATTAATGTTCTAACCACACACCCATATTATATATGGGAAAAACTGAAAAATCAATAAGTTCTCTTATAACTTATCCATTTAACTCAAGGTGACACAAAACAATTATACCACAGCAGGATACTCTCTAATCCCAAGTACACTATTATGATTTTCCATAGAGTACATAAAACTGCTATCACAGCTCCATGGAAAGGTCTCCCCTACCAGCTTTAACGCTGCAGTTGCCCCAGAAGTGAATATACAACTGTAGTCTTTTGGAGATGCATTGCAATATTCAAGGACCTGTATCACAAAACAAAAAAAAAAAAAATCAAAAGACGTGTGTGGCCCTAAAATTGTGCAAACAGGGGAATGAGATGAAGTTTTCTGAACAAATCATCAAGTACTTCCTATATCACTCCATATCATTAAACACATCCTTTCCACGAAAAAAGAATAAAATGAAGTAAGGTTCATCAAACTTAAGATCCCATTTGATTGTCAAGAATGTCATGCAGGAAAATAGCTATCAAGAAAAGTGAAGTACAAGAAAGTGTTTTTCTCCTAAGTTTTTGGTTTACAAGAAAAGTTATAGGAAAAATAGGCCAGATAGTATCTTATTATGCATTTTGCAATTACAAATTCAACATGAGACTTCAGGGAAACATTTTCTTGAACAAAAATAGTTAATTCTGATACAGCAAAACATGGAGAGAAAAAAACTGTTCAGTTGACATCTTTCTTGCCAATCAAACAAAAGAAAATGAACAAAAACAGTTTCATTTTACTTCCACTTCCCTTTCCTGTCAATCAGTTAAACTTTAAGAGACTCACATTAAACAGAATTATATACAGAATATAGTACCTGTTGACGTGCTTCCCTTACAATGTCAGAAGCGGCCGAACTAGAATCACTTTGGCTATCTAAATTTAAATTAAAGAAAGTTTCTTGTTAACATGCAC
Source organism: Bretschneidera sinensis (assembly GCA_023935145.1). Lineage (NCBI taxonomy): Eukaryota > Viridiplantae > Streptophyta > Magnoliopsida > Brassicales > Akaniaceae > Bretschneidera > Bretschneidera sinensis. The sequence goes on from CM043704.1 coordinate 24,041,331, forward strand.
TCATAAACAATCAATAAAAAAACTATGCTTCCCATTCAACAAGATCCGGGGGGTGGGGGGAGTATATTACAGCCGAACCCATATTCTTGGTATACAGGTAATCAAGAGAGAGAGAGATTGAGAATTTGTCAAACCACATCCTTCTCTAGTTAAAAAAGGAGCAGGAGAAGAGAAATCGGCAGAAAGTAAAAGGAGTGAAAATCATTTCCCTCATTCCATAAGGAAGATTCTGCTGAAAGGGATGGATTTGGAAGGATTAACATTCCTTCTAAATCCTTCAAAACTCTGCCATAGAAAAGTGGATAATATTGGAAAGGCGGGAAAACAATATACATTTCTAGACCTTTAAATTCAATTTGTCCCTTCCTGTTATTACACTTGCTTTCTTCCAACCAAACAAAGGGAAAGAGAAGTTGATTAGAACCCATAAACCATAAATAACTTTAATAAGTCAAGTAGTGGGAGACAAAAAATCATGAGATCAAAAGCCCAGCATATGCCAACATAGCACATAATGATTATTACTGATGAACCTCGCCATTACATTCACTAGACAGCTTTAGCTCATTAACACCAGTGCCATAAGTGAAGCTTCCAATGCGAGCTGGAGATTTCCTGTAGAAAACCTATAACAAATTATAATGTGATCCATTGTCTATTAATATCATTAAGCTAATAAGTGGCATAGCTCACCTTCAAATAAACCTCTATACCAATATAACGCATGATTATGAACCTGACCACATACCCATTTTTCCAAGCAACTTCTATTATTTTTCCGAAAACATCCTGTTTAGAGTATTCCTTAGATCTATTTGACAACCCAACCCTAGGCCAACAAGCTCACTACACCCTTTCCACACAGCTTAAGTTCTATATTATCCTTTCATTTTCTTTCTCCCAATATGTCTCAACATATTAATCATTAAACTGAACAATATAGATGATACATTGTCAGCACATGCCTGACCTCCAAGTTCAACAATGAGACAACAAAATTAAGAAGGCTATTTATAGAAGCACTTAAACAATATTGGAAAATTCAACATTCAGATCATTTTAATCAATTTTCTTGTAACTAGGAAAAGAAATTTTCAAATAACAGGATACGGGGATTTCCATAAACAGTAGTGGTGAGATCGTTGAAAATTGCTTCCATCTGCAACTCAGAGTACAAAGTTGCTCCAGCATGATCCAAGTATACAGCACCTGCACTTCCCAATGGAAAGCAAATAAATAACAACAAACGAATTAAACCTTCACTCTCTGTTCATTAGGGTATTGAGAAAAATGAAGACATTAAAGTCTCAAAAAAATTGATTCTTATTTATTGTCTTTTATTACTTTCCTTTTAATTAATAGTTCACACCAGACAAGCTAAAGCTTTAGCCTTCACCTGCTCCAAACGATGAGAAATTTAGACAACATATTTTGGATCATTTTGATGTCAAACCTCAAGCCTATTATGAATGTATCTAAGCAAAATATATAAATACAAATACGAGTATTTATATGCATACATCCATACACATACATAAATAAATATATTGGTATGCATATAAGATCAATAATATTACAAATATCTGTTTTGATAATTTCGATGTCCACTTTAGCTTTTCACTTAACCAAAACCTGAGGAACCAAAGAGAAAATGAAAGCAAACATGTTTATTTTTTCTTATTTTCTTTTCCAAAAAATTTCAAAGCTAACAGAGCATGTGATCCTGATAATCAGTGGCGGTCTTTGGGGGGCAGGGGCAATAGATCCCTGCCTGCCCTTCCTCCCCCAAAATAAATCTGGAAAATTTTCATTACTTATATGGTTTCTAAGGTGCTGTATATAGATGCCAAAAGAGTTAAAACTTGTGGCCCGCCCTCCCCACTTTTCAAATTAATTTTAACTTATTTCTCTACACATTTAAATATCCTTTTAACGTTATGTTTCTCATTTAAACAAGTAGACTTATTTATACGAAATCCACTCAAATAAAAATCAAATGAAAAGAAGATTACAACTAATAAAGGATTCTGTATAGATTGACTTAAAAGAATTTTCTAGGATATTATATATGTTTTCTTATCAATAAAAAAGGATTCTATTCAAATGGAACCAAGGGGGTGCCAACCCATGTACAAGGGATTCCATCTGCAATTCAGAAACTATAAAAATTCACAAACTCGTATTCATTTACAAAATAGTTGGTATTGAACCAAAAAGTCATAATATTTAACCATCTATCTTTAAGAGTTTCACAACATCCCTCATCTATACCTCTCACCCCACACCAACAAAACTAATAACCCTCTCTTTTCTCTACAACTTAGTGCCCGATCATGCCCATAGCATCTTTTCCAGCGAGCCAGCATGTAGCCATATAACTCCCACCACCGCAAGTGACAGATCCTGATCCTTCTATTCCATGAGAAACCCAATAAGAGATGATGCACCCTTGCTTTCTCCTTACAACAAAACATTTATTGATCATGATTTTCCCCCTCATTTGTAGATTAATCAATGTCAAAATTATTTCCCAAGTAACCTCCGAAGCATAAAAACAACCTTTGAAGTTTCCCCTACCCTCCCCCAAGCTGGACTTTGAAAGAGCCTTATAGAAAGATTCGAAAAAGAAAGCCTACTTCATTCTGTCCTCACTATGGAAACGCACCCTCACACCATACATCAACCCAAGAAAGCTCCCAAGAACTTCAACTTCTCAATCATGGACATTACAAGTGAAGCGATATCCCAAGCCACCACTTCATTATTTGGTGAAACCAAAAGGCCAATCAAAGCATCTTTATTCCTAGCTAAAGTTTGAAGATCACAGAAACGATATTTCAAGGAGACTTTACCACACCAGGGATCATACCAAAACTACGTAGAGTCAAAAAGGCACTTTTTATCTGCCCCACCCACCCACTGCGAAAATTCTGGTTCCGGCACTGCTAAGTATCATCACTAGCACGACTACCATAGCTTAACTGAGCTAAATTTCTAAGTTTCAAACGCCAAATCAGCCAAAAAAAAATACCTAAAACATTTCTATCTCGCAATTAAACAGAGAACAAATATACTATCAAGGAAATAAAAAGAAGGATATATATGAAAAAGGAACGTACCATTATCTAATCGCTTGAATTCAGTAGCTCGGATTTTATCAATTGGCTTTGGACCGTTTGGGTAGCCGTAATCCTCCCCGAACTCCTTGAGAAACTGTTCCTTGTCTGCGTTGCTCATGCCTTTATGGAAATATGTATGTCTGTTACTGTGAGAGAGAGATTTGAAATAGTGTTTTTGGAACGCCAGCTTTGGTTGGGCGTCTTTGAGATATGAAATTACTTTCTTGTTTTGTGGATTGTTACGTGTCAACGTGTCAGTTTTTAATTGGTTTCGGAATTTTAAGCTACAAGTCCCCCCTTTCGTTAGGCATAATTTTTTGCCCGAGTAGTCGAGATTTCCTCTTCCTCCATGTGTCATGTCCTTGGGACCGAGTCACCGAGCTCGTAACTTGTATAGTGGTTTCTACCTCGAAGCACCTATAACTCATGCTAGGGTTTTTATCTCGAAGCGTGTACCTTGAGCGAGGGTTTTTAACTCGAAGCGTGTAGTAAGTGTGAGGGTTTTTTTTACCTTGTAGCACGTAGTTTGTGCAAGAGTTTTTACCTCGGAGCATATGTAGCTCGTGCAAGGGATTTTACATTGAAACACGTGTAATTTTGCAGGGTTTTTTTTACTTCGAAGCACGTGGCTCGTGGCAAAATTGCTTGGGCTTTAGTATGCCATTTGTTAGTGGAGTCATTTATGACCCAATTGATAGTTGTATGCCCAATAAGCCAATAGTATATGATGCCCAAGCATATTACTTGTAAATTGATCTAATTCATTTATTGATAATAAATAATAATTATGGTATTTTTCTTATTTATTATGTTCATTACAATTTGTTGTATGTGCATTACATTATAAAACCCGTAGAATAAGAGCAATCTAAAAGCACCACGATGAGATCATGCTAATGAGATGTATTTTCTTCAGCTTTATTTTTAAATGTTCTTAATCATAGGATCATTAAGAAGAGTATTAGTGAATTCGGATAGATTAGTACATATTATGTTTACTCAAGGAGTTGAGGGTGATTGACCTCATTATCACTAGTATATAAGACACTAAAACAAGTTATGTAAGTGTTTGTTAGAAGACATGTATACTGAAATAACTCGACTAAATGATTCCTAATGGACATTTTACTGGTTGTCAATAGTTCTTACATTGCAGTTGTATAAGTGATCCTTAAACTTGAGGCAGCAATGATGCCTTGTATATAGGCCATCGCGCTTTTATTCCACTTAAATGTGACTCTAATCAAGAGTCACATAAAAGTAGTAATTGGGTACAACCACTTATGCATACAGTTATGTGAGTGTACGATAGAGGATCCAACTCTCAGTAATAGAGAGAGAATGTCATATGTAATCTGATTAAGTCATAGATTGGAAATTCCTTGGCCAATGTGGAGTGGAAATTAGAAAAGAGTTTCTAATTTCACCATTTAAGTTATGGACTTGAGATCAAGATACATGTGATTAAATAATTAATATTTGACAATAATTTCATACCTTAAATTTAATCAAGGACATTGTAGGATTGAAGGATTAAATTGTACATTAACTAACACTAGAAAGATTCATATTAAATTCATTATAGAAGAATTGAAGAAAAAATTAGAAATTTTAATATAAATATTATGTCAGGTGTTGACGATCAGCAACCAGTGGAAAAAGCTGAGAGAAGCAGGAAAGGCAAGGAGGTGATCCACGGGTAGCTCTATGTGCTACGTGGTGAGTTAGATTTACTTTAAGTAATCAAGATAAATATGAAATATATAGTGATAATATAGAATAAATCATTAACTTATGATTTAGTGATAGATGAAAGTTGGTTGATATGTATGATATGAATAGTGGATGTGTAGAGAATTATTTTATGAGAAATAATATTATTGAAATAATGAGTCGATTTAATAATAAAGGTGATAAGGGAAATTCTTGATGCACTATACTTGATGATTTGATATAATTTATGAGGAGAGGAAATTTAGTGGATCTTGACGAGCTATAGTTGATAAATTGATGTGATATATGAAGAAAAGAAATTAGTGAAATTGATCAAATAATAATTTGAGAAAATATAGGATAGCTAAATTAAATTTCTAAATACATGCTTGCTTTTATATTATTGTTCATATGCATATTTCATATCATTGTTCATATGCATATGCATGAAATAAAATATCTGGGAAGGGGCCAGTCTAAATGAAAAACCGTGACAGCCATTATATGCTGGAAATAAATGAAAACCGTGACAGCTGGTATATGCTGAAAATAAATGAAAACCGTGACAACCGGTATATTTTGGAAATAAAAGAACCAGGAAGGGGTCAGTCTAAGATAAAAATATGTCAACATGTGGGAAGACGTTCCCTAATAATAATCCATGCATTGCATCTGTTTTAAATATTGATTGTATTACTTAAATGCTGAAGTGTTGTTTGTTATTGTACATTTATTTATGGATGAATAAGTCTCATAGAGAGACATCTATGGTGAGAAAGAAACATAGAAGTATGATATGATAAGAACTATCTAAATGGTAGATCATATGCTGTGAACCTCATTACGAGGTAATTATGAGATAATTGATGGTTTTAAGGGGAACAATTATATAAGAAGAAGAGATTGATAGAGAATGAGACTTATGATATGTGTAGTGATAGTAGAATTCTATTATCAAGTTATATGAGATATCGATGATTAAATATTAAAAGATTATTTATACAAATTGAATACTTCTAGTAAATTTAATTCACTGAGCTTGTGAAGCTCATCCCTCATTGTACAATGATTTCATGTAGTAGGCAGGATAAATAGTTTGGTGAGTTGAGGTTCAGACAAAATTATTATCTGTAAGCCATGTACATGTCCACATCCTCAGACTAATGAGAAAATAAAAGAAAAATTTATTTGTAAATATTCATGCATATTTTGTTGTATATAATGTTTAAGTCAAGATCAGAATGATATATCTCCCATGTTGAGGGTTGAGGATTGATGTAAAAATTTCTATTGGTGTTATTTTTCTTATTGCATATATGTGTTGTACTGGGATTTTCAAAATGTGACAACACCGTCTCAGGCTGTCCAACCCGGGATGGGTCGTTACAATTTTGGTATTAGAGCATTAGGTTTGATGATTCTGTAGACTGCATAAAAAGTAAGAAAGATGAAGATTAAAACAAATTATATTCTAATGAATAGTCTGAGGATGACATATGGATGTGCTAGAGTTAGAGTTAGAGTTAGAGTTGTTGATTTGAGAGGGCGTGGTAGACCCCCAATATTTTGACAAGTCGAGGTTGAGTCTAAATCTGTGGTTCCTAGAAGGGAACGTATTGACAATATAATTGATATTAGTAAAGATGTGAGAGAATCTGAAGTTGAAAGATATGAGCTAAGATAAGTTCTTACACATGCTCTTGAGAAAATGAGTGTAACAGATGATAGAGTTGATGGTCTATAGCATGGACTTGATGAACAGGCTAGAGTAGTGCCCGAGGTTGTTGTAAATCCAGTAATGGTAAATGTTCAAGGGGGGAAAAGTGAGTATATGCACGAGATGCAGAGAGATTGTTTTGTTAGATATATTAAGGTGAATGCTATGTTGTTTAAAGGATCTATGAATCCTTTTAAGCCTGAGTTTTGGGGAAAACATGTAGAGAGATTATTTGATATTTTACCAATGATGGACAAGCAGAGGGTCGCCATTGTTACATTCAAGTTAGAGAGAGAGGCCCTAGAATGGTGAGAGGATATTCTTCCTAGGGAAAGTGCATATGTTGATCAACCTTTAACTTGGAATAGGTTTAATGAGGTTTTTTCTTTTATAAGTATTGGTCATATACTTTCAGAGTCCAATAGAATAGAGGTTTCATTTATTTGAGGTAAAATGTGTCGACTATGACTCAATATGATAGCAGATTTGTGGCTTTCACAAGGTTTGTATCGAAAATGGTAGACCTAGAGGAGAAGAAGTGTAAGAGGTTCATAGATGAACAATGTTTAAAGATTTGATCAAAACTATCTTACATGAGGCATATGAATTACATCAAGTTGGTGGATATATCATTTCAGATTAAGAGAGATGTGATGGAGTTTAAGGGAAAGAGAAAGAATGGTTAGAGAGGCTTAGACATGAAGGTTATATAGGTAGTGGTAGTATGAATGTACAGGGTGAAAGACCACCCCAGATGAGGTGTTCCTTATTACAAAAAACAGTAGTACAGAGTCAGAGGCAAGCAGGATCTGTTGCTTCTGTTGCTCAAAGTAATATCAGTGGGACCCTTAGATTTGGGAGACAGGTTATGGGAACTGGGAGTCATGGCAGAGGAAATAAGTATGCCACCAAGGGGAAGTGGTAATCTGATGTATGATCGAGAGATAGAAGTTTGTTATAGATGTATTCAAATAAGATATTTTTCCCAAAATTGTCAAAAATTTGAAATGCTTAGTAGAAAGTAATATGAGTTCAAAAATTAGAAATGGTGGTATTCTAGTTTTGGAACATAGAATTTGTGTTCCTAATTATGCAAAGTTGAGAAATGAGACATTGAGAGAGGCACATGATGATGTAGCTGAATACATTTCTAGATGTTTGGTTTTTCTGTAAATGAAATTTGAGAATAGACATTCAGCAGACTTATTACAGCCTCTTCATATGCTTGAATGAACATAAAAAAAATATGAATATGGATTTTGTTTATGAATTTTTTCATACCTAGAAGATCACGATACAACGTAAGTGATAGTAAATAGACTTTCTAAGTCATCTCAATTTCTTCCAATTAGAACTAATTGGAATACTAAAGAATTGGCTGAATTGTATATAGCTAAGATTGTGAGGTGGAATGGAGTACTATTGAGAATAGTGTCATTTAGAGATGCTAGATTTACACCTTGGTTTTGGAGAGGCTTTCAGAAAGCCATGTGTACATAGTTGTAGTTTATTTAAACTTTTCATCCTCAAACAGTTAAGCGGACAAAAAAGATTATTAGAGTACTAGAAGAAATGTTAAGGGAAAATGTGATGAGTTTCTCAGTAAGTTGGGATGTTTACTTGCCATTGATGGAATCTACTTATAATAATCAACATCAATTTAGTAATGGAATGCACCAATTGAGACATTGTATGGTAGGAGGTGTAGAACTCCTATGTGTTGGGAAGAAATGGGAGAGAGAAATATAATTGGTCCATTAATTATTTAGTTAACAACTAAGATGATCAAACTGTTTAGAGAGAACTGTAAAGTAGCACAGAGTAGACCGAATAGCTATGCTGATAATAGAAGAAGACCTCTTGAATTTCAAGTAGGCTATTGGGTGTAATTAAAAAATATCTCCATGAAAAGGTGTGTTGAGGATCAAAAAGAAAAGAAAGTTTAGTCTGAGGTAAGTAGGACCCTATGAGATGATTGAGATAATTGGACCAGTAGCATATTGATTGGATTTGCCTCCAGAGTTAAAGCAATTACATAATGTGTTTCATGTGTCACTTTTGAGAAAGTACTTACACGATGAATCCCATAGTATCTCAAATCAGGCGATAGAACTTCAAGAAGATTTGACATTTATGCAAGTACAGGTTAGAATTCTAGACAGAAAGGATCAAGTCTTGCGTAATAAAGTTATTCAATTGATTCAAGTATTATGGCAAAGCAAAGATGTTGAAGGAATTACTTGGGAGCATGATACAAGAATGAGGAAAGAATACCCCTAACTCTTTCAGGAATTAGGTAAGAAAATTTCGGGGACAAAATTTTTGTAAGGTGGGAAGAATTGTAATACCCGTATTCGTAAAGTAATGGTAAAGAAATAATTTAATAAATATGATATGGAATTAAAATAAAAAAATATATGAAAGGTTTATTATTTGAATAAAACAATTCTTTAAAAAAAACTGGACGCGTGGAGGCGTAGTTACAAAGAAAATGGAAAAAAAAAATTCGTGGACAGTATAAAGGAAAAAGAAAAAAAAAAGTTTTTTTCTTTTTTCAAAAAAAAAAAAAAAAAAAAACACGGCAATAGATGGCAACACCTCTTGCCAAAATAAAGGAAATGCATGCATGTAAGACACCTTTCAAATTCGAGACAAAATAAATGGGGTGGGGGTGCTGAGACTATATATATTACTTTCCAAATCTTGTTTGGTTTTCTTCCTTTTACAATTCAAACTACTCTATTTCTCTAAACACTTGGGGACGGAAAGAAAGTTTGAAAAAGTAAAATTTTGAAGGGGTTTACGGGAGAATTTTATAGAGAGGCACGAAAAGCTCTAAGAAAAACAGAACGTAATAACATAAGTTTTATTTTTGAAATCTAGCATAAATGAAATTTCCCTGAATTCAAAGTGGGAAATTTCAAAGGGTGTGAATTATGGAAGAATTGAAAAAAAAAATTAGAAATTTTAATATAAATATTATGTCAGGTGTTGACGATCAACAACCGGGGGAAAAAGCTGAGAGAAGCAGGAAAGGAAAGAAGGTGATCCATGGGTAGCTCTAAGTGTTACATGGTGAGTTAGATTTACTTTAAGTAGTCAAGATAAATATGAAATATATAGTGATAATATTAGAATAAATCATTAACTTATGATCTGGTGATAGATGAAAGTTGGTTGATAGATATGATAGAAATAGTGGATGTGTAGAGAATTATTTTATGAGAAATAATATTATTGGAATTATGAGTCGATTTAATAATAAAGGCGATAAGGGAAATTCTTGATAAGCTATGGTTGATGATTTGATATGATTTATAAGGAGAGGAAATTTAGTGGATCTTAACGAGCTATGGTTGATAAATTGATGTGAGATATGAGGAGAATAAATTAGTGAAATTGATCTAATAATAATTTGAGAAAAGGCAAGATAGCTAAATTAAATGTCTGAATACATGCTTGTTTTTATATTATTGTTCATATGCATATTTCATATCATTGTTCATATGCATATGCATGAAATAAAAGATCCGGGAGGTGGCCAATCTAAAATGAAAAACTGTGATAGCCAATATATGCTGGAAATAAATGAAAACAATGACAACTGGTACATGCTGGAAATAAATGAAAACCATGTCAGCCGGTATATGCTAGAAATAAAAGAACCGGGAAATAAAAGAACCAGGAGAGGGCCAGTCTAAGATAAAAATATATCGACATGTGGGAAGACGTTCCCTAATAATAATTCATGCATTGCATCTGTTTTAAATATTGATTGTATTACTGAAATGCTAAAGTGTTGTTTGTTATTGTACATTTATTTATAGATGAACGAGTCTCACAGAGAGACAACTATAGTGAGAAAGAAACATAGAAGTATGATATTATAAGAACTATCCAAATGGTAGACTATATGTCGTGAACCTCATAACGAGGTAATTATGAGATAATTGATGGTCTTAAGGTGAACAATTATATAAGAAGAAGAGATTGATAAAGAATATGACTTATGATATGTGTAGTAATAGTAGAATGCTATTATTATGTTATCTGAGATATCAATGATTAAATATTAAAAGACTATTTATACAAATTGAATACTTCTAGTAAATTTAATTCACTGAGCTTGTAAAGCTCATCCCTTATTGTACAATGATTTTAGGCGGCAGACAGGACAAATAATTTGGTGAGTTGAGGTTCAGACGAAATCATTATCTGTAAGCCACATATGTGTCCACATCCTCAGACTAATGAGAAAATAAAAGAAAAATTTATTTGCAAATATTCATGCATATTTCGTTGTATATAATGTTTAAGTCAAGATCAGAATGATGTATCTCCCTTGTTGAGGGTTAAGAATTGATGTAAAAATTTCTATTGGTGCTATTTTTCTTGTTGCATATATGTGTCATGCTAGATTTTAAAAATGTGACAACACCGTCTCGGGGGTGGCCAACCCATGATGGGTCGTTACAGAAATAGTCGTTAGTGTATGAATAGTGGTGAAGCACAAAACACTTTTTTTTTTATCAACGTGAGCTTCCCTCCTAAAAGATAATAATTTAGCTTTCCACAATTCCAATTTACTTATAATTTTTTGTAACAAGTGACTTAAATACCTGCACACACATTTCCCTTTAAACAAAGGTATTCCAAGGTATGTAACAGGAAGATAAGATCTATGAAAAGCTACCCGCTATTTCATCATGGCTTCTCTAGCGATACTCTATTTGTTGTTTGCAATGTTGGAACTTTTAGCCCAATTTATCTTTTTCCCTGAAACCTCTTCATAATCACGTAGCAATTTAGTGCAAGCATCCACCGAAGATTTTCTACCATTAAAAAGAGTAACATATCATCGGTATAAAGTAAATGAGAAATGCTTGACGTTGTTCCAGACACACAATATTTGCCAATAAGACCCTTAGACATCCAGGTATTTAAATTCCTTGAGAACACCTCTTCAGCTAAAATAAATAATAAAAGGGATAAGAGGTTTCCCTAACGTAAATCTCAAGTATATTTGAAAAACCCATGTTGTGTGACATTAAGTGTAATCAAATACTACACATTCAAAATACACCTAAAAATCAAATCACACCAATTATTTGCCAACCCAAACTTATGGAGAGTCTTAAGTAAAAAACTCTACTACATTCTATAATAAGCCTTGGATATGTCAATTTTTAAAACTACATTCGACTTGGCACCTTCTTGTGAATATCATTCATAGGCTCAAGCGCCAAAACAATGTTCTCATGGATATTATGGTCAACCACAAGGCCTGATTGCTCAGTAGAGATTAAAGATGGAAGCAAAAAAATCAACATAGAGGATAAAATTCTTGAAATGATCTTGTACATGAATGTACAAAGACTGATCGGCCTCAAATCAGTTAGATCTTTCAATTTGTCCATCTTAGGTAGTAAAACAAGGTTAGTAGCAATAAAAGATCTGGACAAAAGCCCACTAAGGAAAAAATCTTGTACAATAGCCACCATATCACTCTTAATTGTATCCCAACAGCATCTAAAGAAATGGCATGTAAATCCATCCACTCTAGGGGCATTGTCTGGATCAAGGTTTCTAACAGCTATGACAATCGCATTTTCTTGTGGAATACCACATAATTCTTCATTTTTTCCTCAGTAACAAGAGCCGACACACATTGTAACAACTTATCAGCTAAAACCCGAGGAGACAAAGATGAGAACAACTCCCTAAAAAATCATGTCTCCTGCCCTAATTTGTTATCCTCTTCTAACCAAGACCCATCTTCTCGCTAAAATTTAAATTTTGGTTTCCAAGTCCTTGCTTTGATTGTCGAATGGAAGAAATTCATGTTACGGTCCCCTTCCTGAAGTCACTTCACTTTGGCCTTATCTTGTAGCATTGATTCTTCAATTCTCAACCAACGTTCTAAGTGTTGTCTAGCCTCACACAACTCCACCACATAATTTGTAGCAAATACCTACCATAAATTACTTTCAGCTCTAATAACAACATCTTTTGCCTTTGAGATATATCCTTAGACATTACCAAAAAGAGTCTAATTCCACTCACGAAGGTGTTATCTCACAAGCTTTAATTTCTGCTGTAGCACCACTAAAGGAGGCCCATATACATCCCATTCCCAACAAGAAGAAATAAACTTTTGGAAATCCTCATGTTATGTCCACACCTAAAAAAATTGAAATGGCCTAAGACCAGTTTGCACCTGAGCAATTGAGAATGTGATCGGGGCATGATTCGAAAAAGCTTTAACCTAATGCATAACTTTAGGAACTAGAAATTGGTCCATGAATTCATTGTTCAACAGTTCTCGATCCAATCTGCACCAACATCTAGATCCACCTTGGTGGTCATTTGACCAAGTAAATGTAATGTCTTCATAACTCGGACCAACAAAGCATTTTCGTCTATAAAATATGTGAACTCCCGAACAGAATTCAAGTCAATTGGTAGGACTCCACTTTTTTCTTCAAGAGCTGCCATGACATTGAAGTCACCACCAACAAACCATAGGCTATGACATGATGCCTCAAATTGACTTAAGGACTCCCATAAGCCCCTTTGAGTCTGTCTTGTGTAGTGAACTAAACAAAAAACCTATAACATACCACCTCATTACTAATAAACATGATTTGCACTAATAGTGCCTAATCTGTAATCTGCACAAACTCCACAAAGATATCAGATCTCCATAACAACCAAATATGCATGTTATTAAGATTACCATGCAAAAAAATAAGGGAATTAAAGCTTTTTCGCAAATTGAGGTAAATAACTCCCATCATGCTCAGGCTCTAGAATAGAAACTAACATTGGTTTATTATACCGAATTAATTTTCTAAGCAACTTAATCTAATCAAAGTTGTCCGCACCTCTAATATTCCATATTAGTGTACTAAACATTAATAAGATTCTGGAGGAGATATATAAAGAACCTTACACTTAGTTCAGGTTTTTTTCTTATTTGTCTTAGCAACTTTAGTCGGTTTAATTAAACCCTTATTTATCATTGCTTTAGATATATTTTTAGAGAACAACTTCAACACATTTATTGTACCAAGCATAAAATCCTCTTGTAACCTTTTATCAAAAGCTCTATTTGAAAATGTTGGAGCTTTGGGTATAGGAAAATGTATAGTTGGGGAAGTATGTATCTCATTTGTGCTATTCAACAAATCTAAATTCAAGCTGGTGGGCAATTCTCAATAAATTAAAAAAAAAAACTCTCATTTAAGCTTACTTGGCCAAATGCAAGTGTTGACCTATATTTAATTTTAATAATGATAAAATACTACTTAAATTGCATTAACAGTTTTAACTAAGTGTTTAAGCGGTAAAAGCGTTCAGTACAGAAACAAAATGCAAGAACACAACACGTTCAGACACCAAAAGAAGACAGAAGATCTAGAATTGACACTAAGGTAATTGAATCACATTGTAAATCTCTAAATTTCAATTAACTAACTTGATCTATGGTTCAATTCACAGAAAGCTTTGACAAAACTAAAATACGAAAAAATGTTTCTATGTCAAAAACTGTTTTGAAACATAAAAACTGGGTTTAAGGACGACCTAGTTGACTGGGTCTCTATACCAGTCGACTAGGTAAAGGGACAGTAAGTTTCGAGTCGATTGGTAGTAGGACCTAGTCGATTGGTAACTTCACCCAGTCGACTGGTCCTATGACCCAGTCGACTGGTACTTTCCCTAAGCCTAAAAATGAACTTTTTTCACTTGACCCAGTCGATTGGTACAAGAACCTAGTCGACTGGTAATTCAAAAATATGACTGTTTGAGACGTGAGACTTGAGCTTTTAATGCCTTAATTCTACCAAGTCCTGACGACCATATAAGTCCAAGGCTATAAAAACTCACTTCAATGAGCATTTAAACAAGAAGATAATAGCACATTCAATTGATACAATAGCTCATTAATTCTCAAAAGCCTTGAAAAATTTATTGTTAGCCATTCTTTAAGCTTTTTTCTTGAAAGAGAGATATTCCTCATTTGTAAAGCATTCATTGCTATATCTCTACCATTACTTTATAGTTAATACAATTTAATATAAAGAGAAATAATTGGTGTAACTCTTAGAGTGTTTAGGATTAAACACTTCGTTGTAACTTCCTTGTGGAAGAGATTGTTTGTAAGATTTGTGCAACACTCGTTAAGTTGCTCGACTAATGATTAGTGGATTACTTCAAAGAGGTTCCTTGAAGAGAGTGGACGTAAGGTCGGAGAGATTCTGATATTGTTGAATCACTATAAATGGAGTTTGAATATTCTCTTCCGTTAACTCTTTTATTTTCAAGCATATTATTTGATTGTGTGCCTTGCTTATTAAACTATTTTAAAACTTGCAAGTCAATTAGCAACAAGTTTTTAAAACTAATTCACCCCTCCTCTTGGGTTTAAACCTCATTTTATAATTGGTATCAGAGCTTTGTACTCAATTTCAGGCTTAAAATCCTTGAGTTGATCCAATGGCATCTAATAGATATACTGAAAGACATTACTATACTAGACCTCCTTTGTTCAATGGCTCTAATTATAACTACTGGAAAAATAGAATGAAAATCTTTGTCGAAGGACAATATTACAATCTATAGAGAGTCATTGAAGAAGGACTTATAATTTCTACAAAGGAAATAACCATTGGAGAGATCAATCACACAATGCCTAAAATCAAAATAGAGTTTAATGAAGAGGATTGCAGAATGATGTCTCTGAATAGTAGAACAACTAGCATGTTACATTGTGCTCTAGATATTGTTGAATACAATAACATTTCTGCATGTATTTCAACTAAAGAGATTTGTGACAAACTACAAGTTACATATGAAGGCACTAGTGAAGTAAAAAAATAAAAAATTTATATGCCAGTGTCTGAGTATGAATCTTTCAAAATGTCTCCCAATGAAACTATTTCTCAAATACACTCACATTTTACTACCATTGTTAATGGTTTAAAGCTTATTGGTAGGAACATTGAGGAATTTGAACTAACGAGGAAGATCTTAAGATCTTTGCCATCAACTTGGAAAGCAAAGAAGACGACCATAATGGAGGCCAAAGACCTCGATAAACTTAATGTCGAAACACTCCTCGGATCACTATTGACATACAAGATGGAAGAAATGAATCCCGTTGTCAATGATGATGAGAAGAAGAAGAAAGTTATTACTCTCAAAGCCTCTACAAGCGACAAAGAGAAAGAAAAGGAAGAAGAAAGTGAGAGTAGTGACGAAGATGGTGAGATGACATTAATCACCAAAAGATTTCACAAGTTCTTGAAAAAGAGCAAAAAAACTTACACAAAGGATTCCACTCCAGAAAGGGAACCTCTTGTGTGTTTCGTTTGCAAGAAGTCCGGTCACATCAAGGCTGATTGTTCAACAATGAGCAAACCATATAAGAGCTTAAAAAAAAAGAAGCTATGATTTCAACCACATGGAGTGATGACGGAGAAGAAGAATCTTCAGAAATGATACAAAGAGATTGCCAACCTATGCTTGATGGCAATCAACGATGAAAATAAGGTATCAAATTCTTCCCCTTCTAATAATAATAATATTGTTAGTAATAGTGAAGAATTAATTGAGGTAATAAATGAGATGCATGAAAAATTGAAGAAATTTGATTCTAGAAATGTGGTTCTCAAGAAGGAAGTCTCATATCTTTCTAAAGAGATGGAAGGCTTAAAGAAAGAAAAAGAAAAACTATCTTCCATGCATTATAACTCTTCACAATATTTTCTAAAAAATGAAAATCATATTTTAAAGAAGAAAATAATGGAATTGAATAGTACTATATCTAGACTAATGCTTGGAAAAGAAAAACTAGAGAAAGTGTTATCTTGCCAAAGATTAAGTGGAGGAAAATCCGGCTTGGGTTATTCTTCATTAGGCAAGTAAAAGTTAAAAGAGACTTTGTTCATGAAAGCAACATGTGTAAATGAACCTTCTAAGGCCACTAACAAGATTAAAAGCACTTCTTCAATATTTTCTATTAGGTCTAAGAATGTAAATTTAAATCCTAATGTATATACTAAAGATAAACATCCTAGAAATTCATATGCATATATGTATGCTCTTTCAAGACGTGCAAATACTAGGAATAATCATTCAAGAAATGCACATCCTAGGAATTACCATCATGCATATCCTAGAGATAACATGTATGTTCTTAACTCACATGTTACAAATGCACATCCTAGAAATTACCATCGTGCTTATCCTAGAGATAACATGGCTATGGAATAGAAGACTTGGACATATGAACATGGATTTGCTTAAAATTATTTTGAGAAAAGATTTAGTTGTTGGACTTCCCAAAATCAAATTTAAAAAGATAAGGTTTGTGATGCTTGTCAAATAGGAAAACAAACTAGAATTTCTTTTAAATAAAAAAATATAATCTCGACCTCTAGACCGTCGGAACTTTTACATATGAACTTTTTTGGTCCAATAAGTACCATTAGTCTAGGTGGTCATCAATATGTTCTCATTATTGTTGATTATTATTCAAGATATACCTTTGTTATTTTTATTGCTTACAAGGATGAAGCATATAAAGGATTTGTGAACTTTTGCAAGAAGGTTCAAACTGAAAAAGGGATTTCTATTTCAAGTCTTAGAAGTGATCATAGAAAAGAATTTGAAGACCAAAGCTTTTCAAAATTTTGTGATGTACACCTAGAACTCATCAACAAAATGGAGTTGTTAAGAGAAAAAATAGAGTTCTAGAAGAATTTGCTAGAACCATGCTTTGTGAGAATAGTTTACCAAAATATTTTTGGGCGAAAGCCGTAAACACTTCTTGCTATGTCTTAAATGGAGTATTAATTAGGCCTATACTTGTTAAAACTCCATATGAACTATGGAAAGGTAGAAAGCCTAATATCTCTTATTTTCATGCTTTTGATTGTAATTGCTTCATCTTAAATACCAACAAAAATAATTTAGGTAAATTTGACTCAAAGAAAGATGAAGGAATATTCTTAGGATATTCAACCTCTAGTAAATCTTATAGAGTCTTTAACAAAAGAACTCTAGTGGTTGAAGAATCCTTACATGTTATCTTTGATGAGTCTAACCCAATTAGTAGTAGATTTGTATCTTTTAATGATGATGCAGATTTTATTCTAAGAATTGATACACATACTCCCATTGTTGACCCGAAGGAGAGCCAACCTCAAACAAATCAAGAGGTAGATGCTCACAATCATGATCAACCATCTACAAGTCAATAAGAGGATGATCTTCCCAAATATTGGAGGTATGTGAATTATCATCCAATCGATCAAGTGATTGGTGATCCTTCACAAGGGGCAAGAACTCGATCTTCTACAAGAAATATTTGCAATTGTGTAGCTTACTTATCTTAAGTAAAACCCAAAACTTTTTTAGAAACCGAAAAAGATATTGATTGGATAAGTGTTATGCAAGAAGAATTGAATCAATTTGAAAGGAATAAAGTATGGACTCTAGTCCCTAGACCAAAATACACAATTATAGGAACCAAATGGGTAAATAGAAATAAAATGGATGAAAATGGAATAGTAATTAGGAACAAAGCTAGATTAGTTGCTAAGGATTATAATCAAGAAGAAGGAATAGATTTTGATGAGACTTATGCTCCCGTAGCTAGATTAAAAGCCATTTGTATGTTATTAGTCTTTACATAATTTAATAAGTTTAAGCTATTTCAAATGGATGTAAAAAGTGCCTTTTAAAATGGCTTTATAAAGAAAGATATGTATGTTGAGAAACCTCTTGGATTTGAAAATCTTAGTCTTCCAAACCATGTCTATAAGCTTTCTAAAGCTCTCTATAGGTTGAAGCAAGCTCCAATAGCATGGTATGAAAGACTGAGTAAATTTTTACTTGAAAATAGTTTTACAAGAGGAAAAATAGATCTTTACAAAAACTCATAAAAATGACACACTATTAGTTCAAATATATGTTGATAATATTGTATTTAGTGCTTCTAATGAATCCATGTGTCAAGACTTTACTAAGTGTATGCAAGGTGAATTTGAAATGAGCATGATAGGAGAGCTAACCTACTTCCTTCGACTCCAAATCAAACAATTAAAATGAGGCATCTTCATCAATCAATCAAAATACACCAAGGACCTATTGAAGAGGTTTGGGATGGAAATCTTAAAGTCAATTGGCACTTCTATGAAAACCTCCACAAAACATAACCTAGATGAGGAAGGTAAGTGTGTAGATACTAAAACTCATAGAAGCATGATAGGAGCTTTACTTTATCTAACTGCAAGTAGACCTGATATAATGTTCAGTGTATACATGTGTGCTAGATTTCAAGTTAATCTTAAGGAATCACATATAATTTCCATATAAAGAATCCTAAGATACTTACAAGGCACTCAAAACTTAGGTTTGTAGTATTCTAGAAAATCAACTTTTGAGCTTGTTGGTTACTTGAATGCTGATTTCGCGGGTTGTAGGCTAGATAGAAAAAGCACTAGTTGAACATGCCAATTTTTAGGTGCAATGTTAACCTCTTGGTTTTCTAAGAAACAAAATTCGGTTTCACTATCAACCACCGAAGCGAAATATATAGCCGTTGGAAGTTGTTGTGCACAAATTTTTTGGATGAAACAACAACTAGAAGACTATGACATGAATTTTAAACACATACCAATTCATTGTGATAGCACTAGTTCTATTAACTTGACTAAAAACCTAATTCAACATTTGAGAAACAAAAACTTTGAGATAAGACATCACTTCATAAGAGATCATGCTCAAACGGGTGATATTAGATTAGAATTCATTCCTTCGAAACACCAAATTGCTGACATTCTTACTAAGCCCTTGAACGAAGATAACTTTTGTAAGATTAGACTATTAATGGGCTTAACAAACTATGATAATATGTTTGTTTGATTGAATCTACATTCATCATATGCATATTTTACATTTAGTGAATGAGTATTAATTCCTATTTAATATATCTCACTCAAAATGGCATAGATAAATCATTTCTTTTAAGATTCCTTGTAGGACCTCAAAATTTTAAGATTTTTTAAAGACCCAGTCGACTAGTTGGATGACCCAGTTAACTGGTATCTCTTTGCCCATTTTCCCAGTTGACTAGTTGAGTCAATCAAATCGACTGGTAACTCACTTCCCATTTTACCAGTCGACTAATACAAGGACCCAGTCGACTGGCATTACATGATAAGTTTGGAGCACAAAAATTTGAAATTTCCTTATGAACCCAGTCGACTAGTAGGGTCAATATAGTTGACTGGTGTCTCACTGTCCAGTTTCCCAATCGACTGGAACAAAAACCCAGTCGATTAGAACAAGGACTAAGTCGACTGGTACCACAAGACAACATTTGGAGCCAAAATTTTGAAATTTTTCTAGACAACCCAGTCGACCAGTAGGGTCAATCCAATCGACTGGTGTCTTACGGCTAGTTTTCCCAGTCGATTAATACCCTGACCCAGTCAACTGGTATATAAAAAAATCCCTAAATTATGAAGGACCTAGTCGACTGGTACCCTAACCCAGTTGACTGGTATCACGATTTTATAAATAGTCACTTCATTTTTTCTCAGATTTCACGCCATTTTTGCAAAACCCAAGCCTTTTCTCTCTAAAAAATCCTTGTTTTTAGCCCAAAACTCTTGAAATAACTCTATAGAACTCTTAATCTTGCCTTAAATCACATCATTTTCAAAATTTCACGGTTGAATCTTCATCTTTTTCCCAAATACCTCTCACCAAACAAAAATTTCTAAGATGTCTAAGAGAATACGAATCAAGAAAACTGTTGTCGGAGCTCATGCACCCACAAAGCCTAGATCACGAAAGTCCACGGCACTGGACTCTAGAGGGAAAGAGATAGCTGGTTCCTCAAGAAAGCAAATGAGGATCGAGCTCGATGATTCGTATTTCTGGAATCTCGCTGTCAAAAGCAAGTATAACACTTTCATTAAACATAAGAAAATCATGACAGGTAGATTTGTAGATTTCGATTCTATTCATCATGCTAATTTCGATGTACTTCCCGCTTTTGAGGCAATATGCCTAACCCCACTTGTTAATATCCACCACAAATACTACCCCCGCCTCATTCATCAATTCTATGCCAACATAGTCAAACCCAGTCCCCTAGCTCTTAGATTTAAGACTAGTGTTATAGGCATAAAGTTTGAGGTAACTGCTGACCTATTGGTCAATATATTGAAAATCCCCATGGCAGGGATCTCGTAGAGTCTAGATGGATGGCAAGAAAATTTTGATTACGAGGAGGCATATTAGATAGTTAGGGGAGACTCTAACTATGTCTTTCGACTTGCTACATTTCATCAGTATAGTGGCATGCCTTTCGACTCAAAATTGTTCAACTTCATTATGAGTTGGATCATCCACCCTCGATTCGGGAGTTGGGGTTATATGTCCATGATAGTCATAGTATTGATTTGGCATCTTAGAACTAGACATCATTTCAATATCTACCCACTCTTGCTCGTCAATATAATCAATGACGAAGCATATGACTCCGGGTGTCTCACATACGGCATGCTCATCACCTTGATCCTCTAGCACTTCAAAGTTCCATTGCCTACCTCCAAAGCTCAAGACATCAGCCCCAAAGACATCATCAATGTCTCTTCATTGAAAAAGATGGGGTGCACGATCCGTAATGGCATGGTTCATTCTAAGGCGAGAAAAAATATTCGCATCGGGGATGATGATGATGACGGCGATGAGGACGATGATGTACCTGATGATGTAGCTCCTCCCACTACCATGGAAACTGATAAGAAGGCACCAAGTTTATAACATACTAGACATGGTGGCTCGAGTGCTGGTCAGACTGGACATGATGAATTACCTCCGACCATAGCGAGCTTTCAACTATCCATGCAGTTCAGATTTCAGAGCTTGAGCTCTTCAGTAGACCAGAGCTACTAGATGGAGTATACTGACATCATTCTTATGTGTATTGACATTGATCATATGTGTCATGACATCAATAACTTACCGGATGATTTGGAGTAACTACGAGAGCACATAGAAGGCTCTTTGACTGAGATTCAGGATTTTCTCGGAGACAGCTCTGACTCCCCTGTTCGTTGTGCCATTTGCACTTATTATTTGTCCTTGTCATGTATTTATTTCTTTTTAGCTCCATGGATATTTTAGCAAGAACATTTCTTTTTATTATCTTTTCATACATTCATCTACTCGGTTTCTATCAGATTTAACAATCAGTTTACTTAAACTTGTGATGAATGAAAATTTGTATATGCATGTTTAATGTTCATAGCTTTTAGCTCATGAATGTGAATTAGTTTTAGCTATATATTTGCTTAGTTTGAGCCCTTATTGCTCATATATATACCTTTAAAGTTTCAAGCTTCTGTGAAAACTTTTGATTCTTCCTGGGAGATCTTCCCAACTCTAGTTTATGCTTAGTCTTTTGTACACAAGTTTGTTTATGCCTTATCTTCATGTCTATGGTGATCAAATTTCTTATTTTTTGAGTTTACCCCATTTTTCCACTGTTGTCAAAACGGGGGCGAAAAAAAGAAAAATCTGTATAAACTAATACAGAGCATAATTTTAGGGGGAACATTGCTCTGAACATGTTAACATGCTTAAAATAGTCTTGCATTGCTTGGTTAGGATTGCTATTACTGTCATTGAATGCTTGCAGGTTGGTTTTTTATCACAAAAATAGAAGAAACTCTGTCCAATTTTTTTTATAAAAAAAACACTTAGTTTTTAAAACTGTTTTTTTTTTCTCTCCTTAGGTTTGTCATCATCAAAAAGGGGGAGATTGTTCACCCGTATTTGATTTTAATATTGACAAAACTCTACTTAAATTGCAATAACAGTTTTAACTAAGTGTTTAAGTGGCAAAAACATTCAGTACAGAAACAAGATGCAAGAACACAACAAGTTCAGATGCCAAAAGAAGACAAAAGATCTAAAATAGACACTAAGGTAATTGAATCACATTATAAGATCTATGGCTCAATTCATAAAAGGCTTTGACAAAACTAAAATACAAAAAATGTTTCTAAGTCAAAAACTATTTTGAAACATACAAACTGGGTTTAAGGACAACCCAGTCGACTAGGTCTCTATACCAGTCGACTGAGAAAAGGGATAGTAAGTTCCCAGTTGACCGGTAATAGGACCTAGTAGATTGGTAACTTCACCCAATCGACTGGTCCTATGATCTAGTAAACTGGTTCTTTCCCTAAGCCTAAAAGTGAAATGTTTTCACTTGACCCAGTCGACTGGTACAAGGACCTAGTCGATTGGTAATTAAAAAATATGGCCGTTTGAGATGCGAGACTTGAGAATTTAATGCCCCAAACCTAGCAAGTTAGTTTCTAATGGCCATATAAGTCCAAGGCTATAAGAACCAACTTCAATGAGCATTTAAACAAGAATAAAATAGCACATTCAATTGATACAATAGCTCAATAATTCTCAAAACCCTTGAAAATTTATTGTGAGCCATTCTTCAAGCTTGTTCTTGAAAAAGAGATATTCCTCATTTGTAAAACATTCATTGCTATCTCTCTACCATTATTTTATAGTTAATACAAATTATTGTAAAGAGAAAGAGTTGGTGTAACTCTTAGAGTGTTTAGGATTAAACATTTCGTTGTAACTTCCTTGTGGAAGACATTTTTTGTAAGGTTTGTTGCACATTCGTGAATTACTTCAAGGAGATTCCTTGAAGAGAGTGGACGTAGGGTTAGAGATTCCGATATTGTCAAACCACTATAAACGGAGTTTGCATATTCTCTTCCTTAACTCCATTATTTTCAAAGATATTATTTGATTGCGTACCTGGCTTATTAAACTGTTTAAAAACTTGCAAGTCAATTAGCAAAAAGTTTTTAAAACTCAATTCACCCCCCTCTTGGATTTGAACCTCCGTTTACAGCAAGTTCATCTAATTCCTCGGTTATGGCTTGCTAACACTGTCTACACCTTACCATGCTATTGGGATTTTAAAACCTTATTCCTAAATAAGGAAGACCTTGGCTTATCTAGCTAATCTAGCTCAATCTCACTATTGCACCCACTCTACTAGCCCTGTTGGTCCACACAAACTATTTAATGCACCTGTTGTTGATCCACTATCAAATCAGTATTCAATTTTTCAAGCCCATTTAAAACATTGAACTGGGGGACAAATTGGCCAGAATTGGAAAGAAGATCAGTTAACCACTTTAGCTTTGTTCCTGGCCCATTTTGAGCTATTAGCATTGGATGAGTTTTCTTAGACTGAAGCCTTTTGTTGGCGCGCATGGTTTAGGTTTGAATTCTCACTTGACCCTAACTACTTCTGCCCTACACTAGTGTGGTATCCTTGTTATTGTCTTGTAGCACCACCCACCCCAACCAGTTTTCGGCAGTTGGCGTTGGAGTGACCCTGCAATTCATAATGTGTGCAGAATGCAAGATTACCTTCAAATAATAGTTTATGTGAAGAACCATCCTCTTTTCTTGTCCCAATCCCAATCCAAACCCGATCTGGATGAGGTTGTGTGAGATCGATCTCAACACAGACCCGAGCACTACTCAGTCTCTCCAAGGTTAAAGTCTTCTCATCTGTTCATAAGAGCTGAGCAAAAGAGTTTGAGATCCTTTTTAACATCGAGAGATGGAAACACATTAGGGGCAAGCTTTGATAATGAACCCAAACTACTGTATGGGTTGATTCTTTGTGTGTACTAAACTCAAGCATCCATTTAAACATTCTGTAAAGTGAATTATGGTCCTGATGATTTGCGTGAGACCACACTAAAACCAAATCCTCTTAATTTTCTAGACGCACCATTACATGGCGCGCATCAAAAACCCCCACTACAAGATGGTGGGATAAGTTCCAAGAGAGTATATGTTTTTGGATCTAATGCATCACAGGAAGCCCTGCATAAAACTTTAATATTATCTTAGTGGCAAAAGATGATGAAGCCTTCGCAAACTTCATTGGTGACATAATAAATGTAGGTTCTCTATTGAAAGAGCTAGGTCAGGAAGGGGTTTTATGGAAAGAATTTTTTAGGAGGAGAAAGTGGTGGTGGCTATAGGGATATCGTCTTTAAGGATATTAGTGTAAAAGGTTTGGTTAGAAGGGCTAGGGTTAGCGCTGGATGAAGAAGCAATAATGGTATTTGTGGCTAGAAGTGAAGGTTCATATGACGATTTAGGTTTTGGGTTTGAAGAATTCAAGGGTTGATTGGCTAGGTTAGTGCACTCGCCTTCTTGAGCGACCATGATGTGGCCAGTTGGCCACCCTAAAGGGCGACGATTTGGAATGAACCACGTAGAAAGCTAAACTAGGCTTTTCAACTAGCGAGAAAACCAAAGCCTCTCTAAAAAAAGATTTGTTTAGCTAATATGGAGAAAAATATTTGAAACTTAAGGGCTTCACAGACTCTAACTTTCAGTATGAAAAAGATGATAGTAAATCAGTCTCTTGATACGTGTTCACTGTGAATAGTTGTGCAGTAAGCTGGAAGAGTTCCAAGCAAGAAACCACTGTGAATTTGACCATAGAGGTTGAATACAATGTTGCATTAAAAGCTGCGAATGAGGCTGTTTGGATGAAGAAGTTCATCACTGAACTTGGTGTGGTTTTAGACATTATCAATCTAATAAGTCTATACTAAAATAGCAATAGTAACACTATGTAAGCAAATGAATCATTGTAAAGATAAAAAGAGTTTCATTGATAGAAAACATAACAGATCCACTAACTAAAACGATTTTCTAGCAACAATTCAATCACCATTTTGAGAAAACGGGTGTGAAATATATGGGCGATAGCTTTAGAGCAAGTAGGAGATTGATAGTAGTATCCCCTACAAGTTAATAACATATTATGTCTAGGCATATTACTTGTAAATTGATCTTATTTATTTATTGACAATAAATAATAATGATGGCATTTCCTTATTTATCATATTTATTACAAATCACTATATGTGCATTACATTATAAAATCCATAGAACGATAGCAATGGAAATAAGTACTATAATGAGATCATGCTAATGAGATGTATTTCCTTAAACTTTATTCTTAAATATTGCTAATAATAGGATCATTAAGAATTAAATTAGTGAATCCAGATAGATTAGTACATACTATGTTCCCTCAAAGAGTTGAGGGTGATTGATCTTATGGTCACTAGTGTATGAGACACTAAATTAAATTATATAGGTGCATGTTAGAGAATAGGTACACCGAATTTACTCAACTAGGTAATTCTTAATGGACATTTTACTAGCTGTCAATAGAAGTTCTTACATTGCAATTGTACAAGTTGCATGATGGAATGATTGAATTGTATGGTAACTAACAACAGAAAGGTTTACATTAAATCTATTTTACCTAGGTAGTCATGACACACCGCTAGGTGTCAATCATGACATTGTAGAAGCCCTTAAGAATTAATTATAATTAATTTTTAATTAAAGAGAAAATTAAAAGGTGTTTTAATTCGAATTGGGCAAATGCAAGAATAAGGAAAACTAAAAGGCCAATAAAGAGGTTTCTAAGAATTAATTCAACCAGGGATTTAATTGTAATTTTAAAATCTTAGAGCTTTTAGGAGTAAAGACTTTCTATAAAGGTTCTATTTGATAGAAACCCTAACTCAGAAATTGAGAGACAAAAAATCATATTTTTGGATACTCCATTTCTCTCAAAAAAGCCGAAAACCCTAAAGCTAACATTTATGTTTTTTTTTTCCATCCTTAGTCCTCCAAGCATGGTGTTTCACATACTGAAGAAGGAGATCCTCATTCGTGGTTGCTCATGTGGATGCATTTAGAGGCTAGACGCTTAAACGACTTGTGAGCTTTTTAACGAATAAACTTTCGGAATCTTCATTAAGGTATAAACCTTAACCTTGTATGGAGATATTGATTTATCATTCTAATAGATTCATAGATAATTTCTTGGTGGGAGTTTATTGGCATAATTGAAAATTTTTAAATTTTGCTGCGTTTTCTTTATCGATAGACTTACACCAAGGAAGTTAGGCTAAGTGTTTTTAGCCCTTTTCCTTATGTGCAATAGTATGTTAGTCCTCGAGCCTTTAGAGTGATCAATTTTAAGGTGATGAAGTTCCCCTAATTGGCTGTTGTACCACTATCTGAGCCTATATTTGACCAGGTCTTAATGCATCAAAGGTGATGACTTTGATTCTTTAGGCGTTCTCAACTCCGTGTTTGGATGAAAATCCTACCAAGTGTTATCGGCGATCTTGGAGTTCCCCACCCAGTGTTTGGGTGAAAATCCTACCAAGAACTATGAAGATCTTTTACTTCACGGATCCTTATACACACGAGAAAAGGTAAGCTAGATAGTTTCCCAAAGTTTGGGTCTCCGATGAGGTCTCTCTCACGCTCAAGTCAGTATTCTTAAAGATAAAGAATTTGAGGGGGCTTAAGAATTATGGGAGAGATAGAGAATTGTCTGATACCTAACATGTGATGGGATCCCCCTTTTATAGTGGTTGGGACTTCTGTCTTATTAGGAAAAGTTTTCCTCTAATGCCTTGTATAAAAGAATTAGAGTTTTTATTTTGGATAGGGTTTAGGGGTGAAATTACCCTATTTCCCAACTAGATTTTGTTGTTTGCCCCTTTTCATTGAATATCACGTATTTGTCTCTCGTTAGCCGATATATTTTTGGCTATATCAGAATGTGAGGTTCTCCATGGTGAAATTATCATTTTCCCTTAAGTGGAATATAGGATATTGGGCTCTTTTCTGAGACATGTGGCCTTTTTTCTTTGAGGTGTGAAATTACTCTTGTACCCTTCAAGGTTGCCATGTGTTGATCTTCTATTAGGTGATATATTTTACCCACATTAGTGTACTTATCTGACCATTGGTTGACCTGATATCTCAAAACTCTTTGAGAGTTAAAAAAATTAAATTAATGACTATTAAATTTCCTAATTCTATTAATTTTGTTTAAGATAAATTTAAATTTTTGGGGACATTTTGGTCATTCTCCCAACTAGATCAAATAGAAAGGACTATGGAATGGAGACCATCATGATCCTCATTATATAGTTTGTAGTGGTCCAACTTAAACTTTTAAGCTTAAATAGTAAAGTTACAATTTACAAAAATCGATTCGTTTCTTTAATTTTTCTTTTCTTTTAGTAAAATGACATTTCTATAACCTACTTAATTCCTTCTCAATGCATGCCACAACTACTCTCTTTATGAATAAAAGAGTTTTTAGGATTGTAGGTATCATTCATTTTCATTGTACGCACGACTTCAAGCTTAATATCCAAGGTCATTCCCTTCAAATAAATATCAATAAGCGAGGGTGCGAATCGAAATGAGTTGGTATATGAAAGAATTAGAACATACTTAGTCTAATATGACCCTTTATGAGTAGTAAAGGGGGCCCCAAGGAGGGCGTTCTTTTAAGTATTATAGTGTATGTTTGATTTTTCTCTGTTTATGGCATTAGGTCTTTTGAGGGACATTTTTCGAGGGACAATCGAGGGACGTATTATCAAAGAACAAAGTAGAGACAATAGATAAATTTGGGGTCACCATTTTACCTTAAAGGGGCCAAAATCCCTTATCATTGGTTTGCGAGAGATTCGAGGCAAGAAATTGGGGTACAAAAGAAGAAGGATTTAAGGCTTTCTCTTTCGCCTAGGTTGAAACCTAGCCCTTGTGTTATTAGGAAAACAATTAATAATTAATTTCCAACATACTAGATGACATATGAACATGCAAATAATCCAATATATATATATATATATATATATATATATATATATATATATATATATATTCTACATGACATGAATTTTAATGCAAAACCCTAGTCTACATTACATACTAAAATTGGATGCAAACCTAAAACATTTTTTTTTGTAAAATAAAAATACCTGACATATTTAATTAATCTGAATCACGAAGGTTTAAAATAATAGATAATCATATTGATAATTAAGGAGATTAAACCTTGTGTTCTCTCCACATATTGTGGAGGGATTAACTAGAAAGAATTAATTCCTAAGTTAACATGAATGTTCCACGTGTGGTGTGGATTGCCCTTAGAAAGTTTTACTTGATGTGCACGCATTGTAGACGAACAAATGTGAGAGATTAAATTTTATTGCAATAGTTGATTTAAGTTTTTGGATTTGTAGGGAGACATAAGGTTTTTAGGTGTTTAGAATTTTTGGAGGAAGTAGGATTATGTAATTTTTGGTAATTTATGAGAGGTTTAGGTTTTTCAAAGGGATGAATATTGCTAGAAATTTCAGAGTTCTCTAGGATTGAAATCTCTAAGTTTTCAGCTTATCTTGGTGTCTTTTTGGTGTTGGGGTTAATAGAGTTTATATAGGAGAACAAAGAGCTAGAGTTTTTGTCAATGGACAGTTGAAGTACACCAAATTAAATCCTATTGACCTTGGGTCTCAATATGAGCTTGAGTAGCTTAATTTTAATGATAACAAAGCAAACTTAAAGTGTTTAACTTGCGTGTTTAATGTGCAAGAAAATTTGATTCAATTGGAAGATTTTTTAGAACTTAGAAAAGGTAATAAAGAATGATGAAATATGAACTAGAAGAAAATCATGTCATCCTGAAGCTTTGAAGAACTTTCAGTCTCTAAGAGCTAACAGGGAGCAGACTCCCAAGATGATATTTAACTCTTTTCCTTTGAGAGTCGACTTCTAGACTCCAAGAGTTAACTCCTACCGTAACAGATTTATTTTTTGAATCTGAGAGTCAACTCCTAGTCCTAGGAGTTATAACAACATTTTGAATGCTCCAACAAGTCCATTTTATCTCCAACGGCTAGGAGACTTCAAGAAATTATAAATAGAGCATCAAGAATCATTTTAAAGAAAATAACAGCATCCTACAACAAGAAACAAAGCCATAAATCTTTATTCTCTCCTTCTAGAGTTAAAACTCCATATAAGAAATTATTGAGTGCTTTAAGAAGAGATAATTTCAGTTGTAATCTATCATTGAGATATCTCTTTCCTATTTGTTTGTTTCAAACTCTATTCTTCATCAAATCATCTTGTAAAAGAGTTAGTGTAACTGTTGGAAATCACCTTGACAAGATGCCCAGGTGGTGATATTCCAAACACCCAAGTCTTGAATGACTTGTAGAAAGAAAAACAGCAATCAAACACAAGAACAGAAAATCAAAGAAAGAAAAGAAGACAAGCAATTGTTATCGAGGTTTGATAATGTGCCTATGTCCCTGTGAGTTCCTCCGAACTCTCTGCACTATCTCAATGGTTCTTACAAAGTTACAGCAATCCTCTTCAATAATCGAAGTTCTTGAAGAAACAAGAAGAGAACTAGAAAGTTATAGTCCTATTACAAAGTTTTCTATCAATTCTATACTATCCTCTCTTCTTTACAACCAGCCTAACAAAGAGTCCCTCTTGTGTTTGTCACTCTACACAATTCTCTCTAAGTGTTTACAATGATCTCACAATGTCACAAATCTCTCTTGTATGTGTGTTGTATATCTTGTGAAATGAGGTCTTGAGAACCCCTTTTATAGCCTCTCAATTCTTGGACATTCTTGAGATTCATTCTCCTCCCTTTGATCTTGATCATTGCTCAACCTTGGCCTTTTATTACTTTCCTAAGTGGTGCTGTGCGTTTTGGACTTGCGCACACACTTTTGGAGAGCCTTGAAGCTTGCTGCCTATGTGTGCAGTTGTGTGCCTGGGAGGTGTGGCACTGGGGCTATCCCTAATGGCGTGCATGCTGTGAGGTGCAGCACTGGGCGTGCGCGGTGCGCCCAGACCTGATGCTGCTGCCTTCTGCTGCAGTGCGCACACTTACTGCCTATGTGTAGAAGTTTGCATAGCAGTGTGCATGACCTTCCCATGCTCAAAACTTGAGCACACACATGTGTGCAGCCATTAGACTTGCTGAAATTTGATACTCCACATTTTGTTTAGATTTTAAATAAACTTATACTATGTTTGGACATATTTGAAACTTAGACAAATAATAACAATCTCTACCTTTGTCTAAGTGTTCAAAAAACCTGAACCATTGTGCAAAAAGCTTCAGGTTCCAAACTCACCTTGAGTTACCAATTAACCAACTCCAATCCTAAGTAATTCAAGGCAATGATTAAACTTACTTAGAGGTAGAACCTTGGTGCCTAAATCTGCAAGACTTTTCTCCGTGGTCTTCTTGTCAATATGAATGTGTTTTTCGTGCCATTTTCCAGAATGTAATGATACCGAAAATCCATATGCTTCATCTCCTCATGGAACACCGAATTTCTCCACAAGTGCCCTACACTTTGGTTATCTGAAGATACCACCACCTGCTCTTTTAGGAACTCCCACTCGTCCAACAACCCTTTGCACCCCATAGCCTCCTTTATGGCTTCCGTAGCCGCTATGCATTCAGCCTCGGTTGTTATGAGTACTATCATTGGCTGCCACTGAGCCTTTAAACACCTCAGCAACCTCTTCATCCCAAGCCAACACTCTTTTTCAGGAATACTCACACATTTGCTAAAAACACCAATTGCCCGAGAAACACTAAACCTGTTTCTTTCCTTTTCCTGGATGATTCTCATCCCAAGGATCTTTTGTGTAAGGCTTAGATCCTTCCTCTCAAAATCTTCACTGAGTTGAGATGTAAACCTTTCCATCCTCTTCCTGCTATTCCAACCCAATAGCCCATCAATGACATAGGTGAGGATACTCACCATCTTCTCCACCTTGTGTCCAGGTGAGAAAGTTTATGTGAAACCTATGTCTTCTCTTCTTGTGAACCTATTTGCCACCAGCTTAGCCTTGTTACGGACTTCATCTCTTAGAGGGTACCCTTCTTTGATCTTGTAAGTGCACTTACATTCCATAACTTTCTGCTTTCCTGGAATTTTTACCAATTCCCAGAAGTTGTTCTCTTTCAAAGAATCCATTTCTTTCTCCATAGCTAGCTGCCACTTTGACGAATCCTTACACTCCATGGCATCTGTGTAAGTTTCTGGTTCAGCCATCCCTCCTTCTATCCAAGAAGCTGCTGCATCTGCAGCATTTGCAAACCCATATCTCAAGGGTGGTCTAACCACTCTCCTTCCCCGGTCTCTTGCGAGCTGGTAGTTATTTACTGCATCAAACTCTTCTTGTTCAGCCTTTTATTGAGTTTCTTAAGCTTCTTGGCTTTCATCCAAGGGCTCTACTTGCTCTGAACCCTCTTGCCTCCTATGCTCTACCTGAACTGAGTTCTCCTTGATGCGATGCTCCACAACTTCCGGTTTGGTTTGCTCACTAGCCCCTGCAGGGTTAGTTTTCTCCAAGTAGGGAAATAACAATTCATTAAAAATAACATCCCTACTTATAATCAGTTTCATGCCCTTATTTTCTAAGGACCACAACCTATATCCCTTAACCCAATCATCATATCCTAGAAATACACATTTTCTAGACCTAGGGCCAAGTTTATCCTCCTTTTGATGTGCATATGCTGCACACCCAAAAGTCTTAAGTTTGTTTAATTCAGGGGGTTTTCCACTCCACATCTCCATGGGAGTCTTGAGCTCTATTTCTCTAGAGGGTGATCTATTCACCAAGTATGCAGCTGTTGCTACAGTTCTCCCCAAAAATATTTTGGTAACCCAGATCCTATTAGCATGTACCTAACTTTTTCCATAAGGGTTCGATTCATTCTTTCAGCAACTCCATTTTGCTGGGGTGTTTTTACAACCATCCTATGTCTTAGAATGCCATTCAATTCACAGAATTTATCAAAATCTTTGTTGCAAAATTCTAAGCCATTATCGGTTCGTAAAGCTTTAACTACCCTACCAGTTTGGGTTTCCAACAATTTCTTCCACACAACAAATTTATTAAAGGCATCAGATTTATTCCTAAGCAAATAGACCCACACTCTTCTTGAATAATCATCAATTAAAGACAGAAAGTAAAAGTTACCTCCCTGTGTTGGTGTTCTTGCTGGTCCCCAAAGGTCCAAATGAATGTAATCAAGGATCCCCTTAGACTTTTGCACTCCGGTGTTGAAGCTGACCCGGTGTTGCTTCCCAAGAACACAGCTCTCACAGAAATCCAGTTTTTCTACTTTGTCACCACCAAGTAGACCTTCCTTGCTAAGCACTTGCAGGCCCTTTTCGCTCATGTGTCCCAAGCGAGTGTGCCAAAGGGCTACCTTGTCCAGCTCAGCCATCAAGCTTGCTGCTTGATCATTGGTTTTTGTTTCTCCGATCATCTCATAGAGTCCATCATTTCTTGCTGCCTTGATCACTACCAAAGATCCTTTGGCTACCTTGATCTTTCCTCCCTCTAATTTACATGTGTACTGCATGGAATCCAGCTGCCCCAATGAGATCAAATTTCTCCCAAATCTGGAAGATACCTCATATTTCATAGCAGCCTTGTGACTCCATCAAACATCCTCAATTGGATGTCTCCAATCCCTCTCACTTGGCAAGAATTGTCATTCCCCAAGAAGACTCTTCTTTCATTGATCTCCTTGAAATTCTTGAACCATTCTTTGTGAGGGCACATATGGTAGGTGCACCCGGAATCAAGAATCCATTTTCCGCTGCCTTGCCTCCTGCTCACATTTGAGCACACAACAAGCACATCATCTTGCTGTTCTCCCTTGGCAACCGAAGCCTCTCCATTGTTGGTATGGCTTCTCCTCTCATCTCACATCCTCTTCTTGCAATCTTTCCTGAAATGGCCCTCCTTATTATAGTAGAAACATCTCCTTCCTCCTCCATATCTTGTCTTGGAGTGAGATCTCCCATGGCTCTACCCTCTACCTCTTGATTTCTCCTGGTAGCTGCCATGAGTGCTACTGCCATTCCGAGCTGCTGGCCTTCCTCTTACGAACAACCCTTCACCACTTGATGCCTCCTTCATCTTGGTTTTGAAATCATGTGCCCTTATGGCATTGATCACAATCTCCTTTGTCAAACTGTCTCTCCCATACTCATTTGCATTAATCAAATTGTCAAAGTAATCAAGAAGTGAATTTAACAAAATAACAGCCAATTGTTCATCCGAAAAAGAAATGCTACAACTATTCAAATCTTGAACTAGCTTATTAAAGACATCAAGATTATCTTGCAACTCTTTACTAGGGTCCATTTTAAAAGCAAAGATTCTTTTAAGAAGATAGATTTTGTTAGGAAGAGTTTTGGTAAGAAACAACTCATCTAGTTTCTTCCATATGACAGCCGGATCCTCCGAGTCACCGCACTCCCTTGTGACACTATCCGACATGTGCAAGAAAATGGTGCTGTAGGCCATCTTCTTCATCTCGGTCCGCTGGTCCTCCATGACACTTGCTGGAAAAGCATCATCTTCTCCAATAGCCAAGTCCACTTTTTGCTGCATGAGAACCGCATTGATCTTCCGCTTCCATAGGGAAAAGTCCCCTTTCCATCAAACTTCTCCACACAGAAATTTGAAGCTATCTCTGCGGAAAAGATCCCAGATTTATGCACTAACCATAACTGCTTTCTTCAACCTCAAGAACACAGATCTAAGATCCATTTTTGAATCAACTTTCAAGAACACGACCACATCTTGATCTTTACACCATTCTTGATTCACCCAAGAAGTTTGATCTTTGATTCTTGGAGTCTTAGCTTGATACTTTATACTTTTTGTTCCGATAACCAGTTGCTGAGCTCTGATACCACTGTTGGAAATCACCTTGACAAGATGCCCAGGTGGTGATCTTCCAAACACCCAAGTCTTGAATGACTTGTAGAAAGAAAAACAACAATCGATCACAAGAATAGAAAATCA
Source organism: Bretschneidera sinensis (assembly GCA_023935145.1). Classification (NCBI taxonomy): domain Eukaryota; kingdom Viridiplantae; phylum Streptophyta; class Magnoliopsida; order Brassicales; family Akaniaceae; genus Bretschneidera; species Bretschneidera sinensis. Next base: position 24,075,729 of record CM043704.1, read on the forward strand.
AAGAAAGAAAAGAAGACAAGCAATTATTATCGAGGTTCGGCAATGTGCCTACGTCCCCGTGAGTTCCTCCAAACTCTCTGCACTATCTCAATGGTTCTTACAAAGTTACAGCAATCCTCTTCAAGAATCCAAGTTCTTGAAGAAACAAGAAGAGAACTAGAAAGTGATAGTCCTATTACAAAGTTTTCTATCAATTCTATACTATCCTCTCTTCTTTACAACCAGCCTAACAAAGAGTCCCTCTTGTGTTTGTCACTCTACACAATTCTCTCTAAGTGTTTACAATGATCTCACAATGTCACAAATCTCTCTTATATGTGTGTTGTATATCTTGTGAAATAAGGTCTTGAGAACCCCTTTTATAGCCTCTCAATTCTTGGACATTATTGAGATTCATTCTCCTCCCTTTGATCTTGATCATTGCTCAATCTTGTCCTTTTATTACTTTCCTAAGTGGTGCTGTGCGTTTTGGACTTGCGCACACACTTTTGGAGAGCCTTGAAGCTTGCTGCCTATGTTTGCAGCAGTGTGCCTGGGCGGTGCGGCACTGGGCATGGGCGGTTCGGCGCTGGGGCTGTCCCTGATGGCGTGCATGCTGTGAGGTGTGGCGCTTAATGTGCGTGGCGCGCCCAGACCTGATGCTGTTGCCTTCTGCTGCAGTGCGCACACTTCCTACCTGTGTGCAGAAGTTTGCATAGAAGTGTGCATGACCTTCTCATGCTCAAAACTTGAGCACACAAATGTGTGCAGCCATTAGACTTGCTGAAATTTGATACTCCACATTTAATTTGGAGTTTAACCAACCTTAGACCATGTTTGGACATGTTTGAAACTTAGACAAATAACAATAGTAACTCTTAGTGAGAGTTTTGTATGAAAGCTTTGAGCGTGGGATAAAACACCGGGGTAGAAGCAATTTTAGGAACCCTTATAATCAGTTTAAGCAACACCCTTGAAGCTGCTTGTCTTATATTCAATATGAGTAACTCCCTTAAAGTTTCTTGTTTGTGATAGTGAAGAAAAATCTCAAGAAAAAGGTTTGAGGAATGGATGTAGGATTGAAATTTTTTCTGACATTGTTGAACCATGATAAATCCATTTGCACGCTCTTCTTCCTTACTCTTTTTAACTTTTAGAAAGTTATTTTTACTACTTTTTAAGTTTATTTACTTGCTTTGATTAATGGGAAATTGGAATCAGGTCCTGAGAGGTGACTCCTAATCAATTCTTAGAGAGAGAATTAAAAAGGGTGTGAGAGCTAATTCCCAAGGCCCTAGAGTCGATTCCCAAGACCCAAGAGTCGACTCCCATGTGCCCTATATAAGCATTTCTTCTTCATTTTGTAGAACCTTAATTCTCTTTATCTCGACTTATCTCGCATCCCTATACCAATTTTTCCATACCCACTCCAATTTTCATGATCTGAACACAAAATCAATTCAACTCAAGCTTTTCTCCTCACTTTCAGAGATTTTCAGCAAAAAAAAAAATCTTCTCATTTCTTACATTTTCCCTTCATTTTCACTTTACCTATAACCAAATGGCTTATAGAATTCAAGCTCCACCAAAGAAATTTAAGGAACCTATCAATGAATGCAGTAGAAGGAGTAGGAAGGTAAGATATGATGCATATATATATATATATATATATATATATATATATATATATATATATATATATATATATATATTAAATTTCCAAGTTAAGATGCTATGAAGAAATACGAGAAATTCTCTCCGGGAGGTACATGAATTTCTTCAAGCTTTTAGTTCATAATATCAATATCAAGCATTGGTTTAAGAATTTAGAATGGTTACCACTTGTCACATTGGGTGAATTTGTTTATCCTTTCCTGTTAAAATATTTTACTCTAATATCTTGAAATTATCTTAACCTTTCTACAACTTTAAGACTTCTGTTAAGGAATTGAGTATACCATTTTTTTCCCCAAAATTGTGAGAGTTTCTGAGGGTGGATCTTCATGGATAAATATTGATTCTTGGTCTGAAGATATTAACAGAAAGTCGGTTTTAAGAAAAATCCTTAAGAATTAAAATTTTGATTTTCTTGGAAATTATTATAGTACCAACATGTTAAGTTATCAACTATTTAGGTTGTTCATTGTTTGTGTGGGCATATTGGTTGGATTGGATGCCTTGAATTGTCATGTATTAATGTAGGGAGGAAAATATCTCAAAAAAAGAGGAGGCTTATCAAAATTTCCTTAAGAATCTAACATCTTCTTGAAGTAGTTGATAAGTTTTCAATCTTGATTATCTAATCAATTAACACTACTAATGAGGCTTGTTAACATTTCTCAAAATTTATTATCTTCATTTGAAAATAAGTGTTATACACTTTTTGAAAGGGGGAGAAAATCTATTTTCTTGGTAAAGGAGAAAACTTTGGTAAACCTATTTTACTCAAATGGGTTATTTTCCTTGATAAATTCTCTTTAATCTAATTTTAAACCTCTATTATTTATTAAGAATTTTACTTTTGAGTAATTAGGTGAAGCAATAAGTTCCAACTCTTATCCTTTATTGATTAAATGTAAGATATTCCAAGAATTTAACTTATTTTGAATCTTAAGATTTATAATGCTTGAGAAATATCCTAGATCAAGTGGACTTGGCTTAATACTTTGTTTAAGGTTGGCTATAATTGTTTTATCTCTATGTGCAAGGGGATATATTGGGAAAAACAATGAAAACTATGTCTGATTTTATGAAAATCCAAGCACTTAGTCCTTTTTAAAGCCATCTCCTTCAGAAGTTTTGTATTGCTTGATACCTTTAAAAACAAGGCTTTTGGAAATGTTTTATCTAAAACTATTTTTTATCTTTGTTACTTAACTTTCATAGAGCATTCTAACGCTGTTTTTGCAGGTTCCTCTCTTTCCATGTATTGAGGTGGAGCCTCTAAGTCTTTCCCTCACTTTTTGATGATGTTTAAAAGTGGAGAAAAGCTAAGGTCAAGGTTATTAAAAAGTTAGCTCTTTTTTTAAATTTGAATTGAATTCTTACATTATGTTGGGATATCCTCTTTAAACCTTATTTCTGAAGTTTAAACCTTATTATAAATTTCTAGATTGATATAATTACTAAGTTAAAGGGGGGCAAACTTGATAGTTTGAATCTATGCATTGTTGGTTGGATATTGGTTGTGTTAGATGTTTTTTATTTTTATTTTTATTTTATTTTTTTATTTATTTTTTTATCTTCTTGTAGGGGAAAATGTCCAAAATATAGATGAAACTATGCCAAAATTTTCTAAAAATTCCTAGTGTAGTTTGTCTTGCTTTCATATATGCATATATGTGTGAAGCTTTGATAAACTAACTATGTTTAATATGCTATCCTCTTCATTTCAAATTTTAAGCTCGAGGCTTAAGAGAAGTGCATTTCATGAACTTAGAAATTGGCATATTAAACGCAGGTCTATCCTCATGGAATTTCATTCTTATATAGGAAACTCTACATTGGTAAAATCCAATATGGATAGACTTGAAGGAAGTTCTTTTATCAAACTATAATTTTGAAATGATCATATTTGTTTGCTTGATAAGAACTTCATGACTTGATTTTTTTCCAATACATATATTTCAAAATGATTTCTTTTGCATTCTATTTGTGAAAAAGGACATGAGTAAACTCACTTTATACATGCTCTTCATTTCTGAAAAAAAAAAGGGAGTCAAATGGAAATTCTTTGTGATTAATTTTGATAATGAGCTTATTTGAACTCATAATGCATACGTTTAGGGTGATTTTTTATTATAAAAAACTCCTATCTTCCATCCACCTTTTGTTGATGACAAAAGAAGGGGGGGCAATATAAGAAAATGTATTACAAAGTTAATTGGGAGTTTCTGATAAATTGGTAGAGCAACTTTTCATTTAAGGAGATCAAAGTATTTGACCATTTATTAAATTGCTCTTTAGTTGACCATTTATTAAATATCTCTTTCTCACATATCTTGTACACACATTATGCTTAAAATTATTATATGTTTTGTCATCATAAAAAAAATGAGATTGTTGACCGTGGATCTCAATCATGAGCTTGATTAGCTTGATTTTGGTGATAATAAAAAACTCTTGAAGTGTTTAACTTGTGTATTTAATGTGCAAAAAAGTTTGATTCAATTGGAAGATTTTATGAAACTCAAAAGGCCAAAAAGAATGAAGAAATATGATCTGTAAGTAAAATCACATTATCCTAAAGCTTTGAAGAAGTCTTTGTCTCAGAGAGATGATAGGGAGCTAACTCTCAAGCCAGAATCTTATAGAGAGTTAACTTCCAAGCTGATATCTGACTCTTAGCTCGTGAGAGACGATTCTCAACATAAAAAATCTATTCTTTTGAATCGGAGAGTCAACTCCCAGCCTAATAGATCTATTTTTTAACATCATTTTGAACGCTCCAATGGATTTATTTTGTCTCTATCAACCGAGGTTCAAACCCAAGAGGAGGGTGAATTGGGTTTTAAAAACTTTTACTAATTACTTTGTAAGTTTTCGATCTGTTAAATGCACAAAGCACACAAGCAAATAATATGCTTGAAAGTAAAAGAGTTTAAGGAAGAGAAGATGTAAACTCCGTTTATAGTGGTTTGGTAATATCAGATTCCTTCCGACCCTACGTCCACTCTCTTCAAAGAACCTCCTTGAAGTAATCCACTAAAACTTTAGTCTACAACTTCATGGGTGTTGCACAAACCTTACAACCGATCTCTTCCTTACGGAAGCTACAATGAAGTGTTTAATCCTAAACACTCTAAGAGTTGTACCAACTCTTTTCCTTTACAATAAATGAAATTTGCTATAAAGTAAATAGTAGAGAGACAATAATAAGTGCTTTTACAAATGAACAATATCTCTCTTTCAAGAACAAGCTTTAAGAATGGCTCAACAATAAAATTTTCAAAGCTTTTAAGAATTAATGAGCTATTTTGTGAATTGAATGTATTCTCTTCTTTTTTTTAAAATGCTCATTAAAGTGGGTTTATATAGCCTTGAATCAATATGGCTGTTTGACATAGAATTGGTAGGTTTAGGGCATTAAATGCTCAAGTCCTGCATCTCAAATGGTCATATTTTTGAATTACCAGTCGATTGGGTCTTTGTACCAGTCGACTAGGTCAAGTGAATAATTTTCACTTTTTAGGCTAAGGGAGAGTACTAGTCGATTGGGTCAGAGACCCAGTCGACTAGGTGAAGTAACCAGTCGACTAGGTCCTCAAAACTAGTCGATTGGGTGAGGTTACTAGTCAACTGGGTCCTCAACACCAGTCGATTGGGAACTTTTTGTCCCATACCCCAGTCGATTGGTATATGGACCCAGTCGACTAGGTTATCCTTCAACCCAGTTTACCTTTTCCAAAATAGTTTTTGACTTAGAAACTTTTTGTATTTTAGTTTTGTCAAAGTCTTTTGTAAATTGAGCCATAGATCAAACTATGTAATTGAATATAAGAGATTTACAATTGTTTCAATTACCTTAATGCCTATTCTAGATCTTCTGTTTTGTTTTAGTGTCTGACTCGCGTTGAGCTCTGGCATCTCGTTTCTGTACTGAATACTTTTACCGCTTAAACACTTAGATAAAACTATTAATGTAATTAGAGTAGTGTTTTGTCATTATTAAAATCAAACGCAGGTCAACAATCTTTCCCTTTTTGATGATGACAAAACTAAGGAGAGAAAAAACAGTTTTATAAACTAAGTGTTGGTTTTTAGAAAAATTTGGGCAGAGTCTCCTCTGTTTTTCTAATAAAAACCAACTTTCTAAGCATTCAAACGCAGTTTAAATACATATGTATCAACCTAACCAAGCAATGCAAGACAATATAACTTTTGTCAACATGTTTGGAGCAAAGCTCCCCCTAAATTTATGCTTTATTCTAAGTTTATATTCAGTTTTCTCTTTATCATTGAGTTTTCTTCTTTTTCCCCTCCATTTTGACAACAAAATAAAAAGGGGGTGTAAACTCAAAAAATAAGAAAAATAAACACCACAACCATGAAGATAAGGCAAAAAAAAAAAGAAAAAAACTTGTGTTCAAAAACTAGGCATGATTTATAATTGACTTCCCGAGAAGAATCAGAAGTTTCTATACTAGTCTCATCAATTAAAGCATGTAATTGAGTATGAATAACTTAAACCAAGTAACCATATAGCATAAAAGTAAAGCAAGTAGATGAACCAAAAGCTAAATAACTGAAAAAGTAGGCAACTATATACAAGCATCAATACATCATAAGCTTACAGAGGCTGACATCGAGTACAAACAAATGAATGTATAATAAGAAAAGAAATATTCGTGCTGAATATCCATGGAGCTATACATAAACAAAAAAAAAGGATAAAACAAAAGAAATCTCAGCGAGCGGGAGAATCAGAGCTGTCTCGAAGAAGATCCCGAAGCTTAGCCAAAGAGCCCTTTATGTTCTCCATGTGTAGCTTGAAATCATCTCTCAGTGTGCGAAGGTCGCGATGCAAGTGATCGACTGAAGAGCTCAAACTCTGGAACCTGGACTGCATGGATAACTGGAGGCTCACCATAGCCTGAAGTATGTCATCGTATCCAGCCTGACCAGTACTAGAGCCACCGCGCTATGGACTAGATGCTTATGTGTCAGTGTCCATAACAGTGGGAGGAGCTGCATCACCAGAAACTTCATCGTCCTCCTCGCTACTGTCACCCTCTCCAATCCTAATGTTCCTCCTGACCTTGGAGTAGATCATCCCATCTCGGATTGTGTACCTTATCTTCTTTAGAGAAGAGACATTGATGATGTCCTGATCTTCTGAGGTGGGTAGGGGGACTTGAAAATACTGGAGGATCAGAGTGATGAGTATCCCATAGGGAGGCACCCAGAGTCACTCGCTTCGTCATTAATCATATTGGCGAGCAGTAAGTGGTAGATATTAAATGATATCCTGTTCCGAGACACCAAATCAATACCATATCTATTTGGGAAAGATAGCCCCGACTCCCGAGTCTTAGGTGGATGGTCCAACTCAAAATAAGATTGAACAACTTTGAGTACTAAAGATGTAGTTAAGGTTGCCCCTAACAATCTGACATGCCTCCTTGTAATCAAAGTTGTTTGGCCATTCATCTAGACTTCATTGGACTCCTCCCACAAGGATCCTCAGAATAATGACCAGTAGGTCAGTATTCACCTCTAATTCTATGCCCATGATGCTGGTTTTAAACCTAATAGCCAGTGGACTTGGTTTAACCAGGTTGACGTAAAATTGGTGAATCAGGCGAGGGTAATATTTCTAGTGGATCTTGACAAGTGGTGTCAAGTGTATTGCCTCGAAAGTAGGTAATATATCAAAATTTGCATGACAGATATAATTGAAATCGACGAATCTACCTGTCATGATTTTCTTGTTACGGATGACAGAGTTTTACCTGCTCTTAGCTGTAGGGCTCCAAAAGAGGGAGTTATCGAGCTCAATCTGCACCTTTATGCTCGATGGACCAGCAACCCCCTTTCCCTTAGCATCCGATGCCGAGGATTTTGTAGATCGAGGCCTTATAGGCACGTAAGGACCTTCAACGGTGGATTTGATGCGTATTCTTTCAGACATTTTGGGGAAATGTGGAGATTTCAACCGTGAATATTTGAAATGGAGGTGATTTGGGGTATGATTGAAGGTGTTATGTGTTGTTTTTGAGAGATTTTGGACTAAAAGCTTTGGGTTTTTCTAGAGTGAGAAAGCTTAGGGTTTTTCAAAAATGACACAAAAATTGAAAAATATGAAGAGACTATTTATAGAATCGCGATACTAGTCGACTGGGTTAGGGTACTAGTTTACTGGGTCTTTCATAATTTGGGGAATTTTTGACATGCCAGTCGACTGGATCAAGACACCAGTCGACTGGGTAAACTAGCAAAGATACACCAGTCAAGTGGGTGAACCATACCAGTCGACTGGGTATGCCACCAAAATTTCAAATTTTGGCTCTAAACAATCTCTTGTAGCACTAGTTGACTGGATGATTTGTACTAATTAACTGGTAAAATTGGAAATAGGATACCAATCGACTGGGATCAATATATTAGTTGACTGAGTTCTTCAGAAAATTTAAAATTTTGAGCTCTATTTTGAAATTTTAGCACAAAATTGTTTATCTATGCCATCTTGAGTGAGAGATATATTAAATAAGAATTAATACTCATTCACTAGATGTCAAATATGCATATGATGAATGTTAATGCAATCAAACATACGTTTTATCATAGTCTATCAGGCCCATAAATAGTCTAATCTTGCAAAAGCTATTTTCACTTAAGGGTTTTGTAAGAATATCAGCTATTTGATCTTCTGAAGGAATGAATTCTAGTCTAATATCACCCTTTTGAGCATGATCTCTTATGAGGTGATGTCTTATTTCTATGTGTTTGGTTCTAGAATGCTGAATAGGGTTTTTGGTCAAGTTGATAGCACTAGTGTTATCATAATGAATTGGTATATCATTAAAGTTCATGCCATTAATTATTGTTTCATCCACAACACTTGTGCAAAACAACTTCCGGCTACTACATATTCTGCTTCGGCGGTTGATAGTGCAACCAAATTTTGTTTCTTAGAAAACCAAGAGGTTAACATTGCACCTAAAAATTGCCAAGTTCCACTAGTGCTTTTTCTATCTAGTCTACAATCTGCAAAATCAGCATATGAATATCCTACAAGCTCAAAAGTTGATTTTCTAAAATACCATAACCCTAGGTTTTGAGTCCCTTCCAGATATCTAAGGATTATTTTTACTGCAATTACATGTGATTCCTTAGGATTAGCTTGAAATCTAGCACACATGCATATACTGAACATTATATCAGGTCTACTTGTAGTTAAATAAAGTAAAGCTCCTATCATGCTTCTATAAGTTTTAGTATCTACACACTTACTGTTGACCCTCATCTAAATTTTAATGATGACAAAACACAACTCTAATAATACTAACAGTGCTATCTAAGTGTTTTAAACAACAAAAGCATACAGCCAAGAATCAAGATGCAAGAACTCAACTTGAATCAAACACCAAGTGAGGACAGAAGATCTAGTATAGGAATAAAGTATTGAAACAAGTTGTAAATCTCATTTGTTCAGGTAACTAGCTTGTTTTATGCCTCCTTTTGAAAAAGCATTTTTACAAAACTACTCATTCAAACGTTTATAAGTCAAAGACATTTCAAAGAATGAAAAACTGGGTTAAAGGGCAACCCAGTCGACTGGGTACTTATACCAGAAGATTGGTAAATGGGACAGTGTGTCCCCAGTCGACTAGGTGCTTCATACCAGTCGAGTGGTATATTGGATAGAATGTCCCTAGTCGACTGGTACGAACTACCCAGTCGACTGGTACTATACATAGCCTTAAAAGTGGGATTTTTTACTTAACCTAGTCGACTGGTACTAAGACCCAGTCGACTGGTAATTCAAAAAATACGACCGTCGAGACGTGAGATTTGAGCGCTAAATGCACCAAAACATTCCAAGTCAATACAAAACGGCCATATTAATTCGAAGCTATATAAACCTACTCAAATGAGCATTTAAAAAGTAGAGATTACACATTCAATCAAGTTTTTGCTCATTAATACACAAAAGCTTTGAAATATTTATTGTTGAGTCATTCTTCAAGCTTTATCTTGAAAGAGAGATATTATTCAGTTGTATAAGCTTTCATTGTTGTCTCTCTACCATTTATTTTACAGCAACTCATATTTATTGTAAAGGGATTTGCTTTCAAAAGGAAGAGATTAGCTTTCGAGAGGAAGGGATAAGCTTCCAAGAGGAAGAGACTGTTTGTAAGGTTTGTGCAACAGCCGTGAAGTTGCACGACTAAGAGTTTTAGTGGATTGCTTCAAGGAGGTTCCTTGAAGAGAGTGGATATAGGGTTGAAACGAATCCGATATTGCCTCACCACTATAAACTGGGTTTGCATCTTCTATTCCTTAAACTCTTTTGTTTACAGCACATTACTTTTTTACATGCTTGTGGATTTATCTGTTTTTATAAACTTGTGATTAATTAGTGAAAGTTTTTATAAACCCAATTCACCCCCCCTCTTAGGTTGAAACCTCAGTCCTACAATTGGTATCAGAGCTTTGTTCTCAATTTTAGGCTTAAAATCCTTGAGTTGATCCGATGGCATCGAATAGCTATTCTGAGGGATATTCCTACACTAGGCCTCCCTTGTTCATTAGCTCCAATTATAACTATTGGAAAAATAGGATGAAAATCTTTGTCGAAGGACAAATTATAATCTATGAAAAGTCATGGAGGAAGGTCCTAGAATTCCATCAAAGGAAATAACTATTGAAGAAATCAATCATGCAATGCCTAAACTCAAAACTAAGTTCAATGATGAGGATTGCAGAATGATGTCTCTCAGTAATAGAGCCATAAGTATTTTACATTGTGATTTAGATATATCTGAATATAATAAAAATTTTGCACGTGTTTCGGCTAATGAAATTTGGGATAAACTGCAAGTTACATATGAAGGAACTAGTGAGGTTAAAAAATCAAAAATCTATATGCTAGTATCTGAATATGAATCTTTTAAAATGTCTCCTAACAAAATAATTTCTCAAATGCACTCACGTTTCACAACTTTTGTTAACGGTTTGAAGTTTCTTGGTAGGAACATTGAGGAGTTTGAACTAATGAGAAAAATCTTATGATCTCTGCCACCTACTTAGAAACCAAAGAAGACAGCCATTCAGGAGGCCAAAGATCTTGACAAACTTGATGTCGAAACACTTCTTGGGTCATTATTGACATATGAGATGGAAGAAATGAATTCCATTGTCAATGATGATGAGAAGAAGAAAAAGGTGATTGCTGTCAAAACCTCTATGAGCAACAAAGAAGAAGAATCGGAAGAAGAAGTGGAGAGCAGCGAAGAAGATGGTGAGATGGCTTAAATCGCCAAACGATTTCACAGATTCTTGAAGAAAAGAAAGAAACCATACTCAAAGGATCCCACCTCAAAAAGGGAACCATTTGTGTGTTATGGATGCAAGAAGCTCGGTTACATTAAGACCAATTGTATAGCTTCAAGCAAACCATATGGGAGCTCCAAGAAGAAAGCTATGATTGCAACCACTTAGAGTGATGACGAAGAAGAAGAATCCTCAGATAAAGTAATCGGATACAAAGAAATTGCCAACTTATGTCTTATGGTAATCGATGATGAAAATGAGGTATTGACTTCTCCCTCTTCAAAAAATAACATTGTTAGTAGTAGTGAAGAATTGATAGAAGTCCTAAATGAAATGCATGAAGAATTGAAGAAATTCGATTATAAGAACTCTACTCTTAAGAAAAAGGTGTCATCTCTTTCTAAAGAGATGATAAGTCTAAAAGAAGAAAAAGATAAACTATCTTCATTGCTTTATGATCCTTCTCAAGATTTTTTTAAAAATGAAAATGAAAACTTAAAGAAGAAGATATTAGAATTGAATGGCACAATATCTAGACTCATGCTTGGAAAAGAAAAGCTTGATGAAGTGCTATCTTACCAAAGATTAAGTGGAGGAAAATCTGTGTTAGGATATTCTCCATTAGGCAAGCAAAAATCAAAAGAGAGCTTATTCATGAAAGCATCATGTGTGAATGAAGCCTCTACTTCAAAGACCACTAGCAAGGTCAAAAGCATTCCCTTAATGAATGCTAGCAGGTCTAGAAATGCTAATTCTAATGCATATACAAGAATTAAACATCCTAGAAATACTCATGCTTATATGTATACTCATTCAAGAAATGCTTATACACATCCTAGGAGTAACCATCATATGCATATTAGAAATAATATGTATACTCAAGACTTGCACACTGCACAAGCATATCCTAGGAATTACTATCATGATTATTCTAGAAATAATATGCGTACTCATAATATTGCAAGCATGTATCCAAGAAATCATCATCATACATTTCCTAGAAATGACATGCATATTCCTTATATTAGAAGCATGTATCCTAGAAACTCTTATCCTAAGAATTATAGACATGCACAACTAAGTAATCCTAGAAATTTCAATAACTATTGTCTTAGGATTATGAATTTTCAACATGTCTATGGAACACCGTATATTGTTAAGAAAGTATGGGTCCCAAAAGGAATCGTATTTTTAAGGACTAACCCCAAAGGACCCAAGAAATTTTGGGTACCTAAAAATGCAATTGTGTATCCCTGTGTGATGTAGATATGTCTCCACACCAAAGAAAAAAGTAACTGTTGGTACCTTGATAGTGGATGCTCAAAACATATGACCGGTGATAAAAGTGTATTCAAGGAGCTAACTCTAAGAGATGGCGGACATGTCACCATTGGAGACAACACAAAAATAAAGATCATCGGGCATGAAAAAGTTGGTAATGATTTTTAGACCATAAATAATATATTGCTAGTACAAAGCCTTAAGCCAAATCTACTAAGTATTAGTCAAATATGTGACAAAGGCAACAAAGTCATATTTGAAACCTCTCATTGTCTAGTTATAGACATCAAGAGTAACAAGATCAAGATTGTTGGCCATAGACATGAAAATGTCTATATAGTTAATTTAAAATCATTGCATTCCACAAATGAAAAATGTTTTCCCGCATTTAGTGAAAACCCATGGCTATAGCATAGAAGGCTTCGTCATGTGAAAATGAATTTGCTTAAAATCATTTCAAGAAAAGATTTAGTCATTAGACTACCCAAAATCAAATTTGAAAGAGATAAAGTCTGTAATGCTTATCAAATGGGAAAACAAACTAGAATTTCTTTTAAATCAAAAAATATAGTGTCAACTACTAGACCATAGGAACTTTTGCATATGGACTTATTTGGTTAATAAGTACCATTAGTCTAGGTGGCCATCAATATGCTCTTGTTATTGTTGATGACTATTCAAGATATATCTTTGTTATCTTTATTACTTACAAGGATGAAGCTTTCAAAGGATTTGAAAACTTTTGCAAAAAAGGTTCAAAATGAAAAAGGAATTTATATTTCAAGCATTAGGAGTGATCATGGAAAAGAATTTGAAAACCAAAGTTTTTCAAAATTTTGTAATGAAAATGGAACTGATCACAACTTTTCAGCCCTTAGAACTCCTCAATAAAATGGAGTTGTTGAGAGGAAAAGTAGAGTTCTAGAAGAATTTGCAAGAACAATCCTTTGTGAAAATAGCTTACCAAAATACTTTTGGGCGAAAGCGGTAAACACTTCTTGCTATATCTTGAATAAAATTTTAGTTAGGCCTATGCTTGACAAAACTCCGTATGAATTATGGAAGGGTAGAAAGCCTAATATCTCTTATTTTCATACATTTGGTTGTAAATGCTTCATCCTAAATAACAATAAAATAAACTTGGGTAAATTTGACTCTAAGACCGATGAAGGGATATTTTTAGGATATTCAACCTCTAGTAAGGCTTATAGAGTCTTCAACAAGAGAACTCTAGTGGTAGAAGAATCCGTATATGTAACTCTTGATGAGTCTAACCCAATTAGTAGTAGAGAAGTTTCTTTCAATGATGATGCAAATTTTATTCTAAGAACGAAGGTACCTACTCCCACTGTTGACCCAAAGGAGAGCTCACCTCAAACAAATAAAGAGATAGAAACTCTCAAATTGGACTAACCATCTACAAGTCAATAAGAGGATAGTCTTCCCAAAGATTGGAGGTATGTAAATTATCACCCAATCGATCAAGTGATTGGTGATCCTTCACAAGGGGTAAGAACTCATTCCTCAGTTAGAAATATTTGCAAGTATGTAGCCTATTTGTCTCAAATAGAACCTAAGACATTTATAGAAGCCGAAAAGGATAATGATTGGATAATTGCCATGCAAGAAGAAATAAATCAATTTGAAAGAAACAATGTATGGAATCTAGTTCCTAGACTTAAGAATCATACAATAATAGGAACTAAATGGGTATTTAGAAATAAGATGGATGAAAATGGAATAGTGACTAGAAACAAGGCTAGACTAGTTGCTAAGGGATATAATCAAGAAGAAGGAATAGACTTTGATGATACCTATGCTCCTGTAGCAAGATTAGAAGCCATTCGAATGTTATTGGTCCTTTGCATGCTTTAATAAGTTTAAATTATTTCAAATGGATGTAAAGAGTGCCTTCTTAAATGGCTTTATAGAAGAAGAGGTATACGTTGAGCAACCTCTTGGATTTGAGAATCTTAGTCTTCCAAATCATGTCTACAAGCTTTCTAAAGTTCTATATGGGTTGAAGCAAGCTCCAAGAGCATGGTATGAAAGACTAAGTAAATTTTTAATTGACAATAATTTTATAAGAGGTAAAGTAGACACAACCCTCTTCAAAATAACTCATATAAATAACACTCTACTAGTCCAAATATATGTTGATGATATTATATTTGGTGCTACTAATAAATCTATGTGTAAAGAGTTTGCCAAGTGCATGCAAGGTGAATTTGAAATGAGTATGATGGGATAGCTTACCTAATTCCTTGGACTTCAAATCAAACAATTGAAAGGAGGCATCTTCATCAATCAATCATAGTACACTAAGGACCTACTAAAGAGGTTCGGGATGGAAAGCTCAAAGCCACTTGGTACACCCATGAGCACCTCAACAAAACTTGATCTTGATGAAGGAGGTAAATGTGTGGATACTAAATATTATAGAAGCATGATAAGAGCTTTACTTTATTTGACTGCAAGTAGACCTGATATTATGTTCAATGTATGCATGTGTGCTAGATTTCAGGCTAATCCTAAGGAATCACATATAATTGCAGTGAAAAGAATCCTTAGATATCTATAAGGAACTTAAACCCTAGGATTGTGGTACTTTAGAGATTCATCTTTTGAGCTTGTAGGATATTCAGATGCTGACTTTGCTGGGTGTAGGTTAGACAGAAAAAGCATAAGTGGAATATGCCAATTCTTAGGCACAATGTTAACCTCTTAGTTTTTCAAGAAAGAAAACTCCGTTGCACTATCAACCGCCGAGGCAGAATACGTTGTAGCTGGAAGTTGTTGTGCTTAAATGTTGTGGATGAAACAACTAGAAGACTACGACATGAACTTTAAAAGTATCCCAATACATTGTGATAATACTAGTGCTATCAACCTAACCAAAAACCCTATTCAGCACTCTAGAACTAAACACGTAGAAATTAGACATCATTTCTTAAGAGACCATGCTAAAAAAGGTGATATTAGACTAGATTTCATACGTTCAGAAGATCAAATAGCTGACATTCTTACAAAATCTCTAAATGAAGCTAGTTTTGGCAAAATTAGACTATTAATGGGATTGTTAAATTATGATAAATTGTATGTCTGATTGCTTCATCATTCATCATTTTGCATACTTGACATCTAGTGAAAGAGTATTAAACATTATTTAATATTTCCCTCACTCAAGATGGCATAGATAAACAAATTTCTTGCTAAGACTCAAGACTGAAAGTTTTCTTAAGGGTCCAGTCGACTGGTAAGTCTATCCCAGTCGACTGGTAAGTCTGCCTAATTTCCCAATCAACTAGTAAGTCTATACCAGTCGACTAGTAAACCAAGACCTTGTTTGGAGCCATTTTTTAAAATTCAATTAACTATCCAGTTGACTGGTATGAACTACCCAGTCGACTGGTATGAACTACCCAGTCGACTGGTGTCCCGATCCAGTCGACTGGTATGTTCAAATTTTTTAAAACTGCAATGGACCCAGTTGACTGGTACCCTAACCTAGTCGACTGTTATCGCGATTCTATAAATAGTCTCTTCAGATTTTTCATTTTTTCACACCATTTTTGCAACCCTAAGCTTTCTCTCTCTAAAAAATCTCATCTTTTTGACCAAAAAATCCTCAAAACACTTCATACACACCTCGATCTACACATCTATACCATCTATTTCAACTTTCTACGGTTGAAATCCCAAATTTCCAACAAAATCTTATTTTCTCCCACATACACTTTTCTTCCAAAATGACCAATAGAATCTGCATTAAAACCATTGTTGGGGGACCTCATGTGCCTAGTAGGCAAAGGTCCACCAAATCTATGGCTCCGGACTCGAAAGGGAAGGGAGTGGCGGGTTCCTCAAGCAAAAAGGCTAGAACAGAGCTCGATGACTCTCTGTTCTCCAGCCTTGCAGCAAAAGAAAGGTATACCGCTATTATCCATCATAAAAAGATCATGACGGGTAGATTCATCGATTTCGAATCTATTCGTCATGGTAATTTAGATATTTTACCTTCTTTTAATGCTATAAACTTGACCCCACTGGTCAAGATTCACTAGAAGTTTTACCTAAGACTGATTCATCAGTTCTATGATAACTTGGTGAAACCCAGTCCACTGGCATTGCGGTTCAGAACCAGTGTAATGGGTGTGGAGTTCGAGGTCAACCCTGATATCTTGATGAGTATCCTAAGGATCACTATGGGAGGGATATAATGGAGTCTAAACGGATGGCCAGACAAATTTAATTATGAGGAGGCTTGTCGGATAGTTAGGGGTGACCCTAATTATGTCTTCCGACCCACTACATTTCCAATATGTAGTGACATGCCCCTTGACTCAAAATTGTTCAATCTTATAATGAGTTGGACCATCCACCCAAGATTCGAGAGTCTGGGCTACCTATCTAAGATAGATGTGGTATTGATTTAAGGCACCACTTCAATATCTACCCTCTACTGCTCACCAACATGATCAACGGCGAAGCTAGTGACTCTGGATGCCTTCCCTACGGGATGCTTATCACACTCATCCTCCAGTACTTCCGAGTTCTTCTCCCCGCCTCCGAGGCTTAGGACATCGACCTCAAGGACATCATCAACGTCTCTTCGCTGTGGGATGCATAGTCCAAGATGGCATGATTTATTCAAAGGCCGGGAAGAACATTCGGATAAGCGAGGACGATAGTAGTGATGATGAGGACGAGGGTCCCGATGCTGCAGCTACTGCTATGGATGTGGATGATTGAGCACCACCTATGGGTGACTCTAGTGCTGGTCTAGCTGGGTACGGTGATCTTCTTCAGGCTATCATGAGCCTCCAGCTGACTATGCAGTCTGGATTCCAGAGCTTAAGCTCTTCGGTCGACGCCATGCATCATAACCTTCGCTCTCTCTGGGATGACTTTGAGCTGCATAGAGAGCATACAGAGGGTTCCTTAGGTGAGCTTTGGGATTTCATTCATGACGGCTCAAACTCTCCCGCATCTTGAGTTTTTTTTTGTATTTCTCCTTAGTTATATATACCTATAGCATTTTTAGTTGTTATTAGCACGAACATCTATCACTTTATCATACATTTTGTTATTTTCGGCTCTCAGAAGCCCATGATGTATGGACTTATGATCTATATGATTATGTTTTATGATTACACTTGGTTCATATACTTGCTTTACATTTACGCAATATGTTTACTTGCTTTAAATATTTCTGTGCTCGGATAAATGCTTTAAACTACTTATGCATGACTAGAAACTTTCGGTTCTTCCCGAGAAGTTTTCTTAGCTTTGAATTATGCCAAATTTTTGCATACAATTTGTTTATGACTTATCTTAATGTTTATGGTGTCTATATAGCTTATTTTTGGTTTACAACCCCCTTTTATGTTATTGTCAAAACGGGGGAGAAATATGAAAAAAATGACTATAATGACTGTAAACTTAAAATAGTGCATAGATTTAGGGGGAGCATTGCTCCAAAACACTTGTTATATAACACTATATGTTGAGTTGCTTGGTTGGATTGAATATAATGAGAAAAATGACTATAATGACTGTAAACTTAAAATAGTGCATAGATTTAGGGGGAGCATTGCTCTAAAACACTTGTTATATAACACTTTATGTTGGGTTGCTTGGTTGGATTGAATATAAATTGTCTTTGAACTGTTTACAGGTTGGTTTTATTCAAAAAATAGAGGAAACTCTGCCCAATTTTCCAAAAAAACCTAACACTTAGTTTTTAAAACTATTTTCTCTTATTTGTTTTATCATCATAAAAAAGAGGGAGATTGTTGACCCTCATTTAAATTTTAATGATGAAAAAAATAACTCTAATAATACTAATAGTGCTATCTAAGTGTTTTAAATGACAAAAGCATACAGCCAATAATCAAAATGCAAGAACTTAACCCGAATCAAACACCAAGTGAAGACAGAAGATCTAGTATAGGAATAAGGTATTGAAACAAGTTGTAAATCTCATTTGTTTAGGTAACTAGCTTGTCTTATGGATCATTTTGAAAAACATTTTTACAAAACTATTCATTCAAACATTTATAAGTCAAAAACATTTCAAAGAATGAAAAACTGGGTTAAAGGGCAACCCAGTCGACTGGGTACTTATACCAGAAGACTGGTATATGGGACAGTGCGTCCACAGTCGACGGAGTGCTTCATACCAGTCGACTGGTATATTGGACAGAATGTCCCCAGTCGACTGGTAGGAACTACTCAGTCGACTGGTACTATATATAGCCTTAAAAGTGGGACTTTTTACTTAACCCAGTCGACTGGTACTAAGACCCAGTCGACTGGTACTAAGACCCAGTCGACTGGTAATTAAAAAAATATGACCGTTGAGACGCGAGACTTGAGCACTAAATGCACCAAAACATTCCAAGTCAGTACAAAACGGCCATATTAATTCAAGGCTATATAAACCCACTCAAATGAGCATTTAAAAAAGTAGATATTACAAATTCAATCAAGTTTTTGCTCATTAATACACAAAAGCTTTGAAATATTTATTGTTGAGCCATTCTTCAAGCTTTACCTTGAAAGAGAGATATTATTCATTTGTATAAGCTTTCATTTCTGTCTCTCTACCATTTACTTTACATCAACTCATATTTATTGTAAAAGGATTAGCTTCCGAAAGGAAGAGATTAGTTTCTGAGAGGAAGGGATAAGCTTCTAAGAGGAAGGGACTGTTTGTGAGGTTTGTGCAACACCCGTGAAGTTGCACGACTAAGAGTTTTAGTGGATTGCTTCAAGGAGGTTCCTTGAAGAGAGTTGATGTAGGGTCGGAATGAATCCAATATTGCTGAATCACTATAAAATGAGTTTGCATCTTCTATTCCTTAAACTCTTTTGTTTACAGCACATTACTTGTTTACATGCTTATAGATTTATCTGTTTTTATAAACTTGTGATTAATTAGCAAAAGTTTTTATAAACTCAATTCACCCCCCTATTAGGTTGAAACCTCAATCTACACTTAACTTCCTCATCTAGGTCAAGTTTAGTAGAGGTGCTCATAAGAGTGCCAATTGACTTTGAGCTTTCCATCTCAAACCTCTTTAATAGGTCCTTGGTGTACTTTGATTGATTGATGAGGATTCCTTCTTTCAATTGTTTGATTTGAAGTCCAAGAAAGTAGGTAAGCTCTCCCATCATGCTCATTTCAAATTCACCTTACATGCACTTAGCAAACTCTTGACACATATATTAATTAGTAGCACCAAATATAATATCATCAACATATATTTGGACTAATAATGTGTCATTTTTGTGAAGAGGGTTGTGTCTAGTTTTCCTCTTTTAAAATCATTTTCAGGCAAAACTTTAATTAGTCTTTCATACCAAGCTCTTAGAGCTTGCTTCAACCCATAGAGAGCTTTAGAATCTTATAAACATGGTTTGGAAGACTAGGATTTTCAATCCAAGAGGTTGCTCAACATACACCTCTTCTTCTATAAAGCCATTTAAAAAGTCATTTTTTACATCCAATTGAAATAGCTTAAACTTATTAAAGCCAGCAAAGGCTAATAGAATATGAATGGCTTCTAATTTAGCTACGAGAGTATAGGTCTCATCAAAATCTATTCATTCTTCTTGATTATATCTCTTAGTAACTAGTCTACCCTTGTTCCTAGTTACTATTCATCTATCTTATTTCTAAATACCCATTTAGTTCCTATTATAGTGTGATTCTTTGGTCTAGGAACTAGATTCCATTCTTTGATTCTTTCAAATTTATTTATTTCTTCTTGCATAGCATTTATTCAATCAACATCCTTTTCTGCTTCTACAAACGTCGTAGGTTCTACTTGAGATAAATAAGCTACATAATGTCAAATATTTCTAATAGAGAAACAAGTTCTTACTCTTGTGAAGGATCACAAATCACTTGATCGATTGGATGATAATTCACATAACTCTAATCTTTGGAAAGACTACACTCTTGTTGACTTGTAGATGTTTGATCAAGATTGTGAGTGTTTACCTTTTGATTTAATTGAGGTTCACTCTCTTTCATATCAACAATGGGATTAGGTGTTTTCATCCATGGAATGAAATCTGCATCATCATTAAAAGAACCTATTCTACTACTAATTAGGTTAGACTCATCAAAGGCTACATGTACGGATTCTTTGACCACTATAGTTCTCTTTTTAAAAACTCTATAAGCTTTACTAGAGGTTGAATATCTAAAGAATATCCCATCATCAGTCTTTGAGTCAAATTCACCCAAGTTAGTTTTATTGTTATTTAGGATAAAGCATTTACAACCAAAGGCATGAAAATAAGAGATATTAGGTTTTCTACATTTTCATAATTCATATGGAGTTTTGTTAAGCATAGGCCTAATTAAAACTCTATTTAAAACATAGTAAGAAGTGTTTACGACTTCTGTCCAAAAGTATTTTGGCAAATTATTTTCACAAAGTATTGTTCTCGCAAACTCTTCTAGAACTCTATTTTTCCTCTCAACAACTCCATTTTGTTGAGGATTTCTAGGTGCTGAAAAATCATGATCAATTCTATTTTCATCACAAAATTTTGAAAAGCTTTAGTTTTCAAATTCATTTTCATGGTCACTTCTTATACTAGAAATAAAAATTCCATTTTCATTTTGAACTTTTTTACAAAAGTTCACAAATCCTTTGTAATCTTCATCCTTGTAAGTAATAAAAATAACAAAAGTATATCTTGAATAGTCATCAATAATAACAAGAGCATATTGATGGCCACCTAGGCTTATGGTACTTATTGGACCAAACAAGTCCATATATAAAAGTTCTAAGGGTCTAGTAGTTGAGACTATATTTTTTTATTTAAAAAAAATTCTACTTTGTTTTCCAATTTGACAAGCATCACACACCTTGTCTTTTTCAAATTTGATTTTTGGAAGTCCAATAACTAAATCTTTTCTTGAAATGATTTTAAGAAAATCCATATTCACATGGCCAAGTCTTTAATACCATAGCTATGGGTTTTTACTAAATGCGGGAAAACATTTTTCATTTTCTGAATGTAAAGATTTTAAATCAACTATATATACATTTTTGTGTCTATGGCCAACAAACTTGATCTTGTTACTCTTGATGTCTATAACTAGAAAATGAGAGGTTTTAAATATGATTTTGTTGTCTTTGTCACATAGTTGACTAATACTAAGCAAATTTTGCTTAAGGCCTTGCATATATAATACATTATCAAAGGTTGAGAAATCGTTACCAACTTTTCCATGCCCGATGATCTTTATCTTTGTGTTATCTCCAATGGTGATATGTCTGCCATCCCTTAGAGTTAGCACTTTTGAACATGCTTTAATTATCGGTCATGTGCTTTGAGCATCCACTGTCAAGGTACCAATAGTTACCATTTTCCTTGGTGTGGAGACATATCTACATTACACAAAGATACAAAATTGCACTCTTAGGTACCCGAAATTTCTTGGGTCCTTTGCGGTTAGTTTTTGAAAATACGGTTCCTTTAAGGACCCATACCTTCTTAACATTACAAGGTGCTCTATAATTATAGACATGTTGATGATGTATAATCCTAGGATAATAGTTATTGAAATTTCTAGGATTTCTTAATTGTGCATGTCTACAGTTCCTTGGATAAGCAATCCTAGAATACATGTTTCTAGTATGAAAATTATGAACATTCATGTTATCTCTAGGAAATGTGTGATGATTATTTCTAGGATATGCACTTTTATTATTGTGAACATACATATTATTTCTTGGATACACATAATGGTGATTCTTAGGATGTGCATGTGTAGTGTGCAAGTTATGAGCATACATATTATCACTAGAGTGCATATGATGGTTACTCTTAGGATGTGTATTTCTAGTATATGCATTTCTTGAATGATCATTCCTAGCATTTGCATTTCTTGAGTGAGCATACATATATGCATGAGTATTTCTAGGATGCTTAATTCTAGTATATGCATTAGAATTTAAATTCACATTCTTAGACCTACTAACATATATTGAAGGAGTACTTTTAATCTTGCTAGATGTCTTGGAAATGGAGGCTTCAATCAAACACGTTGTTTTCATGAACAAAGTCTCTTTAGACTTTTTTTTCCCAATGGAGAATAACTCAAGCCAGATTTTCCTCCATTAAACCTTTGGCTAGATAACACTTCATCTAATTTTTCTTTTCTAAGCATAAGTCTGGATATAGTGCTATTCAAATCCATTATTTTCTTCTTTAAAATATCATTTTCATTTTTTAGAAAATCTTGTGAAGAGTTATAAAGCATGGAAGATAGTTTTTCTTTTTCTTCCTTTAAGCCCTCCATCTCTTTAGAAAGAGATGAAACTTCCTTCTTGAGAACCACATTTCTAGAATCGAATTTCTTCAATTCTTTATGCATCTCATTTATAACTTCAATTAACTTTTCACTACTACTAACAATGTTATTATTAGAAGGGGAAGAAGTTGATACCATATTCTCATCGTCGATTTCCATTAAGCATAGGTTAGTGATCTCC
Source organism: Bretschneidera sinensis (assembly GCA_023935145.1). Lineage (NCBI taxonomy): Eukaryota > Viridiplantae > Streptophyta > Magnoliopsida > Brassicales > Akaniaceae > Bretschneidera > Bretschneidera sinensis. The sequence continues at coordinate 24,098,504 of CM043704.1, forward strand.
TCGTATCCAACTTCATTGTCCGAATTTTCTTCCTCTTTGTCATCTCTCCATGTGGTTGCAATCATAGCTTTCTTTTTTGAAGCTCTTATATAGTTTGCTTGTTGTTGTACAATTGGCCTTGATGTGACCAGGCTTCTTGCAACCGTAACACATAAGAGGTTCCACTTTTGGAGTGGAATCCCTTGTGTAAGGTTTCTTGCTCTTTTTTCAAGAACTTGTGAAACCTTTTGGTGATTAAGGCCATCTCACCATATTCTTCACTGCTCTCATTCTCCTATTCTTTTTCTTCATCTGTGTTACTTGTAGAGGCCTTGAGAGCAATCATCTTTTTCTTCTTCTCATCATCATTTACAACAGGATTCATTTCCTCCATCTTGTATGTCAATAGTGATCCGAGAAGTGTTTCGACATCAAGTTTGTCGAGATCTTTGGCCTCCGTGATGGCCATCTTCTTTACTTTCCAAGTGGATGGCAAAGACCTTAAGATCTTTCTTGTTAGTTCAAACTCTTCAATATTCCTACCAAGAAGCTTTAAGCCGTTAACAATAGTGGTGAAACGTGAGTGCATTTGAGAAATTGTTTCATTAGGATATATTTTGAAAGATTCATACTCGGACAGTAGCATATAAATTTTTTATTTTTAAACTTTGCTAGTTCCTTCATATGTGACTTGTAGTTTGTCCCAAATCTCATTCACTGAAACACATGCAGAAACTTTATTATACTCAGAAATATCTAAAGCACAATGTACGATACTAGTGGCTTTACTATTTAGAGATATCATTCTACAATCCTCTTCATTGAACTTAGTTTTGAGTTTAGGCATTGTATGATTGATTTCTCCAATAATTATTTCCTTTGTAAGAATTCTAGGTCATTTCTCAATGACTCTTCATAGATTGTAATCTTTTCCTTCGACAAAGATTTTCATTCTATTTTTTCAGTAGTTATAGTTGGAGCCATTGAACAAAGGATGCTTAGTATAGGAATTCCCTTTGGTATAACTATTTGATGTCATTAGATCAACTTAAGGATTTTAAGCCTGAAATTGAGTACAAAGCTCCGATACCAATTGTAAACTGAGTTTCAAACCCAATAGGGGGTGAATTGGGTTTTAAAAACTTTTTTTAATTACTTTGAAAGTTTGAAAGTTTTCAATATGCTTGAAAGTAAAAGAGTTTAAGGAAGAGAAGATGCAAACTCCATTTATAATGGTTCGGCAATATCAGATTCCTTCTAACCCTACATCCATTCTCTTCAAGGAACCTCCTTAAAGTAATACACTAAAACTTTAGTCGTACAACTTCACGGGTGTTGCACAAACCTTACAACCAATCTCTTCTTCATGGAAGCTACAATGAAGTGTTTAATCCTAAACATTCTAAGAGTTGTACCAACTCTTTTTCTTTACAATAAATGAAATTTACTGTAAAGTAAATGATAGAGAGATAGCATTAAATGCCGTTTGACACAAACTTGGTAGGTTTGGAGCATTAAATGCTCAAGTCTTGCATCTTAAACGGTCATATTGTCGAATTACCAATCGATTGGGTCCTTGTACTACTCAGTGAGGAAGGTAAGTGTGTAGATACTAAAACTTATAGAAGCATGATATGAGCTTTACTATATCTAACTGCAAGTAGACCTGATATAATGTTCAGTGTATGCATGTGTGCTAGATTTCAAGCTAATCCTAAGAAATCACATGTAATTGCTGTAAAAAGAATCCTAAGATATTTACAAGGTACTCAAAACCTAGGGTTATGGTATTCTTGAAAATCAACTTTTGAGCTTGTTGGATATTCGGATGCTGACTTTGTGGGGTGTAGGCTAGATAAAAAAAAGCACTAGTGGAAAATGCTAAGTTTTAGGTGCAATGTTAACCTCTTGGTCTTCTATGAAGCAAAATTCGGTTACGCTATCAATCGTCGAAGCGGAATATGTAGCAGCCAGAAGTTGTTGTGCACAAATGTTGTGGATGAAACAATAATTAGAAGACTATGGCATGAACTTTAAAAATATACCAATTCATTATGATAACACTAGCGCTATCAACTTGACCAAAAACCCTATTCAGCATTCGAGAACCAAACACATAGAAATAAGGCATCACTTCATAAGAGACTACGCTCAAAAGGGTGATATTAGATTAGAATTCATCCTTCAGAGGACCAAATAGCTTACATTCTTACTAAGCCCTTGAACAAAGATAAGACTATTAATGGGATTAACCAATTATGAAAATATATGTCTGATTGCATTTACATTTCATCATATGCATATTTGACATCTAGTGAATGAGTATTAACTCTCATTTAATATATCTCTCACTCAAGATAACATAGATAAATCATTTCTTGCTAAAATTCCAAGTTGGAGCTCAAAATTTTATGTTTTGTGAAAAAACCAGCCGACTAGTATATTGATCCAGTCGACTGGTATCTCTTTGTCCAGTTACCTAGTCAACTAGTTGAGTCAATCCAGTCGACTAGTAACTCACTGCCCATTTCACCAGTCGACTAGTACAAGAACCCAGTCGAATTGTATTACACGAGAATATTTGGAGCCAAAAATTTGAATTTCTCCTGGACAAACTAGTCGACTGGTAAAGTACACCCAGTCGACTGGTGTCTTACTGCTAGATTACCCAATCGACTGGTATGTCGAAATGTCCCCAAAATATAAAGGACCTAGTTGACTGGTACCCTAACCCAGTCGACTGGTATTGCGATTCTATAAATAATCGCTTCAAATTTTTTCAATTTTTATGCCATTTTTACAAACCCTAAGCTTTTCTCTCTAGAAAGTCTTTGATTTTAGACCGCAATCTCATAAAATAACTCCATAAAACCTTTAATCATCCCTCAAATCACATCCATTTCAACCTTTCATGGTTGAAACCCTATCATTTCCTCAATATTCTCTCCAAATAAATTTTCTGCAAAATGTCTGAAAGAATTTGGGTAAAAACCATGGTTGCCGGACCTCACGCACCCACAACACCTCGTTCCAAGAAGTCCTCAACATCGGACACCAAGGGCAAGGGGTTAGCTGGTTTCTTGAACAAACAGGCGAGGACTGAGCTCGATAAGTCCTTTTTCTGGAACCCCATTGCCAATAGAAGGTATACTTTTGTCATTCGCAATAAGAAGATCATGACGGGTAGATTCGTCGATTTTGATTCTATCCGTCATGCAAATTTTGATATATTTCCTTCTTTCGAGGCTATTCACTTGACCCCCTTTGTAACATCTACCAAAAATACTACTCATGCCTCATCCACCATTTCTATGCCAACTTGGTCAAACCAAGTCCACTAGCCCTTTGATTTAAGACCAGGGTTCTGGGCATAGGATTTGAAGTACATACCGATCTTTGGGTGAATCTACTGAAAATTCCCGTGGGGGGTCCAATGGAGTCTGGATGGATGACCATACAATTTTGACTACGATGAGCCATGTATAATTGTTAGGGGTGACCCATCTTTCGACCTACTACATTTCACCAATGTAGTGACATGCCCCTTGATTCAAAACTATTCAACCTCATAGTGAGTTGGACCATCCACCCGAGACTCGGGAGTCGGTGCTATATGTCTAAAATTGATATAGTATTGATTTGGTGTCTCAAAACTGTACACTATTTCAATATTTACTCCCTTTACTCACCAACATGATAAATGGCAAAGCAAGTGACTCCGGGTGCCTCCCATACAGGATGTTCATCACCTTGATCCTCCAACATTTCCATGTCCCTTTTCTTGCATAAGAAGCCCATGATATCGGCCCCAAGGACATTATTAATGTCTCTTCCCTAAAGAAGATAGGGTGCTCAATCCGGGATGGTATAATCTACTCTAAGACTGGGAAGAACATCAGGATCGGTGATGACAATAACATCGAGGAGGACGATGAGATTCCTGATGATGCAGCTCCTCCCACTACCATAGACACTGATCCTAGTCCACAGCATGCTCCACATGGTGGCTATGGTGTTGGTCAGGCTGGACAAGACGATGTCCTACAAACTATTGCAAGCCTCCAGCTATCCAAGCAGTCGAGCTTCTATACCTTGATCTCTTCTGTCGATCAGAGCTTCTAGTTGGTGCGGACTGATATTGATCACATACGTCACGACATCAGCACCCTCAGGGATGACTTAAGTTACTCTGAGAGCACTCGAAAGGCTCGTTAACAAATATTCTAGATCTTCTCCGGGACAGCTATGACTCCCCCACTCGCTGAGTCTTTTCTTTTATCATTTTATTTATGTATATATATCTCCATGGATATTCAACACGAACATTTATTTTCTTTACGTACATTCATATGCTTGTACTCGATGTTCAGACAGATCTGTAAGCTTATGATGTATAGATTATTGTATATATTTACTTATATTTCACTCATTTATCTCTTAGCTCATATATAAGCTATATGGTTACTTAGCTTGAGCACCTTTTCCTCATCTATACGCTTTAACTGTTCAATCTTATGTCCAAACTTCTGATTATTCTCGGGAAGTATTCCCAACTCCGAATGATGCTCAGTTTTTACACATAAGTTTTTTTATGCCTTATCTTTATGTATGTGGTGACTAAATTGCTTATTTTTTGAGTTTACACTCCCTTTTTTGTTGTTGTCAAAATGGGGAAAAGGTGAAAAATCTGTTGTAAAACTTTTGTAAACTAAGATAGCATAAATTTAGGGGGAGCATTGCTCCGAACATGTTAACAAATATAATATAGTCTTGTATTGCTTAGTTGGGAATTATATTGCTATATTACAACTGTTTTTTAATGCTTACAAGTTTGTTTTTATCAGAAAAACAGAGTAAACTTTGTCCATAATTTTCAAAAAAACCAACACTTAATTTTAAAACTGTTTTTTCTCTTCTTAATTTTGTCATCATAAAAAAATGGGAGATTATTGACCTGTATTTGATTTTAATAATGAAAAATAACTTAAATTGCACTAATAGTTTTATCTAAGTATTTAAATGGTAAAAAAATTCAGTTAAGAAACAAGATGCTAGAACTTAACACGTTCAAACACCAAAAGAAGACAGAATATCTAGAATAGGAACTAAGGCAATTGAATCACTCTATAAATCTCTAAATTCAATTACTTAGCTTAATCTATGGCTTAATTCACAAAAGGCTTTGCCAAAACTAAAATACAAAAATTTTCTAAGTCAAAAAACTATTTTGAAACATAAAAACTGGGTTGAAGGACAACTCAGTCGACTGGGTCTACATAAAAACTATTTTGTTGGGTCAAGTGAAGAATTTTCACTTTTTAGGCTAAGGGAGAGTACCACTCCACTGGGTCAAAGGACCAATCGACTGGGTGAAGTAAATAGCCGACTGGGTCCTCAACACTAGTCGTCTAGGAATTTTCTGACTGGGTGAAGTTACCAGTCGACTGGGTCCTCAATATCAGTTGATTGGGAATTTTATGTCCTATATCTGTAACGACCCATCCCGGGTTAGCCACCCCCCAGACGGTTTAATCACATTTTGAAATTCCAGTATGACACATATATGCAACAACAAAAATAATACTAACAAAATTATTTTATATCATTATGATATTAACTTAAACATAATATACAATGCAAAATGCATGAGTATTTACGAATAAAATTTTTATTTATTTCTTCTTTTCAATTGTCTGACGATATTAACACGTACGTGGCTTATAGAAAATGATTTTGTTCGATTCTTAACCCACTAGACTATTTGTCCTGCCTGCTACCTGAAATCATTATACAATGAGGGATGAGCTTCACAAGCTCAGTGAATTAAATTTACTAAAAGTATTCAAATTGCATAAATAATCCTTTAATATTTAATCATTCATCTCTCACATATAATTGGATAGTAGCATAATGTCTAACATTTAAATAATTCCTATCATATTATATTTCTATGTCTTTTTCTCACTATAACTGTCTCTCTTTGTGAGACTTATTTATTTACAATTACATGCATAATATCAACAACATTTAGTAAAAATATCAACATGTAAAACAGATACAATGCATGAATTATTATTATGGGAACATCTTTCCATATGTCGACATGTTTTTATTATCTTAGACTGGCCCCTTCCTGGTTCTTTTATTTATAGCTTATCCTGGCTGTCACGGTATTTATTTTCAGCATATACCGGCTATCACGATGTCTTTTTTATTTCCAGCATATACCGGCTGTCACAGTTTTTCAATTAGACCGGCCCATTCCCGGTTCTTTCGGTTCTCTTATTTAATGCATATGCATATGAACAATGATATGAAATATGCATATGAACAGTAATATAAAACCACATGAATTCGAAATATTTAAATTAACTATCTAGTCTTTCCTCAACTTTCTGCTTGATAAATTTCACAATTTTTTTCTCCTCATATATCACATCAATTTATTAACCAAAACTCGTCAATAATTTATTTATCACCATCATTATTAAATCAACTCATTATTCTAATAATATTTCTTTTTACATAATAATTTTATATGTGTCCAATATTCATATCATACATATCAATTTCATTTTTATCTACCACCAAGCGTAAGCTAATAATTTATTTTAATATTATTACTAGATATTTGATTTTTATTTAGATTACTTAAAATAAATCTAACTCACCATGTAGCAGTTAAAGCTACTCATGGATCACCTCCTTACTTTTCTCGTTCCTCTCAAAAATTTCCCTCAGTTGCTGTTCGTCAACACCTGACATAATATTTGTATTAAATTTCTAATTATTTCTTCAATTTTTCATAAACCACACCGTTTGAAAATTCCTACTTTGAATTCCGGGAAATTTCATGAATGTTAAAATTCAAAAATAAACATTATGTTATTTCTTTCTGTTTTTCTGATAGCTTTTTGTGACTTTATATAACATTCCCTCGTAAACCTTTTCAAAATTTTGCTTTTTCGACATTTCTTTCGATCCCCAAGTGTTTAAAGAAAACGAGTGATTTGAAAGAAAATAAACAAAATTTGGTAATAATATATTTTGTTTACGTATAGGTGTGTATATATAGAGGAAAACTTGTTGAAACAAAAAAAATGGCAGCCCAACTTTTTTGTTTGCACCGTCAGCATTTCATCTGCCAAAATTGCTCCATTTGCTCTACGTTTTTTAGACTTGTAACCCATACAATTAACTTGGCAACTAACTCACCCAAGTCCTCCACGTTTTGATACTTGTAAAGCATACAAATGTCTTCCTTTCTACTTCACACACATACAATAAACTTGGCAGCAGGTTCTGCCACATTTTTTTTATTATAAAAAACACTTTTTTTTCTTTTTCTTTTTCCTTTTCTTATATATTGTTCATGAAATTTTTTTCTTTTAAATTGCTTTATTTAAATACTAATAAACTTTTCACATATATTTTATTTTAATTTCGTGTCATATTTATTAAATTACTTCTTTGTCTTTACTTTACAAATACGGGTATTACAATTCTACCCCACCTTACAAAAATTTCGTCCCTGAAATTTCCTTACCTAAAATCAAGAAAAGAGTTAGGGGTAATCCTTCCTCATTCTTGCTTAAAGCTCCCACGTGACTTCTTCGACATCTTTATTTCACCATAATACTTGAATAAAAGAAATGACTTTATTGCACAAGACTTGTGCCTTTCTGTCTAGGATTCTGACTGGTACTTGCATAAAAGTCAAATCTTCCTGAATTTCTATTGCCTGATTCAAGATACTATGGGATTCATCATGTAAGTACTTTCTCAACAGTAACACATGAAACACATTATGTAATTGCTTTAATTCTGGAGGCAAATTCAAACGATACGCTACTAGTTCAATTCTCTCGATCACCTCATATGGCCCCATAAATCTCGAGCTCAACTTTCTCTTTTTTTTAAACCTCAACACACTCTTCCACGGAGATATATTAAAAAAATACCCAATCACCAACTTGGAACTCAAGAGGTCATATTTCTTTATTAGCATATCCCTTCTATCTGTTCTAGACTGCTCTGAGGTTCTCCTTAACCAGTTTGATCCTCTCAGTAGTCAAATCTATCATTTCTGGGCCATATATCTTTCTCTCTCAAACTTCTTCCTAGCATACTAGAGTTCTACACCTTCTACCATATAAAGCCTCAAAGAGTGCCATCCCAATACTAGTTTGATACTGATTATTATATGCAAACTCGATCAAGGGAAAATAAGCATCCCAACTCACTAAGAAACTTAATACATTTGCCCTCAACATATCTTCTAGTATTCTGATGATTCTCTCTGTTTGCCCATCAATTTGTGGATGAAAAGCTGTACTAAAGTGCAATTGCATACCCATAGCTTCTTAAAAACCCCTCCAAAATCTAGAGGTAAATCTAGAATCTCTATCTGATACCTTACTCAAGGGTACTCCATGTAATTTTACTATCTCTGCTACATACAACTCAGCCAACTTTTCTGGACTCCATGTAGTTTTAATAGGAATAAAATGTGAAGACTTAGAAAGTATATCCACTATAACCCACACAGCGTCATGTCCCCTCTGGGTACAGGAAAAACCAGAGATAAAATTCATACTCACATTTTCCCATGGCAACTTAGGTACTGGAAGAGGTTGTAATAAACTTGCTGGATGTCTATTCTCAGCCTTCACCTATTGACAAGTCAAACACTTAGAAATATATTCCACTACATCCTTCTTCATCCTTCTTCATCCCTGACCACCAATAATTCTGTCTCAACCCCCTGTACATCTTATTATTACCTAGGTGCATGGAATATACAGAATTATGAGTCTCCCTCAGTATCTCCTTTCTCATCTCCACATCATTGGGAACACAAACTCTATGCTCCAATACTACCATACCATCTTCTCTAATTCTAAACTCGGTTGGCTTCCCACTCAACACTTCCGGCCTGATCTTCTCTATTCCCTCATCTCTACCTGCATATATAATAAACTTTCAATAATTAAAGATTGTATCACCATATTTTCCATTAATACTCCTCTATCATTTACATTCAACTGCATCCTCATTCTTCTTAATTCTATCATCAGGCTATTATTATGACTCCCAATAGAAGCTAATCTCCCTGTAGCCTTTCTCCTCAATGCGTCAGCTACTACATTAGCCTTTCCATGATGATAATGAATTGTACAGTCATAATCACAAATCAATTCCATCCATCTCCTTTGCCTCAAATTCAACTCCTTCTGGGTTGGTAAATGCGTCAAGCTTTTATGATCAGTAAAAATTTCACACTTGGCTCTATATAGATGGTGTCTCCAAATCCTTAAAGCAAAAATTATAGCAGCCAATTCTAAATCATGGGTCGGGTAATTCCTCTCATGGTTCTTCAGTTGCCTAGATGCATAAGCTATAACTCTCCTATGTTTCATCAACATACATCCCAACCCCTGATATGACGCATCATTATAAACCACAAATCTTTCATCACCAGAAATAAGCACTAATACCTGGGCAGTAGTCAGTTTTTTCTTTCAACAACTGGAAACTTCTCTCACATTCCTCTGACCACCTAAACTTCACGCCCTTCTTGGTCAATTTAGTCAATGGTCCAACAATCATAGAAATTTTTTGGATAAATCTTCTATAATAACCATCCAACCCCAAAAAGCTTCTAATTTCAGTTATACTCGTGGGTCTTTCCCAATTCAACACTGCTTCTACTTTCTGTGGGTCAACTGTTATCCCCTCTCCTGACACAACATGCCCCAAGAAAGATATTTCACTCAACCAAAACTCACACTTAGAGAACTTCGCATATAATTTCTCTCTCCTTAAAATCTCCAACACTATCTCCAAGTATTGTATGTACTCCTCTTCATTCTTGGAATATATCAAAATATCTTCAATAAACACAAATCTGTCCAAGAATGGTTTAAAAACCCGATTCATATGGTCCATAAATGCTGCAGGAGCATTAGTCAACTCAAAAGGCATCACCAAGAACTCATGATAGCCATAATATGACCTAAAAGCAGTCTTAGGCATGTCCCTCTCCTTTATCCTCAATTGATGATAACCCGATCTCAGGTCTATCTTAGAAAACACTCTAGCTCCTTGTAACTGCTCGAATAAATCATTTATTCTGGGCAAAGGATATCTATTCTTGATGGTGATCTTATTCAACTGTCTATAATCAATACACAACCTCAATATCCCATCCTTCTTCTTGACAAATAACACAGGGGCTCCCCAGGATGAGATACTAGGTCGGATAAATTGTTTATCTAGTAACTCCTGAAGCTAAACTCTTAACTCTCTCAATTCAGTTGGTGTCATTCTATAGGGTGCTATAGATATGGGTGCTGATCTTGGAATCACCTCAATAGAAAATTCAATCTCCCTATTGGGAGGCAAACCAGTCAACTCTTCATGGAAAACATCAAAAAAATATTTTACTACCAAGATTTCTTCTAACTTCCTACTCTCTTTGCTAGAATCCACCACATATGCCAAATACCCCTCACAACCATTCCTCAACTATTTACTAGCAGTTAAGGCAGAAATAAGACAATTAGCAAGTATCTTATGTTCTCCCTGAAAATTAAACTCCTCTTGTCCGAGTATTCTGAACACCACATTTTTCCTAAAACAATTTACCCAAGCATGATATGTAGATAACCAATTCATTTCCAAAATTAAATCAAAATTTGTTATATCTAAAGGCAATGAATCAACTTCAAATTCCCTATCAGCAATATTAATCACACAACCTCGATAGATTGTCCTGATAATAACCCTATCTCTAGTAGGAATCTCAAAAATAATTGCATGCATCAAAGGACTAACACTAGCATCAATAGATTTCATATAATTACTAGATGCAAAAGAATGGGTTACACCAGGATCAATCAATAATCTAGCAGGCCTACAAAGGATATATATCATACCCATAACAACATCAGGTGTGGCTTGTGCATCCTTTTGGGTCAATGCATAGACTTTGCAATCTTTGGACTGAATCTGGCTGCCACGTCCTCGCTTTGCTACCAATCCTCGACCTCTGTCCCGTACACCCCCTGATCCACCACCTCTCTCCATCGATCTCCTTCCAACACTTCCAACGTCTATGTCAGCAGATTTCCCCGCTGGACAATCTGCAACAACATGTCCTCCCCCACCATATACAAAGCATATCTGCATAAGGCAATTCAAGCCAAATGCCCCGTTTGGTTACATCTAAAGTAGACCCTTGCCTCTCGATCATACAACAGGTTACCACTTCCCCCTGGTGGCATACTTACTCCTCTACCATAACTCCCAATTCCTATAGCTTGTCTCCCAAATCTAGGGGTCCCACCGGTATTACTTTAAGCTACAGAAGCAACAGATTCTACCTGCCTCTGACTCTGCACTACAGTTCCTTGTGACAAGGAATGCCTCATCTGGGGTGGTCTCCCTCCCTGTACAGCCATACTGCTACCATCTCTAGGTCTCTCAAATCTATACCTCTTCAGTCAATCCCTCATACCTATCAACTCCATCAAATCCTTCTCAATCTGTAATGCTTTATCCACAAATACAATATAATTCCCTCTGCCCATATAAGAGAGTTTAGTCCAAATGTCATAGTGTAATCCGTCTAAAAATCTCTTACATTTTCTCTTCTTCTTATTCACTAATTTAGGTAAAAACCTTGACAGGGCTATGAATCTATTTTCATATTCAACTACCGATAAATTTTTCTGCCTTAGATGAATAAAATCTCTTTCTTGTTGTGCCTGAAAGGAATCTGGGAAATACTTTGCAAAGAAATCATCCTTAAACTTCTTCCAAGTTAAAGGTTGTTATACCCGTGTGCTTACCCTGGGCTAAATATCCTCCCACCATTGAGAAGCCTCACCCTTAAGCATAAATGAAGTAAAAGCAACCTTCTATCTATTTGACACTGGTAAGACCTTAAAATATTTCTCCACATGTCTAATTCACTGCTCAGCTTCCACAAGATTTACAGATCCTCTAAAAGATTGAGGTTTAAACTTAAAGAATCTCACAAAAAAATCACCTTGCATCTCCTGTATAAACACACCTCCCTCATGAACCTCTTGCCTCACCACATCAGGTTCTCTTCTACCCCTTTCCTCTAATCTTCTCTATAGATTATCAGCCTTTTCTTCAGCTGTATTCATCCTATCTATAGCACGATTAAGAGCTTCTCTTAATTCATCATTCTTACCCTCAGATACTATCTCAGCTCTACTAGTACCAATTACACTATCAACATATTCCCTCGCGGGAATCACAGACTCAATTTTCTCATCTGCTTCAGTCCTCCTAAATATTAGGGGTCTACCATGTTCTCTCTGATTCAGAACTCTACCTCTAGCTCTCGCACAACGATGTGTCATCCTTAGACTCTGCATTTAAAAGTATAGTTTATTTAGATCTTTCACTTTTTACGTTTTCATGCAGTCTACAGAATCTTAAAACCTAATGCTCTGATACCAAAATTGTAACGACCCATCTCGAGTTGGCCACCCCCGAGACGGTGTCATCACATTTTGAAATCCCAGCATGACACATATATGCACAATAAAAATAATACTAACAGAATTATTTTACAACGCAAAATGCACGAGTATTTACAAATATAATTTTTATTTATTTCTTTTTCTCAATTCTCTGAGGATATTGACACGTATGTGACTTACAAAATATGATTTCGTTTGATTCTCAACCCACCAGACTATTTGTCCTGCCTGCTACCTGAAATCATTGTACAATGAGGGATGAGCTTCACAAGTTCAGTGAATTAAATTTACTAAAAGTATTTAAATTGCATAAATAACCTTTTAATATTTAATCGTTCATCTCTCACATACAACTGGATAGTAGCATAATGTCTAACATTTAAATAATTTCTATCATATCATATTTCTATGTCTTTTTCTCACTGTAACTGTCTCTCTCTGTGAAACTTATTTATTTACAATTACATGCATAACATCAACAACATTTAGTAAAAATATCAACATGTAAAACAGATGCAATGCATGAATTATTATTATGGGAACATCTTCCCACACGTCGACATGCTTTTATTATCTTAGACCGGTCCCTTCCCGGTTCTTTTATTTACAGCTTATCCCGGCTGTTACGATATTTATTTCCAGCATACGCACCAGCTGTCACGGTGTCTCTTTTATTTCCAGTATATACCGGCTGTCACGATTTTTCAATTAGACCGGCCCCTTCCAGGTTCTTTCGGTTATCTTATTTAATGCATATACATATGAACAATGATATGAAATATGCATATGAATAATAATATAAAACCACGTGAATTCAAAATATTTAAATTAACTATCTGGTCTTTCCTCAACTTTCTGCTTGATAAATTTCACAATTTTCTTCTCCTCATAAATCACATCAATTTATTAACCAAAACTCGTCAATAATTTATTTATCACCATCATTATTAAATAAACTCATTATTCTAATAATATTTCTTTTTACATAATAATTTTATACGTGTTCAATATTCATATCTTACATATCAATTTCATTTTTATCTACCACCAAGTGTAAGCTAATAATTTATATTAATATTATTTCTAGATATTTGATTTTTATTTAGATTACTTAAAATAAATCTAACTCACCACGTAGCACTTAAAGCTACCCGTGAATCACCTCCTTGCTTTTCCCGTTCCTCTCAGAAATTTCCCCCAGTTGTTGTTCGTCAACACCTGACATAATATTTGTATTAAATTTCTAATTATTTCTTCATAAACCACACCCTTTGAAAATTCCTACTTTGAATTCTGGGAAATTTCATGAATACTAAAAATTCAAAAATAAACATTATGTTATTACCTTCTATTTTTCTGATAGCTTCTCGTGACTCTCTATAACATTCCTCTGTAAACCTCTTCAAAATTTTGCTCTTTCGACATTTCTTTTGGTCTTCAAGTGTTTAAAGAAAATGAGTGATTTGAAAGAAAATAAATGAAATTTAGTAATTATATATTTTGTTTACGTATAGGTATGTATATATATAGGAAACTTGTTGAAACAAAAAAAATGGCAGCCCAACTTTTTTGTTTGTACCATCAGCATTTCTTTTGCCAAAATTGCTCCACTTGCTCCACGTTTTTTAGACTTATAACCCATACAATTAACTTGGCAGCTAACTCCCCCAAGTCCTCCACGTTTTGCTACTTATAAAGCATACAAATGCCTTCCTTTCTACTTGGCACACATATAATAAACTTGGCAGCAGATGCTGCCACCTGTTACCACGTTTTCTTTTTCTTTTTCCTTTTCTTATATACTGTTCCCAAAATTTTTTTAATTTTTTTAAAATTTCTTTATTCAAATACTAATAAACCTTTCACATATATTTTATTTTAATTTCATGTCATATTTATTAAATTACTTCTTCAATCTTACTTTACAAATACGAGTATTACAATATCCCAGTCGGCTGGTATATGGACCCAGTCGACTGGATTGTCCTTCAACCCAGTTTACCTTTTTAAAATCAGTTTTTGACTTAGTTTTCTCAAAGTGTTTTGTAAATTTAGCCACAGATCAAGCTATGTAATTGAATATAAGATATTTACAATTATTTCAATTACCTTAATTCCTATTCTAGATCTTCTGTCTTGTTTTGGTGTCTGACTCACTTTGAGTTCTTACATCTTGTTTTCATACTGGATGCTTTTACCACTTAAATACTTAGATAAAATTGTTAGTGCAATTAGAGTAGTATTTTGTCATTATTAAAATCAAATGCGGGTCAATAGTCTCCAATAGCTAGAAGACTTCAACATACCATAAATAGAGATTCAAGGGTCATTTAGAAGAAGAAAACAACATCCTACAATAAAGAACAAAGCCATAAATCTACATTCTCTCATTCTAGAGTCACAAACTCCATTTGAGCAGTTGTTAAGTGCTTTAAAGAGAGATAATTTGAGTTGTAATCTACCATTAAGATATCTCTCTCTTGTTTGTTTTTTTCAAACTCCATTCTTCATCAAATTAGCTTATAAAAGAGTTGGTTTAACTCTTTTGTAAGAAAGCTTTAAATGTTGGGATAAAACACTTGGGTAGAAGCAATTTTAAGAATCTTATAATCGATTGAAGCAATACCCTTGAAGTTGCTTGTCTTGTATTCGGTTTGAGCAACACTTGTGAAGTTTCTTATTCGTGATAGTAAAGAAAAATCTCAAGGAGGAACCTTAAGGAGTGGAAGTAGGATCGAAAGTTATTATGATATTACCGAACCACGATAAATCATCTTTGCATCCCTCTAACTATATGTCTTAAATTACTTGCTCAAATTACTTGGTTAGAATAATTTATTGTTTAAGTAATTGAGGTTCATTGCTTAATTTTTTTTAAAATTTAAGTATCCTCAAGCAATAAAATATCTTATCTTTGTGCTAATAATTTAGAAATATTGATTTAACTTAATTCCACATATATTTTGATTAACCAATTTGAAATTTGCCAAAATGTTTTCTTATTTCGTAATACCCAATTCCCCTAATTGAGTATTACCATTGTATATTTTGAGCCAACAAATCCAATAATGGTAAAGGTTTCTTGTTGGAGTATAAAAACCTAAGTTTTCAATGAAGTTCTGGAAGGTTCGAGTGCGGACAAAAAATTGAGGCGGCGCAACCAATAGGGCCTCAAGACCAGTCGATCGTGTTATAGACAAACCCGATCAAGTCCTGAGCCTACCCGATCGAGTTGGGTTTTATTTTTGGGTTCTTTAACTCTTGTTTTGTTTTGGTTTGGTTTAGTTTGGATTGGCTCATTTTTGTTTGATTGATCAAATTATTTCAAAATTCATTTTCTTACAATTTATTCATTCACTTTGCATGTCTCAAAATGAAAATACCATCATCGAGCCTACATGTGATTTGTTATAATATTTGGAAAGAAACTGAGTGTTTGTCCCTCTTTGACTGAGCTTCTCCATAAGTGAAAGTAAAAGGTTGTGCCCACACCTTACACCTCGAGGAGAGCTCTTTTAGGTCAAGGTGCATTTCCCACATTGGCGTTCTGCCATCCAAGCACAAAGCAAAAAGGACGGGTGAGAAGCTACCATTTGACCTTGAAAGAGGCTAAATCCCTTGTCATTGGTCTATAGGTGAGGTTTTGGATAGGGAGATTTGGATGTGAAAAGAAGGGGAATTAAAGATCTTCGGTTTACCTAGAACGAAGTTTCACCCTTTGTGTTTTTAGAGAAAATGCTTAATTTTTATCTTAAGTTATATTACCATACACTAGCATTCCATCACAAAAAAATGCAATTACCATAACCCAAAGCAATTATGGCAATCATCTCATATGAAAAGGGAGCACATATACCTAGGATATTACTAACCCAACATGATTTGTTGGACAACATTGTCCTCCTAAGAATGATGTACTCATTCAATTCGTATGCTTAGCAAGAAAATAAAATAAATAAAAGAATGAATAAATTCATGGAAAAGAATAATAATAATAAGCAAAAATGAATTGTAATAATCATAAACAAGCCAAACATATTCTAGATACACGATAGTAGAAGAATTGAACCAATAAAGCATGCATTTATCATAGCAACAAAAATTGAAGAAATATGTTGTCACTACAAGGTTACTACCGATCAGTGCCATGGGGCTATTGATTGATAGACAGGAGCATGTGAACAGTCTCCACGGGGGACCAATAGGGGATTTCATACTAGAAGTGATGTTGGCGAAAATCAGTGTGAAAATGTAACAAGACATATAGGCTTGCTGTAAACATGCATATATAATTCAAAACTCATACTAAGATGAGCGTTTTCATGGGGGTTTATAAATGAAATGATACAATTTCATGTTTTCAAGGTGTACTAGAAAAGATTTAAACAAACTTAATACTAACTTTTTATAAAGAGTTTTCCCAATTTTGGTGGATTGCCCTAAAAGATCCGCTATGCTCTTGAGAAATTTGAATGAACTTGGGAAGCTCTGTTTGTCATCATGGAATTGAAGAACCAATTACAATGAGAGAGATTTAGCTAGTGAATGTGTGTAGGTGAGAGTGTTTGAGGTTCCCAACATATTACAAAATTACTACCCAAATTACCTAAAACGTTTGGAACAAATTGCCTATAGTTTTTACAAGTTTTTGCAAGAAGTGTTATTGTTTTTGAAGTGTAGAGAGGATGAGGTATTTATAGGTGTTGAAAGGGGACAAAAGCTTTATGATGGCTAATGGAATATTAGCTTAGGTCAAGGGATCAGATTTATATAAGATTTGATCCCCATTGAAGGATAGATCGCAAGGATAGAGCTAAGCAATGAGAAACTACAATCTGGAACGTAAGTACCAATCGGGAGCATATTGCTACCAATTAGGAGAATATTGTTACTGATCGGGAGGAAATTGCTACCGAGTGCTACCCACTTTCCAAGCAAACGTTTGGCTTGGAATTTGGCTCCAAATCTGTTTAAATGGTGGTTTTTAGGCCAATAACAAGTAAAAATGGGTTTGAAATACTTTAGGCTTGTCTTTTGGGTTTGGTTGTGTTAATTTGGCTTATCTGAAACATGGGTTAGTGTTTGGAATTGTTTTTTCTTTCAAAATTAAGAATTGTTTCTCATGTTCATCAAATATAAGCATTTTGAGATCAAGTTCTCATCATCGGGCCCCACACGTGACCCATTTCAATATTTGGATCGAAATTATGTGCTTGCAATTTAAACCCCTTTGATTGGGGTTCTTTTTAGAGTGTCGATCAAAACCCGTGAATGATCATAATTTTGTTTCAAATGTTGCTGTTGGAAATCACCTTGACAAGATGCCTAGGTGGTGATCTTCCAAACACCCAAGTCTTGAATGACTTGTAGAAAGAATTTCAGCAATCGAACACAAGAACAGAAAATCAAAGAAAGAAAGAAGACAAGTAATTTGTTGTCGAGGTTCGGCAATGTGCCTACGTCCCCGTGAGTTCCTCCGAACTCTCTGCACTATCTCAATGGTTCTTACAAATTTACAGCAATCCCCTTCAAGAATCCAAGTTCTTGAAGAACCAAGAAGAGAACGAGAAAGTGATAGACCTATTACAATGCTTTCTATCAATTCTCTACTAACCTCTCTTCTTTACAACCAGCCTCACTACAAGAGTCCCTCTTGTGTTTATGTCTCTCACATAATTCTCTCTTATGTTTACAATGATCTCACAATGTCACAACCTGTGTGGTTCTCTCACTCACCTTTTTCACCACTTGAAATGAGGCTAGGAAACCCTTTTTATAGCCTCTTAATTCTTGGACAATCTTGTGAATCATTCTTGACCCTTTGATCATGTTCTTCCTTTAATCTCAGCCCTTCATCACTCTCCAAGTGATGCTGTGCATTTTGGTGTGGTGCACACATGATTGGAGAGGTCTTATGCATGCTGGATCATGTGTGCAGCCATGTGCTGTGTGCTGCGGTGTGACCTGATGCTGCAGCCTCCTGATGCTGTGCGCACACCTCCTACCTGTGGGCAGAAACTTCCACAGCAGTGTGCCTGACCTTCTCATGCTCAAAATTAAAGCACACACATGTGTGCAACCTTATAACTTGCTGAGCTTTGATATCCCATAATTGGTTTGGACATTAACCAACTTTAGACTATGTTTGGATATGTTTGAAACTTAGACAAATAACAACAATCTCTACCTTTGTCTAAGAGTTCAAAAACCTGAACTATTGTGAAGAAAGCTTCAGGATCCAAACTCATCTGGAGTTACCAATTAACCAACTCCATTCCTAAGAAGTCCAAGGCAATGATTGGACCTTCTTAGAGGTAGAACCTTGGTGCCTAAATCTGCAGGACTTTTCTCTGTGGTCTTCTTGTCAACATGAATGCATCCTTTCGTACCATTTTCTAGAATGTAATGATACCAAACATTCATATGCTCTGTCCCCTCATGGAACACCGGATTCCTCTAAAAGTGCCCCACACTTTGGCTATCCAAAGACACCACAACCTGCTCTTTTAGGACCTCCCACTCGTCCAACAACCCTTTGCACCCCATAGCCTCATTTATGGCTTCCGTAGCCGCTATGAATTCTGCCCTGGTTGTTATGAGTGCTATCACTGGCTGCCACTGAACCTTCATGTACCTCAGCAACCACTTCATCCCAAGCCAAAGCTCTTTTCTAGGATTACTCACACATTTGCTGAAAACATCCATTGCCCAAGAAACACTTGACCTGTTTCTTTTCCTTTCCCGGATGATTCTCCTCATCCCAAGGATCTTTTGTGTAAGGCTGAGATCCTTCCTCTCGAACTCCTCACTGAGTTGAGATGTAAACCTTTCCAACCTTTTCCTGCTGTTCCAAACTAACAACCCATCAATGACATAGGTGAGGATACTCGCCATCTTCTCCACCTTGTGTCCAGGTGAGAAAGTTTCTGTGAAACCTATGTCTTCTCTTCTTGTGAACCCATTCGCCACCAGCTTAGCCTTGTTTCGGACTTCATCTCTTGGAGGGCACCCTTCTTTGATCTTGTAAGTGCACTTACATTCCACAACTTTCTGATTTCCTGGAATTTTCACCAATTCCCAGAAGTTGTTCTTCCTCAAAGAATCCATTTCTTCCTCCATAGCTAGCTGCCACTTTGACGAATCCTTACACTCCATGGCATCCGTGTAAGTTTCTTGTTCACTCATCTCTCCTTCTGTCCAAGGAGCTGCTGCATCCACAGCATCCGCAAACCCATATCTTGAAGGTGGTCCGACCAGCCTTCTTTCCCGGTCTCTTATAAACTGAAAGTCCTTCTAACTTGCTGCAGCATCCTCTTCTTGTTCAGCCTCTTCTTGAGTTTCTTGAGCTTGACAATCATCCAAGGGCTCTACCTTGTCCGAACCTTCTTGCCTCCTCTGCTCTACCTGAACAGAATCTCCCTTGATGCTATGCTCCACAAGAACCAAACTGGTTTGCTCACTAGCCCCTGCAGGGTTAGTATTCTCCAAGTAGGGAAATAATAATTCATTAAAGACAACATCCCTACTTATTATGAGTTTAAATCCTTCCTTTTCTAAGGACCACAACCTTAGCCTCTTCCCCATATCCTAGAAACACATATTTTCTAGATCCTGGGCTAAGCTTATCCTCCTTTTGGAGTGCATACGCAGCACACCCAAAAGTCCTAAGGTTGTCAAACTCAGGGGGTTTTCCACTCCACAACTCTTCGGGAGTCTTATGGTATACAATCCTAGAGGGTGATCTATTAATCAAATATGCAGCTGTAGCTACAGCTTCTCCCCAAAAATATTTTGGTAACC
Source organism: Bretschneidera sinensis (assembly GCA_023935145.1). Taxonomy (NCBI): domain Eukaryota; kingdom Viridiplantae; phylum Streptophyta; class Magnoliopsida; order Brassicales; family Akaniaceae; genus Bretschneidera; species Bretschneidera sinensis. Next base: position 24,118,801 of record CM043704.1, read on the forward strand.
CGGATCCTATTAGCATGCACCTAACTTTTTTCATAAGGGTCTTATTCAATAACTCAGCAACTTAATTTTGCTGAGGAGTTTCCACAACCGTCCTATGTCTTAGAATGCCATTTAACCTACAGAATTGATCAAGTTCTTGGTTAAAAATTTCTAAGCCATTATCGGTTCTTATCCCTTTAACTACTCTACCCATTTGAGTCTCAACCAGACCTTTCCACACCACTAATTTATTCAATACATCTGATTTATTTTTCACCAAATAAACCCACACTTTTCTTGAATAATCATCAATTAAAGACAGAAAGTAAATGTTACCTCCCTGTGTTGGTGTCCTTGCTGGTCCCCAAAGGTCCGCATGAATGTAGTCAAGAATGCCCTTAGACTTGTGCACTCCGGTGTTGAAGCTGACCCGATGTTGCTGCCCAAAAACACAGCTCTTACAGAAATCCATTTTTTCTACTTTGTCACCACCAAGTAGACCTTCCTTGCTAAGCACTTGCAGGCCCTTTTCGCTCATGTGTCCCAAGCGAGTGTGCCAAAGGGCTGCCTTGTCCAGCTCAGCCATCAAGCTTGCTGCTTGATCATTGGTTTCTGTTTTTTCGATCATCTCATAGAGTCCATCGTTTCTTACTGCCTTGATCACTACCAAAGATCCCTTGGCCACCTTGATCTTTCCTCCCTCTATCTTGCATGTATAGCCCATGGAATCCAGCTGCCCTAATGAGATCAAGTTCCTCTTCAAATCTGGAACATACCTCACATTTTCCAGCAGCCTTGTGACTCCATCAAACATCCTCAATTGGATGTCTCTAATCCCTCTCACTTGGCAAGAATTGTCATTCCCCAAGAAGACTTTTCCATCATTGATCTTCTTGAAATTCTTGAACCATTCTTTGTGAGGGCACATATGATGAGTGCACCCGGTATCCAAGATCCATTTCCCGCTGCCTTCATGCCCCTTGCTCACATCCGAGCACACAACAAGAACATCACCATCTTGCTGTTCTGTTTTTGCAACCAAAGCCTTTCGATTCTTGGTATGGTTTCCTCCTCTATCCCTTGTCATCTTCTTGCAATCTTTCTTGACATGACCCTCCTTATGGCAGTAGTAGCAGCTCTTCCCTTCAAATCTCAGTTTGGAATGCATTCTCCCATGGCTTTCTCCTCTACCTCTGTCCCGGTAGTAGCCATGCATGCTGTTCTGCACTCTCCTATGGCTCTCTCCTCTACCTCTATCCCAGTAGTAGCCATACATGCTGCTGTGCACTCTCCCATGGCTCTCTCCTCTACCTATGTCCCGGTAGTAGCCATACATGCTGCTGTACACTCTCCCATGGCTCTCTCCTCTACCTCTGTCCCCGGTAGTAGCCATGATTACTGCCATACCAAGTTGCTGCCCTTCTTTTAAAGAACAGCCCTTTACCACTTGATGCACTCCTTTTCTTGGCATCAAGATTATCTTGCAACTCTTCCTTAGAATCAAATTTAAAAGCAAAGATTCATTTTTGAAGATACCTCTTATCCGGGAGAGTCTTGGTAAGAAACAACTCATCTAGTTTCTTCCATATGACAGCTGGATCCTCCGAGTCTCCGTACTCCATTGTGACATTATCCGATATGTGCAAGAAAATGGTGCTGTAAGCCATCTTCTTCATCTTGGTCCACTGGTCCTCCGTGACACTTGCTGGAAAAGCATCATCTTCTCCAATAGCTAAGTCCACTTTCTGCTGCATTAGAACCGCCTTGATCTTCCGCTTCCATAGGGTAAAGTCCCCCTTTCCATCAAACTTCTCTACACAGAAATTTGAAGTCATCTTTTGCGGACAAGATCCCAGATTTGTGTACTAACCATAACTACTTTCTTCAACCTCAAGAACACAGATCGAAGATGGATCTTTAACACCGTTCTTGAATCAACCTTCAAGAACACCACCGGATCTTGATCTTTACACCGTTCTTGAATCACCCAAGAAGTTTGATCTTTGATTCTTGGAGTCTTGGCTCCGTACCTTCTACTTCTTGTTCCGATAACCAGCTGTTGTGCTCTGATACCACTGTTGGAAATCACCTTGACAAGATGCCCAGGTGGTGATCTTCCAAACACCCAAGTCTTGAATGACTTGTAGAAAGAATTTCAGCAATCGAACACAAGAACAGAAAATCAAAGAAAGAAAGAAGACAAGTAATTTGTTGTCGAGGTTCGGCAATGTGCCTACGTCCCCGTGAGTTCCTCCGAACTCTCTGCACTATCTCAATGGTTCTTACAAAGTTACAGCAATCCCCTTCAAGAATCCAAGTTCTTGAAGAACCAAGAAGAGAACGAGAAAGTGATAGACCTATTACAATGCTTTCTATCAATTCTCTACTAACCTCTCTTCTTTACAACCAGCCTCACTACAAGAGTCCCTCTTGTGTTTATGTCTCTTACACAATTCTCTCTTGTGTTTAAAATGATCTCACAATGTCACAACCTGTGTGGTTCTCTCACGCACCTTTTTCACCACTTGAAATGAGGCTAGGAAACCCTTTTTATAGCCTCTTAATTCTTGGACAATCTTGTGAATCATTCTTGACCCTTTGATCATGTTCTTCCTTTAATCTCAGCCCTTCATCACTCTCCAAGTGATGTTGTGCATTTTGGTGTGGTGCACACATGATTGGAGAGGTCTTATGCATGCTGGATCATGTGTGCAACCATGTGCTGTGTGCTGCGGCGTGACCTGATGCTGCAGCCTCCTGATGCTGTGCGCACACCTCCTGCCTATGGGCAGAAACTTTCACAGCAGTGTGTCTGACCTTCCCATGCTCAAAATTGAAGCACACACATGTGTGCAACCTTATAACTTGCTGAACTTTGATATCCCACAATTGGTTTGGGCATTAACCAACTTTAGACCATGTTTGGATATGTTTGAAACTTAGACAAATAACAACAGTTGGCATGGCAAAGATGTAGCATGCATAAAAGTAGATATGTTTTTAGGAAAAGTTGTTCCGTGGGAACACCTATGGTAGCCATATTTAATTAAGGTGATGGAGTTGGTGTTTGTTCACTTGAATGATACTTCATGAGTTCAAATGTGCCTAATTCAAGGGCTTGATGGTTTTGAAAACCCACTAGGGATTTGACATTTGGTTAAAGGTCTTTCTAGTTAGATTTGAAAGTTTCCTGTTTAAAAGTCTTTCTAATTGGGGGGTTGAAAGTCGCTTAGATTGGATCGAAAGTTGCTTGTTTAAAGGTCTTTTAGATTAAAATGAGAGTTTTTTGTTTAAAGTTCTATCGGGTAGAAATAAGAATTGTTTGTTTAAAGGTTTCTCGAAATAAAATGAGAATTGCTTGTTTAAAGGTTTCTCGGATTGGAAAGGGAGAATTATCTGTTTAAAAGTTTCTCGGATCAAAGTGATAATTATATTTTAACAGTTTCTTGGATTGGAAAGTGAGAATAGCCTATTTAAAGGTTTCTTGGATTGGAAAATGAGAATTACCTATTTAAAGGTTTCTTGGATTAAAATAAGAATTGTCTGTTTAAAGGATTCTCATATTAGAAAGTGAGAATTTCCTATTTAAAGATTTTTCGGATTAAAGTGAGAATTTCCTATTTAAAGGTTTCTTAGCTCAAAGTGAGATTTGCATGTTTAAGAAGAGGAATTCTAGCTCGGGAAAACCCTACCAGTGTATTGTCTAAACCTAGCCTAGCCAGGCCACTCTAGAGGTGGCCTTTTGGCAGTTGTTTGTCTCCAATGTTCGCCCCTCGCGGCCCTCCATCGCGAGGTGTGGGGTGCACGGTCACAGAACCTACTCCTTCATCCTCCTCGCATCAAAACCCTAACCAGCCTTTATTCTTTTCCTTACCGCAACCTTTTGTTAACCCTAGCACCTACCCGAACCTTAATCCCATCTTCTATTCCAACATCTTAAAAGAAGTCGCAACCACACCCTCTAACAACACTTCCGTCCCTAAACAAGTTAATAAAAATCCTTTACCAATTCTCATTTTGTCCACCAAGCTTGTAGCCAAAATCAATGGTGAGCCAACTTTCTTGATGTAAGCCATAGAGTTTGCGAAGGCATCTTCCTCCTTTGCAACTACAGTGATCCTAAAGTTCTATGCCGGGATGCTTGGGTTGCATTAGATCCACAAAGCATATCCATAAGTGGAATCTACAACATGAACCAATGATTGGTGGAATAGATCCTCGGCATGTTATGGTTTGGTTGGAGACACAGGAAGATCTAGTAACAACATGGTCACATGGAAAACACTAGGTGGATAACACCTTATACTGCATGTTTAAATGGTCTTCTGAATTAAATATGAAGAACGAATCTACACATGTTGTTGTATGGATTCATATGCCAGGTTTTCCTTTACCATGTTTTCATATTTTTGTATTGAAAGGTATAATGAATTCGTTTGCATGGTTTCTTATGACAGATGATAAAACAATTACGATGGAAAGGCCAAGTTGTGCGAGAGTATGTGTTGAAATTGACCTAACTCTTCCAAGACCTGATCGAGTTTGGATCAGGACAATCAAGGAAGAAGGATTTTGGCAAAAAGTCATTTTTGAAGGAAATCTAGCATTTTTTATGCACTGCTCACTGTAGGGCCATAGCAATGCGGATTGCCATAAGCTATCAAGGGGAGGAAATACGGTTAGGCAACCTCATGTGGTGGTTTAAGGGATGGTGCAGAAAACCATAAAGGATAGGCCTGCGCCCAAAGCCCAAGTAGCCAGTAGCATTTTTCGGAGGGTCAGTACTGTTATTGAAGCCTATAAAATTCCAGTAAGTTCGAAAGGCTCCAAATGAGCCCATAATAAAGCTAAGGAGGTTGCTGAGTTTGAACATAATCCCCAAGAGGTGCTAGTGGATCCTTTAGGTTTCGAGTACTAACTTAAAAAGAAAGCATAAAATGGTAGTATAGCAAGTCCAAATTACGGGAACAGGGTTGACTTTGGGTTGGCTAGAAAAGCACGCTAATATAGTTATTTTGAAGGGCCTGCTATGGTGCATGGTAAGAAAACAGGGCTGAATATTGGTGGGCTCGGATTTAAATTAGAAAACATCGATCCAGCAGTTTCGAAGCCTGGGCCGACTGGTATGAAAACGAAGGCCCAGAAAGGTTCCGAAAAATGTCACTAATGTTGGGCCAGCAACTCAATTGGTATGCGCAGATCTAATAATTATAGAGGATAGGACTATGAAGGTGTTCGATAATCCAAACGACGGAGTCCATGTAGCGGGTCAGAGTTAGAGCCTTTAGTTGATGGGTCGGCAAACATGTCTTTGAACGCTGATCCAATAGCGTATATGGTGGATCCTGTTGCTAGTGTGGCGTGGGCTGTTCAGCAGATTGTTAGGCAAGTGGTGCGCGCGGACCTGAGTGTGCCAAACAACTCATTTTCTGCGTAGGGGGAGAACGTCGTTCAATCTGCAATTTCTGACCAAGTGTGTTCTCTCTATTATTCTGAAATTGACATATGCCCGGATAAATCAAATTTTAAAATGCAAAGATGACCTGGCTGTTTATCCTATAGTAAAAAATAATATGCTCAAATCTACAACTTCGGTTAATAAGGTTTTGGAAAAGATTTATCAGCAAAATTTTGTTGAGAATCCGGGTAAGGGTCTAATTTTTTTTTCTCTAAACAAGTTACTCGGCAGTTGAAAAAGAAAGGTATCATTCGAGATGTGGCCATGAAACATACTAAAAAGAAGAGAACCCGCACAACGGCTAAGGCTCTTCCTACAACACCCTCTAACTAATATTAATGTTTAGTATGCTTATTTGGAATATTAAAGGGTCAGTGGTTCGGATAAAATGGGTTTGTTACGTAAGATTCTTTGGGAACATAAACCTAGTTTGCTGGTGATTCTAGATACTAAGCATGATGGGGACTCCTTATCCCAGTTTGCAAGGAAGCTCAAAATTTCTAATTTTGTGCATGGTAATCCTATGAATAGGCATATTTGGTTATTATGGGATCATGAAATTTCTGTGGAGTTCCTGCAGATAACAAATCAATCGGTTTCAGTTCAGATAAATTTTTTAGCCAATATAGCTTCCTGTTTTGGGTCATTGGTTTATGCTAAATGCACGTGAGCTGTTAGAAGGGAATTATAGGCAGCTCTCATTTAGTTTGGTACTGCCATAAATGGTCCTTGGTTTGTTGGAGGAGATTTCAATGTGGTGGCAAACCCGGGTGAGAAATCTGGTTTAGTTCCTATTGATGTTAATTCAGTGCATGAATTTACTGACTTCATACACAAAAAATGTTTTCTAGATCTGGGATTTGATGGTAACATGTTTACTTAGTCCAATCATCTTGATGCTTCTCAGTGTTGGTGTAGGTTAGATCGATTTTTATTGAATAGTGAGTTTTTAACTGATCTTCTCACTCCAAAGGTGAAGCATTTGGTTCGAATGTACTCTGATCAAGTGTCTATTCTGCTTTCCGCCATGAGTTTGGTTCTCCCTCCCAAACCTTTTCGATTTTTCAAAACTAGGTCTAAGAATGATCAGTTTCAAGAGTTCATTAAAAGGTGTTGGGATCACATAGTTACTGGTCCACCTATGATGAAATTACAGCAGAAATTAATGCATGTTCAGCAACAACTTAAACGTCGGAATTGGGAGGTCTTTGGAGATGTTAATATATAGCTTCATTCAACTCAAGATCAGGTGATTAGTGCTGAATGCAATTTGTAAAATATTTTCTCGACGGATCATGTGACTGATTTATGTGAGGCTAAGAGATATTTGGATAGCGGATTAAGGAATCTATGGCTAGATACAAAGTCCAAGTTAAATGATTGACTGAAGGAGATCGGAAAACAATTTTTGTAGACTAGGGTTCTAACCCAAGAGGGGAGAGGGGTGAATTGGGTTTTTAAAAACTTTTGTTAATTACTTGTAAGTTTATAAAAACAGTTAAATGCACAAACATATAAACAAGTAATGTACTTTAAGTAAAAGAGTTTAAGGAAGAGAAAGTGCAAACTCAGTTTATAGTGGTTCAACAATATCGGATTCCTTTCGACCCTACGTCCACTCTCTTCAAGGAACCTCCTTGAAGTAATCCACTTAAACTTTTAGTCGTACAACTTCACGGGTGTTGTATAAACCTTACAACCAATCCCTTCCTCTCGGAAGCTATTCCCTTCCTCTCGGAACCTATTCCCTTCCTCACGGAAGCTAATCCCTTCCTCACGGAAGCTTACAAAGAAGTGTTTAATTCTAAACACAATAAGAGTTATTACAACTCTTTCCCTTCTACAATAAATGTGATTTGTTGTAAAGTAAATGGTAGAGAGATAGCAATTAATGCTTTTATAAATGAACAATATATTTTTTTTCAAGAAAAAGCTTGAAGAATGGCTCAACAATAAATTATTCAAAGCTTTTGAGAATTAATGAGCAAATTTATGAATTGAATGTGTAATCTTCTTATTTTAAATGCTCATTGAAGTGGGTTTATATAGCCTTGAATCAATATGACCGTTAGACATTTACTAGGTAGGTTTGGTGCATTAAATGCTCAAGTTTCGCGTCTTAAATGGCTATATTTTCGAATTACCAATCGACTGGGTCTTTGTACTAGTCGACAGGGTCAAGAGAGAAACTTCACTTTTAGGCTATTGGAGAGTACCAGTCGACTGGGTCCTAAGCACCAGTCGACTGGGAACTCACTGTTCCAGTTGCCAGTCGACTGGGTGCTTTACACCAGTCGATTGTGGACGTTTTGTCCCATACCCCAGTTGACAAGTATATTGAGCCAGTCGACTGGGTTGCCCTTTAACCAAGTTTTTCATGCTTCAAAATTGTTTTTGACTTAGAAGTGTTTGAATTAATAGTTTTGTCAAAATATTATTGTAAAAAGAGTCATAGGACAAGCTAAATACTTGAACATGAGAGATTTACAGTTGGTTTTAATACCTTAATGTCAATTCTATATTTTCTGTCTTGTCTTAGCATCTAAAACTAGTTGGCTGAAAGTTTTTACCGTTTAAACACTTAGATAAAACTGTTAGTACAATTAGAGTAGTGTTTTGTCATTATTAAAATTAAATAAGGGTCAACAATCTCCCCCTTTTTGATGATGACAAAACTAATGAGAGAAACAAGTTTTAAAAACTAAGTGTTCGGTTTTTAGAAAAAAAAAGGGCAAAGTTTTCTCTGTTTTTCGGATAAAATCAACCTGTAAAGCAGTTCAAATGCAGTTTATAAACAACCCAACCAAGCAAATTAAAACAGACTTATATTCATCAAAGTTTTCAGAGCAATGTTCCCCCTAAATCTATGCTCTATTTTAAGTTCACATTGATATTTCTCTTTTCTCATTTTTCTCCCCCGTTTTGACAATAGTAGAAAATGGGGTGCAAACTCAAAAAATAAGCAACACGGATAACAAAGTCAGAAAGATAATGCAAAAACAAACTTGTATGTGAAAAGTAGGCATTATTCGGGCTGGGAAGACTTCCTGGGAAGAACCGAAAGTTTCCACACTAGCATAAGTAGTTATAGCATATTGCAGAGTATGAATAGCTTAAACCAAGTAATCATATAGCTTAAAATTAAAGCAATCATATAAACCATAAGCTAGATAACTGAAATATAGGCAAATATATACAAGCATCACAGGCTTCTAGAAGCCAAATATCGAGTACAATATCAAAAATGTATGACAAAGCATTAAATGTTCGTGCTAAGATCATCTAAGAGCTATATATACAAGAAAATGATAAAACAGGAAGCTCAACAAGCTGGAGAATCAGAGCCATCTCGAATAAGATCTCGAAGCTCAGCTAATGAGTGTTAGGACGATTATCTACTTAAATAATTATGCAAATAATCGTTCTAGTTTTACTTGTAAGTGCAGAAGGTCTGTGGTAGCATAGTGTGCAAGTGCGAGATCATTTCTATAGGGATTGGTGAATTTCTATCTAGAATTCATTACTTCAAGTTAAAAAGAGAAATAACAGTTTGATTATGAATGAATAACAATAATGAGGATCCACCACTAAATATACTTTCCCACTAACTATGGTTTCAATGCTCTAGCCTTATCATGAATATCTAATGATTGCCAACCTAAGGGCTTGGTCCACACCTTGGGCTATTGATCTCTCTATGCAACGAGTTAGGCATGGTGTATACTCTAACTCTTTTCTCTCTTAAGGGATTCGGCATGGGTGTATACTAAGTTGTTCCTTAAAAGAGCATGAGGGCTGTGGAGATCGGCAACCACACGGGACCTAGGGCTTGGTCCGCTCCCGGTTTTCCATGTTGATTAACCCGGGAATCCGGTGTGGATATCTCTTATTACTAATGTCGAACCCAGGACTCGGTCATCCAAATTGATTCGACTAACCTATCCATACCACATGCATACGTTGATCAGGCACATACATATGAGGAATGTAAATATAAACAAGTATTAATCAAGTTAAATATTCTAACAAGGCTATAGTAAAGATAATCAATGAATGAACATGTGGAAAAGTATAACTAGGGCTTCAATCGAGCCCTATTAAAACCGAAGAAGCCTCGGGAGACGAGTTGTCAATTCCTCTCCTAAGCTCTCAACTTCAAATCTCGAACAAAAGGTTAAACTAAAAGGAAGATATGCTCCCCAAAAGGGAGATGTGTTTTCTGTGTTTTACAAGTCTATTTATAGGGTTCTAAGGACCCTTGGAAATCCTAATTTTCAAAATAGAGCCCTAACCCTAATTTTCAAAATAGGTGTTGTCGTTTTACTGTTCACTGTCGTATGTGTTCGCTCGATCACAAGAAGAGTGCACTTGATCGCAAGGTTGCGCTCGATCGTCCTTCCTGGTGTGCTCGATCGCACTCCAGACAGTATTTGCTTCAGGTTTTCCAGTTTTCTTCCTTTTAAGCTCCAAAAGCTTCCAAAATGCTTCCTTTTCTTCATAGACCTATAAAAACCATGTAAAACACAGAAATAAAGTAAAATGGACTAAAATAACATAAACTAGGGCTTAACAAATGTAAATTAAGGGGCTTAAATATGAATATTTAAGCTCCTATCAATGAGCCCTTTGTGTGCCCTCGGTGTAGCTCAAAGTTGTTTGGAAGTGAGCAGAGGTCATGGTGCATGGAATCAACAAAAGAGCTCAAGTTCTAGAACCCGGACTGCATGGATAGCTGGAGGCTCAAGATAGCCTGGAGTAGATCATTGTACCCAGCCTGATTAGTATTAGAACCACCATGTTATAGTGCTCAGTCATCAGTGTCAATAGCAGTGAGAGGAGTTGCATCACTAGGAACCTCATCATCCTCCTCGCTGCTGTCATCACCATCACTGATCCATATATTCCTCCTTGCCTTGGATTAAATCAACCCATCTCGGTTCGTGAATCCCATCTTCTTCAGAGAAGAGACGTTGATGATGTCATTGGGACCAATGTCTTGAGCCTCAGAGGCGGGTAAAAGGACACGGAAGTGTTGTAGGATGAGGGTGATGAACATCCAATAGAGAAGGCACCCGGAGTCACTAGCTTCACCGCTGATCATGTTGGCGAGCAGTAGGGGGTAGATATTGAATTGATGTCCTGTTTTGAGACACCAAATCAATACGATGTCTATCTTCAAGAGATAGCCTCGCCTCCCAAGTCGTGGATGGATGGTCCAACTCACGATGAGATTGAACAGCTTCAAATCGAGGGGCACATCACTACATGTGTGAAATGTAGTGGGCCGAAAGAGGTAGTTAGGGTCTCCCCTAATGATTTGGTATGCCTCCTCATAGTCGAAGTTATCCAGCCATCCGTCTAGACTCCGTTGGATCCCTCCCACTAGGATTCTCAAGATGCTCACTAGAAGGCCAGTGTTTACCTCAAACTCCACACCTATCACACTAGTTCTGAAACGAAGAGCCAATGGACTAGGTTTCACTAAGTTCGCGTAGAACTGGTGAATCAAGCGTGGGTAGTACTTTTGGTGAATATTGACAAGTGGTGTCAAGTGCACTGCCTCAAAAAGAGGCAATAAGTCAAAATTTGCATGATGGATAGAATCGAAGTCAACAAATCTACCTATCATGATCTTTTTGTGTCGAATGATGGAATTATATCTCTCTTTGACGGCTAGACTCTAGAAGAGTGAGTCGTCGAGCTCAGTCTTCGCCTTTTTGCTCGAGGATCCCACCAAGCCTTTTCCTTTGGCATCCGGTGTTGTAGATTTCTTGGACTGTGTCCTTGTAGGCGTGTAAGGTCCTCAAACGGTGGTTTTGATCCGAATTCTCTCAAATATTTTGAAAAAAAGTGTTTTTAGAGAGATCTGAGAAATTTTGGGAAAAACGAAACTTTTAACTGTGGAAAGTTGAAATAAAGGTGATGGGGGATGAGATTAAGGTGTATATGGAGTGTTTTTGTGAGAATGTGAACATAAATTAGAGATTTTCTAAAGAGAGAAAGCTTCAAGGTTTTGAAAATGGCGTGAAATTTCTTAAAAACTGAAGCTACTATTTATAGAATTGCGATACTAGTCGACTGGGTTTGGTCACCAGTCGACTAAGTCCTTCACTGATTTGGGAATTTTTGTCATACTAGTCGACTAGGTAGGGATACCAGTCGACTGGGTAAACTGGCAGAGATATATCAGTCGACTGGGTCAACTGGCAGAGATATATCAGTCGACTGGGTCAACCATACCAGTTGATGAGAGTCATAAAATGCATCTTAATAGTAGTTAATTTTTAGCATTTTAGGGTTGATCTAGGTTTTAATTGCACTTTTATACGTTAACAACTCTAAAGTATCATTCTTGGATCATTGATCTACTTCAGTGCATTTTCAGGTACTTTAATCTCAGAAGAGGAGGAAAAGTTATCATTGTTTGAAGCACAAAAACTCAAGGCATACTGGAGTGAAGGAATACTTCCGGAAGGACAAGATGGAGGGCTTAAAAGAGCAACAGCTGCTGCCCACATTGGAAAGGAGTTTCACTAAATTGCTAGAATTGCCCGTACAGATCAATCATCTTTGAAAATTAAACTTTATTGATACAAGAAGAACCAGAAGACGAGCCATATATTCTTAGAAAGATCCGAAAGTCTATTTTTTGGAGAATTTTACGGTTCGTCAAAAGGATTTTTCTAGAGAAAGTTATGGCAGTTTTAGTAGACAAAGGTCAGGCTGTGCGGGATTTCAACGTGATTTTGGGCTTAAATCACACATCCCACATCAGTTGGAAAACACATTTCTAAATCCCACATCCCACATCGGATTGGAAACACATTGCACTTTGGTATTTCCCTATAAAAACCCCCCTACACTTCAGCTTTTGGAATCAATCGGAGCTCATCTGAAATCATCAGAGAGTGACTCCAGAGGGCCTTTAGGAGCAATCCGAAAGTATAAATTTGGAGGGCAAGCTGAGGATGATAGTTGAGAGGCCGGAGGCAACTCAAGGAAGCATGAGCCCCATGGCTGGCTAGTCTCCAAGCAAGGCGAAGGGATGAATCCCTAGGTGTAATTGTTCTTATTTTTCTTTATTTGATTCAGTTGTAGTTGGATATTATTTTCGTTAAACATTGTTATGTTTTATTCTTAATTTAATTAGTAGATTTATTATTACTCTGGTGATTGCATGCTTCTTTTCCATATAAGTTCAGTCATGCTTTTCTTATGTGTACCTGTTTGGGTGTGATTGAGTCCGGTAGATCTCTTTTATAGATTTTTCCATTGCTATGGTATTGTCGTTTAGATATATCATCGTCTCTTGATAATTTTTTAAGTTAGGTCATGTGTGCTTGAAAGTAAAGAAGATTTTATAACAATTACATTAGGATTTATAAATGCGCTTTAATTGAATATTTTTCGATTGCATGTTTGGGATGTGAAACTTGCAATCAAGATAAAAACAACTGAATCAAGTTAGCATTAGGGAAACGAACCTAGGGAGGATTTCCAGAACCTTGTTATCCATCATAAATCTATTTACACAATTTCCTTCACACTATTTTCACATAATTCAAATTCTTTCAATCAATCTTTTATCGTCTGTGTTAAAATTCACACATTCTTTTGTAATTAACTTGTTTCTCTGTGGAATCAACACCCCAAAGCTGTACTATAACAACCGCGTTAGGTTTTGGACATAATCAAATATTGGATGAGCGTCATAAAATGTATTTAAACAATACTTAATTGTTAGCATTTTAGGGTTGATTGAGGTTGGAATTACAATTTTATACCTTAATAACTCTTAAGTGTTATTCTTGAATCGTTGACTTATTTCAGTGCATTTTCAGGTACTTTGAGCTTAAAAAAAAGAGATAGAAAATCTATCATCGTTTTAAACCCGAAGCTTCAATGAATACTCGAGTAAGATAATGGTTGCGGAAGAGCCAAGATGAAGAGAAACCAAGAAAGGAGTTTTACTAAATTGCTAGAATTGCCCGTACAGATCAATCATATTTGAAAATTAAAATGTATTTATGCAAGAAGAACCAGGAGATGAGCCATATATTCTTAGAAATATCTGGAAGTCTATTTTTTGGAGAGTTTTACGGCTTGTAAAGATGATTTTTCTAGAGAAAGTTATGGCAGTTTTAGTAGACCAAGGTCAGGCTGTGCGGGCTGTGCGGGATTTCAGCGTGATTTTGGGCTTAAATCCCATATCCCACATCAGTTGGAAAACATATTTCTAAATCCCACATCCCACATCGGATTGGAAACACATTGCACTTGTGGTATTTCCCTATAAAAACCCCCCTACACTTCAGCTTTTGGAATCAATCGGAGCTCATCTGAAATCATCAGATAGTGACTCCAGAGGGCCTTTAGGAGCAATCCAGAGGGGCTTTAGGGGAAATCCAAAAGTATAAATTTGGAGAGCAACCTGAGGATGATCGTTGAGAGGCCGGAGGCAACTCAAGGAAGCATGAGCCCCATGGCTGGCTAGTCTCCAAGCAAGGCGAAGGGACGAATCCCTAGGTGTAGTTGTGCTTATTTTTCTTTATTTGATTCGGTTGTAGTTGGATATTATTTTCGTTAAAAATTGTAATGTTTTATTCTTAATTTAATTAGTAGATTTATTATTACTCCGGTGATTGCATGCTTCTTTTCCATATAAGTTCAGTCATGCTTTTCTTATGTGTACCTGTTTTGGTGTGATTGAGTCCGGTAGATCTCTTTTATAGAGTTGTCCATTGCTACGGTATTTTCATTTAGATATATCGTCGTCTCTTGATAATTTATAAGTTAGGTCATGTGTGCTTGAAAGTAAAGAAGATTCCATAACAATTGCATTAGGATTTATAAATGCGCTTTAATTGAATATTTTTCGATTGCCTGTTTGGGATGTGAAACTTGCAATTGAGATAAAAACAACTGAATCAAGTTAGGATTAGGGCAACGAACCTAGGGAGGATTTCCAGAACCTTGTTATCCATCATAAATCTATTTACACAATTTCTTTCACACTATTTTCACATAATTCAAATTCTTTCAATCAATCTTTTATCGTCTGTGTTAAAATTCACACATTTTTTTGTAATTAACTTGTTTCCCTGTGGAATCAACACCCCAAAGCTGTACTATAACAACCGCGTTAGGTTTTGGGCGTAATCAAATTTTGTATGAGAGTCATAAAATGCATCTAAACAATACTTAATTGTTAGCATTTTAGGGTTGATTGAGATTGGAATTACACTTTTATACCTTAATAACTCTTAAGTGTTATTCTTGAATCGTTGACTTATTTCAGTGCATTTTCAGGTACTTTGAGCTTAAAAAAAAGAGATAGAAAAGCTATCATCATTTTAAACACGAAACTTTAATGAATACTCGAGTGAGATAATGGTCGCGGAAGAGCCAAGATGAAGAGAAACCAAGAAAGGAGATTTACTAAATTGCCAGAATTGCCCGTACAGATCAATCATCTTTGAAAATTAAACTGTATTGATGCAAGAAGAACCAGGAGATGAGCCATATATTCTTAGAAATATCTGGAAGTCTATTTTCTGAAGAATTTTACGGCTTATAAAATTGATTTTTCTAGAGAAAGTTATGGCAATTTTAGTAGACCAAGGTCAGGCTGTTCGGGCTGTGCGGGATTTCAGCGTGATTTTGGGCTTAAATCCCACATCCCACATCAGTTAGAAAACATATTTCTAAATCCCACATCCCACATCGGATTGGAAACACATTGCACTCATGGTATTTTCCTATAAAAGGCCTACTCCACTTCAGCTTTGAGGATTAATCGGAGCTCATCTGAAATCATCAGAGAGTGAATCCAGAGGGCCTTTAGGAGCAATCTAGAGGGCCTTTAGGACGAATCCGAAGTATAATTTTCGCTACCAAGGAGGAGATGATCGTTGAGAGGCTAGAGGCAACTCAAGGAAGCATGAGCTCTATGGCCGGCTAGTCTCCAAGCAAGGCGAAGGGATGAATCCCTAGGTGTAGTTGTTCTTATTTTCCTTTATTTGATTCAGTTGTAGTTTGGTATTATTTTCATTAAATATTTTTATATTTTATTCTTTAATTTAATTAGTAGATTTTTATTAGTCCAGTGATTGCATGCTTCTTTTCCATATAAGTTTAGTCATGCTCTTCTTATGTGTATTTGTTTGGGTGTGATTGAGTCCGGTAGATCTTTTTTTATAGATTTGTCCATTGCTGCGGTATTATCATTTAGATATATCGTCGTCTTTTGATAATTTATAAGTTAGGTCATGTGAGCTTGAAAGTAAAGAATAATTCATAGCAATTACATTAGGGTTTATAAATGCGCTTTAATTGAAAATTTGCCGATTGCCTGTTTGGGATGTGAAACTTGCAATCAAGATAAAAACAACTGAATCAAGTTAGGATTAGAGCAACAAATCTAGGGAGGATTTCCGGAACCTTGTCATTTCTTTATTATATTATTCAATCATTCACACAATTTTCATAAAATCAACAATTCAGATTCTTTCAATCAATCTTTCATCGTTTGTGTTCAAGTTTACACCTTCTTTTGTAATTAACTTGTTTCCCTGTGGAATCGACACCCCAAAACTGTACTACAACTACCGCATTATTTTTGGGCGTAATCAAATTTTGGCGCCGTTGCCGGGGAAACGCGTTCAAGTACAAGGAAGCTTGTCAACTTTGAGTGTGACGGTAGAAGAATTGTAAATATTTTTCTTTTTAGCAGTTTGTAAATACGGTAATATTGTTCCTTTACCTTAGTTTTAATTTTCTGATTATTTATTTATTATTTTGTTTTATTTATTTCCCCTCTGATTCATTTAGTGTATGCTTAGACTGAGAGATTTGCGAGGTAGATTCATTAGAGGACCCGAACTAGAATTACCCTCTCTTTCCGAGTCTGATAGTGAAACCTCGCCTAGATCAACCAATAGTGGAAACCCAAGTGAGAATTTAGAGGATTCTGTTAACATGGCCGATAACCATAATGAGAATGTTGCTAGGACACTTTAGGATTACCTCCACCCTACACGCACAGCCACACCATCATGCATCATGTTTCTAGCCAATACTCGCCAATTAGATCTTATACCAGGGATGATTCAATTACTCCCTACATTTCATGGCTTGGATAATGAAAACCCATATGTGCACATTAGAGAGTTTGAGGAAGTAGTCGCGGCTTTTCATAATCAAGATGAAACCGATGACATTGTGAGGCTTAAGTTCTTTCCTTTCGCTTTGAAGGATAGAGCTAAGAGTTGGCTATACTCACTAAGACTACGATCTATTGGGTCGTGGACTGAGATGACTCGGGCTTTCTTTAACAAATACTTTCCCCAACATAAGACCAATGCTTTGAAAAGGCAAATCTCCACCTTTGCACAAAAGGATAGTGAGACCTTATATCAGTCTTGGGAAAGATTTAAGGAGTTATTGAGTATGTGCCCTCACCATGGGTATGAGAGTTGACGCTTGGTGAGCTATTTTTATGAGGGACTTACATATAGAGAGCGCCAATTCGTAGAGATGATGTGTAATGGTGTGTTCTTGGAGAAAGATCCTGATGAGGCCATAGAGTACCTCAATGAGCTTGCTGAAAAAGCTCACACTTGGACTGGACCTAGTGCTACTGAAAGCACAAATAGGTCACGACCTATAGGGAACCCAAATGGTGGTGGAATTTACCATCTTAGGGAAGAGGATAACCTTAAGGCCAAGGTCGAGATGCTCACTAGGGAACTAGAGGCATTAAAGACTAAAAACTCAAAGCCAACACACGTGGTCAATCATGCAAAATCTTTTGAACAATGTTTTGTGTGTGGCGGGTTAGAACATCTCGCCCAAGAGTGTCCCACATTTGCTGATATGAGAGGGATGTATAAGGAACAATGTAATGCCTTAGGCATGTACACGAAGCCTTTTACACCCTTCTCTAATATCTATAATTCGGGATGGCGCGATAACCCCACCTTCAGCTGGAAATCTAAAAATCAGCAGCTTATACAACCCCTTAGCTCATATTCTGCAACATATCATGCACCTGTGTCTTCTAGGAGTTCTTTAGAAGACACTTTACATGCTTTTATTGAGGCACAGGGTAAGATTAATAAAAAGACTTGAATCGTTAATTGTGCAGGTTGTTGAAGAACATAAGGAGATAAAGAGCCAAATTTCCAAGTTGATGAGCTACTTGAGTGTGACTGAGCGAGGTAAGTTCCTTGCTCAAGCTCAGTCCACATCTCATGGTCAGCACCTGGCGCAATATAATTTGAAGGAGGTGAATGCCATTAAGACAGTAAATGGTAAATCCTTACACATCCCAACAACGAAGAAATCAGAGGATGTGGACGAAAGCCACCAAGCATACACGATGGACTCATTCATGGAAAAGGTCCAGCATCTTAATCTATTGGAGTCCACCCCCACCCATGGCTTCACCAGAGCACATATCGAGCCAAAATTTGCGGATGTTACTGATGACATCCTTGAGGCCCCTCCCAAGCATAGAAGCACTGAATTTGGCAATGAAGTAGTGGCGGATGCATTCAACCTATGTTTTTCAAGGAGGGAATAAGAGCGTCTGGCTGAAGACGTAAAACTTAGCGCTCATGGGAGGCAGCCCACAACGTATCCTTTTAATTTTACTGTTTTTCATATTTCTTTTTCTTGTTTATTATTATTATTTTGTTGTTTTCCAGTTTTATTTTAGTATTTATTTTTCAGGGACAAATAAACGAAGCAGTTCAAATGATCGTGCACAACTTTCAACTCCACGCACCGTTGGTTAAAAAGGGAGTTTCCTTAACTTTTGTTTTTTTTTTCATTGAAGACAATGCTTATCTTAAGTTGGGGGTGGAAGATATACATTTCTTATTGCATATCATTGAACTGCTTGGTGTCATTTTTGTTTGTTTTTAGCATGCTTGGTGTTTGCCTTAGAGTTAATTTACATGTCAATGATATAAACTTAATTGAGATAACAGATAGCATTTAGAAGAAGTTAAATCTTGCTTCATTTTGAAATTAATTTAAGCATCAATATTCATTTGGTTAGAGACTCTAGTTTGTGCTAAGATTGTATGATTAGTTTTAAACATTTAGAGAAATTTTATGTGTGATTGTTTTATGAATACTTTTGCGGTCTTGACAAGCTCTAGAACTTACTTGATAATCACTTGAGGCAAATTCCTAGAATGCACACTACTTAGGATATGATATAGGCCATTTTTGAACCGTTTGAGCCTTTCAAACCTACCATTGCTATATTTATCAATAGTCACCTATTTGAGCCTTTTTCTTGAAAAGAAAAATTGAGCCTTCTTTCTTTCGATAAACCATTTACTTACCTTAATGAGCCTAAAAATATTTTATCCTTACCTTTCTTTTAAAAGAACTTAGTTATACATATGTTGTGAGAAGCACTTAAAAGGAGTAAGGGTGGAAATATGAAAAAATATCACTACCGCAACCCAAGTACATTAAAGGAGATAAGTTAGGGATTGTGGAAAAGAAAAGGAAAAAAATGAAAAAAGAAGGTGAATGGTTATGTGCCAAAAAAAAAAAAAAAAGAATTATGGCAAAGAAAGAAGAAAGAAAGAAAAGAAAAAAAATGGTGATTTGTTGAAAGAAATGCTCGAAAAATGGTTGAAAGAGTTGGGTGTTGAAGTCAGGTTATCCAGTACTTAAAGAGTTGTGTTCAAAACTAAGAGATTAAGTTCTTCTACTTGTTGAATCCTTCCCATTCTTTCTTAACCTTTACCTTAGCCTAAAGTTACAAGCTTATTAAAGACCTTTTGATCCAATGTAGTGTGATTTTTCTACAAAGTGGAGAGTGATTTGAAAAGTGAGCCTATGAAGCTTGTTTTTGTGATTAGTGTCACGCAATTTATTATGTTTTTAGAGGCCAAGACTTGTATTCATGAATATTATGCATAAAATCATCCGGGTGTTTGGATTAATGGTTTGTGGTAAGATGGATGTTAAGAGTCAATAACGATTTTAAGATTGATGTTTGGATTACTTTGGGACTTAGGTGAAATTTAATGATTCCATGTACTGTATGTTATGTGCAATTTTTGAGACAAAAAGTGAATTACTCTTAGTTCAACGCTAGCAACGCTTTACTTTGTTTTTAACTCCTACCATAGAATTCATCTCTTATTTTCGCTTCAATTGCTAGGGACTAGCAATAAGCTAGTTGCGGGTTGTGATGAGAGTCATAAAATGCATCTAAACAATACTTAATTGTTAGCATTTTACGGTTGATTGAGGTTGGAATTACACTTTTATACCTTAATAACTCTTAAGTGTTATTCTTGAATCGTTGACTTATTTCAGTGCATTTTCGGGTACTTTGAGCTTAAAAAAAAGAGATATAAAAGCTATCACCATTTTAAACACAAAGCTTCAATGAATACTCGAGTGAGATAATGGTCGCAGAAGAGCCAAGATGAAGAGAAACCAAGAAAGGAGATCTACTAAATTGCCAGAATTGCCCGTACAGATCAATCATCTTTGAAAATTAAACTGTATTGATAAAAGAAGAACCAGGAGATGAGCCATATATGCTTAGAAAGATCCGGAAGTCTATTTTCTGGAGAATTTTACGGCTTGTAAAAATGATTTTTCTAGAGAAAGTTATGGCAGTTTTAGTAGACCAAGGTCAGGCTGTGCGGGCTGTGCGGGATTTCAGCGTGATTTTGGGCTTAAATCCCACATCCCACATCAGTTGGAAAACACATTTCTTTATCACACATCCCACATCGGATTGGAAACACATTGCGCTCATGGTATTTCCCAATAAAAGGCCTACTCCACTTCAGCTTTGAGGATCAATCGGAGCTCATCTGAAATCATTAGAGAGTGAATCCAGAGGGCCTTTAGGAGCAATCCAGAGGGCCTTTAGGATGAATCCGAAGTATAATTTTGGAGGATAAGCTGAGGAATCACCGAAGCTTTCGCTACCAAGGAGGAGATGATCGTTGAGAGGCCAGAGGCAACTCAAGGAAGCATGAGCTCTATTGTCGGCTAGTCTCCAAGCAAGGCGAAAGGATGAATCCCTAGGTGTAGTTGTTCTTATTTTCATTTATTTGATTCAGTTGTAGTTTGGTATTACTTTCATTAAATATTTGTGTTTTATTCTTTAATTTAATTAGTAGATTTTTATTAGTCCGGTGATTGCATGCTTCTTTTCCATATAAGTCTAGTCATGCTCTTCTTATGTGTATTTGTTTGGGTGTGATTGAGTCCGGTAGATCTCTTTTATAGATTTGTCCATTGCTGCGGTATTATCATTTAGATATATCGTCGTCTTTTGATAATTTATAAGTTAGGTCATGTGAGCTTGAAAGTAAAGAATAATTCATAGCAATTACATTAGGGTTTATAAATGCGCTTTAATTGAATATTTGCCGATTGCCTGTTTGGGATGTGAAACTTGCAATCGAGATAAAAACAGTTGAATCAAGTTAGGATTAGAGCAACAAACCTAGGGAGGATTTCCGGAACCTTGTCATTTCTTTATTATATTATTCAATCATTCACACAATTTTCATAAAATCAACAATTCAGATTCTTTCAATCAATCTTTCATTGTTTGTGTTCAAGTTTACACCTTCTTTTGTAATTAACTTGTTTCCCTGTGGAATCGACACCCCAAAACCTAACGCGATTGTTATAGTACAGCTTTGGGGTGTCGATTCCACAGGGAAACACGTTAATTACAAAAGAAAATGTGTGAACCTTAAAACAAATGATAGAAGATTGATTGAAAGAATCTGAATTGTTGATTTTATGAAAATTATGTGAATGATTGAATAATATAATAAAGAAATGACAAGGTTCTGAAAATCCTCCCTAGGTTCGTTGCCCTAATCCTAACTTGATTCAGTTGTTTTTATCTCGATTGCAAGTTTCACATCCCAAATATGCAGTCGGAAAATATTCGATTAAAGCGCATTTATAAATCCTAATGTAATTGTTATGAAATCTTCTTTACTTTCAAGCACACATGACATAACTTATAAATTATCAAGAGACGACGATATATCTAAACGACAATACCGCAGCAATGGACAAATCTATAAAAGAGATCTACCGGACTCAATCACACCCAAATAGGTACACATAAGAAAAGTATGACTGAACTTATATAGAAAAGAAGCATGCAATCACCGGAGTAATAATAATTCTACTAATTAATTTAAGAATAAAACATAACAATGTTTAACAAAAATAATATCCAACTACAACAGAATCAAATAAAGAAAAATAAGAACAACTATACCTAGGGATTCATCCCTTCGCCTTGCTTGGAGACTAGCCAGCCATGGGGCTCATGCTTCCTTGAGTTGCCTCCAGCCTCTCAACGATCATCCTCAGCTTTCCCTCCAAATTTATACTTTCGGATTGCTCCTAAAGGCCCTCTAGAGTCACTCTCTGATGATTTCAGATGAGCTCCGATTGATTCCAAAAGCTGAAGTGTAGGGGGTTTTTTATAGGGAAATACCACAAGTGCAATGTGTTTCCAATCTGATATGGGATGTGGGATTTAGAAATTTGTTTTCCAACTGATATGGGATGTGGGATTTAAGCCCAAAATCACGCTAAAATCCCGTACAGCCCGCACAGCCTGACCTTTGTCTACTAAAACTATCATAACTTTCTCTACAAAAATCATTTTGACGAACCGTAAAATTCTCCAGAAAATAGACTTCTGGATCTTTCTAAGAGTATATAGGTCATCTCCTGGTTCTTCTTGTATCAATAAATTTTAATTTTCAAAGATGATTGATCTGTACGGGCAATTCTAGAAATTTAGTGAAACTCCTTTCCAATGCGGGCAGCAGTTGTTGCTCTTTTAAGCCCTCCATCTTGTCCTTCTGGAACTATTCCTTCACTCCAGTATGCCTCGAGTCTTTGTGCTTCAAGTAATGATAACTTTTCCTCCTCTTTTGAGCTTAAAGTACCTGAAAATGCACCGAAGTATCAATGATCCAAGAATGATACTTTAGAGTTGTTAACGTATAAAAGTGCAATTAAAACCTAGATCAACCCTAAAATACTAAAAATTAAGTACTGTTAAGATGCATTTTATGACTCTCATCACCAGTCGACTGGATAGTTACCAAAATTTCAAATTTTGGCTCCAAACA
The DNA here is from genome assembly GCA_023935145.1 of Bretschneidera sinensis. Lineage (NCBI taxonomy): Eukaryota > Viridiplantae > Streptophyta > Magnoliopsida > Brassicales > Akaniaceae > Bretschneidera > Bretschneidera sinensis. The sequence goes on from CM043704.1 coordinate 24,141,400, forward strand.
AGGTCTTGTGCTACCAGTCGACTGGGTACTTGGACTAGTCGACTGATTGAAAAGGCAGTGAATTACCAGTCTACTGGGGTTATCTTACCAGTAGACTGGGTCCTTAAAAGAAAGCTCTAGCTTAGAGTTTTAGCACGAAATTTGTTTATCTATGCCATCTTGAGTGAGGGAAATATTAAATAAGGTTTAATACTCATTCACTAGATGTTAAATATGCATATGATGAATGATGATGTAATCAAACATACAGTTTATCATAGTCTATTAAGCCCATTGATAGTATAATCTTACAAAAACTAGCTTCACTTAAGGGTTTTGTAAGAATATCAGCTATTTGATATTCTGAATGAATGAATTCTAGTCTTATATCACCTTTTTGAGCATGGTCTCTTATGAAATGATGTCTAATTTCTATGTGTTTGGTTCTAGAATGCTGAATAGGGTTTATGGTTAAGTTGATAGCACTGGTGTTATCACAATGAATTGGAATATGTTTAAAGTTCATGCCATAGTCTTCTAGTTATTGTTTCATCCACAACACTTGTGCACAACAACTTCCGGCTGCTACATATTCCGCCTTGGCGGTTGATAGTGCAACCAAGTTTTGTTTCTTGGAAAACTAAGAGGTCAGCATTGCACCTAAGAATTGGCATGTTCCACTAGTGCTTTTTCTATCTAGCCTACACCCCGCAAAATCAACATCTGAATATCCTACAAGCTTAAAAGATGAATCTCTAGAATACCATAGCCCTAGGTTTTGAGTCCCTTGTAGATATCTAATGATTCTTTTTACTGTAATCACATATGATTCCTTAGGATTAGCTTGAAATCTAGCACACATGCATACACTAAACATTATATTAGGTCTACTTGCAATTAAATAAAGTAAAACTCCTATCATGCTTCTATAAGTTTTAGTGTCTACACACTTACCTCCTTTATCAAGCTTAAGTTTTGTAGAAGTGCTCATAGGAGTGCCAAGTGACTTTGAGCTTTCCATCCCGAACCTTTTTAGTAGGTCCTTGGTGTATTTTGATTGATTGATGAAGATGCCTTCTTTCAATTGTTTGATTTGAAGTTCAAGGAAGTAGGTAAGCTCTCCCATCAAGCTCATTTCAAATTCACTTTGCATGCACTTAGCAAACTTTTGACACATAGATTTATTAGTAGCACCAAATATGATATCATCAACATATATTTGGTCTAGTAGTGTGTCATTTTTGTGAAGAAGGTTGTGTCTATTTTTCCTCTTGTAAAATTATTTTCAATCAAAAACTTAGTCTTTCATACCATGCTCTTAGAGCTTGCTTCAACCCATATAGAGCTTTAAAAAGCTTGTAGACATGATTTGGAAGACTAGGATTTTCAAATCCAAGAGGTTGCTCAACATATACCTCTTCTTCTATAAAGCCATATAAAAGACACTTTTTACATCCATTTGAAATAATTTAAACTTGCTAAAGCATGCAAAGGCTAATAACATTCGAATAGCTTCTAATCTTGCTACAGGAGCATAAGTCTTATCAAAGTCTATTCCTTCTTCTTGATTATATCCCTTAGCAACTAGTCTAGCCTTGTTCCTAGTTACTATTCCATTTTCATCCATCTTATTTCTAATAACCATTTAGTTCCTATTATAGTATGATTCTTTGGTCTAGGAACTAGATTCCATACATTGTTTCTTTCAAATTGATTTATTTCTTCTTGCATGGCATTTATCCAATCAACATCCTTCTTGGCTTCTATAAACGTCTTATGTTCTATTTAAGATAGGTCAGCTACACAATTGCAAATATTTCTAATAGAGGAACGAGTTCTTACCCCTTGTGAAGGATCACCAATCACTTGATCGATTGGGTGATAATTCACATACCTCTAATCTTTGGGAATACCATCCTCTTATTGACTTGTAGATGGTTGGTCAAGTTTGAGAGCTTCTACCTCTTGATTTATTTGAGGTTGGCTCTCCTTTGGATAAAAAATGGGAGTAGGTGTTTTCGTTTTTGGAATGAAATCTGCATCATCATTGAAAGAAACTACTTTACTACTAATTGGGTTAGACTCATCAAAGGCTATATGTACGGATTCTTCTACCACTAGTGTTCTCTTATTGAAGACTCTATAAGCTTTACTAGAGGTTGAATATCCTAAGAATATCCCCTCATCAGTCTTTGAGTCAAATTTACCCATATTAGTTTTATTGTTATTTAGGATAAAGCATTTACAACCAAAAGCACGAAAATAAGAGATATTAGGCTTTCTACCTCTATATAATTCATATGGAGTTTTGTTAAGCATAGGCCTAATTAATATTTTATTTAAGATATAGCAAGAGGTGTTTATGGCTTCCCCCAAAATTATTCTGGCAAACTATTTTCGCAAAGCATTGCTCTTGTAAATTCTTCTAGAACTCTATTTTTTTTCTCAACAACTCCATTTTGTTGAGGAGTTCTAGGAGCCGAAAAGTTGTGATCAATTCCATTTTCATCACAAAATTTTGAAAAGCTTTAGCTTTCAAACTCTTTTCCATGATCACTTCTAATGCTTAAAATACAAATTCCTTTTTCATTTTGAACCTTTTTACAAAAGTTTTCAAATCCTTTGTAAGCTTCATCCTTATAAGCAATAAAGATAACAAATGTATATCTTGAATAGTCATCAACAATAACAAGAGCATATTGATGGCCACCTAGACTAATGGTACTTATTGGACCAAATAAGTCCATATGCAAAAGTTTCAATGGTCTAGTAGTTAAGACTACATTTTTTTATTTAAAAGAAATTTTAGTTTGTTTTCCTATTTGACAAGCGTCACACACCTTGTCTTTTTCAAATTTGATTTTTGGAAGTCCAATGACTAAATCTTTTCTTGAAAGGATTTTCAGCAAATCTATATTCACATGACCAAGTCTTCTATGCCATAGACATGGGTTTTCACTAAAAGTAGGAAAACATTTTTTATTTTTCAAATGCAAGGATTTTAAATCAACTATATAGACATTTTCATGTCTATGGCCAACAAACTTGATATTGTTACTCTTGATGTCTATAACTAGACAACGAGAGGTTTCAAACATGACTTTGTTGTCTTTGTCACAAAGTTGACTAATACTTAAAAAATTTGGTTTAAAGCCTTACACATATAATACATAATCAATGGTTAAGAAATCATTACCAACTTTTCCATGCCCGATGATTTTTATTTTTGTGTTGTCTCCAATGGTGACATGTCTACCATCTTTTGGAGTTAGCTCTTTGAATACACTTCGATCACCGGTCATGTGCTTTGAGCATCCACTATCAAGGTACCAATAGTTACCTTTTTCTTTGGTGTGAAGATATATCTACATCACACAAGGATACACAATTGCACTCTTAGGTACCCAAAATTTCTAGGGTCCTTTGGGTTTAGTCCTAGAAAATACGGTTCCTTTAGGGACCCATACTTTCTTAACAATGTAAGGTGTTCTATATTTGTAGACATGTTGACGATGCACAATCCTAGGATAATAGTCATTGAAATTTCTAGGATTTATTAGTTATGCATGTCTATGGCTCTTTGGATGAGTATTCCTAGGATACATGTTTCTATTGTGAAGATTATGAACATGCATGTTATTTCTAGGAAATGTATGATGGTGATTTCCAGAATATATACTTGCATTATTATGAACATGCATATTATTTCTAGGATACACATGATGGTAACTCCTAGGATATGCATGTGTAGTGTGCAAGTTTTGAGTTTACATATTATCTTTAGGATTCATATAGTGGTTACTCCTAGGATGTGTATATGCATTTCTTGAATGATTTTTCTTAGCATTTGCATTTATTGAGTGAGCATACATATATGCATGAGCGTTTCTAGAATGCTTAATTCTTGTAGATGCATTAGAATTTAAAATCACATTTTTAGACCTACTAGCATACATTGAGGGAGTATTTTTAACCTTGCTAGTAGTCTTGGAAGTAGAGGCTTCATTCATACATGTTGCTTTTATGAATAAGGTCTCTTTTGATTTTTGTTTGCCTAATGGAGAATAACTAAACCCGAATTTTCCTCCACTTAATCTTTGGCAAGACAACATGATGAGTGAAAAATATTGCATATTTTGGCCACTTAATTTACATTTGTTAGCTTAGGAATTTGTTACTTTGAGTTGTTTTCATTGTTTTTCAGGTTTACAAGCACCAAGAAAGGAGTTTCATTAAACTGCCAGAATTGCCCGTACAGATCAATCATATTTGAAAATTAAACTGTATTGATTCAAGAAGAACCAGGATATGAGCCATATATGCTTAGAAAGATCCAAAAGTCTATTTTCTGGAGAATTTTACGGCTCATAAAAATGATTTTTCTACAGAAAGTTATGGCCGTTTTAGTAGACAAAGGTCAGGCTGTGCGGGCTGTGCGGGATTTCAGCGTGAGCAGAAGTTTTGAAGGGCATGTAAAGGCTTAAATCCCACATTTCACATCGGTTGGAAACACATTTCTATATCCCACATCCCACATTGGATTGGAAACACATTGCACTCGTGGTATTTGCCTATATAAGACCCACTCCACTTCATCATTCAGTGTACAATTCCTGGGCCACTTTGGTGTTAACTGGTGGACGTCTGCTAGCATTCTGGTGGATCTCGAAGGCTTTGCTACCACGAGGGGAAGCGCCGCCCATCAGCGAGTGGAATTTCTCCCATGTAAAGTTATTTATTTCTTTTTATTTAGTTGTTTTAGTTTAATTTTTAGCACTTTTATTATGAATTGTAGTTTCATAGTTATGAGTGGCTAGAATCTTCAGCTAAGGTTGAAGATGAAGCATCGCCGTTGTTTGGCATAATAGTTCAGATTTGTTTATACAATTCTGACATTTTTTAGTATAAATGTTATGTAAATTATTTGAGTAAATCTTGTGATTTATTGAGTTTAAATTGTTCTGTTGGATATTCCTTGTGTTTCATCTGATGGATACATTGAATTGTTTTCGATTAAATTGGATTTCCTTTGTGATTTGTTAAAAGCGGATACATTGGATGCTTTTGGTTTAATTGGGATATTCTTTGTTTTTTGTCGTAAGCTGGATTCATGGAATGTTTTGATAGGCTATGTTTTTAGGACATATATGGTTAAACTTTGGTGGGGTGGATTCAGAAACCTTAGTGTTTCTTTTATTAGTTTTAAAATCAATTTAATTTAGTTTTAATTTGTTTTCAAAAAAAAAAAATATCATTCAGAAATTCGGAACTAGGTTAAGATAAAATTAGTTTAGATTAAAAATATATTTTCACAACGCAATTACCTGTGGATTCGACCTCGCACTTGCACAACACTATATTGCAAACGACTCGTGCGCTTGCGAGTAATTTAAAACTCACAACACAACACTTCATCTAGCTTTTCTTTTCCAAGCATAAGTCTTGATATAGTGCCATTCAATCCGATTATTTTCTTATTTAAGTTTTCATTTTCATCTTTAAGAAAATCTTGAGAAGAATTATAAAACAAGGAAGATAGTTTTTCATTTTCTTCTTTTAAGCCTTCCATCTCTTTAGAAAGAGATGACACTTCCTTTTTTAGAATGGTGTTCCTAGAATTGAATTTCTTCAATTCTTCATGCATTTCATTTATGACCTCTATTAATTCTTCACTACTACTAACAATGTTATTATTAGAAAGGGAAGAATTTGATACCTCATTTTTATCGTCGATTGCTATTAGACATAGGTTGGCAATCTCCTCGTACCCGAGCTCATTGTAATGTTTCCCAAGTTTAGTAACTGAAGCTCAAAATGACCAGTTATGTGCTATACTAAATAGGGATGATATTTAGGGAGTAGTTACGGAGCTTGATCTTGATAGTACCCCAAGGGTTGATGGGTTTACTGGTAATTTTTTTCGAACTTGCTAGAACATTATTGGTATTGATGTGGTTACGGCGGTGCAAGATTTTTTTCGTGGGAGAGCCCTTCCAAAATCTTTTACCTTCACAAACTTGGTTTTAATGCCTAAAGTAGATAATCCAAAGTCATTATCTGAGCTACGACCTATCAGTTTATGTACGTTCATGTACAAATCAACTTAAGGATTTTGGCTTAAGTACAACTAAAAATTTGGAGACATCACCTCTATAGAGCTATTTGTGAGATATTCACGGACCATAAGAGCCTTAAGTACTTACCCACCTAAAAGGAGTTAAACTTGAGATAGATATGATGGATTGAGCTAATCAGTGATTATAATTGTACTATAAACTATCATCTTAGAAAAGGTAATGTGGTGGCGTATGCTTTAAGTCAGAAGTTTAGTAGTAAATCAGAAACTTTGAAAACTTACAGTTTGGAACTAGTAGAGAAATTAAGGAGCTTGGAAGTGAAACTAGAAGTGAATACCGGCAGGGGACTAATAGCTAATATGGTAGTGAAATCACCTATGGTGGATCATCTCTTGGATGCTTAGAGTAGAGATAAGGCATTAGTGTCAATAAGGAAGGAAGTTTTGGAAGGTAGACGAACAAATTTCTTGGTGAGAGAAGAGGGCATGCTAATGATGAGAAGCTAAACTTATATATCTAATGATTTAGATTTAAGGAAGGAAATTATGAAGGAAGCTCATGATACTGTTTATTCCATGTACCTAAGGAACAATAAGATGTATAAGGGATTTAGACAAAAATTTTGATGGTTAGGACTAAAGAAAGATATGGCAGAGTATATGTCTCATTGTCTAGTATGTTAGCAAGTGAAAACTGAGCATAGACACCCAGCGAGATTATTACAACCTCTTCTTATATCAGAGTGGCTGTGAGAAAGAGTAATGATGGAATTTACTACCGGACTTCCTCATACACAAAGAGGTTTGATGTTATTTGGGTTATCGCTGATCAGTTATCAACATCAGCACACTTTCTCCCAATTAAGATAACATAGTTTCCTGACAGATTGGCAGAGTTATATATGGCAGAAATTATGAAACTTCACAGAGTACCGTTAAGCATTGTATCTGATCTCGATGCACAATTCATATCTCAGTTCTGGAAGGGATTTCAACAAGCTATAGGTACCTAGTTTCATTTCAGCACTTTTTTCATTCTCAATCAAATGGTCAATTCGAGTGGACAATTTGAAACTTAGAGGATATGCTAGGAGCTTGTGTTATGAGTTTTATGGGTAGTTAGGATGCATATTTACCCCTTATGGAGTTTGTTTACAACAAAAATTTTCACACCAGTATTGGAATGGCCCCCTTTAAGGCACTTTATGGTAGACGATGTAGAACTTCGGTATGCTGGGAAGAAATAGGTGAGAGGAAGGTTTTTGGCCCAGAAGTAGAAAAGTTGACTACTTAAAGGACAGTCGTATCCAGGAGCACCTAAAGACAGCTCAAAGTAGATAGAAGAGTTATGCAGATAAGAGAAGAAAACCATTAGAATTCTAAGTGCGTGATCAAGTTCATCTTAAAGTTTTTCCATGGAAAGAAGTGTTGAGGTTTGGGGGAAAGGGAAGTTGAACCCTCGCTACATCGGACCTTATGAAATTATTAAAAGGATTGGACCCGTGGCATATCGGTTAGCCTTACCCTTAGAACTTGCCCAGTTACATAATGTTTTCCATGTGTCGGCCTTGCGCAAGTACATACCAGATGAATCACATGTTATTCTATCCCAATCCATGGAAGTCCAAAACGACCTTTCTTATATAGAGGCACCGAAAAAAAATTTAGACACTAAGGAGTGAACCTTATGTAACAAAGTCATTCCCTTGGTGAAAGTACTATGGAGGAATAGAGGAGTTGAAGAGGCTATATGGGAAAGGGAAGTGAATATGAAAAGTCAGTATCCCTTCTTGTTCACAAGCTTAGGTTAGTTAAATTTTGAGGACAAAATTTTTTTTAGGAAGGGAGAATTGTAAATCCCATCTCTTTATTTTAATTAAATTATTTTACTGGCTTATTAAATTTAAATATTTTATGGGTGTTTATGAGACCTTAATAATTAGTTATGAGTTAATTGTTTGGGGACTTGTGAGAAGAAAATTAAAATTAGAATATAATTAGAATATTAAGAGGTTTCAAGGGGGCAAGGGGTAACCTAGCCATTTTTCTTTGGAGGGTAGTATAAATAGGTAAGGTGAGAGAGAGAGAGAGAGCTCTTAATTTCAACTTCTCTCTTTTTCCTTTCAAGACACAAAACCTAGCTTTCTCTTTTTCTCTTTTCTTTTGATTTTGGTAATTTCAAGTGCTAAGATCTAAAGTAAGTTGTCTTCCTTCAATATCTCTCAAGATTATTTAGGTTTTGTATTCAAGATTTTGGATTTAAATTATGTTCAAGAAAGAATTTAAGAAAAGTTAGGTTTTTGATTTGAAGAAAAGTGGTTTGCGCTCGGTTGTGGATTTGAAGATTTTAACTTGAAAGCTTTGCTATGGGTAAAGTAGAAAATTGATTTAGAGTCTTGGAAAACTTGTTTTTCAAAAGGGTTTGGAAATTTATGAAGGTTTAATTTGGTTTTCAAAAGGAAAAATTAAGATTTCCCCCTATTTTTGAGCTTCAGAGCTTAGGACAGTCGATAGTCACGATTGCACAATCGACTATGGAAGGGGAAGAGAGTTCAGGTCCTTAACATAGTCTACTATGAAATTTAGACAGTTGACTGTGCTTTTCTTTCTAAGAGCCCACAATCGACTATGGAGTTAAACAGTAGACTGTTAAACTCCGTGGAAGTCTCACAGTCGATTGTGCAAGTAAGACAACCGACTGTCCAACCCTGTTTTTAGATTTTTAGATCAAAATTCTCTTTCCTTTTCATGTCATAAGTCCTTAAGGATAATTAGACGAATTAAATAGTTGATCTTGATTTCTTAACTCGAGTACTAGTGTATAGTTGTATACATCTCGGAGGTTGACATTAATCAATGAATTCTTTAGAAGTGTTTGAGGAATGTTCTAAGGTAAAGGATGTGGTTCGAGAGTGAACGCTTAGCTTCCAAGGTGAGTATCATCTTACACTCAGTAAGCGTGAGAATCTTGAATGAAATCAAAAGCTTAGATTATACATGTTAGTAAGGACTTAAGCATTTCACGCACTATAAAATAAAAGACTTAAGAATAATGAGATGCACGTACATAATACTTGTATATAAAATTCTATACATTTGGGGGGGGGGTGTTGAATATAATTAGATCGTGCAATGTGTATTGAAAGATTTTATTACCTATAATGCCTTGTATATGTTGTATTACTTTTGGTGTTACTGTGTAATGTGGAATGAATGGATTTATAGAGTAGCTATGTAAGTATCATTCGGTAAGGGGTAGGGAGGAGATTGCTTTAGAAGTGGATACCTCGCTTGGTAAGGGGTAGAGGAGAATCTAATTTATCTAAATGGGAGACGTCCCAACATTCATGAGCTATCCGATTGAAAGGGTAAAGAATTGAAGTGATTGAAGGAGTGCTTATGTTGCATTATATATCATGTTTGAGTTATATATTTAGAATCCACGAGCCATATGATTTGTTACATTTTGTATAAAATTTGATTATGTACTAAACTACCCTCAAAGGGTTTTATAAATGGATTTCTTTGATTACTCTGAGTAATGTGATTACTCATTGAGCATTTTAGCTCACCCCCTCCCTCTTACTATTTTAGGAAGATCATTTGAGGACCTTGAATTGTAAGTGAAGAAGCAAGAAAGAGAAGTCTCTAGGCGGGTCCATATGTTACCATCTTCATCCAATCTTTTTGTATTAGCGGTCTAGAATTTTTATACTAAATTGTATATCTTGAACTTACGTCTCATAAGACGTTCTTTTGTAAAGTTAAAGTATTGTATTATGGATCAAAGTTGTACTTATTTACTATGATATACATATATTATCTTACATCAGTATTAAATTCTATTCATGCTATAATTGTCTAGGTGTTAGTTCTGAAAGGTAAGGATGTCATCTTGAGTAGGGCCATCTTGGGATGGGTCATTACATTTTAGGTATCAGAGTTTTCGGTTTAAGATTTTATAGACTTTCTGGGTCTATCATTGTCGTTTCTAAATAAGTTCTTTCATGTAGGGTTTGAGGATGCTACGCGAACGGCATAAAGGTATAGGTAAAGGTGCAGGACGTGCCTGAGGAAGGGGTAGTGCCCCAACCCGGGGGCATAATGAGCCCCCTTTGCATAGGGTTAAGGTTGATGTGGAACATGAGGTCCCTGAAGAAGAGTATATTCATAGCACAACTGGTGCTACTAGTAGAACTACTAAGGATACCACTGTAGAGAGGGATGAGTTATGAGAAGCCCTACCCCAAGCATTAGGGAATTAGAGCTTCAGTTGGAAGGGCAAGATAGAAAAGTTCTTCGAGTTATCTAAAGGTCCATTAAAAACTCATGAAGAGCATGGTGTCTGAGTAAGGGATGAAAATTCGAGGCAAGAAATTGGGGAAGATTTGTTTTGTCCGGTTTAATAAGTGAAATCACCTAGGTTTCAGTAGTGTCGCTAACTCCTCGTACGCAGAGGAATGGATCAAGAAGATGGAACTCCTTTTTAGAGTATTACCAATTATTGAAGTGTAAAAACTGGCTTTTGCATTATTCAAGTTAGAAGGAGAAGCACCAAATTGGTGGGAAGATATCTAACCTAGGTTGAGTGGAGATATAGATCGACCCCTGGATTGGGAAAGGTTTAAGTAAGTATTCCTTGAGAAGTGTTTTCTTGAAACTGTCAAAGTACAGCTAGAGAAGGATTTCATTCACTTGAAGAAGTATAGCATGCTGGAGGCTCAATATAATGGGAGGCTTATTGCTTTGTCTAGGTTTCCCCCTGAAATGGTGAATACGGAGGAGAAGAAGTGCAAGTGATTTCTTGATGGTTTGAACTATGATATTCGCTCTTGGATCTCTTGTTTGGAACATCCCACTTATGCGAGGTTAGTGGACAAAGCGTTGCAGGCAGAGAAAGATGTGATAGAGTGGAAAGGACGACATGAAAGGTAAAAGAGAGGTAGGTCAGAAGGTGTTAGAGAGAGTGGTTATGGATTTGGAATCCAAGATATCCGCCCTCTTAAGAGAAGTAGATTAGTTACTCAACGAGGACAAAGTGTGGGGAGTAAACCTTTCTTTATGTGTCAAAATCAATAAGATAGGCCGATGGTATCGGTTGTTCAGAGTTTGATAGGAGGAAATCAAAGAACTTTAGGACAGTCCACTCCAATTGGAGCTCAGAGCAAAGGAGCGGGTACTCAAGGTAGGGGAGATAGTGTGGTCTCCGGATCGGGTTCTAGGGCTTGTTTCCAATGTGGTCAGGTGGGCTATTTTTCCTGGAATTGCCCCAATGGGTCTTGTCATTGTTGTAGTTAGACTGGACATCGCCCTAGGGATTGCCCTATGATGCATAGTAGAGTATGCTTTGTCTATGGTTAGAGTGGCCATGTGGGCTCAAAGTGTTGGTTGAAGTTCAAATCACCCGGCAATGCGAGTACTACTAGGGTTCCTAGTAGAGGCTAGCCGAGTCGAGGCAGTGGATTTAGAGGTGGTAGGAGTAGGACTTAAGGTTGAGGAGTTGTAGTGGGGAGAGAAAATAGAAGTCAGAATCAGCAAGCACATATTGTATAAAATTTGATTATATACTAAACTACCCTCGAGGGTTTTATAAATGGATTCTTTGATTACTATGAGTAATGTAATTATTCGCCAAGATTTTTAGCTCATCCCCTCCCTCTTAATACTTCATGAAGATCATTTGAAGACCTTGAACTGTAAGTGAAGAGGCGAGGAAGAGAGGTCTCTAGGTGGGTCCACGATCTTGCATCCTCGTCCAATCCTTTTTGTTATAGCGATTTAGCATTTTTGTACTAAGTTGTATATCTTGAAGTTACGTCTCATGAGACATTCTTTTGTAAAGTTAAAGTATTGTATTATGGAACAAAGTTGTACTTATTTACTATGATATACATATATTATCCTATGTCTACATTAGATTCTATTCATACTATAATTTTCCAGATGCTCAGTTATGAAAGGTAAGGATGTCATCTCTTGTATGGTCATCTCAGGATGAGTCATTACAAAAAAGGTAGATGTGATAAATGATGTGTTATGTGATTGTATTTTTGTGTATTGTGATCAATTGTGAGCAAGGCATATTAAGTTAGTGCTCGATACTTAAAGGTAATGATTTCATCCAAGGTAGGGCCCGTTTGGGATGGGTTGTTACATTTTTTATGTCAAAGCTTTAGGTTTAAGATTTTGTACACTCTATTTGCATGGGCATGATACATGGGGTGTTTTGTGAAGAGAATGGTGTATGATAGAAGGATGTTGTTTAGGAATTTTAGTAGGTTTAGTAGTTGGTTTGTGATAGGAAGTCTTGAAGTTTAGGCTGAATTAATTCTTATGCTTGATATTGGATGAGTTGTTCTTGACAACCTTATTACGTTTATGAGTTGATAATATCTTTAGTATTAATCATATATATAAATGTTTAAATTTCATCTTGAGGGTGGAATATGTGAATGGCATGTAAACCTTTTGCCATTTTCGTTTTATAAATGAAAGGTATTATCATTTGAATTTTGGTAAAACTAACGGGTCCCTGATATACTAATATATGTTAACATGAATGAAAAATTGTTTTCACTTCTTTGTGTTGCTTGTTTATTAAAGATGATTCTAAATTCTCTCATCTACTTTATCTTAAATGTGTTAATATAGGAATTCTCAAAAAAAAATTACAGATTTGTTGGGGTCAAGATGATGTCAAAAGAAAAATCTATGAATTGGTCTTGGGCGAATTGTTTATGCCAAAAAAAAAATGTGAATTTGTAACGTTGTTCTTGAGGATGATGGAAAAGAATTGGTCATGGGCTGAAACCCGATGATGATTTTTCTTTTTAAATTGAATTGGCAAGTGTGTATAGGAAACAAGTATTTGATTCTTTTTGGTGAGTGGATTTATTCTAACAAATGTTAAGGGATTAAGAATGTTGAATAATAGATGATATATTAAAAGATTTAAATATAAATTGGAAGTGGCCAAGGTTAGTTAAATTAGATTGAGAAAAAAATTGACTAGGAGTTCAATATATTTGTGCATCAAGACTTTAGTTGATTTAACATATAAAAATAAAAGGTGATAAGTGATTTGGTGAATAATGGATTTGTTATGATTAACCTATGGAAATTGAATGGTATATGTTTCATACATACATATGCGAGAATTTGTTATATGGATGAATAAGTAATTCTTGACGATATACCAAATTGATAAATTCATGGAATTTGAGTAATTATTATATTATTATTTGAGAATTAAGATTTTTTTATTTGGTAAGTGACAAATTAATGAAAAAGTAGATGAGATAAAATATATTGATTTGGTTTAATAATATAGAATACATATATTTTGAATTGTGTAAGCAATGTAATTCTTGGTTTGAGACGGATAGGTGAGTCAATCAAATATGTAGGTATATCATAAGATGAATGGATGTGAGTGCTTTGTAAATTGTATGCAAGTTATTTGTGGTTGTTGAAAATTCTTGGAAAGTTCAAAAAATAAGGAAGATCCTGCTGAAATTTTTGTAGAATTCCTCTTAACATTTTACTATGGTTCTTGATCTTAAAATATGAAATAAAAATTTGGAGAAGGATGAAGGATATGTTTTCAAAACTTAAACGGATAACAAGTGTGGAAAGGGATAAAACTAATTATTTAGGATAAATAGCTGATTAAGTGAATAAGATAATGTTGAGAGTAATCAAGGTAAAAAGGAGAACAATTTAATGAATAGATTGATTAAATTAAATTAAATTAAATTAGGTAGAATTTCCCGTAATATTTGGAGTTATAAGAAGGATAATAAAAAGACATATGGATTTCTTCCTTTAAAATTAATTTATTGATGTAAATAGAGTAGCACATGTAGTTGAACAAAGTATGTGAACATAGTAGGAAATCAATTAAAATTCCAATGGGAAATACTTTTGAGGATGAAATTATTATAAGAGATCTATTAGAGGAATCTTGTCTTAGAGTCTAGCTAAAATTCAATTGTGATTTTGAGGTCAATTAAAGTAAAATGGTGAATTTCTTTTAGAACTTAGAAATTCAATTCAAGAATTTACGAGGTGAATAAATAGATGACTATTGTTTGTTTGATTGACTTTAAGGTTTTATCCTACTTGAAGTATAATCTAGAAAGTACCAACCTAAAGCTATTAAAGGACAACCTCTAAAGTGTGTGAAATCTACAATTTGGTTAGGTGACTTGATATTGGAGTGGCTGGGACAAAGCGAAAAAATGACGGTTAGTAAGGACATAAAATGTGAGCTTAATTACAAAGGTTATAAAATTGAACTTAGCGAGATACCAAAGTGCATGTTAAAGGATTAGAGCTCAAGAGTCTAGTAAAATGCCAAAGTGCTAGAAAGATCGTTGTGAATAGAGAGATGTATAAGACTAAAAGTAGCTTTAGGCAAGGATCAATTATATTAGCTGTTAGTTATTGGGTTCAGACCTAGGTAACTAGATAGGATTAGTATCACTAACCGGTTACAAAGATTTGGTAGATAGTAAACAACGAACTTAATAAATTTGTGCGAAGAAAGTGACTAGCTTGAGGATTTGCAGGAAATTTTTGAGCATATTAGAGAGAAATGGATTGGAGTAAACAAATAAGGTTATCTATGAATACCAAGGTAAGTCAATTTAAAAGTTTTAAAGAATTGCAAGTTAATTTTAATATTTTTATTTAACTGGAGAAAAGTTTCAAGGTAGGATCAAATTAGAAGTTATATTTACGATATTTTATATATCTTATTCTTCTATGGACTACACACCAAAATTGATACTTTTACTTTATGGTTAAGGATGAGTAATTATAAAGAAGGAATTGCTGAGTTTTAGGTAATGAATATATAAAGAAGGATGAGTATGTGTGTGTGTGTGTGTGTGTGTGTGTGTGTGTGTGTGTGTGTGTGTGTGTGTGTGTGTGTGTGTGTGTGTGTGTGTGTGTGTATATATATATATATATGTGTGTGTGTGTGTGTGTGGAGTAGAGTAGAGGAAGTCATAGAAGTGAGATTTGAGTGGTTACTAGAGTATTTTAAGCTTTTAATAAATAAAGTTTTATTAGTTAAATTTGTTAAGGACATATCAGTCAGTTTAAACAATAACAATATTGTAATAAGCTAAATGGAGAGTGGCAAATCAATAATTTTGAAAGGATAAAGGGGAAAACAGAAGTTTTGAAGTACAATTAAGGCTAAGAGGACAGTTTGAGTGTCATAATTATTGTTATGAGATGGAAGTGGATAAAGAAACGATTATAACATAAATTAGTGAAATTCATAATGAAAATTTGGATTGATGAGTAATTAGTTTATGCTATAACTTTATTGCCTTGATGAATAAATAAATGATCAGGCTTGACAAAGATAATATTTATTATGAATATGTAATTTGTAGAAACTGTTATTAGGATCAGGGGTAGACTAATGTGATATAGGATAATGGATATTGTAGCAATACCAATGTTTGAACATCATGAAATTTATCAAAGCAAAATTATAAAGGAAGAGATTTGAGTAATAACCTATTGAATTGAGTTGTTAGCTACACATGAGAGTGAATTGTTCAATACAACGTATGACAGATAGTATTAATTGGATTGGTAAATATTTCTTTAACTAAAAGAATAGACTAATCAAGATAGAGTTGAGTGTAAGGGCTTAGAAAGAAGTCTTGAAAGATCTTGAGAATTGTATTTTACTTAGGAAAAATACTTATAACTATTGATAGATTAAAATAGGTAAATAATTAGTGAACGACCTTTTGTGGTGATATTTTTTTGAGAGAGAAGTGCTAGCAAAGTTATATAGTAAATTGAGGAACTTGAGATAGATATGTAAAAAGATTTAGAGAGGAATGTGTGACAGGGTGAAATTTAATTATAAAAGTGGTGACGACGGTCTGCCATGCTACTCTATCGATTTTTTTTTTTTTATTTATAAATATTTGTCATAGGAAGCTAATGGGAAGTTAAAGGGGTATCTAGTAGAAAGGCTACGTATGCAAGGTTTGATGGGCTAGTTTGGGTGACACAGTGACTTGAATTAAAAAAAATTAGCTAAAACCAAACTAATTGATAACAAAGAGTTTTGGTAAAAAAAAAAAACTTTGGCATGCTTTTGAATGTTGACTTAAAAAACACACTATAATTCTAATTTAAGGAAGAGCCTTGTTCTTGATTGAGTTGATTTTCTTTTTATACTTATACCATTAAGTCTTGTGGTAAATTTTGGGGATGAATATTTTTAAAAAGGGAGGTAGAATGTAATATCTGGATTCCTTACTTAAAGATATATAAGAAAAGTTGTATATTTTGACTAAGTAAAATAATAAATAAATAAATTTGTGTAAAAATTTTTTTACTTATGTTATTTTGGAAGAAGGTAGAATTCAAATAATTTATGTACATGGATGTAAAAACAAAGATTAGTGTAAATGGATATAAGGTGAGATATGTGTGGGACACCATATAAGAGAAGAAATGGCTTGGGCTTATACTTAATAAAATATAAATAAATTTTGAGCCTTGATCAACTCATAATACATATAATAATAAATGGAATTGAGAAATTTTGAACCTATACCTTTAGCATAGAATGATGATACACCATTGAGTTAGCTTATTTTGGCAATTTAATACAAACAAGATTCATTTAAACTATAAATTTAATAATGAAAATAAAAAAGAAAAGGTAAGAAAGAAAAATGCAAGGGTGGATGTTGAACCCACAACCTCACTAGGAATAACGAGAAACCTTAACCAATGAGCCCAAATAACTTTGTAGCAATTTTGTTTCAAACATCATTTTTGTAAATTCAAACTATATTAAAAAAGGGTCAAAGTGCATAAGATGGGACTCAAACCCACCCACTCAAACCTAGATGCCAAAGTCTTGACCACCACACAATATAAATCATTTGAGAATAATTCTACTGTGTGTGTGTGTGTATAT
Organism: Bretschneidera sinensis; assembly: GCA_023935145.1. Taxonomy (NCBI): domain Eukaryota; kingdom Viridiplantae; phylum Streptophyta; class Magnoliopsida; order Brassicales; family Akaniaceae; genus Bretschneidera; species Bretschneidera sinensis. Next base: position 24,158,418 of record CM043704.1, read on the forward strand.
GTAAAGCAGTAAACATTATTAAAAAAAAAAGTACTAAGAAGGGCGACACCTAGGACTCAAACCCACCACCTCCTATAGTAGTAGTGCCTTAACCATTAAACTAGCTAAATTATTTATTAATTATCCTACGTAGTATATATTTAAAGTAGCAAAGGGTATAAAAAAAGAAGATGATTTGCTCCTTAAAAGTCTACATATTGAAGATTAAGGAGAATTCCAAAATGAGAGAGAGAGAGAGAGAGATGGAAGGAATTTTGAAGAAAAGTACTCAAACCAAGGTATTCTCTGATTCTAACTCTAATTATTTTGATGATTTCTTCCACTTTCTTATATTTATGGATTAGATCCATGAGTTATGGGATGGGTAATGTAGGATATGTAAATTTATTCATAGATAATGATATATCTAGTTTGGATTGTATAAATTTCATGAATTTGGAAACTTTCTTAAGGAAAGCTTAAATTATCGTTGAAATCCCCCTAGTTTAGCACAAGAAAAAAAATTTATGGAGGTTTTTGAGTAAATCCATTTTTGTTTAATTTTAATTCTGAAACCTTAATTTTCCATGATTTAACTCTTGAAATATTTTTATAAAATAAAGTCTTTGCAATAGGCCTTTAAAAAACTGAACCATGTAAAGAAAGTAAGGAAAAGTGAACGTATAATATGAATTTGGAATTATTCATTTCTAGTTGTTTTATAAAGTAGGTATCAAGTAGAAATCATGTGTCATACTCATTCTAGGTAAGTTGTCATCATAAGGTAGTGTGTGGTATGCATGTGGTGTTGTGTGTTAGTGTGCAGTGTGTATGTGCATGGTTGGTTGTGTTGAAAGTAAGTTTTATATGTATATAGGTATTAATGAGGACAACACAAAGGTAAAATGGATAGTTGAAGTCTAGCTTATTTGGTCGCGTAGTAAGGCAAGTTCAATTTACTTCTAGTAAGCAAGAAGGAACTAGAAACCTTAAAATTTGATGAAATTGACGGATATGAAATGTGGTCTCATATATATATATATATATATGTGTATTTATGTGGATAGTGAAGAAATAAAAGGTAGATGAGATAAATGATGTGTCATGTATTTGTGTTTTTTGTGTATGTAAGTATACATAATTATATAAAAGTTACTTGTATACTAATTTCATGAATTATTTGGTGTTATTATTTAAATGAAGTGTGATTGAATGTAATGGATTATTGTAAATACGACTTGTGTAATTGTGGATTTATGTGTGAGAATTGTGTTATTATTGTCGTTACATACATATGTTGTGATGACTGCTTTTCATTGTGATGAGAATGGAGGTATTGAGATTGTTGTGAGATGGATATGTGTTCATTATGTTCCCATTTTTGTGATGTTGAGATAATTAGGTGTGCATGATGACATTTGAGTGTAGGATCCACCTAGAAGAAGTGAAGGGATCCGAGGATAACATTGGACTATAGGACCCGCCTAGAGAGGGTGAAGGGATTCGAGGATAACATTGATTGTAGGAGTCGCTCGAAGGAATGGACTGATCCGAGGATAACTTTGGATTGTTGGACCTATCTAGTTGGGTAAAGGGATCCGAGGAGTTATGCAGGGGGCGCTTGGAATGGGTGAGGGTATTGAGGATTAATAATTGAGATGAGATGTTTAACATACTGATAGGTGGGAAGACATCGTCGTTGTGATTATTGAGCTTAGATGAGTTGTGTTGAGATGAGATGAATTGGAGATGAGTTGAGTTTTGAAATGTGTGAAACTTATTAAGTAAAATCATTTGATATGATGCCCGCTTTTATTGATGGGTATGTTAATGTGCTTATGAATGCAGATTGTGTGAATATTATGTGGTGGGTAGTACCCTTGCATGATGAATGTTTTCTCTTGATTTGACAGAAATGAGAAAATGTGATATTTAATTTTAAGACAAAGGTAATCACCTAGAGGCATATACTAAATAATTGAATTTATAATAAGGTTTGGTAATTGAAATTAAAAATAGATTACTTCTAGTAATGTGAGTTTCATTGGGCTTTTAAGCTCACCCTCCTTTCCTATATTCTTTTTCCCAAGTGATTAGCAAGGCTTGGAATAAGCTCTAGTGGAAAGCTGACATATTGACATATATTAAGTGCTCTAGGAACGACATCCTCAGTGTTGTTTCGAGTATGAAATTTTTGTAAATTGTCCTCGTAGAAATATGTATTTTGAGTCCCTCTTGTAAATTTCAGAAAATTTAAAAAGTGTAGAAATAGTTTAATTAGTATAGATTCGATTGTACATTGTAATAATTGATTTGAATTTATGATTGATGAAATGTGTATTGTGATAAATTATGGGCAGGACAAGTTAGGTTAGTGCTCGGTCCTTAAAAGCAATGATTCCATCCAAGGTAGGGTCTGCTTGGGATGGGTCGTTACAATAGTTACTAGGTCAATCAAGGAATGAATGATCAAAGGCTTAAAAAGTGTTTTGATGGTTCCTAAAAACCAAGGACTATCCTTTATCATTTTTCTTATGCTTATCATTTTCAGATGTTTGCTTCTTGGTATGGAATTTTTTTTTCACTTTCTAAGCTTTTCCTTTCTCTTGCTCTTGCAAGAATCGTTGTACATTATTGAGCAAAAGAATAGTCCTTGGTAAAGAGGTTTATGAAAGAATTTTATTAAGGCCGAAGTAGGTTTAACAATGGAAAATTTGAAGTGGTGGGATAGTAGAAATGATAGCCTCTTTTCATTTCATGTCAAATTGCTTAGCATTTCCAAACTGTAACATTTGTTGGGTTCAAGAATTCTTCAAGGTATCATCACAAATCTTTTCCAATCGATCAAACAAATTAGAATTCTTTAATGTGGGAATGAGACTGATTTTTTATTTTTTTATGTACAAAACGTTCATGGTTCACTTGCTTCCATTGGGGCCCATGAAATAACCGTCCTAGGTAAGGTATTCAAAATTGGATCTTGTTTGATTTCTTGGCCTATATGAATCTAGACCTCCTTATTTAATTGAATTAATTCATGCTTTTCTTATGAGGTTTGGTTTATTTCCTCGTAAAATGATTTACGTCGTAATTGATTTTATAGCGTAAAACATTTTACATGAAAAATCAATATTTTCCTATGATTTTCTTTTGTTTGGTTATAGAACTAAAAATTACATTGAAAATGACTCTATTTTAGTTTCCCTTGTTTGGAATCAAAGGAAAATATTGATTGAAAATAAATTAATTTTTACAAATAATACTACTTTTAAACATGATAAAATAAAGTATTGGGTCAGATCAATGTCAATTTTCAATAAAAAGTAAAGTTCGCATGAAAAAATAAATTAAATATAAGAAGAAGAGAAGGTTAATTACCTGTTGCATTGTAGATAAAGATTGATCAAGTTTATTATATATAGTAAGAGAGAAATGACGTATAAGGAAATGTTTTGATTTCCATTTCCCAATGTAAATCAACTTACGACCAAAAAGAAAGGAAGCTGTTTTCTATATCTTATCATTTAGTGACCTAAAATATAATTTTACGAAGAAATTGATTTACATTTTACCAAACACATTGAAAATGACATTTCACATTGCAAGCATTTTATGCCAATGATTTTCCTACAAAACAAACGGAGCCTGAGTGGCCTACGTGGATTTAGGCCTTCTCTTTGAATTGAAACTTTTCTTCTTATTTTTCTTCTTACCTAGGACAACTTGGACCAATTGTTGTTGACAAGCGAACCACATGAAATTCCACTTAAAGTAAAAGAAGATTGGCACATTTTGCAGAACCACATAAATACATCTTCATAATTAAGTGAAAGTTCAATTTTTCAATGGATTTAAATCATGTAAGTTTGAGGATTTTCTCATTAAGCAATAGTTTTTTCAAAGTGAACAAAAGAATGTGTGGAAATCAAGAGATTGCTTTATTGATATGAAAGGCTTAAGACAAAAAAACTCACTAAAAGCAAATAAAACGGCTAAAAAGCACTCCTAAGATATTATAGGTTACAATCAGACCTGACATTTGGCACCATCACATCTTTCCAATCATCCACCTCATGGTAGAATCCTCAACTTAAGAATTTTTCTCCTTAATTCCCAAAAAATAACCATCTTCATCATGTATGCTATTGGCCCTATAATTCGAGGGTGCAACTTCCTTCCCTATCAACTCATTAGTGGTATGTTTGGCGTACTTTCTAGTATAAGCTTTGGGAAAGCTTTGGCTGAACCAAGGTTTTGTGTTTATCATGCGGAGGTTATTTGGTGGAGGAGATTAGTTAGGTCAAGTATTATGAAAGGATCATACCCAAAGGGTGTAGTCATATAAGCCTATTTCAAACCACTTCTTCTTCTGAGCTCTAAAGAGTCCACCCTCATCCGTGAGTTGCTTTCCTCCCTTTTCAATCCTTTTATTCTTTTGAGTTGGACACCCTTCAACATCTCAAATTAACTCAAGGTTTTTCAATAGCTTTGTCATGTCAGCCACCATGTTGATTATCATGTTCTTCAATTCCATTATGTAACTGTTATCATTGTTGTTATTTTCAGCTATTATTTCTGACTCATTGACTGAATTTGTCTCTTCCTCTAACTTGCCACTAAATTCTTCTTTTCTGGGATCACAATACCAAGCAAGGCAAGAATTATTTGATTGTTTTAAAAATTACTAGAGCAATCAAACCTTAGAAACAACTATATACAGATTGTAGAACACCTGTTGAAATTAATAGAATGCACAAATGCATACCTGTCTTGGACTCCATGATGATTAGCATAGTGAAAATCAGAGATCAACACAGGGTCACATCAACAAATATGTTGAACCTGAAACAGTTAACAAATCACAGATTATAGCTTTCCCCTCATTTTTCCCTTTTAACTGGCTTTCTTGATGACACAAAATATTGTAGAGTTATTTTTGGTACAAGAGGAGGAGACATAACGAAAACCCCTATATAGTATCCCTTAGACTTCCCATCAACGCCTTAACGGGTCACTAAGGCCCACACTAGCCAGTCCATATTTAACACACACGAAATAGGCCCAATGTAATAGATCATTATATTTAGGCATTCTTTAAGTCTCACTAATAGCTCAATAAGTTAGCCTATTTTGATGAAACCCAAAATCTACAATTAATGTAAGCTCACTTTGATATTATTGTTAGGTCTCGACCCTTGGAAAGAATTTTTGAATGCGACCCATCAAATGTGTCAAAGTCCACTTAAGGTAGGCGTATATTAACCTAAACATAAGAAACAAAAATCATGTAATGCACCATCAAAGCCTTAACAGGTCACTAAGGCCCACACTAGCCAGTCTATATTTAACACACATAAAATACGCATAATGTGATAGATCACCATATTTGGGCTTTCTTTACGTGTTATTAATAGACCAATAACTTAGCCTGTTATGACGAAACCCAAAATCTACAATTAATGTAAGCACCCTTTGATAGTATTATTAGGTCTCGACCTTTGACAATAATTTTTGAATCCTAGACACCCATCAAATGCGTCAAAGTACACTTAAGGCAGGTGTTTCTTAACCTAAACGTGAGAAACAAAAATCATGCAATGCATTGAGTTTTCATTCGATTAAGCCCAATTAAAATCCATCCAAGTCCAAACTGATTATTTTGACCCATCATTGGTCTAATTTTGTCATAGTTAAATAGAGTTGGATTGAGATCAATTTCTATTCCACTTGATTTAAGCTCAAAAAGATTTAGACTAAATCCATTGGGCTTAAGTGAATATGGTTGAAAATGGCAAAAATGGCCCCTTTTGAGATGGATCCATTCCATTTGATCCCTAAGGTTTTTTTTAACCATGTTTAATCAAATTAACTTGTGAAAAGACCCTTAGGATTAAGCATCAACCAATTCATAGCCAAACCATAGTGTGAATCATCTTTTGATATCAATTAAACATTATTTATCTGCGAGAAAATTCATACCAATTCAAAGCTTAATATTAGTTTAGACTTGTCTTAATTTAATTTGAACTTACTCAAAAAAAATCTTGAAACAAAATTAACACTCAACATGCCAGTAAATAACCGATTTTATCTTTTAACATGTGAGGTGAGATCAAACATATTCATTGAGAATGCAAAGGGTTTCTCAATTTGTGTGGCTCCACCTTATAACTTTGGATGGCTCAATACCCCATGGGTAGAATGATGCCCATATTATTCTTGAGTGGGCAAATTAAGTGGACCAAAAGAGTACAAGCACAGTGAAAAACTTTTGTTGCCTTGACATGATCGAATGGATCAAGTCACATACCAAGGATTGACGAAAGTGGGTCACACCAAGATATCGAAAGGGTAATGCACCATTAACTCACTTTATTTGAGCAAGAATAAGGATAAATGCAAGTGTGAATGTGAAATGCAATAAAAATAAGTACAAGTTAAATTTTAAATATTTTCCAATAACAAAATGAGGTTTAATCGCCCCAGCGGAGTCGCTAACTGTGGGTATCGCTTCTTTCAGCTATACTCACTACTTCAAGCTTAATAATTAAGGCTACTCCCATCAAAGAAAGATCTATAAGAGAGGTTGTGGATCAAAGTGAGTTTGTATATAGAAGGATTAGAACCTACTAGGTCTATGACAACCCTTTATGAGTTATCTAACAGCGGCTTTAAGTATTGGACTTGTATGTTCAACTTTTCACTGTTTGTGGCGTTAGGCCTTTTGAGAGACATTTTTTTTAGGGACAATTGAGGGGTGTGTTATCTAAGCACCAAGTAGAGACAAATGGTAAATTTAAAGTCACCAATTTTTCTCAGGGGTCAAAATCCTTTATCATTGGTTTGCGAGAGATTCGAGGCAAGAGATTGGGCTACGAGAGAATAAAGATTTAAGGCTTCCCCTCTCGCTTAGGTTGAAACATATCCCTTGTGTTCTTGGAAAACATTTAATAATTAACAAACACTATTTTTATTACACACTAGCATGCACAGATTCTTAATCATAGTTTATATTAAATAATTTGGAAAATCTATAGTTATATCAATCAACCAATAAATAAATACCATGCAAAATATAACTCAAATATGATTGAAGAGAATAAAATATAAAAGTTCTCCTAAGGAAAAAAAAAAAAACATGTTAGTACTGAAGATCATAAGTGCAAATAATCGAAATAGAGCAAAAAAAAAAAAAAAAAAAAAAAAAACTTGGAAATTCATCGTCTAGTCCCTACAAGACCTATCGGTCCTAGTGAGGGGCCAAACAGCCTCATTGGTATTGGTGATGGCTTCTGTTTTTCAGAAGAAAAAAAATTGTTTTCCTCAGTTCTAATCAAAGTTAACTAATTTGAAATCATGCAAAAAGGTAATCTAGATGACATGTGAATATGCAAATAATCCTAAAAACATATTTTCTATATGACATACGAATTTTAATGTGAAACCCAACTCTATGTGGCATATAAAAATTAGATATAAACCTAAAACATGTTTTTTGTAAAATAAATCTACATGACATTTAATTATTCTAAATCATAGAGGTTTAAAATAATCAATCATCATATTAATAACAAAAGAGATTAAATTAGTAACCTTTACCTTGAGATCTTTCCATGTATGACAGAGGGATTATTTACAAAAAATTAATTCCTAAGTTTGTATGAGTGTTTTATATGTGGTGTGGATTTCCCTAAAGAATTAGATTTTATGTACACGTGTTGTAGAAGAACGAATGCGAGAAACTTGAATTTGATCACAAGAGCTGATTTAAGTTTTGTTAATTTGTAGGGAGAGGTAGGGTTTTTAGGTGAGTAGCATTTTTGGTGGAAGTAGGATTACAAATTTGTGAGAAGTTTAGGTTTTTTGGAGGAAGGAATATTGTTGGAAATTTCAAAGCTCTCCAGGTTAGAAATCTTTATGTTTTCATCTTATGTCATTGTCTTTTTGGTGTTGGGGTTAATGGAGTTTATATCATAGAACTTGGAGCCAGGGTTTTATCAATGGACAGTTTGGGATATACTAAATTAATCCAACTGTGGTAAATATTTCTTTGTAGAGTAGAAAACCTAAGTTTCCACTATGAATCTATTAGAATGATAAAATAATTAATCTACATACAAGTTTAGGGTTTACACCTCAATCAAGAACTAGGTTGATCTTTTGGAGAAGAGTCCACAAGTCCTTCAATTGTCTGACCTCTAAGTTTATCCACACGAACAACATGACCTAGAGATCTCCAATTAAGATGAGAAAATTATGGAGTGTTAGCTTCTTGAGATTGTTGGCTATGGCTTATAGAGAGAGTCTTAGATCTATTCTCAAAACTAAAATTATTATCATTAGGGTTTCTAATAAATAGAAGCCCTATTTATATAGAACCTTTACTCTTAAAGGCTCCAAGATTTTAGAATTATAATTAAACTTATGATTTAATTTAATTCCTAAAATCTCTCTATTTGCCTCTTAATTTATCTATTCTTAAAATTTTCGTTTTGTGTGTGATCCCTTAGGTTCAATATTGCACTGGCAGTAGGTGGTAACTTTTACGTAACAATTTGGATCGTATCTAATTGTTGAATTTTTTTTTTAATTTTAATTCGAATTAAAAATCCTTTTAAATCTCTCTTTTAATTAAAAATTAATTTTTAAGGGCTTCTACAAGTCATAATTGACACCTAGAAGTATGTCATGACTACCCAAGCAATATAAATTAGAGTGAACCTTTCTGTTGTCAGTTACCGTATAATTCAATCATTCCATCATGCAATGTCCCTTATTAAACCTAAGGCATAGATTTACTGCCAATTTTAGATTATTTAAGTTATCAAGTCCATAACTTAAATGGTGAAATTAGAAACTCTTTTATATTTTTCACCCCACCTTAGCCAAGAAATTTTCATGCTATGGCTTATAATTAGATTATATAAGACATTCTCTCTCTTTTATTGAGAGTGATGGATCCTCTATTGTACACTCACATATCTCCATGCATAAGTGGGGCATACACAATTACTACGCTTTGTGACTCATGATTAGAATCACATTTAAGTAGCATCAAAGCATTACGACCTATGCACAAGGTATTCATGGCTCCTCAAGTCCAAGGATCACTTGTACAATTCAATCATAAGAACTCCTATTGAGAGTCAGCAAAATTTCCATTAGGAATTACTTAGTCGAGTTAGTTCAGTGTACCTATTCTCTAACAAGAACCATATCATATGCTAGTAACTGTAAGATCAATCACCCTAACTCCATGAGGAAACATAGTATGTACTAATCTATCCAGATTCACTAATTCCTTTTTTAGTGATCCTATGTTTAGAAAAATTTAAGAATAAATCTTAAAGAAATACATCTCACTAGCTTGATCTCATCATGATACTTATTTTTATTACTTCTATTTTATGGGTTTTATCATGTAATGCTCATGTAGTGATCAATCATGAACATAATAAATAAGATAAATTCCATTAATATTTATATATTGTCAACAAGTAACATGCCCATAACATCAAATGCTATTGGATTGTAGGGCATACTACTATCAATCTCCCACTTGCACAAAAGCAAATAGCCCAAGTACCTCGCACCTATTGCTCTAGTTTGCGGATCCGTAATATTATTTGTTGATGTAACTCTTTCAATCTTTACATTGCTTGTTCCAATGATTCTTGTAATAAAATGGAATCACTGCAAGAATTGTTTGAATTTCTAATGAGACCTTGATTCCTACACTTGTCCAGTAGTGCCATTGTTGTCACATATCATAATATGGAATTTACAATGTTAAAAACTATTTGAAGCTCAGTAATGAACTTATTTATCTAAACAGTTTTCCTTCTAGCCTTAGATGTAACAATGTATTTAGCCTCCATGGTCAAATGTGCAGTGGTTTCTTGCCTGGAACATTTTCAGCTCACTGCTCCACCATTTTAGGTGAACACTTATCTGTATATTGACTTATTATCATATTTTTCAGATTAAAGCTAGATTCTGTGAAAGATTTAAGTTTCAAATCCTCTTCTTCATCTACGAGGAGCAAATATTTAGTTTTTCTTAAGACCTTAAAAATATTCTTCACATCTATCCAGTGACAATCAGCTAGATTAGACTGATATCTGCTCATAACACTTAGAGCATATGTAATATCAAGCCTCGTACATAACATTGCATACATGATGGAACTAATTTTTGATACATATGGTATCCTACTCATACGTTCTCTCTCTTTTGGATACTTTGGGGACATTTTCTTAGAGAGAGAAATTCCATAATTCATTGGTAAGAGTCCCTTTTTGGAATTTTTCATGCTAAACCTCTTTAGTATTTTGTTTATATACTTGGATTTGGACAAGCCTAACATCCTTTTAGATCTATATCTATAGATCTTTGTCCCTAAATCCTTCATGGAGAAGTTTTTTGATTATCAAATCTTGGCTGACCGTAACATACCTACATTATTGCCAATGAGTACTATGTCATCAACATAAAACAATATAAATGTCACAACGCTCCCACTAACCTTATTATACACATATGGTTCATCCTCGTTTTTGATAAAAAGAAACAATTTGATTGTCTCATCAAAACGTATGTTCCAACTTCTAGAAGCTTTCTTTAATCCATAAATGGATTTTTCAAGCTTACGTACAATGTATACATCCTCCTCTATATTTTCATTAAAGAATAAAGTCTCTACATCCATCTGCCATAACTCATAGTTATTGTATATAACTATAACAAGTAAAATCATAAAGGATTTAATCATGGCCACTGGAAAGAAGGTTTTATCAAAGTTAATTCCTTACCTTTGCTACTAACCATGCTTAATAGGTATCTACCTTTCCATCTACTCCAATCTTTCTTTTAAAGACCCATTTGCAACCTATAGGTACTATACTTTCAAGTGCATCGACCAAAGTCCATACTTTGTTGAGTACATGGAATCCATATATGGCTTCTAGCCACTTCTCATAATCGATGTCTAACATCGCTTCTTCGTAGGTAGCTAATTCCTTATCATCTATAAGGTGTACCTCTAGGTTGGCATTTATGAGAAATCTATCTCTCTAAAGCCTTAGGTATTCTGCTAAATCTATAAACTGGTTATGTATTAGAAAGACCTATTGGTTTACGTTCCTCAATTTGAACAGTACCATGTTATGATTCTTTGATACTTCATCAAGATCTATCATGCTCCCACTGCTCCCTTTTAACATAAACTATTTTTCTATAAAGGTAGTATGTTTAGAAACAAACTCCATTTGTTTCTGTGGGTGATAGAAATAATATCCTAGACTTTCTTTAAGATATCCTATAAACTTATATTTGTCAGGCCTAGTTCCCAACTTGTCTGTATGTAACTTCTTTACATAACTGGATAACCCAAAATCTTAACATGTTTAAGATTTGGTTTCTCCCCTTTCCATATCTTATATGGATTTTTAAGTACTGCCTTTGAGGTAACTTTATTCAATAAGTATGTGACTGTTAGGATAGCATATCCCTAAAAAGGTATAAGAAGTTCAGTGTAACTCATCATGGATCATACCATATCCAATAGGGTACAGTTCCAAAAAGAGTCCATTGAGAGAGAATCTCATTTTCTTTTAGATAAATGAGAAAATCATTAAACAAGTATTTGCCTCCTCGATTAGATCAAAGAGCTTTAATACCTTTTTGAGTTTGAGAGAATCTCATTTTCTTTTAGATAAATGAGAAAATCATTAAACAAGTATTTGCCTCCTCGATTAGATCAAAGAGCTTTAATACCTTTTTGAGTTTTCTTTTCAACTTCTCTTATGAATTCTTTGAACTTTTCAAATGATTCAGTTTTGTACTACACTGAGTACACATACCTACACCTAAAATTATCATCGGTAAAGGTAATGAAGTTGTAGTAACTTCCTTAAGAATTTGTTATTGGGGTAATACATATATTAGTGTGGCCCATGCTCACTAATTAGAGATTTAGTCATTTTCCCATGAGATAGGTTTCATAGTTTGGATATAGGATTCAAAACCCGATAGTTCCAATAATCCATCTTTTACCAACTTGTTTGCCCTATCCTTATCTTTAATATGACATAGTCTTAAGTACCATATGTAGGAATGATTTAGATCATTATCTCATTTCCTTTATTATTCAATGTGAAATATTTTACCGTCTATCTCAAGATGGTAAAACTAAGTAATAAGTCTCTACGGCTAATGCAATATGGCTTGCTCCATTTCCAATGTGAAGGTTGACTTCTCCTTCCTTAGTTTGTTTCTTTTTCTCAACATATACACACTATTGCAAATGCAAGAACTATTCTCGGTATCTAATACCTAACTAGAAGCATTATTAACTAGTAAGTTAGTTTCATTAAAGAACAACTGAGACATACTTTCCGAAAGCTTGTCTTGTAAGGTGATCCTTGCAGTTTCTCTTCAAGTGCCCATCTTTGCAACAATGGAACCTTATCCTTATTTGCTTTTGATGAAATAACTTTATTGACACCTCCTTTTTCTTTTAATGGTTTCTTCTTCTTCTTTAAGATATTCTTGCCCTTTGGCGTAGAATAAAAATCCCCATCGATAAGCATAATGGGTTTTTTAACCTTTCTTGATCGAAGCTTCTACAATCTTCAACATATAACAAGTTCTAAAAGCATAGCTTCAATCTTTTTCATGTTGTAGCTCATAACATAATGCGATAATGAGTATGGAAGGGATTGAAGAATTAAGTCACTACCTAACTCCACATCCATACTAAAATGAGTCAATCTAACTGCTCGATATAGTTGATCATCTTTAATTCATGCTCATGGAGTAATGATCCTTCGAGCATCCTAGCCCTAAAGAGGTTATTCTCATCATACAACTCTTATAGATAGAGCAATATTACATAAGCACTTTTAATCTTGTCATGTTGCTTCTAAAGTTCATTAGACATAGATGTTAGCATGCAGTGCCTAGCCCACATGCCATTCTCTTGCCACTTCTCAAAAGTAGCCATTTTTTTTCTTCCAAAACATCCTCAACAACAATTGTTGGAAGAAACTTATCAAGAACGTAGACCATTTTCTTAGAATTGAGAACGACTCTCAAATTCCTTAGCCAAGCTAGGAGATTGGACTAGTCAGTCTGTTTGCATCAAGTATGCACGATAGTGGGTTTAGTCATTACGATTTACGATATAAAACAGATAAATTAGCATTTATTCATTTTATTAACCACCATAAAGATTTGGTCTTTAGTCTAAATGGTGCCTCCAACTATTCTTTTCGACTCCCATAACTCTCAATGTGGAAAGTGAAAAACCCCTTTGGAAGGTTTCTTAGTGGGGATTGGGATCTTATTACTTGCACATTATAGCCTTACAGTAGTGCAACAAACCAAAATGCACTTGATAGGTAGATAACTTTTATCAGGTGCATCTTATGTAATTCTTAATTATCATTTAGCCTCTAAACGCATACAACATTATAGTAGCGCAACAAATCATATGCATTATAGTTAAGTCAAACCCTTATTGTAAAATAGTGAGATAACCCTTCTAGTAACACAACAAAATTGTCATTTGTTTACCTTGTGTACATCATATATTTTAATATTCAATTTAATTTTTCTACATGTGTAAACCTTATGATAGCGCAATGAATTTACACACACAAGACACTTGTCATATTGACAATAATGGTAGAAGGCTACGAACAATCATTTTTAATGATTTCTGTTTACAACTTAAGAGAAATTTATGTCTTTAAGATTAGATCTCATCATATATCATGAATCAAATACATATAAAAGTATATAATCAAATCACATGCAAAACACACACACACACACACACATAAGTGGATGACTATAGACTTTCTTAAGCTTGATTTAATTGAGCCAATTGAGTAAATCACTTGGTCAAACTCTAGGTAATCATTAAATGAATATATCATGATGATGGGAAAAATTCTCTCTCCAATAATATTACAACACATGGCAACTTTCAAGGGTAAAAAAATAATTTCACTATCTAGACAGATCAACCAATCAAATCTCCACACTTGGCAAGGGGTATTACTGTAATTTTACACTGAAATGCCCTGGTACTACTACAACACTCTAATTTATGGATAAATTGTTATTCAAATCCAATCTTATCTAAGAGAAATGATATTCCTATCACAACACTAAAATCACTCTTCTAATTGGACTCTGCTTCACAACACTATATAAGGGGGCTCTCACCATCAAAGGTATACATTCACAACTTACACCAATATTCTCTAATTTATCTCCTTAAGACCTAACTAACTTAGGCATTGGAGAGTCCCTCCGGGTGTAACCTCCGAGGAACTTTCTAGTTTACGTGCCTCTCATGTGCGCAGGAATACAAGAGGCAGATTTTCGGCATGAACAAATGGTGTTGTCCATGGGAAATGATAAAATTTTAATTTCTAAAGATGTTGTTAATAGATGAGCCACCGATCCGCTACTCTAAAAATCTAATCAGTTAGAATAAAAGTCCTTGTGCACCACCAAAATGTCGCCAAACAAAAGATCTTTACAGTCAGATATGTAAAAATCCAATCATCAATGATCCAGTCAGAGTATGCCACTATGTTCTCCACTTCCACATTTACCAACCTACAAAGTTTCACGACGATCAGAGATCCAAAAGTCCTCCATCAGAGCCATTAAAGTTCGTCGAGAAAATAGAATTTTGGTCGTCAAATCTGCCAAAATCCGACCATCAAAATTCAAATTAACCAAAAAAATAGATTCTTCATCCTTAAATCTAGTTATCTGCAAAGTTTCACAATGATCGGATGTCAAAAAGTCCTCCATCGAAATCGTTAAAATTCACCTGGAAAACAAACTTTTGACCATTATATATGTCAAAATCCAACCATCAAAGTTTAGATCGAGTCACACAACCAACTTCATTGGACTTTGATCTATAGGCATGTAAAATTTTATGACAACTGAACATCGAAAAATCATCCCGAGATACCCCGGATCTTTGCCGAAAAATAAACTTTGACCGATGATCTGTGAAAATCCGGCCATTAAAAGCCACCGCCACCACCACTGAGTGGCTCGGTATCCTCCCCCGAATAAGCTAGAAAAGTTTCACGGCTAGTTAACACTCCAGCCACCAGAAAATAGTTGGTTAAACGATGAACAAAAAACTCACGGACAACCGCATAACTCACCAAATTTCTTAAAGATAGCAAGCCTTTGCCACATGTCCAGAATATGGATCCGCCACATGTCAACCTTTTATTGGACAAACAAATTACCTTTAATCTCTTCAAATATGCCTCTATCACATGTCCTATTTACATTAGACCCTCAGATTTTCATCCCATCTTCAATAACTAGCGCCATGTGTCAACTTCCCAATGGGTAGTAAACGCCTAGTTAGTATAATATCAATATATGACATTAGCGCCACCTAAGCATCCACCTAGGCACCACATCATTACCACCTAGACGTCATGTTATTGCAATGTCAGTTGACTCAAACCAACTAGTTCAATAAGGATTGATAAACCGATTCACTACTTTGACCATCCAGTTTAGCTATTTTTAATCCAGTTTTAGATCCAACAACACTGGTTCCTAATGTTTTATAATGTACTCGTTTCAAATCTGAGATCAAAATTCCAAAATTTTGCTTGTACATATGACTTTCTTTATAAACCATTAATTTTGACTCATATTTGACCAGTCGATTCACCAAACTCAAGCTTGGTTTCAGATTTGTACAAACTACTTCCAAATGTTTTTCAGTATCCTCTTTCCATAACCGACCTCCGAATTTTGAAATTTGACTTTCTCAGGCAAGTTTCTTACAAATAGTCAAAGAAAAGATGGTTATTTCTTCATTAAAGTGCCTCAGACCCGTCCCAAAACTTGAACCAACAGAGCTCAAACAACCAAACATCATGTTTGTTCACAATCAACCGATGATGCATCTAAAGTCGTCACCCAGTGACGCATCTAAAGTCATCAACCAGTGACACAAGTTAGTGACGCATTCAAAGCCATCAACCAATGACACACCAAAGCTCTCTAGCTCTGAGGAGGTAGCCTCAACTTACTTCAGCGTCATCTTAGTTTCTCCATCAGCCCAGTTTCTCCATTAATTATGTTTCTCTATCAGCTTTGTTTCTCCATCAGCTTCATTTCTCCATTAACTCAGTTTCTTGATCAATTATGTTTCTTCATTAGCTATGTTTATCCATCAACTATGTTTCTCCATCAGCTCTGAGAAGGTAGTCCCAAGCTACTTTAGCTTCAGCTCTGTTTCTCCATCAGATCCGAGAAGGTAGTCTCGAGCTACTTCAATCTCGGTCCAGTTTCTCCATCGACTCCGAGGAGGTAGCCCCGAGCTACTCCTACCTCGGTCCAGTTTCTCCATCACACTCTGAGCATTTTGACTCAATGTATGTCTCCTCGGACTTTTACATCAAGCTCTAAGCAGTTTGGCTCCATGTTTTTCTCTACGGACCTCTCCACCAAAATTTAATCAGTTTGAGTCCATGTCTTTTTCCTCGGAGTTCTACATTAAGCACTAATCAGTTTGACTCCATATCTTTCTCCTTGGACTTTTACATCAAGCTCCGAGCAGTTTGACTCCATGTCTTTCTCCTCAAACCTCTCTATCAAACTTCGAGCAGTTTGACTCTATGTCTTTCTCCTTTAACTTCTCCATCAAACTTCGAGCAGTTTGACTCTATGTCTTTCTCCTCAGACTGCTCCATCAAACTCCGAGTAATTTGACCCCATGTCTCTCTCCTCGGACCTCTCCATCAAACTCTAAGTAGTTTGACTCTAAGTCTTTCTCCTTGGACTTCTCCAATAAACTCTGAGCAGTTGGAGTCCATATCCAACTCTTCGGACTATTTCAACAAACTCTGAGTCATTGTGACTAAACGTCAACTGCTCAGACTTAATTGCAAAACTCCAAGTCATTTTGACTGAACGTCAACTCCTTAGACTCAATCGCCAAACTCTGAGTCATTTTAACTGAACATCAACTCCTTAGATTCAATTGCCAAACTCTAAGTCATTGTGACTAAACTTCAACTCCTTGGGCTCAATCGTCAAACTCTGAGTCATTGTGACCGAACATCAACTCTTCGAACTCAATCGCCAAACTTCGAGTCGTTTTGATTGAATGTCAACTCCTCGAACTCTTTCTCTGAGTCATCCTGGCTGAATGAAAACTCCTCAGATTCATTCACCAAACTCTAAGGATTTTCCAACGTGACAGGTCTTCTCGGAGTCTCTATCTCCACCCAAATGAGTTCAAACCTCCATGGTACCAAAGTACACTCAACCAGTCTGAGTCACACGGTAAACTCCATACGGCCTACTTGCTAAAGTGCATGAATACACTTAAGGAAGTGGGGGGCATCTGATGTAGGGGAAAATTCTGTCTCTAATAATATTACGACATATGGCAGCCTTCAAGGGAAAAAAAGTAATTTCATAATTTGGACAAATCAACCTATCAAATCACCGCACTTAGCAAGCAGCATTATGGTAATTTTACACTAAAAAACGTTATAGTAATCTCCCGCTAATACCCCAGTACTACTAGGACACTCCAATTTGTGGATAAACTGCTATTCAAATTCAGTCTGTGGATAACTTCAGTCTTATTTAAGAGGAATGTTATTTCCATCATAACACTAAAATCACTCTTCTAATTGGACTCTGATCCACAACACTATATAAGGGGGCTCTCACCATCAAAGGTATACATTCACAACTTACACCAAATATTCTTTAGTTTATCTGCTTAAGCCCTATAGTAACTTAGGCATCGGAGAGTCTCCCGGGGCACAACCTCTGGGGGACTTTCTAGTTTACGTGTCTCTCATAAGCGCAGGGATACAAGAGGCAGATTTTCAGCATCAACGTATCACATACATTCATTAGTGTTCAATCTTCAAATGGTCCACCATACTTCCTTGTGTACTCCTTGATTTGTCTCAGTAAAATCCTATCTAACTCTAAGTAACTTTTCATACATTAAATATATATAAGAAACCTTTATCATATGTCAATGAGAATTACATTGGAGGGAAATAGAAATTTACATTGAGAAAGATTAAGAAAATGCAAGGTATGCAAACCCCATTTAAAATTAAATAACCAAAACAATAATATTAATAATTCAACAAATTGCTAAGGTCTAGGTCTAATAGTCATCAACTTATACAATCAAATTGCATAGTAAACAAAATTAATTATATTCTAGTTATGGACTTCATTATTAGATTGCATTCCTAATCCCACTAAGTTATTAAAGACTCTTTCTTAATCTTATTCCAAATAGGATTAAGATTCCTTATTGCACTAGAATTCACAAATCCAATGTAAGTAGTATTTTGAATTTCAATTCCTAACTAAACTCCAATTTTTAAAAAAAATATTATTCCAAAAGTAAAAACAATTCTTATTTAAAAAATATAATTTTTAATAAAGAAAAATCATTTATTTAGTTAAATAAAATTTATATTTTTAATCTCAATTCAAAATGAATTCTCAAGAGTGAACAAAACTTGCTATTTCAAAAAAAAAAATTTGTTTTCTTGATTTGGACACTGTTGGTTTTTTAATAATAACTTTAAAATCAATCCATTTTAAAATGAGTAAATTATGCTCGTTTGAAATTGGACTAGAAAATAAATTTTGCTACAGATTTTAATGCGATTTTCACGATTTTCATTCCCAATTGCCTCAATGAAGAATTAGGTTGATCCTTTGGAGAAAATTCCACAAGTCATGATTGACACCTAGTAGAATGTTATGACTACCCATGCAATATGAATAAGCGTGAATCTTTCCGTTGTCAATTACCGTATAATTCAATTATTCCATCATACAATGTCTTTGAATAAACCTAAGGCATGGATTTACTATCAATCATTAATTATTTAATCACATGTTTCTCGATCTCAATTTTATAACTTAAATGGTGAAATAAGAAACTCCTTTCTATTTTTCACCCCACATTGTCTAAAGAATTTTCAAGCTATGACTTAATTAGATCACATAGGACATTCTCCCTCTTTTATTGAGAGTGATGGATTCTCTACTGTGCACTCACATATCTCCATGCATAAGTGGTCATACTCAATTACTAGCCTTTTGTGACTCATGATTAGAATCATATTTAAGTAGCATCGAAGCATGAGGACATATACATAAGGTATTCATGGTGCTTCAAGTCCAAGAATCACTTATACAACTATAATGTAAGAACTCTTATTGATAGTCAATGAAATTTCCATTATGAATTACTTAGTCGAGTCAGTTTGGTGTACCTGTTCTCTAACAAGTACCTACATAACTTATTTAATGTCTCATATGTACACTAGTGACAATTAGATCAATCACCCTCAACTCCTTGAAGAAACATAATATGTACTAATCTATCAGGATTCACTAATGCACTTTTTAGTGATCCAATGATTAGGAACATTTAAGAATAAAGTTTGAAAAAGTTCATCTCATTAGCATGGTCTCATCATGGTGCTTATTTCTATTGCACTTATTTTGTTGGCTTTATCATGTAATGCACATGTAGTGATTTGTAATGAACATGATAAATAAGATAAATGACATTAATAATTATCTATTGTCAATATAGGAATAAGATTAATTACAAATAACATGTCCAAAACATCAAATGTTACTGGCTTGTAAGGTATACTACTATCATTAATGGACCTAAGTGGGGTTTTGGATTAAAAATGAAGTTCTAAAAGGTTTAGAGGTGGAGTCAAAAAGTTGAGGCGGTGCAATCGATTGGACCTCAAGACCAGCCGATTGGGTCTTGGACAGACCTTATTGGGTCCTAAGCCTGCCCAATCAGTTGGGTTCTGTTTTTTGAGTTTTTCAATTCTCGTTTTGGTTCATTTCATTTTGATTTGGCTTTGTTTACGTTTGATTGATCAAATCTTTTTCAAAATTCACTTTCTCACAATTTATTCATCCACTTTGCATGTCTCGGGACCAAAATATCATCATCGGGCCCACATATAATTTGTTATAATATTTTAAATGAAATTAAGTGTCTACAAAGATGAGAATTCCACCTAAGTCTTGTCACTATTTGATTGATATACAAAACATAAAAGTTAAAAGAAGTCCCTATACAAACGATACTGCAAAATAATAATAAATTTCATATATACCAAATCGAATTTTATAGTCGATACCTAATTTTCTGTACCTAGTTTTGGATTATATTTCATTTTCTCTAAATGGTTATTCTAGGGCAAAATCTAGCTCTTCTTGTAGTGTTGATATAGCAAGTAGGAATGAAGCTAGATGAAGACATGAGAATTGAACAAAGAACTGGATCTGACTTTCGAATGTGATATTATTATTGATAGATTTATTGAATAATAAACTAGGAAATGGGATGGATTTAAGGCTACGGTAAGTTAAATGGGCGCTAGTGGCTTAAAGCATCTTTAGCAGTACTCAGTGTTGTTGGTGTCTGTTCTTTTTTGGGGGTGCATTCTTTGGCTTGTAGTTTACGCTACATTCGATATAGATTTATGCTTTGTGTTTGCGTTTGTTTGTGCTGGTTTTTGTAGATTAGTGAGTTTAGAGGTTGTGTTGTTAGTGTTTGGCATTTTTTTTGCGGGGGGGTATGGTCTTCTGGTGCGGTTTCATGAAATTGGTTTTTGTGGTTTTGTAATTTTATTGCATTGTTTTAATTCTTATGAATAATAGTTCTTTTGCCTTTAGAAAAATATTTGAATAAATAATGTAGGATCAGTGAAATCATATAAAAATCTCAATGGAATTTTCTCTCTAAAGGATTTAAATTTCCTCGAAAATATTTCTCTTTTGAGACCTGATATCAATATTAAAATAATGAATATATGAAAAATAAATCTTATGATTTAATATTTGATAAATGATTGCATAAATTTGAAGTTGTATATTTTCTGAACTCGTTGTAGATCTGCGCCACTCTATATTGACGCACAACCTTGTGCGCAACTCTATAATGGCTTGAGCTAGGTTTTCAGTGAGGCACGTGTTTTTTTTATCTATTTTTTTTGAAATTTTACCAGTAATATACTATTTTTGTTTCTAAGGTGAATGCAGCCTGTGTTAATCTAGAGTGACGCATATCTTGGTGTGCTACTATTGAGTAACGCGAGCTATGATTGGTCATTGATTGTTCCCATGTTTCTGCAACAGTTTCTTATATCTATGTGCATTGTTTCTAGCATATTTGGGTCTGCTTGACAAACTGTGTAACAATGATGAACACCAATATATATGTTTGTGCTTGTTACTGTAACTAGCATGATTTACTTACTGAAAGTTCATTTGTTTATGCAAGTTTACCTGGTTGATTGGTGACATAATGCTACTCCGTTGTGCTTACTTTGATTTACTTGTTATAATCCTTTATTTCTTTATTTTTCTGCTTTATTTGCTTAGATATTTGATTTATATTTATTACTCATTCATCATTATATTTGTGTGCTTCTATATTGGTGCTTGTGTGCTCAGTCATGGAATTAAAACTTGAAGGTATTGTAAAAGGTTTTGCTTTAAGTTATCCCTTAATGAGCAAAAGTAGAGGTTAGATCCTTTGTGGCCTAAGAATGTGTGGATGCTCTTTCTTTCAACCTTTCCACCGTATATCTAAGTCCTGGATTATCTCTCTCTTTGACTAGTGGCTAAAGGTTATTGCTTTTACAAATTAGCCAAGTGATGACTCTAGGCTTGGTACTCTTTTGATTGGAGTTGACTATTTAGATTAGTCCTTATTTAAAGAGATATGATTCAAGAGACATTATTACACTAAGAAAAAGGCCGAAGAGGAACATACCCCACAACATCTCAATGTAGACCTAAAAGCTGTAGAACCTGGTTACATTTTTATTTGTTTTAATGTGTGAGATTATTTCATGCATGCATGAGAATTAGATTAAATTAATAAATTATTTTAGTCTTTGCTATAATCTACATGACCCATTAAAAATATATGGAAGAACAATTAATCATCATAGAAGTATATGAATTAAGATAGGTTTTCCTAGAATTTACTAGAAAGGTTAAGTGAAAATGTAAAATAAATGGGTAATTAGAAGGGTAAAATGTTAATTTCTTCTTTAAGGGCACTACATAGATAATTGAGCAGCCGAAGGATCCTAAGTCATCAGATATTTGCCTCATTTTTCCAGAATTTTTGAGCTCTCTCTCTCTTCATTTTTCTTCACCTTCCCTCACAATAACCTAAATTTCTCATTATTTCTTTTCACTCACCCCCACTCACCTTGAAAATTTTCAGGGAGGTAGTTGACAACGAGAGGAAGTCGTTAGTGTGGATAGTGTCGTCAAATGCGTAGGTAAAGATGACGCGTGGAGCCCACGTGCCCAACAATAGTCTTTCTTCCTTTTTTTCTTTTTTTGCCAATTTTGCTAAAATTTCAAGGTAGAATCCTTTTCTCCCTTATTCCTCATTTTGAGCTTTGTTTGAGTTGTTTTGGATTTAAATTGAGGGAGTTTGAAGCATTTGGGGCATGTTTGGATTTAGTTTTTGAAAACTGAAAACAATTTTTAAAAACTCAAAAAATGTTTGGAAAATAGTTTTCAAAAGTCATTTTCTAAAACGGTTTTCAAAAAACTAATTTTTAAAAACTGTTTTTGAAAACTCAAAATTTGTGTTTTCTGATATAATTTTTGAAATATATCTCTAAAATTAATGTTCACTTTTTTGTTTCATTCTTCCTCTATGTTATATAAAAAAATATTAAAATTTTGAAAATAAAATAATATTAATTATTTTTAAGTATTTAGTAAATATGAGAAATAAAATTAATATAGATTTTAAATTTAAACTCAAAACTTAAAATAATTACAAGGTATATCAAAACAGTTTTCAAAATAAGATTATCCAAACAACATTTCACTGTTTTCTGTTTTGGAAACAATTTTCGAGTTACAATTATCCAAACATGTTTTCTTCAAAAAAACATTAGAAAACTGTTTCAGTTTTTGTTTTCGAAAACAGTTTTCAAAAACTGAAAAACATAAAACTGTTACCCAAACATGGGAGTTTAGGTTTAAGTTTTGATGAAATTCTTGAACAAAACTTAAGATTTAAGATACAATAACATGATTTGGGTTATGAGTAATGTAAGATATGCAACTTTAGACCTAGAAAAGTATGGATCTAGTTTGAATTGTATAAATTTCATGAATTTGGAAAATGTTCTAAGGAAAACTCATGTTTTTTTTTTCTTCGAAATCTCTTAAATTTAGCACAAGAAAATTTGGATAAGGGTTTTTGTGTAAATTCATTTTTGTTTATTTTTAATTTTGAAACACTAAAGTCCCATGATTTAATTTTTGAAATGTTTTAGTAAAACAAAGCCTTTGCATTTAGGCATAAACTTGAGGTTTTGAAAGAATAAGAAGAAATTAAGGAAACGTGAGCATATCCTATGGTTTTGAAATTTGTTCATCTTTAATTTCTTCTAAGGTAAGCTATAAATTAATTGTCAAGTAAGAATAAGGGGTCATGCACATTCTAGGCAACAATCTTGCATTTCATAATAGTGTACGGGTAAGTGAGACCATATAATGGTGCATAGGTGTGTGCTTGACATTCTAAGTGAATTGGTGTCATCTAAGAGTGTAACATGTGTATTAATTAGATTCTTGATAAATTGTATCATATATCATATAGTAAAAGATTAGTTGTGCATATGTTGGGTAAGTGTTATATGTAATCAGGTACTATTGAAGAGAATACCAAGGGCAAGGAGATTGCTAAAAAATAGTTGCTTGGTTGCATAGCAAAGTGAGTTCATATTACTTTAAGTACTCGAGAAAGAGCTAAAACTCTAAGACTTGAAATAATTGGTAGTTCTAGAAACCTTTTTGAAAAGGGAGTAGGCATACAAATGAATAGTGGCACATATAGAGATATACTAAACTGAGATGGACAAATTGTGATGAAATACTTAGATTTATTGTGATGAGAATGTAGAGTTTGACATGTCTTTGGTAAAGTAGTACATGAAGTGCACATATGTTATTATCATCATTGATGTTTGGAAAATTATAGTTGTTCTTGTTTGTGATTGTGTGATAGTGAATGTGTTACTTTTGGACAAAACATTTAAAAAAGATAAAATAGTAGGACCTTCGGGTTCGAGGGAATGTAGGACCGTGAGTGGTCTGAGGGAAAGTAAGACCTTGAGTGGTCTAAGGGTTGGCTTTGGACCGTGAAAATTCTTTGATATGTTATAATAACTTAGTAAATTTGCATTGTTGTTGTTTAAATAGTAGACGCCTCAGAGCTGAGAGTGAGTGGAATTCTCTATGGGTTCGGATATGTGATGCTTAACGTGTCGGTATGTGGGAATACATCCCCATTGTGATGATTGAGATGTTGAGTTGAGAATTGTGGGAAATTTTGTTTGTGCACGTGCATCATATGTGATGATTATTTTCTTGATGTGATGAGAATGTGTGTATTGAGGATGTTTGTGATGTGGAAATGCTTTGGATTATGAAATAGGGAGTGCTTATGAATGAGGAAATTTTTTAGTTGAGAAGTTAAGTAATTGTAACCATATAGAGATGCATACCACTTATAAACCAGATATGTAATAAGCTTTGGCAAAACAAATTAAAAAATCGAGTACTTTTGGTAAGTGAATTTACTGAGCTTTATAGCTCACTCCATTCTCTTAAAAAATTTCCCAAGGTTACTAGCAGGGATTTTGGTGTAGACTCTACAAGAGAGCTTGCAGGTTGGTGATTCCTTAAATGGGTCCACGCGGATGGCATCGTTTGCCTTTTGTTTGGATTGTAGTATTTTGTGATCATTTTGGGAATGATATGTAAAGATATCTATATAAATATGTGAGGTATGAGGAAATCTTTAGGGCCATGGTTATATCCTAACGTCATACGTGCATTGCATTTCAGGTTAGGGGTTTGGTGCTTAAAGGTAATGATTATGTTTTAGGTAGAGCCCGCCTAAGATGGGTAATTTAAAAAATGCATCATTCACGTGCCTCCTTTATAATAGGATGGGTACTTAGATGGAGTCGTGGGGAGGCGGAAATCGAAATTCCTTACAAATGCGCTTGTTCTTCTTATTCATTTATTTTGATGATAAAACTTGTTAAACACTACAATCTGAATTCCTCCATGATCCTCTCCTATTATAGTTTATTTTTAGGTTTTCAACCTTTGATTTTTCTATCAAGAGGACTCTAGAGCGTTTTCTCCGATCAATGATATGCTTTTATCATGTTATTGAGGGGAAATTGAGGTGGGAGGTCAAAACTTTACAATTCAAGTAGCCTTCATGTTCCTATTATTGGCTATGTTTATCTTAGCTTATTCTTAATTAAGTTCACTTATAATCTCTATTTAAGTACAAAATCAAGATGGGATAGGTTTGAAAGAAACTGATGGTGAAGAGGTTAAAAACCCCACTATGGTATCTTTCATGACCGAAAAACAAGATGGTTGATCCAAAGATACATGACTAGATTCACTACCTTGGTCGGTCAATCCAAGAATATATACATCTCTCATTCTCTAGGAATCCATCTAAGAGAAGACTTAGAAACAAAGAGTAAAACTACGTCATTTTCCAAAAATTTGTTCATTATTATTTAGTTGAAACCCAAAAGGGTTATTTATAACAGATTACAAGAGTTCTTGTCTTGCAAGACAAATAATACAAAACCAACGAAAACTAATATCGCTTTAAGAAACTCCTAACTATTACATAAATAAGAAACCAAATAAAATCCCTACTAAATAGTTAATTAAATAAAATCGCTAAAAATATGACAACATAATAATTCCCTCGGTGTCATACTCCCTCGTTTGGAGAAAACTCGATCTCGAGTCTTAATCATTGTGATTGTGAGTGGTATGGTAGTAGTGGTGCAAGATGATGATGGTTAAAACTTGAAGAACTCGATGAAGTAGATCAACTTTTTTTTTTGTCTACGATAAGTTGTCTAATGGTAATGGCGGATCAGATTGGGTATAATTACAACTTAAACCAGGATGATATAAATTCAAAAGAAACTGATTGCAACGAGGTCTAAACACCCATCATGGTATCTTTCCATGGCAAAAAACACTAATTTAATTTGGATGGCCAATCCAAAGATATAAAGACTATATTCACCACTTGTTCAGTTAATCCAATGGTACATACATCTCTCATTCTCCAAGAATCCACCTAAGAGAAGACTGAAAAACGAAGAGTAAAACTACTTGAGCAATTTTCCAAAAATTCGCCCATTATTATTTAATTGAAACTCAAGAGTGGTATTTATAATATATTACAAGAGTTCTAGTCTTGTAAGACAAGTAATCTCTAACCAATCAAAACTAACCTCTCTTTAGGAAAGTCCTAACTATTATATAAATAAGCAACCAAATAAAATCCCTAAAAATATGACAATATAATTATTTCACCTGGTGTCAAAGTAAGACATGTTTGTTTTAGCTTATGCGTAATTAAGTTGTGTTGCTTATTTTGAAATTCAAATTGATAAACTAAGAAGCATGATTTAAGTAAAAAGATAAACCTATCCCTAACTACTTATCACAATTACACCACATTATAAACTCAAAAACCACCTATTTTTAACTCAAGCACTTAATACCCACACATTAAACTACTTAAAGTATATGCTTATCATTAAAAACATAACTTGTTGACCATCAACAATCCAAATGAAGGCATGCAGGCTAGGGACCAAAGAGAACGTGATAGTAGGAAAGGAAAGAAAGGGAGAGAAAAAAGGGATTGGGGAAGGAAAGAGAGAAGGGGAAAGAAGAAAGAAAAAAAGGGATGAAAAAACACAAGGAAATGAAGAAAGGGATAAAGGAAAAGGAAAGAAAATAAAAAGAAACCAAGAAGGAATCTAAAGGAAAGAAAAGAAGAGGGGAAGAGAGAAAAGAGAAGAAAATTAAAGAAAGAAAAAGGGTAGATATCAAATTTGGTCCCTAAAGTTTACACTGGATAACAATTGGGTCTCTAACGTTTTAATTTGAACAATTAAGTCCTTTAGTTGTTAAATATAGAACAACTAGGTCTCTGGATCACAATGTAGTAAAGAAGACTAACAAGACACATGTTACATATCCCACACAGGATTAAAAAATGGACTAAAATACAAAATTTTCTTAGGGAAAAACTCTCATTCTCTCTTCCCTACACCTGACTTTCCTTCTTCAAAGAAAATACTCTTCCTTCATCCACCTCTCATCTTCTTCCTCACGCGAGGGACATCACAAGTTTATGTGTTTGTCTTAATTTATCAAACCCATCTCATCTTTCTCACGTGCCAGATGATAGGGTTTCTATTTTACGACGAATCGAGACACAATTGATTTATCAAACCCACTGAGATGCTCTCCACCTTGGTAGTCGTGCCCCATTGTCTCCAAGTATGAGTATCTTTTACACATTATTAATTTTTTGGTACTTTGTTTAATGTATCGAAATTAGTGCTATGAGCAAAGTATTTTGGTTCTTTTTTGATTTGGTGACCCAATTCGATGTGCTTTGTCAAAATTAACGCTATCAGTAAACTATTAGGGTTTTTTTTGTATGCTTTTTTGTTAGATAATTGGTTAAATGTATCAATAAACAAATTTTACTTTTTTAGGCTTTGTGTGATGTCATCTTCTTAGGTCTACAATGAAAATTAACAATTTTTATTTCTTATTGTGTACATTAACTTTGTCTGCCATTGTTGACTATCTACCAATCTTTATTGATGGATTCCCTTTGTGTCGTATTTGTCATTGTTTTCCTTTTTGTTTTTAATTGTTTCACTGTTGACCTTAAATTAATTAAACTAGGATATCTATTATTGTTGGAAATCACCTTGACAAGATATCCAGGTGGTGATCTTCCAAACACCCAAGTCTAGAATGACTTGTAGAAAGAAGCAATCGAACACAAGAACAAAAAATCGAAGAAAGAAATAAGACAACAATTTGTTATCGAGGTTCGGCAATGTGCCTACGTCCCCGTGAGTTCCTTCGAACTCTCTGCACTAAATCAAATGGTTCTTACAAGTTACAACAATCCCCTTCAAGAAACCACAATGTTCTTGAAGAAACAAGAAGAGAAAAAAGGAAGAAGTTGAGAACTAACAATGTTCTCTTTCTAATCTAGACTTCTCTATCTTTTACAACCAGCCTCACTACAAAGAGTCCCTCTTGTGTTTTATGTCTCTCACACAATTCTCTCTCTATGTGTTTACAATTGATCTCACAATGTCACAAACTTGTGCGTTTCTAATGTTGAAAAATGAGGCTAGGAAACCCCTTTTATAGCCATCCACTTCTTGGTCATTCTTGAGATTCAAATTATCACCCTTAGATCTTGATGACCACTTAAGCATGGCCCTCCATCAATCCTAAGTTGTGCTGTGCGTTTTAACCTTGCATCCATGCACCTAAGAGGATGTTAAAATAGGCTATCCATGTGTGCTGCAGGAGTTCCTACAAGGTGCGCCTTGGCCTCCTCCAGCTTTGCAACCATTCTGAAAGGCGCACCCCGGAGTAGGTGCGCTGCGCCTGACTTGATGCTGCTATGCACACACCCTTCTGCTTGTGTGCAGAAGTGCACACACTAGTGCGCATGGCCTTCCCTTGCTCCAAATTGATGCACACACATGTGTGCAGTCTTCTAACTTGCTGAACTTTAATCCTCCAACCTTGGTTTAGAATTTAACCATCTTTGAACTATGGTTGGACCTGTGCAAACCTTAGACAAATACCAACAATCTCTACCTTTGTCTAAGTGTTTAAACTTGAACCATTGTGCAGAAAGCTTCGGGATCCAAACTCATCATGAGTCAACTATCAACCGACTCCTATTCTAAGTAGTCCAAGGCAATGAGTAAACTTTCTTAGAGGTAGAACTTTAGTACCCAAATCTATAGGATTTTCTTCCGTGGCTACCTTGTCCACATGGATGCATCCTTTCGTAACATTTTCCCGAATGAAATGATACCGAACATTCATATGCTTTGTCTTCTCATGGAATACTAGATTTTTACACAAGTGCAAGGCATTTTGACTATCCGAAAACACAACAACCTGCTCATCCAGTACCTTCAATTCTTCGAGCAACCCTTTGCACCACATAGCTTCCTTAATGGCCTTCGTAGCTACTATGCATTCTGCCCCGGTTGTTATGAGTGCTACCACTGGCTGCCACTGAGCCTTCAAATACCTCAGAAACCTCTTCATCCCAAGCCAATGCTTTTTTGCGGGATTACTCACAAATTTGCTGAGAACACCCATTGCCCAAGAAACCCTTAACCAATTTCTCTCATTTCCTTGGATTATACACATCCCAAAGATCTTTTGTGTAAGGCTGAGATCCTTCCTCTCGAACTCTTCACTGAGTTAAGATGTAAACCTTTCCATCATCTCCCTGCTATTCTGAACCAACAGCACATCATCGACATAGATGAAGATACTCGCCATCTTCTCCACCTTGTGTCCAGGTGAGAAAGTTTCTGTGAAACCTATATCTTCTCTTCTTATGAACCATTTCGCCACCACCCTAGCTTTGTTCCGGACTTCATCTCCTGGAGGGTACCCTTCTTTGATCTTGTAAGTGCACTTACATTCCACAACGTTTTGCTTTCCTGGAACTTTCACCAATTCCCAGAAGTTGTTCTTCCTCAAAGAATCCATTTCTTCTTCCATAGCCAGCTGCCACTTTGACGAATCCTTACACTCCATGGCATCCGTGTAAGTCTCTTGTTCACTCATCTCTCCTTCTGTAAAATGAGTTGCTGCATCCACAGCATCCGCAAACCCATATCTTGAAGGTGGTCCGACCAGCCTTCCTTCCCGGTCTCTTGTGAGCTGGTAGTCATTCCGACTTGTTGCATCAACCTCTTCTTGTTCAGCCTCTTCTTGAGTTTCTTGAGCATAGCCTTCATCAATGGGCTCTACCTTGTCCGAACCCTCTTGCCTTCCTTGCTCTACCTAAATCGAGTTCTCCTTGATGCGATGCTCCACAAGAACCAAACTGGTTTGCTCACTAGCCCCTGAGGGTTAGTTTTCTCCAAGTAGGGAAATAATAATTCATTAAAAATAATATCCCTACTTATAACCAGTTTCATGCCCTTCTTTTCTAAGGACCACAACCTATGTCCCTTAACTTCATCACCATATCCTAGAAATACACATTTTCTAGATCTTGGGCTAAGTTTATCCTCCCTTTGATGTGCATATATAGCACATCCAAAAGTCCTAAGGTTGTTTAATTCAGAGGGTTTTCCACTCCACATCTCCATAGGAGTCTTGAGCTCTAAAGCTCTAGAGTGTGATCTATTTACCAAGTATGCAGCTGTAGCCACAGCTTCTCCCCAAAATTATTTTGATAAACCGGATCCTATTAGCATGCACCTAACTTTTTCTATAAGGGTTCTATTCATCCTCTCAGCAACTCCACTTTGCTGAGGGGTTTCCACAACCATTCTATGTCTTAGAATGCCATTTAACCTACAAAGTTGATCAAGTTTTTGGTTAAAAATTTCTAAGCCATTATCGGTTCTTATCTCCTTAACTACTCTACCCATTTGAGTCTCTGCCAGCCCTTTCCACACCACTAACTTATTCAAGGCATCTGATTTATTTCTAACCAAATAAACCCACACTCTTCTTGAATAATCATCAATTAAATAGAGAAAGTAAAAGTTACCTCCCTGTGTTGGTGTCCTTGCTGGTCCCCAAAGGTTTACATGAATGTAGTCAAGAATGCCCTTAGACTTGTGCACTCCGGTGTTGAAGCTGACCCAGTGTTGCTTCTCAAGAATACAACACTCGCAGAAATCAAGTTCCTTTACTTTGTCTCCACCAAGTAGGCCATCCTTGTTGAGAACTTGCAGGCCCTCTTCATTCATATGTCCCAAGCAAGTGTGCCAAAGGGCTGCCCTATCCATCTCAACCATCAAGCTTGCTACTTGATCCTTGATTTTCATGTCTCCGATCATCTCATAGAGTTCATCGTTTCTTGCTGCCTTAATCACTACCAAAGATCCCTTGACCACCTTGATCTTTCCTCCCTCTACTTTCCATGTATACCCCATGGAATCTAGCTGCCCCAATGAGATCAAATTTCTCTTCAAATCTGGAAGATACCTCACATTTCGCAGCAGCCTTATGACTCCATCAAACATCCTCAATTGGATGTCTCCAATCCCTCTCACTTGGCAAGAATTGTCATTCCCCAAGAAGACCCTTCATTCATTGATCTCCTTGAAGTTCTTGAACCATTCCTTGTGAGGGCACATGTGATAAGTGCACCCGGAATCAAGAATCCACTTTCTGCTGCCTTCTTGCCCCTTGCTCACATTTGAGCACACAACAAGAACATCATCTTGTTATTCTCCTTTGGCAACTGAAGCTTCTCTATTGTTGGTGTGACTTCTCCTCTCATCCCACATCCTCTTCTTGCAATCTTTCTTGAAATGGTCCTCCTTGTTGCAGTAGAAGCATCTTCTTCCTCCTGGCTTTATCCTCTACCTTTGTCCAGGTAGTAGCCATTGTTGCTGCCATTCCGAGTTGCTGGCCTTCCTCTTACGAACAGCCCCTCTCCACTTGATGTCTCATTCATCTTGGCTTTGAAATCATGTGCACTTATGGCATTGATCATAATCTCCTTTGTCAAAGTATCCCTTCCATACTCAATAGCATTAATCAAATTATCAAAGCAATCAAGAAGAAAATTTAACAAGATAACAGCCAATTGTTCATCCGGAAAAATAATGCTACAGCTATTCAAATCTTGAACTAGCTTATTAAAGACATCAAGATTATCTTGCAACTCTTTACTAGGGTCCATTTTAAAAGCAAAGATTCTTTTAAGAAGATAAATCTTATTAGGGAGAGTTTTGGTAAGAAACAACTCATCTAGTTTCTTCCATATAACAGCCGGATCCTCCGAGTCTCCGCACTTTGTGACACTATCCGACATGTGCAAGAAAATGGTACTGTAAGCTATCTTCTTTATCTCGGTCCGCTGGTCCTCTATGACACTTGCTAGAAAAGCATCATCTTCTCCAATAACCAAGTCCACTTTCTATTTGCATTAGAACCGCCTTGATCTTCCGCTTCCAAAGGGCAAAGTTTCCTTTTCCATCAAACGTCTCAACACAGAAATTTGAAGCCATCTTTTGCTGACATGATCCTTGATTTATGCACTACCCACAAATGCTTTCTTCAACCTCAAGAACATCGATCGAAGATGGATCTTAACACCGCTCTTGAATCAACCTTCAAGAACACGATCAAATCTTGATCTTTACACCGTTCTTGAATCACCCAAGAAGTTGATCTTTGATTCTTGGAGTCTTGGCTCCATCACCTTCTTATTCTTGCTCCGATACCCAACTGTGCAGCACTGATACCACTGTTAGAAATCACCTTAACAAGATGCCCTGGTGGTGATCTTCCAAACACCCAAGTCTAGAATGACTTGTAGAAAGAAATACAGCAATCGAACACAAGAACAGAAAATCAAAGAAAGAAAAAAGACAAACAATTTGTTATCGAGGTTTGGCCATGTACCTACGTCCCCGTGAGTTCCTCCGAACTCTCTACACTAAATCAAATGGTTCTTACAAGTTACAGCAATCCCTTTCAAGAAACCACAATGTTCATGAAGAAACAAGAAGAGAAGAAAGGAAGAAGATGAGAACTAACAATGCTCTTTTTCTAATCTAGACTTCTCTATCTTTTACAACCAGCCTCACTACAAAGAGTTCCTCTTGTGTTTATGTCTCTCACAAAATTCTCTCTCTATGTGTTTATAATTGATCTCACAATATCACAAACTTGTGTGTTTCTAATGTTGAAAAATGAGGCTAGGAAACCCCTTTTATAGCCATCCACTTCTTGGTCATTCTTGAGATTCAATCCTCACCCTTAGATCTTGATGACCACTTAACCATGACCCTCCATCAATCCTAAGTGGTGCTGTGCATTTTAACCTTGCATCCACGCACCTAAGAGGATGTTAAAACAGGCTGTCCATGTGTGCTGCAGGAGTGCCTGCAAGGTGCGCCCTGAAATAGGGCAAGGTGTTCCTTGGCCTCCTCTAGCTTTGCAATCATTCGAAGAGGCATGCCCTGGAGTAGGTGCGCTGCACCCTGACCTGATGCTGCTCCCTTCTGCTACTGTGCGCACACCCTTCTGCTTGTGTGCAGAAGTGCGCACACTAGTGCGCATGGCCTTCCCTTGCTCCAAATTGATGCACACACATGTGTGCAGTCTTCTAACTTGCTGAACTTTAATCCTCCTCCAACCTTGGTTTAGACTTTAACCATATTTGAACCATGGTTGGACCTGTGCAAACCTTAGACAAATACCAACAATTATTATTGGAAAAAACAAATAAAATAAGTTATACTATAATATTTTTTCTATTAGTAGTAATAAACCTTTCTGTCTCTTTTGACCCCTAGTTTCATGGTCCTATTACTACTATTTTTCAATCTCATTATGGGGTTTTTCATGCAAGTCAAAGGCTATTGTGTATTTCCATATAAGATTTCACTATGATGGATATTTTATATCCAATCCAAGTAAGAAATATTTTGGGGGCAAGACAATGATATATGATGGTTGTACCAGTGATAAGATATTTGTCTCTAAGGTCACAAACATGTTACAAAATGTTAGCATAGCTGATATATTGTAATTGTATTACATTGAACCTGGATGTGGATTAGTGAATGGCTTTAAGAGGCAAGCAATTGATGAGGATATAAGGACTTTCAATAGTTTAATTAAACCTGAAATGATGATGGATGTATATGTGTAGCATACATGTCAACATGAAGGAGTTAGTGTTGTTGAGCATGAATATCTTTCTTGTGATGTGCTTGAGCCATGTCGTCCTTAGAGTATCATTATGTTATAGTTGAGTTGGGAACTGATGGAGGAGGAAGCAATGATGGTGTGCCAATCTTTGTTCATGAGCTAAGGGATAGTGAGTGTGATAATGATGGGGTTTTCACGGTGAGGAGTTTTTTTTAGGGTGGGAAGTCTGAATATAATGAGGGTGATTATGTTGAGGATGTTTTTAAGGATGGAGAGTTTGATGGTGAATGTGATGCAATTACTATGAGTTCAAAGACAATGAGGATGATGGGCTTGGTGAGGATAATATGGTTTAGGATGATAATGTTGATGAAATAGTTAATGGTTCTTAGTTGGGGGAAACAATTTTGAGAATTCTGACAATGCAGATTTTTTTGAAGTTGGGAGTAATCATAATTCTTTTGACTATGCAGGGTTAGATCACCTGCACAATCCTCATAATTCTGATGATGAAGCTAATGGGCCAGGGTGACCTTAATTCAACCTTGAAACAAACATGGAGCATCATAATTTGCAAATTGGCATGCTATTTGAATCAAAGGCAATTCTAAGAGAAGCAGTAATCAAGTATTCAATACTGAAATGGTGTGCAGTCAAATTTGTTAAAATTGATAAAATAAGAATGAGGCTGGAGTGTTATCATAAGACTTACAATTCGGTGTTATATGCTCCAAGGTTGAGAGATTCCTCAACATATCAGATTAAGACTCTAGGCCCAACCTACTCATGTACAAGATCACGATATAACAGACATTATAACCCTAGATTTTTGGCTGAAAACTACACAGAGAAGTTCAGAAGTGATCCAACTCATAAGCCTAGGTCTGTTGTGAGAGATACAATACAAGACTTTGGTGTTGATATTTCTAGTATGAAGGCTTGGAGGGCTAAGAATATTACACTTGAAGAAATATATGGGAGCTACAAGGATCAGTACAAAAGGCTATGGGATTATTATGCAAAGGTAAAAGATCAAATCCTGGTAGCACAATTGAGTTACTTTGTGATAAAATTACTCACCACCAGTTTTTGAAAGACTGTACATTTGTTTTGAGGCTTGCAAGAATGGGTTCTTAGTTAGGTGCAGGCCAATAATAGGCCTTGATGGATTCCATCTAAAGCCTCCAACATATGGGTAACTGTGTGTTGCAGTTGGTACTGATGAAAATGAAGACATGTTCCTAGTTGTATATATAGTTATGGAGGTTGAAACCAAGGAATCATGGTCATAGTTTCTGGTCAAGCTCATAGCAAACATTGACACTATCAGTGAAAGAGGGTGGACCTTAATTAGTGATCAACAAAAGGTACATTTGTCATGATTCTTGTATATTAATCCTTATGTTAAATGTTATATAAGTTTATATTAAATGTCTTTTCAATGTCTTATAGGGCTTAGTGCCAGCATTTGAAGATGTTATCCCAACAACTACTAATAGATTCTTCTTAAGGCATCTATATGCCAACATGAAAAAGACATACAAAGGGTAAGAGTTGAAAATTTTTTGTGGATAGTAGTAAAATTAACCACTCAGCCTTAGTTTGAGACTCAAATGAAGAAAATAAGGAAGTTAGATGAGAGCGCTTATAAATGGGTAATGGATCATAAGCCTTGGTTCATGTCTAAGCATGCATTCTTGCTGCATGCTAAGTCTAACATGTTGCTCAAAAATTTGTATGGAAATTTTAATAGTTTCATCCTTCCAGCTAGGGACCAACCTATAATTAAAATGTTGGAGACTATAAGGAAGAAAATTATGGGTAGGTTTGTTAAAAAATAGAGCTTGGATGGGAAGGCATGAAAGGATAATATGTCCAAAGATACAAGCTAAACTAGAGAAACTCAAGTTGGACTCAAGGGATTGTGTGTCTTCACTATCTAGGGGTAAGAGGTATGAGGTTGAGAGTGAAGTGACACATACACTGTTGACCTAATAAAACACATTTATGCATTCTTCAAATGAGATTTTACTGGGATCCTATGCAAGCATAGCATAAGTACAATTTATTCCAACAGAGAATAACTTGAGGGCTATGTGAATATGTCTTACCATGTTGGGTACTACCTTATGTCCTATGACCTTAGCATTGAGCCAGTTAATGGCCCACTATTATGGCCCAAAACATTAGATTCACCACCAAACCCACTTGCATTTAGGAAACACATGAGGAGGCCCAAGAAAAAGAGGATTAGTGTCCCTAAGGAAGGCCAAGAAGGTCATACTATAATGTGTAGTATTTTTCAGGGGATGGACAATAACAAGAGGAGTTGTAAGGGACCAGTATTGGTACTAGTTCAAAAAAAAGGTCTACAACTCAAGTGCCATCTGTAAGTGTACTAACTGTTGTTTTTTTCTAGATTTTTTTTATTTGACTAACTGTTGTTGCATGCATTGTCTACATATTATGAATATTTTACTTAAGTGCATTATTGTTTTCTCTACTTTGCATGTTAACAGTAGAAAGAAGAAATAGCAACAATTAGGGCAATCTAGAAAGAAGGTTCAAGTCAGAAAGGAAAACATGTGAAAATGGTTACATAGTGCTGCTACTTTATTGTTAATTTTATGTTACTAACAAGATGAATGCATTCTAACCTATTATATATGTTCTTTCTAGGGACAAAGAACATTTGAACCAACGACAACCAACAGAAGAGTGACTACATCACATGTTGATGGTGGTACAACGCAGAAGGAAGGCCCTTCACCAGTCCAACAAGGATAACAAGGAATGGTAAGTTATCTTCCTCGCTTTTTTAGGATCTTTTTGTTCTAATGCCACAAGAGGGAAATGAGTTTCAAGTCTACATTGGGTTTTGTATAAAAGAATTATGTCCTTCATTTCTCTCTTTTATGTGGGTACACTCCTTCATTTCTCACACACGCACACGCACACGCACACACACATGTCTTAATTGTGTGAAAAGGGAGGTGAGTGAAGAATTATATTCATCATTTCTCTATTTTCTTACTAATATTGTTCATTTTATGCTTTTAATGTCACATTTATTTTTCCATTTGTAGGTATGCGAATCATCTCAACCAAGTAGCAGCACACATAGACCATATTCTTCCTAGCCTCAGACAACAACTACAAGCTACACAAGCACCCCACCAGTCCAACCAACTACACAGAGAACCCCACCAGTCTAGCAAGCAACTCGATCAATGAGAAAACCAAGTGATACTACAAAGAATCATCCTCCACACAGCATATAGCAACATTAAAATTTATTTTATAGAGATGTGGCCTTTGATAGATTGATTATGACACACATGTCTTAATTGTGTGAAAAGGGAGGTGAGTGAAGAATTATATTCATCATTTCTCTATTTTCTTACTAATATTGTTCATTTTATGCTTTTAATGTCACATTTATTTTTCCATTTGTAGGTATGTGAATCATCTCAACCAAGTAGCAGCACACATAGACCATATTCTTCCTAGCCTCAGACAACAACTACAAGCTACACAAGCACCCCACCAGTCCAACCAACTACACAGAGAACCCCACCAGTCTAGCAAGCAACTCGATCAATGAGAAAACCAAGTGATACTACAAAGAATCATCCTCCACACAGCATATAGCAACATTAAAATTTATTTTATAGAGATGTGGCCTTTGATAGATTGATTATGTGGTTTTTGCTAGTTTATGTGATTTTGATAAATGACTTGGTTTTTGATAAATGATGTGGTCTACGATTGATTTATGTTGTTTATGATGATTTTTTTTTATCAAGCATCATGTTTTATGTATGACTGATACACTTGAACTTATTTGTGATTAGTTCAAACATTATCAATAAAGCATTGTGACAAGCTATTTGAGAATGAAACATCACACTTATATGATTTGGTTCATGCCATTTTACTGTTATTTGGTCTTTGCATTGTGTGTAGTGAAATATTGACAAGACATATTACCCAATGAAGTTAATGATGAGCACATTATCAAAACATAACACAACATTATCTAAAGAGAATAGAACACAAGTTTTAAAACAAGATATGCACTACAAGAAAATTGATTTTTAGCAATGATAAAAGTCGTTACCAAAGGTCAAAATATTGTTGCTAAAGCGTTTTCGCTCGTTTCTCTAGTGCTTGTTACGTAAAGTATTTCGCAAAGAAAATTAGTCGTTTACATAGCTCATTATTTGCAACAACAACCGACCATTGCAAATGAAGTGTCGTTGCTAATAGTTAATAATAAAAAAAATTGATACAAATTGGCAATGAAAAGGGTAGTTGCGAAATATTTTTCGCAACGACACATGGTTTAGGCAACAACTACGCATCAGTGCGGGACATGTTTAGGCAACGACAACGTGTCGTTGTGGGTTAACTTTAGGCAATGACAATGTGTCAGTGCAGGACAAGTTTAGGCAACGACAACATGTCATTGCGAGACAAGTTTAGGTAATGACAATGTGTATGCAACAGCTCGTGGCCATTTTGAAATATGTGTACGCAACACTAATATCCTTTTTGAAATAGATTTAGAGTGTCATTGCTAAATGGGTTTGATTTATTAAATTGAAACAATTTATATTGTTTATACATAATTAATTATCGATATTTTTAACCTATTACAATATATATACAAATCAATATACTTTTATACTTAAAAATGCTTTTAAAGCATAGATACAAATGCTTTAACAAATTTTTACAAAAGTCAAGAGACTTAATTAGCCAATTTAATTATGGCATCCTTGTTTAGCTTCACTATTTCTAGATCAAAAGCTTTTTACAACTTTACACCTTTTCAACTTACTACATATAAATATCACTAAACAAAACTTTGAAATGTCTAGTTAAATAAAATATGGAGTAGTCATAACCAAATATCTCCTATCATACTTGAACCTATAATGTATATTCTTACTTCGAGGTTATAAGAATTTCATACCCCACCAAAAAAACAAAAGGCATGCCGACCCTCGTAGCTATGTTCCAATCTAACAGCTATCAACATCACACAGGCACAATAATGGAAAAATGAGATGCTAAAATCAATAATTCATGCTAACAAGATAAGAGAAAGAACCAAATCAAATAGAACTAAGTTACCACAAATGAAATCTTAATGGAATGAGTTTTAGTTGTGCATAGTGAGTGCACACGGTGGAGCACTAAATTCCATCATCTAACCTAAACCAAAAATATATAATACCTCAGAAAACATATTTTGGATCTTCCAAATAAAAAACCTGCATGAGTCAATGATTCATGATGTGTCATCAAAGTTCTTATTAATAAAAATTATAATCATTGACCTAACAACACCGATAGCTAGGGTCGATTATTTGACAGATTATATTCTTAAAAGCCATTTGATTGAGAATGAATTTCTGTAGGTATTATAAATAATATATATGGCAAGATTATCTAACCAAGCTATCAAAAGAAATTGTCAATCACAATCAAATTGGACCCCTAATGGTCATGATCCTCTCTAATGTTCTTAAATCAAATACTACTATAGCATCAATGGTCCATCCAAAGGAAGAACCAAGTCCTCCATGCAGCACATAATTTGCTAAGTCCATATATGAGAAGGAAAGAATCTGATCAACTTACTAAATTTACTATATGAACGGGTTCAGAGACACCACACAGATTTCTATGGTCTACTGTTACTAGGAAAAAAAATCCCATAACAGATTCAAATTAGAGATATCACCACGATTTAGAAATACTATCTTAACAAGCAATGTAATTCAATAATTTCCCTTTCTAAAATTAACTAATGAAGTATTTATCAGCAATTGAGATTTCCTCCCTATCATATTCTTCTAATCTCTCGTACTTCCTAAATTTTATAGTTCTGTCACTCTCTAATTTTCTCCGAAAAGCTTCTTGTTGTTTGTTATTAGATTATGGATATGCTTTTGTACAGAGCCAATGTGCCCCTATTTTCTGTATATATTCCTACTATATTTGCTATTTTAGATTTGCTTGTTATACAGGCTAAAAATCTTGCTAATTTTTATGAATACTGCAAAGGATTGGAACTCGCTAAGAACTTTCAGTTTCCAACAATGAGATAGGTCCTTACTTTGCACTAGAACTTAAAAAAAAAAAAAAAAATTAGTCAATGCTAACAATGGTGTCTTACAATTTTTCTTTTCGGAATAGACTGCTGAGAAAATTCATTTCGTCATATATGGTTTTAAAGCATATATGTATGTGTTCATATACTTATTTTTTTTCTGTACCTATATGGCTATAAATCTCGATAAGGATATGAAAGTTCAAATTACATAATGTTGTTTAATGATTCCCTGGACTTCTTATAATTATGTGATTTAGTAAATCTGCAGTCATCCTAACCATTGTAAGAGGTCTCATATTTTGAGCAAGTGGATTAGGTGATATTTAGGTTTGATTATGCATTATTGAAGAACTGAAAACTTTATATAATGAAATACAAATTCACCAACCAGGGCCTTGTCATGGGTTTGATTATGCATTATATAGAGCAGATTAAGGTTGATGTGAAATGTGTGATTGGTTGACCATCAAATGTGTTTCGTGGTTATCTATACACAAGTTCTGGCATATGGGTGTAGACAATCTCTCAATTGATGGCAAAGTTTTTAACACTACGATCTTAGTTATGCAAGATTTTAACCAATTCCTAAAGATTTAAGCTTATTATTGATTACAAGAAATATTAGAACTGTCAAGTTCCTATAGACAACTCCTTTCCAACATCCTCTTATTCTTGAACAGAGGCTAAAAAGGCACACTCAAGCTTTTGTGGTTATATATATACAAGTTCTGGCAAATGGATGTATATAATCTCCCAATTGATGGCCAAGTTTTTAACACTACGGTCTTAG
Source organism: Bretschneidera sinensis (assembly GCA_023935145.1). Classification (NCBI taxonomy): domain Eukaryota; kingdom Viridiplantae; phylum Streptophyta; class Magnoliopsida; order Brassicales; family Akaniaceae; genus Bretschneidera; species Bretschneidera sinensis. The sequence continues at coordinate 24,199,193 of CM043704.1, forward strand.
TTATGCAAGATTTAAACCAATTCCCAAAGATTTAAGCTTATTATTGATTATAAGAAATATTGTAACTCTCAAGTTCCTATAGACAACTCCTTTCCAACATCCTCTTATTATTGAATAGAGACAGTAGAAAGAGTCATAAGTAGATAGCAATATCAAGTTCACATACTAGAAGAGAATAACTTGATATACCCATGAGTAGTTATTGAAAACATTAAACCCATTGTCACCATGAATCCAAGCAGTATGTAGTCCAACAACCCTTCATTCAAGATAAGCTCCTGAATCCTTTACGGCACAAAAAAAAAAAGGATAGTTAAAATTGAACAGTATTGATAACATGTTTTGCTATTTATGTGTAAATAAAGAAAAAATTGGCCATTATGGATGAAACAAAAATTGGTTAATTCATTGATGCTCTAATAGTTGAATAAAATTAAGAACTAAGATTAAGACATACCAGTAATCCAACCATTACACTAAGTAGCGAGACATAAATTGTTCCATCATTTAAAGAAATTGTCTTCTTCGGTGTGAAAAGTTTTTCCCTAAAACTCCCATTTGCAGATCCTAAAGAAAAGAGTAAAGTTAACATTTAACATTTATAGTAAAAGTTCTCAATGATCCCCCTTAATTATATAGTCCAGAGTACATGATTATTGTGATAAAAGGCTGTAAAAAATTCAAGATCCATTTCAACCATCTCTAAAGATCTTAAGAAGATACAAAAGCTTACCTACAAAAACTCCATTGACAAATGCATATATAAATTTCCAAAGGTATTCACATTGAGCTTAGATTGAGATTTACTGGACTCTTAATGAAACTTGCATTTCAAAAATATGGAAAATATTAAGTGGATAAGACATAACTTAATCAAATATAACCAAACTTTCAAGTCTGCTTAAGTAATACTGTGATTTACCTAAAAGTTTGCCATGGATAATCATATGTATCCTTTGTTGCATTCATGTGCTCCAATAACATGTTTGCTCTTAATGAAATTTCTTCAAAATTAGGTATAGCTTCTTTATATTCTTCCCATTTCTTAATTGAATCAAATTTTTGGCTTCGTTCCATTGATCTGTACTATATTGTGTGCTTACCTGTTGAAGATGACAAAAAAAGGAGACTAGTAAGATACTAAAGGATTTGAAATCTACTACAGCATACATGTCTTTATAATTGAACTTCTAGTTAATTTCAACTTATAAGAAAAAAAAAGAAAAATCTCACAAATAGAATGAACTAAAGGTGGTAGTTCATGGAAGACTAGGTAGGTTTGATTTAAAATAATATCTCGGCAGTGTTGAAAGCTACAATCTAGCACAATACCGATAGACTTTGGCGGCAATTTATATGAAGAATTTAGAAACTGGACTTTGGCATCTCTTTTTTTATCATTGTTAACAAGAAAGGAAGTGCATACATTTGATTTTTTTTAAGACAAAGGCCTATGAACAAACATTTTGGATTACTTTGTAAGTCATACAAATGTATCACATTTATGAAATTAATCTCTTAAAATTCCTTCATGGTATATTTACTTCTTGTTGTGCACGCAAAGATATAGTCATTTGTACTCCGGAATGTAGAGGCCTTAAGCATAGCTTTATTGCAGCATGTAATTCCTTAAGATGACCCTACTTTGGTTGCCTTAGTAGGCTTGAAGCATCAACTTTGGTTAAAATTTTCATGTTTAGATTGTAACTATGATTAGAAATGTAATTGATTCCTGAAAAGCCGGCCGACATTGGCACAGGCCAAGCAACCAAGAAGATCCACGGACTGGACCAAGGCAGGTAGTGGGCTGAGCCAAGCAGGCCTTGCACAAACGGGATGGCATTGTAGGATGCAAGTGGCCCACGTTGATGACCCAGCCTGGTGTGTAGATTGACTAAGTTAGTCAACATGTGCAAAAGGTGGATAACTGTTGGTGGGTGGTTACTTGATGAGTGGGTAAGATCAAAGAGTCATGATCAGATGGTGCTCCTAAAACTTAGCAGTTGGGGTTATCAGTTGGTGGCTCTAAATAGCTAGGGTATTTTCATTCATTCAGGGATTCAGGAAGAGAGATCTCAAGAGAGAGTGAGAGTTAAGTCTTAATGAAGAGAGATCTTCAACAATCTTGAATGCTTTATCAACTTATTTCAAGCAATAGAGTTTTATTCTCTTCTCTTTAGTTTTCTTTTGATGCATTCCAATAAGAACATGGTTGATTTTAGATTTGTTATGAACTAACACAATTTAAATTCCAAGTTATTTTATTTCAAAGTTTTTTATGTTGAGTGTTTATCCTTGATCTTATTGCTTACAATTTTCTGGCCAATTATTGTTTGATTTATTGAATCATAATGAAACCAAGAGGTAATTTGTGATTAAAAGCTTTTAGGATTAAATACCATTAGTTGAGTGAAAAATAGAGATATTTTACCGCAATTAGTGTGATTTTAGATTAAGAAAAATTCAAAGAACTTAATGAATCTTCAAATAATTTAATTTACATAGAGATATGATGAATTATTAGGTGGAGATATTTCTAATGTTATTCAAGAGAAAATATTGAATAATTAAGAGATTTATTTTTCATCAACTTAAAAATTGAAATTTTATAACAAGGAATAATAAATTGTGTGGGATTAGCTAGGTGAAATCAAAAGCTCTAGATTTATTTTTATTATCTCTACAACCTTAAGTTTTATTCTTTTTTCTTTTAATTTATTTTTGTCAAGCACTTTAGTTTAATTTAGGTGGTAAAGTCTTTAAAATTTTGGTTTTATTTCCAAATAGTAAATAATTTGGTAAATTTCAATACTCAATAGCATAATTAGTCCTTGTGGGTTCGATACTTTTTTCTTTAAAACTTTACTACTTGTTGCGATTTTATTCACTTGCAAATATTTTCACATCAAAGTACAACATGAAATTCTCTGTCTTCTGTTGATCTTGTTCTTGTTTCTTCGCTGTATACTTGATAGCTTCAAAATTTAAACAAAGTCAAATGCTTTGTCAGCAATTTCATTTACAAAAAGAATGTAGATGGGCTTCATAACATGGTAGAGTTTTCGTGAGAACACTTCCTAAATCTATATCTTCGTAGGCCATAAAAATGAGCATCATTCACATGGTTAATGAAAGAAATCATTAATTCCTTATTAGGCAACCACTATATCAGCTACACCGATGAAGGTTTAACACTTTAAGCTCCGTAATTCTGATTATGTTAAAGCAAGATTTAAAGGATTGATAATGTTTGTCCAATTACTCTATTAAGAAGAGAGCTCCAATTTTACTTGTAGTTTATAAGATGAAGAAATAGCAGCCTTGTTTTATGCAAGTTTTGCAAAGACTTTTGTTTGCACTATGCCAAATTGAACTATTTTGGACCTTGGCAATTTGTTACTTGCAGAAGGGCAACAAGAATCATCTACGACAACTCATCTTCTACATGTAATAAAAAAAATGCAAACTTAGCAAAAAAATATATTTAGCACTTGATGAAAACATACAAACTTGTCCAGTTCTCAGTCCATACTGCTGGTCCAGAAAATGTTTCTCTGCGTTGCCTCCCATTACATGAATTGATTTGCCAATCTCATGTTTTGCTTATAATTATTAGATAAAGAAAAGAAATTCAAAAACTAATCCAAACTAAGTTCTTATAGGAATCTCACAGAGGAAAGAATTCTGTGTGCTTTTGAAAAAAAGTTTCAATCGATCATTAGTTAATACTGAATTACTATAGGATCTTTAAAGCAACAGGTAGAGTAGAGTACTTCTTCTAAGGAGTTGAAAGACACCCTTAGAGATTTGTAAAATATTAATTCGTCCTTAGTAATCATGGGTTCTATTCTAGTGAAAGAAGACTAACCAAAGGGTCAGGAGCATCACCTTGCTTGCATATAACCCATGGCACGCCAGTCTGAAGCTCCACAGCCAACTTTGTAGCCCAATGAATATAAGATTTCCCTTTCTCCTTAAATGTTTTTTCTATCATCCCATACTCATTTTCAATCTACACAAACACAGCTTTTAGATCACGAAAACTAATAGCAGATACCCAAGGAAAAAGAAGAAATATGTTAAGATTTTAAACTTGAGAGGGTATAATTGGTCCTCCTTGTGAAGCATATAACTTCTCAGACTTCATCAAGTTAAGTATCATTTTTGCATATCTTTCCATGGGATACTGCCATAAAACAATTAAGAACAATCTTATTAGTATATTACTATTAATAGTAGCACCATATATAGCTATGAGAGTTAACTTTATGAAATCTACAATAGATAATCTCCCAACTGGCCATCAATTGGAAGATTATCTAAGCCCGCCAGAACTTGTATATAGAACAAGACCGGAACCAAAAATCTACACTAAATTTTAAGAAGCTATATGCATGTTAACGTGTTACAAACTGTGTAATAAAAGTATAAAATTCTAGAGAAATTGTAATTTCAATTCAAAACCTGAGACAAAACCAAGTTTGGTATTTCAATATGTTGACCCATTTGCCCTCTTGCCTTTGTTGTATTGTTGAAAGTTGACCCATTTGGACAACAGTGTCTTTATTTCAAATCATTTGGAATTATCAAATTTCTCAAACCATCTATCAAAACCAAAAGTCCAAAACCAACAGCAATACCACAATCATACCTCTAAGGAACCCATAAAATCTTGAATCACAAAGTGTAGAGACCAAGGGAACTTGTACACAGAGAGGGACACAGGGGCAGACATTACATTTACATTTTGGATGAAATATTTAGGAATTCAAAGGAAATTTTATGCAAAAATGTTGGTGACAGGTCAAATAATTAGAGAAACCCAAATAGGTCAAATAATTAGGGAAACCTAAATAGTGTAAAAATGATGGTCATGGGTCAAACCAAGGAAAAACAACGTACCTAGGGCTTCTTTGGAGCGAAGAACACGAAGAACCACCCCGCAATTTTGTAGTGTCACCAGAAAAGCAAACCTGTACGTTGTACAAAAAATTAAAAAATGAAATGAAAACGAAAATCGAAAAAGAAATGAAAAATAAAAAATGACTTTTTACAAGGAGTGGAAAGAGGGAGAGAGGACAAGTGTGTGAGAGACAGTCTTCATTCCTCATCGCATGAATGGGTAATCTTAGAGAAATTTTGTGAGAGAGAAGTGGGTAACACAAAGAACTTTTGTGAGAGATATTAGTGGCTGATCGTAGATGGCATTTGTGAGAGAGAACTGGTAATCTGAACGAAGCAGTAAGAGTGATAATGAGAGAGAGAGTTACACACTAACAAGGGACAGGTGAGAGTTTGAGAGAGAGACATTTGCTTATGCTTCCTTTTAAGTCCTATACGAGTCGTTTTGTTATTTGGCCAGTTGTATTTCAAAAACGATGTCGTTTTGTTTTGGCTCGGACATAAATTTATTGAGGTACTGCAAGACAATTTGTCATTGCGAAACAAAAACTTTGCAATAAAAAAACGTAATAAAATGTTATTCAAATATTGCAATGGTGATATATAGTTGCCAAATAATTTTAAGACATCACAACGAAAAAATTTAGAATAAAAAATAGAAATTTTGAATTTTTTTTATTGGCAATAGATTTTCACAACAAAGTGAAATGTTTGCTTTTTTGCAACGAAATATTGTTGTTGGTAATTTTCGTTGCTAAAAATCAATTTTCTTGCGGTGATACTAGACAATTTTTTACAAAATACTTTTATTTCATTCCACTAAAATGTCTTTCCAAATACAAAATAGTAGACAAAATGAACAATTAAATACCAAACTCTAAAACTAAAACATGCTCAATCAAAACTCACACAACATCTTCTTCCCCCTCCTATGACAGCCTAGTGAAAAACCAATAAAAAAAATCACAACCCTTGACAACAAAACTCATGCCCAGACACAACAACAAAATGTTATACTCTTCCTAGCAGTTGGGTCATACACCATCCTTGTTCTACAATTGCAGACAACCTCTAGGTTATGGGTGGATTGAACCATTCGAACAAAAGATGTAATTGACGGTTCATCATCGTTTCTGCTCCCAATAAAACCTTCTTCAAAATGGAATCGATTCATCTCTAAGTTTGAAATTCTTCGCAGAAGCCCAATGATTGCTTGCTTCGATCTCTGGCACATTGATGGATCAAACCATTCAAAATGCTGACAAGCTCTTAATACCTCATGATTATGGCAACCATAAAATCGACGACCAGTGTTATTATTGGTCCATGAGGTGATGAGCCACAATGGATGGCCACACTTTAAAAAATTATTGCTTCCCATTCTCGAAACCATGGCAAATTGAAGAAGAAAAAGAAAAAATCTGGAAGATACAAAGAAAAAGGACGAAGAGGAAAGATGGAGGGGAAGGATGAAGAGAAAGAGGAATGACGAAGTGGGAGGAAGAAGTCGAAGGACGAAGAGGAAGAACAAAGAGGAAGGATGAAGGATTCAGATGATGATGCAGCAGAAGGAAAAAATGAGTAGACGTGAACCATACAAGAAAATAGAGTTTTAACAAAGAATGAACCATACAAGAAAATTTTGGTGAGGACCAAATATTTTTTTACCAAAAGAGGGTCTAAGGCGTGTATAAAATGAATGTCCTTTTATGGCAAGGTGTTATTAAAAAGCTGGTAAAAGTGTAAACATGTTTTGGCGAGGACTAAATAATTTCCTCCGCAAAGATCACTTTTACGTGAAGACTAGAAAATTTCCTATCCAAATCTCTCTTTTTAGCACGGAAAAGATACGCCCACACCAATTCAAAAACATGTACATACCTTAAAAATCCTCGCTTAAAATCTGCCAAATTTCTCTAAAATCCAGCTCACCTACTCCCCCAATTTACCTTAAAGACCTCTCCTCAACTCGATCTCCCTCCTAATTTTTCATATGTGCACTACACTTTCCCTCTGCTTATCAATTTGAACATCCTTTGGAAAGGGAAAGGTCTGGTTAGCAGTGTTGTTCATACTGAAACCCTCATGTTAACTCCCCCAATTTTCCTTGAAACCCTCACCTCAACTCAATCTCGCTCCTAATTTTTGATCTGGCGCTATTCACTCTCTCTTTGCTCATCAATTTGAACATCCGGCAACGTCTGGTTCTCTTCTCTTCAGATAGCAGTGTTGTTCGTCCATGGAATCAGTGCCATTTTTGTTCTCTCGTTCTTTCTCTCTTTCTCTGAATCTTTACTTGTTTCTCTCTTTATCTGAATCTTTATTTGTTTCTCTTTTTCTTTAAATCTCTCATTCTTTCTATCTTTCTTTAAATCGTCCTTTCTCTGAGTTTTCAATTTTATGAGGAATTAATAAAAGAGAAAAAGTAAAAGTATGTTGACGTTATTTTGATTGGTTTCTCATAAAATCGATCATGATAAAATTTATGAAGTGGAGAAACTGACTGTTATGTTCTATTTATTGTTAATTGTTGTCATAAGAAATTGGCAGCTCAAACTTCGGAGGAAGAAAAATTAATCAATCCATTGAATTTGTTTTCTTTTTTTTTTCTTCTTTGCAATTTCATTGCAGTTGTATAGTTCTCATTAGAATTTATCATTCTCCATTTTGCCAGATTGATTTAATGCTGCCACAAGAAGTGTTCTCGGTTGTTCGGAAATATTTTGATGGGAGGAAGGTATATATGTTTCATGTGAAACTAGTTACTATTTCATCAAAGTACCTTATGATTGTATGTGTGTGTATCTTGATGACCAGAAGGATTACTTATTTGGTTAGTTTTTCGTTGTCTACAAGGAAAATAACTTGTTTGGTTATCTTTTGGTGTCTAGATATTCCAGAATTTAGATGACACTGTATAGCAAACTTTTTTAAGTTGGTTATCTTTTTGTTGCTGACGACATTGTTTGCTCATATTGTTCTTTTCTTTCTTTTTTTCTTTATTTTGTCATGGTTTCTATATGTCTTCTACATGGATTTCTAACAAATTTGTAAAAGAAACAAAGAAAAGGACGAGAGTTTATTAACAATAAGAAAATGGAGTCTTGTTGCATCTTGTTAGCATAAGAGATATTAATATTGGGAATGGCTGCTGAAACTATTGCCAGTATTATGATCCTCTAACCTTCTTTCAAAAAATGATTGTTACAAGAATTATAAGATTAGTAAGTAATTGACTGCATGAAATCATATAGGTTATCTTTGTAGTTCTATCCAACGATTTTGAATAATAAGTTCATCTAGCTATTGGATTTTAACTTTACCCATATGAATTCAAAGATGTCCCTGAGTATCATATACGTCTCTATGCTTTTAGAGGGCTGTCGTGTTTTAATGTTTCATCTCGCGAGGTGTGATTAAGCAAAGATTCTATCTAGCATAAATCCTTGGGGAAAGATAGTTTACAGGATGTATAAATATAGTTTACAGGTTTGTACCCTTTCATACTATATACTCTGTCTCTCCAGTTCTCAGATTCTATTTTGATTCCTTTTCAATTATCTGTTTTGGTTTGTGATAATCTGTTATAATTCGAATTGATTTTGGTTACTTCTACTTGCTCTTCATGGTGTTTTGCTTACTGTTATTAGGTTTATTGTGTTAATGGGTCTCTAGATGTTAATTCACATTTTACATGACTGAATATAAATTATGTTTAATGTGCATTTTGGTTTTTAATGGGTATTTAACTGTGTTAGTTTCCTTTTCAAAATTTGCCCGAAAGTTTGTGAACGTAATTGTAATGGGTTAACAATAAGCTAATTATATTTTAATTGATTTGTTAGTATCAATCTTTGTAATTTTATACTGCTTTGGCTTCTTGTCATTATTGAACTCCCAGGAAGTTAGATGCCTTAGAACAGCTCTAATGATTTTTTTTGATAACTAACACCTCTAATGATTTTTTTTTTATAACTAATAGCTCTAATGATTTTCACCCCTATATGCAGTTTAAGATTTTAATATTCTGCAAGGTATTTTCCTACATTATTTTTTTTATAAAAAAGTAAACTCTCCCTGATGATCTGTTGCACAGTAAATAGGTTCAGATTCCTTAGAACAACTGTAATGATTTTTTTTTTTTTAATAACTATCAGCTCTAATTATTTATTTTGATAACTAACACATCTAATGATTTTCACCCCTATATAGAGTTTAAGATTTTAATATATTGCACGGTATTTTGCTATAATTTTTTTAAATGTAAACTCTCCTTGAAGATCGATTGCACATGTAAATAGGCTCAGTTGCATGGTTTATATATCTAAAACCTTACTGCTAATTAAATGTTTGTTTGTCTTAGACAAATTTAAATCCAAAAGAGCTCCTAGAAGTAGGTTTACCTATGCATCCCGAGATGCTTCTAAAGTTAATGATTGAGCAGGTCTTGCTTACTGTATATATTTACACTTTCCTTTCTTTTCTTTTTCTTCTTTTACTTGGCAACCAAACAGAGCATTGACAAATTGACTTCATTTGGAAATGTTGGAATTCATCTAGTTGAGTGAAGGTTATCATATCTCAGTTCTGAATGATGGAAGTATGAGATTGAATGATTTAGTTTATTTTCATTTCCTTCATATTCTCAATTGCCAAACAGAGTAGTTAGAAATTGATGAATTTTTAAGCCAGTGACTTTTGGTGTTTTGGATTTAAGGTAACTGACGGATGAATATTTATTTATGAGGTATCAAAATCCAAGAAAATCTATTGAAATTCAGGTGGATAAATTAAGCTAACCAATAAAAAAAGAAATAAAAGAAAGTCAAGACAGACTCTATTTTATGTATATCATTCAGTGCTGTGAATTTTATTCAGATGTTAACACAAAGACTTCAGGGGACATAAAAATGATGAGAGGAGGGATCTCTCTCGAGCTCAAGTCTCCCAATTGACCTTCTTGCTCAGTTGAGAGAGAAAGATACCTCTGCAGGCTTCATATGGTAGTTTATTTGTAATGCATTCATCAAATAAAGCTTCACATGCGCTTTGTAATTTCTCATTGGTCACCCACTACTGTTTAGAAATCTATGTCAACGGAGCATGTAATCAACTAATCATGGTCAGTTTTGCTTCGAACATACATTTTATTTGAATGAAACTGGTTGGCAGACCTTAACATGAACACAAGTGATTGCTTCTTACTACCTCTTTAGTCTTTATGATGTTAACTAAGCAGTGTATGAAATTTATATTGTTTATATACTTGTAAAATAAAGAAATATATATTGTTTATATTTTATGTTAAAAAAATTTAGTGGGTCACCCGTGTTTATCTACAAAGAAGTCGGGTTGGAGATTGGGCACACATAAAGTAGGCACGTTGACTCAAAAGATAACAGTTCTACTACGAATAGTTCTTGCCGGGATCATCTACTGGGACCACCCTAACCACGGGCTGACCAACAGATAACAAAGGGTTGACCAACGGCCTTACCAAAACTCAATCCCTTGGTCACAACAGTACACAGATATTGTCACACAGATATTGTCAAACTCCTCAAATCCAAGGTTTTGAGTCTTCATTGTTTAGGTATTCTCTATCCTACCGCTCAAATTATTGTTGAAACTGATGTTTCTAATGTAGAATACGGAGGTATACTCAAACAAATTCTTCCTCAAAAAACAAATGAGCAAATTGTCCGATATCACTATGGTATATGGCTCGGAGCATAAAAAAATTATTCAACAATCAAAAAAGAAATTTTATCCATTGTTTTATACATATCCAAGTTCCAAGATGATTTGTATAACAAAACATTTAGATCAATATCGCTCACAAATAGGAGAATCCTCAAAAAAGAATGAAGAAGATCACTCTCCAACTAGATCTGATATGGATCATGAACTTAATGTTATCATGAATTCTATTTATGTTATAGATAAAGACAAATTAAAAAAGAATTTTTTATCTTTAGACAATAAAGCCAAATTTAATTGGTTTATGACAACCTTCTCTGATAATGAGCGAGCTCAAATTAGGGAAAAATGGTATTCACATATGAATGAAATACAATGTGATATATATTTCTTTGATTTCTTTGAAATATATACATTCAATAATAAAATATACAATCCCTTTGCTAACAATCATCCTGATATATGTAAAGCTAAAGAAATAGATGTTTTTACACAATTAGATCAAGTATGGACCACAGCCAATAACCAAACTTTGTCATCCATGCATCCCCCATTACAAAAGCTGAACCTCAAATTACCCCATTATTCTACTGCTATTATTGCATCACCTTTCAAACAAGCTGTCACTACTGAAAGACCTGATCGTAATGCCCAGTATTGTGATATTAACAATATCTATACCCAAAACAACTTTACCAATCAAAATCTTCATACCATTTCCCAACATATTACCTCTATTGCCACTACAGTTGACTCTATCGATAGTAGGATCACATCTCTTGACAACAAGGTCTCTGCTTCCTTTCAAAAAATTCCCTGGGGAGAGATACCCACCTATCTTTCAAAAACCTGTCCCACAATTATCTCAACCTATTTTTACACCCATCCATATTGAAAAAGAAAATCTAATCGAACTAGATAACTTTGATGACGTTTTAAATTCAATAAATAATAGATTAAGAAACTTATCTCTCAATACTGAAGGAACTTCAAATATTAATGTCATAGAAGAAGATATTGTCGATGAAATTAAAGAATCAGACAGTATAAATAAAATATATCGAAGAAATTATTATAAAAATGCCCCATTACCAAAAACTAGAAATTACTACCCTAGATCAACTCCTCCTGATTTACAATTTGAAGAAAGATCCTCTGCTACCCAAGCAAGATATAATGATAGTACAATATATGAATAGAATATTGATGGAGCTAATGACCATATGATCATCAATACCCTCTAAGAAATGACCATGGCAGCCACAGCCTACAGAACACGTAGTGATAATACTGACAAAAAGGTAACCATTGCTATAATTATTGGGTTCACTGGGACCCTCAAAGGATGGTGGGATAATTATCTCACTGACAAAAATCGCAATGAAGTTCTAGACACAACTATAGAAATACCCACTACCCAAGCCATACAGAATAATCAAACTAGTGAAACAGTGATTTCTACTACATATCTAAAACAAGAAAATGCATTTGAAACCCTTATATATGCCATTACCAAACACTTTATAGGGGACCCTGACAAATTTGCTGCAAGATCATCTGAGATACTTATCATTCGAACCTGCCCCACTATGTAAGATTTTAGATGGTGTAAGGATGTATTTCTTGCCAAAGTATATACTAGAAAAGATAGCAATAATGCCTATTGGAAAGAAAAGTTTATCTCTGGACTTCCAAAACTATTTGCAGAAAAAGTTAGACAAAGGATTAGAGATGTCAATAACAGATCCGTACCATATGATAATCTCTCCTATGGAGAAATAATAGGTTATATCAATTATGAAGGATTAGCCCTTTGTAATGATCTCAAACTAAAGTCAAAAATGAAATTTGAGCTCCACTAAAGTAGAAAAGAATTAGGCTCATTCTGTAGCCAATAAGGTTGCGAAACTATTAGAGCCCCATTTGCTGAAAAGAAAAGAAGGACCAAATACTTTAGAAAACAAACCTATAGGAAATCCAATAAGCCTAATAGATTTACTTCTGTTCAAAAGCTCCAAAGGCCCAAATTTAGAAAATCAAAGAAGCTTCAAACTACACAAAGCTCCTCAAAAGCCTGTTTCAAGTGCGGACACCTTGGACATTGGGCAAAAAACTGCAGAGTTAAACAAAAAAATTAATGAATTAGAAATAGATGAAACATTAAAACAATAATTAACTAAGGTTATGATAGATGAATCTCAATTAGAAGGAGAATATTCCTCTTCTAATAAAGAAGAACTCATTTATACCATTCAAGAAAGTATAGATTCAGATAACTTTGATGAATCACAATGCAACTGTGAAGAGGGACTCTGTTTTTGTAAATCAATCAACATGATAAGTTCACAAAAAGAATTTCTCTTAGATATTATCGACAAAATAGATGACCCTATAATCAAAAAGAATTATTTAATAAAATTAAGAGACATCATTTGTGAAGAAAAGAAAGTCAGAACCCCTCCTGAGCCTTATAATCTTGGAAAAAAATTAGAAAAACATTTTCAAAAACCCAAAGTAGTCACTATTTAAGATTTACAAATGGAAGTTAATTCTATGAAAGATCAAATTAGAAATATCCAAAAGGATAATATAGATTTAAAAGAAAAAATGATTAATCTAGAAGTAAACATTCTCAAAGAATCAATTTCATCACATACTAACAAAGAAGCTCCTATTCTTGAAACCACTAATTTTATCAATATAGAAAATGAACCAAAAGATAATTTTGTTAATCTGATAGAAAAAATTAATTACCAAAAATGGTATATTAAGATTTCTATTGTTATTAACAAAGAATATCACATTAATACCATAGCTCTAGTAGATTCTGGTGCTGATCAAAATTGTCTTAAAGAAGGTTTAGTACCTACAAAATATTATGAAAAAACTACAGAACGATTAAACACTGCCAATGGATCAAAATTAAATGTTGAATATAAAATTACTAATGTATACGTATGCAATGATGGTTATTGCTTAAAAACACATTTTGTTCTTGTAAAAAATATTCACCAAAATATTATCCTAGGGACCCCCTTTTTAACTCAAATATATCCTTTCAAAGTCAGTCACTTAGGAATAGAAACGAATATATTAGGTCAAAATTTATTCTTCCAATTTTTACAACTCTTGGATAAAAGAGAATTAAATTTATTACAAACCAATAATCTGTATCGACAAATAAACTTAATTCAAAACAAACAAGCTCATATCAACTTTTTAAAGGAAGAAATAAACTATCAAAAGATAGAACAACAAAACCTAGAACCCCTAATACAGTCCCAAATAAAAAATATGTAAGAACTATTTAAAAAAGAAATATGTGCTGATCTCCCAAATGCCTTTTGGGAAAGAAAAAAGCACATAGTATCTTTACCTTATGAACCAAACTTTAATGAAAAAGATATTCCCTCAAAATCCATACCTATTCAAATGAATCAAGAATTATTAAAATATTGCCATGAAGAAATCAAAATATTATTACAAAAAAGATTAATCAGACCAAGTAAGTCTCATTGGAGCTGTTCTGCCTTTTATGTTAAAAAAAAAGCAGAACTGGAAAGAGGAGCCCCTAGACTTGTTATTAATTATAAGCCTTTAAACAAGGTCTAACAATGGATTAGGTATCCTATACCTAATAAAAAAAAAGATCTTCTTAATAGGCTTCATAATTCTACGATATTTTCAAAATTTGATTTAAAATCTGTATTCTGGCAAATTCAGATTAATGAGAAAGATAAATACAAAACTGCGTTTAATGTTCCTTTTGGTCATTATGAGTGGAATGTAATGCCATTTGGACTTAAAAATGTTCCTTCAGAATTCCAAAACATCATCAATGATATTTTTAATGATTATTCTAATTTCAGTATTACTTACATTGATGATATATTAATATTTTCAAAATCAATAGACCAACATTTCAAACACTTAAAAACTTTTTTCCAAATTATCAAAAATAATGGATTAGTTTTATCTGAAACAAAAATAAAATCGTTTCAAACCAAAATAAGATTTCTAGGGCATCTCATATTTCAAGGGACTATCAAACCTATTGATAGATCCATTAAATTTGCAAACAAATTCCCTGATGAAATCAAGGATAAAACTCAATTACAAAGATTTCTTGGTTGTTTGAATTATATAACAGATTATTTTCCTCACTTACGACAAATTTGTGAACCTTTGTATAAAAAGCTTCGCAAAAACCCAATCCCTTGGTCATAACAGCACACAGATATTGTCAAACTCCTCAAATCCAAGGTTTTGAGTCTTCCTTATTTAGGTATTCTCTGTCCTACCACTCAAATTATTGTTGAAACTGATGCTTTTGATGTAGGATACGGAGGTATACTCAAACAAATTCTTCCTCAAAAAACAAATTAGTAAATTGTCCGATATCACTCTAGTATATGGCTCAGAGCACAAAAAATTATTTAACAATCAAAAAATAAATTTTATCCATTGTTTTATGTATATCCAAGTTTCAAGATGATTTATATAACAAAACATTTTTATTACGCATTGATTGCAAATCTGCAAAA
The DNA here is from genome assembly GCA_023935145.1 of Bretschneidera sinensis. Lineage (NCBI taxonomy): Eukaryota > Viridiplantae > Streptophyta > Magnoliopsida > Brassicales > Akaniaceae > Bretschneidera > Bretschneidera sinensis. The sequence continues at coordinate 24,214,339 of CM043704.1, forward strand.
GGAATTCTATAAAAAAATGTTCAAAATCTCGTTTCCAAACAAATATTTGCCAGATGGCAGGCCATTTTAAGTGCATTTGATTTTAATATTGAGTACATAAGAGGAGAGCATAATTCCCTACCTGACTTCCTCACACAGGAATTTTTGCAGGAACCAAACACGAGTGAAAAATGAGTATGAGTTCCCGACAAAAAGGAAAGCAAAAGATTGAATCATCACCACCACCAAATAAACCACAAGGCCCAGCTGATTATGCCACCTCAAGAATCTCACAATCACCAATTCCACCAATCCAACCAAAAACACCACAAAGATCAAATAGATTTGTCTCTTTGGATGAATATCCAAACCTATCATCCCAAACCTATGCCCATACACTATCATCTCAAACCCAGATCCCTTCTAACCAATATGTACAAAAATCCATTCAAGAATATATCAGATGTACCAGTATTAACCAACCAATAAATGACTCAGAACTTATTAAGCATTATCTTTATATTAACAAAGTGTTTCCTACAGGTTTCCAATTTGGTCCTGAGGATATCAAGAAAACCCAAAAATATTATGAACTGATTTTAGTTGATTCTAAGTCAGTTGAAATCACCCACACAAAAGACCCTTCCAATCCCAATTTCATAACCTATTCAAAATACAAGATTCTTAAGATCATTACTCCAGAAAAAAATTCCTGATCACTATCAACCAAGACCCTTTTTTCGTATCATTTGTTCCCCTTACCTATAACTATCATGATTATCAAGTGGCCTGGTTTAATATGTTTTTTATTAGACCCAAAAATCATTCATGGTTTATTTTCTTTGACAACAAATGCAAAATTGACTTCCCACAATGGATCTTTGACAGGTGGCCATTTTTGGCAGTGACATGACTATCCTTCCTCCCTCCATCAAAGAAGCCTTAGACTATTTCAAACAAAAAACTAATTATGAAAAAATCTATGCTCATGAGTTACTTTTCCATGCTGTGTTTGCCATTCCCTGGATCATTTCCTGGGATTACACTATTTCTGGATCACCCTGGGAGGTTATGGCCATCAAAAGAATCTATAGGGTTAAGTGGTGGGCAAAATATGATTGCTCATATGCTAATCTCAATATCGTCAAAACATGGTTCTGTGACAATCCCCAATTTGCCAAGCTTGACCCAAAATTATCAGGACCTTCTGCGCCCTACAAATTATCCAAACAAGAGAAGAAGAAGAAACTACTTGAAGAACTGTCGCAATTATTAGACAGTGATGACGACAATACTCAAACTCCTAATGACAATCTTAATACACCCCCAGATTACTATGCTCAAGATCCATATGATGGGTATGATTATGACATAAAGTAAAAGATGCTAGACAGTGCGTCTTCACTTTTCCAAAGACAAGAAGACAAAACAAAAAAGCAAAGGATGCTGGACAGCGCATCTGATGCTGGACAACGCATCTCTCTCCTTTTCAAAAAGCAAACTGACAAGACAAAAAGCAAAAGATGCTGGACAGCGCATCTGTTACTTTTTAATAATTTCGAATTTCAAACATTTGGAGTCCGCCCCTCCGAATTTGAAATAGATTGGAATCTATCTACAATATTCTATAAATATGTATTCAAGTTTCTATTTTAGACAGAGCAAGTTTGAGAGTTTTCAATGTAAATGAGTGAGTGCCTTAAGAGCTTATATCCTCCTCGATTGCACTGTAAGCTTTTCTTCTCTATTTACAAATCATGTATTCAAATCAAAATAAATAAAGCATGTATTTATATTTTCATATTGTTTTCAAACCTTACACCTTTTTTATTCTTACCTTACATTTGTTGCAAAAACTATTTATTATTTATTGCAAACTCAAACAAATATTCAATTACTATTTCCTTTCCACTATTATGATCCTGAATACATTTGGTATCAGAGCCATGTCTACATTTCCTCAATATTCTGTTCATATTCTTGTTTTGTTATTATTGCTTCTGAGTTTATGGTTCTACTGTGTTTGAGTTTTGGTAAGGTCGTTGGTCAGCCCTTTGTTATCTATTGGTCAGCCCGTGGTTAGGGTGGTCCCAGTAGGTGGTCCCGGCAAGAACTATTCGTAGTAGAACTGTTATCTTTTGAGCCATAATTTCAAACCCTTTGCATGAATAGACTATTTAGAAGACATCGGCAGGGTGATGACTCATCATCCGTGTCAGGTTCAAACACTTCATCACCTCCTAGATTTGATGATTAATCAGATGATCATAATAGTCAAAACCCTAATCATGCTATTAACAGTCAAGAAACCAATATTGCCAAAATTGAGCAAGATATGCTCAATTGGCATATCCCAAGTCAAAAGATAGATAGGATTTATCAAATAGGAAGTTTTGATTTTAGATCAGATTATTCAATTAAAACAATAGAACAAACTTATAGCATTAGTAGAGAAAATGAAAGTATTAAATTATTATCATTATCTTCAATACAAAAACATAAACAAGAAGGTTTTAAGTATTTACATTTAAGATTAGTTCAAATTGCTATTAAGCCCCTACATCGCTTAGGAATTGATACTCCTGTATTAATTATGCTAAGGGATGCAAGGCATTTGAATTTTTCAAACTTCTTAATATCTTTAGTAGCATCAAATATACATAATGGCCCTGTTTATTTCAATTGTTATCCAAACTTTTCCATAGACTTATATAATCCTCATTTAATTGATACTCGCACATTAGATATTCAATTAAAAGGATTAGATATTAAAATAGGTACTCGTAACTTGAATTTAATTTATAAAGTCTATTATAAAGTTATGACAACTAAAATCAATCCCAAAGCTTTGTTACAAACTAAACCAGGAGAAACCTTATTATTAGAAGCCAATACTTTCCATGCAAACACTATTACACGTAAACTATTAAAATGGGATCAGATAACTATCCCTGATCATTGGAAATTCGAGGCTTTGTGTCCACACAAAGCCATAGCTAATTCCAATGTGTCTCAAATTGATGAGAATAAAGATGGAAATGTTTTTATTAGATTTACACCTAATAATTCTCCCTCACTTTCAAGAGTTTCTAGTTCTAGACGAATTAGAACCCCTTTATATGAAGATTCGCAAATTATACATCCTTGATATAGCTTGGATATCTCATCTAGAAATTCAAATAAGAGTTTATTAGGAGACAATTTTGACCCAACCATTCCTCGAGGATTTTATGATACTGAATCTTTCAAATCATCCTTAAATCAATATCACTCACAAATAGGAGAATCCTCAAAAAAGAATGAAGAAGATCAATCTCCAACTAGATCTGATATGCATCATGAACTTAATGTTATCATGAATTCTATTTATGTTATAGATAAAGACAAATTAAAAAAGAATTTTTTATCTTTAGATAATAAAGCCAAGTCTGATTGGTTTATGGCAACCTTCTCTGATAATGAGCAAGCTCAAATTAGGGAAAAATGGTATTCACATATGAACGAAATACAATGTGATATATATTTCTTTGATTTCTTTGAAATATATACATTCAATAATAAAATATACAATCCCTTTGCTAACAATCATCCTGATATATGTGAAGCTAAAGACATAGATGCTATTACACAATTAGATCAAGTATGGACCACAGCCAATAACCAAACTTTGTCATCCATACATCCCCCATTACAAAAGCTGAACCTCAAATTACCTCATTATTCTACTGCTATTATTGCATCACCTTTCAAGCAAGCTGTCAATGCTGAAAGACCTGATCATAATGCCCAATATTGTGATATTAACAATATCTATACCCAAAACAACTTTACCAATCAAAATCTTCATACAATTTCCCAACATATTACCTCTATTGCCACTACAGTTGACTCTATCAATAGTAGGATCACTTCTCTTAACAATAAGGTCTCTGCTCCCTTTCAAAAAATTCCCGGGGAGAGATACCCACCTATTTTTCAAAAATCTGTCCCACAATTATCTCAAAATTTGTTTGCAATTTCAATGGATCTATCAATAGGTTTGATAGTCCATTGAAATATAAGATGCCCTAGAAATCTTATTTTGGTTCGAAACAATTCCATTTTTGTTTCAGATAAAACTAATCCATTATTTTTGATAATTTGGAAAAAAGTTTTTAAATGCTTGAAATGTTGGTTTATTGATTTTGAAAATATTAATATATTATCAATGTAAGTAATATTGAAATTAGAATAATCATTAAAAATATCATTGATGATGTTTTGGAATTCTGAAGGAGCATTTTTAAGTCCAAATGACATTACATTCTACTCATAATGACCAAAAGGAACATTAAATGCAGTTTTGTATTTATCTTTCTCATTAATCTGAATTTGCCAGAATCCAGATTTTAAATCAAATTTTGAAAATATCGTAGAATTATGAAGCCTATTAAGAAGATCTTTTTTATTAGGTGTAGGATACCTAATCCATTGTAAGACCTTGTTTAAAGGCTTATAATTAATAACAAGTCTAGAGGCTCCTATTTCTAGTTCTGCTTGTTTTTGAACATAAAAGGCAGAACAGCTCCAATGAGACTTACTTGGTCTGATTAATCTTTTTTGTAATAATATTTTGATTTCTTCTTGGCAAAATTTTAATAATTCTTGATTCATTTGAATAGGTCTGGATTTTGAGGGAATATCTTTCTCATTAAAGTTTGGTTCATAAGGTAAAGATACTATATGCTTTTTTCTTTCCCGAAACGCATTTGGGAGATCAGCACATATTTCTTTTTTAAATAATTCTTCCATATTTTTTATTTGGGACTGTATTTGGGGTTCTAGGATTTGTTGTTCTACCTTTTGATAGTTTATTTCTTCCTTTAAAAAGTTGATATGAGCTTGTTTGTTTTGAATTAAGTTTATTTGTCGATACAGACTATTGGTTTGTAATAAATTTAATTCTCTTGTATCCACGGGTTGTAAAAATTAGAAGAATAAATTTTGACCTAATATATTTGTTTCTATTCCTAAGTGACTGACTTTGAAATGATATATTTGAGTTAAAAAGGGGGTCCCTAGGATAATATTTTAGAGAATATTTTTGATAAGAACAAAATGTGTTTTTAAGCAATAACCATCATTGTATACGTATGAATTAGTAATTTTATATTCAACATTTAATTTTGATCCACTGGCAGTGTTTAATCGTTCTGTAGTTTTTTCATAATATTTTGTAGGTACTAAACCTTCTTTAAGACAATTTTGATCAGCACCATAATCTACTAGAGCTGTGGTATTAATGTGATATTCTTTGTTAATAACAATAGAAATCTTAATATACCATTTCTGGTAATTAATTTTTTCTATCAGATTAACAAATTATCTTTCGGTTTATTTTCTATATTGGTAAAATTAGTGGTTTCAAGAATAGGAGCTTCTTTGTTAGTATGTGATGAAATTGATTCTTTGAGAATGTTTACTTCTAGATTAATCATTTTTGCTTTTAAATCTATATTATCCTTTTGGATGTTTCTAATTTGATCTTTCATAGAATTAACTTCCATTTGTAAATCTTGAATAGTGGCTACTTTGGGTTTTTGAAAATGTTTTTCTAATTTTTTTTCAAGATTATAAGGTTTAGGAGGGGCTCTGACTTTCTTTTCTTCACAAATAATGTCTCTTAATTTTATTAAATAATCCTTTTTGATTATAGGATCATCTATTTTGCCGATAATATCTAAGAGGAATTCTTTTTGTGAAGTTGTCATGTTGATTGATTTACAAAAACAGAGTCCCTCTTCACAGTTGTTGGGTATTCGACCAAAGTCCTACATTGGCTAGAAGTGGGGAGGATCATGGGTATATAAGGATTGACAAATATCTCCATTGGTATGAGGCCTTTTGGGGTAAAAACCAAAGAGCAAATCCCTGAGGGCTTAGGCCCAAAGTGGACAATATCATACCAATGTGGAGATATATGGTGTCAATAGTCCTTACAAGTGGTATCAGAGCCATGCTCTGGAGTTAGCCATGTGGATGAATCCTCAGAATGCTGAATGAAGGTGGTGGGCCCAGGTTAGATGATGATGAGATCCGTGGATGAACTCAGTTAGACAGGCGGTGTGCTCCAGATTCTTCATGGATGTGTCCTGGTCCTAACATGGTGAAGAGGAGTTGACCTGGGATAGAGCAAGCTCTCGAGGCAGGTGGTGCTCCATGTAAGGCGTGTGCTCCAACACAGTGGAGTGGTGAATCCTGGTTGGTAGAGAGTGGACGGATGAATGATCGTTTGAGGGGAGGCTTAGTGGTCCTTTGTTCGAGGGAAGGATTGTTGGGTATTCGACCAAAGTCCCACATTGGCTAGAAGTGGGGAGGATCATAGGTATATAAGGATTGACAAATATCTCCATTGGTATGAGGCCTTTTGGGGTAAAATCCCAAGAGCAAATCCATGAGGGCTTAGGCCCAAAGTGGACAATATCATACCAATGCGGAGATATGTGGTGTCAATAGTCCTTACAACAGTTGCATTGTGATTCATCAGAGTCATCTGAATCTGTACTTTCTTGAATGGTATAAATGAGTTCTTCTTCATCAGAAGAGGAATATTCTCCTTTTGATTGAGATTCATCTATCATAACCTTAGTTAATTGTTGTTTTAATGTTTCATCTATTTCTAATTCATTAATTTTTTATTTAACTCTGCAGTTTTTTGCCCAATGTCCAAGGCGTTCGCACTTGAAACAGGCTTTTGAGGAGCTTTGGGTACTTTGAGGCTTCTTTGATTTTCTAAATTTGGGCCTTTGGATCTTTTGAGTAGAAGTAAATCGATTGGGCTTATTGGATTTCCTATAGGTTTGTTTTCTGAAGTATTTGGTCATTCTTTTCTTTTCGGTAGATGGGGCTCTAATAGTTTCGTAACTGTATTGGCTACAGAATGAGCCTAATTCTTTTCTACTTTGGTGGAGCTCAGATTTCATTTTTGACTTTAGTTTGAGATCATTACAAAGAGCTAATCCTTCATAATTGATATAACCTATTATTTCTCCATAGGAGAGATTATCATATGGTACGCATCCGTTATTGACATCTCTAATCCTTTGTCTAACTTTTTCTGCAAATAGTTTTGGAAGTCCAGAGATAAACTTTTCTTTCCAATAGGCATTATTGCTATCTTTTCTAGTATATACTTTGGCAAGAAATACATTCTTATACCATCTAAAATCTTGCATAATGGAGCAGGTTAGATTGATACGTATCTCAGATGATCTTGCAACAAATTTGTCAGGGTCTCCTATAAAGTGTTTGGTAATGGCATATATAAGGGTTTCAAATGCATTTTCTTATTTTAGATATGTAGTAGAAATCATTGTTTCACCAATTTGATTATTCTGTATGGCTTGGGTAGTGCGTATTTCTATAGTTGCGTCTAGAACTTCATTGCGATTTTTGTCAGTGAGATAATTATCCCACCATCCTTTGAGAGTCCCAGTGAACACGGTAATTATAGCAATGGTTACCTTTTTGTCAGTATTATCACTACGTGTTCTGTAGGCTGTGGCTGCCATGGTTATTTCTTGGAGGGTATTGATGATCATATGCTCACTAACTCCATCAATATTCCATTCATATATTGTACTATCATCATATCTTACTCGGGTAGCAGAGGATCTTTCTTCAAATTGTAAATCAAGAGGAGTTGGTCTAGGATAGTAATTTCTAGTTTTTGGTAATGGGGCATTTTTATAATAATTTCTTCGATATATTTTATTTATACTGTCTGATTCTTTAATTCCTTCGACAATATCTTCTTCTATGACATTAATATTTGAAGTTCCTTCAGTATTGAGAGATAAGTTTCTTAATCTATTATTTATTCAATTTAAAACGTCATCAGAGTTATCTAGTTTGATTAGATTTTCTTTTTCAATATGGATGGGTGTAAAAATGGGTTGAGATAATTGTGAGACAGGTTTTTGTAAGATAGGTGGGTATCTATTATTATGATCCTGCATACATTTGGTATCAGAGCCATGTCTACATTTCCTCAATATTTTGTTGTTCTACTATGAATAGTTCTTGCCGGGACCACCTACTGGGACCACCCTAACCACGGGCTGACCAATAGATAACAAAGGGCTGACCAACGACCTTACCAAAACTCAAACACCGTAGAACCAGAAACTCAGAAGCAATAATAACAAAACAAGAATATGAACAGAATATTGAGGAAATGTAGACATGGCTCTGATACCAAATGTATTCAGGATCATAATAGTGGAAAGGAAATAGTAATTGAATATTTGTTTGAGTTTGCAATAAATAATAAATAGTTTTTGCAACTAATGTAAGGTAAGAATAAAAAAGGTGTATAAATACATGCTTTATTTATTTTGATTTGAATACATGATTTGTAAATAGAGAAGAAACGGTGGGTATCTCTCCCCAGGAATTTTTTGAAAGGGAGTAGAGACCTTGTTGTCAAGAGAAGTGATCCTACTATCGATAGAGTCAACTGTAGTGGCAATAGAGGTAATTTGTTGGGAAATGGTATGAAGATTTTGATTGATAATGTTGTTTTGGGTATAGATATTGTTAATATCACAATACTGGACATTACGATTAGGTCTTTCAGTAGTGACAGCTTGTTTGAAAGGTGATGCAATAATAGCAGTAGAATAATGGGGTAATTTGAGGTTCAGCTTTTGTAATGGGGGATGTATGGATGACAAAGTTTGGTTATTGGCTGTGGTCTATACTTGATCTAATTGTGTAATAACATCTATTTCTTTAGCTTCACATATATCAGGATGATTGTTAGCAAAGAGATTGTATATTTTATTATTGAATGTATATATTTCAAAGAAATCAAAGAAATATATATCACATTGTATTTCATTCATATGTGAATACCATTTTTCCCTAATTTGAGCTCGCTCATTATCAGAGAAGGTTGCCATAAACCAATCAGACTTGGCTTTATTGTCTAAAGATAAAAAAATCCTTTTTTAATTTGTCTTTATCTATAACATAAATAGAATTCATGATAACATTAAGTTCATGATCCATATCAGATCTAGTTGGAGAGTGATATTCTTCATTCTTTTTTTAGGATTCTCTTATTTGTGAGTGATATTGATCTAAGGCTGATTTGAAAGATTTAGTATCATAAAATCCTTGAGGAATGGTTGGATCAAAATTGACTCCTAATAAAATCTTATTTGAATTTCTGGATGAAATATCGAAGCTATATCGAGGGGATATAATTTGCGAATCTTCATATAAAGGGGTTTTTAATTCGTCTAGAACTAGAAACTCTTGAAAGTGAGGGAGAATTATTAGGTGTAAATCTAATAACAACACTTTTATCTTTATGCTCATCAATTTGAAACACATTGGAATTAGCTATGGCTTTGGATGGACACAAAGCCTTGAATTTCCAATGATCAGGGATAGTTATCTGATCCCATTTTAATAGTTTAGATGTAATAGTGTTTGCATGGAAAGTATTGGCTTCTAATAATTATATAGCAGAATGAACTTTATAAATACATGCTTTATTTATTTTGATTTGAATACATGATTTGTAAATAGAGAAGAAAAGCTTACAGTGCAATCGAGGAGGATATAAGCTCTCAAGGCACTCACTCATTTACATTAAAAACTCTCAAACTTGCTCTGTCTAAAGCAGAAACTTGAATATATATTTATAGAATATTGTAGATGGATTCCAATCTATTTCAAATCCGGAGGGGCGGACTCCAAATGTTTGAAATCCGAAATTATTGAAAAGTAACAGATGCGCTGTCCAATATCTTTTTCTTTTTTGTTTTGTCTTCTTGTCTTTGGAAAAGTGAAGACGCACTGTCTAGTATCTTTTACTTTATGTCATAATCATACCCGTCATATGGAAAATATTGGCTTCTAACTCATTTTTTTGTTCTTTGCAAGATTTTTAAAAGATCTGTTCAATTTCTCCCAAATCCACCATTCTTCGTGAAAAACTTTATCTGATTCACAAGGTTTGCTTCTATATCATATCCATTTTCCCCTTTTCTCTTCAAAATTTACGCATATTTTATTTTTCAATGATTGTCTACAATAGCTTGCATACATGCTCAAAAAAGTTAGGTGTGCTATTAAATATGGTTGATGTAGTTTTCTTTTCCTATTTGTGATTTTTAATTCGTTAAATAATATAAGAATGATATTTATTTTTTTATTGTCCATAAACCAAATCTTGTTGGAATTTTGTTATATTGATTACATAATGGGGAGAGAAAAGAGTTGGATGGAAAGTGGAGATTGGATTTGGCTGGAGTATGCAAGAGGAATTGATGGTTTTCTTGATTTTGCATTTCAACATACTATGATAAGTGACAAGATTAGGTGTCCATGCACTAGATGTAGAAATACTTGTTATAAGCTAAGAGACAAAGTTAAAGTTCATTTGTTAAGACATGGGATTCTTAGAAGCTATACCACATGGTATTATCATGGGAGATCGAAGATGAATCAACTGAATCCGATCATGATGACGATGATGATGAAACTAATGTGGAATCTTTTCTTGGTGATGACATTAAAGGATTAGTTAATCATGTGTGTGACAAGGTTGGTATGAATGTTGAATTTGGTAGTGACTATAATAACCGTAATCAAGATGAAGAAAGTGTACCTGAGGAGCATAATACCAAAGCTGCCAAATTTTATCGTTTGTTAGGGGAAGCATAAGATAAATTATATTTTGGTTATGAACATTTGAAATTATCAACTATAGTTAAATTGCTTCACCTGCATTCTTTTCATAAATGGATCAATGCTTCATTTGATAGCATGCTTCAGCTAGTAAGAGAGTTAATCCCCATCGGTGAAAAGATGTTGCCAGACTCTCACTGTAATGCAAGGAAGTACATTGGTGAACTTATGTTAAACTATGTGAAGATTGATGCATGTAGAAATGATTGTGTTCTATACTGGAATGTGTATGCTAACGCAAGTAAGTGTCCGACTTGTGACTTGTGTAGGTGGAAGCCGAGCAATAGCAAGGGTAAGAATATACCACACAAAGTGTTACGATACTTTCTGTTGACTCAAAGGTTACAAAGATTGTAAATGTCAAGCAAGACAGCTAGGAAAATGAGGTGGCAAAAGGAGAAGTGGATGATGGTGTTATGAGGCATCCGACGGATAGTCATGTATGGAAGTCATTTGATGAGCAACATAAGTCCTCTAGAGAAGATTCTTGGAATGTGAGGCTTGGACTCCAATTGATGGCTTTCAACCTTTTGGTAACCTGAGTTCACAACATAGTTTATGGCTCGTAGTTCTCATTCCTTACAAATTTCCCCCTTATATATGCATGAAGCAACCGTATTTCAAGTTATCCTTATTTATTCTTGATTTGAATTGTCTTGGTATGGATAATGATGTTTATTTGCAACCTTTGATTAAAAAATTGAAAGAATTGTGGGAGAAAGGCGTAGAAACATATGATTCATATGCAAAACAAAATTTTAAAATGCGCGCTACAATAATTTGGACCATTAATGACTTGCCCGTCTATGTTGACCACCTTTCAAGATGGATGACTAAAGGTTATTTGGCATGTCTTTCTTGCCATAAAGATGCATGCTAACAATGCCTAAGTGGTGCAAGTCAGACTTGTTATATGGGTCATTGTCGATTCTTACCTGTTAATCGCAGGTGGTGCAAATATGCAATGGCTTTTGATAGTAAAAAGAAAAATAAGCGTCATCCTATTGCATTGACGGGTGATGAAGTATTAAAGGAGTTTTACTTTTTTAGACAATGATCATTTGGTAAAGATAAAATGAGAAAGTATGATAATTCAAATACATTATATAATTGGGAAAAAAAAGTATATATTTTACGTTGCCTTATTGATCTATGCTTAAATTGCATCACAATTTGGATGTCATGCACATTGAGAAGAATGTTAGTGATAATATCTTAAGTACAATGATGAGTATACAAAGCAAAGCAAAGGATACACTCAAGGGTTGTTATGATTTGATGAGAATGGGTATAAGACGAGAGTTTTACCCTATCGGAGTAAGAAAAAATGCATAAGTGCCACTTGCATACTTTACACTTTTTGTGGAAGAGAAAAAGGCTTTTTGTAAGTTCTTAAGAAAATTAGAGGCTCTATATAGGTATATTTCTAATATATCACGGTGAATGAAAAGGAGAAGAAGATCTTGGGTATGAAAAGTCAAGATCACCACATATTTCTACAACAATGTCTTCCAATTGCCGTATATGGATTCTTGCCTAGGGATGTTTGTGAGCCACTAATTAAGGTGAGTGCCTTTTTTCAGAGACTTGTGCTCAAAGATCTTGAAGTCGGATGATTTAAATTGACTTAGTGAGAAAATTGTGCTCACAATTTGCAAGTTAAAATTGATATTTCCCCTTTTTTTATGTTATGGTACACATATTAGAGGAGGCTAAACTTGCTAGCCCTGTAAAATATAGGTGGATGTATCAAATTGAAAGGTATTTATGCACACTAAAGTCATATGTGCATAATAAGATATATCTGGAAGGTTCAATAGTCGAATCTTATATGGCAGACGAATGTTTGACGTTTTACTCAAGATATTTGGTCGAGGTTGACACTAAATTTAACCTTCCAAAATGGAGTGATGAAGAACGTGGTGACTAACCTTTAAGCAATGACTTAAAGATATTTGAGTGCATGGGTTTTCCATTAGGATCCTTTATGCCTCATATTATAAGTCAAGAGTTGACCAAGTAGGTTCAGATGTATATGTTGAATAATTATGAAGAAGTTTGGCCTTTTATTGAGTAAGTGCTCATGAATGACTTGGTTTTGAAGAAATTCCATTTTTTGTTTCTTTAGACAATGTTTAACCTATCGAAATGAACTTTGTAGGCAATTCAAGAATGAAACATCAGTGGATAATGAATATGAATTCATGAAGATATATAATTTCAAGTTTCCAAAATGGTTCCGCAAGCATGTAAGTTTAATTTTATAAATCTTTAAATTGAAAACTAGTTATATTTTGCATTATTGAAAACTCTTTGAATGATCAAATAATTTATTTTGCATTAATTATTTTGATTAAGTGGTGTAAACCGAGGTTCAAACCTAAGAGGAGGGTGAATTAGGTTTTAAAAACTTTTTGCTAATTAACTTGAAAGTTTTATAATAGTTTAATACACAAATCACACAATGAAATAATATGCTTGAAAATAAAGGAGTTAAGGAAGAGAATATGCAAACTCCGTTTATAGTGGTTCGATAATATCAAAATCTCTCCGACCCTACGTCCACTCTCTTAAGGGAACCTCCTTGAAGTAATCCACTAATTGTTAGTCGAGCAACTTCACGGGTATTGCACAAACCTTATAAACAATCTCTTCTTCACAGAAGTTACAACGAAGTGTTTAATCCTAAACACTCTAAGAGTTACACCAATTCTTTTCCTTTACAATAAATTGTATTAACTGTACAGTAAACGGCAGAGATAGCAACGAAAGCTTTTTACAAATAAATAATATCTATCTTTCAAGAACAAGCTTTAAGAATGGCTCACAATGAATTTTTCAAAACTTTTGAGAATTAATGAGCTATATGATGAATTGAATGTGCTATCTTCCTTATTTAAATGCTCATTGAAATGGGTTTTTATAGATTTGAACTAATATGACCGTTTGACACTGACTTGGTAGGTTTGGAGCATTAAATGCTCAAGTCCCACGTCTCAAACGGTCATATTTTCGAATTACCAATCGATTGGGTCCTTGTACCAGTCGACTGGGTCAAGTAAAAAATGTTCACTTTTAGGCTTCGGGAAAGTACCATTTAAATGGGTCATAGGACCTGTCGACTGGGTGAAGTTACCAGTCGACTAGGTCCATAGTACTAGTCAACTGGAAACTTACTATCCCTTTTCCCAATCGACTGGTATATAGACCCAGTCGATTGGGTTGTCCTTCAACCCAGTTTTTATGTTTCAAAACAGTTTTTTGACTTAGAAACTTTTTGTATTTTAGTTTTTATCAAAGCCTTTTGTAAATTGAGCCATAGATCAAGCTACGTAATAGAGTTTAGAGATTTACAAAGTAATTCAATTATCTTAGTGCCTATTCTAGGTCTTTTGTCTTCTTTTGGTGTCTGAACATGTTAAGTTCTTGCATCTTGTTTCTGTACTGAATGCTTTTACGGCTTTAACACTTAGATAAATTGTTGGTGTATTTTAAGAAGTGTTTTGTCATTATTAAAATCAAATACGGGTCAATAAGTGGCTATGTTACATGAACAAGGAAAAGCTATTGATGGCTTATATAATTGTTGGTATTTGTCTAAGGATTAAATGAGACAAGAAATTCAGTATGTTCAGCTTCAGGTTTGAGCTGTGCCCCGCTGCCCAGCCTTGTGCGCCGCAGCCAACAGTAACTCTAGGAAGTGGAGCCATCAGGCCAGACCGTGGCCTAGCTTTCCAAGCCGTGGCACCCAGAAGGTTGAGAGGTTCAGCCCTGATCCAGGCCACGGCATGCCCTGTTTTAGGCCGTGGCCTGAAGGCACACTGATGCATATTGATTCATCCTTTCAAAAGGTACGTGGATGCATGATCAAAACGCATAGGATCACTTAGGATGGATGAAGCGCTATGGTTGATTAGTCCTCAAGATTTAAGGGTGGAGATTGACCCTCAAGATTGGTCAAGAAGTTGGTGCACTATATAAAGGGTCACCTAGCTTCAAAAGTCATAACATACATGTGAATGTAAAAGTGAGATCAATTATAAGAATGCAAAGGCATTAAACACAAGAGTAATTCTCTGTAGAGAGGATGGTTGTTTAGAGAGAGAAAGAGTAGAATAGAAAGGGGATTCAAGGGCTTGTAAGGGGAATTTTCTTGGGAAAATTTCAAGGTTAGTTCTTATCACTTTCTTTTACTTCTTCTTCTTTCGTTCTTCAAGAATCGGTGAGTTCTTAGAGAGGTTGTAAGGACTATGGACACCACATATCTCGACATTGGTATGATATTGTCCACTTTGGGCCTAAGCTCTCATGGATTTGCTCTTGGGTTTTTACCCCAAAAGGCCTCATACCAATGGAGATATTTGTCTATCCTTATATACCCATGATCCTCCCTACTTCTAGCCAATGTGGGACCTTGGTCGAATACCCAACAATCCTCCCCTCGAACAAAGGACCACTAAGCCTCCCCTCAAACGATCATCCATCCGTCCACTCTCTACCAACCAGAATTCACAACTCCACTGCGTTGGAGCACACGTCTTACATGGAGCACCACCTGCCTCGAAGGCTTGCTCTATTCCAGGTTAACTCCTCTTCACCGTGTTAGGACCAGGACACGTCCATGAAGAATCTGGAGCACACCGCCTGTCTAACCGAGCTCATCTACGGATCTCATCGTGATCTAACTTGGGCCCACCACCTTCGTTCGACATTCTAAGGATTCATCCACATGGCTAACTCTAGGGTATGGCTCTGATACCACTTGTAAGGACTATGGACACCACATATCTCGACATTGGTATGATATTGTCCACTTTGGGCCTAAGCTCTCATGGATTTGCTCTTGGGTTTCTACCCCAAAAGGCCTCATACTAATGGAGATATTTGTCCATCCTTATATACCCATGATCCTCCCCACTTCTAGCCAATGTGGGACTTTGGTCGAATACCCAACAATCCTCCCCTCGAACAAAGGACCACCGAGTCTCCCCTCAAACGATCATCCATCCGTCCACTCTCTACCAACCAGAATTCATAACTCCACTACGTTGGAGCACACGCCTTATATGGAGCACCACCTGCCTCGAGAGCTTGATCTATCCCAGGTCAACTCCTCTTCACCGTGTTAGGACCAGGACACGTCCATGAAGAATCTGGAGCACACCGCCTGTCTAACCGAGCTCATCCATGGATCTCATCGTGATCTAACCTGGGCCCACCACCTTCGTTCGGGATTTTAAGGATTCATCCGCATGGCTAACTCCGGGGTATGGCTCTGATACCACTTGTAAGGACTATGGACACCACATATCTCCACATTGGTATGATATTGTCCACTTTGGGCCTAAGCTCTTATGGATTTGCTCTTGGGTTTTTACCCCAAAAGGCTTCATACCAATGGAGATATTTGTCCATCCTTATATACCCATGATCCTCCCCACTTCTAGCAAATGTGGGACTTTGGTCAAATACCCAACAAGAGCCAAGTGTCCAAGTTGATGAGCTACTTGAGTGTGACTGAGCGAGGTAAGTTCTCTTCTTAAGCTCAGTCCACACCCTATGGTCAGCACCTAGCACAAAAGAATTTGAAGGAGGTGAATGCCATTAAGACACTGAGGGGTAAGTCATTACGCATCCCAACAATGGAAAAATCAGAGGATGTGGATGAAAGCCATCAAGTATAAGCATACATGATTGACTCATTCATGGAAAAGGTCCAGCACCTTAATCCATTTGAGTCCACCCTCATCCATGGCTTCACCAAAGCATACATCGAGCTAGAATTTATGAATGTTACTGATGACATCCTTGAGGCCCCCCAAAAGCATAGAAGCACCAAATTTGGCAATGAAGCAGTGGCGGATGCATTCAACCTATGTTCTTCAATGAGGGAATAAGAGTGTCTGGCGGAAGACGTAAAACTTAGCGCTCATGGGAGGCAGCCCACAATGTATCCTTTTATTTTTATTGTTTTTCATATTTCTTTTTTCTCTTGTTTGTTATTATTATCTTAATGTTTTCTAGTTTTACTTTTGCATTTCTTTTTCAGGGACAAAAATACGAAGCAGTTCAAATGGTGGAGCACAATTTTCAGCTTCTGTGCACCTTTGGCTACAAGGGGAGTTTCCTTTACTCTTTCTTTTACATTGAGGTCAATGCAATTTTTAAGTTGGGGGTGGAGGAAACGCATCTCTTTGTTTCCATTTTCTTTATTTCCATACATTTTTCTTTTTCCATTGAACAGCTTGGTGTCATTTTCCCTCTCTTTTTGTTTTAAGCATGCTTTGTGGTTGCCTTGGAGTTAATTCACATGTCAATGATATAAACTTAATGGAGATAGCAGATAGCATTTAGAAGGAGTTAAATTTAGTTTCGGTTTGAAATTAATTTAAATATCAATCTTCATTTGGTTTGAGACTCTAGTTTATGGTAAGATTGTATGATTAGTCTATAACATCTAGAGAAATTTATGTGTAATTATTTTGTGAATATTTTTGCAGTCTTGACAAGCTCTAGAACTTACTTGATAATCACTTAAGGCGAATTCCTAGAATGCACACTACTTAGGATATGATATAGGCCATTTTTGAACCGTTTAAGCCTTTCAAACCTACCATTGCTATATTTATCACTAGTCACCTATTTGAGCCTTTTTCTTGAAAAGAAAAATTGAGCATTGTTTCTTTCGATAAACCATTTACTTACCTTTATGAGCCTAAAAATATTTTTATCCTTACCTTTCTTTTAAAAGAACTTAGTTATACACATGTTGTGAGAAGCACTTAAAAGGAGTAAGGGTGGAAATATGAAAAAATATCACTACCGCAACCCAAGTACATTAAAGGAGATAAGTTGGGGGATGTGGAAAAGAAAAGAAAAAAAAAGAAAAAGAAGGTGAATGGTTATGTGCCAAAAAAAAAAAGAATTATGGCAAAGAAAGAAGAAAGAAAAAAAGAAAAAAATGGTGATTTGTTGAAAGAAATGCTAAAAAAGAGTTAGGTGTTGAAGTAAGGTTATCCAGTGCTTAAAGAGTTGTGTTCAAAACTAAGAGATTAATTTCTTCTACTTGTTGAATCCTTCCCGTTCTTTCTTAACCTTTACCTTAGCCTAACGTTACAAGCTTATTAAAGACCTTTTGATCCAATGTAGTGTGATTTTTCTACAATAGTGGAGAGTGATTTGAAAAGTGAGCCTATGGAGCTTGTTTTTGTGATTGATGTCACGCAATTTATTATGTTTTTAGAGGCCAAGACTTGTATTCATGAATGTTATGCATAAAATCATCCGGGTGTTCGGATTAATGGTTTGTGGTAAGATGGATGTTAAGAGTCAATAACGATTTTTAGATTGATGTTTGGATTACTTTTGGACTTAGGTGAAATTTAATGATTTTATGTGCCATATATTATGTGCAATTTTTTAGACAAAAAGTGAATTACTCTTGGTTCAACGCTAGCATTGCTTTACTTTGTTTTTAACTCCTACCATAAAATTCATCTCTTATTTTCGCTTCAATTGCTAGGGACTAGCAATAAGCTAGTTGGGGGTTGTGATGAGAGTCATAAAATGCATCTAAACAGTACTTAATTGTTAGCATTTTAGGGTTGATTAAAGTTGGAATTACACTTTTATACCTTAATAACTCTAAAGTGTTATTTTTGAATCATTGACTTATTTCAGTGCATTTTCAAGTACTTTGAGCTTAAAAAAGAGATAAAAAAAGCTATCATCATTTTAAAGACGAAGCTTCAATGAATACTCAAGTGAGATAATGGTCGCGGAAGAGCCAAGATGAAGAGAAACCAAGAAAGGAGATTTACTAAATTGCCAGAATTGCCCATACAGATCAATCATCTTTGAAAATTAAACTGTATTGATGCAAGAAGAACCAGGAGATGAGCCATATATGCTTATAAAGATCCGGAAGTCTATTTTCTGGAGAATATTACAACTTGTAAAAATGATTTTTCTAGAGAATGTTATGGCAGTTTTAGTAGACAAAGCTCAGGCTGTGCGGGCTGTGCGGGATTTCAGCATGATTTTGGGATTAAATACCACATCCCACATCGATTGGAAAACACATTTCTATATCCCACATCCCACATCGGATTGGAAACACATTGCACTTATGGTATTTCCCTATAAAAGGCCTATTCCACTTCAGCTTTGAGGCATCAATCGGAGCTCATATGAAATCATCAGAGAGTGAATCCAGATGGCCTTGAGGAGCAATCCAGAGGGCCTTTAGGACGAATCTGAAGTGTAATTTTGGAGGGCCAGCTGAGGAATCGCCGAAGCTTTCGCTACCAAGGAGGAGATGATCGTTGAGAGGCCGGAGGCAACTCAAGGAAGCATGAGCTCCATGGCCGGCTAGTCTCCAAGCAAGGCGAAAGGGATGAATCCCTAGGTGTAGTTGTTCTTATTTTCCTTTATTTGATTCAGTTGTAGTTTGGTATTATTTTCATTAAATATTGTTATGTTTTATTCTTTAATTTGATTAGTAGATTTTTATTAGTCCGGTGATTACATGCTTCTTTTCCATATAAGTCTAGTCATGCTCTTCTTATGTGTATTTGTTTGGGTGTGATTGAGTCCGGTAGATCTCTTTTATAGATTTGTCCATTGCTGCGGTATTGTCATTTAGATATATCGTCATCTCTTGATAATTTATAAGTTAGGTCATGTGTGCTTGAAAGTAAAGAATAATTCATATCAATTACATTAGGGTTTATACATGCGCTTTAATTGAATATTTGCTGATTGCCTGTTTGGGATGTGAAACTTGCAATCGAGATAAAAACAACTGAATTAAGTTAGGATTAGGGCAACGAACCTAGGGAGGATTTCCGGAACCTTGTTGTTTCTTTATTATATCCATAAAATCTATTTACACAATTACAATTTTCTCACAATTCAGATTTTGGTATTTGATCTTTATCGTTTGTGTTGAGGTTCACACCTTCTCTTGTAGTTATCTTATTTCCCTGTGGAATCGACACCCCAAAGCTATACTACAATTACCGCGTTATGTTTTGGGAGTAATCAAATTTTGGTGCCGTTTCCGGGGAAACGCGCTTAAGTACAAGGAAGATTGTCAACTTTTGACATGACGGTAGAAGAACTATAAATAGTTTTTCTTTTCAGCAGTTTGTAAAGGCGGTAACTTCGTTCCCTCTTTTAGCTTGCTGCATTAATTTTATTTTATTTATCTTATTCTTTATTTTTATAGTAATTTTTTTTCATTATTTTGTTACCTTGAATGCTAAGACATAGAGATGCTTGTAGGCCTGTGCTAGAGTCAGAATTCAATTCATTTATAAATCCTTTATTTGACTGTCCATCTAGTCCCGAAGAAATAAATGAACATGAATATCAACCCCCTAGGACCCATCAGGATTACCTCAACCCTACACGCACAGCCACACTATCATGCATCATGTTTCCAACCAATACTCGCCCATTAGAGTTTAAAACAGGGATGATACATCTGCTCCCTACATTTCATGGCTTGGATAATGAAAACCTATATGTGCACATTAGAGAGTTTGAGGAAGTAGTTGCGACTTTTCATAGTCAAGACAAAACCGATGACATTATGAGGCTTAAGTTCTTTCCTTTCGCTTTGAAGGATAGAGCTAAGAGTTGGCTATACTCACTTAGACCACGATCTATTGGGTCGTGGACTGAGATGACTCGGATTTTTTTTAATAAATACTTTCCTGAACATAAGACCAATACTTTAAAAAGGAAAATCTCCACCTTTGCACAAAAGGACAGCGAGACTTTGTATCAGTCTTGGGAGAGATTTAAAGAGTTATTGAGTATGTGCCCTCACCATGGGTATGAGAGTTGGCGCTTAGTGAGCTATTTTGATGAGGGACTTACATATAGAGAGCACCAATTTGTAGAGATGATGTGTAATAGTGAGTTTTTAGAGAAAGATCTCGATGAGGCCATAGAGTACCTCAATGAGCTTGCTGAAAAAGCTCACACTTGGACTGGACCTAGTGCTACTGAAAGCACAAATAGGTCACGACCTATAGGGCACCCAAATGGTGGTGGAATTTACCATCTTAGGGAAGAGGATAACCTTAGAGCCAAAGTCGAGATGCTCATTAGGGAGCTCGATGAGTTAAAAACTAAAAGCTTAAAGCCAACACACGTAGCTAATAATTCAAAATATTTTGAACCGTGTTTTGTGTTCGGTGGGGTAGATCATCTCGCCCAAAGAGTGTCCCACATTTGTTGAGATGAGAGGGATGTATAAGGAACAATGTCATGCCTTAGGCATGTACAAGAAGCCTTTGACACCCTTCTCTGGTACTTATAATTCGGGATGACGAAATCACCCCAATTTCTGCTGGAAGTCTAAAAACCAGCAGCTTGCACAAACCCCTGCACCATATCATGCACCTATGTCTTCTAGGAGTTCTTTAGAAGACACTTTACATGCTTTTATTGAGGCGCAGGGTAAGACTAATAAAAGACTTGAATCATTAATTGTGCAGGTTGTTGAAGAACATAAAGAGATAAAGAGCCAAGTGTCCAAGTTGATGAGCTACTTGAGTGTGACTGAGCGAGGTAAGTTCCCTTCTCAAGCTCAGTCCACACCCCATGGTCAGCACCTAGCACAAAAGAATTTGAAGGAGGTGAATGCCATTAAGACACTGAGAGGTAAGTCATTACGCATCCCAACAACGGAAAAATCAGAGAATGTGGATGAAAGCCATCAAGCACAAGCATACATGATTGACTCATTCATGGAAAAGGTCCAGCACTTTAATCCATTTGAGTCCACCCTCATCCATGGCTTCACCAAAGCATACATCGAGCTAGAATTTACGGATGTTACTGATGACATCCTTGAGGCCCCACAAAAGCATAGAAGCACCAAATTTGGCAATGAAGTAGTGGCGAATGTATTCAACCTATGTTTTTCAAGGAGGGAATAAGAGTGTCTAGCTGAAGACGTAAAACTTAGCGCTCATGGGAGGCAGCCCACAACTTATCCTTTTATTTTTATTGTTTTTCATATTTCTTTTTTCTCTTGTTTATTATTATTATCTTACTGTTTTCTAGTTTTACTTTCGTATTTCTTTTTTAGGGACAAAAATACGAAGTAGTTCAAATGGTGGAGCACAATTTTCAGCTTCTGTGCACCTTTGGCTACAAGGGGAGTTTCCTTTACTCTTTCTTTTACATTGAGGTCAATGCAATTTTTAAGTTGGGGGTGGAGGAAACACATCTCTTTGTTTCCATTTTCTTTATTTCCATATATTTTTCTTTTTCCATTGAACTGCTTGGTGTCATTTTCCCTCTCTTTTTGTTTTAAGCATGCTTTGTGGTTGCCTTGGATTTAATTCACATGTCAATGATATAAACTTAATGGAGATAGTAGATAGCATTTAGAAGGAGTTAAATTTAGTTTCGGTTTGAAATTAATTTAAATATCAATCTTCATTTGGTTTGAGACTCTAGTTTGTGGTAAGATTGTATGATTAGTCTATAACATCTAGAGAAATTTTATGTGTGATTATTTTGTGAATATTTTTGCAGTCTCGACAAGCTCTAGAACTTACTTGATAATCACTTGAGGCGAATTCCTAGAATGCACACTACTTAGGATATGATATAGGCCATTTTTCAACCGTTTGAGCCTTTCAAACCTACCATTGCTATATTTATCACTAGTCACCTATTTGAGCCTTTTTCTTGAAAATAAAAATTGAGCCTTGTTTCTTTCGATAAACAAGGCCAAGAGGTAGATCGGGTCCCTTTACCCAGGGCTTGATTTTTCAGGTCTTGACCTTTGTGCCCTTTCAGGGGAGTTGGGCGCGATTGCTACTGGAGGAGATGCGGCGGATACTACCGCCACTGACATCGGGGAGGCTGTAGTGGATGGGACCCAGGGGATTGCCGTGGATGAGGCTCAGGGGGGAGCAGGGAGCGGGGAAGGGGCTTACGAGGCCCCTACTTCTCTAGAACAGGCTTATCTTTGTATCCAGGGTCGAGAGCGCCAACTTTTGTACTCCTATCTTAACTTAATGAAATTCTAGAATTCAAACTTTGATCTTTATTAAACTTTTTGCTTTTACATTTCACTGATAAAATTTTCAGAGATTCTCCGCGTTCCAAGTGCAGGGGATGGGTTTGCCATCCGTATCCTCGAGCTCATAGGTGCCAACCCGACAAACCCTTCGGATCCGGTAGGGGCCCTCCCAATTTGAAACGAGCTTTTCCGTGTGGCGAGGACAGGATACTTCACTCTTCTGAAGGACAAGGTCATATAACTTGAAGTCCTTGTGTCAAACTCTGGAGTTATAGTATCGAGTAGCCCTCTGTTGGTAGGTAGCTAGGCGGACTTGGGCTTTATCACGGGCCTCGTTGACTAAATTTGTGTTCATCCTTAATCCTTCTTCATTGTTACTTGGTTCAAAGCATTGCACTTGTATTGATGGGACTCCGATTTCGAGAGGAATGACGGCCTCTGATCTATACATCATGAAGAATAAAGTTTCTCTCATTGGCGTTTGTATAATTGTTCGATAGGCCCAAAGGATATTGGAGAGCTGGTCAACCCACTGCTTATCTGCCTCATTAGGTCTTTTTTCTGATTCCTTAGAGAAGTGTCCTGTTAGTTACTTCGGCTTGGCCATTGGCTTATGGATACTTGATGGATGAGAATCGATGCTCGATTTGGAGGTCATCACAGAATGTTTTGAACCGAGAGCTATCAAATTGCTTCCCATTATCGGTGATCAATACTCGAGGAATCCCGAATCGGCATACTATTGACCTCCAGACGAAATTTCGGGTTTTGTGTTCCATGATGCTGGCCAGTGGCTCTGCCTCAACCCACTTAGTGTAGTAATCAATGGCCACGATGAGGTGCTTCTTCTGTCCGACGGACGTGGGGGAAGGGCCAAGGATGTCCATCCCCTACATAGCGAAGGGGAGGGGACTGGTGATGGAGACAAGAGGGTTAGCAGGTCAGTGCGATATTGGAGAGCATCGTTGATAGTTTTCACATTTCTTGACTAAGTCAGCTGCATCTTCTTTCATTTTGGGCCAGTAATACCCTTGGCGGAGAACCTTGAAGGCTAAAGCTCGAGCTTCCAAGTGATTCCCACATATTCCTTCATGGACTTCTCGGAGAACATAGTTGGCCTCCCGCGGCCCGAGGCATCGTAGGTAAGGCAGGGTGATGAGTGAAAAATATTGCATATTTTGGCCACTTAATTTACATTTGTTAGCGTAGGAATTTTTTACTTTGAGTTGTTTTCGTTGTTTTTCAGGTTTACAAGCACTGGGAAAGGATTTTCATTAAAATTGCCAGAATTTCCTGTACAGATCAGTCATTTTTTTGGATTTTACTGTATTGATTCAGGAAGAACTAGGAGATGAGCCATATATGCTTGGAAAGATCCAGAAATCTATTTTCTGAGGGATTTTACGTCTTGTAAAAATGATTTTTCTAGCGAAATTTAGGGCAGTTTTAGTAGACAAGGGTCAAGGTGAAGATGTCTAGTGCGCTCGATCGCACCAGACTTGCGATTGATCGCAAGTGCGCACTCGCACATCCCACATCGGTTAAAAATGCTTTGTAATGCGCCAGTATGAGCTCGAGCGCACCAGACTGCGATCAATCGCACTCGGGTAGTATCCCACATCAAATTTGAAACATATTGTACTCTGGGAATTCCCCTATAAAAGCCTCATCTCCCTTCATCATTTGGTGTGCAATCCGGTGGACGTCTGCTAGCATTTTGGTGGATCCTGAAGGCTTTGCTACCACAAGAGGAAGCGTCACCCAACAGCGAGTGAAATTTCTCCCATGTATAGTCAGTTTTAATTTACTATTTTTTTGTTAGTTTAATGTTTAGCACTGCTATTGTGAACTTTAGTTTCATGATTATGAGTGGCTAAAATCTTCAACTAAGGTTGAAGATGAAGCCTCGCCATTGTTTGGCATAAGATTTTCAAATTTGTTTACACAATTCTGATGTTTTTTTTAGTATAAATGTTTTGGTCAATTGTTTGAGTAAATTCTTACGATTGATAGTTTTTAAATTGTTCTGTTGGATATTCCGTGTGTTTTATCTGATGGATATATCGAATCGTTTTTGATTAAATTGAATATCCTTTGTGATTTGTTAAAAGTGGATAAATTGGATTGTTTTGGTTTAATTGGGATATTTGTTGTGATTTGCTTAAAGTTGGATTCATGGAATGTTTTGATAGATTATTTTTATAGAACATGAAAATATATGCTTTACTTTGGTGGGATGGATTCAGAAACCTTAGTGTTTTTATCATTAGTTTTTAAATCAATTTAGTTTAAGTTTATATTTCTTTTACAAAAATACAATTCGCAATTCGGAAGTAGGTTAAGATAAGGTTAGTTTAGATTAAATTACATTTTCAAAACATAGTTCCCTGTGGATTCGACCTCGCACTTTCATAACACTATATTGCAAACGACACGTGCGCTTGCAAGTAATTTAAAACTCACAAGTTTTTGGTGCCGTTGCCGGGGATTTGTTTGGTTTGTGAAAATTAAATTTTTGTCTGAATTAATTTTATTTTTCTACTAGTTAATTAGCAATTTTTTATTTGATTTTTTTATTCTTTTTGTAATTTTATTTTATTTTATTTGTTTCTATTTGCATTGGCCTATAAAAAAAAAGTATAGATATATAAATTTTTTTTTTAAAAAAATGTGGATGAATCCAGCGCCGGTTTCACAGTCTTTAGAGGACGCCCTCAAGGATTTCATGAAGATGACCGGCCAGTCCATCAATACAACCACTACATTCAATGCTGATAGTTGTTCCATCTGTGCTAGTCCTATGCATTTAGCACAGAATTGTCCATCTACGTAGGCTTTTGTCGAGTATCCCATGGAACAAATGAACGGTTTCAATGATTATTGGTGGCAATCAAATGGATCTTACTCCGAGACGTACAATCCATGGTGGCGGAACCACCCTGATTTTTCATGGACGTAGAACCAACTGAGGAATCAGGGAGGAGCCCCTTATCATGCTCACAATCAATACCCTCCCGAATTTCCTCCACCAGTTCCAAGTTATGGTCTCTCAGCCCATTCAGCACCATCACCCGCTTACCAAGCTCCTACTAAAGCACCAGCGTCGGTTTCACAGTCATTGGAGGACGCCCTCAATGATTTCAGGAAGATGATCGGCCAACCCATAAGCGAAGTAAGGAGTGCGCTAATAGTAAACACCCAAGCGATTGCTAAGATAGATAGTCAAATGGATCAAATTGTAAGTCATGTGGGTGAAGGAGAGAAGGGAAAGGTCCCCAGTCAACATGTGCCTAACTCGAAGGAACAGTTTGCGGTAGGAAATTCATCGACTTCTACGCACGGATAGGAACAAGTGCAATCAATTGCCACATTGAGGTCTGGGAGACAAGTGGATAATTAAGTGGAAGAGAACCCTGCTATGCAGCAAGGGCAAGAAAGTGCCAACAAGGAGAAGAGAGATGTTGAACCATCTACAGCCACACCTACTATTAAGGATCTTCCTTGGTCGTTTGCACCAAAAACGTCTTACCCTGAGAGATTACAAGTGCCCAAGAAAGGAGGGTAGTATGAGGACATTGTGGAGGCATGCTTTGCTAAGTTTGGAGAGAATTAGGATTTGGATAAGCTACTTGAGCAAGCAAATGCTATCTTGGTGTCTGCTCCTCGGGAGAGTAGTAAGACTGAGGAGATTGTGGGTGAATCAAGCATTGAAGACCCCCTGGAGGCATGCTTTGCTCAGTTGGGAGAGGATTTGGATTTGGATAAGTTACTTGAGCAAGCAAATGCTACTTTGAAGTCTGTTCCTCAGAAGAGCAGTGAGACAGAGGAGACTATAGCACTTGAACCCCCCAAGAAGGAACATAAGCCTTTACCAAACAATCTTAAGTATAAGTTCTTAGGTCCAGCAGATTCTTTGCCTGTGATTTTAGCTTCAAATTTGGTTGATGCTCAAGAAGAGAAATTATTGAACGTTTTAAGAGAGCACAAGGAAGCTATCGACTGGACTATTGAGGATATTAAGGGAATCAGCCCCTTGGTGGTGATGCACAAGATACATTTGGAGGAGAATGCCAAGCCATCGAGGGAGCCATAAAAGAAGGCTTAACCCAGCTATGCAAGAGGTTGTGAGGACTGAAGCGATTAAGTTGTTGGATGTAGAGATCATTTATCTAATCTTTGATAGCGAGTGGGTGAGCCAGATTCATGTTGTGCCAAAGCAGGCTAGATTGACGGTAGTGATAAATAAAGATGACGAGTTGGTTCCAACTCGTGTGCAATCAGGATGGAGAGTGTGTCTAGACTACCGTAAGTGGAATGCTACCACAAGGAATAATCATTTTCCACTCCCATTTATTGATAAGATGGTGGAGCATTTAGCTGGGCACGATTACTAATGTTGGGTCTGGCTGAAGACGTTAAACTTAGCGCTCATGGGAGGCACCCCACAGCATATCCTTTATGTTTATTTATTATTTTACATATTTATGATTAATGCTTGTTTCCAGTATTTTTTGTTTTCTAGTCTTTATTTTTCAGGGATAACGCATACTTCAGTTCAAGTTTGGGGGTATGCTATGAGCCGTACCAGTCCAGCTAGTTCTCCATCTCCCAGGTTAGCTCTTTCCATATTATTCACATATTGGGGACAATGTGTAAATTAAGTTTGGGGGTATGGGAGACACGTTACACACACTTTGTCCTAATTTATTGTTGTTTTTTCTTCGTGAAGATAAATGCACGTTCATGTTCGTCTGAAAATTTTGGTTGACTTGAAAAATTGTGATGTGGTTTTATTGGTGAGCTTAAAAATTTTGAACACATGATCTGATGATAGAGTTTTAAACCTTAGTTACTTACTTTAGGCATTTGAGAATTCACATGTTTGATCTAATCTAACACGAGCACAG
Organism: Bretschneidera sinensis; assembly: GCA_023935145.1. Lineage (NCBI taxonomy): Eukaryota > Viridiplantae > Streptophyta > Magnoliopsida > Brassicales > Akaniaceae > Bretschneidera > Bretschneidera sinensis. The sequence goes on from CM043704.1 coordinate 24,242,014, forward strand.
TAGCACATATTTATGTGAGGTATGACATGTGATTTTAATGTGTATGTTTCCTTATCTTAACTGAAACTGGATGACTTGTTGGATAAACACTTGGGCATAGAAAAGCATGAAAAAAAGGAGAATAAAAAAAAAATAGTACTACTAATATTTATAATGATCATCATCAATAAACTTTCCACTGAGTAACTGGACCTCTTACCTCAGTAAGCAATGAGTGTTCATGTCAAAAGGTGGGAATTTTATTCATAGTGATCATTGGGAAATTTTTCGCTGAGTAACTGGACCTCTTGCCTCAGTAAGCAGTGAGTGTTCACGTCAAAAGGTGGAAATTTTGCTTGGTAGTATTAAAGATAGTTTAGTTTTGTAACCTTTTTTACTCGAGTTAATAAGTCCTTAGGGGTGTCTTTACATCTAATGCCTTAAAACCATCTGGTTTGGGAGTCGTTGACTCAACACTCGATACCTGGGTCAATTAGAAAGCTTAAGGGAACTAAACATAGTAGAATCTTATAATAAAAATAAATAAAATAAAACTATGTCATCGCTGTTCATTCTGATGAGAAATTCTGTGAATCTTAAGACATGGATATATTGTACATTGAAATTATTTGGAAATCTCATCTGTATATGCTAATTCACTTTACACTGATTCAAGCTTGTGATGTCTTAGCCTGCCTCTTGTAAGTAATTAGGTTTTAAAATTCTTATTCATTGCAAAGATGGGTTATATTTTTTAAGCTTGCTCATGAATGAATATCATGGTTTTGAGTGCTCCTTAAATTTTTGGATACCATGAGTGATGAACTTATCTTTATGTTCTTTGTTTTACATTTAGTTTTATTATTATTATTTTGTTTTGCTAAGAGACTAGCAAAATGTAAGTTTGGGGGTATTTGATGAGTGAAAAATATTGCATATTTTGGCCACTTAATTTACATTTGTTAGCGTAGGAATTTGTTACTTTGAGTTGTTTTCGTTGTTTTTCAGGTTTACAAGCATTGAGAAAGGAGTTTCACTAAAATTGCCAGAATTGCCTATACAGATCAGTCATTTTTGTGGATTTTACTGTATTGATTCAGGAAGAACCAGGAGATGAGCCATATATGCTTGGAAAGATCCGGAAGTCTGTTTTCTGAGAGATTTTACGGCTTGTAAAAATGATTTTTCTAGAGAAAGTTATGGCAGTTTTTGTAGATAAGGGTTAAGCTGAAGATATCTAGTGCACTCGATCACACCAGACTTGCGATCGATCGCAAGTGCGCACTTGCACATCCCACATCGATCAAAAATGCTTTGTAATGCGCCAGTATGCGCTCGAGCGCACCAGACTGCGATCGATCGCACTCGGGCAGTATCCCACATCGAATTTGAAACACATTGTACTCTATGAATTCCCCTATAAAAGCCCCATCTCCCTTCATCATTCGGTGTGCAATCCGGTGGACGTCTGCTAGCATTCTGGTGGATCCCGAAGGCTTTGCTACCACAAGGGGAAGCACCACCCAACAGCGAGTGGAATTTCTCCCATGTATAGTCAGTTTTAATTTACTGTTTTTTTGTTAGTTTAATGTTTAGCATTGCTATTGTGAACTTTAGTTTCATGATTATGAGTGGCTAAAATCTTCAACTAAGGTTGAAGATGAAGCCTCGCCGTTGTTTGGCATAAGATTTTCAGATTTGTTTATACAATTCTGATGTTTTTTTTAGTATAAATGTTCTGGTCAATTGTTTGAGTAAATTCTTACGATCGATAGTTTTTAAATTGTTCTGTTGAATATTCCATATGTTTCATCTGATGGATACATCGAATCATTTTTGATTAAATTGGATATCCTTTGTGATTTGTTAAAAGCAGATACATTGGATTGTTTTGGTTTAATTGGGATATTTGTTGTGATTTGTTTAAAGTTGGATTCATGGAATGTTTTGATAGATTAGTTTTATAGAACATGAAAATATATGCTTTACTTTGGTGGGGTGGATTCAGAAACCTTAGTGTTTTTATCATTAGATTTTACATCAATTTAGTTTCAGTTTATATTTCTTTTGCAAAAATACAATTCACAATTCAGAACTAGGTTAAGATAAGGTTAGTTTAGATTAAATTACATTTTCACAACACAATTCCCTGTGGATTCGACCTTGCACTTGCACAACACTATATTGAAAATGACTCATGCGCTTGCGAGTAATTTAAAACTCACAACTTTTTGTATAATTGTCCTTCTATGAGGGTGTACCCGGAGGCACGGGAGAATAGCTTCCTAGCTTGATCTTTCTGCTCGGGTATTATTCCATCCCTCAAATACCGGAGAATTAGGTCCATCTATGTTGCTTCCTCTTCCACTGGTAGGACTGGAGTTTCGTCTATACTTGGGACGAAGAGGGTTTCCTGGTTGATAGCTTGGGTCAGCACCAGGTGCTGGGAAGAGGCCAGGTTGGTCAAAGCATCTACCTTGGAGTTTTCAGCTTGGGGGATCTGAGTTATCCAGAATGTCTTGAAGTTCTCGGCGAGCTTTTTCACTTTTTGGAGACATTAGGCGAGCTTCTCTCTCCGAGCCTCAAACTCTCCCTTTATCTAACTTACTACCAATTGAGAGTCACTAAATGTATCCAGAACCTCGACGGCCAATGCTTTGGCCAATCTTAGACCAGTTAGGAGGGCTTCATACTCCGCCTCATTATTAGAGGTCTTTAACTCAAACCTTAATGCGTACTCGATCGTAAAGCCTTCTGGACTACAAAGAATGAGTCCTGCCCCACTTCCCAGTGAATTTGAGGATCTATCTACATGGAAGGTCCACCCTGAAGGGGATTCACTGGTCATTGATGTTGTTGACTCGTCCGGATCTATGGACAGGGCTGTCTCTACAATGAAGTCGGCCAAAGCTTGGCCCTTGATTGCTTGTCGGGGCCGGTAGCGGATGTCAAACTCTCCTAGCTCTACCGCCCATTTTACCATTCTTCTAGAAACATTTGGATTATGCAGGACTTGCCTTAGGGGCTGATCTGTCAGAAGGATGATGGTATGCGCCTGGAAATAGGGTCGGAGCTTCCGTGCAGCTACTACTAGGGCGTATGCCACCTTCTCAATAGGAGGATACCTTGTATTAGCTTCGTGGAGAATTCTGCTAACATAGTAAATGGGATTATGGATGCCTGCTTCCTCCAGGATGAGGACAGAGGCCACAGTGCTCTGCCCAGCTGACAAATAAAGGAATAACTCCTCCCCCGGGAGCGGCTTGGTTAGGAACGATGGTGAACTCTTATATCTTTTCAAATCTTCAAAAGCTTCCTGGCAACTCTCAAACAAGGAGAAATCTTTTGCTTTCTTGATGGCATTAAAGAAAGGCAGACACCTTTTCGCGAACTTGGACATGTATCAGTTCAGGGCCTCGACTCTACCGGTGAGCTGCTGGACTTCTTTCACAGACTTAGGGGGTTATATCGAGGATGGCTTTTATCTTCTCCATGTTGACTTCTATCCCTCTCTGGGTGACCATGAACCCTAGGAATTTACCCCCTGTCACCCCGAACACACACTTGGAGGGATTTAACCTCATGTAATGTTTGTATAGTACCCTGAATGCTTCTTCTAAGTCGGAACTGTGGTTCCATGCTTCTGTGCTTTTGATCAGCATGTCATCCACATAGACCTCCATATTCTGTCCTATCTGCTCCTTGAAGATTTTATTCACCAACCTCTGATAGGTCTCCGTAGCGTTCTTGAGCTCGAAGGGCATGACTTTGTAGAAGTATAGCCCTCGATCAGTGACAAAGGCGGTCTTGTCTTGGTCCGATCTGTGCATGAAGATCTAATTGTAGTCAGAGTATGTGTCTATGAAAGAAAGGAGTTCATGCCTTAAGGTGGCGTCCACCATCTGGTCAACCCGAGGGAGAAGGAAGCTGTCCCTTGGGCAAGCCTTGTTTAAATTGGTGAAGTCAATTAAACTACGCCACTTGCCACTGGCTTTTCGGACCATTACCACATTAGACACCCACTTAGGGTACCTTGCCTCTCTGATGAAACTGGCTTCCAGCAATTTATCTACTTCGGTATTGATAGCCATCTGGCGCTCGGGGGGAAAAGGTCCTCTTCTTTTAAATGACCGGCTTGCACTTGGGGTCCACATTCAGGCGAAGCTCGATGGTTCCAGGGTTGATCCTTGGCATGTTCGATGCTGACCAGGCGAACAGGTCCTTGTTTTTCTGGAGAAGGGAGAGGAGCTCATTCCTATGCTCTTCAGAGAGGTTTGTGCCTATTTGGATGGTTTGAGTAGGGTCCTCCCCGAGGGGTACTGGAGTTAGCTCCTCCATAGGTCATCATCTAGGTGTCTTCATCTCGTCCCTGAGATCTTCCACTTCAAGGGGTAGGGCCTCAGTCTTCTTTCCTTCTTTGACAGCGTTCAGGTAGCAGGCCCGAGAGACTTTCTGATCTCCTCTGATCACCCCCACACCTTTACTGGTGGGAAATTTGACTTTAAGGTGATAGGTGGAGACAACGGCCTTCAGTTTGTTGAGGGTGGGTCGGTCGATGATCATATTGTAGGAGGAGGGTTGCTTGATTACCAGGAAGGTGGTCTGTACTGTGAAGGTCCTTGGTACTGTTCCCGCAGTTACCGGGGGGACTATTCTTCCTTTGGCGAACACTGAGGATCCACCAAAACCATAGAGAGGGGTCGGGGCTGGCTCTAGGTGCCCATCTTTCAGCTCCATGCATTGGAAAGCATCATAAAACAATATATCCGTGGAGCTTTCATTGTCAATCAAGACCCGCCGTATGTCATAATTAGCTACCAGGAGAGAGACTACCACCGCATTGTCATGAGGGGTCTGCACATCTTCTAGGTCATCTTCCATAAAAAAGATTACTGGCTCTGTTCTCCTTCTCTTATGGGGACCATTGATGAAGGCTATGACCCTGGCGTATGCTTTACTGTTCTGCCCCAAACTGCCTCCCGCGACCAGGCCTCCGTAAATTGTTTTGATGATGCGGGTGGTTGTGGCCACCTCCTGCTTCTTCTGAGTGGGCCCTTCTTGCTCAGTCCTTGGGTTTCTTTGAGGGTCCCACCGCTCTTGCTGTTTGCGGTAAGGACGCTCAGCATCTCTTCTTGACAGTGCAGGCTCACCCCTTCTTCGAGGTTCGGTAAACTCCTTTAGGTATCCCTGATTGATAAGAGCTTCGATTTGCTCCTTCAGGTCATGGCATTTCTCAGTGTCATGACCATAGTTCTTGTGGAACCGGCACCATCATCTCTGGTCCCCCCCGAGATGCGGTTTCCTAGGTGGCCACTGGAGAGCAGACTTATTTTGAAGCTGCATGAGGACGTTGGTCCTAGTTGCATTGAGGGGAGTGAAGCCGTCAACTCGGGGGTGGGGTCTATACCTGCTCTCCTGTTGGGGTCTCTTGACTGCTCCTCTCTGGGGGTCGGGATCCTTCCTCTTCTTCTCAGTTTCTCCCTCTCTCTCTCTCTCTTCTGAAGGCTTGGTCATCCTCTGCCAGCATATACTTCTTAGCTCGGGCTAGGATCTCATTCATGTTTCTGGGCGGGTGCCGAGTCAGTTTGGAGCTGAAGATACCAGACCTCAATCAATTCTTGAACACCATTACTTGGACATTTGGGTAGAGGTCAGGAATCTCCCATGCCGCTGTATTGAACCGGGATATGTAGGCTCGAAGCCTCTCCCCTCGATGTTGAATAATGTTGAAGAGGATTTCTGAAGTTTTCTTGGGCCCCTTACTACTGAGGAAATGCGAGGCGAAGGTGTAACTGAGTTCTTTAAAATTGCTGATGCTTCCTGGTTTCAGACGTGAGTACCAAGTACCCGCTGCCTTCTCGAGAGTTAAAGGGAAGGCACGGCACATGATTGGGTCGGAGTGCCGGTGCAGCATCATAGTTGTTTTGTAGTGCTGTAGGTGGTCTATGGGATTCGCGGAGCCGTTGTACATTCTGACTTGAGGCATCCTAAAGTTGGGTGGAAGCGGGGTCTCGAGAACATCTTTCGTGAATGGAGGGTCTTAGATGCAGAGCTCATCCATGATACTGAGATTCTTGTGTCTCAGAGCTAAGTTTATCTTTTCTTCCATTTCTTCAAACCGTCTATTTAAGTTGAGGTTGCTTTTTGAGGAGGAGCTCTCCTTGGATCGGCTGCAATGTAGCGTGTTGGAAATCACCTTGACAAGATGCCCAGGTGGTGATCTTCCAAATACCCAAGTCTAGAATGACTTGTAGAAAGAAATGGAATCAAAAACAGGAACAGAAAATCAAAGAAAGAAAGAAGACAAGCAATTGTTATCGAGGTTCGGCAATGTGCCTACGTCTCCGTGAGTTCCTCCGAACTCTCTGCACTAAATCAATGGTTCTTACAATTCAGCAACCCCCTTTAAGAATCCTCAAGTTCTTAAAGAAACCAAGAAGAGAACGAGAAAGTGATAGACCTATTACAATGCTTTCTATTAATTCTCTACTAACCTCTCTTCTTTTCAACCAACCTCTCTACAATGAGTCCCTCTTGTGTTTTGTGTCTTTACACTCTCACACAATTCTCTCTTGTATTACATTTTATCTCAAATCATGTCACAACCTTATGTTCTCTTATTTGAAAAATGAGGATAGGGAACCCCTTTTGACAGCCATCCACTTCTTGGACATTCTTGTGAATCAATCTCCACCCTTTGATCATGATCTCTACTTAATCATGGCTCTCCATCACTTCCCAAGTGATGCTGTGCATTTTGACCTTGCACACACACACCTAAGAGAGTCCTTATGCATGCTACCTATGTGTGCTTAACTTTTCCTAGCACCTAGGCGCTCAATAGGGCAAGGTGCGGTGCTGGGTAGGGTGCCTTTGCAGCAGCTTCTGGGCGGTGCGGTGCTGGTGCACACTGATGCTGCCCAGCAGTGCGCACACTCCATCAACTTGTGTGCAGAAGTGCACACACAAGTGCGCCTAGCCTTACCTTGCTCGAAAGTGACGCACACACATGTGTGCAGTCTTCTAACTTGCTGAACTTTAATTCTACAACTTTGGTTTAGACTTTAACCATCTTTAAACTATGCTTGGACATGTTTAAACTTTAGACAAATACCAACAATCTCTACCTTTGTCTAAGTGTTCAAAAAACCTGAACCATTGTGCAGAAAGCTTCGGGATCTAAACTCATCTTGAGTCATCAATCGACCGACTCCGTTCCTAAGAAGTCCAAGGCAATGATTGGACCTTCTTAGAGGTAGAACCTTGGTGCCTAAATCTGCAGGACTTTCCTCCGTGGTCTTCTTGTCAACATGAATGCATCCTTTCGTACCATTTTTGGAATGCAATGATACCGAACATCTATATACTTCATCCCCTCATGGAACACTGGATTCCCCTATAAAGGACATGCACTTTGGCTATCCAAAGATACCACCAATTACTCTTTTAGGACCTCCCACTCGTCCAACAAACCTTTGCACCCCATAGCCTCCTTTATGGCCTCCGTAGCGGCTATGCATTCTGCCTTGGTTGTTATGAGTGCTACCACTGGTTGCCACTGAGCCTTCAAATGCCTCAGGAACCTCTTCATCCAAAGCCAATGCTTCTTTCCTGGATTACTCACAAATTTGCTAAGAACACCCATTGCCCAAGAAACCCTCAACCGGTTTCTATCCTTTTCTTGGATTCTACACATCCCAAGGATCTTTTGTGTAAGGCTGAGATCCTTCCTCTTGAACTCCTCACTAAGTTGAGATGAAAACCTTTCCATCCTCTTCCTACTATTCCAAACCAACAGCACATCATTGACATAGATGAAGATACTCACCATCTTCTCCACCTTGTGTCCCGGTGAGAAAGTTTCTGTGAAACCTATGTCTTCTCTTCTTGTGAACTCATTCGCCACTAGCCTAGCTTTGTTCCGGACTTCATCTCCTAGAGGGTACCCTTCTTTGATATTGTAAGTGCACTTACATTCCACAACTTTCTGCTTTCCTGGAATTTTCACCAATTCTCAAAAGTTGTTATTCCTCAAAGAATCCATTTCTTCCTCCATAGCTAGCTTCTATCTTGGCGAATCTTTACACTCCATGGCATTCGTGTAAGTCTCTTGTTCACTTATCTCTCTTTCTATCCAAGGAGCTGCTGCATCCGTAGCATCCGCAAACCCATATCTTGAAGGTGGTCCGACCAGCCTTCTTTCCCGGTCTCTTGTGAGCTGGTAGTCATTCTGACTTGCTGCATCAACCTCTTCTTGTTCAGCCTCTTCTTGAGTTTCTTGAGCTTGGCCTTCATCCAAGGGCTCTACCTGGTCTGAACCCTCTTGCCTCCTTTGCTCTACCTAAACCGAGTTCTTCTTGATGCGATGCTCCACAAGAACCAAACTGGTTTGCTCACTAGCCCTTGCAGGGTTAGTTTCTTCCAAATAGGGAAATAACAATTCATTAAAATTAATATCCCTAGTTATTATGAGTTTCAATCCTTCTTTCTCTAAGGAACACATCTCCATGGGAGTCTTGAGCTCTAAAGCTCTAGAGGGTGATCTATTTACCAAGTATGAAGCTGTAGCCACAGCTTCTCCCTAAAAATATTTTGGTAAACCAGATCCATTTAACATGCACCTAAACTTTTCCATAAGGGTCTTATTCATCCACTCAGCAACTTCACTTTGCTGAGGGGTTTCCACAACCATTCTATGTCTTAGAATCCCATTTAACCTACAGAATTAATCAAGTTCTTGGTTAAAAATTTCTAAGCCATTATCGGTTCTTATCCCCTTAACTACTTTACCCATTTGAGTCTCTACCAGCCCTTTCCACACCACTAATTTATTCAAGGCATCCGATTTATTTCTAAGCAAATAAACCAACACTCTTCTTGAATAATCATTAATTAAAGACAGAAAGTAAATGTTACCTCCTTGTGTTGGTGTCCTTGCTGGTCCCCAAAGGTCCGCATGAATGTAGTCAAGAATGCCCTTAGACTTGTGCACTCCGGTGTTGAAGCTAACCTGGTGTTGCTTCTCAAGAACATAACACTCGCAAAAATAAAGTTCCTCTACTTTGTCTCCACCAAGTAGGCCATCCTTGCTGAGAACTTGCAGGCCCTCTTCACTCATATGTCCCAATCGAGTGTGCCAAAGGGCTGCCCTATCCATCTCAGCCATCAAGCTTGCTGCTTGATCATTGATTTTTATCTCTCCGATCATCTCATAGAGTCCATCGTTTCTTGCTGCCTTGATCACTACCAAAGATCCCTTGGCTACGTTGATCTTTCCTCCCTCTATCTTGCATGTGTACCCCATGGAATCTAGCTTCCCCAATAAGATCAAATTCCTCCTCAAATCTGGGAGATACCTCATATTCTCCAGCAGCCTTGTCATTCCATCAAACATCCTCACCTAGATGTCTCCTATGCCTCTCGTTTGGTAAGAAATATCATTCCCTAAGAAAACCTTTTCATCATTGGTTGCCTTGAAATTCTTGAACCAACTCCGGTGAGGGCACATGTGATGAATGCACCCGGAATCCAAGATCCATTTCCTGCTGCCTTCTTGCTCCTTGCTCACATTCGAGCACACAACAAGAACATCACCATCTTATTGTTCTGTTTTGGTAACCGAAGCCTCTCCATTCTTGGTATGACTTCCTCCTCTATCCCTTGTCATCTTCTTGCAATCTTTCTTGACATGACCCTTGTTGTGAGTTTTAAATTACTCGCAAGTGCATGAGTCGTTTGCAGTATAGCGTTGTGCAAGTGCGAGGTCGAATCCACAGGGAATTGCGTTGTGAAATTATATTTTCAATCTAAACTAACTCTATTTTAACATAGTTCCGAATTTTAAATGATATTTGCAAAATAAATTAAAACTAAATTAAATTGATTTAAAAACTAATAATTAAAAGGCACTAAGGTTTCCGAATCCACCCCACCGAAGTTAAGCATACATGTTCTAAAAATATAGCCTATCAAAACATTCAATGAATCCAACTATAAGACAAAAAACAAAGAATATCCCAACTAAATCAAAAGCACCCGATGTATCCGCTCTTAACAAATCACAAAAGGAATCCAATTTAATCGAAAAGCATTCAATGTATCCATCAGATGAAACACAAAGAAAATCCAACAGACAATTTAAACGCAATCAATTATAAGATTTACTCAAATAATTGACAGAACATTTATACTAAAAATTGTCAGATTTGTACAAGTAAATCTGAACTACTACGCCAAACAACGGCGGGGCTTCATCTTCAACCTTAGCTGAAGAGTCTAGCCACTCATAACTATGAAACTATAATTCATAATAAAAGTGCTAAACATTAAACTACAACAACTAAATAAAATAAATAAATAACCAACTTTACATGGGAGAAATTCCACTCGCAGATGGGCGGTGCTTCCCCTCGTGGTAGCAATGCCTTCGGGATCCACCAGAATGCTGACGGACGTCCACCGGTAAACACCAAAGTGGCTCAGGAATTGTAAACTGAATTATGAAGTCAGGTGGTGTTTATATAGGGGAAAACCCGGAGTAATGTGGCTTTCAGAAACGATGTGGGATACTGGCCCATGTGCACTCGATCGCAGTGTGGTGCGATCGATCGCAGGTACGATCGATCGCAGGTCTTGAGCGCACGATCTCATGTGCGCTCGATCGCATGTCTGCTGCGATCAAGCGCAGATGCACTGAACTTCAAATATTTCGATGTGGGATGTTGACCTTGCGCTCGTTCATAGGCAGGTGCGCTCGATCGCATATCTGTTGCGATCGAGTGCAATGTCTCCAGAAGCTTCAAATCAACCTGAAATGCTTCATTTTCTCCACAAAGCTGTAAAAACACACAAAACACAAGAAAAACGTAAAATAAAGTAAAATAATACTAACTAAGAGCATAACAAATATAAGTTAAGGGTCTAAAATATGCAATATTTAAGACTCATCAAATACCCCCAAACTTATATTTTGCTAGTCCCTTAGCAAAACAAAATAAAAGACTCAATGAAAAACAAAGAACATAAAGATAAAGTCATCACTCATGGTATCCAAAAATTTAAGGAGCACACATCACCATGATATTCATTCATAAGCAAGCTTAAAAAGGTAAACCCATCTTCGCAATGAATAGAAATGTTAAAATCTAATTACTTACAAAAGGCAGGATAAGGCATCACAAGCTTGAATCAGTGTAAGGTGAACTAGCATATAAAAATGAAGCTTCCAAGTAACTCTAATGTGTAAGGTCTCCATGTCTCAAGATTCACCGAATTTCCCATAAAAAATGAACGAAAAGGCATAGTTTTTTTTTTTTTTTAATAAGGCACGGCTATGTTTAGTTCCCTTAAGCTTTCTAATTGACCCATGTAGCGAGTGTTAAGTCAATGACTCCCAAACCAGGTGGTTTTAGGGCATTAGGTGTAAAGACACCCCTAAGGACTTACTAACTCGAGTCAAAAAGGCTACGAAATTAAACCAACCTTATTATTACCAAGCAAAATTCCACCTTTTGACGTGAACACTCACTGCTTACTGAGGCAAGAGGTCCAGTTACTCAACGAAAAGTTTATTGATAATAATTTTTTTTTTATTTTTTTATATTTTCCTATGCCCAAGAGTTCATCCAACAAGTCATCCAGTTTCAGTTAAGATAAGGAAAAATACACATTAAAATCACGTGTCATACCTCACATAATTTGTGCTAATGTGCTCGTGTGAGATTAGATCAAACATGTGAATTCTCAAAATGCCTAAAGTAAGTAAATAAATTTTAAAAATTTATCACCAGATCATGTGTTCAAAATGTTAAGCTTACCAATGACATCACATCACAGAAAATGTTTAGATCAACTAAAATTTCACGATAACATGAGTATGCATTTATCTTTATGACGAAAAGACAACAAATTAGGACAAAGTGTGTGATGTGTCTCCCATACCCTCAAACTTAAATTACACATTGACCCCAATGTGTGACTAATATGGAAAGAGCTGACCTGAGATATGGAGAACTATCTGGACTGGTATGGCTCATAGCATACCCCTAAACTTGAACTGAAGTACGCTTTGTCCCTGAAAAATAAAAACTGGAAAACAAAAAATACTGGAAACAAACATTAATCATAAAAATGCGAAATAATAAATAAACAAAAGAAAAGATAAGCTGTGGGGTGCCTCCCATGAGCGCTAAGTTTTACATCTTCAGCCAGACTCTCCCTAGAATACTACACTCAATCTGAGTAACTAGGATCCTCCAACAGTATCGTCTCAATGTCCGGACTCCTCAACTCTAAGAATGGTTTTAGCCTCTGTCCATTTACCTTGAAAGTATTACCATTCTTAGGATCCTCAATCTCGATGGCTCTATGAGGAAAAACCGATCGAATAATGAATGGGCCTGACCATCGGGATTTGAGCTTGCCTGGAAAAAGATGCAAGCGCGAATTATAAAGAAGAACTCTCTGACCCGGCTCAAAAGCACGTCTCAAAATATTTTGGTCATGAGTCTTCTTCATTTGTGCTTTGTATGATCGGGCACACTCATACGCATCATTCCGCAGCTCCTCCAATTCATTGAGTTGGAGCTTCCGTTATGAGCCAGCCTTAGAAAGATTGAAATTTAGTTGCTTGACAGCCCAATACGCACGATGCTCTAATTCAACCGGAAGGTGACATGCCTTTCCGTATACAATGCGATAGGGGGACATGCCAATTGGCGTCTTGAAGGCTGTCCGATATGCCCACAGTGCATCCGTCAATCGCAGAGACCAATCCTTTCTAGTAGGGTTCACAATCTTTTCCAAAATATGTTTGATCTCGCGATTTGAGATTTCCACTTGACCACTCGTCTGTGGGTGATATGGGGTGGCAACTTTGTGCGTGATACAATATTTCTTCATCAACTGCTCAAAGATCTTGTTGCAAAAGTGCTTACCTCTATCACTTATGATTGCTCGTGGCGTACCAAAACGAGCAAAAATAGTGTCTTTCAAGAACTGGACCACAACTCTGTGGTCATTGGTCTTGCACGCAACGGCCTCCACCCACTTGGACAGATAGTCCACAGCAACTAGAATGTATAAGTAGCCAAAGGAGTTTGGGAATGGTCCCATGAAATCAATGCCCCACACATCAAAAATCTCAACAATCAGAATAGGGTTGAGGGGCATCATATTTCTCCTAGAAAGACTCCCTAGCTTTTGGCAACGCTCACAAGATATACAGTAGGTATGAGAGTCCCGAAACAGGGTAGGCCAATAAAATCCACACTGCAAAATCTTTGCAGCGGTCTTTTTAGCACTAAAATGGCCTCCACATGCATGATCATGACAAAAGGCGATGACATTAGATTGGTCATGCTCAGGAATACATCGTCTAATGATCTGATCCGGACAATACTTGAACAGGTAAGGATCGTCCCAGAAAAAGTGTTTTACCATGGCCAAAAATTTTGATTTATCTTGTCTCCCCTAATGCAAGGGCATACGTTCGGTGACAAGATAGTTCACTATGTCAGCAAACCATGGTGCGGGACTGTGAGCAATGTGCATCAATTGCTCATCAGGAAAGGTCTCAGAAATGGGAGTGGCCACCTCACTGAATTCCACAATCAATCTAGATAAATGGTCCTCCACCACATTTTCCGAACCTTTCTTATCCCGAATCTCAATGTCGAACTCTTGAAGTAGCAAGATCCATCGGATAAGACGAGATTTAGCATCTTTTTTAGAGAAAAGATACTTCAATGCAGCATGGTCCGAATAGATAATGACTTTAGATCCTAACAAGTAGGATCTGAACTTGTCTAATGCAAAAACGACTGCAAGCAACTCCTTTTCAGTGGTAGAGTAATTGAGTTGTGCGTCGTTTAGAGTTCGACTTGCATAATAGATAGCATGGGGAAGTTTATCAACACGCTGCCCCAAAACAACTCCAACAGCATAGTCTGATGCGTCACACATGATCTCAAAGGGCACATCCCAGTTAGGTGGTTGAATAATGGGTGTGGACATCAGAATTTTCTTCATATCCCCAAATGCTTTCTTACAATCCTCATCAAATAGAAATGGGGCATCTTTTTGCAACAACTTGCACAAGGGCCTGGTGATCTTGCTGAAATTCTGGATAAATCGCCTATAGAAACCTGCATGGCCCAGAAAAGATCGAACCTCTTTCACCGTACGTGGGGGTGGAAGGCTGGAAATCAAATCCACCTTCGCTTTGTCGACCTCAATCCCTCGATGAGATATGATATGCCCCAGTACAATTCCTTGCTTGACCATAAAATGGCACTTCTCCCAATTAAGCACCAGGTTCTTCTCCTTGCACCGTACCAATACCAAAGAGAGACGGTGCAGGCACTCCTCAAATGTTGAACGAAGATGGAGAAGTCGTCCATGAAAATCTCCAAGAACCGCTCTACCATGTCAGAGAATATACTGACCATGCACCGCTGAAAAGTGGCGGGTGCATTGCATAACCCAAAGGGCATGCGACGGTAGGCGAAGGTCCCAAAAGGACAGGTAAATGTCGTCTTCTCCTAATCTTCGGGGTCCACGGGGACCTGGTTATATCCAGAATAACCATCCAAAAAGCAATAATACTCGTGCCCAGCCAAACGCTCCACCATCTGATCAATAAATGGAAGTGGAAAATGATCATTCCTTGTGGCACTGTTCAGCTTACGATAGTCTATACACACTCTCCACCCAGACTGCACACGAGTTGGCACCAACTCGTCGTCCTTATTCTTTACTACCGTTAACCCAGCTCGCTTGGGCACGACATGAATGGAGCTCACCCACTTGCTATCAGAGATGGGATAAATGATCCCTGCATCTAACAGCTTAATAACCTCTGCTCTCACAACCTCTTGCATAGCAGGGTTGAGCCTTCTTTGCGGCTCCCTCGATGGCTTAGCATCTTCCTCCAAGTGTATCCTGTGCATCACCACCGAGATGCTGATTCCCTTAATATCTTCAATGGTCCAGCCGATAGCTTCCTTGTGCTCTCTTAAAACCTCTAACAATTTCTCCTCTTGAGCCTCTCCCAAATCTGAAGCTATTATCACAGGCAAACAGTATGCTGGACCCAGGAACTTATACTTAAGATTATCCAGTAAAGGCTTAAGTTCCTTCTTTTGAGGTTCTGGTGACACCTTCTCCTCCTCCTCCTTGCTTTCTTGAGGATCAGACTCCAAAATGGCATTTACTTCCTCGAGTAACTTATCTAAACCCAAGTCCTCTCCAAAGTGAGCAAAGCATGCCTCCATGGGATCCTTAATGCTTGATTCATCCACAGTATCCTTGAGAATCTCCTCTATCAAGCATACATCTCTCATTTCTCATTTCATCATATTCCAGTGGTTGCCTAGTGATATAAAAAATGTTCAACTCCACTGTCATATTTCTGAAGGAGATCTTCATCACCCCTGTCCTACAATTGATTAGGGCGTTAGCTATGGCTAAGAATGGTCACCCTAGAATCACCGGTATTTGAATCCCTACATTTTGAACCGGTTTTGTGTCAAGCACAATAAAATCCATGGGGAAATAGAACTTATCCACTTTTATCAAAACGTCCTTAACTATCCCCCGTGGTCTTTTCACTGACCTATCAGCCAATTGAAGCGTCGTGGATGTGGGCTTCAATTCTCCTAACCCCAACTGCACATAGACTGAGTAGGGTAGAAGATTCACACTCGCCCCTAGATCCAAAAGGGCCCTCTCAATATGGCCGATTCCTATCGTGCAAGAGATGGTAGGACACCCCGGGTCCTTATACTTGATGGGTAGCTTTCACTGAAGGATTGAACTGACCTGCTCGGTCAAAAATGCCTTCTTTGGGACATTCGTCCTTCTCTTGATAGTGACCAAGTCCTTTAAAAACTTGGCATATGATGGCACTTGATGGATGGCATCCAAAAATGGGATATTGATATGGACTTGCTTGAATACCTCCAGAATTTCTTCATACTTCCCTCATTTCTTGGGCGCCTGTAATCTCTTGGGGTAGGGCACTCTAGGTACAAACGACCTAGGAGGGTCTTTCTCAGTAGTTGTGGCTGTAGATGGCTCAGCATCTCTCTTCTCTGTGTGGCCACTCCCTTGCCCTTGCTGCATAGCAGGGCTCTCTTCCACTCGATTGTCCACTTGTCTCCCAGACCTCAGTGTGACAATCGACTGTACTTGTTCCTCCCTGTGCGTAGGAGTTGATGAACTCTCAACCATAAATTGTCCTTTTGGGTTTTGCACGGGCTGACTGGGGAACTTTCCTTTCTCTATCTCACCCATGTGACTTGCAATTTGCCCTATTTGACTCTCCAGCTTGGCAATTGCTTGGGTGTTTACCATTGTTGCACTCCTCACATCGCTCATATTTTGGCTAGTCACTTTCATGAATTCCTTAAGGGTGTCCTCAAGCGACTGTGAAACTGGCGCTGGTGTTTGGGTGGGTGCATGGTAAGCAGGTGAAGGTGCTGGATGGGCAGAACGACCATGATTAGGAATTTGTGGGGCAAATCCGAGAGGATATTGATTTTGAGCATGATGAGAGGCTCCTCCCTGATTCATTGGTTGGTTCTGTCTCCATGAAAAATTTGGGTGGTTCCGCCACCCTAGATTGTACGTCTCGGAGTACGATCCATTTGACTGCCTTTGAAAGTCATTGAAAGCGTTTACTTGTTCCATAGGATACTCGGCACAAGCCGGCATTGATGGGCAATTCTATGCTAGATGCATGGGACTAGCACAGATGGAACAGCTTTCAACATTGAATGTGTTGGCAGCATTGATAGATTGGCTCACAGTGAGAGCATCAATCTTCTTGGTGAGGGCATCTAACTTTATCCTCAAATCAACATCCTCTCTAACCTCATAGATGCCTCCCCTCTTAGGAGCACGAATGGACTTATCTCGACAGCTTGAAAAATCCCACTGCTGTGAGTTGTCGGACAACTTGTCCAACGCCATATATGCTTCCTCTCCTGTCAGACTCAAGAATGCCCCCCCATTCATAGACTCGATCATACTATGGTTGGGTTGAGTCAACCCTTGGTAGAAGAATTGAACGAGTCTCCACTTCTCATATCCATGTGGAGGGCATCTGATCAGTAACTCTTTAAAGCGCTCCCAGCTTTCAGAGAACTTCTCATCCTCGTCCTGAGTGAAAGAGCTAATCTCCTTACGGCACTCATTCACTCTAGACATTGGGAAAAACTTATGGTAAAATTTGCCAAGTAGGTTTTCCCAAGATGTGATAGATCCGAACGTGTTGGAGTCCAACCACGCCCTAGCTCTATCGTGAAGGGAGAAAGGGAAGAGTCGAAGATGGACTAACTCCTCAGAGAAGTTATGGAATTTGAATGTAGCACAAATGTCTTTGAACTTCTTCACATGACTATAAGGATTTTCAAGATCTAAGCCATGGAATGAGGGTAGGAGTTGGATAACATGTGGCTTCAAATCAAAGTATGTGGCATTGGTTGGTGGCAACACTATGCAGGAAGATGAGTTAGTCGCAACGGGTGCGAACAAATCCCTAAGGGATGTAGTGGAGTCCACGTTCCAAGCTCTAGGTTGCTCTACATGTTCAGGATGATTAAAATTTTCTCCCATCTCAGCAGTCTCTCTCTCAACTAGCGCTCTTTTCTGTCTCCTAAGAGTTCTTTCTAAGTCAGGATCTAAATGTATCAAATCTAAGTTCAAGGATCTCCGACCAAGCATACACCAACAGAAAAATAATGAGATACTAATCAGCAGAAGTAATAGAATAAAGCAAACTCAAAATATTTTTTTTAAAAAAATTAAATTAACTAGTAGAAAAATAAAATCAATTCAGACCAAAAATTTTCACAAACCGAAAAATTCCCCGGCAACAGCGCCAAAAACTTGTTGTGAGTTTTAAATTACTCGCAAGCGCATGAGTCGTTTGCAGTATAGCGTTGTGCAAGTGCGAGGTCGAATCCACAGGGAATTGCGTTGTGAAATTATATTTTCAATCTAAACTAACTCTATTTTAACCTAGTTCCGAATTTTAAATGATATTTGCAAAATAAATTAAAACTAAATTAAATTGATTTAAAAACTAATAATTAAAAGGCACTAAGGTTTCCGAATCCACCCCACCGAAGTTAAGCATACATGTTCTAAAAATATAGCCTATCAAAACATTCAATGAATCCAACTATAAGACAAAAAACAAAGAATATCCCAACTAAACCAAAAGCACCCAATGTATCCGCTCTTAACAAATCACAAAGGGAATCCAATTTAATCGAAAAGCATTCAATGTATCCATCAGATGAAACACAAAGAAAATCCAACAGACAATTTAAACTCAATCAATTATAAGATTTACTCAAATAATTGACAGAACATTTATACTAAAAATTGTCAGATTTGTACAAGCAAATCTGAACTACTACGCCAAACAACGGCGGGGCTTCATCTTTAACCTTAGCTGAAGAGTCTAGCCACTCATAACTATGAAACTATAATTCATAATAAAAGTGCTAAACATTAAACTACAACAACTAAATAAAAATAAATAAATAACCAACTTTACATGGGAGAAATTCCACTCGCAGATGGGCGGCGCTTCCCCTCGTGGTAGCAATGCCTTCGGGATCCACCAGAATGCTGATGGACATCCACCAGTAAACACCAAAGTGGCTCAGGAATTGTACACTGAATTATGAAGTCAGGTGGTGTTTATATAGGGGAAAACCCGGAGTAATGTGGCTTTCAGAAACGATGTGGGATACTGGCCCGTGTGCGCTCGATCGCAGTGTGGTGCGATCGATCGCAGGTCTTGTGCGCACGATCTCATGTGCGCTCGATCGCATGTCTGCTGCGATCGAGCGCAGATGCACTGAACTTCAAATATTTCGATGTGGGATGTTGACCTTGCGCTCGTTCATAGGCAGGTGCGCTCGAGCGCTGGTGCGCTCGATCGCATATCTGTTGCGATCGAGTGCAATGTCTCCAGAAGCTTCAAATCAACCTGAAATGCTTCATTTTCTCCACAAAGCTGTAAAAACACACAAAACACAAGAAAAACGTAAAATAAAGTAAAATAATACTAACTAAGAGCATAACAAATATAAGTTAAGGGTCTAAAATATGCAATATTTAAGACTCATCAACCCTCCTTATGGCAGTAGTAGCAGCTCTTTCCTCCTCCAAGTCTTGTCTTGGAATGAGATCTCCCATGGTCTGCCCTCTACCTCTTGATTTCTCCCGGTAGTTGCCATGGTTGCTACTGTCATTCCGAGTTGCTGGCCTTCCTCTTACGAATAGCCCATCTCCACTTGATGTCTCCTTTATCTTGGCTTTGAAATCATGTGCCCTTATGGCATTGATCACAATCTCCTTTGTCAAAGTATCTCTCTTATCCGAGATAGTCTTGGCAAGAAACAACTCATCTAGTTTCTTCCATATTGCAGCTAGATCTTCCGAGTCTCCGCACTCCCTTGTGACATTATCCGACAAGTGCAAGAAGATGGTGCTGTATGCCATCTTCTTCATATCATTCCGCTGGTCCTCCGTGACACTTGCTGGAAATGCATCATCTTCTCCAAGAGCCAAGTCCACTTTCTGTTGCACTAGAACCACCTTGATCTTTCGCTTCCATAGGAAAAAATCTCCCTTTCCATCAAACTTCTCAATACCGAAATTTGAAGCCATCTTTTGCGGACAAGATCCCTAATTTATGCACTTCCCACAAATGCTTTCTTCAACCTCAAGAACACAGATCAAAGATGGATCTTAACACTGTTCTTGAATCTACCTCAAAAACACTAAGATCTTGATCTTTACACCGTTCTTGAATCACCCTCAAGAACACGATCAGATATTGATCTTAACTCCGTCCTTGATTCACCTCAAGAACACGATCAGATATAGATCTTAACTCCGTTCTTGAATCACTCAAGAAGTTGATCTTTGATTCTTGGAGTCTTGGCTCTGTCACCTTCTTGTTCTTGCTCCGATACCCAGCTGTGCAGCTCTGATACTACTGTCCAAAGCTCTGATACCACTATTGGAAATCACCTTGACAAGATGCCTAGGTGGTGATCTTCCAAACACCCAAGTCTAGAATGACTTGTAGAAAGAAATGGAATCTAAAACAGGAACAGAAAATCAAAGAAAGAAAGAAGACAAGCAATTGTTATCGAGGTTCGACAATGTGCCTACGTCCCCGTGAGTTCCTCCAAACTCTCTGCACTAAATCAATGGTTCTTACAATTTAGCAACCCTCTTCAAGAAACCTCAAGTTCTTGGAGAAACCAAGAAGAGAATGAGAAAGTGATAGACCTATTACAATGCTTTCTATTAATTCTCTACTAACCTCTCTTTTTTACAACCAGCCTCTCTACAATGAGTCCCTCTTGTGTTTTGTGTCTTTGCACTCTCACACAATTCTCTCTTGTATTACATTTGATCTCAAAGCATGTCACAACCTTATGTTGTTCTCTTATTTGAAAAATGAGGCTAGGGAACCCTTTTATAGCCATCCACTTCTTGGACATTCTTGTGAATTAATCTCCACCCTTTGATCATGATCTCCACTTAATCATGGCCCTCCATCACTTCCCAAGTGATGCTGTGCATTTTGACCTTGCACACATGCACCTAAGAGAGTCCTTATGCATGTTTCCTATATGTGCTTAACTTTGCCTAGCACCTAGGTGCTCAACAGGGCAAGGTGCGGTGCTGGGCAGAGTGCCTTTGCAGCAGTTTCTGGGCGGTGCGGTGCTGAATGGTGAGCAGTGCGGTGCTGGTCCTATCCTAGCAGCATCCATGCTGGACGGTGCGGTGCTGGATGGTGAGCGGTGCGGTGCTGGTGCACACTAATGCTGCCCAGCAGTGTGTACACTCCATCAACTTGTGTGCAGAAGTGCACACACCAGTGCGCTTAGCCTTACCTTGCTCCAAAGTGATGCACACATATGTGTACAGTATTCTAACTTTTTGAACTTTAATCCTCCAACTTTGGTTTAGACTTTAACCATCTTTGAACCATGCTTGGATATGTTTGAACCTTAGACAAATACCAACATAGCGAAGGCTTGGTAGGGGGTTGGTTATAGGTTAGGTCATCTCTGCCGGATGACTCTGCTTGCTCTGGATCTTAGTGAGGAGAGAAGGAAGGTTGTTGACCTCCTCCCCGAACCCGAGCCTCTAGGTTGGCTATCATTCCGGAGAGCTCCTGGAACTGTGCTTGGGTCACTGGGGCCTAAAGGTGTGCAATCGTGTCCTCGTAATTTGGAGAATCAGTTTCGAAGATATAAGGGTGCTACTCTCTGGTAGGGGGCCTTCTGCACGATTCGAGGGTGGCATTCTTGGGGATTGTGGGGAACCTAGGTCCAGATTGGTGACTGTGAGCGTTGCCTCGGATAGGAGCTGAACATGCTGTTGAGGCTTCCTTGTTGGTCCTTCTGGTACTGCTTCTTGGTGGCATCGTGACAGATGAGTTCTTTTTTATTTCTTCACTCTCACTGTAGCGAGATATTGTGGTTTCCCACGGACGGTGCCAATCTGTTGATGCCAAAAAACGGTTTGTGCTGACATGATCTGGATGTTGACGTGGCCTGGGTGCTGAGGTGGCCTGGGCCTTGCACAAGTAACAGGGATAAACTAGAGGCCCTCGGAAAGAGAGGAGGGGGAAGCCTCCGAGGGCTCTCCGAAGCTTAAGTTAGCATGAGGGCTTAAAGGAGATGTCGAAGGCTTAAGTAAATCAAGTGTAAGCAGATAAGTCTGAATGCCTATGAATTCCATACCTTGGCTTATTTATAGTCATCTGCCTATGGGAAGGCATTGATTACATGCTCAGGAGATGGCGTGTCGCAAGGTGGCTGTAGAGTGGCATGCCGTAGGGTGGCTGTAGGGCAGTGTGCTGTAGGGTTGCGTGTGCAGGCAACTGTAGGGTGGTGTAGAGTGCCTGTAGGGTTGCGTGAGTAGAAGTGGCCCAGGTGTACGTTTTTGGGGCCGTTCTTCATTGAGCTGTGGCGTTTACTGGACCAGAGTGCTCATCGGGCTAGAGAGTTTACTGGGTCAGAGTATTAGTTTACTGGGCTGGAATATTTTTGGCCACATCAACATTCATCAAACAATTAATTAAATTCTCTCGATCGATCAAAATGGCTCCAAGTTTTGATGACAGCAACTCATTGTTTAACTTTGTGATTCGAGATGGGAATGGCATAAAGGGGATGGTGGACTTAGGACTATTGAAAGTACCAAGACCTTACATACAACCAGCAAGAGAAGGAATCGACATGCTAAATGCAACCAAACATGTTGACTCACCAATTGATTTGTCTAAGCTCAGTGGTCCCAACCATGACTAAGTGTTGGACCAAATGGGTAGAGCCGCTGAGACCCTTGGGTTCTTCCAAGTAGTGAACCATGGCATTTCCGTTAAGTTGCTAGAGTCACTTAAAATCGCAGCGCACAGTTTTTTTGGCAATCAGTGGAAAAGAAGGCTGTTTATTAAGGGGTGAGTCCAAGCCCGTTGTTGAAGTATAGTAAGAGCTTTGCCCCGGAGAAAGAGAAGGCGTTGGAGTTGAAGGATTGTATTAGCATGCCATATACCAATGATACTGACTCTCTTCAACATTAGCCTAAGGAATGCAGGTGATTTTAAGACTCAACCTTACTTAATTATCTCATGAGTACTTATTTTTCCCATTTAGTTTCCAGCACTAATAATATTACAACACAAATTATTTATATGCAGGTGGACACAGGCACATGTATTTTGTTGGGTGCCAATAATTTTAATTGGTAGAGTTCCTTGTCATCGCACAAATAATAAAAAATTAAATTTCACTCATACCAAAAATTATAGAGTTAGGAGATGAGAATGACTACTTCTTATTATTGTGTAGTCCATAAACCTAATAAATCTTTTTTAAACGCAAAAAAGAATATCATTTGGACTCAAACCAGTAAATTAATGGGATTAATCGGGAGTGTTAAGGTTTTAAAAGAGTTTCTGTGGTACACTGAATAAAAAAAAGGAAAAAAATTAAATGGAAGTTAAAATGAAATAATTTCATTCAATTTCTCTAAAGATTTGAATTTTTTTTTATGCCGTATATGAATTCTCAATTACGACATTAATTTCGTCCATTCTAATTTTGTTGATATTCTTTTTTATTTTCTTTTATAACAGGGAAGTGGCATTTGAGTATCTAAATACATCACTCAAAATGGTGAGAAAATTAGTAGAAATTCTGATTGGAAGACTAGGAGTAACAATAGATGAATCAACAATGGATGCGTTCATTAGGTTAAGGATGGTTAACATGAGCTTCTACCCAACATGCCCTAATCCTGAGCTTACCGTTGGAGTGAGGTGTCATTTGGACATGGGAACCCTAACCGTGTTACTACAAGATGGGATTGGAGGTTTGTATGTCAAAGTTGAAGAAAATAGAAATAAGCTGGAAGAGTGGGTTGAGATCCCACCTATCCCTGGCGCTTTGGTCATCAATGTTAGTGATGCATTACAGGTTCAAAATCTAATACTCTTGCTTAATTTTAAAGTTTTAACTAAGGATTATTTCTTCAAGCATCCATTCATCTTTTCTTTTCTTTTCTTTTTCTGTATGTATTTTTTTTTATATAAAACCATATGTAGTGATGGGGAATTAGGCAAAATCCTACCTCTTTATCATCTTGAAAGAGAAGCATCCATTCATCTTAATGGCGCATCTAATCAAGATGCTTTAAGAAAATAAAATGATTTCACTACAATAATTAAGTCTTTCAAATAAAATTTTATGGGTTCAACTTTCATTTTTTTTTTCATCATTTGAGAAAAAAATGTATAATAAAAAACTATCATATATTATGTGAGATTCTTAAATTCATGAAAATAATTATTGTTGATAATAGATAGACAATTATGATTGCATCTTTTTATCAAATGATGGAAGGACTGAAATTTTATTGGGTATATTTGGATCTGAAAATTGTAAAGGAAAAAGAAAATCTGAAAGAAAATGAGGCAAAAAAAAATAGAATTTTTTTTTTCAATTAAAACCCATTATTATTTATTTAATTAGTTTTATTACAATGTGTTGTTTTTCCTATAAAATTTATTTTGACATTCAAATGAAATAAAAAAAATATTCTTTTTCATATTCTACAAAATTCAAAGGTATCCAAAAACTGTTTATTTTGTTTTTCCTTTCAGAGTGCCTTAATGTCAATTATAATATTTCTTTTGGGTGCTGTAACATTTTATAACCATCTATTTACACATGTTTTTGTTATTAGATACTAAGCAATGGAAGGTGTTGATGCCAAAAAACGGTTGGTGTTGACGTGGCCTGGGCCCTGCAAAAGTAACAAGGATGAACTAAAGGCCCTCGGAAGGAGGGGAGGGGGAGACCTCCGAGGGCGCTCCGAAGCTTAAGTTAGCATGAGGGCTTAAGTAAATCGTGCGTGAGCAGATAAGTCTGAATGAGTATAAATTCCATACCTCGGCTTATTTATAGCCATACGCCCGTGGGAGGGCATTGATTATAGGCTCAAGGGACGGCATGTTAAAGGGTGGCTGCAGGGCTGCGCGCCGTAGGGTGGTTGTAGGGCGACGTGCCATAGGGTGGTTGTAGGACTGCAGATGTAGGTGGCTGTAGGGCGGCATGTTGTGGGGTGGCGTAGAGTGGCTGCAGGGTTGCGTGCGTAGAGGGGGGCCAGGTGTGGGTTTGTCGGGCCGTACTTCATTGGGCCGGAGAGTCTGTTGGGCCGTAGAGTTTACTGGACCTTACTAGGCCGGAGAGTCTACTTGGCCGGAGTATTTTGGGCCACATCACAGGCCCCCCACTTCCTTGAGTACATTTATGTGCTTAAGGAAGTATTGTGGGGCACGGCCTTTTAATGAAGGATCGAGCTGGGCGTGAGTGGAGCTGAGAATGCGTCCCGCGGTCTGAGCGCTCGGTCTTGGAGCATAAGGTGTCCGACTCTGGGACACGCGAGTCAAACTTGCGTTAAATGGTCGACCTTGGGAACAAGTTTGTCATCCTCGAGAAGCGAAAAGTCGTCTGGAGAAGCGTATGAGTGGCCTTGGAATTTTAAAGGTTTCCTCTTTTTCTGTGTTCATATTAAATGCCCTTGTTAAATGTGTTTTCCTTCTTATAAAAAGGGGGTTTCTGTTAGCAAATCCAAATCAAAGTGAGTTTTAAGAGCCCAGAACTAAAATCCCAGTGCTCGGATGGTGGTGGTCTTGGAGAGGGAGGGGAGTCAGTAGTTCCTTGAGGGATTTATGGAAGCTAAGAGGGAGGAAGGGCCTACTCTGGATGGGGGATGTTGGAGCAAGGACCTCTTCCTGATTTTAATCGAGAGCCAGGACCACTTTCAGATTTCGAGCGGAGGGCAAAGACCTCTTCCAGATTCCGAACGGGAGCAGTTGAGGAGGTCCCCCGGGCTGAGGGCTGCTCGTGGCAGGAAGGAGCTTTCAGGCTTAGGAGGGAGCCCATGGAAGGCCAAGAGGCTGAGGCAACCCGTGTACTGGACTGCCTAAAAAGCTGGAAGCCTTGGTTTTTTTTTTTTTATACTTCGAGGCCGTTAGGGCCCTATTTTCTTTGTACTTCGAGGTCGTTAGTTGTAATCCTTTGATAAATTAATAAAATATTCTTCTTTCAATTTTTGCTTTGCATAATTTTTCCGCTTTAAAACTTTCTTTTCCATAGAAGGAGAGCTCGATTTTGGGCATGACCTTGACCGAGTGTTTGAACACTCGATTTTGGAGAAAATTTGGGCCAGCGTACGAGGGACAATTCAAATGCTCGAACTTGGAGAAACTTGTCCTAGCGTTTGACAAACAGCTCAAATGCTCGGATTTAGCGAAACTTGGCCAAGTGTTTGATAAGCAGCTTAAACACTCGGACTTGGCAAAACTTGTCCGTGCATTTGACAAGCAGCTCAAACCCTTAGACTTGGAGAAACTTGGCCGAGCGTTTGACAAGCAGCTCAAACTCTCGGACTTGGAGGAACTTGTTAGAGCTTTTGACAAGCAGCTCAAACGCTCGGACTTGGAGAATGTTTGACAAGCAACTCAAACGCTCGGACTTGGAGAAACTTGTCCGAACTTTTGACAAGCAGCTTAAACGCTCGGACTTGGCAAAACTTGTCCGATCGTTTGACAACCATCTCAAACGCTCGGACTTGGAGAAACTTGTCCGAGGGTTTGACAAGCAGCTCAAACGATCGGAATTGGAGAAACTTGTCCGAGCGTATGACAGGCAGCTCAAACGCTCGAACTTGGAGTAACTTAGCTGAGCATTTGACAAGCAGCTCAAATGCTCGGACTTAGAGAAACTTGGCTGAGTGTTTGACAAGCAGCTCAAACGCTCAGACTTGGCGAAACTTGTTCGAGCGTTTAACAAGCAGCTCAAATGCTCGGACTTGGAGAAACTTTGGCAAGCCATCAGGACTTGGCGAAATCATGCTTATGGTTTTACTCCCATTTTGTGCTCATGGGCCTTCTTTTTGCTTTGGGTCCTATAGGCTCTTATTTTTGTCTTGGGTCTTATGGGCTCTTCTTTTTGCTTTGGGCCTTATAGGCTCTTATTCGTTTTAGGCCCATAGGTTCTTCTTTTACAAGTGCAGTAAATAATGGCAGCTGCCATCAAATGGCAGTGCGTTAGGTGTAGCAAAGATCATGACAGCTGGCACCTTGGGGTTTGTAAATGGTGTCTGGATGATAGCAAAGGGCGCGTCCTTTCGTTTGACGAGCCAAGTTAATGCTCCTCGTTTCTGTTGCCACAGCCCTTATAAAAGAGGGTCCTTCCTTACTATAATTCTTACTTGTATTCTGAGAGATTTTGAGAGCACTTAGTGAGAGAAACACTTCAAGAGCGCTCGGTTTTCTTAGGAGGTGACTCAAAAAGTTCTTTTGGTGAGTAAAATGTCTGAGAGTGATGTAAGCAGGGATCTTTTGAGGGAGCTGGAGGAGGTAATTGGAGTTTCCTCCAGCGAAAAAGCCTCTTCCTTGGAGGCTGCTCCTCGCGACGGGGCCTTAGTCCTTGTACCCTTCATAGCGGGGAGAGAGGATAAGGAGGGGAGTGTGGATAGGGAGTCATCTGGGGGGGAGGATGTCCGGGTGTCGATGCTCATTAAGGATGAAGCCCTAGATACTGAGAGGGATGAGTGGACGTTCTAAGCGAACTCCATTTCGAGTGTAGTAAAGGAGTCTGAGCTCGTGGGGATCAAAATTAGGTATAGGATCCCCATGGATTACCATCTTAGGGCACCAGAAGGTGGGGAGAGGGCTTGTGATGCCCTCCCAAGCCGGGTTCCTTATGAGCTGTGTGTTTACGAACAATAGCTAAAGGCCAGGCTCAAGTTCCCTCTCAATCCGTTCTTATGCTCAATGCTCAGATACTTTGGTATCATGCTGAGCCAATTGGTGCCCAACTCTATCCGACTGATTTTGGCGTTTATTGTCGTGTGCCAGAAGGTGGGAGGGGTAATGAACACGAACGTGTTCAAGGCGCACTTCCAACTAGCCCGTCTTTGTCATACGGGGTGGGTCATCATGAGTTCGAGGAGGCGAAAGAGGGTTTTAAAGTACAAGCCTTCATCCGTGAAGAGATGGAAAGGGGCTTTCTTTTTTATGAAGAGTGCCGAGAGCTTCGACATCCCCCTAGCTTGGAGTTTGGAGCGTATTGGCCTGTGCAAAAGGTCGCATCTCCTACACCGAGAGCAGGAGATGTTGAAGGCTATATTGGTCGCGCCTTTGGAAGTTGGGGTGCTTGGAGATAACGAAGA
Organism: Bretschneidera sinensis; assembly: GCA_023935145.1. Lineage (NCBI taxonomy): Eukaryota > Viridiplantae > Streptophyta > Magnoliopsida > Brassicales > Akaniaceae > Bretschneidera > Bretschneidera sinensis. The sequence goes on from CM043704.1 coordinate 24,269,776, forward strand.
GCTCCACAGGCGTGGCCTTTGCCCTCCTAGCCTTCGGCCGGACCTCGAACACGGTAGCCTTTAGCCTTTCATTTTTGTAGCAACTTCGATTTTTATTCCAAGTTATTAACACTCGCTCTTTGTGCAGAGATGGATGTGGTTGCCAAAGCTATGGAGAGAGCCAGGCGCATGTCTCGGGAGAAGAAGAGAGCTGCAGAGGCTGGCAACTCCGGGCAGGAGCAGAAGAAGGCCCGGGCCTCGACCCCAGTTCTCAGGGCAGAGGGGAGCCCTCCAAGGGTTCCAGTTTTCGAGGGTAGGGAATACCCCGCTGCTCCCACTCCTCCCTTAGGATAGTCTTCATCCAGGAGAGGACCTGGGGTAGCTGCTATCTTCACACCACGATGGGCGTTGAGGGGAGACGATTCGGTGTTCGTTCATCCAAAGGTTGCACGTGAGCACTTTATCTTGGGGATCCCTCCTCGTGATATGCTGGAACTTTCGACGAAGCCTCTCGAGGCACTTTGCTCGGCTACGGAGACCACTTTTTCCCAGGTAATGTTTCTTTGCTTTATCTTGGTTTTTTGGTTTATTTACTTTTCTTTTAACAACGTTCTCATCTTCAGGCTGGTGTCCTTGGCGGGGTCCTTGCTCGGTGAAGCGTTGACTTGGCTGAGCGCTTGGCCAAGGTCGAGTATAAGCTGGAGGAGACCCAAGAGTTGGTCCGGGTTTTGTCTTCCTCCCTAGAGGCGTCAGAACGGGCCAAGGATGCTGCTATCTTCGAGAGGGACCACTGGTGTAAGGCTGAGGACGCCCTCAGGAAGGAGAGAGACCTGATCCGGGCCTAAATGGAGGAAGTGGTCGCTAAAGCTGCTGAGAGGGAGGAGGTCTTGCTGGATGAGGCCAGGGCTCAGATCCTAATGGGCTTCAACCAGACCAGGAGGCAGGCCAAGTCTCTCTACCCGGGGCTCGATTTTTTAGGTCTCGATCTTTGTGCCCTTTCAGGTGAATTGGGTACGGCCGATACCAGAAGAGATGTGGCGGATACCGCTGCAACTGGAGGCAGCAGAGGTCGCGGAGGATGGGACCCAGGAGACTACTGAGGGTGGGGCGCGGGAGGCAGTAGGGAGCGAGAGCGAGGCCCATGAGGCCCCCACTTCTTTAGAATAGGCTTTTGTTTCTTGTACTTAAGGCCGATAGCGCCTGATTTTGTACTTCCTTTTAACTAAATAAAATTTCAGAATTCAAACTTCAAACTTTATTAAACCATTGCTTTACACTTTACTGGTAAAATTTACGGAGATTCTCCGCGCTCCAAGTGCGTGGGATGGGTTTGCCATCCAATTCCTTGAGCTTATAGGTGCCAACCCGACAAACTCTTTGGATTTGGTATGGACCTTCCCAATTTGAAACGAGCTTTCCCATGTGATGAGGACGGGACACTTTGCTCTTTCGTAGGATGAGGTCATGGAGTTTGAAGCCCTGGTTTTGAACTCGGGAGTTGTAGTACCGGGTTATCCTCTGTTGGTACGAGGCTAAATATAACTGGGATTTGTCCCACGTTTCGTTAACCAAGTCCGCGTTCATCCTTATGGCTTCCTCATTGTTACTTGGTTTAAAAAACTGTACGCGCATTGATGGAATTCCAATTTCGACGGGGATGATAGCTTTCGAACCGTACATTATGAAGAATGGGGTTTCTCCTGTTGGCGTACGTACGGTCGTCCGGTAAGCCTAGAGAACGTTGGGGAGTTGGTCAGTCCAGTGTTTGTCTTCTTCGTCTAGTCTCTTCTTAATACCTTGGAGGAGGGTCTTGTTGGTAACTTCGGCTTGGTCATTAGCTTGTGGATATCTGACGGACAAGAGTCAATGCTCGATTTGGAGATCTTCACAGATTGTTTTGAACCGAGAGCTATCAAATTGTTTTCCGTTATCGGTGACCAACACCCGAGAAATCCTAAACCGACATACGATTGTTTTCCAAATGAAGTTTCTAGTTTGGTGATCTGTATTATTGGCTAGTGGTTCCGCCTCGACCCACTTGGTGAAATAATCAATTGCTACAATGAGGTGTTTCTTTTGTCCAGCTGCTGCGGTGAACGGGCCCAGGATGTCCATCCTCCACATAGTGAAGGGAAGTGGACTAGTGATTGAGGTGAGGAGATTAGCAGGCCGGTGCGGCACTAGAGAGTACTGCTGACAGTTTTTGCACTTCTTGACCAAGTTAGCCGCATCTTCTTTCATTTTAGGCCAGTAGTACCCTTGGTGTAGAATCTTGAAGGCAAGGGCTCGGGCTCCTAGGTGATTCCCGCATATGCTTTCGTGGACTTCTCAAAGGGTGTAATTGGCCTTGGTCGGGCGGAGGCATCTTAGGTAAGGCATAGTCAGAGCTCTCTTGTACAATTGCCTATCTATAATCGTGTACCGAGAGGCTCGAAAGATTAACTTTTTGGCTTCGCTTTTCTACTCGGGGACCTTTCCGTCTCTTAGGTAGTGTAAGATTGGGTCCATCCACGTCGCGCCTTCTTCCACTGGTAGGACTGGGGCTTTGTCTATGCTAGGAACAGAGAGGGTTTCTAGATAAACAGCTTGAGTTAGCTCTAGGTGCCGGGATGAGGCCAAGTTGGCCAGAGCATCTGCCTTAGAGTTTTCAGCCCGTGAAATTTGAGTTATTCGAAACATTCTGAACTTGGCAGCGAGTTCTTTCACTTTTTGGAGGTACCGGGCGAGCTTCTCTCCTCAGGCTTTGAATTCTCCTGTTACTTGACTTACTACTAGCTGGGAGTCGCTGAATACATCTATGACCTCGACGGCTAGGGTTTTGGACAATCTTAGGCTGGCTAGTAGGGCTTCATATTCTGCCTCATTATTGGAAGCCTTAAATTCAAATCTTAAGGTGTACTCAACTGTGAAGCCGTCAGGACTGTAGAGGATGAGTCCTGCTCCGCTTCCCTCAACATTCGAAGATTCATCCACGTGGAGAGTCCATCTTGGAGGCAATTCATCTGGAGTCTCGTCCGGCGTCGGTTTTACTCTCATACTGAGGTCCACCGAGAGGGTTGTTTCGACGATAATGTCGACCAGAGCTTAGCCTTTGATAGCCTGTCGAGGGCGGTACCGGATATCAAACTCTTTGAGTTCTACTGACCATTTCACCATTCTTCTGGAGATACTTGGACTATGAAGGACCTGCCTTAAGGGCTGGTTAGTCAAAAGGACGACTGTATGTGTTTGGAAATATGGCCAGAGCTTTTGGGCGGCTATTACTAGGGCGTAAGCTACCTTATCAATGGGAGGATACCTCACTTCTTCCTCATGGAGGACTCTACTGACGTAGTATATGGGTTTTTGGACACCCTCCTCTTCCCGAATCAGGACAGAAGCCACAGTACTTTCCCCAGCAGATAAGTATAAGAACAACTCTTCACCTGGGAGAGGCTTGGTTAGGAGCGGGGGAGAGCTCAAACACTTTTTTAACCTTTCGAATACCTCCTGGAAATCCTCTGTCCAGGAGGAGTCTTTAGCCTTCTTGATAGCCTTGAAGAAGGGTAGACACCTTTCTGCAGATTTGGACATGAAGCAACTTAGGGCGGCAATTCTCCCGATGAGCCATTGTACTTCTTTCACAGATCTAGGAGGAGTCATGTTGAGAATGACTTTTATCTTCTCCGTGTTGACTTCTATTCCCCTTTGGGTGACCATGAACCCTAAGAACTTCCCTCCAGTCACACCGAAAGTGTATTTGGCTGGATTTAATCTCATGTTGTGCTTGTGCAGTATCCCAAAGGCTTCTTCTAAATTGGAGCCGTGGCTCCGTGCCTCGACCAGTATGTCATCCACATAAAATTCCATGTTCTGCCCTATCTGCCCCTTGAAGATTTTATTGACCAGTCTTTGGTATGTCACACTAGCATTCTTAAGTCCAAAGGGCATGACCTTATAGCAACACAACCGTTGATCGGTGATAAAGGCTATCTTGTCTTTGTTCGGCCCATACATAAAGATTTGGTTGTACCCGGAGTACGCGTCCATAAATGAGAGGAGTTCATGCCCCGAAGTGGCATCTACCAGCTGATAAATTCGGGGGAAGGGGAAGCTATCCTTTGGGTAGGCCTTGTTCAGGTTGGTAAAGTCAATGCAGATCCATCACTTACCATTGGCTTTTCTGACCATCACTACATTGGATACCCATTCGGGGTATTTCACCTCTCAGATGAAGCCAGCCTCAAGCAGTTTATCTACCTCAGTGTTGATGGCGACTTGGCGTTCTAGGGCGAAGGACCTTTTCTTCTGGAAAACTGGTTTGTACTTGGGGTCCACCTTTAAGCGATGCTCAATGGTCCTGGGGTCAATCCTAGGCATGTCCGCTGCTGACCAGGCAAACAAGTCTCGGTTCTTCCGGAGGAGGGAGAGGAGTTATTCCTTGTGTTTTCTGAAGAAGCTTGATCCTATCTAGATGGTCTGGTTGGGATCTTTTCCAAGGGGCACCAGAGTTAGCTCTTCCATTGGTTGCCCTCTTGGGGCCTTCGTCTCATCCCTGAAGTCTTCCACCTCAAGGGGAAGGGCTTCAGCCTTCTTTCCTTCCTTGATAGCATTCAGATAACAAGACCAGGAGGCCTTTTGATCACCCCTGACTATGCCTACCCCTCACTGGTGGGGAACTTAACTTTTAGATGGTACATAGAGACAACAACCCTTAGTTTGTTGAGGGTGGGTTGCTCGATAATCATATTGTAAGAGGAGGGTTGCTTCACTACCAAAAATGTGGTTTGCACAATGGAGGTCTGTGGTTCCGTCCCTACGGTGACAGGGAGGACTATGCTTCCCTTGGGAAAAATTGAAAATCCGCTAAAACCATAAAGTGGGGCCGCGGCTGGCTCTAGACGTTCGTCCTTCAGTTCCATGCGTTAGAAGGCGTTGTAAAATAATATATCGGCAGAGCTTTCGTTATCAATTAAGATGCGTCGTACCTCGTGGTTGGCTACCAGGAGAGAGACCACCACTGCGTCGTCATGAGTAGTCTGCACATCTTCTAAGTCATCCTCTGTGAAAGAGAATGCCAGTTCTGCCTTTCTCCGCTTATGAGGTCTGTTGATAGAGGCCATAGTTCTTGCGTACACCTTACTGCTATGCTTCGAGCTTCCCCTGGCGGTAGAGCCTCCATATATTGTCTTGATGATGTTATTTCTTGGTGTTTCTGATCGGACGCTTCCAGCCCGGCTCTGGTGTCTCGTCGAGGGCCTCGCCGGTCTTGTCCCTGGGGAGGGAGATATCCAGAGTTTCTCCTTGGCTGAGCGGGTGCCTCTCTCCTCTGGGAATTTGTAAATTCCTTCAGGTGCCCCAGGCTGATAAGGGCCTCGATCTGTTCTTTCAAGGGATGGCAATCTTTGGTATCATGGTCGTAGTTTCGGTGGAAATGACACCATTGTCTTTGATCTCCACTGAGGGACTATGTCCTGGGTGGCCACTAGAGGACTGACTTATCTTGGAGCTGCATGAGGACATGAGTCCTAGATGCATTAAGGGGAGTGAAGTTGTTGAGCCGGGGTTGGGGTTTGTACCTCTTTTCTTGAGGGGGTCTTCTGATCATCTCCCTTTGTGGGTCGAAGTCCTTCCTCTTCTTTTCCATTTCTCCTTCCCTTTCTCTCCTGAATACCTGATCATCCTCTGCCAGTATGTACTTCTCTGTTCGGGCTAAGACCTCGTTCATGTCCTTGGGGGGATGCCTGGTGAGCTTGGAGCTGAAAATCCCGGACCTCAGCCCATTTTTGAAAGCCATCATCTGAACGTTTGGGTCGAGGTCGGGGATTTCCTAGGCCGTCGAGTTGAACCTGGATATGTAGGCTCGAAGCTTCTCTCCTCGGTGTTGAATAATGTTGAACAAACTTTCTGAGGTCTTCTTTGGTCCCTTGCTGCTGAGGAAGTGCAAAGCAAAGGCATAACTTAGTTCTTTGAAACTGCCAATGCTCCCCGACTTTAAACGTGAATACCAAGTGCCCACAGCCTTCTCAAGGTTCAAGGGGAAGGCGCGACACATGACGAGATCGGGATGTCGATGCAGCATCATAGTTGTCTTGTAGTGCTACCAATGGTCTAGGGGGTCTCCTGAACCATCGTACATTCTGACCTGTGGCATTCTGAAGTTGAGGGGGAGCAGGGTCTCAAGGACAGCTTCTGTAAATGGGGGATATTGGATGCTAAGCTCATCCAAGATGCTGAGGTTCTTGTGTTTTAAGGCCAAATCTATTTTCTCTTCCATTTCTTTGAACCGTCTGTCTAAGTTGAAGTTGCTTTTCGAAGAGAAGCTCTCCTTGGACCGATCGCTATGCAGCGAACGTGCGGCAGGGGGTTGATTGTAGGTAGGATCGTCTCTATCGAATGACTTCGCTTGCTCTGGAGCTTGGTGAGGAGAAAGGGAGGGTTGTCGGCCTCCACCTCAAACTTGGGCTGCCAAATTGGCTATCATTCGGGAGAGTTCTTGGAATTATGCTTGAGTCACAGGGGCCTGAGGATGCACAACTACTCCCTCGTAATCAGGAGAGTTGGTTTTGGAGAGGTTAAGGCATTGTTCTTTGGTGGGGGGCCGCCTGCTTGACCCGGGGATTGCATGTTCTGGGATTGCAGGAAACCGGGGTCTAGATTGTTGGCTGCGGGCACTGCCCCAGATAGGAGCGGAGCATGCTATTGGGGCTTCCTTGTCGGTCCTTCTCGTACTGCTTCTAGGTGGCATCATAACAGATGAGTTCTTTTGTACTTCTTCACTTTTGTTACAGCGAGAGATTGTGGTTTCCCACGAACGGTGCCAATCTGTTGATGCCAAAAAACGATTGGTGTTGATGTGGCCTGGGCCCTGCACAAGTAATAGGGATGAACTAAAGGCCCTCGGAAGGAGGGGAAGGGGAGAACTCCAAGGGTGCTCCGAAGCTTAAGTTAGCACGAGGGCTTAAGTAAATCATGCGTGAGCAGATAAGTCTGAATGAATATAAATTCCATACCTCGGCTTATTTATAGCCACACCCCCGTGAGAGGGTATTAATTATAGGCTCAGGGGACGATGTGTTGCAGGGTGGCTGCAGGGTGGCGCACCGTAGGGTGGTTGCAGGGCGACGTGCCGTAGGGTGGTTGTAGGATTGCAGATGTAGGCGGCTGTAGGGCGGCATCTTGTAGGGTGGTGTTTGTTAGGCCGTTCTTCATTGGGCCTGAGAGTCTGCTAGGCCGGAGAGTTTACTGGACCCTACTGGGCCAGAGTGTTTACTGGGCCGGAGAGTCTACTGGGCCGGAGATTTTACTAGGCCGGAGTATTTTGGGCCACATCAGAAGGTATTGAAGCGCTGAACATAGAGTTCGTATGACAAGCAACCTATCTCGAGTGTCTATACCAATATTTACAGTTCCAAAACCAACGGAGAAGATTGACCTACTACCTCAAGTGGTGGAGAGAGACGGAGTGGCTCGTTATCAAGAGTTTGTGTTCGAGGATCACATGAACAACTTTTTCAGAAATGTACATGACGACAAGAAATCTCTTGATTTTGCACAGATTATTAGTTCCCCTTGAAGCCAACAATCATTCTATGTTCCTCTCTTTGGTTCTTAATCAAGAGATCAATGCTTTTTCCTTTGATGTGGAGTAATAAAGAATTCACATGTTGAAATTTTGTTTCAAGTTTTTTATAAAAATAAAATGGATATTGGAATCTCTGTTATGAATTTTCAATAATTTCAATATATAACTATTGTTTCGATATATAAAAAGATTAATTGCCACTTGGATTGTGTTAGTTGAATGGAAAATTGGAGGTAATTGAATAGAAATTCAAAATAGGAAGTCCTAAACAAAGCAACCTGAACTCAACTAGATGCCTAATTAAGCCCCACCATCGCAAATTCTTCGATATCCCTAAGCTCCATATATACGATGTAACTCATCAATCATAACTTGCTCATCACCATCAAAAACTAAACTCACCTTTTTACGCAAATCCCTCGTGTCAACTGCCTTCCTCCACACTATGCCAGTTATATCACAATTTACATCTCCAAGCAGCAACTCACCACCAACAGAATCATAAGTATCAAAACTAACTCACTCTCGTTTGAAGCCTTGCCCTTCCTACTCTTTTAAATTCCCTTTCTATGACCTTTAACACGCACACCATTATCCAAAACCCTTTCTTAGAAAACCATTTCCATTTCTTCTTTGATAATAATTTGGCATAAAAAGGACGTCATTGGTTTTAACTTTTCCCCTATGCCTCTTATGTCTAGTTCTGCAAACCAACGAGACACAAACATCATAAGAGAAACCACCAAAAATAGGCTCTATGCCATCACCACCCACCTCCATAATGGATGTTGTGGGCCATGAAAATCCATCATAACCCACGACAGAAATACCACCTTCTATAGATCTCAGTTTTCCATTGTGAAGTGAATTTTTCATATGTTTATTCCTTCGAAAAGATTTAACAATAACGAATGAAAATTGATCCCTAACATCCCTCTCTTGAGTGGAATCATCATGCATATGCTGAACTAAACTTGAAGCAGGACTAGAAAGCACATTCCTTAAAGAAGATGAGCTTTCATAATTAAGTAAGCTCAACAGGAGATTGTAGACACTAGGTGTAAAGCTAGGAATTTTATTGAGGTGGGGCTAAAATATATGACGGATCCTACAGTCCCTACTTAAGTATTTTTTTTTCTTTGGTTGTTTAGTAAGTTCACAAAATACATTAAATAAAATTACTACATAATGTATTAGTTTTATATATACCTTCAATAAAACATGTTTCACACAAACCAAAACAAGTAATAGTTAAGATAATATATTTTAAAGAAATCCTAAAAGTTATATAGATATTGCACGAAGGTAATGAAATGATAAACGCCATACCATGGTAGATGCTCAAAAGGTATCTGCTTCTTGTCCAAGAATAAATAAGCTCTAATGAAAAAGCTAACATGATAATTAAGAGCAACACTTCATTTACAATACAAAACTAGGAAATAGAATACAAATAATATGATAAAACTTTGACAATAATATCTATTTTTATTAAAAAAAAATAAAATTAGGAAATACAATAGTACCTTCTATCTAAATTGAACATTGTGTTCCCTCTTTCAAGTAAAATCATCTATTATTTCATCAATAGAAAATTGAGTTGCAATGTCCTTCTCAACATACATAAGCATGCAATCTCTAAGGAAACCATCATCCATCTTACTACGAAGCCGAGTCTTGATAAATCTCATTACTGAAAATTCTTGTTCTGAACTTGCTGTTGAAACTGGAAGTGTCTGATTAATCTATCAAGGAGAAGGTATATTGTGGACTTTCCGGTTTGTACCAATCCTTGGCAAAATTCAGAAAGCGTTGAATACTTGTGCATATTTGGATTTTGACACATATCAAGCTCATAATGTCGAAACTCATAAGGCATTCAAATATTTTCATGATTATCAAAATCTTCAGGATAAAATTTGTAAACAATTTTACAAAGATTTTCAACATTGAACAATCTTATAGAAGGAATTTCTTATATAAACCCACTGTTGAGCAATCTATAACAACAAGAAAGATATCAACTCGATAATGATGCTCAACAGTGTAATTTGTCTGATGATGACGACCACGACCAAAACAATATGAAGCACTCATATAAAAAATTTCAACATCATGGTTTTTACAAAATAATCTAACATTTTCAATAAGAATATCCCAACAAGTTGCCCTAAACCTTTGGAGCATTTTTTTTTGTTGTTGACACAACATCCATGGCAGTTAGTATATCTTGAGATTTATGTTGCAAAGCTTGACCTAAACTATATGTAATCCCAAAAATCTCCTTCATTGGATGTAAAATAAACACAAACTCGAAAGATATCAAGGCATCAAGAGCTCCATTTGCCTCTGCACGTTAAGATTGGGTACCCTCATCAACTACTTTCTCAATAATAATACCTGTTGCATGAAACATCTTTAACAAACTATCAACAAAATTTAAGTGTGAACTCCAACGAGTGTCTCCAGCACATTGTATAGTTGGAAGCTGATTAGCTCCTCTACTAGTTTCAACTTCCTTTGTGGCAACTATATGAGCCACTTGAGCTGAATGAACTACTTGTAATTCATCATGACATTTAGAAGAACCACGAGCAATATTAACAATTACACTCAACATTTAGAAAAAATTGTATACAATGATCACATATTTGGCTGCTCCAACTAATGCTAATTGAAGGTGATATTCAAAATAATGAATAAAATACGAAAATTGATAATCATTTAGAAATAAAGCTTGCACCACTTTAAACTCACCATGTAATTACTAGCACCATCATATCCCCAACCTTAAAGATGGGCTATATTAAGAGTGTGACAAGAAAGAACATCAAATGTCTCATTTTTCAAATTCAATGATGCAGTATCCTTCACATGAACAAGATCAAAGAAATGCTCCCTCACAAAACCGACTCCGTCAACAAACCTCAAAACGATTGCCACTTTCTCTCTCATTGATTCATCAACCAACAGAAATAATTTTGCTATCACCAATTTTGTCATAGATTACCTTTTGGACTTTTCTTGAGTAAATTCTTAAAATCTCCTGTAAACTTGTAAGAACCATTGATTTAGTTCAGAGACTTCGGAGGAACTCACGGGGACATAGGCACATTGCCGAACATCGATAACAAATTGCTTGTCTTCTTTCTTTCTTTGATTTTCTGTTCCTGTTTTCGATTCCAACTTTTTCTACAAGTCACTCTAGACTTGGGTGTTTGGAAGATCACCACCTGGGCATCTTGTCAAGGTGATTTTCAACAGTGGTATCAGAGCTGCACAGCTGGGTATCGGAGCAAGAACAAGAAGGTGATAGAGCCAAGACTCCAAGAATCAAAGATCAACTTCTTGGGTGATTCAAGAACGGTGTAAAGATCAAGAACTGATCGTGTTCTTGAGGTAGAGTAAAGAACGGTGTTAAGATCCATCTTCGATCTGTGTTCTTGAGGTTGAAGAAAGCAGTTAAGGGTAATGCATAAATCTGGGATCTTTTCCGCAAAGATGGCTTCAAATTTTTGTGTTGAGAAGTTTGATGGAAAGGGAGACTTTGCCCTTTGGAAGCGGAAGATCAAGGCTGTTCTAATGCAACAGAAAGTGGACTTGGCTATTGGAAAAGATGATACTTTTCCAGCAAGTGTCACGGAGGACCAGCGAACCAAGATAAAGAAGATGGCTTACAGCACCATTTTCTTGCACATGTCGGATAGTGTCACAAGGGAGTGCGGAGACTCGGAGGATCCGGCTGTCATATGGAAGAAACTAGATGAGTTGTTTCTTACCAAAACTCTCCCTAACAAGATTTATCTTCTTAAAAGAATCTTTGCTTTTAAAATGGATCCTAGTAAAGAGTTGCATGATAATCTTGATGTCTTTAATAAGCTAGTTCAAGATTTGAATAGCTGTAGCATTATTTTTCCAGATGAAAAATTGGTTGTTATCTTGTTAAATTCTCTTCCTGATTGCTTTGATAACTTGATTAATGTCATTGAGTATGGAAGGGATACTTTGACAAAGGAGATTGTGATCAATGCCATAAGGGCACATGATTTCAAGGCCAAGATGAAGGAGACATCAAGTGGAGATGGGCTGTTCGTAAGAGGAAAGCCAGCAACTCGGAACGGTAGTAGCAACCATGGTAACTACCGAGAGAAATCAAGAGGTAGAGGGCAGAACCATGGGAGATCTCATTCCAAGACAAGGCTTGGAGGAGGAAGGAGATGCTTCTACTGCAACAAGGAGGGCCATTTCAAGAAAGATTGTAAGAAGAGGATGTGGGATGAGAGGAGAACCCATACCAACAATGGAGAGGCTTTGGTTGCCAAGGGAGAACAGTAAGATGATGTTCTTGTTGTGTGCTCAAATGTGAGCAGGAGGCAAAGTAGCGGAAAGTGGATTCTTGATTTCGGGTGCACTTATCGTATGTGCCCTTACAAGGAATGGTTCAAGAATTTCAAGGAGATCAATGATGGAAGGGTCTTCTTGGGGAATGACAATTCTTGCCAAGTGAGAGGGATTGGAGACATTTAATTGAAGATGTTTGATGGAGTCACAAGGCTGCTGCGAAATGTGAGGTATCTTCTAGATTTGAAGAGAAATTTGATCTCAATTGGGCAGCTGGATTCCATGGGGTATAAATGCAAAGTAGAGGGAGGAAAGATCAAGGTGGCTAAGGGATCTTTGGTAGTGATCAAGGCAGTAAGAAACGATAGACTCTATGAGATGATCGGAGAGACAGAAATCAATGATCAAGCAGCAAGCTTGGTGGCTGAGATGGACAAGGCAACCCTTTAGCACACTCGCTTGGGGCACATGAGCGAAAAGGGCCTGCAAATTCTCAGCAAAGATGGCCTACTTGGTGGAGACAAAGTAGAGAAATTGGATTTCTGTGAAAGTTGCATTCTTGGGAAGCAACACTGGGTCGACTTCAACACCGAAGTGCACAAATCTAAGGGGATTCTTGACTACATTCATTCGGACCTTTAGGGACTAGCAAGGACACCAACACAAAGAGGTAATATTTACTTTCTGTCTTTAATTGATGATTATTCAAGAAGAGTGTGGGTTTATTTGCTTAGAAATAAATCAGATGCCTTGAATAAATTTGTTGTGTGGAAGAAGTTGCTGGAAACTCAAATGGGTAGGGTAGTTAAGGCTTACGAACCGATAATGGCTTAGAATTTGGCAATAAGGATTTTGATAAATTTTGTGAATTAAATGGCATTCTAAGGCATAGAACTGTTGTAAAAACACCTCAGTAAAATGGAGTAGCTGAAAGAATGAATAGAACCCTTATGGAAAAGGTTAGGTGCATGCTAATAGGATCCAGGTTACCGAAATATTTTTGGGTAGAAGCTGTGGCTACAGCTGTATACTTGATAAATAGATCACCCTCTAGAGCTTTAGAGCTTAAGACTCCCATGGAGATGTGGAGTGGAAAACCCCCTGAATTAAACAACCTTAGAACTTTTGGGTGTGCTGCATATGCACATCAAAAGGAGGATAAACTTGGCCCTAGATCTAGAAAATGTGTATTTCTAGGATATGGTGATGGGGTTAAAAAAGAAGGGCATGAAACTGATTATAAGTAGGAATGTTATTTTTAATGAATTATTATTTCCCTACTTGGATGCAGGGCTAGTGAGCAAATCAGTCCGGAAGGTTTGGAGCATCGCATCAAGGAGAACTCGGTTCAGGTAGAGCAAAGGAGGCAAGAGGGTTTAGACCAGGTAGAGCCCTTGGATGAAGGCCAAGCTCAAGAAACTCAAGAAGAGACTGAACAAGAAGAGGTTGATGCAGCAAGTCGGAATGACTATCAGCTCACAAGAGACCGGGGAAGGAGGGTGATTAGACCACCTTTGAGATATGGGTTTGCGGATGCTAATGTAGCAACTCCCTGGATAGAAGGAGAGGTTGAACCAAAAACTTACACGGATGCCATAGAGTGTAAGGATTCATCAAAGTGGCAGCTGGCTATGGAGGAAGAAATGGACTCTTTGATGAAGAACAACTCTTGGGAGTTGGTGCCCAAACCTGAAAAATAGAGAGTTGTGGATTGTAGATGGCTATACAAGATCAAAGAAGGGAATACTCTAGGGCATGAAGTCCAGTATAAAGCTAGGCTAGTGGCGAAAGGGGTTCACACAAAAAAAAGGTATAGATTTCACCGAAATCTTCTCACTGGTTGTGAAGTACAAGATGATCCGCATAGTGTTAGCATTGGTGGTCCAATTTGATTGGGAAATTGAGCAAATGGATGTAAAGACAGAGTTCTTACATGGAGAGCTCGATGACATTTTCATGAGGCAACCCGAAGACTATGAGGAAAGAAGGTAGGGAGAGTTAGTGTGCAAATTGAAGAAATCTCTCTATGGCCTGAAGTAATCACCTCGGCAATGGAAAAAGAGGTTTGATTCCTTTGTAATCAGCTTGGGTTTCATGAGGAGCTACTATGATTTGTACTTGTACTATAAGGAGCAGAAGGTTAATGAAGTGGTGATCATCCTCATCTATGTTGATGACATGTTGCTGGTTGGGAACAGCATGGAGAGGATAAAGAAATTGCAGGCTCAACTTAGTGAGGAGTTTGAGATGAAGGATCTTGGCCATGCACAAAAGATTCTTGGGATGTGTATCATCCGGGAAAGGGAGAGAAACAGATTGAAGATCTCTCAAACTTCTTACATAGAGAAGATGATATCTAAATTCTCTATGGAAGATAGCAAACCAGTAAAAGTTCCTCTTGCTGGTCATTTCAAGTTCTCCAGAAATCAATGTCCAAGATCGAAGGTGGAGAAGAAGGAAATGGAGAAAGTCCCCTACTATAGTGCTATTGGTTCTGTTATGTTCACCATGGTAAGCACTAGACCTGAGATTGCTCATAAAATGAGTGTTCTCAGCAGGTTTATGAGTAATCTCGGAAAGGAGCATTGGTTTGGGATAAAGTAGTTGCTGAGGTATTTGAAGGGAACCCCAGAAGTAGGGTTGGTGTATGAGAAGAGAGGTAAGTCCATCTGCCTTGAGGGTTTTGCTGATTCGGACTATGGGGTAGATCGGGATAAAAGAAGATCGATTACCTCCTACTTCTTCAACTTAAATGGATGTTGTATAAGTTAGAAAGCTCAGTTGCAGCTAGTGGTACCACTCTCAACAACCGAGGCTGAGTACATAGTAGCTACAGAGGCCATTAAGGAGACTATGTGGTTCAAAGGGTTGCTTGAAGAGTTGAAGGTACTGGAGGAGCAGGTTGTGGTATTTTTGGATAGTTAAAGTGCATTGCACTTGTGTAAGAATCCGGTGTTCCATGAGAGGACAAAGCACATAGATGTTTGGTATCATTTCATTCGGGAAAATGTTACGAAAGGATGCATCCATGTCGACAAGGTAGACACGAAAGAAAATCCTGCGGATTTGGGTACTAAAATTCAACCTCTAAGTAAGTTCAATCATTGCCTTGGACTACTTAGGATTGGAGTTGGTTAATTGATGACTCAAGATGAGTTTGGATCCTGAAGCTCTCTGCACAATGGTTCAGGTTTTTTGAACACTTAGACAAAGGTAGAGATTGATGGTATTTATCTAAGGTTCAAACATGTCCAAACATGATTCGAAGATGGTTAAAGTCTAAACCAAAGTTGGAGAATTAAAGTTCTGTAAGTTAGAAGACTGCACACATGTGTATGCGTCACTTTCGAGCAAGATAAGGCTAGGCGCACTGATGTGTGCTCTTCTGCACACAAGCTGATGGAGTGTGCGCACTGCTGGGCAGCATCAGTGTGCACCAGCACCGCATCGCTCAGCATCCAGCACTGCACCATCCAGCATGGGTGCTGCTGGGATAGGGCCAACACCGCACCGACCAGGAGCTGCTACAAGCATGCTCTGCCCAACACCGCACCGCGCCCTGTCGAGCGCCTAGGTGCTTGGCAAAGTCAAGCACACATAGGCAGCATGTATGAGGACTTTCTTAGGTGCATGTGTGCAAGTTCAAAATGCACAGCACCACTTAGGAAAGTGATGAAGGGCCATGATTAAGTGGAGATCATGATCAAACAGTGGAGATTGATTCACAAGAATGTCCAAGAAGTGGATGGCTATAAAAGGGGTTTCCTAGCCTCATTTTACAACAATTAGAAACACACAAGTTTGTGAGATTGTGAGATCAATTGTAAACACATAGAGAGAATTTTGTGAGAGACATAAACACAAAAGGGACTCTTTGTAGTGTGGCTGGTTGTAAAGAAGAGAGGTTAGTATAGAATTAATAGAAAGCATTGTATAGGTCTATCACTTTCTAGTTCTCTTCTTGGTTTCTTCAAGAATTTGATTTCTTGAAGGGGATTGCGGTAAACTTGTAAGAACCATTGATTTAGTGCAGAGAGTTCGGAGGAACTCACGGGGACGTAGGAACATTGCCGAACCTCGATAACAAATTGCTTGTCTTCTTTCTTTCTTTGATTTTCTGTTCCTGTTTTCGATACCAACTTTTTCTACAAGTCATACTAGACTTGTGTGTTTTGAAGATCACCACCTAGGCATCTTGTCAAGGTGATTTCCAACAAAAACAACTCAAAGTAACAAATTTCTAAGCTAACAAATGTAAATTAAGGGGCCAAAATATGCAATATTCGGCACTCATCACATTGCTTTCTTCCAAACTTCGGTTTGGAATGCGATCTTCCATGGCCTTGACCTCTACCTTTTGATTTGTCTTGGTAGTTGCCATGGATGTTACTGCCATTCTGAGTTGTTAGCCTTCCTCTAATGAACAACCCTTCTCCACTTGATCTTTCCCTCATCTTGGCTTTGAAATCATGAGCCCTTATAGCGTTGATCACAATTTCCTTGGTTAGTGTATCTCTTCCATATTCAATAGCATTAGTCAAGCTTTCAAAACAATCAGGAAGAGAATTCAACAAAATAATAGCCAATTGTTCATCCAGAAATGTTATACTACAACTAGTCAAATCTTGAACTAGTTTATTAAACAAATCAAGATTATCTTGCAACTCTTTATTAGGATCCCTTTTAAAAGCAAAGATTCGTTTCAGAAGATAAATCTTATTAGGGAGAGTATTGGTAAGAAATAACTCATCTAGTTTCTTCCAAATGACAGCTAGATCTTCTGAGTCTCCACACTCCCTTGTCACACTATCCGACATGTGTAGAAAGAAGGTGCTATACACCATCTTCTTCACCTCATTCCGCTGGACCTCCATGATACTTGTTGGAAAATCGTTATCTTCTCCAATTGCCAAGTCCACCTTTTGTTGCATAAGAACCGCTTTGATTTTCTGCTTCCAAAGGTCAAAGTCTCCCTTTCCATCAAACTTCTCAATAATGAAGTTTGAACCCATCTTAAGGAGAAAATCCCAAGATTTATGCAGCACCCACAATTGCTTTCCAACCGTCTTCTCTGCAACTTCTAAACCTCAAGAACCCGATTAAATCTTGATCACAATACCGTTGTTGAACCTCAAGAACCCGATCAGATCTTGATCCTAGCACCGTTCTTGAATCACCCAAGAGGTTTCCTTTGATTCTTGGAACCTTACTCTGATACCCGCTGTTCTAGCTCTGATACCACTGTTGGAATATCACATTTGCAAGAATCCCAGGTTGTGATCTTTCCAAACACCCAAATCTAGAATGATTTGTAATAGAACAAGAATCAAACCATAAAGAGAAAGCATAAGCAATTGTTATCGAGGTTCGACAATTTGCCTACGTCCCTGTGAGCTCCTCTGAGCTCTTTGCACTAAATCAATGGAGTTCTTACAATTGCAGCAACACCCCTTCAAGAATATTCTTGCAAAGGTGATTTTCCAACAATATTCTCTTTGGATGTTTAGTTACTTAAGCATGTTTCTTGGGTTGATTGGCATGATATGTCACAATTTATTGGCTTTAGATTCTTTGTTACTTTTCTTTTATTCACTTTGTCTCTTTGTTTCTATATAATTATTCATTCTTTATTATATTGTGTGCTTCATACCTACTAGTTATGTGATTGATTATGGAATTAAAAATTGGAAAACATTAATAAATGGTTCTTAATTAAATTACCCCTTAATAAGTAAAAGTAGAGGCTATTGTGGCCTAGGTGCGTGTGAGGTTCTCTTTCTTTCGACCTTCCACAATTTACCCTAAGTCCCAAATTAGATTTCTCTCTTTGACATGTGGCTGAGGGTTCTTAGTTCTCTAAATTAACCAAGTAACGACTCCAATCAAGTTTCCTTACCTTTGACTTTGTGTCTCAATTTCATTTCTTCTTTGTTTAGAGTTGACCATTTGAATTAGCCATTGTTCAAAGAAATATGAATCACGAGACATTGTTGCACCAAGGAAAAGGTTTAAAGGGAAAATACCTCATGAACTTCTCAACACTTGTAAGTGCACCTCTCATGAGGAGACTCCTTACTATTTATAAAGGGCTGTGAAGAATGTAGTAAAACTCTTTTTTTTTCCCATAAATTCGAACCACTTTGATCTGAACCCTCGCTTACAACCCTAGAGGAGGGAAAAAATTTGGGTATTTAGACAGAGTTATGGAAAAGGCAAAATTTGAGTGAGTATCCTACATAGATGAATGATTCACATCTTGATCCCCATTAAAATTATTACCGAGGAGGGAAAAACCTTGGGTATTTAGACAGAGTTGTGGAAGAGGCAAAATTTGGGTTAGTATCCTATATAGATGAATGATTCACATCTTGATCCCCATTAAAATTATTATTGATTTTATAAAGAGAAACTCGAGATACAACAAGAAAAAATGAACCATTTGAAAAACCAGCATTTAATGAGAATTCTTTACTACCCAAGAACCAATTCTTTAATTTTAACCATATCCCATAAAGTAAATTAGAACCAGCTAGCAACACTTTACCAACGAACAATTCCTTCACATGTGCTATCAAAAAATAGGAGCAAGGCACATTAAATGTGCCAACCCATACAAAAAACTTGGAATCGCCAACAAAATAAGACCTTTCTTGGAAAAAAAAAAACATTAGAATTATTGCAAATAGGCATTAAATCCATACCAATTTCTTGAAACTTACATCTCCAATTTCCACTGAATTCCTCTACCTCCAAACAAGAATTCAACTTGATGCATGGATGAACTTAATGCACCATGTCCCCTTATTGCTCTCTAAACTAAGCATAATCCAAAATGAATCTGACAAAGAACTAGAATCATAATTCCTTGACTATAAAACTTTACTTGAATAGGAAACATGGGAAGAATTTTGTGATAAATGCACGCTTAAATTTAGAGAATAAACCTTTGCATGAATCTTAACTAGAACAGTTTTAGGATTGTTATTAACAAAAACTAATAATCTAGCAACATCAAGACATCTCTTAAAATGTGTATTTTCATCACACAATATGTATTGCCCCTAGTCTTTAACAAGTAATTTGAAAAATTTGGGATTCCACGCTTGAAGAGGAATTTTTCCGCATCTGATCCAAAGGAATTGCTCATCATTTAAATCCTTGGAGAACCATGGTTTGATATTGGAGAACCAATGCTCAAACCAGTTACTCTCGTCAGAAATCATTCTAAGCATGTCTTCACTGTTCTTGAAAACTAGGATAACTTTTGTCCCACCCATTGGAACGAAGGAAAAACCAAAATGCCATCATTGAAAAAGCTCGATTCGAATTTAACCAATTCTTCAACATTGTGAAGGTCCCAACAGTGGTTTTAGTAAGCTAATCATGTAGGTTAACTAAACATAATAATAGTATCATACATGAAACTTATAACATGGATAATCTTATTGATTGAGCCATCATCACATCGAAAACTTGAGTTACATCACTGAGAAAACTTGAGTTACCTTAAAGCGAAAGCTTGATCAGGGTTAGGTCTTCCTCTGTGTCCTCCCACAACAACTATTTTCTCAGATTGATAGATAACTAAATAATAAGACGGATTGAGAGCAAAAAAGGGGACTTAACCTATTTATATACACATCAGTAACCCTAATTACTAAAAGTCTAAACGGGTCCTTTTATCTACGGGCCATGTTGGACTAAGGCCTACACTAGCTGATGATCCATATTAATTATATTAAGATGCGTACAAGCCCAAACCACATTATCACTAATTAACAACATATGGGCTCTCATACTTTTCATATTTTACCAAATTCATTGACCCGGTTTTATAAACAAAACCACTATAATTAGTGTCAGCCCACTTAGGAAAATTCTAACATTCTCCCACTTGGGCAATACTGATTATAGCTTTCAAAACTTACAAAACATTTTACTTCATTTAAAATGACTCTTAGGTTAGTCAACTTTATTTTTCTGTGGCCACATTTGAAGAATGATTTGGTCATTTGAAACAACATCTTAAACGACCCGGTCCAATGAAAACACCAAACAAGGAATCATGATAGTCTTTGTGCTCAATTATTGACACAAGACCATGGACTACGCATGCAAATGGTTTCGCTTATAAGGATCCATTATGGTAGTGTAGTAAGAAAATAACATCTCACAATTGATAAAAAAATATGTTATTTTCATTATCAGTCCTTGTTGGAAAATCATCTTTGCAAGAATCACATTTTGTGATCTTTCCAAACACCCAAATCCAGAATGATTTGTACTAGAACAAGAATCAAACCATAAAGAGAAAACACAAGCAATTGTTATTGAGGTCCCCATGAGCTCCTCCGAGCTCTTTACACTAAATCAATGGAGTTCTTACAATTACAACAACACCCCTTCAAGAACCCTCTTGTTCTTAAAGAATGAAAGAAGAGAAAAGAAAGTGATAAGAACTAAGTGTTTCCCTGGAATTTTCCCCAAGAAAATTCCAATTACAAAGCCCTTGAATCCCTAATCTTGACTACTCTCTCTCACTAGAAACACCTCTGAAGATTTGAGAGTCTATCTCTCTCAACACCAGCCACTCTTGGAATGAGACCCCTTCTTGTGTTTCTTCTCTCTTGACACTTGTGTCTTTGCACTCTTGTGTCAATCTTGTTGTGTGTGTTATTGCTCCCAGTAACCCTTTATATAGAGCAATAACCACCTTGGCTAATCTTAAAACCAATCTCAACCCATAGATCTCAAAAACCAAAGAACCATGCCTCTCTAAGTGGTCCTCTGCATTGTAAACAAGTCCCACGCATCATTTCAATGTGCTGACCAAAAAGTATCAGATGTGCTTGGCGCAGCGGCCTAGAATAGGGCAGGCCGCAGCGAACACCAGGTCAAAAACCTCCAGTTGCTGGGTGCCACGGCACACACTTGGAGGAAGAACTTCCTCTTTTGCTGGAGGCCGCGAACGCACACTCCTTGTGCTGCAGCGCCAAAGGCCGCTGAAGCCTATTCTTCCAACCGTTTAATTCTTAGACAAACTCCCAACAATCTCTACCTTTGTCTAAGCAATTAAACCCTAACCAATTGTGCAGCGAACTCAGGATCCAAACTCAACATGAGTCATCATATCATCTGACTTCAATTCTAAGAAGTCCAAGGCAATGATTGACCTTGCTTAGAGGTAGAACTTTATTGCCTAAATCTGCAGGATTTTCTTCCGTGGCCACTTTTTCCACATGAATGCATCCTTCTGTAACATTTTCCCGAATGAAATGATACCAAACATCCATATGCTTTGTCCCCTTATGGAACACTAGATTCTTACACAAATGCAACGCACTTTGGCTATCCGAATACACCACCACCTGCTCTTTTAGGACCTTCAACTCTTCCAACAACCCTTTGCACCACATAGCCTCCTTAATGGCTTCCGTTGCCGCTATGTACTTAGCCTCGGTTATTGAGAGTGCTACCACCGGCTGCAACTAAGCCTTCCAACTTATACAACATCCATTTAAGTTGAAGAAGTATGAGGTAATCGATCTTCTCTTATCCCAGTCTGCTCCAAAGTCCGAATCAGCATAACTCTCTAGATAGATGGACTTACCCCTCTTCTCGTAAATAAGCCCCACATCTGAGCTTCTCTTCAAATATCTCAGCAACCACTTCATCCTAAGCCAATGCTCATTTTCGGGATTGCTCATAAACCTACTGAGAACACTAATTGCATGAGCAATGTCGGGTCTAGTGCTTACCATGGTGAACAATACAGATCCAACCGCACTAGAGTAAGGGATCTTTTCCATTTTCTTCTTCTCTGTATCTGATCTCGGACATTGATCGTTAGAGAACTTAAAATGACTAGCAAGGGAAATCTTTACTGGTTTACTATCTTCCATAGAAAACTTCACATCTCCTCGGGAGTCTTAAGATCCAAAGCTCTAGAGGGTGGTCTATTAACCAAATACGCAGCAGTAGACACAGCTTCCCCCCAAAAACATTTGGGTAACCCAAAACCAATTAACATGCACCTAACCTTTTCCATAAGGGCCCTATTCATCCTCTCAGCAACTCCATTTTGCTAAGGGGTTTTCATAACTGTTCTTTGTCTTAGAATCCCATTTAACTCACAAAATTTATCAAAATCCTGATTGCAAAATTTTAAGCCATTATCGGTTCTTAACGCTGTAACTACCTTAACCGTTTGAGTTTCCAGCAACTTTTTCCACACCACAAACTTATTCAAAGCATCTGATTTATGTTTAAACAAATAAACCCAAACTTTTCTAGAATAATCATCAATTAAAGAAAGAAAGTAAAGATTACCTCCTTGTGTTGGTGTTCTTGTTGGTCCCCAAAGATTGACATTAATGTAGTCAAGAATACCCTTAGACTTGTGCACTCCGGTGTTGAAGCTGACTCGATGTTGCTTCCTAAGAATGCGACTCTTGCAGAAATCAAGTTTCTCTACCTTGTCACCATCAAGTAAACCATTCTTGTTGAGAACTTTCAGGCCCCTCTCGCTCATGTGTCCCAAGCTATTGTGCCAAAGAATTACCTTATCCATCTCAGCCATCAAGCTTGCTGCTTGATCCTTGATGATGTCCATGTCTCTGATCATCTCATAGAGACCATCCTTTATTGCTATTTTAATCACTACCAAAGATCCCTTGGCTACCTTGATCTTTCCTCCCTCTACCTTGTATGTGTACCCTATGGAATCTAGCTGCCTCAATGAGATCAAATTTCTTCTTAAATCCGCAGCAACCTTGTAAATCCATCAAACATTCTCAATTGGATGTCTCTCATCCCCCTCACTTGGCAAGAAGTATCGTTCCCCAAGAAAACCTTTCCTTCATTGGTTTCCTTGAAATTCTTGAACCAATCCCGGTGAGGACACATGTGATAAGTGCACCCCAAATCCAAGATCCATTTCTTGCTACCTTGTCTCTTGCTCACATTTGAGCACACAACAAGAACATCATCATCTGGCTATTCTCCCTTGGCAACTGAAGCCTCTCCAATGTTGGTATGACCTCTTCCTCCCTTATCCCTCATCATCTTCTTGCAATCTCTCTTAAAATGACCCTCATTATTGCAGTAATAGCATCACTTTCCTCCAAACTTCGGTTTGGAATGCGATCTTCCATGGCCTTGACCTCTACCCTTTAATTTGTCTTAGTAGTTGCCATGGATGTTACTGCCATTCCGAGTTGTTGTCCTTCCTCTAATGAACAGCTCTTCTCCACTTGATCCTTCCCTCATCTTGGCTTTGAAATCATGAGCCCTTATTGCATTGATCACAATTTCCTTGGTTAGTGTATCTCTTCCATATTCAATAGCATTAATCAAGCTTTCAAAGCAATCAAGAAGAGAATTCAACAAAATAACAGCCAATTATTCATTCGGGAATGTTATACTATAACTAGTCAAATCTTGAACTAGTTTATTAAACACGTCAAGATTATCTTGAAACTCTTTATTATGATCCACTTTAAAAGTAAAGATTCGTTTAAGAAGATAAATCTTATTAGGAAGAGTCTTGGTAAGAAATAACTCATCTAGTTTCTTCTAAATGACAGCTGGATCTTCCGAGTCTCCACACTCCCTTGTCACACTATCCGACATGTGCAGAAAGATGGTGCTATACGCCATCTTCTTCATCTTATTTCGCTGGACCTCCGTGATACTTGCTGGAAAATCGTTATCTTCTCTAATCGCCAAGTCCGCCTTTTGTTGCATAAGAACTACTTTGATTTTCCATTTCAAAAGGGAAAAGTCTCCTTTTCCATCAAACTTCTCAACAAAGAAGTTTGAACCCATCTTGCGGAGAAAATCCCAAGATTTATGAAGCACTCACAATTTCTTTCGAATCGTCTTCTCTGCAACTTATAAACCTCAAGAACCCGATCAAATCTTGATCACAATACCAGTCTTGAACCTTAAGAACTCGATCAAATCTTAATCCTAGCACCGTTCTTAAATCACCCAAGAAGTTTCCTTTGATTCTTGGAGCCTTGCTCTGATACCACTGCTGAAAAATCATCTTTGCAAGAATCCCAGGTTGTGATCTTTCCAAACACCCAAATCTAGAATGATTTGTACTAGAACAAAAATCAAACCATAAAGAGAAAACACAAGCAATTGTTATCGAGGCCCCCGTGAGCTCCTCCGAGCTCTCTACACTAAATCAATGGAATTCTTACAATTACAGCAACACCTCTTCAAGAACCCTCTTGTTCTTGAAGAATGAAAGAAGAGAAAAGAAAGTGATAAGAACTGAGTGTTTCCCTGAAATTTTCCCCAAGGAAATTCCAATTACAAATCCCTTGAATCC
This sequence comes from Bretschneidera sinensis, assembly GCA_023935145.1. Taxonomy (NCBI): domain Eukaryota; kingdom Viridiplantae; phylum Streptophyta; class Magnoliopsida; order Brassicales; family Akaniaceae; genus Bretschneidera; species Bretschneidera sinensis. The sequence goes on from CM043704.1 coordinate 24,294,000, forward strand.
TCAATCTTGACTACTCTCGCTCACTAGAAACACCTCTAAAGATTTGAGAGTCTATTCTCTCAACACCAGCCACTCTTGGAATGAGACCCATTCTTGTGTTTCTTCTCTCTTGACACTCGTGTCTTTGCACTCTTGTATCAATCTTGTTGTATGTGTTACTGCTCCTAGGTAACCCTTTATATAGAGCAATAACCACCTTGGCTAATCTTGAAACCAATCTCAACCCTTAGATCTCAAGAACCAAAGAACCATGGCTCTCTAAGTGGTCATGTGCGTTTTAAACAAGTCCCACACATCATTTCAAAGTGCTGACCAAAAGGCGTCAGGTATGGTTGGCGCCGCGGTCCAGAACAGGACAGGCCGCGGTGCACACCAGGGCAGGAACCTCCAGTTGCTGGGCGCCGTGGCGCACACCTGGGGGAAGAACTTCCTCCTTTACTGGAGGCCGTGGCGTACACTCCTTGTACTGCGGCATCAATGGCAGCTGAAGCCTCTTCTTCCAACTATTTAATTCTTAGAAAAATTCCCAACAGTTGTCAACATGAATCTTTGTGCAATACGCTTATTAATAGGCCAGAGAATTCATCAACAATATAGTATATCTCCAACCAAATTATCTCGATGTTTCGACAGTGTGTCAACCACGAGACATACCCAACTAAACTCAAAACTATCACCAAGTTTTAAGTTTCCCCAACATGACATGTCATATGTTCAAACGCGTTCATACGTATACAGAGATAAGAAAACACAATATGAATGAAAATATGTATGATGATCATCAATCAATATCATAATATGCAAGTATCGTACCAAAAACATAATGGGTTCAAAAATTACATAAATCCAATAACCAAACTATTAAAACATAAATAACTCCCACTAAGCTAGTACATCAAAGGACTCTAAAACACCTATACTATCAATATGTTTCTTAAAAACAATTGGTCTCCGACCTTTGGTTAGGGGATCAAAAACATATTCTCTGTTTAAATGTACTCAATAATGATGCCTTCTTGCTTTAACAAATCCCTGACTGTAAGGTATTTCAACTCAGTATGTTTAGAACTACTACAACTTTTATTGTTCTTCGAAAACAACATAATAGAGCTATTGTCACAGTATATCACAAGTGGTACAGAGATGGAGTCAACCACAACAAGCCCTGAAATAAAATTTCTCAACCACATACCTTGTTTAACTGCCTGATAGCAAGCTACAGACTCTGCCTACATCGTGGAAGAAACAGTAATCGTCTATTTTACACTCTTCCAGGAAATAACTTCCTAGCTAATGTTAAAATGCATCTTAAAGTGGATTTTAGGTCATCCGGACAACCAGCCAAATTCAAATCATAGTAACTTATCACCTCAAGATTATCCATTTTCCTATAAACACACATATAGTTCTTTATCCTTTATAAGTACCTCAACACTTTCTTAGCTCTCACCCAGTGATCATACCTAGGATTAGAAAGATAATAGTTAAGCAAACCCACTACATAACCAACGTTTGGTCTCGTACAAACCTACGCATACATCATGCTACCAATTGCACTAGCATAAGGAACAATTTTCATAGATTCTCTTTCAAGGTCATTCTTGGGATATTGATTCAAACTCAATTTATCCCTTTTAACAATTGGTACATCTCTAGGCTTATAACTTTACATGATAAACCTATCAAGTACACAATCTATATAAGCTCTCTGAGAAAGACCTAACATATCATGAGATATATCCCTATATATCTCAACACCAATAATAAAGGACACCTCAACAAGATCTTTCATATCAAAAGTCTTAGACAAAAACTGCTTTGTCTCATGCAATAACCCAATATCATTACTAGCAAGCAAAATATCATCTAGATAAAGAACCAGGTAAATAAATTTTCTCTCATTGACTTTCAGGTATATACACTGATCTATCTTACTCTCCTCAAAACCAATAAAAGTCACAACCTCATCAAATTTCAGGTACCACTGATGAGAAGCTTGCTTGAGACCGTAAATAGACCTGTTCAACTTGTATACCAAGTTTTCTTTTCCAGTTTCCTCAAAACTCTAGGGTTAGGTCATGTAAACTTCTTCTACAAGATCACCATTCAGAAAAAGTTAATTTTCACGTCCATCTGGTGAAACTCCATATCAAAGTGAGCTACCAATTCCATGATGATCCTAAAGGAGTCTTTGGATGATACTGATGAGAAAGTGTCATTGTAATCTATCTCCTCTCTCTAAGTGAACCCTTTTGGTACCAATCTAGCCTTATAACACTTAATCTTCCTTTTTGAACCTTTCTTAGTTTTTTAAACCCACTTGTAACCCATGAGCTTAGAACTCTTAGGAAACTCCACGAGATCCCAAACATCATTCTTAACCATAGACTACATTTCATCCTTTATAACATCAATGCACATATCAGATTGAGGATTAGTGATAACATCATGATAGGTTACCAGATCATAGATTGTTCCAATATCATAGTCACTCTCTCCAAGAAACATATAATAATCACTTGAAATGACAGATCTCCTATGTCTACTAGACCTCCTCAAAGATACCTCCCAAATGGGTTCTTATGTAGGATGTACATCAATAAGGTCAACATCAGGGATTAAATGATCAACTACATGTTCTATCTACTCTCCATGATCTTCCCTCTCAATAGATGCAGGTACAACATTATCATTTGACATAGGTAAAGGCAGAAGGATATAAACAAATTTCTCAGATACATTCTTCTCAGCAATTGGCTAACTACCTTCCTTCTCAATAACATCGAATTCTAAAAACTTAGCTGTCAGCGACTCCACAATTCTTGTACCACGTGTGGGATGATAGAATCTGTATCATTTTGAATGTTATGAATACCCAATGAAAGAACAACGAGTAGTTCTAGTGTTAGTCTTTCTCTCAGAATGGTTATAAATTCTGACTTTAGTATGATGCCCCAGACAGGAAAGTGATTCAGGCTAGGTTTCCTCCCTATCCACAGTTCAAAAGGTGTTTTAGGAACAAATTTATTAAGGACTCTATTGAGGATATATAAGGCTGTTTTAATGGCTTCACCCCAAAAATATTCAAGAAGATTGGTTCTGTTCATCATGCTCATCATCATATCTTTAAAGGTGTGGTTACATCTCCTAGCCACACTGTTTTGTTCAGGACTACCCGATATTGTATATTGGGAAATTATGCCATCTTCCTGAAAGTATTTGACAAGTGGTCCAATCTGCTGCCCAACATTTCCATATCTCCCATAATACTCACCACCTCGATCAAATCTTACAATTTTAATGGGTTTTCCCAAAAATTTCTTAACTTCAACTTTGAAAACTTTAAAATTTTACAAAGCTACAAATTTTTCTTTTATCAAGTAAAGATACCCATACTGGGAAAAATCATCAATGAAGGTAATAAAATAACTCTTTCTATATAGGGTAGGTGACAAATGTCCGCTAATATTAGTGTGCGCTATGTCTAGAAGATCAGAACTACGAGTTAAGCCCTTCTTCTTGATTTTGGTTAACTTTCCCTTAATACAATCAATACAGATCTCCATATCCCCAAAGTCAAGAGTTGGTAAAATTATCATCCCTAACAAGCCTTTCAACTTTCTCTCTTGAAATGTGACCTAGACGCCTATGCCATAAAGCATGATATTTTTCCTTTATAGGAGGTTTTTTAGAAGTAGTTGTTTAAAAACCAAAACAAGTATACTCATTGTTTGATACCAAACACAATTCGCACATGCCATCAGATAAAATAAAATTTCTGACAACACAAGAATCTTTAACCAAACTAATGTTTCCATTCCCAATCTAAAAGAAATATCCAAGTCTATCCAATGCAGAAACCGAAATAACATTCTGCCTAAAAAAAGGCGTATAAAAAGTATTCTCTAAAGCAAGTTGAAAACCAGATTCTAAATTCAAACTAATAGTTTTTACAAATTTAACTTCTACTTCAACATTGTTCCCAACTCTAATCTTGGTCTCCTCCTCACTTGGTCTTGGCCTGTTTATGAACCCTTGCAAGATTGTAGCAATATGAACAGTTGCACCACTATCTAACCACCAAGAATGTAATGGGGCACAAACCAAAATAGATTCAAAACAAATTAAACCTGGGGAATTACTTTTATGTTTATCTTTAGTTTCTATCCAATCTTTAAAGATGAACACTCAAATCTAATATAGCCTATCTTTCTACAATGGAAACACGTAACATCCTAATTATCTTTCTTAATGCAGCTCTTGGACTTCCTACTCCAGAATTTTGACCATTTTCGTGCTTCTCGTTATCCTGAACCCTCTTTGAACCACCAGGAGCATAATGAGCATTAAGTTTCAATTTTTTAGGTTTGGTAAAAGTCTTACTACTACTGGGTGTGGTATGGGACACAAGCAAGGCAGTCTGGGTTTTCTCTTTCTTAAGTTTCTCTTCTTTTGAGGCACACTTAGAGATCAAATCATTCACACTCCATATTTCATTGAAAGTATTGGAGACAATATCACCTATGCCTAAAGAAAACTCAACATCCTTCTTTTATCTCTTATAATTCAAACCAGTTAGGATCTCAGTGGTTGCTTGGTTATTGTTCATAGAAAATGAGATTGATTCAAGACGAGAATACAACACATTAGTGTAAGGGCAATAATCAATATATTTCATATAGAGAATCTAAAAGTGTAGTTATAAACTCCCCTTTGGGCAGAGAATATACTATACACTTATAAACTACATTTAGAGCATATAAAGACAATATCTTAATTTTCATAGGAATGGTCCCCTTCAGGCACACAAACCTTCTAAACTAGCCTATCATCTTCCCATAGTGTTCCATGTATTTCCATAAGTTACAACACACAACTACCCCCTTTGGGTAGGTAATTGCATGATGTAATTGAAATCATCTCGCAATATGTTTTAGTGAAATCTCACAAGTATTAATAAGTGTGCCACTTTGACAGCAAACACCCACATCAACTCATGAAACTTTCCAAAAATGGATAAACAGTAATGTTTTTTACAATGACAAATGCATGCAAAATGACAGGTATGCATGTGACCATACAACATGAGGTACTCTAAACAACATATACCCCTATGAGTCACTAAACAATCAATAGTTATATCTGTAAATCGAGGTTCAAACCCAAGAGGGGGGTGAATTGGGTTTTAAAAACTTTTTGCTAATTAGCTTGCTAGTTTTTAAAACAATTTGATAAGCAATTCTCACAATTAGATAATATACTTGTAAGTAAATGAGTAAAGGAAGAGAAAATGAAAAATCTGTTTATAGTGGTTCGTCTCTCCGACCCTACGTCCACTCTCTTCAAGGAACCTCCTTGAACTAATCCATTAATCATTAGTCAAGCAACTTCACAAGTGTTGCACAAACCTTACAAACAACATCTTCCTCAAGGAAGTTACAAACAAAGTGTTTAATCCTAAACACTCTAAGAGTTACACCAACTCTTTCCCTTTACGATAAATTGTATTAACTGTAAATTAAATCGTAGAGAGATAGCAATGAATGCTTTTATAAATGAATAATATCTCTCTTCCAAAAGTTTCGGCTCTTCATATTCTGCTTTAGTGGTTGATAGCGCAATCAAATTTAGTTTCTTGAAAAACCAAGAGGTTAACATTGCACCTAAAAATTGACCTGTTCTACTAATGCTTTTTCTATCTAGCCTATAGCCCGCAAAGTCAGCATTCGAATATCCTACAAGCTCAAAAGTTGATTTTCTAGAATACCATAACCCTAGGTTTTGAGTACCTTGTAAATATCTTAGGATTCTTTTTACAGCAATTACATGTGATTCATTAGGATTAGCTTGAAATCTAGCACACATGCATACACTAAACATTATATCAGGTCTACTTGCAGTTAGATAAAGTAAAGCTCCTATCATGCTTCTATTAGTTTTAGTATCTATGCACTTACCTTCCTTATCTAGGTCAAGTTTTGTAGAAGTTCTCATAGAGGTGCCAATTGATTATGAGCTTTCTATCCCAAACCTATTTAATAGGTCCTTGGTGCACATTAATTCATTGATGAAGATGCCTTCTTTCAATTGTTTGATTTGAAGTCCAAAAAAGTAAGTAAGCTCTTCCATCATGCTCATTTCAAATTCACCTTGCATAGACTTAGCAAACTCTTGACACATAGATTCATTAGTAGCACCAAATATAATATCATCAACATATATTTGGACTAGTAGTGTGTCATTTTTGTGAAGAGGGTTGTATCTATTTTTCCTCGTGTAAAACCATTTTCAAGCAAAAACTTACTTAGTCTTTCATACAATGCTCTTGGAGCTTGCTTCAACTCATAAAGAGCTTTAAAAAGCTTATAAACATGGTTTGGAAGACTAGAATTTTCAAATCCAAGAGGTTGCTCAACATACATCTCTTCTTTTATAAAACCATTTGAAAAGGTACTTTTTACATCCATTTGAAATAGCTTAAATTTATTAAAGCATGCAAAGGCCAATGACATACGAATGGCTTCTAATCTAGCTATGGGAGCATTGGTCTCATCAAAATCTATTCCTTCTTATTGATTATATCCCTTAGCAACTAGTATAGCTTTATTTCTAGTTACTATTCCATTTTCATTCATTTTATTTCTATATACCCATTTGGTTCCTATTATTGTGTGATTATTTGGTCTAGGAACTAGATTAAATACTTTATTTCTTTCAAATTGATTTAATTCTTCTTGCATAGCATTTATCTAATCAACATCTTTTTTGGCTTCTACAAATATCACAGGTTTTACTTAAGATAAATAGGCTACACAATTACAAATATTTCTTATAGAGGATCGAGTTCTTACCCCTTGTGAAGGATCACCAATCACATGATCGATTGTATGATAATTCATATACCTTCAATCTTTGGGAAGACTATCCTCTTATTGACTTGTTGATGGTTGATTAAGATTGAGAGCATCTACCTCTTGACTCTCCTTCGGGTCAACAATGGGAGTAGGTGTTTCCATTCTTGGAATAAAATCTGCATCATCATTAAAAAAAACTACTCTACTACTAATTGGGTTAGATTCATCAAAGGCAACATGTATGGATTCTTCAACCACTAGAGTTCTTTTGTTAAAGACTCTATAAGCTTTACTAGAGGTTGAATATCCTAAGAATATCCCTTCATCAGAATTAGAGTCAAATTTACCTAAATTAGTTTTATTGTTATTTAGGATGAAGAATTTGCAACCAAAATCACGAAAATAAGAGATATTAGGCCTTTTACCTTTCAATAGTTCATATGGGGCTTTGTCAAACATAGGCTTAATTAAAACTCTATTCAAAACATAGCAATAAATGTTTACGGCTTCCGCCCAAAAATATTTTGGCAAACTATTTTCATAAAGCATTATTTTAGAAAATTCTTCGAGAACTCTATTTTTCCTCACAACAACTCCATTTTGTTGAGGAGTTCTAGGTGCTGAAAAATTGTGATCAATTCTATTTTCATCACAAAATTTTGAAAAGCTTTGGTTTTCAAATTCTTTTCCATGATCGCTTCTAATGCTTGAAATAGAAATACCTTTTTCATTTTGAACCTTTTTAAAAAAAATTGACAAATCCTTTGTATGCTTCATCCTTATAAGCAATAAAAATAACAAAGGTATATCTTGAATAATCATCAACAATAACAAGAGCATGTTGATGGCCACCTAGACTAATGGTACTTATTGGACCAAACAAGTCCATATGCAAAAGTTCCAATGGTTTAGAAGTTGAGATTATATTTTGTGATTTAAAAGAAATTCTTGTTTGCTTTCCTATTTAACAAGAATCACACACTTTATCTTTTCAAATTTGATTTTTGGAAGTCTAGTGACTAAATATTTTCTTGAAATTGTTTTAAGCAAATCCATGTTTACATGGGCAAGTCTTCTATGTCATAGCCATGGGTTTTCACTAAAAGTGAGAAAGCATTTTTCATTTTTTGAATGTAAAGATTTTAAATAAACTATATAGACATTTTCGTGTCAATGGTCAATAAACTTGTTCTTGTTACTTTTGATGTCTATAACTAGACAATGAGAGGTTTCAAATATAAATATGACTTTGTTGCCTTTGTCACATAATTGACTAATACTAAGTAAGTTTGGCTTAAGGCCTTGCACATATAACACATGATCAATTGTTGAGAAATTATTACCAACTTTTTCATGCCCGATGATCTTTATCTTTGTGTTGTCTCCAATGGTGACGTGTCTGCCATCCCTTCGAGTTAACTCTTTGAACATGCTTTGATCATCGATCATATGCTTTGAGCATCCACTATCAAGGTACCAATAGTTACCTTTTCTCTTGGTGGGAGACATATCTACATTACACAAGGATATACAATTGCACTTTTAGGTACCCAAAATTTCTTAGGTCCTTTGGGGTTAGTCCTAGAAAATAAGGTTCCTTTAGGGACCTATACTTTTTTAATATTGTAAGGTGCTCTATAATTGTAGATATGTTGATGAGGAACGATCCTAGGATAATAGTTATTGATGTTTCTAGGATTTCTTAAATATGCATGTCTATAGTTCCTTGGATAAGCATTCCTAGAATATATGTTTCTATTATGAAAATTATGAACACGCATGTTATCTCTAGGAAATGTATGATGATAATTTCTAGGATGTGCACTTTTACCATGAAAGTTATGAGCATACACATTATCTTTAGGATATACATAATGATAGTTCCTAGGATGTGTATTACTAGTATGTACATTCCTTGAATGATTATTCCTCGCATTTTCATTTCTTGAGTGAGCATACATATATGCATGAGTATTTCTAGGATACTTATCTCTAGTATATGCATTAGGATTTAAATTTTTATTCTTAGACCTACTAGCATATATTGAGGGAGTGCTTTTAATCTTGCTAGTTCCCTTGGAAGTGGAGGCTTCATTCACACATATTGTTTTCATGAACAAAGTCTCTTTTGACTTTTGCTTGCCTAATGGAGAATAACCCAAGCCGGATTTTTCTCCATTTAACCTTTGGCTGGATAGCACTTCATCTAGCTTTTCTTTTTCAAGCATAATTCTAGATATGGTTCTATTCAATTCCATTATTTTCTTCTTTAAAATTTCATTTTAATTTTTAAAAAAATCTTGTGAAGAGTCATAAAGCATGGAAGATAGTTTTTCTTTTTCTTCCTTTAAGTCTTCCATCTTTTTATAAAGAGATGAGACTTCTTTTTTAAGGGTCATATTCCTAGAATCAAATTTCTTCAATTCTTCATACATTCCATTTATAACCTCAATAAATTCTTCACTACTACTAACAATGTTATTATTAGAAGGGGAAGAATTTGATAGCTCATTTTCGTCGTCGATTGCCATCAAGCATAGATTGGCAATCTCCTCGTATCCGACCTCATTGTCCGAAGATTCTTCTTCTTCATCATCACTCCATGTGGTTGCAATCATGGCTTTCTTTTTGAAGCTCTTATATGGTTTGCTCGTTGTTGGACAAATGGCCTATATGTGACCGGGCTTCTTTTAACTGAAACACACAAGAGGTTCCCTTTTTGGAGTAGATTCCCTTGTGTAAGGTTTCTTGCTCTTTTTGAAGAACTTGTGAAACCTTTTGATGATTAAAGCCATCTCACCATCTTTTTTACTGCTCTTAATCTCTTCTTCCTTTTCTTCCTCTTTGTTGCTTGTAGAGACTTTGACAGCAATCAACTTTTTCTTCTTCTCATCATCATTGACAATGGGATTCATTTCTTCCATCTCGTATGTCAATAGTAATCCGAGAAGTGTTTCGACATCAAGTTTGTCGAGATCTTTGGCCTCCATGATAGTCATCTTCTTTTCTTTCCAAGTGGATAGCAAAGACCTTAAAATCTTCCTTGTTAGTTCAAATTCTTCAATGTTCCTACCAAGAAGGTTTAAACTGTTAACAATGGTAGTAAAACGTGAGTGTATTTGAGAAATAGTTTCATTGGGAGCCATTTTGAATGATTCATATTCGAACACTACCATATAGATTTTTGATTTTTTTTACTTCGCTAGTACCTTCATACGTAACTTGTAATTTATCCCAAATTTCTTTAACTGAAACACATGCAGAAATTTTATTGTATTTAGCTATATCTAGAGCGCAATGTAACATGCTAGTTGCTCTACTATTCAAAGACATCATTCCACAATCCTCTTCATTAAACTCTGTTTTGAGTTTAGGAATTGTATTATTGATATCTCTGATGATTATTTCCTTTATAAGAATTCTAGGTCCTTCTTCAATGACTCTCCATAGATTGTAATTTTGTCCTTCGACAAAGATTTTCATTCTATTTTTCCAGTAGTTATAGTTGGAGCCATTGAACAAAGGAGGCCTAGTATAGGAATGCCCTTCGGTATAGCTATTAGATGCCATCGGATCAACTCAAGGATTTAAAGCCTGAAATTGAGTATGAAGTTCTGATACCAATTGTAAACCGAGGTTCCAACCTAAGAGGGGGGTGAATTGGGTTTGAAAAACTTTTTTCTAATTAACTTGCTAGTTTTTAAAGCAGTTTGATAAGCAATGCACACAATTAAAAAATATACTTGTAAGTAAAGGAGTTAAGGAAGAGAAAATGCAAACTTCGTTTATAATGGTTCTGCAATATCGGAATCTCTCCGATCCTACGTCCACTCTCTTCAAGGAACCTTCTTGAAGTAATCCACTAATCGTTAGTTGAGCAACTTCACGGGTGTTGTACAGACATTACAAACAACCCATTCCTCACGTAAATTACAAACAAAGTTTAATCCTAAACACTCTAAGAGTTACACCAACACTTTCCCTTTATAATAAATTGTGTTAAATGTAAAGTAAATGGTAGAGAGATAGCAATGAATGATTTTACAAATGAATAATATCTCTCTTTCAAGAAAAAGCTTGAAGAATGGCTCACAATGAATTTTGCAAAGCTTTTGAGAATTAATGAGCTTTGATGAATTGAATGTGTTATCTTCTTTATTTAAATGCTTATTGAAGTGGGTTTATATAGCCTTGAATCAATATAACCATTTGACACTAACTTAGTAGGTTTGGGGCATTAAATGCTCAAGTGTCGCATCTTAAATGGTCATATTTTTGAATTACCAGTCGATTAGGTTAAGTGAAAAATCTTCACTTTTAGGCTTATGGAGAGTACCAGTCGACTGGGTCAGAGTACTAGTCGATTGGGTGAAGTTACCAGTCGATTGGGAGCTTACTATCCCATATCCCAGTTAACTGGTATGTAGACCCAATCGACAGGGTTGTCCTTCAACCCAGTTTTCATGTTTCAAAACAGTTTATTGACAACTTTTTGTATTTTAGTTTTGTCAAAGCCTTTTGTAAATTAAGCCATAGATCAAGCTAAGTAATTGAATTTAGAGATTTACATACTGATTCAATTACATTAGTGCCTATTCTAGATCTTCTATTTTCTTGTGGTGTCTGAACATGTTAAGTTCTTGCATTTTATTTCTGAACTGAATCCTTTTACCTCTTAAATACTTAGATAAAACTGTTAATTCAATTTAAGTAGTGTTTTGTCATTATTAAAATCAAATATGGGTCAATAGTATCCTTACTACATGTCTTGAACATAACAAAATAATCTAATTATTTCTTATAACATGCATATCAGTAACAACTCAGTACATCAAATAATCTACTAAGAAATAAGATCTCAGAATATATGCATAGATTTAGAGAAATAAGTAGTTAACTATATATAGTAATTGAAGAAAAAGAGTTGAGAATCATGCGTGCAAGTTCATGAGCATAGGTAGGTGCCTAAGGCATGCTTAGGCACCTGACAGGGCTTAGGTGACTAACAGAGCTCAAGTCTCTAAATTTGAAAACTTTTGCAATTTTTTTGTTTTATTTTATTTTTTGGTTCAATAACTTTCAGAAGAAAAACCCAATAATCAATTTCATTTAATTTTAAAATTTATATATTGATTGAAGTCCAAAAAGGGTTGAAATAGGCTATAGACTGAGTCAGGCACCTGCGTAGGCGCCTAACCCATCCTCAAGTGCCTGACATCCCCTTAGGTGCCTTGCTAGGCACCTGACACATATTAGGTGCAAGGTTAGGTGCTAGACGCCTTTAAATCATTTGGTTAGATGACTAGCTTGCTCACAAATTGATTTCTAATTCCAAAAAACAAAATTGATCCACGAAGTAAAACTTATATGGTTATAATCCTTAACTAAAGAGAAACATAACCCTATAAAATTTATTGCAAAATGACTAACAAAAGGGACAAATCCGAAAACTCAAAATTACGACTCTAAAATGTATTTTTACATGAAATAAAACAATTTTACTTTATATTGAAAATAATATTCCTAACATGGGTTCTAAATTCATAAATGTAGGCTCTAATACCACATGTAGGTTAAATAAACATAATAATAATATCATACATTAAACTTATAACACATAATTTTCTAAGTAAATGGCATACCTGATTGAGACATTGTCACAACGGAAACTTGAATTACCTCACCGTGGAAGCTTAATCAAGGTTAAGTCTCTCTCTTGGTACTCTCACAACAATAGCTTTCTTAGATGAATAAAAAATTGAATACTCAGACATACTAAGAGCCAAAGAGGGGACCTAACCTATTTATATACACATTAGTAACCCTAGTTACTGAGAGTCCAAATAGGTTTTTCCATCTACGGGTCATATTGGACTAAGTGTACCACTAGTTGTTGACCCACATTAATTATATTAAGATGTGTACAAGTCCAAACCACATGATCACCAATTAACAACATATAAGCTCTCGTAATTTTCTCATTGAATCAAATCCGATGACCCGGTTTTATAAAACTAAAGTGTGAGTAATTTGTTCATTGATAGCATTATCTGGTTTCTCTAAATTGACAACAACATCCTTTTGAACTCCTCTAAGCACGAGAAACCACATCCTTCTTAGATTATACATGAGAACTTCCAAGACCAGATACATGTGAAACAAGACAATTAGGATCAGCTAGCTGAATACTTAAATACGAGCTCATAAAATTTGAACTATTGAGGGCTCTGGTGGTAAAAAGGGCCTCTCATAAGTCACCAAAATGGACAAAACCAAAAAGATCAGTTCTCCCCCGACTCATCTTCTTTCGAGATATACACATCTCTAGCCTTACCAAAATTCCCAAACAATTTTGAGACCAAAATGTTGTAAATTGAAGAGTTTAAATGATCTCTAAAGACAAATATAATTTTCTAAGGGAGCCAAAGGCACTCCACCACCCTCTCTAGGTCTCTTCATGCCAAGACGACTCTAGAACTAAAGAAATGGTTTTCTGGTATATCAAGAGTTTTAACTTTTACCTTTGGATGCCACTGTCTTCACATGGAGACATAAGTAGCCAACCATGACCTCCTTCACCTCCTCTTTCTTTGATAATGAAGTCCTAGTATTAGTTCTCTATTTACTGTATTGTTGAATTCAAATAACCATATTAACTTTTGAACACATCAAGAGGAGGTCTTTGAAATTAAAGTACATATGTTTTATGGACATTGTATTTAGAGGATTGGTTAATAAAAAAGGTAAGTATACACAGAAGGCTAAGCTCATCTTCAACTCATTTAAAGTTTTAAGCCACACTTTAATGGGACAAAGCTTGAATCCCATCTTATTCTATTTTTTTCCCTTGTTTATGTTTTTTTTTCTTTCCTTTTGCTTCCTTATTTCTTTCCATCTCATTCTTCCCCCTCTTTTTCTTTTCCCTTTTCCTTCCCTCTTTTCCTTAATTTACTTCTCATTTTCTTCTTTTCTCCACCATTCTTTTTTTTTTCTTTCATTTTCATTTCGTTTATCTTTGGGTAAATATCAATTTTGGTCTCTAAAGTTTACACCCTAAACACCGTGAAGAACATTAACGAGACACGTGTGAAATACCAAAATAGCCCCTTAGTGCCATTAACTTCTATTATCCTCCTTTAGAAACCCCAAATCAAATGCAGTTAGGGGGGTGGCATCAACGTCTTCACCAAGAAATAATCTCTTTTGCAAGGAAAAAACTCCTCGCTGAAAACTGAATAATCCTTGCTAAAAATATTTGGTGAGGAAATTTTTTCCTTGCCTGGTCCTTGCCTATGTGACCCTCGTCGAAAATCATAGCGAGGATCAATAGGTGCCTTATTGAAAATATCTTTTGGCGATGACTATTTTCCTTACTGAAAATTTATAAAGCCTCGTCGAAACTATTACGTTGTTAAGCGGGTGAGAATTTTGGCAAGCACTCTGCTTGCCTTAGACTATGTTTTGGCAAGGATATTCCTTACCTTAGACCTTGTTTCAGCAAGCATTTTCCTTGCCTTAGACCATGTTTTAGTAAGGAATTTTTTTTCTTAGACTACATTTCAGCACATATTTTTCTTGTTGTAAGGTATCTTTTGACAAATATTATCCTCAGCTTATGTTTACTTTTGGTGAGGAATTTTCTTGCTTTAGGCTGATCTTTAACTAGGACAATCCTCACCAAAAGTCCTGTTTATTTTTTAATACAATATTTTTTTCTTCAATACAGAATATAATTTGTTGTTGTTTAATACTCCAGTTCAATACTAACTAGCTCAATCTTGAATCAATATTCAAATTACAAATTATATATAGTCTTATACATATAGTAGATAAAAAAGATCTCTACATCAAAAGAACTATAGTTCAACAACTACATATAATGGGATCATGACCCTCTTCAGTTGAGCTTTCCACTTAAGAGATGTGGTTTAGGGTGGATTTAGAATCCATGTTAGTAAAAATAAAATCATATGCTATATATTTGCCACGTCATCCAACTTATAGCTCCTAAAAATTAAACAATCTTGATTCTCTACCATCATGTCATTTTCTCTCAAGTGTAAAATCTTTCTCTAAGTTGAAGATTATCATCAATACCACATGGATTCTCTTCTTTTATGGGCAAGAAGATCAATTTCTTTTTTCTCTCCTGTCATCAAATTCAAATGATTTCATTAAATTCATTCTTAAGTATAAAAACAAGAAAACTCATATATCGAATTCCCAAAAATACACAAATTTTATTTTAAATTCCTCATGGCAGTTGCATGGGTTTTTCAGTAAAATTTCAAAGCCTTCATTCTACCAAATTACCAAATTCTCCTGAACAATAACACAACCTCACTTCTTTTTTCTTTTTTTTCTAATTACAAGATAAAGCCTAACCTCAACTTTCTAGCTCATAACCTAGAAAAAAATTTAAAAAATATCCAAAAACCCAAACGAAAAAATATCTAGGAAAGCAAAAAAAAATTAAATTATGAGAAGTGATTTATAGAGATAGAAAGTGGAGAAATCCTTACCAAAGAATGGATTTTTTAGAGTTTAAATGGATTTCTTGCTACAATTTTGAGAGATAATACGGTGTCAAATGTTGATCTAACCAACAAAAAAAGGTAACTTGAAAACTTACAGATCCAATTTTGTCGAAAACTTGAAGAAATTTCAATTTTTTTCAAATTCTTAATCCGTTGAACTTTAAAGAGAGAAACAAAAGTCTAGAAGAGAGGCAACACCTCCTCTTATTTTCTATCATTATCCTCATATAAATAGAGATATAATTGATAAATTTTAACAAACTCAATCATAAGCATTTTCAATATCTATCCAAGAACTAATTACTAGTAGATCTTCAAATTAACTATAACTAATGAACATAAAGTCACAAACAATAACCTTACCTCAACTACAACCCATAAATATACTCATAAATCAACTATAGTTCATACTTTGTAATCCAACAAATATTCAAAGGCAATCCATTAAAAAATTATAATTAGTATCTTAAAGAAAGTAAGAAATCTCACTCAAGGTTGCCCCAAGAAAGCGAAAGGAGGTTGTGATTGCATGTTTTCAAGTATTTGATTCATACGTGCATTGAACATTTGTTCAAATTGCTATTTCATCCTTTCCTCCATGGAAGCCTTCTCAACTTCTCTTTCAGTGCAATCAGCTTCCTCTTTAGCTTCTCTTTTAGCGTGATCAACTTCCTCTTTTACTTCACTTTTAGTGCGATCAAATTCCTTTTTAGCTTACCTTTTTGCTTCTTTAGTTTCCCTTTCAGCATGCTCAACTTCGATTATTACACGTAAATCTCCCACAGCTTGTTGTAAGTCAAATATTTTTTATTGATCAAGTGCACTAGTGTTAGAAATACTCTTAGCTTTCCAACCTGATTTTTTTCCTCGAAAATGCCACTAAGAACTTCAATTAACATATCATCTCGCATGATCATGGTAGCACCCTCTTCTAATGGTTTATTTTCCAAAGTTTATAATTGCTCCTACACAACAATGGGAAAGAAATATACACATTACTTTCTAATGTATAAAAATTATTTGACTTCTACTTTTAAAGTGAAAATGAAAAGTGGTCTAAAATTTAATAGTAACTGTGATGATAAAACATATATATACTTGCACAGACTTAGGATCAGCCCATTGAAGTTCTTTATTCCCATTCTTATCCTTCTTGGTATGCTCTTTACACCAAATTTCATAAGTGTTTGGCATAATACCTAAATTGTTTACTTTCTTCCATATTGAAACAACAACAATTTCATAAAATAATTTCACTTTGTTGTTACATAGCGTAAAAAACAAAAGAAAAAGGTCTTTCAAGCAATAATTTACAAAATCATGCTCATACTCCATAAAAATAACTAGACTAGTGGTATGCACGGTTTTAGGAGTTGATCGATTTGCCATATTCTTTTCGCTCCTTACCTGAATCATGGAGTATAATGTTGGGAAAAATATCCACTGTCAACAATTAATCGAGTATTATAATTCCAATAAAAGATCATATATTAAATATAATAACCACCAAGCCCACTGTAGAAATAAAAACGATAAGCACCAAATAAAGCAATAAACCAAAAACACAAGAATTTACGTGGAAAACCCTCTAGTGTATGGGCAAAAACCACATGACAAAAATAACTCTACTATATAAATAACAACTAAAAAATTTATGTCCCAAGTAAATGCCCAAACTTGAGACCCAAAAAAATTTGGTAACAATACAAAATTACCTCTCTAAGGAAAAACCATTGTTGTACTACCAACTACTGAAATTTGAGAAGTCTTTGTGCTTCACCAAAGTAGGCATCATAGTAGAAGCTAGAAACCACGAGTAGATTAATTCTATGTGACCAAGCACTCTAAATAATACCCTAAAGAAAACCCCAAATTATTGTACACTTATTTTTATTTCTTTTACCCTCCCGGTAAAAGAAAAACCAATCGCTGTTTCTCTTTGTTACGAATTGCAACTGTCAAGAACAACTTTTATTTTTTTGACTTTGCACTCACACAAATCTGCAACTTCACGCCTATTTTCATAGCCACTAATTAGAAGAAGTTCACTTCTAATAGGTTTTGGAATTTGTTCCTTATAAAGACTAAACTAGTCGCTACTTTTTAGGTTTAATACAACAAATTTATTCAAAGTCCTTTTTATTGAAACATGGGCCACCATAACATCAATTTGCAGCAACCTTTTTTCATTTTTTTCTTTATTTTATTTTTTTTTATTTGCATAGGTTGGAATAAAGCCCAATAATCTCCCCCTCTAGACTATGAGGGAGAGACCTACCATGCGACTCACTTGGAATCCATCCCGGTCATCGCCGAGCAAAATTTAAGCTCTTCTCTGAGAATAACATTTGTCATCATGTCAGTGACATTTTTATCCATGTGAATATTTTCTAGCTTCATCAATTTTTTTTTTCAATCACCTCATGTATCTAATGGTATATCACATCAATGTGTTTCATATGTGAATGATACATTTTATTTTTGCTTAGATCCATAGCACTCTGATTGTCACAAAAAAAACCACATACTTATATTGCTTCAAACCCAATTCTTGAAGAAACCTCATCATCCAAAGGATCTCTTTTCTTGCTTCATTCACTGCAATGCACTCAACCTCAGTAGTTTATAAGGTAACAAACTTTTGCAGTCTTGACTGCCATGAGATAGCTCCCCTTGTGAAAATGAACAAAACTCTGATGTAGTCTGTCTAGCATCAAGATCACATACTATATCTGAATCTGTGTAACCCTCAAGAACTGGTTCTGAACTCTCAAAACTCAAACAAAACTTGGAGGTATCATTAAGATATCTCAAGATCGACTTTATCACTTCCCAGTGACTTTTACCTATATTAGAAAAAAAAACATGTTAACCACATCAACAACATGAGTAATGTTTGATCGCGTGTAGACCATAGCATTCATTAAGCTACCGACTGTAGAGGAGTAAGGAATTGCTAATATATCTTCATTTTCTTCGTTTGTTGATGAACATGATTTCTGGCTCAACTTAAAATGGTCAGCAAGAGGAGTGCTAACTGATTTTGAATGCTTCATGTTGAACTTTTCAAGCCCTCACACCACAACTTTCTAGTTTTTTTATCACGAACAATTTGCATTCTCAAAATTTGTTTTGCTGGTCCCAAGTCTTTCATGTCAAATGACTTAAACAATTCATCTTTTAACTTGCCAATCATCTTAGCATCTTGTCCCACAATCAACATATCATCAACATACAAAAAAAAAGGATCATAAAGTTACCATAAGAGAATTTCTTGACATATACACACGGATCTGTATCTGTCCTCTAATAACTATGATCCACCATGAATGAATCAAACTTCTTGTATCACTGTCTTGGAGCCTATTTTAATCTATACATACTTTTATTCAGCTTGCAAACCATGTCTTCTTTCCTTTTCACTTCAAAACCTTCTGATTGAACTATAAAAAACTCTTCATGCAAATCAGCATGAAGAAATGTTGTCTTCACATCTAATTGCTCAAACTCAATATTCAAACTAGCTATCAAACCAAGTACAACTCGAATAGAACTCATCTTTACCACTGAAGAGAAAATTTCATCTAAGTCTATTCCTTTCTTCTGATTGAAGCCTTTCACCACCAGTCGAGCCTTTTACTTCACTAACTTTTCACTATCTTTCTTCAGCTTAAGCAGCCACTTGTTCCTTAGTGCTTTTCTACCTTTAGGAAGATCAACCAATTCATAAGTATTGTTCTTTTAAAAAAAAAAAACCATCTTTTCCCTCATTGCTTTCATCCAACAATCTTTTTCTACATGTGACTATAATTCTTGGAAGGTCTCTAGCTCCTCCCATCAGTAAGCAAAACATACTCATAATTAAAATACCTAGTTGATGGTTAATGCTCTCTTGTAGACCTTCTCAACTAAGATCCTACTGTCTCCAGTGTAAGGGGCTCATCTCCCTACTCAACATACTTTGTATCATGCATAACATCATCATCAACTATCATTTGCTCCTCATTACCCATATGTTCTTCTTCATGTATCTCTCTTTCATGTATGGCATTGTCTAAAGGAGTAGGATCTGGTACAAAGTCTTCAACTCTACTTGTATCATGCTATGTCTTCTCACTCTTCTCAATGTTAACTAAAGTTTCATTTTCATTGAAAACAACATCTCTACTTCTAAAATCTCCTTTCCTGGATCTTAGAACGTGTAACCAAACTCAGCATCCCCATAACCAACAAACACATAAGCAATGGCTTAGTCATCAAGTTTTTTATTCTTCTCCTTGAGAACGTGTGCAAAATCTTTGCAACCAAACACCTTCAAGTGAGAATAAGAAACATCTTTTCCTATCCAAACTCTTTCTAGAATGTCAAAACTCAAATGAACGGATGGAGATCTATTAATCAGATAGTAAGTTGTATGAACTGCTTTACCCCAAAATGATTTAGGCAACTTAGTCACTCTAAGCATGCATCTAAATCTTTCCATAATGATACAGTTTATTCTCTCAGCCACACCATTATGTTGTGTGGTACCAGGATCTGCCATCTCATATCTGATACCAAACTGTGAATAATAATCTGCAAACTCATTGAAGGTATACTCTCCACATTGTCAGTACGAAGACATTTCAACTGATTCCCTATCTTTCTCTCCACTATAGCATGAAACTTCAGAAAATACTAAAATACCTAGCTTTTGTTCTTCAACAAACAAACCCACACTTTTCGCGAAACATCATAAATAAAAGTAACAAAATATCTATCACTACCTAAAGTGTCTACTTCAATGGGACCATATACATTAGAATATACCAATTCTAATTTATTTTGTTTTCTTTTAGATGAGTTAATAAAAAAAAAAAACTCTATGATGCTTACCAAATAAACAATAATCACATAGGTTCAAAGATATACCTTTGGAGGAAGGAATGAGTGACCTTCTAGCTAAAACCTACAAACTTTTCTCACTCATATGCGCTAGCCTCTCATGCTACAAGTTTGGAGAAGCATCATCTTCAACTGCATTCAGCTCATTACTACACACTTTCACACGTGCCTTGTATAAGGTGCAGTACATCTTTCCTCTAGCAACCACCAATGATCCCTTGGTCAGTTTCCACCTTCCATTACTAAAGTAGTGCTTATACCCTTCTTCATCTAAGATATGATTTGAAATCAGATTGAGACACAATTCAGGAACATGTTGCACATTCTTCAAAGTAATAGTGCACCCTACATTTATCTATATGTTCACATCATCAATCCCCACAATCGGAGCAAAACTCGAGTTACCCATCACTGTACCAAAGTCTCCTACTTTGTACGTTGTAAGAAATGTCGATGTGGAATATAATGGTAAGAAGCTACTGAGTCAACCACCCAGTCAATACCATAATCGGCAACATGATTGCACTCCTCAAACTCACAAGCAAGTAACACAACTTTTTTGTCATCTGAAACAACTACTATTATGTTCTTGTCAATAGTCTTCTTCTTATTCTTCCCATCCTACTGTTCTTGTTTCCAAGCCCTGCAATTTTTCTTAATATGACCCAGTTTATTGCAATGATAATATTTCAAGTTATCTTTGGACTTTGACCTGTCTTTGGATTTACCATGACCTTTAGGACCTATACTCTTACTTCTTCCCCTATTCTCTGTGACAAGAGCTTAACCATTATATATACCTGAATCCTTTCTATGAGTCTCCTCATTGAACATAATGTCTTTCACCATAGACAAACTGAGCATACCATTCGGAGCAGAGCTACTAAGTGACACTACCAAAGTCTCCCAGCTATCAAGAAAAGTCCCCAAAAGAAACAGTGCTTGTAACTCATCATCTAACACTAGTTTCATTAAAACTGGTTCACAAGATCTTGAAAATCATTCAAGTATTCGACAATGGAGCGCTTATCCCTGTACTTCAAATTCACAAGCTTTTTCATCACAAAAGCTTTGTTATGAGCTGTCTTTCTTTCATAAAGTGTCTCTAATTTATCCCAAAGATATTTGATGTTTGTCTCTTTGGCCACATGATGGAACATACTTAGATCCACCCATTGTCTTATGGAACCAACTGCTTTCCTATTCATTCTTTCTCATTCTTTATCGGTTTTTTCCTTCGGCTTGGCTTTATCACCCTCAACGGGATCATACAGATCTTTCCAATAAATGTAATCTTCCATCTTCAGTTTCCATACCGAATAATGAAAAGCTGTCAATAAAATCATAGTACTAGATTTTTCATCCATGTTGACTAACACAAGCAGCCGAAGCTCTGATACCACATTGGGAAAAATACGCACCGTCAATAATTAATCAAGTACCACAATTCCAACAAAAGATCACATATTGAATATAATAACCACCAATCCCAATGCAGAAAAAAAAACAACAAGCACCAAATAAAGTAATAAACCAATAACACAAGAATTTATGTGGAAAACCCTCCAATGTAGGAAAAAAACCACATGGCAAAAATAACTCCACTATGTAAATAATAATTTCAAAGATTTTGCCCAAACTTGAGACCCATAACAATTCGTAACAAGACAAAATTACTCCTCTAAGGAAAAACCACTATTGTGCTACCCAACTATTGAAATTTGAGGAGTCTCTACGCTTTACCAAAATCAGACACCATAGTAGAAGTTGTAAACTTTGAGTAGATTGATTCTCTATGACCAAGAACTCTGAATAATTCCCTAGAGAAAACCCCAAATTATTGTACTCTTATTTTTATTTCTTTTATTCTATCGGTAAAAAAATAAACCAATCATTGTTTCTCTCTGTTGCGAATTGCAACTATCAAGAACAACTTTTATTTTTTCGACTTTGCACTTACACAGATCTGTAACTTCACAGCTATTTTTATAGCCACTTATTAGAAGAAGTTCACTTCTAATAGGTTTTAGAATTTTTGCCTTATAAAGACTAAACCGATCGTCACTCTATAGGTTTAGTACAACAAACCTATTCAAAGTCTTTTTTATTGAAACGTGAGCCACCATAACATCAATTAGCAGTAACCTTTTTTCATTTTTTTTTATTTTGTTTTACATTCTTTATTTGCATTGGCTGGAATAAAGCCCAATATATAGGACATCAAATAGTTTTTTCTTAGTTGAATTAGTATAAAACATTTCTTAAGTAGTTTGATATGCTGTTTACCTAAAACTCTTCCGAGATAAAGTGCTCAACCATTACCTTCCATAACTCAGGTTGAAGATCTTCAAGAAGGTGTGCAAGGCACTCTTCATTTATTTGATACTTCTTATATAATTTTGAAAGCCTAACTTTTTACCCATGATATAAAATGTGCATTTCTTGAATGCAAAATTTATTCATCCTAGTGTCATCAGCCTAGATTTAGAACTTTTCCTACAAAATGTTACAAAGTATAAGGATCAAAATAGATTTAGTCTATTTGTAGAATAACTATAATGAGAGAAAAATTGTTGGCCAATCATGTTGTCTAGTAAAATTGATGGTCGAACAGCTAGAATTGGTAGTTATAGTAAGGTATAGAAAAATGCAAAAGCAACAAAGAAATCATGTAGAGACATATTTAATACTATCAGAGCTTTATACCCGACCCTTAATTACTGGTTTATTAAACCTTTTCTAGGAGGCGAAAAGCTCTAAGACTAGTTCAAGTTTTTAAGTGGCAAGATGGAACCTACCTTTAGTTTTGTTGAAATTTTAATTTTAGTGTTTAAACAGTTAGTGAAAAGAGGGAAAAGAGAGACAGAGAGAGGGAAAACAGAGATAGAGAGAGAATAACAATTTAAGTATGTATACAATGCTTTCTTATTTGCTTATCTTTCTAAATAACAAAAAAGAGAGAAGAGAGAGAGAGAGAGATAGAGAGAGAAAATAACAAATAGCTTGTTGATTGTACGACTTAGAAATTTTAGGAATATAGGTGCAGTTATTATTTGAAGGAACATCATATCAAGGGAAATCCAAAATTTGATCTTCTATAGCATAAGATTTATGCCTTCGTAGTTAGACAAGTTCATCAGTAAATCATGGTTCATATGTTTTATTTTTGTAGTTTTAGTGTTAGTGAATATAGAAGGTTTATTAAGCTAAAACTAAAAATTAATCATAGCTTATTAGTAAAAATTTCAATTTACCCTCATTATTTGTAGTGAGATTGCATACTGGTCCATTCTCCTCACAATATGTGTTCTGTATTGAAATTATTCTATAGCTTTATCAGTTGCTTTTGTTTATTTTTATATATTTGTTTTTCTTTGGAGGAATTGAATCATGTAGAATCTTAGATATCAATATTTGTTAGTGGTTAAATAGAATTGTGTTAATTGATTGAAGTTGGTTTTATTTAAAAAAATATGGAAAACTAGTTGTTGTGTTCATACATAAAAACAAGCAAACATACCTGAAAATTTGACTTAAAACCTGGCAGGTGGGGTAAAGAACAAAGCCTAACTTGGTAGGACAAATTACAAGTAATCTGCCCCAAAATCTAAAAAGGAAAATTCATGTAATCTACCCTCAACATCTCCTAACTTGTTAAAAATATCACTCAATCGCTTACCACCCACAAACTTACTTTTAAAAGATTAAATTGGACTTAGTCTATTTGTAGAACAAAAATTCATTCTTTATTATTGAAGACAAGACATACATGTACTAAAGAAATAAGCAAAATAAGGGTGATTCAAAGAAAGATAGAATTAATTAACAGATTACTTACCTGAATTTGATTTCATATAGTCGTACCATGATCTACATACACATGTTTACAACTACAATTATGGAATATTGTTGTAATCCTGACAATGAAGCCAAAATAATTAACGAGCTGTCTTGAATTGACTTCTATTGGGAAAAGGGCTTCCTCGTGTAAATCAAATCTTAATTTATTTTGCCTTGTATTGCTGTCCTTATCTAGCTTTAACCATTTAAATCTACCTTGGCCTTTTCACATCGTGGAGGAGCTTGAACCTTCTAAAGGTCATGCAATAAAATTATTAGCACTTTCTAGTAAAAGAATAATAATTAAAACTAGATAATAATATAAATACTAATGCTACTATGACTAGTATGTTTGTTGCCAACAATTGTTGATGGTGTGGCTTGATCTTGTCACTTCGTTATTTTCACTCTGGTAACTATCCCTGGTCTAACCATAGTCTGAAAATTAAGGATTTGAATAAATCACTAAAACAAAGCATAATCTTAGCAAATGTTAAGCATCTAGTGAAATAATATAAAACTTAAAGTATATATTAACACATACCTGTGTTATTCTTATGTATTAAATAGGGAAAATTACATAATCATGCCTCTTTTACATAAACAGATAGTATAAAATCTAAATAAGCAAAAATATAACTTTTTAATCACCTCTTTTTTGGTAAAGAAAGAAAAAACATATCATAAATTATTATTCAAATAGACCATATATGAGAGAGGAAACGCCTCCATGAAAGTCATATCCACGAAGAAAATACATGCACGTATGTAAAAAAATCAAAAGTACATAAAAAATGTTATTTAGTGGCAGCAACTTTAATCATCATTGTCGTCGAGTTCAATATCTTCATCTTTTGTTTCACTAAAATCACTTTCTACATCAATCTAATTTTCATTATCAAATTTATCATTTAACTTAATGTCACCCATCACTTGTTCTTGGATTTCCAATGCCTCATTAATATATACTTCTTCAATCCCTTAGTAAGTTTGAAACTTCACCATCATCGAGTGGTCTAGAAGTATGACCACGTCTATCATAAATTTCTTTTTGCTCTGCATCGCTACCATTAACTGGATCATGTTCACTTGGGTCTCCATTTTTTTTTTTACAAGGCACGCTGTAAAGATCTCGAAGTCGTGTTTTCATCACAATCAACCAATTTACTTCTTTTAGATCTTGAACATAAAAAATTTGATCCACTTTAGTAGCTAATACAAATGGTTCGTCGGTATTCAAACGACATTTACTATTGACATTAGCAATTTCAAAACGACCCACTTTACAACCTGCAACCCTTTGAACATTAAACCATTCACATTTAAATAAAACAACACGATTTTCACCTATATAGTGTAATTTATATACATCCATCAAAATACCATAGTATTCTTTATCAAGATAGTCATTATCTCCTCGCATTATCACACCACTATTTTGAGTTTTCCTAAACCTTTGTCGATCTCGGGTATGAAATCTAAAGCCATTTACTATATAACCTTTGTAAACCATTGCTTTTGTAAGAGGTCATTAAGAAAGATTATTGTTGGTAAACCACCCTCAAAATGCCCAAGAGGTGATCTTCCAAACACCCAAGTCTAGAATGACTTGTAATGATCAGAACAGAAACAGAAATCAAAGAAAGCATAAAAGACAAGCAATTTGTTGACGGGGTTCAGTAATGTGCCTACGTCCCCATGAGCTCCTCTGAGCTCTTTGCACTATCTTGTCAATTGAGTTCTTTTACAATCAGCAACACCTCTCCAAGAACTCATCGGTTCTTGAAGAACAAAAGAAGAAGAAGTAAAAGAAAGTGATAAGAACTAACCTTAGAATTTTCCCAAGAAAATTCCCCTTACAAGCCCTTGAATGCCCTTTCTATTCTACTCTCTCTCTCTAAACAACCAGCCTCTCTACACAGAATCACTCTTGTGTTTAATGCCTTTGCATTCTTACAATTGATCTCACTTTTACATTCACATATATTTTATGACTTTTGAAGCTAGGTGACCCTTTACATAGTGCACCAACTTCTTGACCAATCTTGAGGGTCAATCTCCACCCTTAGATCTTGAGGACTAATCAACCATAGCCTTTCGTCAATCCTAAGTGATCCTGTGTGTTTTGATCATGCATTGACACACCTTTTGAAAGGCTAAATCAATATGCATCAGTGTGCCTTCAGGCCACGGCCTAGAACAGGGCATGCCGCGGCCTGGATCAGGGTTGAACCTCTCCACCTTCTGGGTGCCGCGGCTTTGAAGGCTGAGCAGCGGCCTGGCCTAATGGCTGCACTTCCTAGAGTTGTTGCTAGCCACGGCACACAAGGCTGGGTTATGGCACACAGCTCAAACCTAAAGCTGAACATGCTGAATTTCTTTTCCCATTTAATCCTTGGACAAATTCCAACAATCTCTACCTTTGTCTAAGTGATTAAATCCGAACCCATTGTGCAAAGAACTCAGTCTCCAAACTCAACTTGAGTCACCATATCAATCGACTCCAATCCTAAGAAGTCTAAGGAAATGATTGAACTTTCTTAGAGGTAGAACTTTGGTACCTAAATTTGTGGGATTTTCTTTCGTGGCTACCTTGTCCACATGGATGCATCCTTCCGTAACATTTTTCGGAATGAAATGGTACCAAACATCCATATGCTTTGTCTCTCATGGAACATCAGATTCTTGTACAAATGCAATGCATTTTGGCTATCCGAATACACCACCACCTGCTCCTTTAGTACCTTCAACTCTTCCAGCAACCCTTTGCACCACATAGCCTCATTGATGGCTTCCGTAGCCGTATGTACTCAGCCTCGGTTGTTGAGAGTGCTACCAACGGCTGCAACTGAGCCTTCCAACTTATACAACATCCGTTTAAGTTGAAGAAGTAGGAGGTAATCGATCTTCTTTTATCCCAGTCTGCTCCATAGTCCGAATCCGTATAACCTTCAAGACAGATGGACTTACCCCTCTTCTCATAAACCAGCCCCATATCTGGGCTTCCCTTCAAGTACTTTAGCAACCACTTCATCCTAAACCAATGTTCCTTTCTGGGATTACTCATAAACTTGTTAAGAACACTCATTGCATGAGCAATGTCAGGTCTAGTGCTTACCATCATGAATATTACTGATCCAACCGCACTAAAGTAGGGGACCTTTCCATTTCTTTCTTCTCCTTATCCGGTCTTGGACATTGATTGCTGGAGAACTTGAAATGACCAGCAAGGGGAACCTTTACTGATTTGCTATCTTCTATAGAGAACTTAGATATCATCTTCTCTATGTAAGAAGTTTGAGAGATCTTTAATCTGTTTCTCTCCCTTTCCCGGATTATACACATCCCAAGGATCATCTGTGCATGACCAAGATCCTTCATCTCAAACTCCTCACTGAGTTAAGACTTCAATTTTCCTATCCTCTCCATGCTGCTCCCAACCAGTAACATATCATCAACATAGATGAGGATGATCACCACTTCCTCCACTTTGTGCCCCTTGTAGTGCAAGCACGAATCATGGTAGCTCCTCATGAAACCCAAGCTGGTTACAAAGGAATCAAACCTCTTATTCCATTGTCGAGGTGATTGCTTCAGGCCATAGAGAGATTTCTTCAATTGGCACACCATCTCTCCCTGCCTTCCTTCCTCATAGCCTTCGGGTTACCTCATGTAGATGGTCTCATCAAGCTCTCCATGCAAGAACATTGTCTTCACATCCATTTGCTCAATTTCCTAATTGAATTGGACCACCATTGCTAGCACTATCCTTATTGTGTTGTATTTCACAACCGGTGAGAATATTTCGGTGAAATCTATGTCTTCTCTTTGTGTGAACCCCTTCGCCACCAGCCTAGCTTTATACCGGACTTCATCCCCTGGAGTGTTCCCTTCTTTGATCTTTTAGATCCACCTACAATCCACAACTCTTTGTTTTTCTGGTTTGGGCACCAATTCCCAAGAGTTGTTCTTCCTCAAAGAATCCATTTCTTCCTCCATAGCTAGCTGCCACTTTGACGAATCCTTACATTCCATGTCATCCATGTAAGTTTCTAGTTCAACCCCTCATTCTCTCCAAGGAGCTGCTACATGA
The DNA here is from genome assembly GCA_023935145.1 of Bretschneidera sinensis. NCBI lineage: Eukaryota > Viridiplantae > Streptophyta > Magnoliopsida > Brassicales > Akaniaceae > Bretschneidera > Bretschneidera sinensis. The sequence goes on from CM043704.1 coordinate 24,322,208, forward strand.
GTATCTGCAAAACCATATCTCAAAGGTGGTCTGACTACCCTCTTTTCCAGGTCCCTTGTGAGCTGGTAGTCATTCTGACTTGCTGCATCATCCCCTTCCAGTTCAACCTCCTCTTGAGTGTTCTGAGCTTGGCCTTCATCAACGGGCTTTACCTAATTCGAACCCTCTTGCCATCCTTACTCTACCTGAACTGAATTCTCCTTGATGCTATGCTTCACAAATTCCAGACTGGTTTGCTCACTATCCCCTGCAGGGTTAGTATTCTCCAAGTAGGGAAATAACAATTCATTAAAAATAATATCCCTACTTATTATGAGTTTCATTCCTTTTTGTTCTAAGGACCACAACCTATATCCCTTAACCCCATCACCATACCCTAGAAACACACATTTTCTAGACCTTGAGTTAAGTTTATCATCCTTTTGATGTGCATATGCAGTACATCCAAAAGTCCTAAGGTTGCTCAACTCAGGGGATTTTCCACTCCACATCTCCATGGGAGTCTTAAGGTCTAAAGCCGTAGAGGGTGATCTATTAACCAAATATGCAGCTGTAGACAAAGCTTCCCCAAAAAATATTTTGGTAAACTAACATGCACCGAACCTTTTCCAAAAGGGTTTTATTCATCCTCTCAGCAACTCCATTTTGCTGAGAAGTTTTCACAACCATTCTCTGTCTTAGAATGCCATTTAATTCACAGAATTTATCAAAATCCTTATTAAAAAATTCTAAGCCATTATCAGTTCTTAACACCTTAACTACCCCACCCGTTTGAGTCTCCAGTAACTTTTTCCATACCACAAATTTATTCAAAGCATCTGATTTATTTCTAAGCAAATAAACTCAAACCTTTCTTGAATAATCATCAATGAAACACAGAAAGTAACGATTACCTCCTTGTGTTGGTGTTCTTACTGGTCCCTAAAGATCTGTATATATGCACTCCGGTATTGAAGCTGACCTGGTGTTGCTTCCCAAGAATGCAACACTCGCAGAAATCAAGTTTTTCTATCTTGTCACCACCAAGTAGACCATCCTTGCTGAAAACTTGTAGGATCTCTTCGCTTATATGTCCCAAGCGAGTGTGCCAAAGGGCTACCTTATCCATCTTAGCTATCAAGCTTGCTGCTTGATCCTTGATTTTTGTCTCTCCGATCATCTCATAGAGACCATCTTTGATTGATGCTTTGATCACTATCAAAGATCCTTTGGTTTCCTTGATCTTTCCTCCTTCAACTTTGTATGTGTACCCCATGGAATCCAGCTGCCCCAATGAGATCAAATTCCTCCTCAAATCCGGGATTTACCTCACATTCCGCAGCAGCCTTGTGACTCCATCAAACATCCTCAATTGGATGTCTCTTATCCCCCTCACTTGGCAAGAAGTATCATTCCCCAAGAAAACCTTTCCATCATTGATTTCCTTGAAATTCTTGAACCAATCCTTGTGAGGGCACATGTTATAGTGCACCCGAAATCCAGGATCCATTTCTTGCTGCCTTGCCTCCTGCTCACATTTGAGCACACAACAAGAACATCATCTTGCTGTTCTCCTTTGGCAACCGAAGCCTCTCCATTATTGGTAAGGCTTCTCCCTCTCTCATCCAACATCTTCTTCTTGTAATCTTTCTTAAAGTGACCCTCCTTGTTGCAATAAAAGTATCTCTTTCCTCCAAATCTTGGTTTGCAATGTGCTCTCCCATGGCTCTGCCCTTTACCCTTTGATTTCTCCCGGTAGTTGCCATGTATGCTACTACCATTCCGAGTTGCTGGCCTTCCTCTAACGAATAATCCTTCTCAAATTGATGCTTCCCTCATCTTGGCTTTGAAATCATGAGCCCTTATAGCATTGATCACAATTTCCTTAGTTAGTGTATCTCTTCCATATTCAATAGCATTAATCAAACTCTCAAAAATAATCAAGAAGAGAATTTAACAGCATAACATACAATTGTTCATCCGGAAATGTTATACTACAACTAGCCAAATCTTGAACTAGTTTGTTAAACACATCAAGATTATCTTGCAACTCTTTATTAGGATCCATTTTAAAAGCAAAGATTCATTTAAGAAGATAAATCTTATTAGGGAGAGTTTTGGTAAGAAACAACTCATCCAGTTTCTTCCATATGATAGCTGGATCTTCCGAGTCTCCGTACTCCCTTGTGATACTATCCGAGATGTGTAGAAAGATGGTGCTATACACCATCTTCGTCATCTTAATCCGCTGGACTTCCATGATACTTGCTGGAAAAGCGTCATCTTCTCCAATAGCCAAATCCACATTCTGTTGCATAAGAACAACCTTGATTTTCCACTTCCAAAAGGGCAAAGTCTCCCTTTCCATCAAACTTCTCAACAATGAAGTTCGAATCCATCTGGCGGAGAAAATCCCATATTTATTCAGTACCCAAACTTGCTTTCCAACTTCTTCTAAACCTCAAGAACACAATCGAAGATTGATCTCAATACCATTCTTGAATCACCCTCAAGAACACGATCAGATCTTGATCTTTACTCCATTCTTGAATCTTCCAAGAAGTTGTTCTTTGATTCTTGGAGTCTTACTTCGATACCTTTTATTCCAGCTCCGATACCCGCTCACCAAAGCTCTGATACCACTTGTTGGGAAACCAACCTCAATACGCCCAAGAGGTGATCTTCCAAACACCCAAGTCTAGAATGATTTGTAATGATCAAAACAGAAACAAAAATCAAAGAAAGCATAAAAGACACAAGTAATTTATTGATGGGGTTCGGCAATGTGCCTATGTCCCCATGAGGTCCTCTGAGCTTTCTGCATTATCTTGTCAACAGAGTTCTTCTACAATCAGCAACACCTCTGTTGTTATTTGTCTAAGTTTTCAAACATTTCCAAACATGGTCTAAGTTTGGTTAAACTCCAAACTAAATGTGGAATATCAAAGTTCAGCAAGTCTAATGGCTGCACACATGAGTGTGCTTAAGGTTTGAGTATGGGAAGGTCATGCACACTGCTGTGTAAACTTCTGCACACAGGCAGGAAGTGTGCGCACTGCAGCAGAAGGCAGCAGCATCAGGTCTGGGCGCCCCGCGCATGTCCAGCACCGCGCCTCACAGCATGCACGCCATCAGGGACAGCCCCAGCACCGCACCGCCTAGGCACACTATTGCACACATAGGCAGCAAGCTTCAAGGCTCTCCAAAAGTGTGTACGCAAGTCCAAAACGCACAGCACCACTTAGGAAAGTAATAAAGGGCTAAGATTGAGCAATGATCAAGATCAAAGGGAGGATAATGAATCTCAAGAATGGCCAAGAATTGAGAGGCTATAAAAGGGGTTCTCAAGGTCTCATTTCACAATAGATATACAACACACATACAAGAGAGATTTGTGACATTGTTAGATCATTGTAAACACTTAGAGAGAATTGTGTAGAGTGACAAACACAAGAGTGACTCTTTGTTAGGCTGGTTATAAAGAAAAGAGGATAGTATATAATTGATAGAAAACTTTGTAATAGGACTATCACTTTCTAGTTCTCTTCTTGTTTCTTCAAGAACTTGGATTCTTGAAGAGGATTGCTGTAACTTTGTAAGAACCATTGAGATACTGCAGAGAGTTCAGAGGAACTCACGAGGACGTAAGCACATTTTCGAACCTCGATAACAATTGCTTGTCTTCTTTTCTTTCTTTGATTTTCTGTTCTTGTGTTCGATTGCTGTTTTTCTTTCTACAAGTCATTCAAGACTTGGGTGTTTGGAAGATCACCACCTGGGCATCTTGTCAAGGTGATTTCCAACAGTGGTATCAGAGCTCAGCAGCTGGTTGTCGGAACAAGAAGTAGAAGGTACGGAGCCAAAACTCCAAGAATCAAATATCAAACTTCTTGGGTGAATCAAGAACGGTGTAAAGATCAAGATCCAGTCATGTTCTTGAAAGTTGATTCAAGAACGGTGTTAAAGATCCCTCTTCGATCTGTGCTCTTGAGGTTGAAGAAAATAGTTGTGGTTAGTGCACAAATCTGGGATCTTTTCTGCAAAGATGACTTCAAATTTCTGTGTGGAGAAGTTTGATGGAAAGGGGGACTTTGCCCTATAGAAGCGGAAGATCAAGGTGGTTCTCATGCAGCAGAAAGTGGACTTGGCTATTGGAGAAGATGATGCTTTTCCAGCAAGTGTCACGGAGGACCAACGGACCGAGATGAAGAAGATGGCCTACAACACCATTTTCTTGCACATGTCGGATACTGTCACAAGGGAGTGCGGAGACTCGGAGGATCCGGCTGTCATATGGAAGAAACTAGATGAGTTGTTTCTTACCAAAACTCTCCCTAACAATATTTATCTTCTTAATAGAATCTTTGCTCTTAAAATGGACCCTAGTAAGGAGTTACAAGATAATCTTGATGTCTTTAACAAGCTAGTTCAAGATTTGAATAGCTGTGGCATTACTTTTCTAGATGAACAATTGGCTGTCATTTTATTAAATTCACTTCCAGATTGCTTTGATAATTTGATTAATGAAATTGAGTATAGAAGGGATTCTTTGACAAAGAAGATTATGATCAATGCCATAAGGGCACATGATTTCAAAGCCAAGATGAAGGAGACATCAAGTGGTGAAGGGCTGTTCGTTAGAGGAAGGCCAGCAGCTCGGAATGGCAGTAGCAACAATGGCTACTACCGGGACAAACATAGAGGAGAGAGCCATGGGAAATCTCATTCCAAGACAAGACTTGAGGGAGGAAGGAGATGCTTCTACTGCAACAAAGAGGACCATTTCAAGAAAGATTGCAAGAAGAGGTTATGGGATGAGAGGAGAGGCCATACCAATAATGGAGAGGCTTCGGTTGCCATGGAAGAACAGCAAGGTGATGATATTCTTGTTGTGTGCTCGGATATGAGCAAGGGGCAAGAAGGCAGTGGGAAATGGATCTTGGATTCCGGGTGCACTTATCATATATGCCCTCATAAGGAATGGTTCAAGAATTTCAAGAAGATCAATAACGGAAGGGTTTTCTTGGGGAATGACAATTCTTGCCAAGTGAGAGGGATTGGAGACATCCAATTGAGGATGTTTGACGGAGTCACAAGGCTGCTACGAAATGTAAGATATCTTCCAGATTTGAAAAGAAATTTGATCTCATTGGGGCAACTGGATTCCATGGGGTACACATGCAAATTAGAGGGAGGAAAGATCAAGGTGGCCAAGGGATCTTTGGTAGTGATCAAAGCAGCAAGAAATGATGGACTGTACGAGATGATCGAAGAGACATAAATCAATGATCAAGCAGCAAGCTTGATGGCTAAGATGGACAAGGCAGCCCTTTGGCACACTCGCTTGGGACACATGAGCAAAAAGGGTCTGCAAGTGCTTAGCAAGGAAGGTTTACTTGGTGGTGACAAAGTAGAAAAACTAGATTTCTGTGAGAGTTGCATTCTTGGGAAGCAACACTGGGTCAGCTTCAACACCGGAGTGCACAAGTCTAAGGGGATCCTTGATTACATTCATTCGGACCTTTGGGGACCAGCAAGAACACCAACACAGGGAGGTAACTTTTACTTTCTGTCTTTAATTAATGATTATTTAAGAAGAGTGTGGGTTTATTTGCTTAGGAATAAATCTGATGCCTTGAATAAATTTGTTGTGTGGAAGAAATTGTTGGAAACCCAAACTGGTAGGGTAGTTAAACCTTTACGAACCGATAATGGCTTAGAATTTTGCAACAAAGATTTTGATAAATTCTGTGAATTAAATGGCATTCTAAGACATAGGACGGTTGTAAAAACACCCCAGCAAAATGGAGTTGTTGAAAGAATGAATCGAACCCTTATGGAAAAAGTTAGGTGCATGCTAATAGGATCCGGGTTACCGAAATATTTTTGGGGAGAAGCTATAGCAATAGCTGCATACTTGGTGAATAGATCACCCTCTAGAGCAATAGAGCTCAAGACTCCCATGGAGATATGGAGTGGAAAACCCCCTGAATTAAACAACCTTAAGACTTTTTGGTGTGCAGCATATGCACATCAAAAGGAGGATAAACTTGGCCCTAGGTCTAGAAAATGTGTATTTCTAGGATATGGTGATGGGGTTAAGGGATATAGGTTGTGGTCCTTAGAAAAGAAGGGCATGAAACTGCTTATAAGTAGGGATGTTATTTTTAATGAATTGTTATTAACCTACTTGGAGAAAACTAACCCTGCAGGGGCTATTGAGCAAACCAAACCGAAAGTTGTGGAGCATCGCATCAAGGAGAACTCGGTTCAGGTAGAGCATGGGAGGCAAGAGGGTTCAGAGCAAGTAGAGCCCTTGGATGAAGGCCAAGAAGCTCAAGAAACTCAAGAAGAGGCTGAACAAGAAGAGGTTGATGCAGTAAATAACTTCCAGCTCACAAGAGACCAGCGAAGGAGAGTGGTTAGACCACCTTTGAAATATGGGTTTGCAAATGCTACAGATGCAGCAGCTCCTTGGATAGAAGGAGGGATGAGTGAACAAGAAACTTACATGGATGCTGATGAGTGCCAAATATTGTATATTTTGGCCCTCTAATTTACATTTGTTAGCTTAGGAATTTGTTACTTTGAGTTGTTTTCGTTGTTTTTCAGGTTTACAAGCACTGGGAAAGGAGTTTCACTAAAATTGCCATAATTGCCCGTATAGATCAATCATCTTTGAAAATTAAACTGTATTGATTCAAGAAGAACCAGGATATGATCCATATATTCTTAGAAAGATCCAGAAGTCTATTTTCTGGAGAATTTTACGGCTCGTAAAAATGATTTTTCTATAGAAAGTTATGGCTGTTTCAGTAGACAAAGGTCAGGCTGTGCGGGCTGTGCGGGATTTCAGCGTGAACAGAAGTTTTGAAGGGCATGTGAAGACTTAAATCCAACATCCCACATTGGTTGGAAACACATTTCTATATCCCACATCCCACATCAGATTGGAAACACATTCCACTTGTGGTATTTGCCTATATAAGACCTACTCCACTTCATCATTCAGTGTACAATTCCTGAGCCACTTTGGTGTTTACCGGTGGACGTCCGCTAGCATTTTGGTGGATCCCGAAGGCATTGCTACCACGAGGGGAAGCGCCGCCCGTCAGCGAGTGGAATTTCTCCCATGTAAAGTTTTTTATTTATTTTTTTATATTCAATTGTTTTAGTTTAAATGTTTAGCACTTTTTATTATAGTTTTATAGTTATGAGTGGCTAGACTCTTCAGCTAAGGTTGAAGATGAAGCCCCGCCGTTGTTTGGCGTAGTAGTTTAGATTTGCTTGTACAAATCTGACAATTTTTAGTATAAATGTTCTGTCAATTATTTGAGTTAATCTTATAATTGATTGAGTTTAAATTGTCTGTTGGATTTTCTTTGTGTTTCATCTGATGGACACATTGAATGCTTTTCGATTAAATTGGATTCCCTTTGTGATTTGTTGAGAGCGGATACATCGAGTGCTTTTGGTTTAGTTGGGATATTCTTTGTTTTTTGTCTTATAGTTGGATTCATTGAATGTTTTGATAGGCTATATTTTTAGAACATATATGCTTAACTTCGGTGGGGTGGATTCGGAAACCTTAGTGCTTTTTTATTAGTTTTTAAATCAATTTAATTTAGTTTTAATTTGTTTTGCAATATCATTCACAATTCGGAACTAGGTTAAGATAGAGTTAGTTTAGATTAAAAATTATATTTTCACAACGCAATTCCCTGTGGATTCGACCTCGCGCTTGCACAACGCTATACTGCAAACGACTCGTGCGCTTGCGAGTAATTTAAAACTCACAACAAGTTTTTGGCGCCGTTGCCGGGGAATTGTTTGGTTTGTGAAAATTTTTTGTCTGAATTGATTTTATTTTTCTACTAGTTAATTTAATTTAAAAAAAAAATCATGTGGATGAATCCAGCGCCGGTTTCACAGTCTTTAGAGGATGCCCTCAAGGATTTCATTAAAATGACCGGCCCGTCCCTCAATGCTGCCAACACTTTCAATGTTGAAAGCTGTTCCATCTGTGCTAGTCCCATGCATCTAGCACAGAATTGCCCATCAATGCCGGCTTGTGCCGAGTATCCTATGGAACAAATGAATGCTTTCAATGACTGTTGTTGGCAATCAAATGGATCTTGCTCCGAAACATACAATCCAGGGTGGTGGGACTACTCTAATTTTTCATGGGAGCAGAACCAACCAATGAATCAAGGAGGAGCCCCTTACCATGCTCACAATCAATACACTCCCGAATTTCCTCCACCAATTCCAAATTATGGTCACTCAGCTTATCCAGCACCAACACCCGCTCACCAAGCTCCCATTCAAGCGCCAGTGTCGGTTTCACAGTCATTGGAGGACGCTCTCAATGATTTCATGAAAGTGACTAGCCAATCTATGAGTGAAGTGATGAGTGCAACAATAGAAAACACCCAAGCGATTGCCACACTAGAGAGTCAAATTGATCAGATCGCAAGTTACGTGGGTGAAGGCGAGGAAGGAGAGTTCCCCAGTTAATCTGAGCCTAACCCAAAGGAACAGTTTGCAGTGGGAAATTCTTCAACTCCAATGCATTGGCAGGAACAAGTGCAATCAACTGTCCCATACTTGTCTGGGAGACAAGTGGACAATCAAGTGGAAGAGAGCCCTGCTATGCACCAAGGGCAAGAGAGTAGCAACAATGAGAAGAGAGATGCTGAGCCATCTACAGCCACTCGTATTATTAAGGATCTCTCTAGGTCGTTTTTACCTAAAGTGCCTTACCCTGAGAGACTACAAGTGCTCAAGAAAGAAAGGAAGTCTGAGGACATTATGGAGGCATGCTTTGCTCAGTTTGAAGAGGATTTGGATTTAGATAAGTTACTTGAGCAAGCAAATACTATCGTGGAGTCTGCTCCTCGGGAGAGTAGTATGACAGAGGAGACTATAGATGAATCCCGTATTGAGGATCCCTTGGAGGCATGCTTTGCTCACTTTGGAGAGGACTTGGGCTTAGATAAGTTACTTGATGAAGTAAATGTCATTTTGGAGTCTGATCCTAGAGAAAGCAATAAGACGGAGGAGACCGCCGCACCTGACACCCCCAAGAAGGAACTTAAGCCTTTACCAGATAATCTTAAGTATAAGTTCCCAGGTCCAGCAGATTCTTTGCCTATAATCATAGCTTTAGATTTGGGTGATGCTCCAGAGGAGAAATTATTGGACGTCTTAAGAGAGCATAAGGAAGCTATAGGTTGGACTATTGAGGATGTCAAGGGAATCAACCCCTCGTTGGTAATACACACGATACAGTTGGAGGAGAATGCCAAGCCATTGAGGGAGCCACAAAGAAGGCTCAACCCTGCTATGCAAGTGGTTGTGAGGGCAAAAGATATTAAGCTGTTAGAGGCAGGGATCATTTATCCCATCTCTGATAGCAAGTGGGTGAGCCAGATTCCAGTCGTGCCCAAACGTGTTGAATTTACGGTAGTAAATAAAGACAACGAGTTGGTTCCAACTCGAGTACAGTCAAGATGGAGAAAGTGTCTAGACTACCGTAAATTGAATGCTGCCACCAGGCCTGATCATTTTCCATTCCCATTTATTGATCAGGTGGTGGAGCACTTAGTTGGGCATGTTTACTAATGTTGGGTCTGGCTGAAGACGTTAAACTTAGCGCTCATGGGAGGCACCCCACAGCTTATCTTATCTTTTGTTTATTTATTATTTCGCATATTTATGATTAATGTTTGTTTCCAGTATTTTTTGTTTTCCAGTTTTTATTTTTCAGGGACAAAGCGTACTTCAGTTCAAGTTTGGGGGTATGCTATGAGCCATACCAGTCTAGATAGTTCTCCATATCTCAGGTCAGCTCTTTCCATATTAGTCACACATTGGGGTCAATGTGTAATTTAAGTTTGGGGGTATGGGAGACACATCACACACTTTGTCCTAATTTGTTGTCTTTTCGTCATAGAGATAAATGCATGCTCATGTTATCGTGAAATTTTAGTTGATCTAAACATTTTCTGTGATGTGATGTCATTGGTGAGCTTAACATTTTGAACACATGATCTGGTGATAAATTTTTAAAATTTAGTTACTTACTTTAGGCATTTTGAGAATTCACATGTTTGATCTAATCTAACACGAGCACATTAGCACAAATTATGTGAGGTATGACATTTGATTTTAATGTGTATTTTTCCTTATCTTAACTGAAACTGGATGACTTGTTGATGAACTCTTGGGCATAGGAAAATATAAAAAAAAAAAAAATTTATCAATAAACTTTTCGTTGAGTAACTGGACCTCTTGCCTCAGTAAGCAGTGAGTGTTCACGTCAAAAGGTGGAATTTTGCTTGGTAATATTAAGGTCGGTTTAATTTCGTAGCCTTTTTGACTCGAGTTAGTAAGTCCTTAGGGGTGTCTTTACACCTAATGCCCTAAAACCACCTGGTTTGGGAGTCATTGACTTAACACTCGCTACATGGGTCAATTAGAAAGCTTAAGGGAACTAAACATAGCCGTGCCTTATTAAAAAAAAAAAAATACTATGCTTTTGTCGTTCATTTTTGATGGGAAATTCGGTGTATCTTGAGACATGGAGACCTTACACATTAGAGTTACTTGGAAGCTTCATTTTTATATGCTAATTCACCTTACACTGATTCAAGCTTGTGATGCCTTATCCTGCCTTTTGTAAGTAATTAGATTTTAACATTTCTATTCATTGCGAAGATGGGTTTACCTTTTTAAGCTTGCTTATGAATGAATATCATGGTGATGTGTGCTCCTTAAATTTTTGGATACCATGAGTGATGACTTTATCTTTATGTTCTTTGTTTTTCATTGAGTCTTTTATTTTGTTTTGCTAAGGGACTAGCAAATTGTAAGTTTGGGGGTATTTGATGAGTGCCAAATATTGCATATTTTGGCCCTCTAATTTACATTTGTTGGCTTAGGAATTTGTTACTTTGAGTTGTTTTCGTTGTTTTTCAGGTTTACAAGCACTGGGAAAGGAGTTTCACTAAAATTGCCAGAATTGCCCGTACAGATCAATCATCTTTGAAAATTAAACTGTATTGATTCAAGAAGAACCAGGATATGAGCCATATATTCTTAGAAAGATCCAGAAGTCTATTTTCTGGAGAATTTTACGGCTCGTAAAAATGATTTTTCTACAGAAAGTTATGGCCCTTTTAGTAGACAAAGGTCAGGCTGTGCGGGCTGTGCGGGATTTCAGCGTGAACAGAAGTTTTGAAGGGCATGTGAAGACTTAAATCCAACATCCCACATTGGTTGGAAACACATTTCTATATCCCACATCCCACATCGGATTGGAAACACATTCCACTTGTGGTATTTGCCTATATAAGACCCACTCCACTTCATCATTCAGTGTACAATTCCTGAGCCACTTTGGTGTTTACCGGTGGACGTCCGCTAGCATTCTGGTGGATCCCGAAGGCATTGCTACCACGAGGGGAAGCGCCGCCCGTCAGCGAGTGGAATTTCTCCCATGTAAAGTTTTTTATTTATTTTTTTTATATTCAATTGTTTTAGTTTAAATGTTTAGCACTTTTTATTATAGTTTTATAGTTATGAGTGGCTAGACTCTTCAGCTAAGGTTGAAGATGAAGCCCTGCCGTTGTTTGGCGTAGTAGTTCAGATTTGCTTGTACAAATCTGACAATTTTTAGTATAAATGTTCTGTCAATTATTTGAGTTAATCTTATAATTGATTGAGTTTAAATTGTCTGTTGGATTTTCTTTGTGTTTCATCTGATGGATACATTGAATGCTTTTCGATTAAATTGGATTCCCTTTGTGATTTGTTGAGAGCGGATACATCGGGGTGCTTTTGGTTTAGTTGGGATATTCTTTGTTTTTTGTCTTATAGTTGGATTCATTGAATGTTTTGATAGGCTGTATTTTTAGAACATGTATGCTTAACTTCGGTGGGGTGGATTCGGAAACCTTAGTGCTTTTTTATTAGTTTTTAAATCAATTTAATTTAGTTTTAATTTGTTTTGCAATATCATTCACAATTCGGAACTAGGTTAAGATAGAGTTAGTTTAGATTAAAAATTATATTTTCACAACGCAATTCCCTGTGGATTCGACCTCGCACTTGCACAACGCTATATTGCAAACGACTCGTGCGCTTGCGAGTAATTTAAAACTCACAACAGATGCCATGGAGTGTAAGGATTCGTCAAAGTGGCAGCTAGCTATGGAGAAAGAAATGGATTCTTTGAAGGAGAACAACTTCTGGGAATTGGTGAAAATTCCAGGAAAGCAGAAAGTTATAGAATGTAAGTGCACTTACAAGATCAAAGAAGGGTACCCTCTAAGAGATGAAGTCCGGAACAAGGCTAGGCTGGTGGCGAATGGGTTCACAAGAAGAGAAGACATAGGTTTCACAGAAACTTTCTCACCTGGACACAAGGTAGAGAAGATGGTGAGTATCCTCACCTATGTCATTGATGGGCTGTTGGGTTGGAATAGCAGGAAGAGGATGGAAAGGTTTACATCTCAACTCAGTGAGGAGTTTGAGAGGAAGGATCTCAGCCTTACACAAAAGATCCTTGGGATGAGAATCATCCGGGAAAAGGAAAGAAATAGGTTTAGTGTTTCTCGGGCAATTGGTGTTTTCAGCAAATGTGTGAGTAATCCCAGAAAAGAGCTTTGGCTTGGGATGAAGAGGTTACTGAGGTGTTTGAAGGCTCAATGGTAGCCAGTGGTAGTACTCATAACAACTGGGGCAGAATGTATAGCGGCTATGGAAGCCACAAAGGAGGCTATGGGGTGCAAAGGGTTGTTGGAATAGTGGGAGGTCCTAAAAGAGTAGGTGGTGGTATCTTCGGATAACCAAAGTGCGGGGCACTTGAGCAAGAATCCGATGTTCCATGAGGGGACGAAGCATATGGATGTTCGGTATCATTACATTCTGGAAAATTGTACGAAATGATGCATTCATATTGACAAGAAGACCACGGAGAAAAGTCTTGCAGATTTAGGCACCAAGGTTCTACCTCTAAGTAAGTTTAATCATTGCCTTGAATTACTTAGGATTGGAGTTGGTTAATTGGTAACTCAATATGAGTTTGGATCCCGAAGCTTTCTGCACAATAGTTCAGGTTTTTTGAACACTTAGACAAAGGTAGAGATTGTTGTTATTTGTCTAAGTTTTCAAACATGTCCAAACATGGTCTAAGTTTGGTTAAACTCCAAACTAAATGTGGAGTATCAAATTTCAGTAAGTCTAATGGCTGCACACATATGTGTTCTTACGGTTTGAGCATGGGAAGGTCATGCACACTGTTCTGCAAACTTCTGCACACAGGTAGGAAGTGTGCGCACTGCAGCAGAAGGCAGCAGCATCAGGTCTGGGCATGCTGTGCACACCCAGCACCATGTCTCACAGCATGCACGCCATCAGGGACAGCCCCAGTGCTGCACTGCCCATGCCCAACACCGTACCGCCCAGGCACATTGCTGCGCACATAGGCAGCAAGCTTCAAGGCTCTCCAAAAGTGTGTGCACAAGTCCAAAATGCACAGCACCACTTAGGAAAGTAATAAAGGGCCAAGATTGAGCAATGATCAAGATCAAAGGGAGGAGAATGAATCTCAAGAATGTCCAAGAATTGAGAGGCTATAAAAGGGGTTCTCAAGGCCTCATTTCACAATAGATATACAACACATATACAAGAGAGATTTGTGACATTGTGAGATCATTGTAAACACTTAGAGAGAATTGTGTAGAGTGACAAACACAAGAGGGACTCTTTGTTAGGCTGGTTGTAAAGAAGAGAGGATATTATAGAATTGATAGAAAACTTTGTAATAGGACTATCATTTTCTAGTTCTCTTCTTGTTTCTTCAAGAACTTGGATTCTTGAAGAGGATTGCTGTAACTTTGTAAGAACCATTGAGATAGTGCAGAGAGTTCGGAGGAACTCACGAGGACGTAAGCACATTGCCAAACCTCGATAACAATTGCTTGTCTTCTTTTCTTTCTTTGATTTTCTGTTCTTGTGTTCGATTGCTGTTTTTCTTTCTACAAGTCATTCAAGACTTGGGTGTTTGGAAGATCACCACCTAGGCATCTTGTCAAGGTGATTTCCAACAGCTCTTTATCTCTTTATGTTCTTCAACAACTTGCACAATTAACGATTCAAGTCTTTTATTAGTCTTACCCTGTGCCTCAATAAAAGCATGTAAAGTGTCTTCTAAAGAACTCCTAGAAGACATAGGTGCATGATATGGTGCAGGGGTTTATGCAAGCTGCTGGTTTTTAGACTTCCAGCTGAAATTGGGGTGATTTTGCCATCATGGATTATAAGTATCAGAGAAGGGTGTCAAAGGCTTCTTGTATATGCCTATGGCATTACATTGTTCCTTATACATCTCAACAAATGTGGGACACTCTTGGGTGAGATGATCTACCCCACCACACACAAAACATGGTTTAAAAGATTTTGCATTATTAGCTATGTGTGTTGGCTGTAAGCTTTTAGTCTTTAACTCATCGAGCTCCCTAGTGAGCATCTCGACCTTGGCTCTAAAGTTATCCTCTTCCCTAAGATGGTAAATTCCACCACCATTTGGGTGCCCTATAGGTCATGACCTATTTGTGCTTTCAGTAGCACTAGGTCCATTCCAAGTGTGAGCTTTTTCAGTAAGCTCATTGAGGGACTCTATGGCCTCATCAGGATCTTTCTCTAAAAACTCACCATTACACATCATCTCTAAAAATTGACATTCTCTATATGTAAGTCCCTCATCAAAATAGCTCACTAAGCGCCAACTCTCATACCCATAGTGAGGGCACATACTTAATAACTCTTTAAATCTCTCCCAAGACTGATACAAAGTCTCACAGTCCTTTTGTGCAAAGGTGGAGATTTGCCTTTTATAAGCATTGATCTTATGTTGGGGAAAGTATTTATTAAAAAAAATCCGAGTCATCTCAGTCCACGACCCAATAGATCGTGGTCTAAGTGAGTATAGCCAACTCTTAGCTCTATCCTTCAAAGCGAAAGGAAAGAACTTAAGCCTCACAATGTCATCGGTTTCGTCTTGACTATGAAAAGTCACGACTACTTCCTCAAACTCTTTAATGTGCACATATAGGTTTTCATTATCCAAACCATGAAATGTAGGGAGTAAATGTATCATCCCTGTTTTAAACTCTAATGGGTGAGTATTGGCTGGAAACATGATGCATGACGGTGTGGTTGTGCGTGTAGGGTTAAGGTAATCCTGAAGGGTCCTAGGGGGTTGATATTCATGTTCACTTATTTCTTCGGGACTAGATGGACTATCAAATAAAGGATTTAGAAATGAATTGAATTCTGACTCTAGCACAAGCCTACAAGCATCTCTATGTCTTTGCATTCAAGGTAACAAAATACGAAAAAAATTACTATAAAAAGAAAGAATAAGATAAAATTAAATTAAATTAATGCAACAAGCTAAAAGAGGGAACAAAGTTACCGCCTTTACAAACTGCTGAAAAGAAAAACTATTTACAGTTCTTCTACCGTCATGTCAAAAGTTGACAATCTTCCTTGTACTTAACCGCGTTTCCCCGGAAAAGGCGCCAAAATTTGATTACGCCCAAAACATAACGCAGTAATTGTAGTATAGCTTTGGGGTGTTGATTCCACAGGGAAACAAGATAACTACAAGAGAAGGTGTGAACCTCAACACAAACGATAAAGATCAAATGCCAGAATCTGAATTGTGAGAAAATTGTAATTGTGTAAATAGATTTGATGGATATAATAAAGAAACAACAAGGTTCCGGAAATCCTCCCTAGGTTCGTTGCCCTAATCCTAACTTGATTCAGTTGTTTTTATCTCGATTGCAAGTTTCACATCCCAAACAGGCAATCAGCAAATATTCAATTAAAGCGCATGTATAAACCCTAATGCAATTGATATGAATTATTCTTTACTTTCAAGCACAGATGACCTAACTTATAAATTATCAAGAGACGACAATATATCTAAATGAAAATACCGCAGCAATGGACAAATCTATAAAAGAGATCTACCGGACTCAATCACACCCAAACAAATACACATAAGAAGAGCATGACCGGACTAATAAAAATCTACTAATTAAATTAAAGAATAAAACATAACAATATTTAATGAAAATAAGAACAACTACACCTAGGGATTCATCCCTTCACCTTGCTTGGAGACTAGCCGGCCATGGAGCTCATGCTTCCTTGAGTTGCCTCCGGCCTCTTAACAATCATCTCCTCCTTGGTAGCGAAAGCTTCAGTGATTCCTCAACTTTCCCTCCAAAATTATACTTCGGATTCGTCCTAAAGACCCTCTGGATTGCTCCTAAAGGCCCTCTGGATTCACTCTCTAATGATTTCAGATGAGCTCCGATTGATGCCTCAAAGCTGAAGTGGAGTAGGCCTTTTATAGGGAAATACCATAAGTGCAATGTGTTTCCAATCTGATGTGGGATGTGGGATATAGAAATGTGTTTTCCAACCGATGTGGGATGTGGGATTTAAGCCCAAAATCACGCTGAAATCCCGCATAGCTTGACCTTTGTCTACTAAAACTGCCATAACTTTCTCTAGAAAACTCATTTTTACAAGCCGTAAAATTCCCCAGAAAATAGACTTCTGGATCTTTCTAAGCATATATGGCTCATCTCCTGGTTCTTCTTGTATCAATACAGTTTAATTTTCAAAGATGATTGATCTGTACGGGCAATTTTGGCAATTTAGTAAATCTCTTTTCTTGGTTTCTCTTCATCTTGGCTCTTCCGCGACCATTATCTCACTCGAGTATTCATTGAAGCTTTGTGTTTAAAATGATGATAGCTTTTCTATCTCTTTTTTAAGCTCAAAGTACCTGAAAATTTACTGAAATAAGTCAATGATTCAAGTATAACACTTTAGAGTTATTAAGGTATAAAAGTGTAATTCCAACCTCGATCAACCCTAAAATGCTAACAATTAAGTACTGTTTAGATGCATTTTATGACTCTCATCACATGCGCACGTGCGACCTTCGAGTGAGCAAACACTAAATCATCCCCCCTTAGCTCCCATCGCGGTGTAAAGATAGCAGTTGCCCCAGGTCCTCCCCTGGAGGAAGACGGTCCCGAGGGAGGAGTGGCTGCAACAGGATCCATTCTCTCCTCAGAAACTAGGCTCCCCACCACAATGGGCACAAGGGTTGAAGCCCAGGCCTTCTTCTGCTCCTGCTCAGAGCTCCCAGCCTCCGCCACCCTCTTCCTCTCCCGGGATATGCGCCTCGCCCTCCCCATAGCCTTGGCTGCCACATCCATATCTGCACAAAGAATGAGTAATTTAAAATAAAAATTGAAGTTGCTACGAGATCGAAAGACTAAGGGCTACCGTGCTCGAGGCTCGGCAGAAGACTAGGAGGGCAGAGGCTGCGCCTATGGAGCTCTTTGTTATCTTCGAGCACCCCAGCTTCAAAGGGTGCGGCTAGCATAGCCTTCACCGTCTCCTGTTCTCGGTGTAGGAAGTGCGGTCTTTTGCACTTGCCAACACGCTCCAAACTTCAAGTGAGGGGAACGTCGAAGCTTTCAACACTTTTTATAAAAAAGAAAGCCCCTTTCCACCTCTTCACAGAAGAAGGCTTATACTTTAAAACCCTCTTCCGCCTCCTCGAACTCACAATGACCCACCCTGTATGACCAAGGCGAGCTAATTAGAAGTGCGCTTTGAACACGTTCATGTTCATTACTCCTCCAACCTCCTGGCACACGGCAATGAATGCCAGGATTAATTGGACGGAATTGGGCACCAATTGACTTAGCACGATGCCGAAATATCGGAGCACCGAATAGAAGAACGGATGGAGAGGGAACCTGAGCCCATCCTTTAGCTGTTGCTCGTAAACACACAGCTCGTAAGGCACCCGGCCAGGGAGGACGTCACAGGCCCTCTCCCCACCTTCTGGAGCCATCATATGGTAATCCATGGGGATCTTAAACCTAATCCTAATCCCCACGAGCTCAAACACCACTATTGAACTTGGAATGGAGTTCGCTTCGAACGTCCACTCCTCCCTCTTAGTATCCAGGTTGTCATCCCTAATAAGCATTGACGCCCAGACATCCTCCTCCTCAGATGACTCCCCATCCTCACTATCCTTATCATCCTCTCTCCCCAGAGGATAGGGCACGAGGGCTAGAGCCCCATCGCGAGGGACGACCTCCAAAGAGGAGACCTCGTCGCTGGAAGAAATCCCCATTGCCTCCTCCAGCTCCCTTGAAAGATCCCCGATTATATCACTCTCGGACATCTTACGCACCAAAAAATCTTTTTTTGGGTCGCCTCTTGGAAAAACCGAGCGCTCTCACAGTTCTTTCTAACTATGAACTCTCAAAAAATGCAAGTGAAGAATGAAAGAAGCATGGATCCCCTTTTATAGAAGTCATGGCAATAGAACCAAGAAACATTAACTTCCTAGACGAAGTGACACACCCTTTGATGTCTCCAAGGCACCACTTCCATACCCCAAGAAGACAGTTGTCATATAAACACACCCTCTGCTATCATCAAGACACCATTTCTATACCCCGATGTGACAGTTGAACACACCCTTTATGGTCTCCAGTGCGCCGCCATTTAATGTGAGCTGTCATCATTTATTGCACCTGCAAAAAGAAGAACCCAACAGGCCCAAAGTAGGAAAGAAGCCCACATACGCGAAGAAGAGGGAACCGCATGAACATAATTTCTCCAAGTTATGATTGCTTGACCAGTTCTCCAAGTCTGAGCGTTTGACCTGCTTATCAAACGGTCGGACCAGTTCCCCAAGTCCAAGTGTTTGAGCTGCTTGTCAAACGCTCGAACTAGTTCTCCAAGTCCGAGCATTTGAACTGCTTTGCAAATGCTCAGACCAGTCCTCCAAGTCCGAGCGTTTGAGCTGCTTTGCAAACGCTCGGACCAGTCCTCCAAGACCGAGCGTTTGAACTGCTTGTCAAACACTCGAACCAGTTCTCCAAGTCTGAGCGTTTGAGCTACTTGTCAAATGCTCAGACCAATTCTTCAAGTTCGAGCGTTTGAGCTGCTTTGCAAACGCTCGGACCAGTTCTCTAAGTCCGAGCATTTGAGCTGCTTGTCAAACGCTCGGACCAGTTCTCCAAGTACAAGTGTTTGAGTTACTTTGTAAACACTCGGACCAGTTCTCTAAGTCCGAGCGTTTGAGCTGCTTTACAAATGCTCGGACCAGTCCTCCAAGTCCGAGCGTTTGAACTGTTTGTCAAAGCTCGGACCAGTTCTCCAAGTCCGAGCATTTGAGCTGCTTTGCAAATGCTCTGACCAGTTCTCCAAGTCCGAGCATTTGAGCTGCTTGTCAAATGCTCAGACCAGTTCTCCAAGTTCGAGCGTTTGAGCTGCTTTGCAAACACTCAAACCAGTTCTCCAAGTCCGAACATTCGAACTGCTTATCAAACGCTCGGACCAGTTCTCCAAGTCCGAGCATTTGAGCTGCTCTGCGAACGCTCGGACCAGTCCTTCAAGACCGAGTGTTCGAGTTGATTGTCAAACGTTGGACCAATTCTCCAAGTCCGAGCGTTTGAGCTACTTGTCAAACGCTCGAACTAGTTCTCCAAGTCTGAGTGTTTGAGCTGCTTTGCAAACGCTCGGACCAGTCCTCCAAGACCGAGCGTTTGAGCTGCATGTCAAACGCTCAGAACAGTTCTCCAAGTCCAAGCGTTTGAGCTGCTTTTCAAACACGTGGACCAATTCTCCAAGTCCGAGTGTTTGAGCTGCTTTACAAATGCTCGGACCAGTCCTCCAAGACCGAGCGTTTGAGCTGATTGTCAAACGCTTGGACCAGTTCTCCAATCCGAGCTTTTGAGCTGCTTATCAAATTCTCGGACCAGTTCTCCAAGTCTGAGCGTTTGAGCTGCTTGTCAAACGCCTGAACCAGTTCTCCAAGTCCGAGCATTTGATCTGCTTTGCAAATGCTCGGACCAGTCCTCTAAGACCGAGCGTTTGAGCTGATTGTCAAACGCTCATACCAATTCTCCAAGTCCGAGTTTTTGAGTTGCTTATCAAACACTTGGACCAGTTCTCCAAGTCCGAGCATTTGAGTTGCTTTTCAAATGCTCGGACCAGTTCTCTAAGTCTGAGCGTTTAAGCTGTTTTGCAAACACTAGGATCAGTCCTCCAAGACCGAGCGTTTGAGCTGCTTGTCAAACGCTCGGACCAGTTCTCCAAGTCTGAGAGTTTGAGCTGCTTGTCAAACGCTCGGACCAGTTCTCCAAGTCCGAGCGTTTGAGCTGCTTTGCAAACGCTTGGACCAGTCCTCCAAGATCGAGCGTTTGAGTTGATTGTCAAATGCTCGGACCCGTTCTCCAAGTCCGAGAGTTTGAACTGCTTGTCAAACGCTCGGACTAGTTCTCCAAGTCCGAGCGTTTGAGCTGCTTTGCAAACACTCAGACCAGTTTTCCAAGTCCGAGCATTTGAGCTGTTTTGCAAACACTCGGACCAATGCTCCAAGACCGAGCGTTTGAGCTGATTGTCAAACGTTCGGACTAGTTCTCAAAGTCCAAGAAGTTATCAAACGCTTAGCCAAGACTTCTCCAAGCATTTGAAACTTCTTCCAGATTTCGCCTAAAATCAGGATCGTTTTATTGAAATAAGTAAAAGGCTAGGACATCATGCGAGATAAAGATTGAAAGAAAGATATTTTATTCAAAGAATTACAACTAACGACCTTGAAGTACAAGGAAAATATGGCCCTAACAGCCTCGAAGTACAAAAGGAAAACCGAGACACCAAGCTTTTTAGGTAATCTAGTACACAAGCTGCCTCACCCTCTTAGTCTTCCTAGGGCTCCCTCCTGAGCCTGAAAGCTCTCACCTGCCATGAGCAGCTCCAGGCCCAGGGGACCTCCTCAACCGCTCCCGCTCAGAATCTGGAAGAGGTCCTTGCCCCCGCTCAAAATCTGAAAGAGGTCCTGGCTCCCACTTGGAATCAGGAAAAGGTCCTTACTCGTTGGGCAACATCCCCCCTCCAGAGTAGGCCCTTCTCCCCCTTGGCTTCCATAAATCCCTCAATAAACTGCTGACTCCCCTCCCTCACCAGGATCACTACCGTCAGAATTTTCTAAGACAGTGCATGACCCTTCAATTAGAAAGTAAGACCAAACTCCTCTAAAAAAAACTAAACTCTTTTCAGTTTGAAAGAAAAGATGTCAGAGACCCTTTTTATAAGAAGGGAAAACACGTTCAACGAGAGAATTTAATGCAAATGCGGAAAAAGAGGAGACCTTTAAGATTTCAAGGCCATTCACGCTTCTCCAAACGATTGTTCGTTTCCCGAGGATGACGAATCTGTTCCCAAGGCCGGCCATTTAACGCGAGTTTGACTCACAAACTGCCGCGTATGTCCCCAGCTCCATTTACACCCAGCTCGATCCTTCATTAAAAAGCCCATGCCACACAATACTTCCTTAAACACATAAATGTACTCAAGGAAGTGGGGGGCCTGTGATGTGGCCCAAAATACTCTGGCCCAGTAAACTCTACCGCCCAATGAGCGGCCTAGTAAACTAATACTCCGGCCCAGTAAACTCTCCAGCTCGATGAGCACTCCGGCCTAGTAAACGCCACGGCCCAATGAAGAACGGCCCGACAAACCTACACCTAGGCCCCCTCTACGCACGCAACCCTGCAGCCACTCTATGCCACCCTACAACGTGCCACCCTACAGCTGCCTGCACACGCAGCCCTACCGCCACCCTGCAACACATCGCCCTGCACCCACCCTATAGCACGTCACCCTACAGCCACCCTGCGACACGCCATCTCCTGAACATGTAATCAATACTCCCCTAATATCATAAGCAATTATTTTTCTTCTTTTTTCTTTTTTTACTTTTATATAAATTCTTACACTTTCTTTTCTAATCCTTGTTGGTCACAATTAAAATATGATATTGTTTACTGATATAAACAAAGAACATGGCATTATCTTTGCTTTGCCCTTATTTAATAAAATTAACTGAAATACCCTGAATCTTGCCTTTATCCAAATTGATCGATGAACCATATTATGATCAATGAGGTGGTACAGTACTACTATATATATATATATATATATATATTTGCAGATCATATAAATTAGCTAGTAACACATTTGTTGATGCCAAAAAACGGTTTGTGCTGACGTGGCCTAGATGTTGATGTGGCCTGGGTGTTGACGTGGCCTGGGTCCTGCACAAGTAACAGGGATGAACTAAAGGCCCTCGAAAGGAGGGGAGAGGGAGGCCTCTGAGGGCGCTCTGAAGCTTAAGTTAGCACGATGGCTTAAAGGAGATGCTGAGGGCTTAAGTAAATCAAGTGTAAGTAGATAAGTCTGAATGCCTATGAATTCCATACCTTGGCTTATTTATAGTCATCTGCCTGTAGGAAGGCATTGATTACTCGAGCAAAGAAAAAAATCTATAATGGAAAGATTAGACATATAATATTGAGATATTACATTGTTAGGCAACTAATTAATGATGGCTTTATATCTATGGATTTTGTGAGGTCATAGAAGAATTTGGCCAATCCTCTAACGGAGCCATCAGCTAGGAGGCTAATGAGTAAAACATCGAAGAGGACAAGAATAATCGGGGAGCATTATAACTATTTTTATTATTACATCATCTTTATAACTATTTTTATTATTATATCATCATAAGAGATGATTAACGGAGAGTTCCTCCCAAAGGTGTATGACAATGCAATTATAGTGTGATCAAGGATGAGCAAAGCTTTTAATGGCAAATATAGCCCTTAATTATGGGAGTGGGGTATGATCTGCAGCATACTCCTGATTGATGGCCACCTAAGTGAGTGTGGAAATGGGGCTACTTCTTATGAGTTATGGGGAATAAGCTCTAGAGCACTCATGATATCCAGGATGGGTGCACGACCGATAATAAGCCAAGCATCCTTTTAGATATATCTCTATAGGCCTTTATTATTAAAATATTGAATGTTTCTCCTAAACATTTAATGGAAAAGTTTCTTGAAAGCCAAACTTTGACTACTTGTAACATACATATGTTATTTCCAATGAGTAATAAGTCATTAATGTATAGTATCAAAAATGTAACTGCACTCCCACTAGTCTTCTTGCACATATATGGTTCATCCACATTTTTTTAGAAAACCAAACATTTTGATTGCCTTATCAAATAAGATGTTCCAGCTTCATGAAGCTTGCTTTAATCCATTAATTGTTCTTTGCAACTTACACACTTTGTGTTCATCACCACTAGATGTAAAATTCTCTGGTTGCTTTGTGTATATATCTTCATCTATGCTACCATTGAAGAAGGTAGTTTTAACTTTCATTTTCTATATCTTATAATCGAAGAGTGCAACTATTGCGAGCAAGATCCTGATTGACTTAAGCATGGCTACAAAAGAAAAGGTTTCATCAAAGTTAACTCTTTGTTTTTGTTTGTAACATTTCGCTACTAGCTTTGCCTTAAAGGTCTCTACCTTTTCGTCAAACCTATATTTTTTTTATAGACCCATTTGCAACCAATAGGTACAATACCTTCAAGAGAGTCAACCAAGTTCCAAACTTGGTTAGAATATATGGATTCCATTTCAGATTTCATGGCTTTAAACCATTTTCCCGAATCCATGTTTGACACAGCTTCCTTACTGTTTATAGGATCTTTATTTTCAATAAGATGTACCTCTATGTCACCCTTTATTAATACTCATATTTCTCTGGTGCTTTAGGTATCTTACTTGATTTACGAGGAGGTGGTATGACAGGAGACTTTATTACAATATGCTCTTTAGGTTGATCATTATTGATTTGTTGTTCTTGAAACACCTCTTCAAGTTCTATTTTACTCCCACTGCTCCCTTCTAGAACAAACTTTTTTTGTGAAAATGTAGCAAATTTTGAGACAAACACCTTTCGCTCATTAGGGAGATAAAAGTAATATCCCAAACTTTCTTTGAGATTTCCCTCAAATCTACACTTATCAGACATTGCTTCTAATTTATCTGCGACTAATCTTTTGACATTTGCAATACAACCTCATATCTTAATATGCTTAAGACTAGACTTTCTACCATTCTACATTTCATATGGTGTCTTAGGTACAGACTTAGAAGGAACTCTATTTAATAGATATGCGACAGTTTTCAAGGCATAAGCCTAGAATGAAATTGGAAAATCAGTGTAACTCATCATCGATCGTACCATATCCAATAATGTATGATTTCTCCTTTTAGACACACAATTCAACTGAGGTGTTCCAAGAGAAGTTCACTATGAGAGAATCTCATTCTCCTTAAGATGATAAAAAACTCATTAGTCAAGTATTCACCTCCTCGATAAGATCGAAGAACTTTGACACTTTTGATAGTTTGCTTTCTACACTATACTTAACTTCCTTGAAATTTTTCAAAGAATTCAGATTTGTACTTCATAAGATACACATACCTTAACCTCAAATGGTCATTGATAAAGGTAATGAAGTAAGAATAGCCACCCCCGAAAATTCAGCCTAATGACTTACAAACATTTAGTTTTGATCAATTCTAATATGTCAAAAGCTCTTTCTTTAGGTCCACTAAATGAAGTCTTAGTCATTTTTTCCAAGAGAAAATATTCGCATATTGGGTATGACTCAAAAGTCAATGAATCAAAGTATCCATCTTTAACTAACTTGCTAATCATACTTTCATTGATATTGTAACGACCCATCTCCGAGTGGGCCTTACCCGATGAGGTATCATCACCTTTCAGCTATAAGCACCACAATCTATATGCAAACATACAATTTACAATACAAATAACAAACGTTTCCAGTGCTACATATAAATACAAACACATGTCGTCACATACAAAATGTTTTTGATACAATAATCAAACTCTTATAAAATTTTATAAAGTACAAATACAAGGAAAACTCATATCAAAGTTTAAACTTACATCAAACTTAGAATCCCAAAAGATTCAAGAGGTAAGGAGGTCGTGGATAAAGAAATCTTTTAAATGACCACAAGTATCTCAAAATTTACCTAAAAGGTTAGTAAAATAAGGAGGTGAGCTATAAAGCTCAGTGAGAAATCAGCTTGCTAGAAGTAGTCGTTAAAGAATCTAAATTCTTAAGTTTTCAGTTATAAAAAAATCATAGAGAATTTATCTTTTTATTTAAAAGAATAGTTCTAAGAAGACTTTAGATTTTTCCTCTAGTTATTTTCCTAATCTTCTTATCACAAAAGAAATAAATATCATAACAAAAAAAATTTAAATTTCTAAATCTGTAACTTTATCTTACATAACTTAGCATTAGCTACAATACTTTTCAATTCAAAAAAAAAAAATCAGTAATTTCATTCGCTACACTGGACCAAACACATCCCATGCCCCTCAAAGGCCAATCATAACATACACCCCTCACAGACCAATAACAACATAGACCCCTTACAAGCCAATCACAACATACATCCTGCACATGCCAATCACAACACAAGCCCCTCATGGGCCAATCATAACATCTCATCCCTTATCAACGATATGCAATGCAAATGCGAATGTAATGAGTTATATAATCATGTATATAATTATATCACCACAATGCCCCTCACTGACCTAATCACATAGCAACAGGAATGTCTCCCCACATACATGTACATTCTCAACATCATCATTATCAAAATCATTTCTCAATGAAGCATCTTCGAATCACGTACACCCTCTCATTGGGTGGGGTCCAACAAGTCCAACCACAGTCGATGCCTATCACCCCTAGTTGTAAAGAATCTACCACAATCTTACCACTCCCCCTCTTATAATACGCTAACAATATATATATATATATATATATATATATATATAGCATGAAAATGCATTCACAAATCAATGAATATGAAGTCAATAGTCATCCATCAACCGCATCACAATCTCAAAGCACTCCAATCAATCACATTTATTACAACTACACACACATCAATCATGTTTTTCATATTTTTATTTCAATCTTTACAATAATACAATCATACACATAAACATTGAATCATTTCTAAGTTCATATCTCAACATAGAAATAATTTCTCAAACCAACCATATACTTCGCAACTTAATCATCCAATTTATCGAAGAAGAAACACATCAAGATTCATTTACTCTTACTTTCTTATACTGCAATTGCACACTTTGTATCTTTTTCAATCCTCTTAGTCCCTTCATAATACAACTTTTCTTCAAATCACAACATTTAATTCATTGAATCACACTTTATATATATTTTCCACAATTCTTCATGTTTATACACATTTAAACTTTTATTTATCATTGAATAGTTTATTACACTTACAAGAAGTAAGGTAATACTCACCTTTGAGAACCCAACTTAGCCACGAACCACTTCTTAGCCTCTAGATAAAACTTCAAGTTATCCTAAGGTAACATTAATGAAAACCAACAACCAAAGAATAAGTAATTTAAACATGTTTTGCTCAAGTCAAAGGACCAAAACCTCAATTCAATTCATTAAGTTACCCTCAAGGGTTTAGAATTTGAAAGAAGTGAGGGAATTTGATGGAAAAATCTAAAAACAGGGTTGCACAGTCGACTATCCAATTTTCACAATTTCTCAATGGGAGTTTGTATCAATTGAACAGTTATCTGTCAAATTGCACAATCGACTGTGGTTGAGACCTGATGTCTTTGCCTTTTCCCATTCGACAATGTAATCGCGACTGTCGACAGTCCTGGGGGCTGAAACCTAGAAAATTCACGAAATTCAACTTTTTTCTTTTCCAAAAACCCTTTGATCCTTCATTAAACGCCCGAATCTTTTGAAACACAATTTCTTGAGAGTTAAAGATCAAAACATTATATCACTAATGAGGAGATTTGAACTCAAACTTCCCAAATCAACAAATTTTTGTACAAAACCCATTTTATCAAACCTTTCTCAAGAGAACTTCAAAATTTTTAAGTATCAACTCAAAATCATACATCAACAAGCATGTTTAATGATAAAAGATTAAGAGGAGTAAAAGTTTTTACCTTAATCTTTAGCAAGAACTCCCAGTTTCCCTTTTTTTCTTCTTTTTCCTTCCTTAGTTGCTCTCTCTCTTCTCTTCTCTTTCTCTCTTTTCTCTTCTCTCTCTCCCAATCTCTCATTATATTTCCAAGGAAAAATTTGTTTTCCCTTCCCTTTTATACAACCAAATTCTCCCTTAATTGCACACACATCCCTTCCCTTTTTGTCTCATCCATATTTTACCCTTCTACTCTTTAAAAACTTAAAATTTACCTATTTGTCTTACTACTCTTTCTAACTTTCACAACTTCTCACAAAATATGAATTCATTACTAAACTACAAATTTATTTACTTGATCCCAAGTTCCACAAATCCCAATACTAATTAACTATGACTTACAACAAAACAAGTGCACAAAAAAATGTCTAAACAAAATATGGAAATTGAAATATTCTAATTAGGAATCGGGACTCACAATTCTACCCCACTAATAAAATTTTGACCTCAAAATTTCCTCGTCTAGGGTTCACAAAAGCTCTGGATTATCATTTTATTAATTAATTTAACATTCTCAAGTAACCTTTTCGACTTTTCCTTCTTCAACAACATTTTACTAACAAGATTGAACTCCCTATTCAGCATTCCCTTGAATTTTTCTATCCATTGCCATCAACACATTAATTATCACTAGAGTGATATAACCTATTGATTCGATAAATTTCATTCTACTTAAGATAAACTCTTAACATGAGGTATTAAGTGGTGTTCACCTTCCTATCAACTATTGACAATTATAAATCATTATTTCTGCTTCAATTGACCTTCAATTCACCCAACTAGTCTCTAAATTTACATATTCTTATCCAAAAGTATTTCTTAATATCATTCCCTTCTTATATCTTCCTTTTACTCATGAGCTCTAAAACTAAACTCATTACCACTTCACATTCCTTCCTCTCGACCCCATACATCAAAGGTTTCAAATGTGGTACGATTTTTAAATCAAGTCTTCCTAAAGATACTTCTTCACAAGGCCCCTTTCTAATAAACCATCTTTTCATTTCATTTCAATAACTTCTACTCCAACAAGATATCATACTTTGGATTTGTCAACAGTGTTATCACAATTTTTTTATGCTCACTCGAACTTAAATCTTATCAAATTCTTCAATCCGTTTACCTCACAACTCTAAGTCTAACCAATGGAAAGAAATATTTAGAAACAATTTAACTTCTCGATCCTTCATAGAATTTCTAGCATCTACAAGGTAAATGTTCAAATTAGTAATTTACTCTCTTTTCTTGATACTTCTCTTAACCCTAATCAAATTCTTCAATCCGTTTACCTCACAACTCTAAGTCTAACCAATGGAAAGAAATATTTAGAAACAATTTAACTTCTCGATCCTTCATAGAATTTCTAGCATCTACAAGGTAAATGTTCAAATTAGTAATTTACTTTCTTTTCTTGATACTTCTCTTAACCCTAATCTAAATTTTTCAGTTCTCTTTTCCATATAAATTTTAACTTATCCACCGCCAACCGAAACATGCTTACCAAAACTCTTACGTACCTCATCATAGTAGCAATTGTTAAATACTTATTTCTATTTATAGTTAATAAATTCCATTTGCAAGTCTCTTCTCCAACTTCATCGCTTAGATGTCTTAAATAGTAACTTACTTAACTTTTTCTTTAAGTCCACCTTGAACTTCTCAAAGATCTTATCTACACAATTCTTTCCTTTTGATGATGATCACATTTCAAATTTATCATTCTTCTTGAGACTTTCTATTTCTTCACATAACTCCCTAGATCCTCTTACTCTTCCACCATGTTATAGACTTTACACTTTCATCCAATTATCATATCTCTTGTTTAGGAGGTCCTTTCTGGGAAAATTTCTAAGAATCTTATCCTATAACCATATAGTTATTACCCCTTGTACTAACGAACTCTCGTCTACCTCTCAAATGAAATAATTTCCTATACTTCCAACTTTCTACTCATTCATAAACATAATATCCCAATTCATACTTTTTCTTTTCTTTTAAAACTCGTACTTTCATTTCTCCCTTTTTTAATTATTCAATTTTCGATATTTTCAATCGCTCTTGACTTTCAAGATTATGCTTCATAATCCATTGAATCATCAATCAAATAGTATCCATCAATTCTTAAACTTAATCTAATACTTTCAACTTCTTGATTTGTTACCATAACACATAATCTTATCGAGTTATTCCATTTCCCTTTAAATCTTACTAACAAAACCCATTATCAAGCACTCAAAAATTTCCTGCACCTACACAAAACTCAAATATCTCATCTTTTTTACCACAGTTAAGTTGTAGCATAGATTCTTTACTTTTTATGAAATCTCTTTTTGTTTAGTCTGTCGAACTATAGTATCTTCATTTCCCTATTCCTCCTCCATCTTCCTTACAAATCTCTTGTACATTCGAATTCTCTTTTGGTTTAACTATACTCCCAACTTCTTCTATTTCTCGTTTCCTCTTCCGGTCCATTTAGAAAAATCAAAATTTCTGGAAGATCAATTAACACTTTGTCTCCACGCTTTTTCTTATCAAGTCTTATGACTAGTCACATGATATAGGCCCAAAATTATTAATTTTCTTTTTCTCACTATCACTAATAGCCTTTGGATATAGTATTTAACATTTATAGCTTGATGTCTTAAACAATTTCTCAATTTCATTAACACTTTCCAATAACTCCTTGATTGTTCAAGGTTTTTCCTTTTAACTTAAAATAAGCTCCATTACAGTTTCATAATGCTTAATAACCGCTAATCTCTCTAGCCGTTTTCTTTAATAAATGTTTCCAATACTATTCCTTCTTAAAGGATTTCAAACTTCGTTAACTCTTAAATTAAAAAACTTTTATCTTACAATTTCTCCATTGGCCTTGAAGTCCATACCTATTTTCCTTTCGCTAATTATCATCTTTTATAACATCTCATTCACCTTCAAAATAAATCATAAAAATCTCTAATTTTTAACATACTTCTATTTTCTTAGCTTATTAACATAAATCTTTCACTAAATGCAATTAACAACCCTTAAACTTATATCTCCAAATAAAGTGAGCCGAATCAACTAACATCGTCTTAATGATTTTTCATTCTCCACTTTAAACTCAAGACTTTCTAGGTTTTAAATAAATCTACCTTTTCTTCATATTGAAGTCTTCTTAACTTGAAAACCAAAGTCAAAATTTTCTACACCATTTCTTCTCCATAAAGTCTCAAAAAATCACTACCTCTTCACTTAAAAGTTTTCTTTTGTTCTTCCTCAATCACTTCCTACTACTTTAATCCTTATGCTAACCACTTGTTTAACAGCTGCTCTTATTCCTCTTTACGCTCGTTAATCTACCTACACTCTTATCAATACTTAAATTATCCTTTACAAGTCTCTCCTCTTAATGATACAGTTAGAACCTCCATGAAGTGGTAACTTTTCCCAACTCCCAACTTCTCTAAGGTTTCAAGTAGGTAATTAAACTCGATCTTCATGTACTTTACCCAACATTCCATCGACTACCTTTTTCCATGCTCAACTCTCAAACATATACACAAACAAGCTCACTATGCCATACTTTAATCAATTTAAGTTTACAAATTTCTATACTAACTATTCTTAAACCCACAATATACTACAATCTTACAATCACCAATTACAAGTACCTTAGAATATAAATTTATTCAAAATATTTATTAGAATAACAGTTCATGCATATATAAAAAAACTCATACCCTTTGGGCGCACAACTTATCAATAAATTACAAATCTTTTAAACTAACAGCTCGTCAACTTCTCAACATTATTAATAATTCACCAATCACATACTAAACTCTTCACAAACATGTATATAGACAACGCAAATTTAAAAAATTTCATCCAACATAACAATCATGCCCCAAAATTTTTCTAGAGGCATCACCATAGTATTCTTCAAGCATCATAAAGCCTCTCTAATCAACACCAAATTCATATAATAACCATACACCATTTGACTCGATTTCAAACTTAAGAAATTTTACCCCCACCTGAACCATCAATGGTTATCACTCCTAAATGACATCCTCTCTAACCATACATAACCACTGTCTAAAATTACCCCATTCATCATACACTATGCAACTAAGTTTATAGAACTTTAAACCTAGAGCTCTGAGACCAAACTTGTAACAACTCATCCCCAGGTGGGCCCTACTCGAGGAGGTATCACCACCTTTACAATACAAACAACAAACTTTTTCATCACTATAATTAAATACAAACACATCTTCGCATACATAACGTTTTTGATACAACAATCCAACTCTTATAAAATTTTACAAAGTATAAATACAAGGAAAACTCCAATCAAAGTTTAAACGTAAACCAAACTTAGACTCCCAAAAGATTCAAGAGGTGAGAATGTCATGGACAATGACGTCTTTTAAATGACCATAAGTCTCTCAAAATTTACCTGAAAAGTTATTAAAATAAGGGGGTAAGCTATAAATTTCAATGAGAAATCAACTTACTAGAAGTTGTCATAAAGGAATTTAAATATTAAAATAATCATAGAATTTATCTTTTTATTTCAAAGTATAGTTCTAAAAAGACTTTATATTTTTCCTCGAGTTATTTTCCTCATGTTCTTATCACAAAAGAAATAAATATCACAACAACAATTTATTTAAAGTTTTAAATCCATAACTTTATCTTACATAACATAATATTAGCTACAATACTTCTCAATTCACAAAAATCAGTAATTTCATGCCCTTCACCGGGCCAAACACAATCCAATACCCTCATGGGCCAATCACAACATATGCCCCTGATGGGCTAATCAAAACATCTCATCCCTTATCAACGATATGCGATGCAAATGCGAATGTTATGAGTTATATAATCATATCACCATAACTCCCCTCACATACCTAATCACATAACAATGGGGACATCTACCCATGTACATGTGTGTTCTAAACATCATCATTATCAAAATCATTTCTCAATGAAGCATCTTCTAATCTCTTACACCCTTTCATCGGGTGGGGTGCTACACGTCCAACAACTTTCGGTTCCTTATCACCCCTTATGGAAAGGGACATACCGCAATCTCACCACTCCCCCTCTTATAATATGCTAACAATATATATAGCGTGGAAATGCATTCACAAGTCAATGAATATGAAATCAACATTCATCCATCAACCACATCAAAATCTCAAAGCAATCCAATCAATAACTTTCATCACAACTATACACACATCAATCATGTTTTTCATATTTTTATTTCAATCTTTACAATAATATAATCAACTAATCAAGTTCATTACAATCATACACAATATCGAATCATTTCTAAGTTCATAGCTCAATATATAAATAATTTCTCAAACCAACCATATACTTTGCAATAATAATCCAATTTCTCAAAGAAAAAACACATCAAGATTCATTTAGTCTTATTTTCCTATACTATAACCGCACACTTTGTATCTTTTCAAACCTTTTAGTCCTTCGCTACTCATAATACAACTTTTCTTCAAAACACAACCATATATCACTACATATGTAATTCATTAAATCACACTTTATATATATTTTCCATAATTCTTCATGTTTATACACTTTTAACTTTTTATTTATCATTCAATAGTTTATTACACTTACTAGGAATAAGGTGATACTCACCTTTAAGAACCCTTCTTAGCCACAAACCACTTCTTAGCCTCTAGATAAAACTTCAAGTTATCCTAAGTTAACGTCAATTAAAATATACAACCAAAGGATATGTAATTTAAACATGTTCTACTCAAGTCAAAGGTCTAAAACCTCAATTAAAATCATTAAGTTACCCTTAAGGTTTTAGAATTTGAAAGAAGGGAGAAAATTTAATGGAAAAAACTGAAAACAGAGTTGCACAATCGACTGTCTAGTTTTCACAGTCGTCTATGGGAGCTTCTATCTATTGTGCAATTAGCTATCCAATTGCACAGTCGACTATGGTTGAGACCTAAAGTCTCTGCCTCTTGTACAATCGACTGTCCTAGGGTTGAAACCTAGAAAATGCACAAATTTCAATATTTTTCTTTTCTAGAACCCTTTGATCCTTCAGTAAACACCCAAATCTTTTGGAAAAAAAAGTTCTTCAGAGTTAAAGATCAAAACTTTATATAACTCCTGCAGAGATTTGAACTCAAACTTCTCAAATCAACAAAGTTTTGTACAAAACCTTTCTCAAAACTTTCTCAAGAGAACTTCAAAAGTTTAAAGTTTCAACTCAAAATCATGCATCAAAAAGCATGATTAGTGATAAAAGTTGAAGAGAAGAAAAAGTTTTTACCTTAATCTTTAGCAAGAACTCCCACTTTCCCCTTTTCCTTCCTTCTTTCCTCTCTCTCTTTTCTCTTTTCTCTCTCTCGGTTTCTATAGACTCTTCCAAGGAAAATATGATTTCTCTTCCCCTTTATTTAGAAAAATTCTCCTTTAATTGCACACACATCGCTTCACTTTATGTCTCATCCACATTTTATCCTTCTACTCTTTAAAAACTTAAAATTTGTTTACTTGTCATACAACTCTTTCAAACTTTCACAACTTCTCAAAAAATATGATTTCATTAGTAAATTCCAAATTTATTTACTTGATCTCAAGTTCCACAAATCCCAATACTAATTAACTATGACTCACAACTAAACAAGTACACCGAAAAAGAGTCAAAATGAAACACCAAAATTAAAATATTCTAATTAGGAATGGGGCTTCATAATTCTCCCCCAATAATAAAAATTCTAACCACAAAAGCTCTGGATTATTATTTTCTTAATTTGTTTCACATTATCTAGTAACCTTTCTGACTTTTCCTTCTTCAACAACATTTTACTAACAAGATTGAACTTCTTATTCACCATTCTATTGAATTTTTCTATCTATTGCAATCAACCCACTAATTATCACAAGAGTGATATAACCCATTGATTTAATAAACTTCGTCTTATTTCAACAAAACTCTTAGTAAGTGGTATTAAGTGCTGTTCAACTTCTATCAACCATTCACCCTTATAAATCGTTATTTCTCCCCCAACTGATCTTCAATTCACCCAACTAGTCTTTCAATTTACGTATTCTTAACCAAAAGTATATCTTAACATCATTCCCTTCTTATATATTCCTTCTATTTATGAGCCCTAAAACTAAACCCCTTACAACTTCACATTCCTTCCTCTTGACTCCACACATCAATGGTTTCAAACGCGATACGCTATTTAAATCATGTCTTCCCAAAAATACTTCGTCACAAGGTCCCTTACCAATTAACTATCTCTTCATTTCATTTCAATAACTTCTTTTTCAACTAGATATCATACTTAAGATTTGTCAACGGTATTATCACAATTTTTTTGTACTCACTTTAACTTAAATCTTATCAAATTCTTTGATCTGTTTTCTTCACAACTGCAATTCTAACCAATGGAAAGAAATATTCAAAAACAATTTAACTTCTCAATCCTTCATAGAATTTCTAGCTACTACAAGGTAAATATTCAAATTATTAATTTACTCTCCTTTTTCGATACTTCTCTTAACCTAAATCTAAATTTCTCAGTTCTAATTTCCATCTAAACTTTAACTTATCCACCGCCAACCACAACATGCTTACCAAAATTCTTATGTAACTCATCATAGTAGTAATTGTTAAACACTTATTTCTATTTACAGTTAATAAATTATATTTACAAGTTGCTTCCCCAACTTCATCTCTTAGATGTCTTAAATAGTAACTTACTTAACTTTGTCTTTAAGTCCTACTAGAACTACTCAAAGACCTTATCCACACAATTCTTTCCTTTTGATGATGATTGCATTTTAAATTTATCGTTCTCCTTGAGCCTTTTTTTTTTCTTCACATAACTCCCAAGATACTCTTACTCATCCACCATGTTGTAGACCTTAACTCTCGTCCAACTATCACTTCTCTTGTTTAGGAAGTCCTTTCTTGGAAACTTTCTAAGAATCTTATCCTATAACCATATAGTTGTTACCCCTTGTACTAATAAACTCTCACATCTACCTCTCAAATGAAATAATTATCTATACTTTCAACTTTCTACTCATTCGTATAGGTAACATCCCAATTCATACTTAGTCTTTTCTTTCAAAACTTGTACTTTTGTTTCTCCCTTTTTTCATCATTCCATTTCCAATATTATCAATCACTCTCCACTTTTGAGATTATACTTCATAATACACTGAATCATCAATCAAATAAAATCCATAAATTTTTAAACTTAATCTAATACTTTCAACTTCTTGATTTGTTACCACAACCCTTAATCTTATCAAGTTATTCCATCTCCCTTTGAATGTTAGTAACAAAACCCATTACCAAGCACCAAAAAATTTCCTTCACCTATACCAAACTCAAATGTCTCCTCTTTTTACTACAGTTAAGTGGTAGCATAGATTTCTTATTTCTTAATAATTCTTGTTTTATTTTGACTGTCGAACTATAAGATCTTCATTTCCCTATTCCACCTCCACCTTCCTTCCAAATCTCTATACACTCGAATTCTCTTTTGGTTTAACTATACCAACTTCTTCTATTTCTCTTTTCCTCTTCCGGCCCATTTAGAAAATCAACGTTTATGGAAGATCAATTAACACTTCGTCTCCATGCTTTTTCCTACCAAGTCTTATGACTAGTTACACGATGTGTGCCCAAAATTGATAACTTTCTTTTGCTCACTATCACTAATAGCCTTTGGATATAATATTTAACATTTTATAGCTTGATATCTTAAACAATTTATCAATTTCATTAACACTTCCCAATAACTCCTTGATTTTTCAATTTTTTTTCCTTTTATCTCAAAATAAGCTTCATTATAGTTTCATAACGCTTAATAACCTCCAATCTCTCTAGCCATGTTCTTTAATAAACGTTTCTTCCAATACTATTCCTTCAAGTATTTCAAACTTCGTTAACTCTTAAATTAAAAAATTTCATTTTGCAATTTCTCCCTTGACCGTGAAGTCCATACCTATTTCCCTTTCGCTAATCATCATCTTTTCTTGCATCTCATTCACTTTGAAAAAAAAATCATGCAAATCTCTAACTCTTTACATACTTTAATTTTCTTAGCTTATTAACATAAATCTCTCACTAAATCTATTTAACAACCCTCAAACTTATATCTCCAAATAAAGTGAAACTCTCAAGCTCAGACAACTAACATCATCTTAATGATTTTTTATTCTCTACTTTAAACTCAAACTTTCTAGGTTTTAAATAAATCAACCTTTTCTTTGTATTTAACTCCTCTTAACATTAAAACCAAAGAAAAAATTGGCAACACCATTTCTCCTTCATAAAGTCTCAAAACATCACTAACTCTTTAGTTAAAAGTTTTATTTCGTTCTTTCTCATTCATTTCCTACTACTTTAATCCTTATGCTAACCTCTTATTTAACAGCTGCTCTTATTCCTCTTTATGCACGTTAATCTACCTACACTCTTATCAATACTTAAATTATTCTTTTTAAGTCTGGCCTTTTAACGATACACTTACCATCTCTATGAAGTGGTAACAGTTCCCAACTCCCAACTTCCCTAAGGTTTCAAATAGGTAATTATAACTCAATCTTTAAGTACTTTACCGAACATTCCATCTACTACCTTTTTTCCATGCTCAACTCTCAAACATATACATAAACAAGCTCACTACCCTACACTTTAATAAATTGAAGTTTACAAATTTCTATACTAACTATTGTTAAGCCCACAATATACTACAATCTCACAATCACCAATTACAAGTACTTTAACATATACATTTATGCATAAAAATTATTAGAATGACAGTTAGGGGCACAACTTATCAATAAATTCCAAACCTTTTAAACTAACAACTCGTTAACAATTTCGAATAGTTGAAGGATCAAAGTAAGATTTTTAAGTAATTAAAACCTTTTAAGAAAAACACCTTTCTTATCCCTCACTTCTCAACATTGTTATTAATTCACCAATCATATACTAAATTCTTCACACATATATATATAAACAACACACAAATTAAAAATAAATAAATTCATCCAACATAGCAATCACACCCTAAAATGTTTCCAAAGGCAACATCATAGTAGTCTTCAAGCATCATAAGCCTCTCCAATCAATACCAAATTCATATAATAACCATACATAGTTTAACTCGATTTCGAACTCAAGACATTTTACCTTATCCTAAACAATCAATGGTTATCACTCCTAAACGACATCCTCTCTAACACTATGCAACTAAGTCTATAGAACTTTAAACCTAAAGCTCTTATACCAAAATTGTAGCAACCCATCCCCGGGTGGGCCCTACCCGAGAAGGTATCATCACCTTTCAGCTCTAAGCACCCCAATCTATATGCAAAGATACAATTTACAATACAAATAATAAACCTTTTCATCACTACAACACACATCTTCACATACAAAACGTTTTTGATACAACAATCCAACTCTTTTAAAAAATTTCAAAGTACAAATATAAGGAAAATTCCCATCAAAATTTAAACCTAAACCAAACATAGACTCCTAAAAGATTCAAAAGGTGATGATTCCATGGACAATGATGTCTTTTAAATGACCACAAGTCTCTCAAAATTTACCTAAAATGTTAGTCAAATGAAGAGGTTAAGCTATAAAGCTCAATGAGAAATTAGCTTACTAGAAGTAGTCGTAAAGGAATCTAATTTCTTAAATTTTCAGTTTAAAAAAATCCTAGAGAATTTATCTATCATTTCAAAGCATAGTTCTAAGAAGTCTTTAGATTTTTCCTCTAGTTATTTTCTTCATCTTCTTATCACAAAAGAAATATCACAACAATAAATTATTTTAATTTCTAAATCCATAACTTTATCACACATAACATAACATTAGCTACAATGCTTCTCAATTCATAAGAATCAGTAATTTCATGCCATTCACCCGGCCAAACATAGCCTAAGCGAATGTGAATGTAATGAGTTATATAATCATGTATATAATCATTTCATCATTATGTCCCTCACTGGGCTAATCAAATAACAACGGGGACGTCTCCCCACATACCGGTATGTTATCAACATCATCATTATCAAATTCATTTCTCAGTTAAGCATCTTTGGATCCCTTACACCCTTTCATTGGGTGGGGTCCTACACGTCCAACCACATTCAGTTCCCTATCACCTCTTATGGGAAGAGACCTACCGCAATCTCACCACTTCCCCTCTTATAATAACCTGACAACATAAATAGCGTGAAAATGCATTCACAAATCAATGAATATGAAATCCACATTCATCCATCAACTGCATCACAATCTCAAAGCAATCCAATCAATCACTTTTATCACAACTACACACACATCAATCATGTTTTTCATATTTTTTATTTCAATCTTTACAATAATACAATCAACCAATTAAGTTCACATCAACATCGAATCATTTCTAAGTTCATATCTCGACATATAAATAATTTCTCAAACCAACCATATACTTTGCAACTTAATCATCCAATTTATCAAAGAAGAAGCACATCAAGATTCATTTATTCTTATTTTCTTATACTAAAATTGCACACTTTGTATCTTTTTCAATCCTCTTAGTCCTTCAGTACTTATAATACAACTTTTATTTAAAACACAACCATATATCACTATATATGTAATTCATTAAATCACACTTTGCATATATTTTCCACAATTCTTAATGTTTATACACTTTTAACCTTTTATTTATCATTGAGTAGTTTATTACGCTTACTAGGAGTAAGGTGATACTCACCTTTGAGAACCTAGCTTAGCCACGAACCACTTCTTAGCCTCTAGATAAAACTTCAAGTTATCCTTAGGTAATGTCAATTAAAATCAATAACCAAAGCATAAGTAATTTAAACATGTTCTACTCAAGTCAAAGGTTTAAAACCTCAATTAAAATCATTAAGGTACTCTCAAGGGTTTAAAATTTGAAATAAGTGAGAAAATTTGATGGAAAAGTAAAAAATAGGGTTGTATAGTCGTCTCTCCAGTTTTCACAGTCGCCTATTGGAGTTTCTCTCTATCACATAGTTGATTGTCCAATTGCATAGTCGATTTTAGTTGAGACCTGAAGTCTCAGCCTCTAGTACAGCCGATTATGCAATCGCGACAGTAGACTGTTTTAGGGGCTGAAACCTAGAAAACGCATGAAGTTTAGCTTTTTCTTTTCCAAAACCATTTGATCCTTCATTAGACACCCAAATATTTTGAAACATAGTTTCTTGAGAGTTAAAGATCAAAACTTTGTATCACTCTTGAAGAGATTTGAACTCAAACTTCCCAAATCAACAAATTTTTGTACAAAACCAATTTTCTCAAACCTTTCTCTAGAGAACTTCAAAAGTTTAAATTTTTACTTAAAATCATAAATCAACAAGCATGATTGATGATAAAAGATGAAGAGGAGATAAAGATTTTACCTTAATCTTTTGCAAGAAATCCCACTTTCCCCTTTTTCTTCTTCTTTTTCCTTCCTTATTTTTTCTCTCTCTTTTCTCTTCTCTTCTCTCTTTATCGGTCTCTCTAGACTCTTCCAAGGAAAAATCTTATTTCCCTTCCCTTTTATCTAGCCAAATTCTCCCTTAATTGAACACAAATCCCTTCATTTTGTGTCCCATCCACATTTTACCCTTCTACTATTTAAAAACTTAAAATTTACCTACTTGTCTTGCTACTTTTTCAAGCTTTCACAACTTCTCACAAAATATAATTTCATTACTAAACTCCAAATTTATATATTTGATCCTATGTTCCACAAATCCCAATACTAATTAACTACGACTAACAACTAAACAAGTACACCAAAAAAACTTCGAAACAAAACATCGAAATTGAAATATTCTAATTAAGAATCGAGCCTCACAATTCTCCCCCACTAATAAAAATTCCAAGCTCAAAACTTCCTCGTCTAGGGTTCATAAAAGCTTTGGATTATTATTTTCTTAATTCGTTTAATATTCACTAGTAACATTTTCAACTTTTCCTTCTTCA
Source organism: Bretschneidera sinensis (assembly GCA_023935145.1). Classification (NCBI taxonomy): domain Eukaryota; kingdom Viridiplantae; phylum Streptophyta; class Magnoliopsida; order Brassicales; family Akaniaceae; genus Bretschneidera; species Bretschneidera sinensis. Next base: position 24,362,294 of record CM043704.1, read on the forward strand.
ACAACATTTTACTAACAAAATTGAACTTCATATTCGCCATTCTCTTGATTCTATCTATTGCTATCAATGCACTAATTATCACAAGAGTGATATAACCCATTGAATTAATAAAATCTATTTTACTTAAGTGAAACTCTTAACAAGCGGTATTAAGTGGTGTTCGTCTTTCTATCAACTATTCACCCTTATAAATCATTACTTCTCCTCTAATTGAACTTCAATTCACCCAACTAGTCTCTCAATTTACGTATTCTTAACCAAAAGTATTTCTCAACATCATTCCCATCTTATATCTTCCTTCTACTTATGCACTCTAAAACTAAATTCCTTACCACTTCACATTCCTTCCTCTCGACACCATACATCAAAAGTTTCTAACGCGGTACGACTTTAAAATCATGTCTTCCCAAAGATACTTCTTCACAAGGTCCCATTCCAATTAACCATCTCTTCATTTCATTTCAGTAACTTCTTCTCCAACTAAATATCATACTTAAGATTTGTCAACGGTGTTATCACAATTTTTTTGTACTCACTTCAATTAAATCTTATCAACTTCTATGATCCGTTTACCTCACATCTCTAAGTCTAACCAATGGAAAGAAATATTCAGAAACAATTTAACTCCTAATCCTTCATATAATTTTTAGCATCTATAAGGTAAATATTCAAATTAGTAATTTACTCTCCTTCCTCGATACTTCTCTTAACTCTAATCCAAATTTCTTAGTTCTTTTTTCCATCTAAACTTTAACTTATCCACCGCCAACCAGAACATGCTTACCAAAAGTCTTATGTAAGTCATCACAATAGCAATTATTAACCACTTATTTCTATTTATAGTTAATAAATTCCATTTACAAGTCTCTTCTCCAACTTCAGCACTGAGATGTCTTTAATAGTAACTTACTTTAACTTTGTCTTTAAGTTTTACTTGAACTTCTTAAAGATCTTATCCATAGAATTCTTTCCTTTTGATGATGATCGCATTTTAAATTTATCGTTCTCCTTGACCTTTTATGTTGGGAATTTTGTTGTGCATTTATCTACCTAAATTAATAACCAAATAATCATAGAGTTTTACTTGCAAGTGCACAAGGTCAATAGTAGCATAGTGTGCAAGTGCGAGATCATCTCCACAGGGATTGGTTAATTTCGAATTAGAATTAGTTTCTCAATATAGAAAATAGAAATAGATGTTTGAGTGTGAATTAACAATGATAAGAACAGAGGGCTTTGATATCCACCACTAATCATACTTTCCTATTAAGTAAAGTGCCAGTGCCATAGCCCTATCATCAATACCTAATGGTTGCCAACCATAAGGGCTTGGTCCACTCCTTAGGCTATTGATCTCCTTAAGCAACGAGTTAGGCATGGTGTATACTCTAACTCTTTTCTCTCTAAAGGGATTCAGCATAATGTATAATGATTGTTCCTTAAGAGGGCATAAGCGTTGTGGAAATCAACAACCACATGGGATCTAGGGCTTGGTCCGCTCTCGGTTTCCCATGTTGATTAATCCAAGAATCTGGTGTAGATACCTTTTGTTACTATTGTTAGACCTAGGACTCGGTCATCCAAATTGATCTAACTAACTTATCCATACCACATGCATACGTTGATCAGATACACACATATGAGGATTTAAATAAACATAGGCATTAATCAATTAAAACATTATAGCATGGCTATTAGCAAAGTTAATCAATGATCATATATATAGGAAAGCATAATTAGGGCTTCAATCGAGCCCTCTTAGGAGGTTAGTTACACATATTTAGTAAACTAAACATCATAACCATAACTAAGTAAAACAGAAAAATAAAACCCGAAGAATACTGAGGAGATGAGTCATCAATTTCTCTCCAAAGCTTGTAACTTCAAGCTCAATCAAAAAGTGTGTTTTTCGTGTTTTACAAGGCTATATATAGGATTTTAAAGGGTGCCCTGAAACCCTAATTTCCTATTTAAGGTCTTGATGAGAGTCATAAAATGCATCTTTAGAGTACTTAATTGTTAGCATTTTAGGGTTGATCTAGGTTTGAATTGCACTTTTATACCTTAACAATTCTAAAGTGTCATTCTTGGATCATTGATTTGTTTTGATGCATTTTCAGGTGTTTGGAGTCTAAAAGAGAGAGAAATGCTACCATTGAATAAAGTACAAAGATCCCATGCATATCGGAGTGAAGGAGTGCTTTTGGAAGGACAAAATAAAGGGAAGAAAGTGTGTGTGTCGCGACTTGGAAAGGAGTTTCACTAAATTGCCAGAATTGCCGGTACAGATAAATTATTTTTACAAATTAAACTGTATTGATTCAAGAAGAACCAGGAGGTGAGCCATATATGCTTAGAAAGATCTGGAAGTCTATTTTCGGGAGAATTTTACAGCTCATCAAAGTGATTTTTCTAGAGAAAGTTATGGCAGTTTTAGTAGACAAAGGTCAGTCCAGAACAACACCAGCCAGCACCGCGGCAAGTACCGCAGCACCCAAAACCTCCACATCTTGAACCACCAGCCAGCACCATGGTGCTCCTCAACAGCACCGTGGTGCCCAGAAGCTCGCCCAATCCAGAATATGCCTAGCACCACGGTGCTCCCCAGCAGCACCGCAGCGCGCACACGGATTTGCATCTCCGAGTTAGACTTTAATTAGGGTTTTTAAACATTAGAATAAACCCAAAAACACCCTTGGACTCTTGTACTATAAATAGGACACTTAGTGTTTGATATTAAGATTATTCAAGAAATCTTTTGAGAGATCGGAGGCCAGGGAAAACATCATGAAGGCTGCCACACTCTCCCCTGTGGCCAACTAATCTCCAAGCAAGGCGAATGGATGAATCCCTAGGTGTAGTTGTTCTTATTTTCTTTCTTGATTCAGTTGTAATATGGATTTATCATTAAACATTATTATGATTTACTTTTCAATTTAATTAGAAGATTTCTCCTTAATCCAGTGATTGCATCTTTCTCCCCCATATAAGTCTAGTCATGCTCTTCTTATGTGATGTTGTTGAGGTGTGATTGAGTCCGGTAGATTTATCTTATAGATTTGTCCATTACTGTAGTATTGTTATTATGATATATTGTTGTTTCTTGATAATCTATAAGTTAGGTCATGTGTGCTTGAAAGCAAAGAGTATTTCATAACAATTACATTAGGGTTTATATATGGGCTTTAATTAAATATTTGCCGATTGCTTGTTTGGGATGTGAAACTTGCAATCGAGATAAAAACAACTGAATCAAGAATAGAATAAGGCAACAAACCTAGGGAGGATTCCTAGAACCTCGTTATCTATCCATCATATTATCTACACAATTTTCTCACAATTCAGATTCTCTCATTTAATCTTTTATCGTTTGTGTTGAGGTTTACACCTTCTTTTGTAATTAGTTTGTTTCCCTGTGGAATCAACACTCCAAAGTTGTACTACAATTACCGCATTATACTTTGGGCATAATCAAATTTTGGCGCCGTTGCCGGGGAAACGCGCTTAAATACCAAGAAGATTGTCAACTTTTGAAATGACGGTAAAAGAACTGTAAATAGTTTTTTCATCAGCTGTAAAGGCGTTAACTTTAATCCTTCTTTTAGCTTGTTGAATTAATTTTTTATTTTTTATTTTTATTTGATTCTTTCTTTTTTTTATATAGTATTTTTATTATTTTGTGATCTTGCACATCCCAACAACGAAAAAACAGAGGATGTGGATGAAACCCACCAAGAATACATGATTGACTCTTTCATGGAAAAGGTCCAGCAGCTTAATCCATTGGAGTCCACCTTCATCCATGGCTTCACAAAATCACATATCGAGCCAGAATTTGCAGATGTTACTGATGACATCCTTGAGGCCTCTCCAAAGCATACAAGCATTGAATTTGGAAATGAAGCAGTGGCTAGTGCATTCAACCTATGTTTTTCAAAGAGGGAATAAAAGCGTTTGGCTGAAAACGTAAAACTTAGCGCTCATGGGAGTCAACCCACAACACATCCTTTTATTTTTTTACTGTCTTTCATATTTCTTTTTCTTGTTTATTATTATTATTTTGCTGTTTTCCAGTTTTTACTTTCCTATTTCTTTTTCAGAGACAAAAATACGAAGCAGTTCAAATGGTGGTGCACAATTTTCAGCTTCTGTGCATTTTTGGCTACAAAGGGAGTTTCCTTAACTTTTTCTTTTACATTGAGGATAATGCTTATTTTAAGTTGGGGGTGGAGGAAACATATTCTTGTTTTTCATGTTTTTCATTGAACTGCTTGGTATCATTTTTCCCTTTTTGTTTGTTTTAAGCATTCTTTGTGTTAGCCTTAGAGTTAACTCACATGTTAATGATATGAACTTAATTGAGATAGCATATAACATTCAGAAGAAGTTAAATCTTGCTTTGGTTTGAAATTAATTTAAGTATCAATCTTCACTTTGTTTGAGACTCTAGTTTACGGTAAGAATGTATGATTAGTCTAAAACATTTAGAGAAGTTTTATATGTGATTGTTTTGTGAATACTTTTGCGATCTCGACAAGCTCTAGAACTTATTTGATAATCACTTGAGGCAAATTTCTAGAATGCACACTACTTAGGATATGATATAGGCCATTTTTGAACCGTTTGAGCCTTCCAAACTTACAATTGCTATATTTATAACTAGTCACCCATTTGAGCCTTTTTCTTGAAAAAGAATTTGAGCCTTGTTTCTTTCAATAGCCCATTTACTCACCTTTATAAGCCTAAACTATTTTATCCTTATCTTCCTTTTAAAAGAACTTAGTTATACACATTTGTTGAGAAGCACTCAAGAGGAGTAAGGATGAAAGTATGAGGAAAAAAAATATTACTACCATAGCCCAAATATATGAAAAGAGATAAGTTGGGGGTTGTGGAAAAGAAAAAAAAATGATGAAAAGGGAGGTGAATGGTCTTATGTGCCAAAATAAAAAAAAAATAAAAAAAAGTGAATTATGGCAAAGAAAGAAGAAAGAAAGAAAAAAAAATGGTGATTTGTTGAAAGAAATGCTTGGAAAATGGTTGGAAGAGTTTGGTATTGAAGTAAGGTTATCCAGTGCTTAAAGATTTTTGTTCAAAACTAAGAGATTAAGTTCTTTTACTTGTTGAATCCTTCCCGTTCTTTCTTAACCTTTACCTTAGCCTAACGTTACAAGCTTAGTAAAGACATATTGATCCAATGTAGTGTGATTTTTCTACAATAGTGGAGAGTGATTCGAAAAGTTAGCCTATGGAGCTTGTTTTTGTGATTGATGTCACGTAATTTATGTTTTTAGAGGCCAAGACTTGTATTCATGATTGTTATGCATAAAATCATCCGGGTGTTCGAATTAATGGATTGTGGTAAGATGGATGTTAAGAGTTAATAACAATTTTAAGATTGATGTTTAGATTACTTTTGGACTTGGGTGAAATTTAATGATTCTATGTGCCGTGTGTTATGTGTGATTTTTGAGACAAAAGTGAATTACTCTTCGTTTAACACTAACATTGCTTGACTTTGTTTCGATTCCCACCATAGAATTCATCTCTTGTTTTCGCTTGAATTGCTAGGGACTAGCAATAAGCTAGTTGGGGGATGTGATGAGAGTCATAAAATGCATCTTTAGAGTACTTAATTTTTAGCATTTTAGGGTTGATCTAGGTTTGAATTGCACTTTTATACCTTAACAGTTCTAAAGTGTCATTCTTGGATCATTGATTTGTTTTGATGCATTTTCAGGTGTTTAGAGTCTAAAAGAGAGGGAAATACTACCATTGAATAAAGCAAAAAGATCCCATGCATATCGTAGTGAAGGAGTGCTTTTGGAAGGACAAAATGAAGGGAAGAAAGTGTGTGTGCCGCGACTTGGAAAGGAGTTTCACTAAATTGCCAGAATTTCCGGTACAGATCAATCATCTTTACAAATTAAACTATATTGATGCAAGAAGAACCAGGAGATAACTCATATATGCTTAAAAAGATCCAGAAGTCTATTTTCGGGAGAATTTTATGGCTCATCAAAATTATTTTTCTAGAGAAAGTTATGGCAGTTTTAATAGACAAAGGTTAGTCCAGAACAGCACCAGCCAGCACCGCGGCCAGCACCACAGTGCCCAGAACCTCAACATCTTGAACCACCAGCCAGCACTATGGTGCTCCTCAACAGCACCACGGTGCCCAGAAGCTTGCCCAATCTATAACATACCTAGCACCGCGGTGCTCCCCAACAGCACCGCAGCGCGCACACGGATTTGCATCTCCGAGTTAGACTTTAATTAGGGTTTTTAAACATTAGAATAAACCTAAAAACAGCCTTGAACTCTTGTATTATAAATAAGACACTTAGGGTTTGATATTAGGATTATTCAAGAAATCTCTTGAGAGGCCGGAGGCCGGGAAAAACATCATGAAGGCTGCCACACTCTCCCCCATGGCCAACTAATCTCCAAGCCAGGCGAAGGGATGAATCCCTAGGTGTAGTTGTTCTTATTTTCTTTTCTTGATTCAGTTGTAATATGGATTTATTGTTAAACATTATTATGATTTACTTTTCAATTTAATTAGAAGATTCCCCTTTAATCTAGTGATTGCATCTTTCTCCCCCATATAAGTCTAGTCATGCTCTTCTTATGTGATGTTGTTGAGGTGTGATTGAGTCCGGTAGATTTCTTTTATAGATTTTTCCATTACTGCAGTATTGTCATTATGATATATTGTTGTTTCTTGATAATCTATAAGTTAGGTCATGTGCGCTTGAAAGCAAAGAGTATTTCATGACAATTACATTAGGGTTTATATATGGGCTTTAATTGAATATTTGTCGATTGCTTGTTTGGGATGTGAAACTTGCAATCGAGATAAAAACAACTGAATCAAGAATAGAATAAGGCAATGAACCTAGGGAGGATTCTCAGAACCTTGTTATCTACCCATCATATTATCTACACAATTTTCTAACAATTCAGATCTCTCATTTAATCTTTTATCGTTTGTGTTGAGGTGTACACCTTCTTTTGTAATTAGTTTTGTTTCCCTGTGGAATCAACACCCCAAAGTTGTACTACAATTATTGCATTATACTTTGGGCATAATCAAGTTTGAAGACTTCTTTCCAATTTTGGCTCTGCTGCCTCTGGGGTGTGTGCGCTCGATTGCATAGATCTGCACTCGAGCACATGTGTGTGCTCAAGCCTTCTGAGTGTGCGCTCGATCACAAGGGAGGTGCGCTTGAGCGCACCTCGCTGGATTGCAGAGCTTTACTTTTTATTCCTTAGAACGCCAAAATGTCATCTTTTTGTCAAAGCTCTGTGAAAAACACATAAAACACGAAAACGAAATAGAATCTACTAAAATACGTAAACAAATAGCCTAACAAGCGTAAATTAAGGGGCTTAAATATGACTATTTAAACACTTATCACACCCCAAAACTTACATATTACTAGTCCCTTATCAATACAAAATGAAAGACTATATTAAAACAAAATTTAAAGATAAATTTGTTCTTCATGATATCCAAAAATTTGGGTTGCACATAAAACCATGATGACCGTTCATGAGTAAGCTTATAATAAAAACACATTTTTGTAATGAATAAGGATTTTAAAAGCTCATGTTACTTACCGAAGGTTGGCTTAAGGCATCACAAGTTTGATTTGTGTGTGATGAATTAGCACATAGAAGATGGGGCTTCCAAATAATTTTAATGGATAGTGTTTCGGTGTCCAAACCTTCATCGAATTTCTTATCAAATAGAAAGAATATGGCATAGTGCTTACTTCTTTTCTTTTTCTTCCATCATGAGATTCATATTGAGTTCCATTGAGCTTTCTAATTGACCCTTGTAACGAGTGTTTAGCCAATGACTCCCAAACTAGATGGTTTTAGGGCATTAAGTGTAAAGACACCCCTAAGGACTTATTAACTCGAGTCAAAAAGGCTACGGAACTAACAGGTCTTAATGCTTCCAAGTGAAATTCCCACCTTTTGATGTGAACACTCACTGCTTACTGAGGCAAGAGGCCCAGTTACTCAGTGGAAATTTTTATTATGATCATTAAATGCTTAATTCCCACCTTTTGATGTGAACACTAACTGCTTATTGAGGCAAGAGGTCCAGTTACTCAATGGAAAGTTTTTAATGATCATTAGAAGCTTTTTATTCTCTTTTTGCATGATGGACATTTTCTCTTTGTTTTTCTTATGCTAAAGTGTTCTTCTAACAAGTTATCTGATTTACCGTTAGGTCATGGAAACATGTACATAAGAATTATATGCCATACCCCACACAAATGCGTGCTAATGTGCTCACGTCAGATTTGGATCAAACTCGTGAATTCTTAAGCGCCTTGAGGTAGGTAACTAAACTTTTAAAATTCCTATTTAAAAGACTATGTGTTCTAGATTTTAATCTTAATAATGAAGTTTTATCATGTTTTAAATTAACCAAAATTTTTAACACAAAATGAACATGTATTTATCTTTTCTAAAAAAAAAAAAAACTGGGACATAGTGTGTGCATGTATTTCAAATGTGTGCATGTGTTAGTGTCTCCCACCACCCCCAAACTTGATATACACACTGTCTCCAATATGTGTGTGACATTGAAAGATCTGACCTGGGAGATGGAGAACTAGATTGCTTGCATTGCTCGTAGCACGCCCCCAAACTTGAACTGGATGCACGCACTAAGTTCCTAACAAAGAAAAACAAACATTGTGCCAGAAAACAAGAAATATGGATAATAAACAATTAAATATAAACATAAATATTAAATAAATACTATAATGAAAAGGATATGTTGTGGGGTGCCTCCCATGAGCATTAAGTTTTACGTCTTCAGCCAGACGAGGTATCCTCTCCCTACTGGTCATTGGGTGGTGCAGTTGGAGAGGTACTGGGTGTGGGAGGTTCTAGTGTAAATGTGCTCAATTGCAAGGTGTATCTGCGCTCAATCGCAATGCATTAGGTAATGACATTATGTGTGACAGAAATTGGAAATTCAAGTGGTTCAGGTGTCCTGGGATCAGCTATATATTGTACGGTTTGAAGTGTCAAGTCCTCATCTCGAGGAGGTATGTTGAGATCAAGGTATGGTTTAACTTGGTGTCCATTAACTATAAATGTCTGATTGCTGTTTGAGCTATGAATCTCCAAAGCACCATGAGGAAAGACCTTGGTGACCACATACGGACTGGCCCAACGGGACTTTAGTTTGCCTGGGAACAACCTTAATCTTGAATTGTAGAGTAACACCCTTTGTCCTACGTGAAACTCTTTTCGCACTAGTTGTTTGTCATGATAGGCTTTTGTCATTTCCTTGTAAAGCTTGGCATTCTCATATGCATCATATCTTAATTCTTAAGTGCAGCCTTCTTTTCTCACCTGCTTGTTTCATATCAAAGTTGAATTGTTTAATGGCCTAATATACTCGATGTTCTAGTTCTACCGGTAGATGGCATGCTTTTCCAAAGACTAAGTAGTATGGGGAAATCCCAATTAGTGTCTTGTAAGCTGTCCTGTATGCCCATAGAGCATCATTGAGTCGTAAAGACTAATCCTTCCAACTAGGATTCACGGTCCTCTCCAAGATGCTTTTGATTTCTCGATTACTTATCTCCACTTGGCCACTAGCCTAAGGATGATATAGGGTGCCAACCTTATGGGTGATTCCATATTTTCTGATGAGTGCGGAAAAAGAATGATGATGAAAGTGGTTGCCACCGTCACTGATGATCACTTTTGGTGTCCCGAACTGGGTAAAAATGTTATCTTGTAGAAACTTCAACACCACTTTATGATCATTAGTTGTTGAGAGGACAGCCTTGACCCATTTAGACACATAATCCATACCCACAAGAATATATAAATTACCAAAGGAATTGGGGAATGGACCCATGAAATCAATGCCCCATACATCAAAAAGTTCTACCATATGGATATTTTGTAGGGGCATCTGATTTCGGGATGAGATGTTACCTGTCCGCTTGCATCTATCACATGAGCTATAGAATGTGAATGTGTCTTTAAACAGATTAGACCAATAAAAATGGGATTATAGTACCTTAAGTGCTGTTTTCTTGGCCCCAAAATGTCCCCCATAAGCAAACTGATTGCAATGTTGTAATAAGCTCAAATGCTCCTCTTCTGAGACACACCGTCAGATGATCTGATTAGGACAAAATTTGAAAAGGTAAGAATCATCCTAATAGTAGTGTTAAGACATAGATATTAGCCGCTTCTTTCCTTGTGTGGTCATACATAGGGGAAAAACCTTAACAATTAGATAATTGACAATATCAGCATACCATAGAAGTTTTACCTCCAGTGCGAACAATTGTTCATCAGGGAAGTTCTCATTTAATGGTAGCTCATTTTTGTCATTCTCATAAGGTAGCCTTGATAAATGATTTGCAACCACATTCTCACTACCTTTCTTATCTTTGATTTCCAAATCGAATTCTTGCAATAAGAGCACCCATCTGATTAACCTAGGCTTCGCATCTTTCTTAGAAAACAGATATCTCAAAGCAGCTTGATCAGTGAATACAATAACCTTAGAGCCAATAAGATATGATCTAAACTTCTCTAAAGCAAAAATAACAGCTAACAATTCCTTTTCAGTAGTAGAATAGTTAATTTGAGCATAATTTAAAGTTCTAGAAGCATAGTAAATAGCATGAGGTACCTTATTGACTCTTTGACCTAAAACAACTCCCAAGGTAAAGTCATTGGCATCACACATCAATTTGAATGGAAGATTCCAATCTGGTGCCATCATTATTGGGGCGGAGGTGAGAACATCCTTCAATGTGTTGAAAGATTTTATACAGTTATCAGTCCATTAGAATTTGGTATCTTTAGCCAATAATGCACAAAGAAGTCTTGAGATCATGGAGAAATCTTTGATGAATCTTATATAAAAATCGGCATGTCCAAGAAAACTTCTAACACCCTTGACTGTGAGAGCAGGAGATAGCTTTGAAATGATGTCTATTTTAGCCTTGTCTACCTTAATACCTTTGTTGGAGATTGAATGACCCAATACAATGCCTTGTTGGACCATAAAGTGACATTTCTCCCAATTCAGTACTAAGTTGCTCTCTTCACATCTCTTTAGGACACTCTCTGGATGACTTAGGTATTTATCAAAATTGGAACCAAAGACACTGAAATCATCCATGAATACCTCAATGTATTTTTCCACCATATCAAAAAATATGTTCATCATACATCTTTGAAAAGTGGCTGGTGTGTTGCATAAACCGAATGACATCCTTCGATAAGCAAATGTGCCGAAAGGATATATGAAGGTAGTCTTTTCTTGATCCTCAGATGCTATGGCAATCTGGTTGTACCCACTGTACCCATCCAAGAAGCAATAATAGTTATGGCCAGCTAATCTCTCTAAAATCTTATCAATGAATGGCAAGGGGAAGTGATCTTTTCTGGTTACCTTGTTCAATCTTCGGTAATCAATACATACTCTCCAACCAATTGTTTTTCTTGTAGGTATGAGCTCCTCATCCTCATTCTTCACCACTGTTATCCCACTCTTTTTCGGAACAACTTGAACCGGACTTACCCATTTATTGTCTGAGATGGGGTAGATGATGCCAACATCTAGCAATTTTAATACCTCGGCCTTTACTACCTCTTTCATGTGTGGGTTAAGTCTTCTTTGAGCATCTCGAGTGGGCCTTGCTTCATCCCCGAGGTAGATATTATGCATGCACTTGGCTGGACTTATCCCCTTAATGTCAGCAATGGTCCATCCAATGGCAGATCTATGCTCCCTAAGAACTCTTAATAATTTCTCTTCTTCTCCAATATTCAAATTAGCAGCCACAATCATAGGTAATGTCTTCTTCTCTCCCAAGTAGGCATAAGTTAAATGCTCTAGCAGCTGTTTTAAGTCCAATGTTGGCGCCTAGACAATAGAAGGAAGAAGAGTAGTATTAGTAGGTATGAGAGATTCAAATGGAGGAGCATACTTACTTTAGTGTTTTGGAGAAGCCTCAAGGAGGTGTACAGCTTTTATGATGTCATCAATAACATCTTCAGGTTCTTCCTCAATATCCACTTTTGTAAAGCTATTGATAATAGTAGTCTCCAATGGATCAATGTGCTAGACCTGAAAAGCTTGCTCAAAAATTTTTTGCATCATACATACATTAAAGCATTCCATATCATCTTGAGGTAGTTTTAATGCATCAAATATTTTAAACTCTATTTTCTCACCATTAACCTTCATACTTACTATACCCTTTTTTTCACACTAATCTTTGTATCGGCAGTTCTCATGAAGGGTCTTCCTAAAATGATGGGTAAAGGTAATGACATAGGGCATTCTTCCATATCTAGCACAATGAAATCAGTAGGTAAAATGAATTCACCTACCTTTACCAAGACATCCTCAAGAATACCCCTAAGTCTTTTTATACTTCTATCTGCCAACCATTAGATAATGAAAGTTGGTTGTAGCTCCCCCAATCTTAGGGTTTCGAATACTGTGTATGGTAGAAAATTTACACCCGCTCCCAAATCTAGTAATGCTCGCTCAAACAACTAATCACCTATTATACAGGGAATAGTAAAACTACCTGGATCTTTCAGTTTTGGTAGGAGTTTTCTTAATAGCACAACATTTACTTCTTCAGTTAAGGCTACAGTCTCATGCTCTTGAAACTTTCTCTTATGAGTGCAACACTCTTTTAGGAATTTAGTGATGAGAGAAAAATATTGCATATTTTGGCCACTTAATTTACATTTGTTAGCTTAGGATTTTGTTACTTTGAGTTGTTTTCGTTGTTTTTCAGGTTTACAAGCACTAGGAAAGGAGTTTCACTAAAATTGCCAGAATTGCTCGTACAGATCAATCATATTTGAAAATTAAACTGTATTGATTCAAGAAGAACCAGGATATGAGCCATATATGCTTAGAAAGATCCAGAAGTCTATTTTCTGGAGAATTTTACGGCTCGTAAAAATGATTTTTCTACAGAAAGTTATGGCCGTTTTAGTAGACAAATGTCAGGCTGTGCGGGATTTCAGCGTGAACAGAAGTTTTGAAGGGCATGTGAAGACTTAAATCCCACATCCCACATCGGTTGGAAACACATTTCTATATCCCACATCCCACATCGGATTGGAAACACATTGCACTCGTGGTATTTGCCTATATAAGACCCACTCCACTTCATCATTCAGGGTACAATTCCTGAGCCACTTTAGTGTTTACCGGTGGATGTCCGCTAGCATTCTGGTGGATCTCGAAGGCTTTGTCACCACAAGGGGAAGCGCCGCCCGTCAGCGAGTGGAATTTCTCCCATGTAAAGTTATTTATTTATTTCTTCACATTTAGTTGTTTTCGTTTAAATGTTTAGCACTTTTATTATGAATTATAGTTTCATAGTTATGAGTGGCTAGAATCTTCAGCTAAGGTTGAACATGAAGCCCTGCCGTTGTTTGGCGTAGTAGTTCAGATTTGCTTGTACAAATCTGACAATTTTTAGTATAAATGTTCTGTCAATTATTTGAGTTAATCTTATAATTGATTGAGTTTAAATTGTCTGTTGGATATTCCTTGTGTTTCATCTGATGGATACATTGAATGCTTTTCGATTAAATTGGATTTCCTTTGTGATTTGTTGAGAGCGGATACATTGGATGCTTTTGGTTTAGTTAGGATATTCTTTGTTTTTTGTCTTATAGTTGGATTCATGGAATGTTTTGATAGGCTATATTTTTAGAACATATATGCTTAACTTTGGTGGGGTGGATTTGGAAACCTTAGTGTTTTAATTATTAGTTTTTAAAATCAATTTAGTTTAATTTTAATTTCTTTTGCAAATTATCATCTGAAAATCAGAACTAGGTTAAAATAGAGTTAGTTTAGATTAAATTATATTTTCACAACACAATTCCCTGTGGATTCGACCTCGCACTTGCACAACATTATATTGCAAACGATTCGTGCGCTTGCGAGTAAATTAAAACTCACAACAAGTTTTTGGCGCCGTTGCCGGGGAATTGTTTGGTTTGTGAGAATTTTTTGTCTAAATTAATTTTATTTTTCTACTAGTTAGTAAAAAAAAAATTATTATGTGGATGAATCCAGCGCCGGTTTCACAGTCTTTAGAGGACACCATTAAGGAGTACATGAAAATGACCGGCCCGTCCCTTAATGCTGCCAACACATTCAATGTTGATAGCTGTTCCATCTGTGCTAGTCCCATGCATCTAGCATAGAATTGTCCATCAATGCCAACTTGTGCTGAGTACCCCATGGAACAAATGAATGCTTTCAATGATTGTTATTGGGAATCAAATAGATCTTACTCCGAAACATACAATCCAGGGTGGTGGAACCACTCTAATTTTTCATGGGAGCAGAACCAACTGATGAATCAGGGAGGAGCCCCTTATCATGCTCACAATCAATACCCTCCCGAATTTCCTCCACTAATCCCAAGTTATGCCTATCCAGCACCATCACCCGCTTACCAAGCTCCCATTCAAGCGCCAGCGTCAGTTTCACAGTCATTGGAGGACGCTCTCAATGATTTCATGAAAACAACTAGCCAATCTATGAGTGAAGTGATGAGTGCAACCATAGAAAACACCTAAGCGATTGCCGAGCTAGAGAGTCAAATTGATCAAATCGCAAGTTATGTGGGTGAAGGAGAGGAAAGAAAGTTCCCCAGTCAACCTGATCCTAACCTAAAGGAACAGTTTGCGGTGGGAAATTTATCAACTCCTATACAAGGGCAAGAAAGTGGCAACAAAGAAAAGAGAGATCCTGAGCCATCTATAGCCACACCTATCATTAAGGATCTCCCTAGGTCATTTTTGCCTAAAGCGCCTTACCCTGAGAGATTACAAGCGCCCAAGAAAGGAGAGGAGTTTGAGGATCCCTTGGAGGCATGCTTTGCTCACTTTGGAGAGGACTTGGGCTTAGATAAGTTACTCGAGGAAGTGAATACCATTTTGAAGTCTGATCCTCAGAAGAGCAGTGAGACGGAGGAGACTATGGATGAATCACGTATTGAGGACCCCTTGGAGGCATGCTTTGCTCAATTTGAAGAGCATTTGGGCTTAGATAAGTTGTTTGAGCAAGCAAATGCTACTTTGGAGTCTGCTCCTCTAAAGATCAGTGAGACGGAGGAAACCACAACACCTGAACCCCATAAGAAGGAACTTAAGCCTTTATCGGACAATCTTAAGTATAAGTTCCTAGGTCCAGCAGATTCTTTGCCTATAATTATAGCTTTAGATTTGGGTGATGCTCCAGAGGAGAAATTATTGGATGTCTTAAGAGAGCATAAGGAAGCTATAGGCTGGACTATTGAGGATGTCAAGGGAATCAACCCCTCATTGGTAATACACACGATACAGTTGGAGGAGAATGTCAAGCCATCGAGGGAGCCACAAAGAAGGCTCAACCCTGCTATGCAAGAGGTTGTGAAGGCAGAAGATATTAAGCTGTTAGAGGCAGAGATCATTTATCCCATATCTGATAACAAGGGGCTGAGCTTGATTAAAGTCGTGCCCAAACGTGCTGAATTGACGGTAGTAAATAAAGACGACGAGTTGGTTCCAACTCGAGTGCAGTCAGGAGGGAGAGTGAGTATAGACTACCGTAAGTTGAATGCTGCCATTAGGCCTGATCATTTTTCATTCCTATTTATTGATCAGATGGTGGAGCGCTTAGTTGGGCATGTTTACTAATGTTGGGTCTGGCTGAAGATGTTAAACTTAGCGCTCATGGGAGGCACCCCACAGCTTATCTTTTCTGTTTATTTATTATTTTGCATTTGTATGATTAATGTTTGTTTCCAGTATTTTTTGTTTTCCAGTATTTTTTATTTTTCAGGGACAATGCGTACTTCAGTTCAAGTTTAGGGGTATGCTATGAGCCATACCAGCCCAGATAGTTCTCCATATCTCAGGTCAGCTCTTTCTATATTAGTCACACATTGGGGTCAATGTGTAATTTAAGTTTGGGGGTATGGGAGACACATCACACACTTTGTCCTAATTTGTTATCTTTTTGTCGTAAAGATAAATGCATGTTCATGTTCGTCTAAAAATTTTGGTTGTTCTGAAAAATTGTGATGTGATTTCATTGGTGAGTTTAAAAATTTGAACACATGATCTGATGATAGAGTTTAAACTTTAGTTACTTACTTTAGGCATTTTCAAGAATTCACATGTTTGATCTAATCTAACACGAGCACATCAGCATATATTTGTGTGAGGTATGACAAGTGAGTTGAATGTATACGTTTTCTTGTCTTAACTGAAACTGGATGACTTGTTGGATAAACACTTGGGCATGTATATATAAAAAAAAAAAAAACAACAACGACTAATACTACTAATATTTATAATGATCATCATCAATAAACTTTCCACTGAGTAACTGGACCTCTTGCCTCAGTAAGCAGTGAGTGTTCACGTCAAAAGGTGGGAATTTTATTCATAATGATCATTGCGAAACTTTTCACTGAGTAACTGGATCTCTTGCCTCAGTAAGCAGTGAGTGTTCACGTTAAAAGGTGGAATTTTGCTTGGTAGTATTAAGGCCGGTTTAATTTCGTAGCATTTTTTACTTGAGTTAGTAAGTCCTTAGGGGTGTCTTTACACCTAATGCCCTAAAACCATCTGGTTTGGGAGTCATTGACTCAACACTCGCTACATGGGTCAATTAGAAAGCTTAAGGGAACTAAACATAGCAGAGCCTTATATATATATATAAAAAATAAAAAAAAACTATGCCATCGTTGTTCTTTCCGATGAGACTTGATTACCTTGTACATTGAAGTTATTTGGAAACCTCATCTGTATATGCTGAATCACTTTACATTTATTCAAGCTTGTGATGTCTTACCATGCCTCTTGTAAGTAATTAGGTTTTAAATTCTTATTCATTGTGAAGATGGGTTGGACTTATTTAAGCTTGCTCATGAATGAATCTCATGATTTTGAATGCTCTTTAAATTTTTGGATACCATGAATACTGAACTTATCTTTATGTTCTTTGTTTTTTCATTTAGTTTTTTTATTTATTTTGTTTTGCTAAGGGACTAGCAAAATGTAAGTTTGGGGGTATTTGATGAGAGAAAAATATTGCATATTTTGGCCACTTAATTTACATTTGTTAGCTTAGGATTTTGTTACTTTGAGTTGTTTTCGTTGTTTTTCAGGTTTACAAGCACTGGGTAAGGAGTTTCACTAAAATTGCCAGAATTGCTCGTACAGATCAATCATATTTGATAATTAAACTGTATTGATTCAAGAAGAACCAGGATATGAGCCATATATGCTTAGAACGATCCAGAAGTCTATTTTCTGGAGAATTTTACGGTTCGTAAAAATGATTTTTCTACAGAAAGTTATGGCCGTTTTAGTAGACAAAGGTCAGGCTGTGCGGGCTGTGCGGGATTTCAGCGTGAACAGAAATTTTGAAGGGCATGTGAAGACTTAAATCCCACATCCCACATCGGTTGGAAACACATTTCTATATCCCACATCCCACATCGGATTGGAAACACACTGCACTCGTGGTATTTGCCTATATAAGACCCACTCCACTTCATCATTCAGGGTACAATTCCTGAGCCACTTTGGTGTTTACCGGTGGATGTCCACTAGCATTCTGGTGGATCTCGAAGGCTTTGCCACCACAAGTGGAAGCGCCGCCCGTCAACGAGTGGAATTTATCCCATGTAAAGTTATTTATTTATTTCTTTACATTTAGTTGTTTTAGTTTAAATGTTTAGCACTTTTATTATGAATTATAGTTTCATAGTTATGAGTGGCTAGAATCTTCAGCTAAGGTTGAAGATGAAGCCCCCGCCGTTGTTTGGCGTAGTAGTTCAGATTTGCTTGTACAAATCTGACAATTTTTAGTATAAATGTTCTGTCAATTATTTGAGTTAATCTTATAATTGATTGAGTTTAAATTGTCTGTTGGATATTCCTTGTGTTTCATCTGATGGATACATTGAATGCTTTTCGATTAAATTGGATTTCCTTTGTGATTTGTTGAGAGTGGATACATTGGATGCTTTTGGTTTAGTTGGGATATTCTTTGTTTTTTGTCTTATAGTTGGATTCATGGAATGTTTTGATAGGCTATATTTTTAGAACATATATGCTTAACTTTGGTGGGGCGGATTTGGAAACCTTAGTGTTTTAATTATTAGTTTTTAAAAATCAATTTAGTTTAATTTTAATTTCTTTTGCAAATTATCATCTGAAAATCAGAACTAGGTTAAAATAGAGTTAGTTTAGATTAAATTATATTTTCACAACGCAATTCCCTGTGAATTCGACCTCGCACTTGCACAACATTATATTGCAAACGATTCGTGCGCTTGCGAGTAAATTAAAACTCACAACATTTAGCATAAGCAGGTATTTGTTGAATTGCATCTAACAAAGGAATGTTTATTTCAACTTTCCGCAAGGTTTCAAAAATATCAAGCAATTTATTTTCTTTCTTTTGTTTTACTAACCTTTGCGGGAAGGGTGGTGCATTCACCTTCTCCGTCTCACTCACCTTTGATGCCGATGGTTTCTCTAGAGATGTTTTTGCAAATTCATTGATCCCTATCACCTTACCATTTCTGAGGGTCGTGACAGCTTTCAATTGTTGATGCCTCCCAGGGTTAGGTAGTGTTTGAGCTGGAAGCTCACCTTGCTTTCTGCCACTTAGCTCCTTAGCCATTTGTCCCATTTGTACCTCTAGCCTTTGGATGGCTTGTTTATGTTTTGCTGTGGTTTGCCTTAGTTCAGTCCGGAATTTTCTTTCATCTGCCATGAACTGATTATGTGAAGTCAATAATTATTGTTGCTGAGTTGCCAATTGCCTCACAAGACTTTCGAGGTCACTGTTCTTAGTCTCGGGAGCTGAGTGGGCTGCTGGTTAGAAGTTTCTTTGCTGCTCTTGACCATTCTGATTGTTGCTCCAAGAAAAATTTGGGTGATTCAGCCATCCAGGGTTGTAGGTGTTTGCATAAGGATTGTTCTTCAGCGGATAGTTGTTTGGTCCTACAAATTTTGCTTGCTCATGATCTACAGACGAATATAAGGGACATGTATCAGTATTATGATCAAATTGGAAACAAATAGCATATACCTGGAGTGGTGTAGCTGGCGGGTTAGGTGAGGCATTCTGGGTAGCTATGGCTTTAACTAACAGATCCAGTTTCCTCTCCACAGCAGCTATCTGAGTAGATGATCCTCCATTTAAGTTTACCTCCTACATACCCTTACTCTTGGTTATATGCCTACCTTGAGAGGAGAACTACTGAGTGTGTTCACTTAAGGTTTCGAAGAGCTCCATAGCTTCTTCGTTGCTTTTCTCCATCAACACTCCTCCACAACTTGAATCCATAATACTTTTGTTAGTATCACTTAAACCTTCATAGAAAGCTTGTACCAGTTCATCCTGAGGTAGATTGTGATGTGGGCATTTGAGTAACAGCTCATTGAAGTGTCCCTATGCCTCAAAGAACAGGTCTCCATCCTTTTGTTGGAAGGACTGAATTTCTTTCCTCATTTGCCTTGTCTTTTGAGCTAGAAAAAAACTTCCTTAGGAACTTACTGGCCAACTCCTCCCAAGTGTGGATCGAAACCACATGCAATGAATTATACCACAGTTTAGCATTACCTTTTAAGGAAAAAAGAGAAAATAATTAACCTTATTCCTTCTTGGTCTAAGCCTTGGATGTGTTAGAACTTGCAGAGATCGAAGAACTCTCAAAGGTGAAAGTGTGGATCCTCATTAGGTGTACCCCCAAAATGAGTTAGTGCACTTAGTATCTGCGGAGATATGTAGTAATTACTTTCTGCCTCAGGTTGATACACAATGCACGATGGCTGATCGAGGTTCTGTGGGATGAAGGACTGCTTCATTGGTCTTCACTTAGGTGGTTGCTGATTTTTGATTTGTTCCTCCATTGATGCTTCTTCTTCGATTTCTTCGTCTACCTCTTCCGATTTGTCTCTAAGCCTTTGTTAGATGGTCCGCTCAAGCTCGATATCGAGGGGGAAGAACATTGGATGCTTGGATCGAAGCCCGTGCAAGAATTGGTAACAATCACTTTAGTGCAGCTGTCAAACACTGCTGCCCGACTAACTCTCTACCTCTATTGTGCTCGATCGCACAGGAGGGTGCGCTCGATCGTAAGTGGCATAGAAAGTTCTCCTGGCGTGCCTGAAACAGAAAACAAAAAGGAATTAGATTAGGGTTTTAATGAAACAAAAATAAGATAAAAACATAAACTTAAAATTTTTGAGTTTTTTGAAAAAAAATAGACATAAGATGAAAAAGAACTAACAATGATTAATCTAAATGAAAAATAATTCTAAAAAGAGAATTAACTATAATCCCTGGCAACGGTGCCAAAAACTTATTGTGCGTTTATCTACCTAAATTAATAAGCAAATAATTGTACAGTTTTACTTGCAAGTGCACAAGGTCAATAGTAACATAGTGTGCAAGTGCGAGATCATCTCCATAGGGATTGGTTAATTTCGAATTAGAATTAGTTTCTCAATATAGAAAATAGAAATAGATGTTTGAGTGTAAATTAACAATGATAAGAACACAGGGCTTTGATATCCACCACTAACCATATTTTCCTATTAAGTAAAGTGCCAATGCCATAGCTCTATCATGAATACTTAATGGTTGCCAACCATAAGGGCTTGGTCTACTCCTTAGGCTATTGATCTCCCTAAGCAACGAGTTAGGCGCTACGTATACTCTAACTCTTTTCTCTCTTAAGGGATTCAGCATGATGTATACTAAGTTGTTCCTTAAGAGGGCATAAGCACTGTGGAAATCGACAACCACATGAGATCTAGGGCTTGGTCCGCTCCCGGTTTCCCATGTTGATTAATCCAAGAATCCGGTGTGGATATCTTTTGTTACTATTTTTAGACCCAGGACTCGGTCATCCAAATTGATCTAACTAACTTATCCATACCACATGTATACGTTGACCAGACACACACATATGAGGAATTTAAATAAACACAGGCATTAATCAATTAAAGCATCATATCATGGCTATTAGCAAAGGTAATCAATGATCATATATATAGGAAAGCATAATTAGGGCTTCAATCGAGCCCTATTAGGAGGTTAGTTACACATATTTAGTAAACTAAACATCATAACCCTAACTAACTAAAACAGAAAAATAAAACCCGAAGAATGCTAAGGAGTCGAGTCGTCATTTCCTCTCCAAAGCTTACAACTTCAAGCTCAATCAAAAAGTGTGTTTTCTATGTTTTACAAGGCTATATATAGGGTTCTAAGGGTGCCCCAAAACCCTAATTTCCTATTTAAGGTATGGAGACTTCTTTCTAATTCTGGCTATGCTGCCTCTGGAGTGTGTTCGCTCGATCGCATAGATCTGCGCTCGAGCGTATGTGTGCACTCCAGCCTTCTGAGTATGCGCTTGTGTGCCTATGTGCTCCATCACAAGGGAGGTGCACTCTTGCTGGATTGCAGAGCTTTACTTTTTATTCCTTAGAACGCCAAAATGTCATCTTTTTGTCAAAGCCCTGTGAAAAACACATAAAACACGAAAATTAAATAGAATCTACTAAAATATGTAAACAACGAGCCTAAATATGACTATTTAAGCACTTATCAAATTTGTCTAAGAATTAAAAGATTGGAGATATCTAGCTTCAGCAGCAAGTGCACGCAACGGCTCAAGCTTGGTGTGCCGCGGCCTCCAGCAAAGGAGGAAATCCTCCTCTAGGTGTGCGCCATAGCTCAAGCTTGGTCCGCCGCGGCCTCCAGCAAATGATGAAGCTCTCCTCTGTTGTGCGCCGTGGCCTACCCTATTCAGAGCTCTGGTGCGAGGCATACCTGACAGTTGATTTCAGTATTTTTCAACTAGTCGTGGGTTTTGATTAAAACGCACAGGTTTACTTAGACCACTTAGAGAGCCTTGATTCTTTGGTTATTGAGATCTAAGGGTTGAGATTGACCTCAAGATTGTTTATCGTAGTTATTGCTTTATATAAAGGGTTATCTAGGAGCAATAATAACACAACTAGACACACAACAACAAGAGAGACTCATTCCAAGATTAGGCTGGTTGTTTAGAGAGAAAGACTCTTAAATCTTCAGAGGTTTTTCTAGTGAGAGAGTGCAAGAGAGATTGGGGTTGTAGGGCTTTGTAATTGGAATTTTCTTAGGGAAAATTCTAGGGAAATACTTAGTTCTTATCTATTTCTTTTCTCTTCTCTCATTCTTCAAGAACACATGGTTCTTGAAAGGGTGTTGCTGTAATTGTAAGAACTCCATTGATTTAGTGCAGAGGCTCGGAGGAGCTCACGGGAATGTAGACAAATTGCCAAACCTTGATAACAATTGCTTATGTTTTCTCTTTTGTGGTTTGATTCTTGTTTTGGTCCAAATCATTCTAGATTTGAGTGTTTGGAAAGATCACAGCCTGGGATTCTTGAGAGTGATTTTCCAACAGTGGTATCAGAGCTTGAACAGCGGTATCAGAGTAAGGCTCCAAGAATCAAAGGAAACTTCTTGGGTGATTCAAGAACGGGCTTGGGATCAAGATTTGATCAGGTTCTTGAAGTTTATAAGTTGGAGAGAAGAGGTTTGGAAAGCAATTGTGGGTGCTGCATAAATCTTGGGATTTTTCCTGCAAGATGGGTTCAAACTTCATTGTTGAGAAGTTTGATGGAAAGGGAGACTTTGCCCTTTGGAAGCAAAAAATCAAGGTGGTTCTTATACAACAAAAGGTGTACTTGGAGATTAGAGAAGATGATGATTTTCCAATAAGTATCACGGAGCTCCAGCAGAATGAGATGAAGAAGATGGTGTATAGCACCATCTTTCTGCACTTGTCGGATAGTGTCACAAGGGAATGTGGAGATTCAAGAGATCCAGCTGTCGTTTGGAAGAAACTAGATGAGTTGTTTCTTACCAAAACTCTCCCTAATAAAATCTGTCTTCTAAAACGTATCTTTGCTTTTAAAATGGATCCGAATAAAGAGTTGTAAGATAATCTTGATGTGTTTAATAAACTAGTTCAAGATTTGACTAGTTATAGTATAACATTCCTGGATGAATAATTGGCTGTTATATTGTTGAATTCTCTTCCTGATTGTTTTGAAAGCTTGATTAATGCTATTGAATATGGAAGAGATACACTAACCAAAGAAATTGTGATTAATGCTATAAGGGCTCATGATTTCAAAGCTAAGATGAAGGAAGGATCAAGTGGAGAAGGTCTGTTAGTTAGAGGAAGGCCTGTAACTCGGAATGGCAGCAACATCTATGGCAACTACCAGGACAAACCAAAGGGTAGAGGTTAAAGCCATGGAAGATCGCATTTTAAACTTAAGTTTGGAGGAAAGCGATACTACTATTGTAATCAAGAGGGTTATTTCAAGAGAGATTGCAAGAAGGGATGAGAAAGGAAAAGGCCATACTAACAATGGAGAGGCTTTGATTGCCAAGGGAGAATAGAAAGATGATGACGTTCTTGTTGTGTGCTCAAATGTGAGTGAGAGGCAAAGCAAGGAGAAATGGATCTTGGATTCTGGGTGCACTTATCACATATGTCCTCACCGTGATTGGTTCAAGAATTTCAAGGAAACCAATAAAGGAAAGGTTTTCTTAGGGAATGATCCTTCTTGCCAAGTGAGGGGCATATGAGACATCCAATTGAGGATGTTTGATTGAGTTACAAGGCTGCTGTGGAATGTGAGATATCTTTCGGATTTGAGAAGAAATTTGATCTCATTGGGGTAGCTAGATTCCATGGGGTACACATACAAAGCAGAGGGAGGAAAGATCAAGGTAACCAAGGGAGCCTTGGTGGTGATCAAAGCAAAAATAAAGGATGGTCTCTATGAGATGATTGGAGAGACAGACATCAAGGATCAAGTAGCAAGCCTAATGGCTGAGATTGATAAGGTGGTTCTTTGGCACAATCGTTTGGGACATATAAGCAAAAAAGGGCTGCAAGTTCTCAGCAAGAATGGTTTACTTGATGGTGACAAGGTAGATAAACTTGATTTCTGCGAGAGTTGTGTTCTTGGGAAGCAACATCGGGTCAGCTTCAACACCAGAGTGCACAAATCAAAGGGTATTCTTGACTACATTCATGCCGATCTTTGGGGGCCATCAAGAACAGCAACACAAGGAGGTAATCTTTACTTTCTTTCTTTAATTGATGACTATTCTAGAAAGGTTTGGGTTTATTTGTTTAAAAATAAATCAGATGCTTTGAATAATTTTGTGGTGTGGAAAAAGTTGCTGGAAACTCAAACGGGTAAGGTAGTTAAGGTTTTAAGAACCGATAATGGCTTAGAATTTTGCAATCAGGATTTTGACAAATTTTGTGAGTTAAATGGGATTCTAAGACATAGATCGGTTGTGAAAACCCCTCAGCAAAATGGAGTTGCTGAGAAGATGAATAGGACCCTTATGGAAAAGGTTAGGTGCATGATTATTGGTTCCGGGTTACCAAAATGTTTTTGGGGGAAAGCTGTGTCTACTGCTGCGTATTTGCTTAATAGATCACCCTCTAAAGCTTTGGAACTTAAGACTCCCGAGGAGATGTGGAGTGGAAAACCCCCTGAGTTAAGTAACCTTAGGACTTTTGGATGTGCTGCGTTTGCACATCAAAAGGATAATAAACTTAGCCCAAGGTCTAGAAAGTGTGTATTTCTAGGATATTGTGAAGAAGTTAAGGGGTATAGGTTGTGGTCCTTAAAGCAAAAAGTAACTAAACTCATAATAAGTAGGGATATCATTTTTAACGAGCAATTATTTCCCTATTTGGAGAAAACTAACCCTGCAGGGGAAAGTGAGCAAACCAGCCCAGATTATGTGGAGCATAGAATCAAAGAAAATTCAGTTTAGGTAGAGTAAGGAAAGTAAGAGGGTTCAGATCAGGTAGAGCCCATTGATGAAGGCCAAGCTCAAGACACTCAAGAGGAGGCTGAACTAGAAGGGGATGATGCAACAAATCGGAATGATTATCAGCTCACAAAAGACTAGGAAAGGAGGCAGATTAGACCACCTTTGAGATATGGTTTTGTGGATGCTAATGTACCAGCTTCTTATTCAGAAGGATGGATAATCAACTATGAACCAAAAACTTACATTGATGCCATGGGATGTAAGGATTCGTCAAAATGGAAGCTAGCTATGGAGGAGGAAATGCATTCTTTGAGGAAGAATAACTCTTGGGTATTGATGCCTAAACCAGAAAAACAGAGAGTTGTGGATTGTAAGTGGATTTACAATATCAAAGAAGGGAACAATCCAGGGTATAAATTCTTATATAAGGCTAGGCTGGTGGTGAAGGGGTTCACACAAAGAGAAGGCATAGATTTTAGAGAAATTTTCTCATTGGTTGTGAAATACAAGACGATAAGGATAGTGTTAGCTATGGTGGTCCAATTTAATTGGGAGATTGAGCGAATGGATGTGAAGACAGCGTTCTTACATGGAGAGCTTGGTGAGACCATCTACATGAGGCAGCCCGAAGGCTATGAGGAAGGAAGACAGGGGGATTTGGTGTGCAAATTAAAGAAATCTCTCTATGGCCTGAAGCAATCACCTCGGCAATGGAATAAGAGTTTCGATTCCTTTGTAACTAGCTTGGGTTTCATGAGGAGCTACTATGATTCGTGCTTGTACTACAAAGGTCACAAGGTGGAGGAAATGGTGATTATGCTCATCTATGTTGATGATATGTTTTTGGTTGGTACAGCAAGGAGAAGATAGAAAGGTTGAAGTCTCAACTCAGTTTGGAGTTTGAGATGCAGGATCTTGGTCATGCTTAAAAGATCCTTGGGATGAGTATAATCCGAGAAAGGGAGAGAAACAGGTTGAAATTTTCTCAAACTTCTTAAATAGAAAAGATGATATCTAAATTCTCTATGGAAGATAGTAAACCAGTAAAGATTCCTCTTGCTGGTCATTTCAAGTTCTCTAGCGATCAATGTCCTAGATCGGATGAGGAGAAGAAGGAAATGGAAAAGGTCCTTTACTCTAGTGCGGTTGGATCAGTCATGTTCATGATGGTAAGCACTAGACTCGACATTTCTCATGCCATTAGTGTTCTCAGCAGGTTTATGAGTAATCCCAGAAAGGAGCATTGGCTTGGGATGAAGTGGTTGCTGAGATATTTGAAGGGAAGCTCAGATATGGGGCTTGTTTACTGGAAGAGGGGTAAGTTCATCTGGTTAGAAGGTTATGCTGATTCAGACTATGGAACAGACCGGGATAAGAGAAGATCAATTACCTCATACTTCTTCAACTTAAACAGATGTTGTATCAGTTGGAAGGCTCAGTTGCAGCAAGTGGTAGCACTTTTAACAACCGAAGCAGAGTACATAGCAGCAACATAAGCTATTAAGGAGGCTATGTGGTGTAAAGGGTTGTTGGAAGAGTTAAATGTCCTAAAAGAGCAAGTGGTCGTGTATTCGAATAGCCAAAGTGTATTGCATTTGTGTAAGAATCTGGTGTTCCATGAGAGGACAAAGCATATGGATGTTCGGTATCATTTCATTCAAGAAAATGTTACGGAAGATAGCATTCATGTGGACAAAGTGGCGACGGAAGAAAATCCTACAGAATTAGGCACTAAAGTTCTACCTCTAAGCAAGTTCAATCATTGCCTTGGACTTCTTAGAATTGGAGTCGGATGATGTGGTGACTCATGTTGAGTTTGGATCCTGAGTTCTCTGCACAATGGGTTCGAGTTTAATTGCTTAGACAAAGGTACAGTTTGTTGGGAATTTGTTTAAGAATTAAAAGATTGGAGATATCTAGCTTCAGCAGCAGGTGCGCGTCGCTGCTCAAGCTTGGTGCGCCGCGGCCTCTAGTAAGGGAAAAAATCCTCCTCCAAGTGTGCACCACTGCCTCCAGCAAATGATGAAGTTCTCCTTTGTTGTGTGCCGCGGCCTGCCATGTTCTGAGCCGCGGCGCGAAGCACACCTGACACTTGATTTCAGCATTTTTCAGCTGGCGCGTGGGTTTTTATTAAAATGAACAGGTTTACTTAGACCACTTAGAGAGCCATGATTCTTTGGTTCTTGATATCTAAGGGTTGAGATTGACCTCAAGATTGGTCATGGTAGTTATTGCTCTATATAAAGGGTTATCTAGGAGCAATAACAACAAAACTAGACACACAACAACAAGAGAGACTCATTCCAAGATTAGGCTGGTTGTTTAGAGAGAAAGACTCTCAAATCTTCAAAGGTTTTTCTAGTGAGAGAGTGCAAGAGAGATTAGGATTGTAGGGCTTTGTAATTGGAATTTTCTTGGGGAAAATTCCATGGAAACACTTAGTTCTTATCTCTTTCTTTTCTCTTCTCTCATTCTTCAAGAACACATGGTTCTTGAAGGGGTGTTGCTATAATTATAAGAACTCCATTGATTTAGTGCAGAGAGCTCGGAGGAGCTCATGGGGACATAGGCAAATTGCCGAACCTCGATAACAATTGCTTGTGTTTTCTCTTTTGTGGTTTGATTCTTGTTTTGGTCCAAATCATTTTGGATTGGGTGTTTGGAAAGATCACAACCTTGGATTCTTGAGGGTGATTTTCCAAAACTTTCTATTTCTTCACGTAACTCCCTAGATCCTCTTACTCATCCACCATGTTATAGACCTTACACTTCCATCCAACTATCATTTCTCTTATTTAGGAGGTCATTTCCTGGAAAATTTCTAAGAATCTTATCCTATAACCATATAGTTGTTACCCCTTGTACTAATGAACTCTCATGTCTACCTCTAAAACGAAATAATTATCTATACTTCCAACTTTCTACTCATTTAAACATGTAACATCCCAATTCATACTTTGTCTTTTCTTTTAAAACCCGTACTTTCATTTCTCCCACTTTTTAGTCATTCCATTTCCAATATTATCAATCGATCCCCACTCTCGAGATTATACTTCATAATCCACTGAATCATCAATAACATAAAATCCATAAATTCTTGAACTTATTCTAATACTTTCAACTTTTTGATTTGTTACCACAACCCTTAATCTTATTAAGTTATTCTATCTACCTTTAAATCTTAGTAACAAAACCCATTACCAAGCACCAAAAAAAAATTCCTTCACTTATACCAAAACTCAAATATCTCTTTTTTTACCACAGTTAAGTGGTAGTATAGATTCCTTACTTCTTATTAAATCTCTTTTTGTTTTGTCTTTCGAACTATAGTATCTTCATTTCTCTATTCCACCTCCATCTTCCTTACAAATCTCTTATACACTCAAATTCTCTTTTGGTTAACTGTACTCCAACGTCTTCTGTTTCTCTTTTCCTCTTTTGGTCCGTTTAAAAAGATCAACATTTTTGGAAGATCAATTAACACTTCATCTCCACACTTTTTCCTACCAAGTCTTATGACTAGTCACACGATGTAGGCTTAA
The DNA here is from genome assembly GCA_023935145.1 of Bretschneidera sinensis. Classification (NCBI taxonomy): domain Eukaryota; kingdom Viridiplantae; phylum Streptophyta; class Magnoliopsida; order Brassicales; family Akaniaceae; genus Bretschneidera; species Bretschneidera sinensis. Next base: position 24,390,758 of record CM043704.1, read on the forward strand.
AATTTATAACTTTCTTTTGCTTACTATCACTGATAGCCTTTGGATATAGTATTTAACATTTATAGCTTGATATCTTAAATACTTTCTCAATTTCGTTAACACTTCCCAATAACACCTTGATTGTTCAAGGTTTTTCCTTTTACCTCAAAATAAGCTCCATTACAATTTCATAATGCTTAAGAACCTCTAATCGCTCTAGCCATCTTCTTTAATAAACATTTCCTCCAATACTATTTGTTGACCTTTATTTGATTTTAATTATGACAAAACAGTGCTTTAACTATGCTAACAGTTTTATCTAAGTGGTTTTCATTAAGCTTAAGCTTCCAACTCAAGGACAAGACAGATGTGAAGCACAAAGCAGAAGAGACTGCACTTGAAAGACACTCAAAAGAATATCGAAGACTAAGTTTAGATTCTAAGGTAGCTTATCTTCACATGTAAATCTCCTTTAGTTTCTTAGCTTGATCTTGGCTCAAAAACTCTTTGTGAAAATGTTTTAGTCAATCGAAAACTCATTTCTGTCAAAAACTAACATAAAAGTCTACGTTTTCTAAAACGGACAGTCGACTGTGGCTTTTTTACAGTCAATTGTCAAGACTCTACAACTTACTATTTTAAGAACTAAAATGGATAGTCGACTGTGGGAAAAGGACAGTCGACTATGAAAGAGACAGAGAGTTTCACAATCCGTCCATTTAGACAGTCGACTGTCTAATTCTCTATAAGCTGGCCATTTTGAAAACAAAATGGATAGTTGACTGTAAATCAAAGGACAGTCGACTGTGAAAGAGATAGAGAGTTTCACAGTCGACTATCCATTTAGACAATTGACTATCCAAATCATTTTAAGCCTACAATTTCAAATTCAAGGGAGGACAGTCGATTGTCCATTTTTCACAATCGACTGTCCTGTCGAGAAAAACATATAGTTTTCAAAATCTGGACGTGGATTTGAGAAATTAATGCTCCAAACCTACCAAATCTGTGTCTAACAGCTATATAAGGCCAAGGCTATAAAAACCCCTCTTCAATTAGCATTTAAATGAAAAGAAATAACATTCAATTTGAAAATCGACTCATTAATACTCATGAAAGCTTTGAAAAATTCTTTTGAGCCATTTTATCAAGCTTTGTTCTTAAAAGAGAGATTATCTTCATCTTGTAAAGAATTTATTGCTATCTCTCATCTTTTACTTTACATTCAATATCAATCATTGTAAAGTGAAAGAGTTTTCAACTCTTAAAGTGTATAAGATTAAACACTTCCTTGTAACTTCCTTGTGAAGAGAGTGCTTGTAAGGTTTGTGCAACATTCGTGAAGTTGCTCGACAATAATTAGTGGATTGCTTCAAGGAGGTTCCTTGAAGAGAGTGGAAGTAGGGTCAGAGAGATTCTGATATTTTGGAACCACTATAAATGAAGTTTGCATCTTCTCTTCCCTTACTTCTTTAATTTCAATCATCTTATTTGTTGTGTGCCTTACTTGATTAAATTGTTAAAAACTTGTGTGTTAATTGAAAAAAGTTTTTAAAACCCAATTCACCCCCAATTGTGTTTATACCTTGGTCTACAATTAGTATTAGATCCATGTACTTAATTTTAGGCTTAAGATCCTTGAGTTGATCCAATGGGTTCAAATAGTTAAACCAAAGGTCATTCCTATACTAGACCTCCTTTGTTCAATGGCACAAATTATAACTATTGGAAAAATAGATTGAAAATATTTGTTGAAGGACAAGATTATAAGTTGTTGAGAATCATTAAGGAATGACCTAGAATTCCTACAAAGGAAATAAAAATTAGAGAAATCAATCATACAATGCCTAAACTCAAATCGGAGTTTAGTGAAGTGGATTATAGAACGATATCTCTAAATAGTAGAGCTACTAGTACGCTACATTGTGTTTTAGACATTACTGAGTACAATAAAATTTATGTATCTGTTTCGACTAAGGAGATATGGGACAAAAATTACTTATGACAGCACTAGCGAAGTTAAAATATAAAAAATCTATATGCTAATGTCCGAGTATGAATCTTTTAAAATATCTCCTAACGAAACAATTTCTCAAATGCACACCTGTTTCACCACTATTGTTAATGGTTTAAAGCTTCTTGGTAGAAACATTAAGGTATTTGAACTAACAAGGAAGATATTGAGATCTTTACCATCAACTTGGAAAACAAAGAAGATGACCATAATGGAGGCCAAAGATCTCGAATAACTTGATGTCGAAACGCTTCTTGGAAAATTGTTGACATACAAGATGGAATAAATGAATCACGGTGCCAATGATGGTGATATGAGGAAAATGAAAATGATTACTCTCAAAGCTTCCACAAGCAAGAAAGAGGAAGAAAAGGAAGAAGAGAATGAGAGTCGTGAAGAAGATGGTGAAATGACTTTAATCACCAAGAGATTTCATAAGTTCTTGAAAAAGAGCAAGAAACCTTACAGAAAGGATTTCACTCCAAAAAGAGAACCTATTATGTGTTATAGTTGGAAGAAGCCCAGACACATTAAAGCCTATTTTCCAACAACAAACAAACCATACAAGAGCTTAAAAAAGAAAGCCATGGTTGCAACCATTTGGAGTGATGATGAAGAAGAAGAACTTTCGGACAACGACGTCAGATATGAAGAAATTGCCAATCTTTGCTTGATGTCAATTGATGATGAAAATGAGGTAACAAATTCTTTCCCCTCTAATAATAATAATATTGTTAGTAGTAGTGAAGAATTTATTGAGATAATTAAGGAAATGCATGAAGAATTGAAGAAATTTGATTCCAAAAATATTGCTCTCAAGAAGGAAGTCTCATCTCTCTCTAAAGAGATGGAAAGTCTAAAGGAAGAAAAAGAAAAACTATTTTTCATGCTCTATAACTTATCACAAGATTTTATGAAAAATAAAAATGTTTGTTTAAAAAAGAAAGTGATGGAGTTGAATAATACTATATCTAGGCTTATTCTTGGAAAAGAAAAACTAGATGAAATGTTATCTTGAAAAAAGAATGAGTTGAGAAAAATCCGGTTTGGGTTATTCTCCATTAGGCAAACAAAAATCAAAAGAGAATTTGTTCATGAAAGCAATATGTGTGGATGAACCCTCCACCTCTAAGGCCACTAGCAAGGTTAAGATTTTCCTTTAAAGAATGCTAGTAAGCCTAAGAATGCAAATTTCTATTCAAATGCAAAGAATTTTAATGCATATGCTAGAGATAGAAATCTTAGAAACACATATGCATATATGTATCATAGAAATAAAAATGCTAGGAGTACACATCCTAGAAATAAAATTGCTAGGAATACACATTCAAGATATACAAATGCTAGGAATACACATTCAAGGCATGCACATGCTAGGAATGAACACCCTAGAAATTACCATCATGCATATCCTTTTGATAACATGTATGTTCATAACTCTCATGCTAGAAACATGTATCCTAGGAATACTCATACAATTAATAATAGACATACATATTTAAGACATCCTATAGACTTCTATAACTATCATCATAGGAGCATGCATCATCAACATGTCTACAATTATAGAGCACCTTATAATGTTAAGAAAGTATGGGTCCCTAAAGGAGCCGTCTTTTTCAGGACTAATCCCAAATGACTCAAGAAATTTCCAGTACCTAAAAGTGCAATTGTATATCTATGTGTAATATAGATGTGTCTCCACACCAAAGAAAAAGGTAACTATTAGTACCTTGATAGTGGATGATCAAAGCACATGACCGGTGATCAAAGTATGTTCAACTAACTCTAAGGGATGGTGGACACGTTACCATTAGAGATAACACCAAAATAAAGATTATCGGGCATGGCAAAGTGGGTAAAGAATCCTCAAACATTGACCATGTTTTATATATGCAAGGTCTTAAACCAAATTTAGTTAGTATTAGTCAATTATGTGACAAAGGCAACAAATTCATATTTGAAATCTCTCATTGTCTAGTAATAGACATCAAGAGTAACAAGATCAAGTTTGTTGGCTATAGACATGACAATGTCTATCTAGTTGATTTAAAATCTTTACATTCGGAAAGAGAAAAATGTTTTCTCGTTTTAGTGAAAACCTATGGCTATGGTATAGAAGACTTGGGCATGTGAACATGGATTTACTCAAAATTGTTTCAAGAAAAGATTTAGTTATTGGACTTCCCAAAATCAATTTTGAAAAAGACAAAGTTTGTGATGCTTGTCGAATGGGAAAACAAACAAGAGTATCTTTTAAATCTAAAAATTTCAACCTTTAGACCATTAGAACTTCTTCATATGGACTTGTTTGGTCCAATAAACACCATTAGTCTAGGTGGCCATCAATATGCTCTGGCTATTGTTGATGATTATTCAAGATATACCTTTATAATTTTTATTGCTTATAAGGATGAAGCTTATAAAGGTTTTGTGAACTTTTGCAAGAAGGTTCAAAATGAAAAAAGAATTTCTATCTCAAGTAATAGAAATGATCATGGAAAAGAATTTGAAAACCAAAGCTTTTCAAAATTTTGTGATGAAAATGGAATTGATCACAATTTTTCAACCCCTAGAACTCCTTAACAAAATGGTGTTGTTGTGAGGAAAAAGAGTTTTAGAAGAATTTGTTAGGACTATGCTTTGTGAAAATAGTTAACCAAAATATTTTTGGGTGGAAGATGTAAATAATTCTTGCTATGTTTTAAATTGAGTATTAATTAGGCCTATGCTTGATAAAACTAAATATGAACTATTGAATGGTAGAAAGCCAAATATCTCTTATTTTCGTGCTTTCAGTTGCAAGTGCTTCATTTTAAACAACAATAAAACTAACTTAGGTAAATTTGAATCTAAAACCAATTAAGGGATATTCTTAGGATATTCAACCTCTAATAAAGCTTATAGAGTCTTTAACAAAAGAACTCTAGTGGTTGAAGAATCCATACATGTTGCTTTTGATGAATCTAACCCAATTAGTAGTAGAATAGTATCCCTTGATGATGATGTAGGCTTTACTCCACGAGTAGATGCATCTACTCCCATTGTTGACCCTAAGGAAAGTCAACCTCAAACAAATCAAGAGGTAGATGATCCCAATCTTGATCAACCTTCTACAAGTCAACAAGGAGATAGACTTCCCAAAGATTGGAGGTATGTGAATTATCATCCAATCGATCAAGAGATTGGTGATCCTTCACAAGGGGTAAGAATTCGATCTTCTATGAGAAATATTTGCAATTGTGTAGCTTATTTATCCCAAGTAGAATCTGAAAGTTTTTTAGAAGCCAAAAAAGATTCTAATTGGATAAATGCTATGAAAGAAGAGCTAAATTAATTTGAAAGAAATAAAGTGTGGACTCTAGTTCCTAGACCAAAGAATCATACTATCAAAGGAACTAAATGGGTATATAGAAACAGTATGGATGAAAATGGAATAGCAACTAGGAACAAGGCTAGACTAGTTGCTAAGGGTTATAATCAAGAAGAAGGAATAGGCTTTGATGAGACCTATGCTCCCGTAGCTAAATTAGAAGCCATTCGTCTATTACTAGTCTTTGAATGCTTTAATAAGTTTAAACTATTTCAAATGGATGTGAAAAGTGCCTTTTTAAATGGTTTTATAGAAGAAGAGGTTTATATTGAGCAACCTCTTGGTTTGAAAATCTTAATCTTCCAAACCATGTTTATAAGCTTTCTAAAGCTCTCTTTGGATTGAAGCAAGCTCCAAGAGCGTGGTATAAAAGGTTAAGTAAGTTTTTACTTGAAAATGGTTTTACAAGAGGAAAAATAGATACAACTCTTTTTACAAAAACTTATAAAGATGACACACTCCTAGTCCAAAAATATGTTAATGATAGTATATTTGGTTCCTTTAATGAATTTATGTGTCAAGATTTTGCTAAGTGTATGCAAGGTGAATTTGAGATGAGCATGATGGAGAGCTTATCTACTTCCTCAGACTTCAAATCAAACAATTGAAAGGAGGCATCTTCATCAGTCAATCCAAATACCCCAAGGACCTATTGAAGAGGTTTGGGATGGAGAGCTCAAAATCTATTGGCACTCCCATTAGCACCTCAACAAAACTTGACCTAGATAAGGAAGGTAAGTGTGTAAACAGTAAGACTTATAGAAGCATTATAGGGGCTTTACTATATTTAACTACAAGTAGACCCGATATAATGTTTAGTGTATACATATGTGCTAGATTCTAAGCTAATCCTAAGGAATCTCATATTGTTGTTGTGAAAAGAATTTTAAGATATTTACAAGGTACTCCAAATCTAGGCTTATGGTATTCTAGAATATCAACTTTTGAGCTTGTTGGGCACTCGGATACTAATTTTGCGGGTTGTAAGTTAGATAGAAAAGTACCAGTGGAACATGCCAATTTCTAGGTAATATGTTAAATTCTTGGTTTACAAAGAAATAAATTTGGTTGCATTATCAACCGTCGAAGCGGAATATGTGGTCGTCTATAGTTGTTGTGCCAAAGTTTTATCGATGAAACAACAACTAAAAGATAACGGCATGTGTTTTAAAAATATTTCAATTTATTATGATGACACTAGAGCTATCAACTTAACAAAAAGCCTTGATCCAATCGGCTGAATAGAATCATTCAGTCGATTGTATACCTTAGTTTTCAAACCTAAACTCTCAACTATTCGTTCAGTCGACTGAACATTCCCTTCCATTCGACTGAATGCATAATAGTTTAGTTTTTTTTATTATAAAACCCCCCCTTTGTTTTCAAAAACCTCCATTAAAGCCACATCTAAGCTCAAAAACCTCTCTCTAAAATTTATGCTTTCTCTCTCAAGATTTTCTCTCGAATCCTTCAAATTCTCTTAAGGTTCAACTTTAAAACGTTAACCCACTTACTTGAACATTCAATCACATGAAAATTCTTTTTTCCCAAATCAGAAAACCTTAACTTTCACATCTCTTTCGTTTTGAAACTCCTATTTGGTGTTCTCTTATCCATTTTGCTTCCTCATCATTCTTTTTTAGTTCCATTTTTCGGGTAAAACTTAAATTTCTTCATGAGGAATCATCCCATGCGTATCAAAACCCTTGAAAAGAAGCACCAAGATATGAGTAAAAGGAAGATGAATGAGCATGAAGGTCAAAGCGGTCAATCTCCTTAGGACGAGCTTGACATCTCTCTCTTTAGAGATCAAGACACTAAGGAATGGTATGATTCTATCATAAAGTTTAAAACCATCAAGCCTGGTAGATCTCTAGATTTCTCTTCCCTTTAGTTTAGCAATTTTATACTTAGACTTTGTTTGATAAATTAGCTGGACTTATTTAGTAACCCTTAATGAGAAATACTACCTTAGGCTTATGCATCAATTTTACACTGACCTAAATAAGTCCTCCTTGTGCTCCACCACTTTTACCATAATAGTAATGAGCTAAGACATCACTATGTCTGCTAGCCTACTCCACAAAATTCTAGCCCTACCTGTAGAAGGAATTAAGTGGATAGGGGATGGTTAACCCACTGATTTTGACTATGCTAGGGCCTTTAGGATAGTCAAGGGCAATAGGGATTATGCGTATAGCATTCAAACCTATAACACATATCATAATCTTCCCTTAAACTCTAGAATGCTAAACCTAGTAGTAAATTGGACTCTTAACCCTCGTTTGGGTAGCCGAACAAGTCTTTCTAAGCTTAATATTATCCTCATATATTGCCTTCTTACTCGGACCCCCTACAACCTCTACCCATTGAACATAAGTAATATAATTGCTGGACATAATTGTTCTTTTCGTTTTTTACCTTATGGAATGATCATCACCTTAATCTTATGTCACTACAAGGTTCCTCTTCTTTAGCATGAGGTAAAATAGCTCGAGATGTCTGACATCATCAATGACTTATCCCTCAAGAAGATGGGATTTCTGATCCAAGATAACAAGGTTGTATGTAAGCCCGGGAAGAACATTAGGATAGGGAATGAAGCCCGTGGTAAAGTAGCTCCTATACCGAAGGTTCTGCGGTGAACTCAGTAGAGGATAGCTGATTCAATAGCTGCAGGAAGCTCTTAGGACATGATCCTTAAAGCTTTGGTAGGCTTCCAGGTCTCTATAACCAGCATGTAGCATCCCACTGATGCCAAGCTTGAGGAGCTGAGGATCAGAGTACATGTTGATCTTGCTAACTTGAGGATCGGTCTTTGTGTTGTATATGATGATTTTTCATCCTTCAACAATAACTCACAGAGTACTATGAATAACCTATGAGATCAACTTAAAGGTGTTCAAGACCATTTTTAGGCTCTGAGCTTCCTCCCGCCATCTCCTAATAGACTCATTGACTTTCGCTTATCCATTGTTACCTGTTTTTCTTTTTTGAACTCTTAAACTATTAGCAAGTCACATTGTCTATCATTTTAATACTTTTATGCATATTGATACTTCTAGATGCTTTACTAGACTTATGGGAGTCATAGCTCTTTAAATTTATACTTAATGTTAGCTCATTGGTTCTTTCTTTGCTAAATTACTTGGTTGCTATAGTTTTAGCTCATATCTCAATTTTCTGATTCTTCTAGGGAGGTCCTCCCATATTTGTTTTGAGCTAAATTTTTTGCTACAGGTTCATTTTAGTACACTCCTTCTATCTATTAAGATAAAATTTCTTATATATCTTTCTATAGCTATTTCTAGTGCTACTGGGTAATTTTTCGGTAGTTTTTGCTCATTCTCAAACATTATAGCCACTTTTATTAGAATGCCCTTTAAATTCTCCATTTCTGTATGTACCTTGCTTTGTTTAATTCCTTATATGTCTATACGTGTCTTCTCTTCATCCCTTTTGTGATGTTGACAAAAAGGGGTAGAAAAAGGAGAAAAATATATGTGCTTCTTTAATGTTTGATGTATGCATAGTCTTAGGGGAAGCACTGCTCCGTCAAGTTAAAACTACTTAGAAAAGTATGTACTTATTTGACGTTTGATCTATGCAAAATCTTAGGGGGAGCATTGCTCCGTCAAGTTAAAACCGCTGAGAAAAGTATTTTGCTTGGTTTGGATGTTTCTGAAAAAACTTGAGGTTGGTGTTATCGTAAAAATAGAGGAGATTTTGTTCATTTTTCTGCAAAAATCCAACATTTAATTTCTAAAAATTGTTTTTCTCCATATAGTTTTGTCATCATCAAAAAGGCGGAGATTGTTGACCCTTATTTGATTTTAATTATGATAAAGCACTAGCTTTTATTTGTGCTAACAATTTTATCTAAGTGTTCAAATTGCAAACAACATACAATTTAAAGGCAAAACACAAAACAAGCATATATGATGAAGACTATTTACTTGAGAGATATTAGATTAAGATCAAAGACCTAGAATAGATTCTAAGGTAGTTACGATCTATAATCTCTACTAACAAGTATTTTTATTTTCATTATGGCTCATTTTGATTGATATATTTTTGACAAAAAATTATTTGAACTGGAAAAACAATTTTAAAACAGAAAATTATGTCAGGACATCCAGTCGACTGAATGGTTTCACTTAGTCGACTGAATAAATTTTAGTCGACTAAATGTTGTTGTTCAATTAACTGAATGAGGTTCAGTCAACTGAATGAAGTCATTTAGTCAACTGAATGAAGGATAAAAAGTTTCTTTCATTCATTCAGTCGACGGGATGAACCATATAGTCAACTTAATGAAACACCTGATAAAAATTTGTTTTTTAAATAACCTTTCAGTCGACTGAACAAAACCATCTAATCAACTAAACGTTCAAAAATAAAGGTAATACTTCAAATCTAAAGGTCTGTTCAGTGTATTTCATGCATCAAACCACTCCCAAATGAGATTTTTTGGAGTGTAGCAGCTAGTAGGTTTTTTTATCTATAAAAACTCATCATAAATGAGAGATAATATACATACAAGAGCATTAAATCTTCATCTTCTCATTTGCTATCATTAAAAACTTTCAAAATCCTTTATGAGCCATCCTTAAAAGCTTTGTACTTCTAAGAGAGATATATTCTTCCTTGTAAGAGCATTAAATTCAAGTCTCTCTTATCTTCCTTTTACAATCAATTCAAATCATTGTAAAGAGAAAGAGTTGGGGCGACTCCTAGAGTGTTTAGGCATTAAACACTTCCTTGTGGAAGATATTATTGTACAGTTTGGAAACATCTGTGAAGTTGCTTGACTATCACTAGTGGATTACTTCAAGGAGGTTCCTTGAAGAGAGTGGATGTAAGGTTGGAGTATTTCAGATATTGTTGAACCACTATAAATGGAGTTTGCATATTCTCTTCCTTCACTCCTTTAAATTCAAGCAATTTATTTCTTATTTGCTTTAATTGCTTAAATTGTTAAAACTTCTTTGTTAATTGTAAAAAAAAATTTAAAACCCAATTCGCCCAAGTTTGTACCTTGGTCTACACTTAGACTCCCAAAAGATTCGGGAATTGAGGATGTCGGGAACAGAGACGTCTTTTAAATGACCACAAGTCTCTCAAAATTTATCTGAAAGTTAGTAAACTAAATGGGGTAAGTTATAAAGCTTAGTGAGAAATCAGCTTACTAGAAGTAGTATTAAAAGAATCTAAATTCTTAAAATTTTCAGTTTAAAAAAAAAATAAAGAATTTATCTTTTTTTATTTCAAAGCATAGTTCTAAGAAGACTTTAGATTTTTCCTTCAGCTATTTTCCACATCTTCTTGTCACAAAAGAAATAAATATCACAACAACAATTTATTTAAATTTGTAAATCCATAACTTTATCTTACATAACATAACATTAGCTACAATACTTCTCAATTTATAAAAATCAGTAATTTCATGCCCTTCATCGGGCTAAATACATCTCATGGGCCAATCACAACATACGCTTCTCACGGGCCAATTCCATTATCTCATCCCATATCAATGATATGCAATGCAAATGCGAATGTAATGAGTTATATATTCATGCATATAAACATATCATCACAACGCCCCTTACTGGGCTAATCACAAAACAACCGGGACGTCTCCCCACGTACCGGTACATTCTCAATATCAACATTATTAAAATCATTTCTCAATGAAGCATCTTCGGATCCCCTACACCCTCTCATTGTGTGGGGTCCACAACATCCCATCACATTCGGTTCCTTATCACCCCTTGTGGGAAGGGATCTACCGCAATCTCACCACTCCCCCTCTTATAATACGCTAACAATATATATAGCGTGAAAATGCATTCACAAATCAATGAATATGAAATCAACATTCATTCATTAACTGCATCACAATCTCAAAGAAATCCAATCAATCCCTTTCATCACAACTACACACACACCAGTCATGTTTTTCATATTTTTATTTCAATCTTTACAATAATACAATCAACCAATCAAGTTCATTACAATCATACACATCAACATCGAATCGTTTCTAAGTTCATATCTCAATAGATAAATAATTTCTCAAACCAACCATATACTTCACAACTTAATCATCCAATTTATCAAAGAAGAAACATATCAAGATTCATTTACTCTTATTTTCTTATCCTACAATTGCAGACTTTGTATCTATTTCATTCCTCTTAGTCCTTCACTACTCATAATACAACTTTTCTTCAAAACACAGCCATATATCACTATATATGTAATTCATTAAATAAAAATTTATATATTTTCCAAATTCTTCTTGTTTATACACTTTTAACCTTTTATTTATCATTGAATAGTTTATTACGCTTACTAGGAGTTAGGTGATACTCACCTTTGAGAACTCAGCTTAGCCACAAACCACTTCTTAGCCTCTAGATAAAATTTCATGTTATCCTAAGCTAATGTCAATTAAAACCAACAACCAAAGCATAAGAAATTTAAACATGTTCTACTCAAGTCAAAGGTCCAAAACCTCAATTAAAATCATCAAGTTACCCTCAAAGGTTTAGAATTTGAAAGAAGTGAGAAAATTTGATGAAAAAATCTGAAAACAAGGTTGCATAGTTGACTGTCCAGTTTTCACATTCGACTGTGGGAGTTTCTATCTCTCGTACAATTGATTGTCCAATTGCACAATCAATTATGGTTGAGACATGAAGTCTCTACCTCTTACACAATGGACTGTCCTGGGGGCTGCAACCCAGAAAATCCATGAAATTCAACATTTTTATTTTCTAAAACCATTTAATCCTTCATGCAACACTCAAATATTTTGGAACACAAGTTCTTGAGTGTTAAAGATCAAAACTTTGCATCACTCATGAATAGATTTGAACTCAAACTTCCTAAATCAACAAATTTTTGTACAAAACCTATTTGCTCAAGAGAACTTCAAACTTTTAAAGTTTCAACTCAAAATCATACATCAACAAGCATGATTGATGATAAAAGATGAAGAGAATCAAAAGTTTTACCTTAATTTTTAGCAAGAAATCCCACTTTGCCTTTTTTCTTCTTCTTTTTCCTTTCTTATTTACTCTCTTTTTTTTCTCTTCTCTCTCTCCTGGTCTATGTACACTCTTTCAAGGAAAAATCTGATTTTCCTTCCCCTTTATATAACCAAATTCTCCCTTAATTGCACACACATCCCTTCACTTTGTGTCTCATCCACAATTTACCATTCTACTCTTTAAAAACTTAAAATTTGCCTACTTGTCTAACTACTCTTTCAAACTTTCACAACTTCTCACAAAATATGATTTCATCACTAAAATCCAAAATTATTTACTTGATCCCAAGTTTCACAAATCCAAATACTATTTAACTATGACTCACAACTAAAAAAGTTCACTGAAAAAGCGTCGAAATGAAACATCGAAATTGAAATATTCTAATTAGGAACCGAGCCTCACAAATATGACCAAGTTTGAGATTCCATACATAAGAAGGATTAATTTCATTTCTTTTCATTTTATTACCTTGTTGATCAATATGCAACATATTACCATCCAATTCTAGAATATAAAGACCATTTATAAGTTGGCCATCACCTAATAACTCATTATTTAAAGAAAAGGAAAATAAATTGTTTTTAAAATATAATTCACAACCCTTTTTGTCCAAAGCAGAAGCTGAAATAATATTTCTAATCAAAACTGACACATAAAAACAATCCTTTAGTTCCAAAATATTTCTAGATGGTAAAACTAAGTACTAAGTCCCTACGGCTAATGTAACAACAATTTCTCCATTTCCAAGGCGAAAAGGTGACTTCTCCTTTACTTAGCTTCATGCTTCTTTTTAGTTATTGCAAATTATTGCAAATGTCTGAACCACATCAGGTGTCTAATACCCAAGTAGAAGCATATTTTATTGACAAATTGATCTCAACAAGAAATAAACTGGATATATCTTCTAAAGACTTGCCTTTTGAACTCACAAGATTCTCTTTGCAGTTTCTCTTCCAGTGTCCATCTTTACCATAATGGAAGTACTTATCCATTTCATTTTTGGGCTTTTGATGAATTGATCTTCTCGACAGCTCCCTTTTCTTTTAAAATTCTTCTTTGAGACTTGCTTGCCTTTGGGCTTAGAAGAAATATCCCCATTAATAAGCATAATAGGTGTCTTACCTTTCTTGATTGTTGCCTCCTCAGTTTTTAACATGTTAACAAGCTCTAGAAGCATAGCTTCTATCTCGTTCATGTTATTGTTCATAGCAAATTATAAGAACGAATCTAGAAGGGACTACAAGATTAAGTCATTACATAATTCTGCATCCATACTAACACTAAGTCCATCTAGCTTAACGATTTAGTTGATCATTTTTAATCCATGCTCATGGACTGATGAACCTTCGGGCATCCTAGCCCTAAAGAGGTCCTTTGAGATCTCGAACCTTGCAATGTGACTGTGCTCACCATACAACTCTTACAAGTGAAGCAACATCACATAAGCATTTTTTATTTTCTAATATTGCTTCTGAAGCCCATTAGACATTGAAGCTAGCATATAGCATTTATCCTTCATGTCAGCTTTTTGTCACTTCTCGAAAGTAGTGACCTATTCTTCTAGTGCATTCTCAGCAACACTTGTTGGAAGCATTTGATCAAGAACGTAACCAAATTTCTCGGAATTGAGAACAATTTTTTAAGTTCTTCAGCAAGTCTAGGAAATTAGGCTTAGTCAGTATGTTGGCATTAAGTTGGATAGTGGGTTAAGGTTGGTCATTGTGATCTACAAGTTAACAACAACATAATATTTAACCAGTAAATTTTGTCTTTAATCATATTGGTACCTCCCACTATTCATCTCAAATTCCAATTCCATCTGTATGAAATTCAGGTAACCCCGTTGGAAGATCTCCTAGTAGAGATTGAGATCTTGTTACTCATTTAAAATAACGTTACATAATTGTTTCTTGGCAATAATAAACCTTTAACAGGTAGATAACTCTTATCGATTACATATCATGTAAATCCTAATCAGTCTTTCGGCCTCTAAGATATACCATCCTCACATGATAGCTTTTTGGACAATATATTCTAGTTAAATCAAACCCACCACTTTCACAAGTGTAGGTGATTGAACCAATGAGCCCCCCCCCCCGCCCCCCCCCACATAATAGTTTTTTTTACCCATTAGTTTTCAACCTCGTTATATTATATATTTAATAAGGCATCATGAATCTATCATAATGTAAGTTGATAAGTGCTTAAATATTCATATTTAAGCCCCTTAATCCATATTTCTTAAGCTCTTAGTTTGTGTTATTTCATCCTATTTTATCTTATTTCTGTGTTTACTATGTTTTTCTAGGTTTTTGGAGCATTATGGAATTATCCGGCTTAAAAAGCAAAATAGGGAAAAGCTGGAATCTTCTATTGCGATCGAGCACATTCACGTAGTATGGCGACTGGGCCTATTTTGGAAAGGAGAGAGACAATTATCAGCGCACCATGCTGATCGAGTGCACCATGTTAAGAGAGAGACGATTAAGAGAGCACGTCTCTTTTATTTCAGATTTGAAGAAAATGGAGATCCAAATTTTAGTAGCTTATCATCTAAGGACTTTTTCTCTCATTTAAATGAAGATTTTATTTGAGTATATGAGCTGCTAAAATAAAAGAGATGTGGGCAGAAGTTTTGAGCGGCATGTGAAGGCTTAAATCTCATACCCCACATCCCACATCGGTTGGAAATATATTGCACTCATGGAGTTTCCCTATAAAAGCCCAATTTCACTTCATCTTCAGGGGTGTGTGGATCTCAAAGGCTTTGCTATCAAGGAGGAGAGCACCGCACAGCAAAAACAAAAAGAAGAAAAAACAAAGAGATGAGCTGTAAGTGGAATTTCGCTCTCAATATATTTTCAGCTTTAATTTATTTCTTTTGTGTTTTAAAGTTTAATGTTTAGCACTTTAATTGTGAAATTTATTTTCATAATCATGAGAGGTTAAAACCTTCATCTAAGGTTAAAGATGAAGCCTTACCATTGATTAGCATTATATTTTCATATATGTTCGTACAATTCTGATATTTTTGTATTAATGTTCTCTTTCAATTCAATTGTTTAAGTAAATTCTTATGTTTGATTGTTTTATTTATAAATTGTTCAAATTGGATATTTGATGTGTTTCATTTGACGGATACATTGAATCATTCAAATTAAATTGGATATCCATTGTGATTCTAAAGTAAACAGATACATTGGATGATTTGATTTAATTAGGGTATTCATTGTGATTTGTATATCGATGAAATCATGGAATTATTTGATAAATTACTTTTATATAGAACATACATAGGATGTAATTGCTTGTGGATTATAGGAACAAAATCATGAAAATATATGCTTTAATTTGGTGGGGTGGATTCAGAAACCTTCGTGCTTTTATCATTTGCTTTAAATCAATTTAATTTAGTTTATATTCTTTGCACGATACAGTTTGAAATTCGGAACTAGGTTAAAATAAGTTTAGTTTAGATAAAAATCTATTTTCACGATGTAATTCCCTGTGGATTCGACCTCGCACTTGCACACATTATATTGTAAACGACTCGTGCGCTTGTGAGTAATTTAAAACTACCAACATAAGTCCTACATGTTTGTAACAAAACTTACTTAGAACAGTAGATCCCGTATATCCCTATAATGGTGGAAGGCCATGATAAGATATTCATAATGTTTCCTCATTACAAGTTAATAGCAATTACTTTCTTAAGGGACTTTAACTGGTCTTTAGTCTCATTATTAACTGAACGTGCAACATATACATATCATACATCATATACTATCAAATAAAATGTGACTATAGTTGATTATGAACTTTTGTTCATGATTCACTTGAGTGACTAAGTGAATCATTGATCTTGATTTAGGGTTCTATAATATCTTTACCAATTCCCACATAATGAGTATTGCAATCTTCAAATTGGTCTCCATTGTTTCCTTGCGCACTCGATCATCCTCCAGCTTTACATGAAAAATTCATATCTACTCCTATCAAACTGCTCTAACTATTTACATTACATAATAAATAAGAAACCTTAATTCAAAATCATGGGGAGTTACAATAAGAGGGAGATAGAATTTTACAACCAAAGATAAAAGAGAGACGAGGTATGCAAACTACGGTTAAAATTACATATCCCAAAAATAGAGAATTAAATATTACAACCTATAAAATTATAACATACATTCAATCACATTGATTAACAACTAATCATATAGCGCAATTATTTGGTCTAAAGTCTATAATCACTTATCCTTGAACATATATATAATCACATTGCATATTTAAGTTTAAATGTAATTTATTCTTGTTATGGATTTAATTGTAAAATTGTTTATCCTAATCAAAATAGATTTCCAAAGACTTTTCTTAATCTTATTCCAAATGGGAACTAGATTTATTTGAGTTTCAATTCCAAATCAAACTTCAATTTATTAAAACCTTTTATTTTAAAATTAAGAACAATTCTTAATTAATCAAACCAATTCAATTTAAAATTTTGAGAATGAAAATTAAATAATCTATTTTAATTAAAATAGGGTTTTAATTTTGAAGGAAATCGAAACAATTTTAAAAATATTTTGAAAAATGCTTAAAATTTCATACCTTGGCAACCGATTATAACCTTGGACAGTCGACTATCTAAATCTCTATCCAAAAATTTATCATGTCTCGATGGCATAGTTGATTGTCCCTTTCGGGTGGTCGATTGTCCAAAGTTTCTAACCAATTTTCAATTAGGTCTTTAAGGGTACAGTTGACTGTCCCCTTAAGGCAGTAGATTGTCCTTTCGAATTTTGCAGATTTTCATGATTTTTCATGAGAATTTTCTTCACAAAACAATTTTCTTTTGACTCAAAATCATAATTTGATCAAAAAAATTGTTTATAATTTATCTATATTGATCTAATTTGTTTTAAAATAATCTACAACAATTTGATTTCATCATATGATAATAAACAATTCAAGAACAGTTTCTTAAATTCCTTGACCTAGGGTTTCACAAACCCTAATCTAACTTTTAGATTTATGAATACGCAATATATGGAATTTAAAGATCAAATCTTTTACAACCATAACAATAAACTACCATGTCATAAATAAATCATAAAGGATGACACTAATACCACTTGAAGTAAATCAATGTAGAAAGCACACTACAATTTAAAAAAAAAAAATTATTGATTCTTATAAACCCTAATCACCTTATGATTTACATAGAACATATATTGAATAAAAACAATCAAGGATAGAATTATTACCTTTGATTCGCTGTCTTATTGACTCCATGAATTTTTTACAGCTGAATTCTCCAACAAACCCAAATCCGAATTCCTTTACATTCTTGAATTCATAACAATCACAAAATTATATGATCTCCAAAGATAGTCTACACAGGGTAAATCAAAAATTAGATTTCTCTCACAATTAGCTTTCTCTCTTTTATGGAAGAAGAAGAACTAAACTCTGGGAGAAACTTGTGTGTAAATAATGTATTAGCAAATTTTTACACACTCACAAACTATCTATATTTTTAGGGTTAAGTGAAACTGACCATTAATTGTAAACTAAAACCATGTAGTTATTTTTTAATTACATATATTGTAGTACTCGTGTTCATAAAATAAGAGTAAAGAAGTAATTCTACATATCTTATATTGAATTAAATAATACATTGATGAAAGATTTATAGTGATTTGAAATAATATTTGAAAGATAATATTGAAATTTTTGTTGAAAAGAGTTAGAAATTTTTTAAGAAGAAAGTACTGAAATTTTTTGAAATTTGAAGTTGAAATGAAAGAATTTTGAAGAAAATAATGGACTGAAGTTGAGAAAAGTAATTATAAAAAAAAATTGGAAGAAAATATAGTTTTATTTATTTCTCTATAATTTTTATAAAATTTTTGGAAGGAATAAAAGATGAAAAATTGATTTTTAAAGGGCAAATAGCAAAGTTGTAATTATGTAATGGCAAAACAGTAAATTTTAAATAGTGGTAGAATTATAAATAATCAATGGCAAATATATAAATTGTAAAAAAAAAATTATATGGTCTCCAGTGAAGCGGTGAAGAGAAAGAGAAAAAAAATTATGGTCTCTGGTGAAGTGTGAAGAGAGAAAAATAATGGAAGTTATAAGTCTCTAAAGGTTCAGAGAGTTTGTTATTTCTTACCAAATCCCATTTGGTTTCTTCTTTTCTTCAATTCAAATTTCTTAGCAAAAATTTATAAAGAAAATTTCTCCATTATTAGATATAGTACAGTCATTCAATTACAATAGCAAGACTTTATCATATTTGAGATAAATTTTCAATAAGACTCATAACTAAATAATTATATTGTTTGAATTAAGTTATGAAATAGTAAGATTTATGAAAGTTTATGATTAGCTGTTGGTGATCAGCAATCTAAAGAAATTTCTAAAAGGAGCATGAAAGGCAAGGAGGTGATCCACATGTAGCTTTAAATGCTACGTGATGAGTTATATTTACTTTTACTAATTAAGACCAATAAAAATATGAATTTATGATATTTGAATAAATAGTTGAATTATAATGATTTAATGATGTATTTTTCATTAAGTATGATAATTGATTTATTGATTAGGGATTAAATAGTATGTTGAATATTAATTATATAAGAATTTATGTTTTAAAAAGGATGGATTAATGAAAAATATGCTGAGAAGTTATATGAAATTTCAAAAAAATACGACTGAAAAATTGATACGATATAGGAGGAGACAATTTAATAAATACGATAAAAATAATAATTTTGGGAAAGAGCTAGATAGTTTAATTGAATACTTTGATATATGCTTGCTTACATATTATTACTCGTATACATAAAAGGGAAGCCCATGAAGGCAGCTGGTCTGGCTGAGAAGACCAGGAAGGTAGCTAGTCTGGCTGAAACATGTCGACACGTGGGAGGATGTTCCTAGATGATAATATGAAATGATATGATGAGGAAGACATAGAGATAATTTAAATTCATGCATTATATTGTTGCATATATGTGTCATGCTGGGATTTCAAAACGTGACGACACCATCTCAGGGGTGGCCAACCCGGGTGGGTAGTTACAATTTTGGTATCCGAGCATTAGGTTTTATGATTTTGTAGACTGCACAAAAATTTAAAGAAGTGGAGGATTTAAATAAACTACATTTTAATGCAAAGTCTGAGGATGACACGTGGATGTGCTAAGGCTAGAGGTAGAGTACTGAACTAGAGAGGACATGGTAGACCCCTAATATTTAGAAAAGCTAAAGCGAAGGGGGAGGTCGAGTATGTGGTTCATGCAAGGGAACATGTTGCTAGTACAGCTAGTACTAGTAGAGGTGGGAAAGAATCTGATATTAGGAGGGATAAGTTAAGAGAAGTTCTTGATCATGCTATAGAGAGAATGAATGCAGTAGAAGAAAGGGCTGAGAATTTACAAAGGAGACTAGAAGAAAGGGGTAGAACAGAACCTGATGTGATGAAAAAGACTTATGAAGAAGAGGGTGTGTTTTCACATGAGATGCAAGGGGATTATTTTGTGATATTTATTAAACTTAAACCACAGTCTTTTAGAGGATTTGTAAATCCTATTGAAGCTGAGCAGTGGATTAAACATGTTGAGAAATATTTTGAAGTCTTACCAGTGACAGATAGTCAAAAGGTTGCTTATGCTTCATTTAAGCTGGAATGTTAGGCTTCTAAATGGTGGGAGGATATTCTGCCTAATTGAGCACACAGGTAGATCAACCCTTAACTTGGCGTAAGTTTAAGGATGTGTTCTTTACGAAGTATTTTCTAAATACGTTTTGAGCACAACATGAGAGAGATTTTATTTATTTAAGGCAGAATACTTTAGCTGTGGCTGAGTATGATAGTAGATTCGTAGCCCTGTCGAGGTTTGTACTTGAGCTAGTAAATACAGAAGAGAAGAAATGTAAGAGATTTTTAGACAGGTTACACTATGAAATTCGAACTAAACTCTCTTATATGGGTATTGGGAATTATGCTATAATGGTGGATAAAGCATTATAGATTGAGAAGTATATGATAGAGTTTAGAGGTAGGATAGATTGGCTGAAAATGTCTAGATTTAAGGGACCCAGAGGTGGTAGTAGTATAAGTATGCAGAAGACCACCCCAAAGGGGGCATTCTTTATCACAGGGAATTATAATACAGAGTTAGAGGCAAGTAGGATCTGTAGGTTAGAGTAATATTGGTGAGACCCTTAGATTTGGGAGACAGACTATGGGAACTGGAAGTTATGGTAAAGGAGTAAGTATACCACTAAGTGGAAGTGGTAATCTGATGTATGATCGAGAGACAAGAGTTTGTTATATGTAATAAGACAGGGCATCGATCTCAGAATCGTCCTACTCTAATGTGCTGGTGAGGGATGACATATTAGTGTAGATTATCTAGTGGGGAAATCTGTTAAGATAAGTGCTGGAGATGTTGGGAGAAAATAGGTGGAGAGAGGTGGTGGATCAAAGAGTATACGGGGTAGAGGCAGAAGATCAATAGCTAAGAGAGGACGCGGTGGTTAGTTACAACCCAAAGACAGCAGAGTCTATGCATTGACCCAACAGGATGCACAGACCACTCCTGATATTGTTATGGGTATAGTATCTATTCTTATTAGACTTGCTAGATTATTGATTGATCCTAGTACAACCCATTATTTTCCACCTAGTGTTTATATGAAATCTATTAATGCTTATGTTATTTCTTTAATGCATGCTGTTATTGTTGGGATTCCTACTAGGGATAGGGTTATTATCAGGACAATTTATCGAGGTTGTGTGATTAGTATGGCTAATAGAGAATTTGAAGTTGATTTGTTACCTTTAGATATAACATATTTTGATTTAAATTTAGGGATGAATTGGTTATCTGTATACTATGCTTGGGTTGATTGTTTTAGGAAGAATTTGGTATTCAGAATACCGGGACAATAGGAGTTTAATTTTTAAGGAGAACGTAAGATACTTGCTAACTGTCTTATTTTTTCCTTGACTGCTAGTAGATGCTTAAAGAAGGGCTGTGAAGGGTATTTGGTGTATGAGGTGGTTTCTAGAAAGGAGATTAGGAAGTTAGAAGAATCTTAATGATGAAATATTTTTCTGATGTGTTCCTTGAGGAGTTGTCTGGTTTGCCTTCCAACAAGGAGATTGAGTTTTCTGTTGAGGTGATTCCGGATTAGCAACCATATCTATAGCACCTTATAGAATGGCACCAGCTGAGTTAAGAGAATTAAAAGTTCAACTTCAAGAGTTACTAGATAAAAAATTTATTCGACCTAGTATGTCGCCTTGGGGAGCCCCCGTGTTGTTTGTAAAGAAGAAGGATGGAACGATGAGGTTATGTATAGATTATAGGCAATTGAATAATATCTTCATCAAGAATAAATATCCTTTTCCCAGGATAGATGATTTATTTGAGCAGTTACAGGGGGCTAGGGTGTTTTCTAAGATAGACCTGAGATCGAATTATCATCAGTAGAGGATAAATGAGGAGGACGTGCCTAAGACTGCTTTTAGGACACGTTATAACCATCATGAGTTCCTTGTGATGCCATTTGGGTTGACTAATGCTCCTGCAACATTTATGGATCTAGTGAATCGGGTGTTTAAACCATTTTTGGATAGATTTGTGATTTTATTTTGGTATATTTCAAGAATGAAGAAGTGCATGTGCAACATTAAGAGATAGTGTTGGAAATTCTTATGAGAGAGAAATTGTATACGAAGTTCTCTAAGTGTGAATTTTGGTTGAATGAATTATCTTTCTTGGGGCATGTTGTGTCAAGAGATGGTATAGCAGTTAACCCACAGAAAGTGGAGATAGTGTTGAATTGGAAAAGACCCACTAGTGTGACTGAAATTAGAAGCTTTTTGGGGTTAGCTGGTTATTATAGGAGGTTTATCCTGAATTTTTCTATTACTATTAGACCATTGACCAGATCTACTAGGAAAGAAGTGAAGTTTATGTGGTTAAAAGAATGTGAGAAGAGTTTCTAGCTGTTAAAATAAAAATTGACTACTGCTCTGGTATTAGTGCTTATTTCTGATGACGAAGGATTTGTGGTATATAGTGATGCATCGCATCAGGGGTTGGAATGTGTGTTAATGCAACATGGGAGAGTTATAGCCTATGTTTCTAGACAATTGAAGAATCATGAGATAAATTACCTGACCTGTGATTTAGAATTGGTTGCCAAAGTCTTTGCTTTGAAGATTTGGAGACATCATTTGTATTGAGCCATTTGTGAAATTGTTACTGATCATAAAAGTTTGACGCATTTACCTACCCAAAGAGAGTTGAATTTAAGGCAGATGAGGTGGATGGAGTTGATTGGTGACTATGACTATACAATTCATTATCATCCTGAGAAGGCTAATGTAGTAGCTGATGCATTAAGTAGAAAGTCTACAGGGAGATTAACTACTACTGGGAGTCATGATATTAGCTTGATGATAGAATTGAGAGAAGTGAGAATGTAATTGAGTATTAGTGATAGAGGAGTATTGATGGCAAATATGGTGGTACAATATTCTATTATTGATCGTTTGTTACAGATGCATAGTAGGGGTGAAGGGATAGAGAAGATCAAATAGGAAGTATTTAGTGGGAAGCCGAATGAGTTTAGAATTAGAGAAGATGGTATGGTGGTATTGGGATATAGATTTTAGGTTCCCAATGATGTTGAGATGAGAAATGAGATACTAAGAGAGGCTCATGATTTTGTGTATTTCGGGTAATAATAAGATGTACAAAGGGTTGAGACAGAATTATTGGTGGTTAGAGATGAAAAATGATGTAGCTGAGTATATTTCTAGATGTTTGATTTGTCAATAGGTGAAGTCTGAGAATAGACATCGGACAGGTTTATTATAGCCTCTTCCAGTACCTGAACGGCTATAGGAGAATATGAGTATAGATTTTTTTTCTGGTTTTCCCTGTACCCAGAAGGGCCATGATGTTGTAAGGGTTATAGTGGATAAACCTTCTAAGTCTTTGCACTTCTGTCCTACTAAAACTACCTAGAGTCCTGAAAAGTTGGTTAAATTGTATATAGCAAAAATTGTCATATTATATGGAGCACCTATGAGCATTGTATCAGATAGAGATTCTAGATTTTTTAGGGGTTTTTAGAAAGCGAAGGTACACAATTTCGGTTTAGTACAACTTTTCATCCTCCAACTGAAGGGTAGACAGAGAGAATCATCAAAATACTAGAAGATATGCCGAGGGCAAGTGTATTGAGGTTTTTAGTGAGTTGGGATGCTTATTTACCTTTGATCAAGTTTGCAAACAATAATTAGTATCAAGCTAGTATTAGGATGGCACCATTTGAGGCTTTATATGGTAGAAGGTGCAGAACTCCAGTATGTTAGGAAGAAGTTGGAGAAAGAAAAATATTTGGTCTAGAACTGATAGATTTGACTACTGAGATGATCAAACTGGTTAGAGAAAACGTTAGGGCAGCACATAACAGATATAAGAGATATACTGATAATAGAATATGACCTTTTGAGTTTCAGGTTAGTGATTGGGTGTATTTGAAGATATCTCCGTGGAATGGTATATTGAGATTTAAAAAGAAAGGAAAGTTGAGTCTGAGATTTGTACGACCATATGAGGTGATTGAAAGAGTTGGACCAGTAGCATATAGAGTGGATTTGCCTCCAGAATTACAGCAATTACACAATGTGATTCATGCTTCACTTTTTAGAAAGTGTTTACATGACGAATCCCATAGTATTTTGAGTTAGGCTATAGAACTTTAGAAAGATTTGACATTTATGCAAGTACCAGTCATAATTCTAGACAGAAAGGAACAAGTCTTGTGTAATAAAGTTATTCTTTTAGTTCAAGTGTTATGGTATAACAAAGACATTGAAGAAATTACTTGGGAGAATGAGGCAAGAATGAGGAAAGAGCCCCCATCTTTTTCACGAATTAGATAAGGAAACTTCGGGGACAAAATTTTTATAAGGTGGATAGAATTATAGTACTCATGTTCATAAAAATATGGGTAAAAAAGTAATTTTACATATATTATATTGAATTAAATAATCCATTTATGAAAAATTTAGTAGTGATTTGAAATAATATTTGAAAGATAATATTAAAAATTTTGTTGAAAAGAGTTAGAAATTTTTGAAGAAGAAAGAACTGAAAATTTTGAAGTTGAAATGAAAGAATTTTGAAGAAAAATATGGACTGAAGTTTAGGAAAATAATTAAAAAAAATTGAAAGAAAATACAAATTTTTATATTTCTCTATAATTTTTATAAAATTTTTGGAAGGAAGAAAATATGAAAAATTTAAATTTAAATGGAAAATGACAAAACTATAATTATGTAATGGCAAAACAGTAAATTTTAAATAATGGCAGAATTGTAAATAATCATTAGCAAATAAGTAAATTGTAAAAAATAAATTATATGGTTTCTGGTGAATCAGTAAAGAGAAAGAAAATAAATTATTATCTCTACTGAAGCGGTGAAGAGAGGAAAAAAAAAGGGAAGTTATAAGTCTCTAAAGGTTCAGAGAGTTTTTATTTTTTACCAAATCCCGTTTGATTTCTTTCTTTCTTCAATTCAAATTTCTTAGCAAAAAGTTTTAAAGAAAATTTCTCCAATATTAGATATAGTACAGTCATTCAATTACGATAGCAAGACTTCATCATATTTGAGGTAAATTTCAATTAGACTCATAACTAAATAATTATATTGTTTGAATTAAGTTATGAAATAGTAAGATTTATGAAAGTTTATAATTAGGGATTTACTTTTATAATAAGATCCACGGGTAGCTTTAAGTGCTACGTGGTGAGTTAGATTTACTTTTAGTAATCGAGACCAATAAAAATATGAGTTTATGATATTTGAATAAATCCTTGAATTATAATGATTTAATGATGCATTTTCCGTTAAGTATGATAATTGATTTATTTATTTATTAGGGATTAAATAGTATATTGAATATTAATTATATAAGAATTTATATTTTAAAAATGATGGATTAATGAAAAATATGCTAAGAAATTATATGAAATTTCTGAAAATATATTTGAAAAATTGGTATGATATATGAGGAGACAATTTAATAAATATGATAAAAATAATAGTTTTGAAAAAGAGTTAGATAGTTGAACTCAATGCTTTGATGTATGCTTGCTTGCATATTATTGTTCATATACATAAAAGGGAAGACCAAGAAGGCAATTGGTCTAGTTGAGAAGACCAGGAAGGGGGCTGGTCTGGCTGAAACATGTCGACATGTGGAAAGACGTTTCCAGCTGATAATATGAAATGATCTGATGAGAAAAACAGAAGAAAAAAATATTAAATTCATGCATTATATTTGTTTTAAATATCTATTATTAATGACTGAGATGCTAAAGAATCAATTTTGAGTATTAAATGATTGATAGATAAATGAGTATCATAATGAGACAATTTTAATGATAGATAAATAGAAAGGATGACGTAATAAGTAATTATATTATTGATTATTTATATGATGTGAACTTTATGACGATATTAAATTAGAAATATTAAATTGATAAAATGTATGAGATATATGTATTGAAAGGAGGTAGCCTGATAATTTATTTATTAAGAGAAATTGATAAATAATTGAATTAGAATTTGAGAAGAGATAGATGGTTAATTATGTTGATTTAACAATGAATGAATATAGCTAGAAGTATACAAATCGAGTACTTCTACTAAATTTAATTCACTGAGCTTATGAAGCTCACTCCTCATTGTTAAATAATTTCATGTAGTGGGCAGGACATAGATTTGTGAGCTGAGATTCAGACTGAGTTATTATTTGTAGGTCTCGTGGTCCACATTCTCAAACTAATGGAAAAAAATTGTAAATATTCATGCATAATTTGTTGTATATATTGTTTCAGTTGGGATATTATGTAATACCCATAATCGTAAAGAAAGGGTAAATAAGTAATTTAATAAATATGACATGAAATTAAAATAATATATATATATATATGCGAAACATTTAGTATTGAAAAAAATAATTCTTTTGAAAAAAAAATTGGATTCATGGGGCGGTAGTTACAAAGAAAATGAAAAAAAAAATTAAAAAAAATAATGGACACGTCCAGTCTTGGAGAAAAGGAAAAAGAAAAAGACAAAAAAGATTTCTTTCTCTTTTTTTAAAAAAAAAGGAGAAAAACGTCGCCACCTGCTGCAGGGGGGCGGGGTAAGGCGCTAAAGAAAAAATGCATATATATATATAATTTTTTGCTTTACATTAATTTTTCTTAGCAAATCTTTGGTTTTCTCCTTTCCTCAATTCAAACTACTCTATTTCTCTAAACACTTGGGGACCGAAAGAAATGTTGAAAGGGAAAAATTTTAAAGGAGTTTACGGGAGAATTTTATAGAGAATCATGGGAAGTGCTAAGAAAAAAAGAAGGTAATAACATAAAGTTTATTTTTGAAATTTAGCATACATGAAATTTCCCAAAATTCAAAGTGGGAATTTTCAAAGGGTGTAAATTAGGAAGAATTGAAGAATAAATTACAAATTTAATATAAATATTATGTCAAGTGTTGACGATCAACAACTGAGGAAAATTGCTGAGAGGAACGGGAAAGGCAAGGAGGTGATCCATGGGTAGCTCTAAGTGTTACGTGGTGAGTTACATTTACTTTAAGTAATCAAGATAAATATGAAATATCTAGTGATAATATTAAAATAAATTATTAACTTATGCTTTAGTGATAGATTAAATTGGTGGTAGGTGTGATAGGAATAGTGGATGTGTAGAGAATTATTTTATGAGAAATAAGTTGTGAAAGAAACTGTTTGGATAAGGAAATTCATTACCAAACTTGGAGTTGTTCCAGACATTGTCAATCCAGCAACTCTATAATGTGATAACAATGGTGCTATTATGCAATCAAATGAACCAAGTTCTAATCAGAAATCCAAACAGATCTTGCAACAAATTCTATTTGATTTGAGATATCATTGGAAGAGGTGATGTAAAGGTGGAAAGAGTTTCATCGATAGATAACATAGTGTATCCACTACTAAGGCGGTTTCAAACCAATAGTTTGATCACCATTTTGAGAAGAATGACATGAGATATGTAGGCGATTGGTTTTCGTGTAAATGAGAGATTGATAGTAGTATGCCATACAAGCCAATAACATTTGATGTTATGGACATGTTACTTGTAATTAATCTTATTCATTTATTGATAATAAATATTTATAATGACAATTATCTTATTTATCACATTCATTATAAATCTGCATATGCATTACACTATAAAGCCCATAGAATAAGAGCAATGAAAATAAGCAACATAATGAGATCATACTAATGAGATTTATTTCCTTAAGCTTTTTCTTAAATGTTCATAATCATAAGATCGCTAAGAAGGAGATAACTAAATCCATATAGATTAGTACATACTAAGTTTTCTCAAGGAGTTGAAGGTGATTAATTTCATTGCCACTAGTATATGAGACACTAAAATAAGTTATGCAGGTACTTGTTAGAAAGTAGACACACCAAACTGACTCGACTAAGTAATTCCTAATGGACATTTTATTAGCTGTTAATAGGAGTTCTTATGTTACAGTTGTACAAGTGATCCTTAGACTTGAGGCACCATAGATGCCTTGTGTATAGGTCGTTATGCTTTGATGCTACTTAAATGTGATTCTAATCATAGGTTATATAAGGGTAGTAATTGAGTATGATCACTTATGCATGGATGTATGTGAGTGTACAATAGAGGATCCATCACTCTTAGTAAAAGATGAAGAATGTTCTATGTGATCTGATTAAGTTATAGTTTTGAAATTCCTTGGCCAAGTGAGATGGAAATTAGAAAAGAGGTTTTAATTTCACTATCTAAATTATGAAATTTAGATTTAGATACATATGATTAAATAAATGAGGCTTGATAGTAAATACATACCTTATGTTTAATCAGGGACATTGCATGATGAAAAAATTGAACTGTACAATAACTGATAGTGAAAAGGTTCATATTAACTTATATTGCCTAGGTAGTCATGACATACTGCTAGGTGTCAATCATGACTTGTAGAAGCCCTTAAGAATTAATTGTAAATTAATTATTAATCAAAGGGAGAATTAAAAGGAGTTTTAATTGTTTGGATGAGATCCAATTGTTACATAAAAGTTACAACCTACTGCTAGCACAATATTGAACCTAAGGGGTTGCACACAATTGGACAATTACAAGAAAAAGGAAAACTAATTGGCTAATAGAGAGATTTCTAAGAATTAATTAAACAAAAAGTTTACTTGCAATTCTAGAAGTCTATGAGCTTTATGGAATAAGGGCTCTATATAAAGGTTTTATTTGATAGTAACCGTAATGTTGAATGCTGAAATTATTTCATATTATCTCTCTTAAAATACTGATAAACCAAAGAGCTAGCATTATAAGTTTTCGATCAACCCTAGTCCTTTTCCTTATGTGGTGTTTGACATCTCAGTGAAAGAGATCTTCATCCTTAGTTGTTTTTTTGGATATACTTAGAGCCCGGGCACTTGAACGACTCATGGATTCTTCTTCAAATGATCATCATGAATCCTCAATGAGATATAAACCCTAGCCTTGCATGGAGATTATTTGTTTTATCATTCTAATATATTTGTTGAGATTTCTTGGTGTATGTTTATTGGCACAGTTAAGAAAAATTTAAAATTCCACTGTGTTATCTATGCTACTAAACTTACAGCATCCACCTGGAAGAAATTTGATCTAGTTATATCGAAGTTGAGTCACTCAGTGCCTTTCTATGATGTTTTTGATAGTCTTAGTGTGATGGGAATAACCAAGTGAACGAGGACTACTTGATTTGACTTGTTTTTTACCTATGGATGAGTAATTTCATGTAAAACGTTGTTACATGAATGTTTTCAAAACTCTTTTACCAAATTGAAAATAGAGATGTCCTAATAAGCTATGTTTAAGGCTACTTAGACCTCTTAAGTGAGCCATGTCCTCTATTTATTGTTTTGTTGGTTGTTTTGCCTTCATCTTTTTAGGATACCTAACTTGAGGAAGTCAAATTGAAGACTGCACTGAAACCTGACTTGAGCATGCTTAAGATTATATATTTATCGATGCTTGAAACAAGTAGCCTGGTAAGAATAGCGGGTTCCTAAAGATGACTCACAAGACGGTTTGCTAGGTAGAATAGTTTGCGAGACAATCCAAAACAAAAAATTACTAAAACAGAGCATAAGGTAGTTGCAGGGTAGGTAGTTTTTAATCAAGTGTAAGACTTGGAGGAATCTTGGTTCCAACACTTGTGGGCATCTTGCTTTCCACCCAACCATCGAGGGAGCAACATAAAACAACACTTAGCCGATTCGCCAATTGGAATTCATTTATGGTTAATAGAAAATCCCAAAAGAGTTAGAATATAGTTAACAGAGTCATTAGTCACCTTTGACTTATCCGCAACAACCTCAAATAACCACAAACACACACATATACACAAAAAATTACAACCACAAACATTTTGGGAAGACAGATTTTGACCTGTACATGGATATAGTCTCCATCATACAATTATAAACATCAATGCCCTAGGAAAAAGGATTTTGACCTCGTACAGCTTCAATGTTTCAAAATGACGGATATAGGCCACGTTATACAATTATACAAATATGGATGCTTTCAAAAGATAAATTTTGACCTCTTGTAACCTTTATTGTTTTGAAATGACAAATATATCCCCCGTAATACAATTAGTCACTGATGCCTTGGGAAGATATATTTTGACACCATACAACCCTAAATGTTTCAAAATGACTGATATAGCTTCCATCAGACAGTTACAAACTTCGATGCCTTGAAAAGATGGATTATGACCCTGCACAACCACCAATGTTTCGAAATGACATATATAGTCTGTGTCATATAGTTACATCCACTGATGACTTGGGAAGACAAATTTTTCCCCGTGCAACCCCTGATGTCTTATAACGATGAATATAGCCCTTGTCATACAGTTACAACCATCAATGCCTTGGAAAGATGGGTTTCTACCTGTGCAACCCCAATGTATTGAAATGACAAAATAGCTCAGTCATGCAATTATAGGAAGCCATAGATGCCTCGAGAAGACAAAAATAGATCTTGTACAATCTCAATATCTCGAAACTATGGATATCAGCACCGTCATTCAACTACTTGTAATAAATGAATTTAGTTCAAGTATCAAATCCCCAAGTGGAGTTTAAACTTTAAAACTCAATTTGGTTCAAGAATTGAATCTTGAGCCGGAAGTCAAATAAAAAAATTAAATCATTAAGTAGGGTTTGAAGTTTAAAAATCAATTTGGTTCAAGAATTGAATCTTGAGTGGAGATTGAGCTATAAATCAAATCAAGAATCAAATCTCGGATGGAGATTGAATTTTAAAAATTAATTTGGTTCAAGAATTGAATCCCAAGTGGAGGTTAAGCCAGAAATTAGTTTGAGAACCAAATCTCGAGTGGAGTTTGAACTTTAAAAGTCAATTTAGTTCAAGAATCAAATCCTAAGTGGAGGTTAAGGCAGAAATCAGTTCAAGAATTGAATCCCAAGTGAAATTTATGTTCAAGAAGAATCGTATCCCAAGTTATGTTTGAACTTTAAAAATCAATTTTATAGAGGTTGAGCTAGAAATCTGTTCAAGAATCCAATCTTGAGTGAAGTTTGAAGTTTAAAAATCAATTTGGTTCAGGAATCGAATCCCGAGTGAAGGTTGAGCCGAAAATCAGTCCAAGTATCAAATCGTGAGTGGAGTTTGGATGAGCAAGATTTCAAGTGTTACTCAAAAATTGAATTCGAAATGGAGGTTGAATTTGCAGATAAAAAAGATTTTTAAGTATTGATTCAAGAATAAACGCTTGAGTGGACGTTGAATGGGTCCAAGTATCAAATCCTAAATGGAGATTAGACCACAAATCTCAAAAATTGATTCAAGAGTCAAATCCGTAGTGGAGGCTGAATCGGTCAAAGTATTGATTCTTGTATTTCCTTAAATCCTATGTAGTGAAAAAGTAATGAGAATGAGGAATGGATAGATGATAGGAATAGATGATGATTAGGGATTATTCTTTATTATTTCATATACTTGCTCTTATCTTATTTTGGTTTCTTTAAACACTTCTTCATATGTGAGTCTATGACTTCGTTGTGCCTATAATTGAACAATTAATTAATTAAATAATTAATATGAAACCATTAAAATGGAAGAGTATCGACTAAACTCGTAGAGATTTAGGTGTACATGGGGTGCTCACTTGTGACATTTCCATTGCATACCTAAAATCCAAACACTAATCTTGAATTTATAACGATCAATGGCTTTGTAGTTTTTTGGTCTTTAAAACTAACAGCAACTATTTATGTGAATATCCACCAATAACTTTGTGTTATTGGCACATCTATCCGAATGAGACCTTGGATAATCCATGAAAGAGAAGTTATGTCCCATCTGATTGTCTCATTCTATTGTCCCTTCGAAATTAAGAGCCTTGAAAATTAAAGACAAGCATAAAACCCAAATGTAAAAAAACCTAAATGTGGAAGGTCAAAAAATTTAATAAAATATTAAATGAAAAGAGACCTTCGCATTACTCAAAACCACAACTTGAAGCTATGATACCATGGAGATTGTTTTGGAAGGCTTACTCCCATTAGGATTCAACATTTGTAATATATACATAATCAACAATGTACAAGTACATCAATACACTACATGCATATACAAAATAGCAAACAATATTTCTTTACAAAATATATACTCCTGCATTTATTTATGATAACTTTGTCAATTTGATCAATGTTACTCTGATATTAACAAATCGTACACCATCAGTATCATCATCTTATTGATTATATACTAGTCCTAAAAATTTGTGGACCACATAATTTTTCTTACCTTTTGGAAATTAACTAGTTATTTCGATAGTTCAAGCATTTTTTAAAGTTCTTTTTCTTGTTTACATGGCCTTTTATAATTTAACAAAATCGCACAAATAATGACAAAAAAAATTCCGTCAACCCAAAATTATTAGTATTAAAATCCTAATTCAGTAATTCTCCATACCTTAATTTTTTTTTTGTTTTATTACATAAAGATTGTTCATGGACTAGTAACACTAGCACAAGACTTCAATTTTATGGGATTTTATCTAAAATACCATGCACTATATTGGGTCAGTCCCATGCACTTTTATATTGCAAATCTTCGAGCAACTTTTCACACATTGTTTCACTTTCTCCGGATCTGCAACAAAAGTTCCACGTTTTAAGTATGTATCTTTCAAAAGATCTATATTCATATACACACATATACACAGGTATATAAGCCCTCATGCTTTTTACAGCAGTGGTAGAGAAAACTCTCTCTGACCACTTAAAAAGACATTTGATTCCTCAAATATGATGTACTGTGTTTCTTTTTAGAAGAAAATTTCAATTTGGTTGAAAAAAAATGCTTCATACCAAGTGATCTAATAAAACTAATTGACAAGTCATAACATATAAAATTTAGATAATTTGAAAAGGGAAGAGAAAGTGAAATTGTATAAAAGGAAATTAAGGATAAAGATTTTGTACCAGTTCCCACATTTCCACACTTGAACTTTGAACAACTATAGGTGCAGTTGCATAGATTATCTGGGATTGACTTTGAGTTCTTAGATTTGCCTATGCAGAGAGTAGCGCACCAAAGGGGTCAAGCAACATTGCACTTTGGGAAGCATTCTCCAAAGCATTTGTCTAACTCCCTATCATGCATGCCCTCATGCCCTTCAACTTCAATTGTTATAACAAAAAACAAAGCAATTGCAATTACCACAACTTTCATATGACTCATAGTTAAATCTTTCTTAGATTCTCCCTCTACTTTTTCATATCTCTACTGAAACTTGAATTTATAGGACTTGAATTTGTGTACATACTTATCTATTTCACTTTTTTCCTTTCCTGGCGTTGCCATTTAAGTTTTTCATTTAACTTTTATATATGTGGAAAATTATCTTAACTTCTCATTTATGTGTCATTATGATCATATGTGTAACGTATGTATATTATTTCTCACTGCATATACATTCCAATTTTAGATTCATTTTTGCTTAATTGGTAATATTGCTAGAGAATAGTTAGTTTCTTAATGCCAGAATAATATTGCTTAAAATAATAAAATTATTTTTATACTATCATATTTATTTTATTTTTTCATTTCGGATAATTTTCTCAATCGATATTGCTATGTCATTAACATATCATGTTTTGGCAAAATTGTAAGGATGATTATATTCCCAAAACATAATTTGTTAATACCAGAGTAATATATATTACTTCAACTAAAAAAACGTAATACTATTTTTTCCTCCCCTCTTTCATTTAGGTAATTTTATTATTTTAAGTAATTATATTGTTAATTATGACATTATAAGCAAACCATTCTTTGGCAATATCCTCACCTATATTAGAGCCCTACTCTTTTTCTTTTTTTTTTCAATGGCGTATGATTATATTTACCTTAATTCCTTAATAGTAAGGTGAGACATGTAACATCGAATTTATGCTGCTCTATTTAGATTTAAGTTGATCGTTACACATATGTGATGGTAATTAGTTCCATAATATTTATGTAACAGTGGGGTGAGTTTAATTTTTTTTTTTTAAAAAAAAGGTTTGGACTAAATTCACAACAACAAAATCTACTATCAACAACAACTTGATCAATCATTGATAATACTATTTCCAATGTTGATTATTATCAACGATGGGAGCAATTGCTGAAAAGCCCGTCACAATATATGACCTCAAAGTTAACTCAATTTCATAATGAATTCATTTACAAATTTGTTCAACTATACAAGAGAGAATTTTGCTTAACATAAATTTTCTCTTCATTTTATAAAATTTATTCGCAAATTCTATAAATTTTGATAGGATTTGCAACAAGTTAACTTAATTAATTCCATAGTGAATTCATTTATAAAAAAATTTCCTATTCAAACATACAATATGATATTATAAACGAATTCCATAAAATTTAGAGATTTCATTTATTCTAAACATACTCCTAAAAAAATTGCAAGCGAGAGCTAAAAAGTAAAAATGAACTCTTTTAAATTTTATGGAATGAAAGTGTCTTCAAAGAAAGAACTCTATTTTTTTTATTCTAAATGATTAGATAGATAGATAGATTAGATAAATGTTTTTTTTTCACATTGAAATTGAATAGCATACACTAATATAAGCAGTCTTTTTATTATTTTTTAATTGAAGTAAATAAAACATTTAGTTTTATAAATTATAAATTAGTATAACCTTTTAGTTCTAATTTTATTTAATTTGCCAAAAGGAAAAAAAATGGTTTGTTAGTCTTATTAGAAAAAAAAAGTGTTTTAGTTGATTTTGCATTGAGTTGCTAATAAGAGATGATATTAGATGAAACATTGTAACTTACTTTTAGTCTTCTGTTTGGATTTTTTTTTTTTTTTGTTGTGAGGTGGGGCTATTGTCACAGTCAAAATGTGTGAGAAAAAAGGAAAGCCAAAAAGTAAAAATGAACTCTATTAATTTTTTAGGGAATGAAAGTGCCTTCAAAGAGTGTACATTGTATTGTTATTTTTTATTTTCAGGCTAAATGAATTTATATAAAGAAATATAAATAATGAAACATAGAAGATAGGAAAGGAAATAAAGGACATACAGACCATATGACTTTTCATTGATCAATATTTATAGATTACAAGGAAATTCAAATACAACAACTCTGTCTAAACTAACTCCTAGATACAATGAAACAAAAATATTCAAATAACAAGTCTATCTAAACTAACTCCTAAATACAATGAAACAGAAAGATACAAAATTCAAATTACAAATACAAAGTAAAAAACAAAACCAATTCAAAACAATATCAGAGAAAGTCTTGGTGGCTCTATTATACCCCCTCAAGATGGAGCTGAGTAGAGAGTCCAATCTTGATCTTGAGAGTAAGAAATGGTGTCCTAGATAGGGGCTTTGTTAGACCATCAATAAGCTAGTCTTTCCTAGAAACATGAGCAACATGCAGACGTCCCGATTGAACTTGATCACGAATAAAATGGAAGTCGATAGCCACATGCTTCATTCTAGAGTGGAAAACTGGGTTGGGACAGAGATTAGTGGCCCCAATATTATCACAGTAAATCACAAGTGAATGTGAAAGAGACACACAAAGTTCAGCCAAGAAAGAGCACACCCAGTTGAGCTTGGCGGCAGTATTTGCAACAGATCAATACATGGCCTCTGTACTGGATCGGGTAATAGAGTGCTACTTCTTAGAACTCCAAGAAATCAGATTACAACCAAGATAAACAATATATGCACTGGTAGAAGTGAAATCACCTATGTTCCCAGCCCAATCAGCATCGGAGAAAGCATGTAAAGATTGTGGTGATTCATGGTAGAGGAGTATGCCTTCATTAATCGAACCACAAAGATATCAGAGAAGTCTCTTAACTAGAATCCAATGATTTGAGGTTGGTTTATGCATGAATTACGACAAATTGTTGATGGCAAAAGCTATGTCCGCTCGAGTAAGTAATTGATATTGTAAGGCTCCCAACAATGGTACGATATTCAGATGGATCAAAAAGTGAAGAACTAGAGTCCAAAGTGATTGGTGGTAAAGTGGGAAAAGGTAAGAGAACAGGTTTTGATTCCATTATTTTTGTATGAGCAAGAAGATCCATTATATAGCATCTTTGAGAGAGCAAAAGACCATGAGGATCCGATAAAACTTCCACACCTAAAAAATAAGATAGCTGCCCAAGATCATTTAAAGAAAATTGTTGAGATAATGGAGTCACAAATTGTTGAACAAACCATCATTATCACCGGTTATAATAATATCATCCACATAAACCAAGAGATAGATAAGATGACCACCATTTTTGAAAATGAATAGAGAGGTATCAACTAGTGAGTTATGAAAACCTGAAGCAAGAAGAAATTTATGAAGCTTAGTGTACTAGGCACATGGAGCTTGCTTGAGCCTATAAATTGCTTTTCTAAGCTTGCATACATAAGATGGATTATCAGGATCAATAAAGCCTTATGGTTGTGACATATAGCCATCGTTAGGAAGATGACCTTATAATAACGCATTATTGATATTAAGTTGTCAGAGAGACCATCTACGACTAACAACAAGA
The DNA here is from genome assembly GCA_023935145.1 of Bretschneidera sinensis. NCBI lineage: Eukaryota > Viridiplantae > Streptophyta > Magnoliopsida > Brassicales > Akaniaceae > Bretschneidera > Bretschneidera sinensis. The sequence goes on from CM043704.1 coordinate 24,427,435, forward strand.
CTAAGAACAAGGCGCATGGTAGTTAGCTTGACCATAGGGCTAAATGTATCATTATAATCAACACCAAGATGTTGATGAAATCCTTTAGCTACCAAATGTGTCGTGTACTTATCAATAGAACCATCAGAGTGTCATTTAATGCAAAAAATCCACTTACAACCAGCTATATTGTGACTAAAAGCATGAGGTATTAGCTTCCATGTCCCATTTCGAATAAGAGAATCATATTCTTTAGACATTGTCTGATGTTATTTTTTATCCTTAAGGGCTTGGGTCGCAGTGTGGGTTCTATGTCAGAGGGTGAAGATAGTTGAGCGGAAAGATTTAGTTTTTGAATAGGTTTGGTAATGTTGTTTTTGGCTCTTGTGATCATTGTGTGGGTATGAGTAGATTGAGAAGTAGAGGGATTGGAAGTGGTTATCGTTAGAGGTGATGGGTTAGGCGAAGGTGCAGTGGTGATTGAATTGGACGTTAAAGGTTGTGTGTTTGTGGCTAAAGCTAATGGTCTGATAGATGGCGTTGGTACTATGCACTGGGGCTGCCTGATAGGTTACACGTCAGATGGGGTGGCGTCTATTGGTGAAGATGCTGTTGACAATGGAATAATGATAGGCTGAGGAATCCAGGTACACACAATATCAAGTTGTGGATGAGAAAAATGAGTGGATAGTATGTGAAATGGAAACACTGACTCAATAAACTTGACATGCTTAAAGACATGTTTTTTATGTTGATGGATGGAAACAAAGATATGCACTTTGAGTAAGAGAGTAGCTTAGAAAGAGACATGGTTTAAAGCAAGCATCAAGTGTTAGAAATCACCTCAAGATGCCCAGGTGGTGATCTTCCAAACACCCAAGTCTAGAACGACTTGTAATGAACAGAAATCAACTAATCAAAGAAAAGATACAAGCAATTGTTATTGAGGTTCAGTAATGTGCCTACGTCCTCGTGAGTTCCTCCGGACTCTCTTTACTAAATCAATGAGTTCTTTACAATCACATCAACTCCTCTTCAAGAATCTCAAGTTCTTGAAGAACAAAAGAAGAGCAAAAGAAAGTAATAAGGACTAGTGTTTCCCTGGAACTTTCCCCCTTGGAAATTCCTTTGCAAAGCCCTTGAATCCCCAATCTATACTACTATCTCTCTAAACAACTAGCCTCTCTACAATGAGTCTCTCTTATGTTTAGTGTCTTTCACTCTTACAATTGATCTCACTTTCACAAGTTATGTCTCTTTGAAGCTAGGTGACCCTTTATATAGTGCACCACTTCTTGAACCTATCCTGAAGTCAATCTCAACCCTTAGATCTTGAGGACCAATCAATCATAGCCCTTCAGAAAGTCTAAGTGATCCTATGTATTTTAATCAAGCCCCACACATCAGGAGAAGAGAGTTGATAATTGCCTTCAGGTGTGCCTTCAAGCCGCAACTCAGAACAGGGCATGCCGCAGCTTGGAAGGTGGGAGAGTTGCTGCCACTCTGGAGGCTGTAGCTTGAGTGGCCTGTGCCGCGGCATGCATGGTGGTTGTGATTTCCTGGACTTTCTATGGGCTGCGACACCCACCCATGACCTGATGTTGATTTCAACTCCTGTTTAATCCTTAGACAAATACCAACAATCTCTACCTTTGTCTAAGAAATTAAACCCGAACCCACTGTGCAGAGAACTCACAATCCAAACTCAACTTGAGTCACCATATCAACCGACTCCAATCCTAAGAAGCCAAGGAAATGATTGAACTTACTTAGAGGTAGAAATTTGGTGCCTAAATCTGCAGGATTTTCTTCCGTTGCGACTTTGACCACATGAATGCATCATTTCGTAACATTTTTTCGAATGAAATGATACTGAACATCCATATGCTTTGTCCTCTCATGGAATATGATTACGCCCAAAGTATAACGCGGTAGTTGTAGCACAGCTTTGGGGTGTCGATTCCACAGGGAAAAGCGATCTATAAAGGAAAAGTGCAAACCTTAAGACTAACGATAACAATCAAGTGAAAAGATATCAATGATGAAGTAATTTTGTAAATAGATTAAAAATTACGATAAATAAACATCAAGGTTCCAGGAATCCTCCCTAGGCTCGTTGCCTTATTGCAATCTTTAATTCAGTTGTTTTTTATCTCGATTGCAAGTTTCACATCCCAAACAGGCAATCGACAAATATTCAATCAAGTGCATATATAAACCCTAATGTAATAGATATGAATTACTTCTTTGAGTTAAGCATACATAACCTATCCTATAGATTTATCAAGAAACGACAATATATCATTAATGACAATATTGCAGTAATGGACAAACCTAAAAGATAAATCTACCAGACTTAATCATACCCAATAATCTTGACATAAGAAGAGCATGACTAGACTTCTATCAAACATAGAGATACAATCACCGGATTAAGAGAAAATCCTTTAATTAGATAAAAGAGTAACACATAACAATGTTTTGACAATGAAGCCCAACTACAACTAAATCAAGAAAGGAAAATAAGAACAACTACACCTAGAGATTCATCCCTTCGCCTTGCTTGGAGATTAGTTCTTTATGAAGTTCACGGTTGAACTCTTTGATAGAGGAGAGTGTGGTAGCCTTCTTGAGTTTTTCAGACTTTCTAAGGTCTCCTTTCTAAAACCCTAAGTGGTTTATTTATAATACACAAAGTCTAAGGATGTTTTAGGGCTTAAAGAGTCCTAATTAAGTCATAACTCGGAGAGGAGGACCATGTGCGCGCCGCGGCTCACACTTATGGGCGTTGCGGCCCTTGCCTTGGCTTTGGTTTCTCCCCTTTTTGGAGGCTGCAGCCTTGTCTAGTCCAGGCTGCGGCTTCTACTGAAGCTTCTTTCTTGCTCTTTTACCTCAGTTTTAGAGGCCGAGGCTTAGATATTTCCAGGCCATAGCGCACACATTCAATACTTGATTTTTCTTCATTTGTCCTTCCACAACCATGCCTTCACTCCGGTATGCCTCGAGTCCTCTTGCTTCAAGCAATGATGACTTTTCCTCCTCTTTTAGCTTAAATTACTTGAAAATGCTTCGAAATAGATCAATAATCCAAGAATGACACTTTAGAGTTGTTAACGTATAAAAGTGCAATTTAAAACCTAGATCAACCCTAAAATGCTAACAATTAAGTACTGTCAGGACGCATTTTATGATTCTCATCACAACCCCCAACTAGCTTATTGCTAGTCCCTCGCAATTCAAGCGAAAACAAGAGATGAATTCTACGGTAAGAGTCAAAACAAGGTAAAGCAATGCTAGCATTAAACCAAGAGCAATTCACTTTTTGTCTCCGAAATTGCATATAATATACAGCATATAGAATCATTAAATATCACTTAAGTCCAAATGTAATCCAAACATCAATCTCAAAGTTGTTATCGACTCTTAACATCCATCTTACCATAATCCATTAGTCCGAACACCCAGATGATTTTATGCATAACATTCATGAATACAAGTTTTGGCCTCTAAAAACATAATGAATTGCGTGATATCAATCACAAATCAAGCTCCATAGGCTTATTTTTCAAATCACTCTCCACTATTGTAGAAAAATCACACTACATTGGACCAATAGGTCATTAATATGCTTATAATGTTAGGCTAAGGTGAAGGTTAAGAAAGAATGGGAAGGATTCAACAAGTAAAAGGACCTAGTCTCTTAGTTTTCAACACAACCACTTTAAGCACTAGATAACCTTTACTTCAACACCCAACTCTTTCAACCTGTTTTTATAAGAGTATATCTCTTAATAAGTCACCACTTTTCTTTTCTTTTCTTTTCTTTTCTTTTCTATTTTGGCATAAGACCATTCATCTACTTTTTCATTTTTTTCTTTTCTTTTCCACAACCCCCAACTTATCTCCTTTAATGTATTTGGGTTGTGGTATTAATATTTTTTCATATTCCATCCTTACTCCATTTAAGTGCTTCTCAACAAATATGTATAACTAAGTTCTTTTAAAAGAAGGGTAAGGATAAAATATTTTTGGCTCATAAAGGTGAGAGAATGGGCTATTTGAAAGAAACAAGGCTCAAATTCTTTTTCGAGAAAAGGCTCAATTAGATGACTAGGGATAAATATAGCAATGGTAGGTCTGAAACGCTCAAATGATTCAAAAATGGCCTATATCATATCCTAAGTAGTGTGCATTCTAGGAATTTGCCTCAAGTGATTATCAAATAAGTTCTAGAGCTTGTTGAGACCGCAAAAGTATTCACAACCGATCACACATAAAACTTCTCTAAATGTTTTAAACTAATCATACAATCTTACAACAAGCTAGAGTCTCAAACCAAATGAAGATTGACACTTAAATTATTCTCAAACTGAAGCAAGATTTAACTTCTTCTAAATGCTATATGCTATCTCAATTAAGTTTATATCATTGACATGTGAATTAACTCTAAGGCTAACAAAAAGAATGCTAAAAACATATAAAAAGGGAAAGTAACACCAAGCAGTTCAATGAAAAATAGATACGTTTCCTCCACCCCCAACTTAAAAATTGTATTGTCCTCAATGTTAAAGATAAAGGAAACGAAACTCCCTTTGTAAGCAAAAAGTGCACACACGCTGAAAATTGTGCACCATCATATGAACTGCATGCCATTCCTCTTGCTGAAATTTCGATCTATAATATAGAACAAAACAACAAAAGGAAAGCAACTGCGGTGTACCATTAAGATTCCCACCGTATGTTAGGTGAACACATGAAATAGAAATAAGTAAAAATGAAAATAAAGTACGACAAAGAAAATAATGCAAAGGAAAAGAAAAAGAATGTCATTATAGTCATCTGATGATAAGTAAAATAAAATAAAAGGAAACAAACAAGATAGAACCCAAAACTAATCCTCTATGTCATCATCCTCTTCTTCATTCTCTTCACCAATCCTCAGGAGTTGGATCAAAAGATGAACCAGGATAGGGTGGTAAAGTGGGAAAGTGGTCTATGTCACAACTAGTAGCAGAGGCAAGGTGTTGGTACATCTGACCAAATGAAGAGTACACCCCCGCTTGATAATCAGCTTGCCTAGCCAAGAAACATTCCTGACGAGCAAATCTATATGCAAAAATTTTTGTTGCTCGTCAAAATGAATCTCTAAGTGCTCAAGGCGCTCTACAACAGTGAAGTGCCTAGGGGGAGGAGGAGCTGCAATCGCCGTTCTCTCTCCCAGAACTGACGGCCTTGAGGCTTTAATTTGAGTGAGTATGCCATCATCGATGGGCTTTTTGGGTTGCTGGGCATCCTCATCAGGACTGTACTGAACTCCGGCTTAGATGCATAATTGGGTAATTAAGGAAGGGAAGTACAATCCAAGCTTTTGTTGTACAGTGTGTATGATAGAATGAAATATGATCTGGCCCACATCAATAGTCATGCCCATCAAAATGGCATAAATCAGCACAGCTCTCTCAACAATAAGGTCACTATAGTGTGTAGCAGGCATCAACCTCTAACATACAAAATATTGCCAAGCTCTAGCATTGACAGTCAGAGAAGTACCGGGCAAAGTTACAAGAGTATCCCCCATCATTTTCCAAGTAGTGCCCAGAATACAGAGAGTATTGCAAATCTCTTCATAATTAATATTAGAGGCATATGCACTGTACTCACTGTCTACTATGTTAGGGAGCCCATTAAATCTGTTGATAGATGAGCTTCTAAAAGAAACTATTTTTTCTCTCACTTTCACCTTACCATTCCTATATTCTTCTGCATTAGCATAGAATTCTCTAACCACATTTGTGAGGGAGTGAGATGGTTGGCTAGCAAATATGGCCCAATGCCTATCAATAATCATTCTAAACAAAGTGGGGTTTTCTCTTTCTGTTATATTGAATCCTCTCTCAAGAATGGGTTTTCTAGTGTGCATCATCCTAACATATCTCTCACTAGCCTCAAAATTAACAAATTTGTCCTCATCATACTCTTGTGCTTGTTTCCCCCTTTGTCTCTTAAGTTTAGGTGCCATTTGAATCAAATATGTAGAACAATAGTACTAATTCAAAATCAACCACCCAAATAGCACAAATGAACAATAAAGAGAAGAAATTTAACTCACTTGATGCCTAAAGTTGGAGAGAAGAAAGACTACCCACCAACTTGAAGTTTTCTTGATGAACCCAAAATCTTCCTAGTACCAAGCTTTTTGGAGAAATGTCTAACAAAATCTGCAATATAAGTGCAAAATCCTACAAGAAATGATGTTAGAATCAAGAAATTTTGAGTAAAAGTGAGTGGGTGAGTGAGGGTTTGGAGAGAGGATGAGAGAGAGAGAGGTGTGCTATTGTAATTTCAGATTAGAAATGAAGAAAGAGTGCTGGAATTTTTTTGCTTTAAATGGACTAGGGCACGAGTGGGCGTTGCGGCTTGCCCTTTGGGGCGCCACGACTTGCCCTTTGGGGCGCCGCGACTTGAGCTGTTGTGTGCGTGTATGCCATTCTGTGCGTTGCAGCGCGCACAGTGCTAAGGCGTGGCACATGGGTTGTCCTACTGGGCTGGTGCTGTGCGTGCACACTGTGTGCTGCAACGCGCACAGTGCTGGGGCTTAGGTGCATGGGCTGCCTTGCTAGGCTGGTTTAAAAAAAAACTTGTTTGTTCCAAAAAAAAAAAAACAGAGAAAAACAATATATAAAATTAGTAAAAATACAAAGTAGATTAAATAAAACTAAAAACTAAAAATTAAACTGAAGATAAAATAAAATAAACAAAATAAAAGAAAAATAAAAGTAAAAACATACCTTTGTTGGGTTGTTAGGGTGAATAGACTGGATCCATAATTAAAATATCTTCCACTTCCGGATCTTGTCTATCGATTAAGATCTTAAGTCGTTGACCATTGACTTTAAAACTCCGACCATCTCTAATATCCTCAATTTCTACCGCTCCATTTTCAAAAACATTTTTCACTATAAAAGGACCGGTCCACCTCGACCGAAGTTTTCCAAGATGCTTATGGAGTCTAGAATCGTATAAGAACACTCGATCATCAGGTTTAAATGTTACCCTCAAAATATTTTTATCACAAAACACTTTAATCTTGGCCTTATAAATTCTGGAGTTTCATAAGCATCATTTCTTAACTCCTCTAACTCGGTCAACTGAAATTTCCTAAGCTTACCCGCTTCGCCTATATCAAAATTAAAAGACTTGATGGCCCAATAAGCTCGATGCTCAAGCTCTACAGGTAAGTGGTAAAGCTTTCCAAAAAAAGCCTATAAGGTGACATACCTAAGGGAGTTTTGAAAGCTGTATGGTAAGCCCAAAGTGCATCAACTAGTCTCAAAGACCAATCCTTGCGATCCGGGTTCACTGTTTTTTCTAAAATTTGTTTGATTTCCCTATTTGCAAGTTCTACTTGTCCACTAGTCTGAGGGTGGTAGGCAGTAGAGATTTTATGTAACACCCCATATTTTTTCATCAAAGCTTGAAAAGAACGGTTGCAAAAATGTGTACCTCGATCACTAATTATAGCATATGGTGTACCAAATCGAGATAACACATTTTCTTTGAGAAATTTAATTACTGTTCTATTATCATTGCTTTGGCAAGCTGCTGCCTCTACCCACTTTGATACATAATCTATTGCCATGATGATATATTGGTATCCAAAGGAAGGAGGAAAGGGTCTTATAAAATCAATGCCCCAACAATCAAAGATTTCAATCACTAAAATTGGGTTTAAGGGCATCATATTACGACAAGACACAGCTCCTAACTTCTGACACTTTTCACGTGAGCGACAATAGATGTTTGCATTTTAAACAAGGTAGGCCAATAAAATCCACATTGTAAAATTTTTGCAGTGGTTTTTTTCATTGAAAAGTAGCCTCCACAAGCTTGGGAATGACAAAATTCCAAGATGCTAGCAATCTCTTCATTAGGGATACAATGCCTTAAAATTTGGTCAGGGCAGTACTTGAAAAGACAGGAGTCATCCCAATAAAAATTATGTACCTCATTCAAGAATTTCTTCTTGTCTTGAGCACTCTAATTCATTGGTATCTCACTGATAAATAAATAATTCACAATATGAACAAACCATGGTAGAGAGGTAATGGAGAGTAATTGCTCATCCGGAAAATCATCCTTAATTGGCAAGTGGTCAGAGGTGTCCTCAAATGTAAGCCTCGAGAGATGGTCTGCCACTACATTCTCCACTCCTTTATTGTCTTTGATGGTGATGTCAAATTCTTGTAGGAGTAGGATCCACCGAATTAGTCATGCTTAGCATTCTTCTTTGTAAGGAGGTACTTGAGGGCTGCATGATCTGTGACGATAAGAATAGGAGAACCAATTAAATAAGCATGAAATTTGTCCAAAGCAAATACTACAACAAGTAATTCTTTTTCAGTGGTGGAGTAATCATTTGAGCACTATTTAAAGTTTTACTAGCATAGTAAATGACATAAGGTTTTCCCTCTCTTCGCTGTCCAAGAACAGCACCTACAACATAGTCACTAGCATCACACATGATTTCAAAAGGTAAATTCCAATCAGGTGACTGCATTATAGGTGTTGAAGTAAGCTTGCCAATCGGCATTTTAAAGGCCTCTTAACAAGCTTGAGTCCATTCAAATGGAACATCTTTAATTAGGAGGGCATATAATGGTCTAGATATGTTGGAAAAATTTTGTATGAACCTCCTATAAAAACCAGCGTGACCAAGGAAAGATCTTACATCCTTTACTGTCTTAGGTGTGGGCAATTTAGAGATTAATTCAATCTTAGATTGATCAACCTCTATCCCTTTAGAAGAAACAATATGCCCTAAGATAATACTGGATGGTACCATGAAATGGCATTTTTCCCAATTTAAGACTAATTCTTTTTCCTCACAACGAATCATCACTCTTTCTAAATTCATTAAGCATGCATCAAATGAAGATCCAAAAACAGTTAGGTCATCCATAAAAATCTCCATGCAAGTTTCAACCATATCACTAAAAATGCTCATCATGCAGCGTTGAAAAGTGGCAGGGGCATTACACAATCCAAATGGCATTCTATGAAAAGCATAAGTGCCAAAAGGACATGTGAAAGTTATTTTCTCTTGGTCTTCTAATGCAATTTCAATTTGATAATAACCATAATAACCATCTAAGAAACAGTAAAATGGATGGCCAGCTACATGCTCAAGAATTTGATCGATAAAAGGGAGTGGGAAGTGGTCTTTCTTGGTGGCAGCATTTAATTTTTGATAATTAATGCACATATGCCACCCGGTCACAAGTTTGGTAGGGACTAACTCTCCTAGGTCATTCTTTACCACAATGACTCCAGACTTTTTAGGAACACTTGCGTAGGACTTACCCATTTACTATCAGCTATGGGATATATAATTCCCGCATCTAATAATTTTAACACTTTATTCTTCACTACTTCTTTCATAGTGGGGTTAAGCCTACGTTGAGGGTCTCTACAAGGACTAGTCCCTTCATCCAAATTTATCTTATGAGAACAGATCAGGAGACTAATTCCTTTTAAAGCAGCCATGCTCCAACCTAAGGCCGATTTACGTGCATTTAAGGTCCAAATTAATTTCTCACCTTGAGATGTAGATAATTTAGATAAGATAATAACAGGAAAGGTATCACCTGGACCAAGGAAGGCATGCTTCAAAACCTTAGGTAGTGGATTCAATTCGACTTTAGGTGCTTCCACACTTGAGGGGTTTTGCTTCTTACTTCTTTCGAACAACTCCTCAAACTTTGGTTGCCATGCTCGAGTGCAAAAACAGCACAAATATCAATTATATCAGTTTTATCATTAATGGAATCAATCTCAGAATTATCAAGAAAATATTCAAGATGATCAAAATCATGAGCTATAGAAACTCCCTCATCAATGTTCACCTCGAGGGTCATGTTTCCAAAGGACAGCTTCATGAGTCCATTCCTACAATTAATTAGAGAATTTGCAGTAGAATGGAAAGGTCTACCCAAAATCAAGGGAATTTTAGAGTTAGTGTCAACAGCAGAAGTAGTATCAAGGATTAGGAAATCAACAGGATAGTAAAATTTATCAATTTGAATCAAGACATCCTCTACCACACCCCGAGTTACTTTGATAGAATGATCAGTCAATTGTAATACTTTGATTTCTCCTAAGCCTAGCTCTAAGTAAATAGAGAACGATATCAGGTTTACACTAGCTCCTAAATCTAGCAAGGCTTGTCCAACTTCATGATTTCCAATGCTACATGCAATGGTTGGATAGTCAGGATCCTTGTATTTTGGAGGGATTCTTTGCTCAATTAAAGCACTAACTTGCTCAGTTAGGAATATTTTTTCTTTACATGGTGCTTCCTCTTAATTGTACATAAATCCTTAAGAACCTTTGCATAAGTAGGAACTTGTTTAATCACATGCAAAAGTGAAAGATTTAATTTTACTTGCCTTAGGTTCTCTAGGATTTCATTATTCAGCTCCAGATTTTTCTTGTTTGATTTTAAGGCTTGAGGGAATGGTGCCTTAATAGGGCTCTTAGTAACTTCAGGGTCCTTATGCGGTTCAGCATCACTACTACTTTGACCTTTTTCCACATCCTCGGATTTGTTTGTTGTTGGGATATGTAAAGACTTACCACTTCTTGTCACAATAGCATTTATATTTTCCAAATTTGTTTGTGCCATATGTTGACTATGGGGTGTGGAATGAGTTTGGGAAGGGAACTTCCCTCGCTTATCACACTCAAGGAGCCCATTAGTTTGGTTACTTGGCTCCTTATCTCTTTGTTCTCTTTAACAACCTGTGTAATTAATGCCTCACATCTTTGGTTTGTCTTACCCTGTGCCTCTATAAAAGCATGTAAAGTGTCTTCTAAAGAACTCCTAGAGGATGAGGGTGCATGATATGGTGCATGGTATGGTCTAGGGGGTTGTGCAAGCTGCTGGTTTTCAAACTTCCAGCTGAAGTTGGGGTTATTCGTCATCCCGAATTATAGGTGTTGGAGAAGGGTACTACATTGTTCCTCGTACATCCCTCTTATATCTATGAATGTAAGGCACTCTTGAGCGAGATGATCTACCTTGCCACACACAAAACATGGTTATGAAGATTCGACATGATTAACCATGTGTGTTGGCTTTGAGCCTTTAGTTTTTAATGCGTCTAACTTCCAAGTAAGCATCTTGACTTTAGCTTTCAAGCTGTCTTCTTCCCTAAGATGGTATATTCCACCACTACTTGGGTTTCCTACAGGTCGTGACCTATTGGTGCTTTCAGTAACACTAGGTCCAGTCCAAGTGTGAGCTTTTTCAGCAAGCTCATTGAGGTACTCAATGGCCTCATCAGGGTCTTTTTGCAGAAATTCACCATTACACATCATCTCTACAAATTGGCACTCTCTATAGGTAAGTCCCTCATAGAAATAGCTCACTAAGCACCAACTCTCATACCCATGGTGTGGACACATACTTAATAACTCTTTAAATTTCTCCCAATACTGATACAAAGTCTCGTTTTCCTTTTGTGCAAAGGTGGAGATTTGTCTTTTTAAAGCATTGGTCTTATGTTGAGGGAAGTATTTATTAAAGAAGACCTAGGTCATCTCATTCCATGACCCAATAGATCATGGTCTCAGCGAGTATAACCAACTCTTAGCTTTATCCTTCAAGGATGAAGGAAAAAACTTGAGTCTCACGATATCATCAGTTGCATCTTGACTATGAAAAGTCGCAACTACTTCCTCTAACTCCCTAATGTGTACATATAGGTTTTCGTTTTCCAAGCTATGAAATGTAGGGAATAATTGAATCATCCCTGTTTTAAAGTCTTGATGGCGAGTGTTGGCTGGAAACATAATGCATGATGGTGTGGCTGTCTGGCTAGGATGTATATAATCTTTAAGTGTCTTAGCAACATTCTCATTAGGGTTTTCAGCCATGTTAGCAAAATTTTCTAAATTCTCGGTTGGCTGTACACTAAGGTTTGATCTAGGCGAGGTTTCACTAACGGACGTGGAAGAAAAGGGTAACTCTATTTCGAGTCCCTTAGTGAATCTACCTCGCGAGTCTCTTGGCTTAAGCATACACCAACTGAGTTAAAGGTTAATAAATAAAACAAAATAAATAAAAGAAAATCAAAACTTAAAGAAAGGAACAATAGTACCATCTTGTCTTAGAGTTTGACAAATTTCCTTGTATGTAAGTGCGTTTCCCTGGCAATAGCACCAAAATTTGATTACGCCCAAAGTATAATGCGGTAGTTGTAGCACAGCTTTGGGGTGTCGATTCCACAGGGAAAAGTGATCTATAAAGGAAAAGAGCAAACCTTAATACTAATGAAAACAATCAAGTGAAAAGATATCAATGATGAAGTAAATGTGTAAATAGATTGAAAAATATGATAAAGAAACATCAAGGTTCCGGGAATCCTCCCTAGACTCATTTCCTTATTCTAATCTTTGATTCAGTTGTTTTTTATCTCGATTGGAAGTTTCACATCCCAAATAAGCAATCGGCAAATATTCAATCAAGTGCATATATAAACCCTAATGTAATTGATATGAATTACTCCTTCGAGTTAAGCATACATAACCTATCCTATAGATTTATCAAGAAACAACAATATATCATTAATGACAATATTGCAGTAATGGACAAACCTAAAAGATAAATCTATCGGACTCAATCATACCTAATAATCTTGACATAAGAAGAGCATGACTAGACTTATATCAAACATAGAGATACAATCACTAAATTAAGAGAAAATCCTTTAATTAGATAAAAGAGTAACACATAACAATGTTTTGACAATGAAGCCTAACTATAACTGAATCAAGAAAGGAAAATAAGAACAACTACACCTAGAGATTCATCCCTTCGCCTTGCTTGGAGATTAGTTCGCCATGAAGTTCATGGTTGAACTCTATGATGGAGGAGAGTGTGGTAGCCTTCTTGAGTTTTTCAGACTTTCTAAGGTCTTTTTTCTAAAAGCTTAAGTGGTCTATTTATAATACACAAAGACTAAGGATGTTTTAGGGTTTAAAGAGTCCTAATTAAGTCATAACTCGGAGAGGAGGACCGTGTGCGCGTTGCGGCTCACAGTTATAGGCGCTGCGGCCCTTGCCTTGGCTTTGGTTTCTCCTCTTTTTGGAGGGCGAGGTCCTTGTCTTCGCTTTGGTTTCTCCCTTTTCTGGAGGCCGCGACCCTGCCTAGTCCAGGCCACGGCTTCCACTGAAGCTTCTTTCTTGCTCTTTTGCCTCGGTTCTGGAGGCCGAGGCTTGGATATTTCCAGGCCACAGCGCACACATTCAATACTTGATTTTTCTTCATTTGTCCTTCCACAACCATGCCTACACTCTGGTATGCCTCGAGTCTTTATGCTTCAAGCAATGATGACTTTTCCTCCTCTTTTAGTTTAAAGTACCTAAAAATGCACCGAAATAGATCAATGATCCAAGAATGACACTTTAGAGTTATTAATGTATAAAAGTGCAATTAAAACCTAGATCAACCCTAAAATGCTAACAATTAAGTACTGTCAAGATGTATTTTATGATTCTCATCAGAACACCGAATTCTTAAAATGCAATGCACTTTCGCTATCCGAATACACTACCACCTGCTCTTTTAGGACCTTCAACTCTTCCAACAACCCTTTGCACCACATAGTCTCCTTTATGGCTCTTGTTGTCGCTATGTACTCAGCCTTGGTTGTTGAGAGTGCTACCACCGACCGCAACTGAGCCTTTATGTACCTCAGTAACCACTTCATCCCAAGCCAAAGCTTCTTTTGGGGATTACTCACAAATCTGCTGAGAACACCCATTGCCTTAGAAATGCCGGGTCTAGTGCTTACCATCATGAACATGATTGATCCAACCACACTAGAGTAAGGGACCCTATCCATTTCCTTCTTCTCCTCATCTATTCCAGGATATTGTTCGTTGGAGAACTTGAAATGACCAGCAAGAGGAATCTTCCCTGGTTTACTATCTTCCATGGGAAACTTGTACAACACCTTTTCTATGTAGGAAGACTAAGAAACCTTCAACCCATTTCTCTCCCTTTCCTGAATTCTTCTTATCCCAAAGATCTTTTATGTAAGGCCAAGATCCTTCCTCTCAAACTCCTCACTGAGTTAAGATATCAACATTTCTATCCTCTCCCTGCTGTTATCAACCAACAGCATATCATCAACATAGACGAGGATATTCACCACTTCATCCACCTTGTGTCTAGGTGAGAAGGTTTCTGTGAAATCTATACCTCCTCTTTGTGTGAACCCCTTCACCACCAGCCTAGCCAAATTTCAGACTTTATCCCTTGGAGGGTTCCCTTTTTGATCTTGTAAGTGTACTTACAATCCACAACTCTCTGTTTTTCGAGAATGTTCACCAATTCCCAAGAGTTGTTCCTCCTCAAAGAATCAATTTCTTCCTCCATAGCTAGCTTCCTTCTTGACGAATCCTTACATCCCATGGCATCAATGTAAGTTTCTGGTTCACTTATCCCTCCTTCTGAATAAGGAGCTACTACAATAGCATCCGCAAAACCATATCTTGAAAGTGGTTTGACCAGCCTTCTTCCCCAGTCCCTTATAAGCTGATAGCCATTCTGACTTGCAGCATTAACCCCTTCTAGTTCAGCCTCCTCTTGTGTGTCCTGAGCTTGTCCTTCATCAATGGACTCTACCTGGTCCGAACCCTCTTGCCTTCCTTGCTCAACCTAAACTGAATTTTCCTTGATGCTATGCTCCACAAATACCAAACTGGTTTGCTCACTAGCCTCTACAGGGTTAGTTTTCTCCAAATAGGGAAATAAATGCTCATTAAAAATCACATCCCTACTTATTATGAGTTTAAATCCTTTTTGTTCTAAGGACCATAACCTATACCCCTTAGCCCCTTCCCCATAGCCTAGAAACACACATTTTATGGATCCTGGGCTAAGTCTATCATCTTTTTGATGTGCAAACACAATACACCCAAAAGTTCTAAATTTGTCCAACTCAGGGGGTTTACCACTCCACATCTCCAATGGAGTCTTAAGGTCCATAACCCTAGAGGCTGATCTATTAACCAAATACGCAGCAATAGACACTGCTTCCCCCTAAAAACATTTGGGTAATCCGGATCCTATAATCATGAACCTAACCTTTTCCATAATGGTCTTATTCATCATCTCAGCAACTCCACTTTGCTGAGGGGTTTTCATAACTATTCTATGTCTTAGAATCCCATTTAACTTACAGAATTGATTAAGTTCCTTGTTAAAAAATTCTAAGCCATTATCGGTTCTTAACACCTTAACTACCCTGCCCGTTTGAGTTTCCTCTAGCTTTTTCCACACCACTAATTTATTCAAATCATCTGATTTATTTTTCAGCAAATAAACCCAAACCGTTCTAGAATAATCATCAATTAAAGATATAAAGTAAAGATTACCTCCCTATGTTGGTGTTCTTGCTGGCCCCCAAAGATTCCCATGAATGCAGTCAAGAATGCCTTTAGACTTGTGCATCCGGTGTTGAAGCTGACCCGATATTGTTTCCCAAGAACACAACATTTGCAGAAATCAAGTTCCTCTACTTTGTCACCACAAAGTAGGCCATTCTTGTTGAGAACTTGCAGGCCCTTTTTGGTCATGTGTCCCAAGCGAGTGTGCCAAAAGGCTGCCTTATCCATCTCAGCCATCAAGCTTGCTACTTGATCCTTGATCTCCGTGTCTCCGATCATCTCATAGAGACCATCCTTCATTGCTGCTTTGATCACTATCAAAGATCCCTTGGTTACCTTGATCTTTCCTCCCTCTGCTTTGTATGTGTACCCAATGGAATCTAGCTGCCCAATGAGATCAAATTTCTTCTCAACTTCGGAAGATATCTCACGTTCCTTAACAACTTTTTCATTCCATCAAACATCCTCAACTGGATGTCTCCCGTGCTCCTCACTTGGTAAGAAGTATCATTCCCCAGGAAAACCTTTCCATTATCGGTTTCCTTTAAATTCTTGAACCAATCCCTATGAGGGCACATGTGATGAGTGCACTCTAAATCCAAGATCCATCTCTCACTGCCTTCTTTCCCCCTGCTCACTTTTGAGCACACAACAAGAACACCATCTTAGTGTTCTCCCTTGGCAATCGAAGCCTCTCCATTCTTGGTATGGCTTTTTCCCTCATCCCTCATCTTCTCCTTCCAATCTTTCTTGAAATGACCCTTCTTATGGAAATAGAAGCATCTCTTCCCTCCAAATCTTGATTTAGAGTGCGCTCTCCCTTGGCTTTGTCCTCTACTTTTGTCTCGGTAGTAGCCATGTATGTTACTGCCATACCGAGTTGGGCCTTCCTCTAACGAACAACCCTTCTCTACTTGATGCTTCCCTCATCTTGGCTTTGAAATCATAAGCCCTTATAGCATTGATCACAATTTCCTTGGTTAGTGTATCTCTTCCATATTCAATAGCATTAACCAAACTATCAAAAAAACCAGGAAGAGAATTCAACAAAATAATAGCCAATTGTTCATCCAGGAATGTTATACTACAGCTATTCAAATCTTGAACTAGCTTATTAAACACATCAAAATTATCTTGCAACTCTTTATCAGGATCCATTTTAAAAGCAAAGATTCTTTTAAGAAGATATATTTTATTAGGGAGAGTCTTGGTAAGAAACAACTCATTTAGTTTCTTCCATATGACAGCTGGATCTTCCGAGTCTCCACACTCCCTTGTGACACTATCCGACATGTGCAGAAAGATGGTGCTGTACGCCATCTTCTTCATCTCATTCCGCTAGACCTCCATGATACTTGCTAGAAAAGTGTCATCTTCTCCAATCGCCAAGTCCACCTTTTGTTGCATAAGAACCGCCTTGATCTCCCGCTTTCAAAGGGCAAAGTCTCCCTTTCCATCA
Source organism: Bretschneidera sinensis (assembly GCA_023935145.1). Taxonomy (NCBI): domain Eukaryota; kingdom Viridiplantae; phylum Streptophyta; class Magnoliopsida; order Brassicales; family Akaniaceae; genus Bretschneidera; species Bretschneidera sinensis. The sequence goes on from CM043704.1 coordinate 24,444,326, forward strand.
AACTTCTCAACAATGAAGTTTGAACCCATCTTGCGGAGAAAATATCAGATTTTTGGAGCACCCACGATTGCTTTCCAACTTCTTCTAAATCTCAAGAACATGATCAAAGATTGATCTCAATACCATTCTTGAATCACCTTCAAGAACACGATCAAATCTTGATCTTTACTCCATTCTTGAATCACCCAAGAAGTTGACCTTTGATTCTTGGAGTCTTGCCTCTGATACCTTCTGTTCCAGCTCTGATACCACTATTGTGGTATCTCCTCTAGCTTTGATACCACTGTTGGAAATCACCTCAAGATGCTCAGGTGGTGATCTTCCAAACACCCAAGTCTAGAACGACTTGTAATGAACAAAAATAAACCAATCCAAGAAAAGACACAAGCAATTGTTATCGAGGTTCGGCAATGTGCCTACATCCTTGTGAGTTCCTCCGAACTCTCTGCACTAAATCAACGAGTTCTTTACAATCACAGCAACTCCTCTTCAAGAATCTCAAGTTCTTGAAGAACGAAAGAAGAGCAAAATAAAGTGATAAGGACTACTGTTTCCCTATAACTTTCCTCCTTGGAAATTCCTTTACACAGCCCTTGAATCCCCAATCTATACTACTCTCTCTCCAAACAACTAGCCTCTCTACAATGAGTCTCTCTTATGTTTAGTGTCTTTGCACTCTTATAATTGATCTCACCTTCACAAGTTATGTCTCTTTGAAGCTAGGTGATCCTTTATATAGTGCACCACTTCTTGAACCTATCTTGAAGTCAATCACCCTTAGATCTTGAGGACCAATCAATCATAGCCCTTCAGGAAGTCTAAGTGATCCTATGCATTTTAATCAAGCCCCACGCATCAGGAGAAGAGTGTTGACAATTGCCTTCAGGTGTGCCTTTAAGCCGCAGCTCAGAACAGGGCATGCCACGGCTTAGAAGGTGGGAGAGTTGCTGCCACTCTGGAGGCCGCGGCTTTAGTGGCCTGTGCTATGGCGTGCACACGCACACCTTGAGCCATGGTGCGCATAGTGGTTGTGATTTCCTGGACTTTCTGTGGGCCGCAGCGCCCACCCATCACCTGATGCTGATTTCAACTCCTCTTTAATCCTTAAATAAATACCAACATCAAGTTTGTGAGAGGAATAGGGGCGAAGCCAAGGATAGCATAAACATCTAAAGATCCAAAGTTTTGAATAGTTTAGAGAAGTGCCAAAAATGTTTTCAAAAGGAGACGACATATTAAGTGCTTGGAGTTGGCATTCTATTAATTAGATAAACTGTATTAGCAAAGGATTGAGGCCAAAATGTTAAAGGTATTGAGGCATGAGAGTAAGGATAAACTTGTTTTAATAATGTGATGGTATCTTCTTTCATAGTAGCCATTATATTCAGGAGTGTGTGGTGAAGTTGAGATGAGAGATTCTATTGGTAGCTGATGAGTGCCAAATATTGCATATTTTGGAAACTTAATTTACATTTGTTAGCTTAGGAATTTGTTATTTTAAGTTGTTTTTGTTGTTTTTCAGGTTTGCAAGCACTGGGAAATGAGTTTTACTAAAATTGCCAGAATTGCCTGTACAGATCAGTCATTTTTGTGGATTTTACTGTATTGATTCAGGAAGAACCAGGAGATGAGTCCTATATGCTTGGAAAGATCCAGAAGTCTATTTTCTGAGAAATTTTACGGCTCATAAAAATGATTTTTCTAGAGAAAGTTATGACAATTTTAGTAGAAAAGGGTCAAGCTGAAGATGTCTATTGCGCTCGAGCGCACTAGACTTGCGATCGATCGCAAGTGCGCACTCACACATCCCACATCGGTTAAAAATGCTTTACAGTGCACCAGTATGTGCTCGAGCGCACCAAACTACGATTGAGCACACTCGAGCAGTTTCCCACATCGAATTTGAAACACATTGTACTCCGAGAATTCCTCTATAAAAGCCCCATCTCACTTCATCATTCGGTGTGTAATCCGGAAGACTTCTGTTAGCATTCTGGTGGATCTCGAAGGCTTTGCTACCACGAGGGGAAGTGCCACCCAACAGCGAGTGGAATTTCTCCCAATGTATAGTCAGTTTTAATTTATTTCTTTTTTAGTTTTAAAGTTTAATGTTTATCACTTTTATTGTGAACTTTAGTTTCATAAATATGAGAGGCTAAAATCTTCATCTAAGGTTGAAGATGAAGCCTCGCCATTGTTTGGCATAATATTTTCAGATTTGTTCATACAATTTTGATATTTTTAGTATAAATGTTATGTTCAATTATTTGAGTAAAATCTTATGATTGATTTTTTTTAAATTGTTAAATTGGATATTCCTTGTGTTTTATCTGCCGGATACGATGGATCATTCAAATTAGATTGGATCTCCTTTGTGATTTGTAAATTATATGAATACATTGGATGGTTTTGGTTTAGTTTGGGTATTCGTCGTGATTTGTACAATGGTGGATTCATAGAATGATTTGATAGATTATTTTTATATAGAACATGAAGATATATGCTTTACTTTGGTGGAGTGGATTCAGAAACCTTAGTATTTTTATCATTTGCTTTAAATCAATTTTGTTTAAGTTTATATTTCTTTGCACAATACAATTCACAATTCGGAACTAGGTTAAGATAGGGTTAGTTTAAATAAAAATATATTTTCACAACGCAATTCCCTGTGGATTCGACCTCGTACTTGCACAACACTATATTGCAAACGACTCGTCCGCTTGCGAGTAATTTAAAACTCACAACAGTAGCAAGAAAGTTGGCTAAATCTAAATATTTACCACCATTATCCGAATAAAGTGTGCAAATTTTAAGTATTTAATGTTTTTCAACAATAATTTTTAATCTTATAAAAACATCTTTGACTTCCGATTTGTGTTAAAGTGGATAAAACCATATGTATTTAGTGAAGTGATCAATAAAGATGGCCTAATATTTAAAGCCATCATGTGATAAAACAGGTGAAGTCCATACATCAGAGAAAATTATTTGAAGTGGTTGAGAAGATATAAGGGAATAATTAGAAAAGGAAAGTTTGGAACTTTTATTGTAGTGACAAGCATTACATAAAAAGTTGGAAGACAATGATCTGGATGAGTCTAATTGATAATGAGAAAAAATCTTATTTAAAATAGGAGATGCTGGATGACCTAATCTATGATCCCACTTAGAGAAAGTTATCTTGATACTAGAAAATGCTAACAGAGGAGAATTTATTGGAGAATAGGATGGCCATTCATACACCCCATCCTTCGTTTGGCCTTTCAAAAGAGTTTCCCCCGTGCGCAGTTCTTTCACAAGAAAAGAAGAGGGCAAGAATTCAATGGATATATTATTTGAGAGACAAAATTATTAAATTGATCGAATCCGACGCACAGACAAGAACAAGTGCAATTGATTACCACATTGAGGTCTAGGAGACAAGAGGACAATCGAGTGGAAGAGAACCCTCCTATGCAGCAAGGGCAAGAAAGTGGCAACAAGGAGAAGAGAGATGCTGAGCCATCTATAGCCACACCTATAATTAAGGATCTTCCTGGGTCGTTTGTACCTAAAGCACCTTACCCTGAGAGATTACAAGCGCCCAAGAAATTAGGGCAGTCTGAGGACATTGTGGAGGCATGCTTTGCTCAGTTTTGAGAGGATTTGGATTTGGATAAGCTACTTGAGCAAGCAAATGCTATCTTGGAGTCTGCTCCTCGGGAAAGTAGTAAGACGGAGGAGATCGTGGATGAATCAACCATTGAAGACCCCCTGGAGGCATACTTTGCTCAGTTTGGAGAGGATTTGGATTTGGATAAGTTGCTTGAGCAAGCAAATGCTACTTTGAAGTCTACTCCTTAGAAGAGCAATGAGACGGAGGAGACCACATCACTTGAACCCCTCAAGAAGGAACTTAAGCCTTTACTAGACAATCTTAAGTATAAGTTCCTAGGTCCAGCAGATTCTTTGCCTGTTTTTATAGCTTGAGATTTGGTTGAGGCTCAATAGGAGAAATTAGTGGACATTTTAAGAGAGCAAAAGGAAGCTATTGACTGGACTATTGAGGATATCAGAGGAATCAGTCCCTAGGTGGTGATGCACATGATACATTTTGAGGAGAATGCCAAGCCATCGAGGGAGCCATAAAGAAGGCTCAACCCAGCTATGCAAGAGGTTGTGAGGACTGAAGTGATTAAGCTGTTGGATGTAGGGATCATTTATTCAATTTTTGATAGCGAGTGGGTGAGCTCGATTCATGTCGTACCAAAGCGGGCTGGATTGACAGTAGTGATGAATAAAGACGATGAGTTGGTTCCAACTCATGTGCAGTCAAGATGGAGAGTGTGTCTAGACTACCGTAAGTTGAATGCTACCACAAGGAATGATCATTTTCCACTCCCATTTATTGATCAAATGGTGAAGCGCTTAGCTGGGCACGATTACTAATGCTGGGTATGGCTGAAGATGTTAAACTTAGCATTCATGGGAGGCACCCCACATCATATCCTTTCTGTTTGTTTATTATTTTACATATTTCTTGTTACTGTTTATTTCTAGTGTTTTTTTGTTTTCCAGTATTTAATTTTCAAGGAAAAAACGTACTTCAGATCAAGTTTGGGGGTATGCTATGAGCCATACCAGTCCAGATAGTTCTCCATATCCTAAGTTAGCTCTTTTCGTATTATTTACACATCGGTGTCAATGTGTAATTTAAGTTTGGGGGTATGGGAGACACATTACACACACTTTGTCCTAATTTGTTGTTGTTTTTCTTCATTTAAAAAAAAAGAAAAAGAAAGAAGGTAAATGCATGCTCATGTTATTTTGAAATTTTAGTTGATCTAAACAAATACTGTGATGTGTTATCATTAGTGAGCTTAAAATTGTGAAAACATGATTTGATGATAGAGTTTTAAAACTTTGTTACTTACTTTAGGCATTTGGGAATTCACATGTTTGATATAATCTAACACGAGCACATTAGCACAAAATTGTGTGAGGTATGACATGCAATTTCAATGTGTATATTTCCTTGACTTAACTGAAACTGGATGACTTGTAGGATAAACACTTGGCATAGAAACGTAAAAAAAAAGAAAAAAAAAATTTATAATGATCATCAATAAACTTTCCACTGAGTAACTGGACATCTTGCCTCAGTAAGCAGTGAGTGTTCATGTCAAAAGGTGGGAATTTTATTCTTAACGATCATTGCAAAACTTTTTTCTAAGTAACTGGACCTCTTGCCTCAGTAAGCAGTGAGTGTTCACATCAAAATGTGGGAATTTTTCTTGGTAGTATTAAGGCCAGTTTAGTTTCGTAGGGTTTTTTACTCGAGTTAGTAAGTCCTTAGGGGTGTCTTTACACCTAATGCCCTAAAACCATCTGGTTTGGGAGTCGTTGACTCAACACTCGATACATGGGTCAATTAGAAAGCTTAAGGGAACTAAACATAGCAGAGCCTTATAATAAAAAAAAATTATAAAAATTAAAATAAAACTATGCCATCGTTGTTCATTCTGATGAGAAATTATGTGAATCTTACGACATGGAGACATTGTACATTGAAGTTATTTGGAAACCTTATCTGTATATGCTATTTCACTTTACACTGATTCAAGCTTGTGATGTCTTATTCTGCCTCTTGTAAGTAATTAGGTTTTAAAATTTCTATTCATTGTGAAGATGGGTTATATCATTTTTAAGCTTGCTCATGAATGAATATCATGGTTTTGAGTGCTCCTTAAATTTTTAGATGCCATGAGTGATGAACTTATCTTTATGTTCTTTGTTTTTCATTTCGTTTTTTTATTTTGTTTTGACTAGTAAAATGTAAGTTTGGGGGTATTTGATGAGTTCCAAATATTGCATATTTTGGCCACTTAATTTACATTTGTTAGCTTAGGAATTTTTTACTTTGAGTTGTTTTCGTTGTTTTTCAGGTTTACAAGCACGGGGAAAGAAGTTTCACTAAAATTTCCAGAATTGCCTGTACAGATTAGTCATTTTTGTGGATTTTACTGTATTGATTCAGGAAGAACCAGGAGATGAGCCATATATGCTTGGAAACATCCGGAAGTCTATTTTCTGAGAAAATTTACGACTCATAAAAATGATTTTTCTAAAGAAAGTTATGGAAATTTTAGTAGACAAGGGTCAAGCTGAAGATGTCTATTGCACTTGAGCGCACCAGACTTGCGATCGATTGCAAGTGCACACTCGCACATCCCACATTAGTTACAAATGCTTTGTAGTGCACCAGTATGCGCTCGAGCGCACCAGTATGCGCTCGAGCGCACCAAACTGCGATCGAGCACACTCGGGCAGTTTTCCACATCGAATTTGAAACACATTGTACTCCAAGAATTCCTCTATAAAAGCCCCATATCACTTCATCATTCGGTTTGCAATCCGGAAGACTTCTGCTAGCATTATGATGGATCTCTGATAAGAGCCATAAAATGCATTATAATCGTACTTATTTGTTAGCACTTTAGGGTTGATTTAGGTCTTAATTGCATTTTTATTCATTAACAACTCTAAAGTGGTATTTTTGGAGCATTAACTTATTTCGGTGCATTTTTCAGCTATCTTGATCTAAAAGAGATGGAAGAGCTATCATCATTTTAAACACGAAGCTCCATTGAACACTCAAGCAAAAGAATGGTCGTTGAAGAGCCAAGATGAAGAGAAACTAAGAAAGGAGTTTTCATTAAGTTGCTAGAGTTGCCATACAAATCAATTATCTTTACAAATTAAACTGTATTGATGTAGGAAGAACCAGGAAGTGTGCCACATATGCTCAGAATGATCTGGAAGTCTAATTTCTGGAGAATTTTACGGTTCATTAAAATCATTTTTGTAGAGAAAGTTATGGCGATTTTAGCGGACAGAGGTCAGACCTCCTGGTTCAGCATCAGCCCGCGCCGCACCTCACAACACCAAAATGCACAGAGAGGACAGAAACTCAAGGCTGCAGCGCCAGAGTGTTGGCGCTGCAGCGCTGGTAGCTGACACAAAGAAGGAATTGGACAGAAAGTTGGCGCTGCAGCGCCAGAAAGCTGGAGCTGCAGCGCCAGAATTAGGGTTTTTTTGTGTGTCTTGGCGCTGCAGCGCTGGGATGTTGGCGCTGCAGCGCCAGCCCGTGAATTTTGAATCTATAAATTAAAACCTTAGCTGAACAAGAACGAGAGGCAGAAAAGAGAAGAAAGAAAACAGAATTTGGAGGAGAGGAGACGCGAAAGGAGGCTTGGAGACACTCTGGGAGGCTACACATCAAGCTTTTAATCATTCTTCTCCGGTTTTGTATTTTTCTATTCTATCTATGTTGATGTTTTATAATATGAACATGGGTTGTTTGAACAGGATTATGGAGTAGATATTTTTGTGTTAAGGATATATGGATCCTAGACCTTTATCTTGAGTTGTTGTTTGGACAAGTAGAATATAATTTGTTTTTCAAAGATTGTGTTTTATTGTTCTTAATGCTTTTTATTATTTTGATCCCTTCTTGGGGCATGGTGATGTGTCGAATAGAGAAGCCATGTTTTTATGAATGATTGAACTAATAAATATGATATTGGATTGTTATCTATGCAAAGGCCAGGGTAAAACATGCCATGAATGAAATAGGAGTAACCGAATAGGGATCCTAGGAAGTTCATGTGGTCCGCTTAAATTGTAACCGAATAGGGAGATTTAACTGAAAGGAATCCCAAAACACTTAATGCTTCTTAATTTGAATTAATCTAGAATAGACCTGGAATATAGATATTCGAAGTTAATGGTTCTTAAGATTGTGGTTAGACCTGGAATATGGATAACCAATTTATTGGGGATTCTACCATCTTGAAAAACATATTAAACGAAACTTATCCATTCGAAACTCTTGTAAATTATGGTTTAGGTGAAGTCGAGTCCTTAGCACGTTAGTTCATAAGAGTTTTCATTCCAAAGTTTGCTAATCTTCCGTTATTTACTATTGCATTCTGTTTTTTCCCTTTTTAGTTAATTGTTAGTAACTTTTTCTCCGACAATTATTCGTTTGCTCAAATAACAGTAAGAGTTGAGTCATAATTTCTATAGTATTTGCTCAGTCCTCATTGGAAATGATATTTACTCATCATTTTATTACTTGAACGATTAGTGCACTTGCTAGTGTCAATTTCATCGCATCAAGTTTTTGGCGCCGTTGCCGGGGACTGAAATAAACTATTACTTTTATTGTCATTCAACTTGTTAATTTGAGAGTTTTTTTTAAATTTGGTTTTTAAGTCTATTTTGCAGGGCTTTCGATTCTAGTGCATGACACGTACTAGTGGGAGAATACTTGTAGAACCTAATCCAGAGATTGGGCGCACGTTTCACTCTTTGAGAAGAGCAGCACCAGTAATAATTAATACAATGGCAGAAGGAAACAATGCAGAGGTGCAACGTGCACTATGGGATTATGCTATGCCATAGATGTATGGTGTTGAATCTAGCATTCGGCAACCACCTATACAAGCAAACAATTTTGAAATTACGTCTGCCATCATTCAGATGATTCAGCATTCAGTACAATTTGGGGGCCTATCGCAAGAAGATCCAAATGTTAACTTGGCAAATTTCGTTGAAATTTGTGACACATTTAAGCATAACGGAGTATCAGAGGATGCAATTCGCTTAAGGCTTTTCCCATTTTCATTGAGGGATAAAGCAAAAAGCTGGTTGACTTCTTTGCCTGCCGGATCCATAACAACATGGGCAGAACTGGCACAAAAGTTTTTAGGGAAATACTTCCCTCCTGCAAAAACTGTAAAGTTACGTAATGAAATTACTATGTTTTTGCAGGTCGATCGAGAGTCACTCTATGAGGCATGGGAGCGCTTTAAAGACCTATTGAGAAGATGTCCTCATCACGAGTTGCCCACTTAGATGCAGGTACAAACTTTTTATAACGGTTTAACTAGTGCAACCTGAAATATGATTGATGCAGCTGCAGGTGGCACGATCATGAGAAAAACTCCAGAAGAGGCTCTTGAATTGCTAGAAGAGATGGCCACAAATTCTTATCAATGGCCAGTTGAAAGGCTACCTGTTAATAGAGCTTCAGGATTGCACAATATAGATGTTGTTACAGCTTTAACAGCACAAATGGAGGTTCTCACCAAGAAGATTGATGGACTTAATCCCAACTCACATACAATATGTGAATTGTGTGGTGGTAGTGGCCATCACAGCAGTAGCTGTCAAGGTAATCAGTTTGCATATAATTCATCTGCTGAACAAGCTAATTTTGTTTCAAATTTTCACAGGTAGAACAATCCATATAGCAACACATATAATCTGGGATGGAGGAATCATCCAAACTTCTCGTGGAATCAAAGCAATGCAAAGCAATCTCATCCTGAATATACCCCTCAAGAAGAGAAGTCTAACTTGGAGGATATGATGGCCAAATTTTTTAAGTACAGCAGAAACAAGATTCCAAAATCAAGATGCATCCATAAAAAATCTGGAAGTTCAAGTCAGTCAACTAGCGAACATAATTTCTGGACATGCACAAGGTTCTCTCCCGAGCAACACAGAAAAGAATCCTAAGGAGGATGTCAAGGCCATAACACTGAGGAACGGCACACAATTGGAAGAGCCACAACCTAAGGAAATTACTCAGCAAGTTGACGAGAAAGAAGAGACCACACAAGAAGAACATGTTTCAGAAAAGAAGTCTACTGGTAAAGGTTTGATCGATTCTAACTCTGAAACTAAATATATACCACCTCTTCCCTATCCTCAGAAATTTATGAAAGAAAAATTAGATAAGTAATTTTCAAAATTTTTAGAGATTTTCAAGAAATTGCATATTAACATTCCATTTGCAGAGGCTCTATCACAGATGCCTAGTTACACTAAATTTTTTAAGGAAATTTTGTCTAATAAACGAAAGCTTGAGGAACATGGAACGGTGATGTTAACTGAAGAGTGCAGTGCCATACTGCAAAACAAGCTACCTCCAAAATTGAAAGATCCAGGGAGTTTTACTATACCTTGTACTTTAGGAAATTCATTTTTTGATAAAGCTTTATGTGACCTTGGTGCAAGTATCAATCTTATGCCTCTTTCAATTTTCAGGAAACTTGGATTAGGAGAAGTCAAAACAACAACAGTGTCATTGCAATTAGCTGATTGATCGATTAAGAGACCACGGGGAATTATAGAAGATGTACTGGTAAAGGTTGATAAATTTATATTCCCTGTCGACTTCATTGTTCTCGACATGGAAGAGGATCGTGAGGTACCTCTTATACTTGGATGTCCATTCCTTGCTACAGGGAGAGCCCTGATTGATGTACAACAAGGGAAATTGATTTTGAGAGTCAATGATGAGCAAGTAGTTTTTGATATGTATAAAATTATGAAATACCCTTCTGGCTTATCTACTTCTTCTTGTTTTCATGTGGATATTGTTGATAACCAATTTGAGGAGTTTCAGGAGAAAACATTAAATGAAGATACTTTGGAGAGATGTATCATGGAATCAAGAACTACTACCACTAAAGAACTCGTCGTCCAAGAAAAAGCAAGGAACTTGGAGTCTGAAATGGGAAAAGAAGTGTCAGAAGAACAAATAATTATAAATGAATTGAAAACTTTACTTGCTCATTTGAAATATTCTTATTTAGAGAAAAATATTTTCCCTGTTATAATATCTTCTTCGTTGACAGGTAAAATGGAAGTACGGTTGCTGGAAGTCCTAAGAAGGCACATATTTCCAGGGAAGCTGAAAACTCGGTGGACTGGACCATACACCGTGATAAGTGTCTCACCTTTTGGTGCTGTTGAGGTTCGATACGAGAAAAACAAGGAGACATTCAAGGTTAACGGGCATAGATTGAAGCACTACATTATGGGGACTTTTGACCCTCAATCGTCCACCACCATTCTCCAAGAGCCATAAAACAGAAAGTCAAGCTAAAGACTATAAATTAGAACTACCATTTCGGTTCTTACTTTTTATTTTTTTCTTGCTTTTTGAAATTAATTGGTGTGTTTCATTTTTTTTTTGTTTTGCTTAATTTATTTGTTATTTCAATTTTTATGGCCTTACAGCATGTATTTTTGGTTTATTTTTCAGCTCTACTTGGAGTCAAGACAGCAATCCAGCGCTGCAGCCTCACATTTCTGGTGCTGCAGCACCAGGCCTTTCATTTATATGCTGTCCAGGTCAGAGATTCAGCGCTGCAGCCTCACAATGTTGGTGCTGCAGTGCCAGGACCTGTGCACACAAGCTGTTTCTGCACTCACGCCTGTTAAATCTACCCAGAAATCCAGTGCTGCAACGCTGGCAAGTGGAAGCTGCAGTGCCAGGTCGCAAGCTGACATTTAAATGCACAGCCCTTCCACAGTTAGGGCACTCTAAAATTTAATTTCCAGCTGCTCTCCCTCTCCACTACCACCATATCCCGATCATAGCAGTGATCATGAGGATGAGGACATTGACAAAGATGATTGATTCGGCCTCCAACTAATCAGGGGAGTTCCCTTCTCTTACTTGATAATTCAAATTCTATACATTGCGGACAATGTATCATTTAAGTTTGGGGGTGGAAACTTTATATGAGTGTTGTGCACTGCTCGTGTTTCTAGTTATTTTTCTATTTGTGTTATCTGAGTGCTTTCTGTTGTTGTCAATGATATAAGCTTAATTAAGATAACATACAGAATTTAGAAGGAGTTAAATTTTGTTTCGATTTGAAATTAATTTAAGTATCAATCTTCATTTGGTTTGAGACTCTAGTTTGTGGTAAGATTGTATGATTAGTCTAAAACATCTAGAAAAGTTTTATGTGCGATTGTTTGTGAATACTTTTGTGGTCTCAACAAGCTCTAGAACTTATTTGATAATCATTTGAGGCGAATTCCTAGAATGCACACTACTTAGGATATGATATAAGCCATTTTTGAATCGTTTGAGCCTTTCAAACTTACCCTTGCAATACATATCACTAGTCACATTTTTGAGCCCTTTTTCTTGAAAAAGAATTTGAGTCTTGTATCTTTAAAAAACTCATTTACTTACCCTTATGAGCCTAAAAATATTTTATCTTTACCCTTCTTTTAAAAGAACTTAGTTGTACACATTGAAGAGAAGCACTTAAGAGGAGTAAGGATGGAAATATTAAAAAAAAAAAAAAATCCATAGCCCAAGTATATTAAAGAAGATAAGTTGGGGTTGTGGAAAAGAAAGAAATAAAAAAAAGAAGAGGTGAATGAGTATTTGCCAAAAACAGAAAATGCAGAGAACTACGGCAAAGAAAGAAGAAAAAGAAAAGAAAAAGTGGTGACTTGTCAAGAGATATGCTCTTATAAAAAATGGTTGAAGGAGTTGAGTATTGAAGTAAAGTTATCTAGTGCTTGAAAGTGGTTGTGTTTAAAGCTAAGAGATTAAGTTCTTTTACTTGCAAATCCTTCCCGTTTTTCCTTAAACTTTACCTTGATCTAACATTACAAGCCTATGAAAGACCTGATTGATCCAATGTAGTGTGACGTTTCTACAATAGTGGAGAATGATTTGAAAAATAAGCCTATGGAGCTTGTTTATGTGATTGATGTCACACAATTTGTTATGTTTTTAGAGGCCAAGACTTGTATTCATAAATGTTGTGCATAAAATCATCCTAGTGTTCGGATTAATGGATTGTGGTAACATGGACGTTAAGAGTCAATAACAATTTTAAGATTGATGTTTGGATTATTTTTGGACTTAGGCAAAATTTAATGATTCTATGTGCCGTACGTTATGTGCAATTTTTGAGACAAAAATTGAATTACTCTTGGTTGACACTATTATTGCTTTTCATAAAATTTGATTCCCACCATAGAAATTCGTCTCTTGTTTTCGCTTGAATTGCTAGGGACTAGCAATAAGCTAGTTGGGGGTTGTGATAAGAGCCATAAAATACATTATAATCGTGCTTATTTGTTAGCACTTTAGGGTTGATTTAGGTCTTAATTGCATTTTTATTCATTAACAACTCTAAAGTGGTATTTTTGGAGCATTAACTTATTTCGGTGCATTTTTCAGCTATCTTGATCTAAAAGAGATGGAAGAGCTATCATCATTTTAAACACGAAGCTTCCATTGAACACTCAAGCAAAAGAATGGTCGTGGAAGAGCCAAGATGAAGAGAAACTAAGAAAGGATTTTTCACTAAGTTGCTGGAGTTGCCATACAAATCAATCATCTTTACAAATTAAACTGTATTGACGTAGGAAGAACCAGGAAGTGTGCCACATATTCTCAGAAAGATCTGGAAGTCTAATTTCTGGAGGATTTTACGGTTCATTAAAATTATTTTTCTAGAGAAAGTTATGGCGATTTTAGCGGACAGAGGTCAGATCTCCTGGTTCAGTATCAGCCCGCGCCGCACCTCACAACACCAAAATGCACAGAGAGGACAGAGACTCAAGGCTGCAGCGCCAGGGTGTTGGCGCTGAAGCACTGGTAGCTGACACAAAGAAGGAATTGGACAGAAAGTTGGCGCTGCAGTGCCAGAAAGCTGGAGCTGCAGCGCCAAAATTAGGGTTTTTTCGCGTGTCTTGGCACTGCAGCGCTGGGATGTTGGCGCTGCAGCACCAGCCCGTGAATTTTGAATCTATAAATTAAAACTCTAGCTGAACAAGAACGAGAGGTGGAAAAGAGAAGAAAGAAAACAGAATTTGGAGGAGAGGAGACGCGAAAGGAGGCTTGGAGACACTCCAGGAGGCTACACATCAAGCTTTTAATCATTCTTCTCCGGTTTTATATTTTTCTATTCTATCTATGTTGATGTTTTATAATATGAACATGGGTTGTTTGAACATGATTATGGAGTAGATATTTTTAATGATAGATGGATCCTAGACCTTTATCTTGAGTTGTTGTTTGGACAAGTAGAACATAATTTTTTTTTCAAAGAGTGTGTTTTATTGTTCTTAATGCTTTTTATTATTTTGATCCCTTGTTGGGGCATGGTGATGTGTCGAATAGAGAAGCTATGTTTTTATGAATGATTGAACTAATAAATATGATATTGGATTGTTATCTATGCAAAGGCCAGGGTAAAACATGCCATGAATGAAATAGGAGTAACCGAATAGGGATCCTAGGAAGTTCATGTGGTCCGCTTAAATCGTAACCGAATAGGGAGATTTAACCGAAAGGAATCCAAAAACACTTAATGCTTCTTAATTTGAATTAATCTAGAATAGACCTGGAATATAGATATTCGAAGTTAATGATTCTTAAGATTGTGGTTAGACTTGGAATATGGATAACCAATTTATTGGGGATTCTACCATCTTGAAAAACATATTAAACAAAACTTGTCCATTCGAAACTCTTGTCAATTATGGTTTAGGTGAAGTCAAGTCCTTAGCACGTTAGTTCATAAGAGTTTTCATTCCAAAGTTTGCTAATCTTTCGTTATTTACTATTGCATTCTGTTTTTCCCTTTTCAGTTAATTGTTAGTAACTTTTTCTCCGACAATTATTCGTTTTCTCAAATAACAGTAAGAGTCGAGTTATAATTTCTGTAGTATTTGCTCAGTCTTCGTTGGGAACGATATTTACTCATCATTTTATTACTTAAACGATTAGTGCACTTGCTAGTGTCAATTTCATCGCATCAATCTCGGAGGCTTTACTACCACGAGGGGAAGCGCCACCCAACAGCGAGTGGAATTTCTCCCAATGTATAGTCAGTTTTAATTTATTTCTTTTTTAGTTTTAAAGTTTAATGTTTATCACTTTTATTGTGAACTTTAGTTTCATAAATATGAGAGGCTAAAATCTTCATCTAAGGTTGAAGATGAAGCCTCGCCATTGTTTGGCATAATATTTTCAGATTTGTTCATACAATTTTGATATTTTTAGTATAAATGTTATGTTCAATTATTTGAGTAAAATCTTATGATTGATTTTTTTTAAATTGTTAAATTGGATATTCCTTGTGTTTTATCTGCCGGATACGATGGATCATTCAAATTAGATTGGATCTCCTTTGTGATTTGTAAATTATACGAATACATTGGATGGTTTTGGTTTAGTTTGGGTATTCGTCGTGATTTGTACAATGGTGGATTCATAGAATGATTTGATAGATTATTTTTATATAGAACATGAAGATATATGCTTTACTTTGGTGGAGTGGATTCAGAAACCTTAGTATTTTTATCATTTGCTTTAAATCAATTTTGTTTAAGTTTATATTTCTTTGCACAATACAATTCACAATTCGGAACTAGGTTAAGATAGGGTTAGTTTAAATAAAAATATATTTTCACAACGCAATTCCCTGTGGATTCGACCTCGTACTTGCACAACACTATATTGCAAACGACTCGTCCGCTTGCGAGTAATTTAAAACTCACAACAGTAGCAAGAAAGTTGGCTAAATCTAAATATTTACCACCATTATCCGAATAAAGTGTGCAAATTTTAAGTATTTAATGTTTTTCAACAATAGTTTTTAATCTTATAAAAACATCTTTGACTTCCGATTTGTGTTAAAGTGGATAAAACCATATGTATTTAGTGAAGTGATCAATAAAGATGGCCTAATATTTAAAGCCATCATGTGATAAAACAGGTGAAGTCCATACATCAGAGAAAATTATTTGAAGTGGTTGAGAAGATATAAGGGAATAATTGGAAAAGGAAAGTTTGGAACTTTTATTGTAGTGACAAGCATTACATAAAAAGTTGGAAGACAATGATCTGGATGAGTCTAATTGATAATGAGAAAAAATCTTATTTAAAATAGGAGATGCTGGATGACCTAATCTATGATCCCACTTAGAGAAAGTTATCTTGATACTAGAAAATGCTAACAGAGGAGAATTTATTGGAGAATAGGATGGCCATTCATACACCCCATCCTTCGTTTGGCCTTTCAAAAGAGTTGCCCCCGTGCGCAGTTCTTTCACAAGAAAAGAAGAGGGCAAGAATTCAATGGATATATTATTTGAGAGACAAAATTATTAAATTGAGATTAAGTTTTTCTTCATGTTAGGTACACAAAGAACATTATTTAATAAAAAAGAGGTGCTAGGAGTGTTAAGAGAAGTGGAACCAGTGTGAGTGATGGGGAGACCTGTGCCATCATCGATCATGATGTCATCGGAACCTATGTAAGGAGTATGAAGGCATAGATTGCTCAAATTTGTAGTGATAAGCTGAGAAGCACCACTGTCTAGTAGCCATGTTGGAGTGTTGGAATAAATGTTCATAACAAAGTGTGCTCGAGGCTGCCATGGTGTTGGAGAGTTGGTCATTGGAGCACTTGTGGTGGTAGATGGCTGAATAGGAATTAGGTGAAGAGATGGACACTTCTTGGCAGTATGTCCCTAAATCCCATAAATTTAGCAGTGCCCAAGATAAGGACGAGTAGGTTGATTATTTTGACTGGAGTTTGGCTCGGCATTAGAGGATGCGGGGGAGCGATTATTATAGTTTGTCGACAAGTGCCAGCCTATGTTGCTATTTTCATAGAATTGTGATGGATGTCAATTGTTGTTGTTACTGTTCTCAGAGATGTTTGAAGGATGCCAACCATTGTTGGTTCGATTTGCAGGATTTATCAATGCCGAAAAGTGAGCAGGTTCAGATTTTGTTCTAGAGAGATTTGCTTCAAAATTCAGAAGTTTTTCATGAAACTCGTCAAACGTGATCGTAGTCAATACGTTTTTTACAACAAAATTTCATAAATGTTTTGATAATCCTTTGTCCTTGTGGAATACGATCCTGGACTTATCTTTGATACAGCTTGACACTTCTACACTTGGAAGCATATTTGAGATCGAGTCAAGTTTTTGGCGCCGTTGCCAGGGACAACTGGTGTTTATCAGAGCATTCTCTTATTACTAAGAGGATGTTTGTAGTGCTATGAACCTCTTCACAACTTGGGTGATATCTTTTCCTCTCATTTTTTTTGTTTGATTTGATTTCATTTTGGTTTATTTTCTTTTATTTTATTTTGGTTGCTGAATTTGTATGTCTAGTTAGGCTAAAGATAGCACATATAGACTTGTTAGGACTGAATCATCAATCTCATCCTCGGGTGCATCTGTTTATCTTAATCCAACATTTGAATCATCATTTGACATTCATAGCAACATGGTTGAACATGAAGAAAACAATAATAGGGAAATGGTAAATCCTAACAGGACACTTAGAGAATATTTGTAACCTGTTAGGACTAGCCCACCCTCTTGTATCATTCAACCTTTGAATGCAAATAATTTTAATTTCAACCCTGGGATGATTCAATTGCTGCCACATTTTCATGGCATGGAATCAGAAAACCCTTATTTGCACATCAAAGAGTTTGAAGAGGTTTACCCAACTTTCATGGATAAAACATGCACTAAAGAAGTCGTTACGTTAAAACTGTTCCCATTTTCTCTAAAGGACAAGGCTAAAACCTGGCTGAACTCCTTAAGGCCAAGGTCTATTGGGACTTGGCAAGAAATACAAACTAATTTTTTTTATAAAAAAATTCCCAATGCATAGGACCAATGCCTTTAAAAGACAAATTATGAATTTTGGTCAAAAGGATGTAGAAACATTTTATCAATGCTGGGAACATTTGAAAGACTTATTAAATGCATGTCCTTATCATGGATATGAGAACTGGAGGGTCATAAGTTTTTTCTATGAGAGTTTGCAACCAAAAATGAGCAATTTGTTGAAACCATGTGCAATGGTGAATTTTTCAACAAAGGGGTTGAGGAAGTCTTTGAATATTTTGACTACTTGGCTGAAAATGCCCAATATTGGGGCACAACTGATGTGTATGATAGGTCTAAGCAAGTTGAGTCTAGTCATGGAAAATATACTTTAAAGGAAGATGACGATTTGTGTGCTAAGTTAACTTTGTTGTCAAGAAAAATGGAAGCCATGGAATTGAAAAAAGTAAATGAAGTGCATGTTGTCCCTAAAATTTCTGATAAGTGTGGTATATGTGAGGATCATAGGCATCCAACCAATGAATGTCCCATAATCCTTGCTTTCTAAAAAGTATCGTTGCACCAATCTAATGCTGTAAACATGATACATAAACCATATTCTGGTCCTTACTCTAATTCTTACAATCCAGGATGGAGGAGTCACCCAAATTTCAGTTGGAGGGGTGACCAGCATGTAGCTCCAGCAACCTTGGCTCCAAGTCCCTCTCAACTCACAATTCAAGCTCCTCAAATGCAAAAGAAGGGACTTGAGGAGATGGTATAGAAGCTGTCCAACACTTTGCAATAGTATATGCAAGGTCAAGCATTAATCAACAATCAAAATTCTCAAGCAATAAACGACATCCGGAGCACACTTACAAAGATAACTACAGCTTGGAGCTTCCAAGAAAAAGGAAAATTTCCTGCACAACCCCAACCCAATCCACAAAGTTAGCCACTTCAAGAAGGAGTTGGGAGTTCAAATGTAAGGCAAGTGAAAGCAGTCACTACTTTGAGAAATGGTAGGGTGGTGAACATTCCAGCTCAAGGTTCAGACAAGGCTGGTAAGGTCTCTAAACCTGTACAAAATGAGGCTGAAAAGAGTGAGGTTGAACAAGCTGAAATTGAAAATGAAAATATTACATGTCCTGTACTGATAGGTGCTTAAATATTCATATTTAAGCCCCTTTATTTTACATTTATTAGGTCCTTAGTTATGTTCTTTTAGTCCATTTTACTTCATTTATGTGTTTTAAATGTGTTTATAAGGTCTTAGAAGAAAAGAAGCAGTTTTGGTACTTAAAGAAAGATGCCTGGAAATCCTGGAGCAGTCTCTGGTCAAGCTGCGATCGATCGCACCATGCAATGCGATCGAGCGCACATTGCGATCAAGCGCAAGATGTGTTTGATCGAGCGCACATGTACGGGCGTGAACAGTAAACTGCAGAACCCTATTTTGGAAATAAAAGAGTTTTTACAGTTTAGGAAGTTTAGGGTTTCCTGCACCCTCTAGGACTACTAAAGCTCTATAAATACACCTGTAAAGCACACACAAATAACCACCTCTTAGAGATCACTTTATCTTTTTCTTAAGCTTGGAGCTTTAAGCTTTGGAGAGGATTGACAACTCGTCTCCCTAGTATTCCTTGGGTTTTATATTTCATGCTTAGTTTATATATGATGTTTATTTTAGACAGCATGTGTAACTAACTTTCTTATAGGGCTCGATTGAAGCCCTAGTTATGCTTTCTCATATATTTATTCATTGATAAATCTTTGCCAATAGCCTTTGTTATATTGCTTAACTTGATTAATGCCTGAGCTTATTTAAATTCCTCATATGTATATGTATGGCCAGCGTATGCATGTGGTATGGACCTATTAGTTAGATCAATTTGGATGACTGAGTCCTGGGTCTAACATTAGTAACGAGGGATATCTTATCCGGATACCCAGGTTAATCAACATGGGAAACCGGGAGTAGATACAATTCCCTAGGTCTCATGTGGTTGTCGATTTCCATAGTACTTATGCTTTCTTAAGGAACAACTCAAGCAGATACCATGCTGAATCCCTTAAGGAAGAAAAGAGTTAGAGTAGATACCATGCCTAACTCGTTGCTTAGGGAGATCAATAGCTTAAGGAGTAGATACGATGCCCTTAGTTTGGCAACCAGTAGGTATACATGATAAAGCTAGTGCACTGATACATTATACAATTGGGAAAGTATGACTAGTGGTGGATATCAAAGCCCTATGTCTTTATTATTATCACTCACATTCAATGGTTATTTTATTTCTTGTTACTTTAAAGAAACTAATTCTAAAAACTAAACTTTACCAATCCTTGTGGAGATGATCTTGCTTTCGCACACTACACTACACTGTCGACCTTGTGCACTTGCAAGTAAAACTAGTGTGATTATCTGCTTAATTATTTAGGTATATAATCATCCAACAAGTTTTTGGCGCCGTTACCGGGGCTTGCACTAAAGTTTCTTTTAGAATTACTTTCGTTTAATCATTATTACTATTTTCTATTTACCATCTTTATTTTTATTTTTCATCAAAACCTAATCGAGTTGCTTTCTGTTTCAGGCATCAAACCCTAGATCACACCTTCTGTGATACTTGCGATCGATCGCAGCCTTGTGTGCGATTGAGCACAAATAGGACAGAGAGTTACCCGAGCAGCATAGTGAACTGCTGCACTAAAACTGGTTTAACCTGATTTATGCACGGACTTCGATTCTGACATCTAACATTCTTTCCCCTTGATCTTGAGCTTGAACGGACCAACCGACAAAGGCTTAGGGATAACTTCGAGGAGAACGAAGAAGAAGTCGAGAACGAAACACCAATGGCAGAACAGCTCGAAAACCAGCAACCACCTGCACAAGTACCGATGACGCACTCCTTCATCCCACAGAACATTGATCAACCATCGTGCATTGCATATCAACCCGAGGCGGCGGGAAACTATTACATACCTCCGCAAATATTGAATGCTTTGACTCATTTTAGGGGAACTCCCAATGAAGATCCGCACTTGAACCTTCGAGAATTTTTTGATCTTTGCAAGTTCCAGCACATACAAGGCCTAGACCAAGAAGGAATAAGGTTAATTCTGTTCTCTTTTTCCTTGAAAGATAATGCTAAACTATGGTATAATTTTTTGCCTGCAGTTTCCATCCACACTTGGGACGAGTTGGCAAGCAAGTTCTTGAGGAAGTTTTTCCCAGCCCAAAAGACGAGGCAAATGAGGAAGGCGATCCAGTCCTTCCAACAAAAAAGATGGAGACCTCTTCTTCGAAGCATGGGGACACTTCAACGAGCTGCTACTCAAATGCCCACACCACAACCTGCCTCAAGATGAATTGGTACAAGCCTTTTATGAAGGTTTAAATGACACTAATAAAAGTATTGTTGATTCAGGTTGTGGAGGAGTGTTGATGGAGAAAAGCAGCGAAGAAGCGATGGAACTCTTCAAAACCCTCAGTGAACACACTCAGCAGTTCTCCTCTAGAGGTAGACAAGAAGTCAAGAGCAGAGGTATGTATGAGGTTACTCTGAATAGTGGACCCTCTGCCCAAATAGCTGCTTTGGAGAGGAAGCTAGATACGAGGCTAGATATGATTGTAAAAGCCATGACTACTTGAAATGCCACATCCAGCCTACCATCCACCCCACTCCAGGTATGTGCAATATGTTCTCAATACGACCATAATACTGATACGTGTCCTTTGTACTCATCTGCAGATCCGGAACAAGCCAACTACGTGGGGCCTAACAACTATCCACCGAAGAACAACCCATATGCCAACACTTATAACCCTGGATGGTGAAACCACCCAAATTTCTCGTGGAGCAACAATTAAAATAGTCAAGGGCAGCACAGAAACTTCCATAAAGTAGCCCAACCAGTTCCAGAACCCAAGAAAGATGGTCTAGAAAGTCTTGTAAAGAAATTAGCCACTCAACAACAGCAACTAATGACAACATTGATGACTTCATTAGATCACCAAAAACAAACCACTCAAAGGCTATAAGAACAAATGGGGCAATTGGATTAGGAGCTAAGTGAAAGAAAGCAAGGTGAACTTCCTGCACAAACACTACCAAATCCAAGAGGATATCAGCACCTGAAAGCCGTTACAACTCTCCGAAATGGTAAGATCATAGGAGTTAATGAGCCAGCTCAAGCATCTCAAGCTAAGCCATCCACATCTAAGGTAAATGAAGTAGAGAAGTGGAATGCACCACCCTTCCCTCAAAGGTTAGTACCGCCAAAGAAAGATAAATTGCTTGATATTTTTGAAACTTTGAGAAAAGTAGAAATTAACATTCCCTTATTAGATGAAATTAAACAAATTCCTGCTTATGCTAAATTTTTAAAAGATTGTTGCACTAATAAAAGAAAGTTTCAAGAACATGAAACAGTGGCTCTAAATGAAGAGATAAGTGCGGTATTGTTAAGAAAACTACCACCAAAACTAAAAGATCCATGTAGTTTTACTATTCCTTGTAGGATAGATGATCAGTTGTTTGAGTGAGCATTACTAGATTTAGGAGCAAGTGTCAATTTGCTACCATATACAGTAGTTGAAAAACTAAGTTTGGGGGAGCTTCAACCAACCTCCATCACTTTGCAATTGGCAGATAGAAGCATCAAAAGACCTAGAGGTATACTTGAAGATGTCCTGGTTAAGGTAGGTGAGTTTATTTTGCCTGCTGACTTCATTGTATTAGATATGGAAGAATGCCCGATGCCATTACCCCTGCCCATCATCTTAGGAAGACCTTTTATGAGAACTACTGATACAATAATTAATGTGAAAAAGGGTATTGTAAGTATGATGGTAAATGGAGAGACAATAGAATTTAAGATATGTGATGCAATGAAATTACCCCAAGATGATAATGATGATGAATGTTTTAATGAATGTATGATGCAAAGTGCTGTCAAGCAAGTTTTCAGGTCCATCACACTGATCCATTGGAGGCCGCCCTCACCCATAGCTTCAAAAGATCGGATATTGAGCCTGCATCAGAAACTATCCCTGATGACATCTTGGAAGCTATGCACCTCCCTAAAGTCTATCCTATGCATCCAAGACCGGGTGATAAGAAGAAATCACATTTGAATACACTGAAAGGATTGAGTCATGATGAATGTGCAACACCACCAAGAGCACTTGAGCCACATGAAGTGAACTTTAAGTACTCCCTGCCAAAAGACTAAAGTTGAGAGGATACCACGTTTGGCTGAAGACGTTAAACTTAGTGCTCATGGGAGGCACCCCAAAGCCTATTCTTTTTCTTAGTTTATTTCATTTTATTATTCGTATTTCCTAGTTTATTTTTCTATCTGTTTATTATTACTTGTTTTCCATTTTATGTTTATTTCTCTTTCTTTTTCAAGGACAGTGTGAGTGCATCCAGTTGAAGTTTGGGGGCGTGCTACGAGCCATGCCAGCCATCAGTTCTCCATCTCCTAGGTCAGCTCTTTCCATGCTATTCACACATTGGGGACAATGTGCAATTTAAGTTTGGGGGTATGGGGACACAGTCACACACTCACTATGTCCCATATATTTTCTGTTTTGTTTCTATTTTCATAGATAAATGCATGTTCATTCTGTCCAATAAAATTTTTTTGTGGTCTAAACAAAACTTTATGATTCGACTTCATCAGCGAGCTTAACACTTTGAACATATAGGCCAATAATCAAGTTTTGAACCTAGATCACTGCCTTTTAGACATTTAAGGATTCACAAGTTTGACCTAAACTATCACAAGCACACTAGCACATAACTGTGTGGGGTATGACATGTTATTTGGATTTGTATGTTTCTTTTGCTTAACTGTGAACTAGATGACTTATTAGATTAACATTTTGGCATATAAAAATAGAAAAGATTGATTAGTGCTCAAAAAAAGAAATAAATGCTCCTAATGATCAATAAAACTTGTTTTCAGCTGAGTAACTGACCCTCTTGCCTCAGTAAGCATTGAGTGTCAGGTCAAAAGGTGAAAAATCTTAAATGATCGTTAAAAAGAACTTTTCGCTGAGTAACTGGCCCTCTTGCCTCAATAAGCATTGAGTGTCACGTCAAAAGGTGGAAAATTCTGATTGGTAGCATTAAGACAAGTTAGTTTCGTAGCCTTTTTGACTCGAGCTAGTAAGTCCTTAGGGGTGTCTTTACACCTAATGCCCTAAAACCATCTGGTTTGGGAGTCATTGGCTAAACACTCATTACACGAGTCAAAAAGAAAGCTTAAGGGAACTAACTTGGCAAAAATCTCACAAATAAAAGAAAAGAAGAAAATCTATGCCATATTTGTTGACTCTAATAGGAAGTTTGGTGAATCTTGAGTCATCGAAACACTACACATTTGAATTACTTGGAAACCTAATCTTTTATGTGCTAGTTCATCACACACCCAAGTCGAACTTGTGATGTCTTAAATTGCCTTATGAAAGTGATTTGCATTCAAAACTCTTATTCATTGCAAAAATATGTTTATATCTGTTAAGCTTGCTCATGAATGCACATCATAGTTTTGTGTTAAGACTTAAACTTTTGTGGACGCTATGAACATTGGATCTATCTGTGTATTGTTAATTTTCATTTTAGTTTTGTTTAGTATTGCTAAGGGACTAGCAATATGTAAGTTTGGGGGTGTGATAGGTGATATTTAAGCCCCCTTATTTACATTTAATAGGTCTTTAGTTATGTTATTTTAGTCCATTTTACTTCATTTGTGTGTTTTACATGTGTTTATAGGGTCTTGGAAGAAAAGAAGTAGTTTTGGCACTTAAAGGAAGAAGCTTGGAAATCCTGGAGCAGTCTCTGGTCAAGCTGCGATCGATCGCACCATGCAATGCGATCGAGCGCACATTGCGATCGAGCGCAAGACGTGTGCGATCGAGCGCACATGTACGGGCGTGAACAGTAAACTGCAGAACCCTATTTTGGAAATAACAGAGTTTTTATGATTTAGGAAATTCAAGGTTTCCTGCACCCTCTAGGACTACTAAAGCCCTATAAATACACCTGTAAAGCACACACAAATAACCACCTCTTAGAGATCACTTTTATCTTTGCTTAAGCTCGGAGTTTTAGGCTTTGGAGAGGATTGACAACCCGTCTCCCTAGTATTCTTCGGGTTTTATATTTCATGCTTAGTTTATATATGATGTTTATTTTAGATAGTATGTGTAACTAACTTTCTTATAGGGCTCGATTGAAGCCCTAGTTATGCTTTCTCATATATTTATTCATTGATAAATCTTTACCAATAGCCTTTATTATATTGCTTAACTTGATTAATGCCTGTGCTTATTTAAATTCCTCATATGTATGTGTATGGCCAACGTATGCATGTGGTATGGACTTGTTAGTTAGATCAATTTGGATGACCGAGTCTTGGGTCTAACATTAGTAATGAGGGATATCTTATCCGGATACCCGAGTTAATCAACATGGGAAACCGGGAGTAGATACCATGCCTTAGGTCTCATGTGGTTGTCGATTTCCATAGTACTTATGCTTTCTTAAGAAACAACTTAAGCAGATACCATGCTGGAATCCCTTAAGGAAAAAAAGAGTTAGAGTAGATACCATGCCTAACTAGTTGCTTAGGGAGATCAATAGCTTAAGGAGTAGATACCATTCCCTTAGGTTAGCAACCAGTAGGTATACATGATAAAGCTAGTGCACTGATACATTATACAATTGGGAAAGTATGAATAGTGGTGGTTATGAAAGCCCTATGTCTTTATTATTATCATTCACATTCAACAGTTATTTTATTTCTTGTTACTTTAAAGAAACTAATTCTTAAAATTGAACTTTACCAATCCTTGTGGAGATGATCTTGCTTTTGCACACTACACTACACTATCGACCTTGTGCACTTGCAAGTAAAACTAGTGCGATTATCTGTTTAATTATTTAGGTATATAATTGTCCAACATGTACCTGCTCCCTTTCCTCAAAGATTGGCCCCCTTACACAAAGATAAACACTAATCTGAAATTTTAGAAATATTCAAGCAAGTTAGGATTAACATTCCTTTGTTGGATGCTATTCAACAAATTCCTACCTATGCAAAGTTTCTAAAAGATTTTTGTACTATTAAAAGAAATTTAAATGTGAAAAAAAAGCCTTTCTTACTGAGTAGGTCAGTGCCATAATTCAGAGTAATACCCTACCAAAATATAAAGACCCTGGCTCGCCTACAATTACTTGTGTTATAGGAAGTTCAAAAATTGGTCAAGCTTTGTTAAATCTTGGTTCAAGTGTGAATTTGCTACCTCATAATGTATATGAATAGCTTGGTTTGGGGGAATTAAAACCAACTTCAATCGTTTTACAACTACCTGACAGATCAATTAAAATGCTAAGAGGAGTTGTTGAGGATGTTTTAGTTCAAGTGGATAAATTTTTTTTCCCTATAAATGTTCTTATGTTGAATGTTCACTAGACACCAAAATCTTCTTTTCAAGCACCTGCGATTCTTGGGAGACCTTTTCTTGCTACTTCAAATGTATTGATAAAATGTAGGAGTGGTGTTTTAAAGCTGAGTTTTAGGAACATGAACCTCGAACTGAATATTTTTAACATTTGTAGGCAACCTCAAGATTTGGAAGTTGTACAAGAGGTCAATTTGCTGGAAAGCATCCTTGAGGAAGAGGCTTATTTGGTATACCAGCCCACTGACTTGCTATTTGAGTTAGAAAATATTTGTGACCTCATCATGGATGACAGCCCCATTGATGCTTCTCATGTTTTTAATGCAGAAAATAAATTTGGAGCTAAATGGAGGCCTAAAACTGAGCGGCTCCCACCATTGACAGCATGTTTGAAGCCTTCAGCAGATAAAATCCTGACACTAGAGCTGAAACCATTACCAACTGACCTAAAGTGTGCATTTTTGGGCCCAGACAACACATTCCCGGTGGTAATTTCAGCCCAGCTCACTCATGACCAAGAAGGTAAACTAATGGGAGTCCTAAGGCAGCACAAAGGTGCTATTGGATGGACAATTGCAGATATAAAAGGTATAAATCCTCTTATGTGTACTCATAGGATTTATTTAGAAGAAAATGCCAAAGTTTTTAGGGAGATGCAAATGAGACTAAATCCTACCATGAAAGAGGTAGTAAAAACAGAGGTTTTGAAACTACTTGATGTGGGGATTATTTACCTTATTGCGAACAGCAAGTGGGTAAGTCCTATTCATGTAGTTCCAAAAAAATATGGGCTTACTATTGTGAAAAATGAACTAATTCCTACTAGGATTTCTACTGGTTGGCGAATGTGCATAGATTATAGGAAGTTGAATGCCGCCACTAGGAAAGATCATTTCCCTTTGCCATTCCTTGATCAAGTGTTAGAAAAAGTTGCTGGCCATGATTTTTATTGCTTTCTTAATGGATTTTCTGGTTACTACCAAATAGAGATAGCACCTGAGGATCAGGAGAAAACAACTTTTATTTGCCCGTTTGGCACTTTTGCATTTAGAAGAATGCCTTTTGGTCTATGTAATGCTCCAGCTACTTTCCAAAGATGTATGCTTAGTATTTTCAGTGACATGATTGAAAACAGTTTAGAAGTATTCATGGATGATTTTTCAGTGTTTGATAGTTCTTTTGATGCATGTTTGACTAACTTATAAGCTGTTTTAGCCAGGTGTGAAGAGAAGTATTTGCTTCATAATTAGGAAAAGTGCCACTTCATGGTTCAACAAGGCATAGTTCTAGGTCACATAATCTCATCCTGAGGTACTGAGGTTGATAAAGCTAAGATTGAGCTTATCTCCAAGCTTCCTATACCCAAAACAGTAAAGGAAATCAGATCTTTTCTTGGGCATGCTGGGTTCTATAAGAGGTTCATTCAAAATTTTAGTTCTATCTCTAAGCCCTTGTGTGAGTTACTTATGTATGATGTAGCTTTTGAATGGACCCCTTCTTGTCAAAATGCTTTTGATAAGCTGAAAATTTTGCTTACTACAACCCCTTTCATGCAGCCCCCTGTTTGGTCTATTCCTTTTGAGATAATGTGCGATGTTAGTGATGTAGCCATAGGAGCTGTACTTGGACAGCGTAGAAATAAGTTCCCACATGTCATTTCTTATACAAGTAGAACTCTAAATGGAGCCCAAAGAAATTATTCTACCACGGAAAAAGAGTTAATTGCGGTAGTTTTTGCATTAGACAAGTTTCAAACTTATATTCTTGGCTCTTCTGTGGTTATTTTCACTGACAAACCATGCAGCATTAAAGTATCTATTGTCAAAGAAGGATGCTAAAACACGATTGATCCGATGGATTCTTCTTCTCCAAGAATTTGACCTAATCATCAAGGACAAAAAGGGTGCTGAAAACATAGTTGCCGACCATTTATCTCAGCTTACAGTTGCTGAAAATGAGCACAATATCCCTATCCTTGACTCTTTTCCTGATGAGCAGTTGATGTTAGTTGAAAATTTGCCTTGGTTTGCTGACATAGTTAATTTTTTGGTGACAGGACAAACTCCACCCCATTGGAGTGCTCAAGACATACAAAAATTCAAGCATGAGGTAAAGTCATTCTTCTATAATGATCCTTATTTGTTCAAATATTGTTCTGATCAAATCATAAGGAAATGTGTGCCTAATCATGAGATACAAGATGTTCTTTCCTTTTGTCATAATGAGGCTTATGGGGGACATTTTTCTGCATATAAAACCGTTGCAAAAATTTTGCAATGTGGTTTTCATTGGCCTCATATGTTTAAGGATGCGTATAATTTTTGTAAGACTTGTGAGCCATGTCAAAAATTAGGCACAATCACTAAGAGGAACATGATGCTTTTACAGCCCATTTTGGTAATTGAAAGTTTTGGTTATTAGGGGATTGATTTATGGGGCCATTTCCATCTTCCTTTGGTTATTTATATATCCTAGTGGCAGTTGACTATGTTTCTAAGTGGGTTGAAGCCATTCTATGTAAAATAAATGACCACAAGGTTGTGCTTAAGTTCTTGAAAGAAAACATTTTTGCTAGATTTGGCATGCTTAGAGCTATCATTAATGATAATGGAACCCGTTTTTGCAACAAACCTTTTGTTGCCCTCATGAAAAAATATGGTATACACCATAAGGTTTCTACTACATATCACCCTCAAACAAATGGGCAAGCTGAATTAGCTAATAGGGAGCTTAAGCACATCTTAGAAAAAACAATCAACCCCAGTAGAAAAGATTGGTCTTTAAGGCTAACTGATGCACTTTGGGCATATAGGATAACCTTTCAAACCTCTCTTAACATGTCTCCTTATCGATTGGTATATGGAAAAGCATGTCATCTTCTCGTTGAGCTTGAACATAAGGCATATTGGGCTATTAAACAATTCAATTTTTCCATTGACCATGCTAGTTCTGTGACAAAGTTTCAGATTTCAGAGTTGGATGAGCTTAGGCAAGATGCATATGAAAATTCCAAATTGTCAAAGGAGCGCATGAAGGTGTTACATGACAAGCACATCCAGAGAAAAAATTTTGAGCCCAATGAACAAGTCTTACTTTACAATTCCCGCCTCCATCTATTTTCAGGCAAATTAAGATCCAGTTGGAGTGGTCTTTATTTAGTTAAGACCATGTTTCCATATGGAACTGTTGAGATTACTAATCCTCAAAAAGGAAATACTTTCAAAGTCAATGGCCAACGACTTAAACATTTTTGGTAAAATTTTTGCATAAGGATACTTCCATTCCTTTGGAAGATCCTACTTATTCTCATGATCCTTAGCTCATTTTTGTTTTGTTTTAATTTTTTTTCTCTTTTTTTTCTGCTTTTGTTTATTTCACTTCTATGATTTGTTCCTTCCATTGTTTTCTTTTTTCTTTTTCTGCATTCTATCTTTTCTGGTTCAACACTGTTTATTTTTTCTGGTTTCATTTTTACCTTCATGATCCTTTCAGCCATGTCAGGTATTTTCCTTCGGCCCTACTCTTTTTCATGCCTTGTTTATTTATGATTTGTAGTGAGGACATTGCCCATTTTTAGTTGGGAGGGTAAGGAGAGTATTCTACCACTTAGTCTCTCATGATTTAGAATTGTGGGGTCTCATGATTTATAATTATGGGGTCTGAATTTTTTTGTTTTTTTTTTTTGCTGCCAAGTTACTGATTTCACATTTCTCTACTTAAGATCAGATAGTTGCAGTCTTGGGCTACACTAATTCCCACTGGTTTAGGTTTATGTTCAACACAGAACCTTATGATAAGTCTTAGCAACTCAAACTTAGGCAATGTATTTCTAAGCTATTGATTGATGACCCTAATGGACACAAGATAAGTACTTTTGTTGTTCGTTCGATGTCAATTAGTGGTTTTCATCTAAGCAACTAGCAAGAACTACAATGAACCATATCTTAATGGCCTAGGAAAAGTGAATGAGAAACTCCACACAAAAAAAAATAAAAAGGTGGAGGTAAAAATACATGAGAAAAGGGACAGGCCAGAGATAAAAAAAAATGTTGCAAGTACATTGGAAAAGGCTACCTACCACCGGGATCTTTTTTTTTTAACAAAAAATCCTTTTGGTAATCTAGTGGTAAGGGCCGACTTATGGAGGTGTGGGTAGGTGCACATTCATGGGTCTGATTCCCCCTAGAAAACCAAGATGTGCGAAAAAAGGGGTCTTTTAAAGTATGATAGCGTGAAAGCCGTCAATGTAATGGTTTTGAATTGGAGTAAAGACCTTTTGGTTTTTCTTGAAAAAGTTGCTTGGTTGAAACTATTGTGAGACATCTTGAAACCAACAAATGACAATCTGTTCACACACTTTATGCACTCAAAGATCTACAGCTTAAATATATTTCCCTTGTTTGAGTTCTTGAGAATTTTATAAGCCTTTGTGTTGAGCTATAACCTGACATGACTACATTCTAATGCCCAGGATTTCAATATGAGTTGATCTTTTGTAGAGATTTTTGAGTTCAGTAGCCCACTCTTGGATCTTTCATTCTTTGATCGCATTATTTGCTAGAGACTAGCAATAAGCTAGTTGGGGGGTGTGATACAGTGTTAAAAACTACATGATTAGGTTGCTAAATTGAATAAATTGTTTAACCAAAAATGAATTAAGTACTTAATTATACAGTGATTTTTAGTACTTGACTCATTGATAAATTCTGATATTTTGCACTTAATATGATTTATAATGTTGTTTGTAAAACCACATTAGACTTAATATCTCAGTTTTACCCCTCTCATTGTAAACACTTAATCCTAATTGCTCAAGGGCATTCTTGAAAAAATAGCTACCAGTTAGACTTGCGGCATAGAGGCAGAGCATATCACACATGGGCTGGAAAAAAAAAACAGTTTACGAAAAGGAGCAGGGGCAGCAGTTCACGCACATCGTGGCCTCACAAGCAGTTCACACAGAGGAGAATACAGAGCAGTTCACGTGGGAGAGGAAAGGAACGGATGAATATAAAGCCTCCAGGGGTCTCTCTCACGGAGGGTGGCTGGATTTATTTTTATTTTCTTAGTCTTTTTCCTGCAGCACATTTCATTCGGTTTTCACTTTTCATATACTGGACAGTGTTTTAGTTTTCATTTCTCCTAGATTTTCTTGCTGAACGGCGGCCTCTCATTTACGTTTGGCCTTCTTCATTTTTATTTCTGGAGTTTTCATTTTATCAGGTGCGGTTTTATTTTTATTTGGATTTCTTTTGCTCTTAGATTTGGTAATGGCTCTACTTTGATTTATTTTTGTTATTAGAAATATTATGTGTAGCTAATTTATTAAGCTTGGGTTGTGGAATGAGATTCGATTTATTTTGAATTCTAGTTTAATGCAATATTTTGTTAATAAATGTTGATTTAACTCTTTTGCTACTCAGATTCGAATTGAAAATAGATTGCAGCTCTTACTCTTGATTTGTTGTTGACGTAAGGCACAACAAACGCTTGAAAATTATCAAGGCTTCATTCAATTGATTTATAATGTGTGTTTGGCTAGTAAAATAGTGAATCCCTTAGGGAAATATTGCAAAACCTGAGCATAACATTTTTTTATCTTCCGTTTATCAATGCCTTGACTGGATTGGTAGATGAGAAAATTATCTAGGAACCGAAACAAAAAGAGTCTCATACCCAACCCAAATGTTTGCTAATTTGCCTTTTAGACATAAACTTTAATTTCCTCTTTGACTTAATTTTTACTAAAATTACTTTCACACTTTTTCTTCCAAATTCATCTTCAAGATTCCTCACATTGCATTCCATTTTATATATTTTATTTCTCACAATCAATACATTTTTTTACAACACAATTTCACAAATGTTTTGATAATCCTTTGTCCCTGTGGAATACGATCCTTGACTTATCTTTGATACAACTTGACACTTCTACACTTGGAAGCATATTTAAGACCGAGTCAACTAGTTATAATTCTATTTCATTTGCCAAAAAGAAAAAAATTGGCTTGTTAATGTTATTAAAAAAATATGGATTGTTGTATTTTGCATTAAGTGCTAATAAGAAATGATAATAGATGAAACACTATAACTTACTTTTAGTCTTTTGTAAGGGATTTTTTTTGAGGTGGGGTGGGGTTAGGTTATTGTCACAGTTAATATGGTTTGTGGCCATAACCTGGTAAATGTATTACCGAAACTATCCTTATTATTTTGTCATGAAAATTAAGCTCATTTCTGTATCTTTCAACTTTTTTATGCCATAAATCTTCCCCCTTTTTTTTGTATTACTAGTCCCATTTATGACTATTTTTTGTTAAACAAAAAATGTCTATACAGGGAGACTTTTTTAAGAAGCTTATAGCCCTATGATGAAGCTCTACAATTTTTCTTTTTTGTTTTAATCTTTTCATGATGTAAAAAATTTAAGAGTAAAGTGTCCTCTTGCATAGTTGTTCTTTTCAATAGTTATAGAGAAAAGAGAGAAGAGATCTGAAAAAACAGAATGTTTGATTTTATGGCTAGGATTGCTTGGGATCAAATCAGGAATAAGAGGATTTAAAATCTGCTTTTATGGAAACAAGACTATATTAGCTTTCTTCTCAAGTGCATGGAGAGAGACTGAGGGAGAGATGCACGAAAAGATAGAAATAAATGCAAGTGTAGAGAGAGATGTATGGAAAGTGTTGATGCCAAAAAAAATTGTCTCAATGGGGTATTTGTCTAGGACTGTCTCCATGAAGAAAAGGGGGAGGATGTGGAATGTCTTCTCTGGGTTTGGAGTAAGTGAGTACCAGCAAAAGAAGTCTCCCAGAGTATGGTGCTCCGACGAGAACCCTCCGATGATTAAGTCAGTAAGTGTTTGAGAAAAGCAAAGAATTATGCCGAGGTTAATGGATATTTGGGAGGAGGAGAGAACTGGAATGGTTCTCTTCGTTCCTCATATATTTTCTCTTTGTACCTAGAGTTCTCTCTTTTTCCGTCAGTGTGTATCTATATGTATAAACTTCTTGTGTGTATATTTTTCTCTATATCCCTTTTTTTCCTCTTTTTTGTTGTCAAGGATAAGTGTCTCTTTACATAAGCGTTGGTGCATTCTTTTCCTAATTCTTTGAAGTGCAACACTATTTGGACTTGACCTTTAGAACTTGAGCCTCACAGGAGATGACACCTCTGTACCTTGAGCCTCATAGGGGATGGTCTTCTGTCTGTAAGGAATGGCATCTGCCTGACTCATCACATCAAAGTGTTTGGGAGCGGGTGGAGAACTCTCTACCATGAATAGGTCAAGTCATTTCACTACTCAAAAGTGGTTAGCTACGTGTGCGATTCTTATTGGTCTGTATTATTTGAGTCACATCAGATGCCCCCCACTCCCTAAGAGATTTAGTGAGATTCCTTAAAGGAGTAGTTCTTCTTCAGCGTCTACAAGAGACCTTAACTCTGTAGTGGATCGTACGACTAAGATTTTAACCTTCTTTAATAGTAGGGATTGTGATCTTGACCCGTGGTATTCGAGTGTTTGGTGTTTGGTGTTCTGAAGTCTTTAGTTTCACATCAAGAGAAATTTTTATGATTGTAGTTGGTTTTTTAAAGGCAACTTGACTAGAGTTGTTATCTCTTCTTCTTCTATGGGACTTAAGTGGCTTTGGTAACTTTTTTCCCATTAGGAAGGATCATCTACTTGGTCAAAGTTGTAACTTCTAACTAATTCGAGGGTCATACTACTGCGGGAGCCTTTATGGCTGTAAGTTGTCCATCTTGTTATGTCTTTAATCGAGGTAGTTTTGTCGAAGCTATTTTTGATGTCAATCTTTTTTTTTGAATATTTTTTCAGTCCAAGATCCAGATTCCATCTTAGTAGAAGTTTGAATGAAGCCGCAGTTTCTCTTTTGCTCGAACGAACTATGAGGCTCATGGGTCGTAGTCCTACTTCGGTGAGAAATATAGGGCTCGAGTCACTGCTTCACTTATGGTAGGTGTAAATGTATATACTCCTAATGTAAATAATATTATGAATTTCTAGTCTATTGTAAATAGGAAACCTTAGTCCTATTAGAACACTCTGGTATACCCTAATCTTATTAGGACACTCTTCTGTAAACACCCTATAAATATAAGTTTCTAATACTGTAATATTAAGCAGTTAAAATATACAAACCCTAAATTTATATTTCAATTTCTTCATGGTATCAGAGAAGTAAGATCCAAAAACCATAAACACTTGTTTCTTTCCCTCTAAATCCAAAATCAAGGAAAACACTGCTCCAATTACCTCTCCAGTCACCGAAATCCCCTACACTGATGTGGTCCCCAGTAGCATCATACTTGATGTCACTCATGTGCTTAGTACCGCACATGACTCCTTGGTCCCCTCTGTTCCATCAACTAGCCTTGTCATAATCATGCCTACACCTACATCCGGTCCTTTACTTGTTACTACAGCTAGTCCTTCACTTGGTTCTTCACTCTCTCTCTCATCTGCCATTTATGTTGGTATTTTTCTAAGGTTTTAAACATGTCTAAACATGGTTCAAAGATGGTTAAATTCTAAACCAAGGTTGGAAGATTAAAATACAACATGCTAAAGGAGTGCACACATGTGTGTGAATCCATTTAGGTGTGTGTGCACACCCCAAATCAACAAAGCAAAGTAGTGTGCATAGTTGTGTGAAGAACAACATCAGTGTGCACCTCACCACCCCTTCACCGGTGCCTCACTACCCAGCAAGGTTGCAGTTTGAAGAAGGGCAACACCGCATCGCCCCTCCACCAGCACTGCACCGCCCAGAACGTGGTGCAAAGGGGCTTTACCTAGCGCCTCACCGCCCCTTGTTTAGACCCTAGGCACTAGGCACACTGATGCACACATGGACAGCTTGTTTCAACCTCCTCTTACGTGCATGAATTCAAGGTTAAAATGCACAGAACCACTTAGGATTGATGGAGTGTCATGGTTAAGTGGTCATCAAGATCTAAGGGTGGAGATTAACTCTCAAGATTGGACAAGAAGTGGGTGCACTATATAAAGGGTCACCTAGCTTCATTATCAACAAGATTATTGTGACATACTTTGAGATCAATTGTAAAGAGTGACAAAACACAATGAAAGAGAGAATTGTGTGACAGTGTAAAGACACAAAACATAATAGGGACTTATTGTAGAGAGGCTGGTTGTAAAGAAGAGAGAGTAGTATAGATAGAGAGCATTGTAATAGTTCTTATCATCTTTTTTCTTCTCTTCTTGGTTTCTTCAAGAACTTGAGCTTCGTGAAGAGGGTTGCTGTAATTGTAAAGAACCACTGATTTAGTGCAGAGAGTTCAGAGGAACTCACGGGGATGTAGGCTATTGCTGAACCTCGATAACAAATCGCTTGTCTATTTTTTTTTTTTGATCAGTAAATTAAAACTTGTATTAACCAGAAATTTACAAAGAATCACTGGGCATACCCAGGAGATTTACAGAGAGTAAGTCCATAAACCAAAATAAGCTTACAAGGGAAGCCTATACAAAAGCTTACAAAAAGAGGCAATCAAAATGCTTACAAAATAAGCCTAATCTAAGGGCATACAGCATACACAATTCTATAGACTAAAATCTGGATCTTCTTGATAAGGCTGGAAGCATGTACAGTGGAGTTGTCAAATTGTTTGGCATATCTAGCCATCCAAATGTTATAGACTGTGCATGGTAGAGCTATCCTTTTTGCTATAGCTAGGGGGCCAGTTCCTCTGACTTTTTGGAACCACTTGGTTGCACTATCAATTGTGTTCATTTGCCTTCTGCAGCCTAGCCACCTTTTAATGGCATCCCAGGTTTCCTTGCTGATTCTGCAAGAGAAGAAGAGGTGCTCTTTTGATTCCTCCTGCTCCTTACAAAGGGGGCATAGCTTATCAACTCCTTCCAGCTGTAATCTGTCCTTGGTGAGGAGCCTGTTCTGAATAGCCAGCCAGTAGATAAAGGACAGTTTAAGGGGGCAGTGGCCATACCATACCAGTGTTGCCCAGTTGACTTTAGTTCCTTGTAGTCTAATAGAGTTGTAGACCTTTTTGATGCACAGATCATCCTGACCCCTCCATGCCATGAGTCTGTCTTGAGCCTGTAGGAAGGAGGATGATTGGGCAATTAGATCATCTCTAATCTCCATGATTTTCTTCCAGAGAGGGGAGCCATCTTTTCTTACTAGAATCTCCCAGATTGAGCTGTTATTCAGATAGTAATGCTGAACCCACTGGATCCATAGGGAATCTGTCTTCATATGAATGTTCCAAAGGACTTTGGTTAGGAGAGCCTTGTTCTAGGTTTTCAAGTCAATTAAGCCCAGACCACCTTCAGATTTAGGTTTACATAAGCCAGCCCAAGTTACAAGAGCCTTCCTCATGCCATTGCACTTATCATTCCACAGAAAGGTTCTACACAGCCTGACTATTTTCTCCAGGATGTTTCCAGGGATGGGAAAAATGGCAAACCAAAAGCACTCCACACCTTGAAGCACTGATTTGATAAGCTCAATTCTGCCAGCATATGAAAGGGATGAGCCTGCCCAGACATTGATGTACCCAGAGATTTTTTTAATAAGGGGAGAATAATGAGTAGCATTCAATCTTGCTGCAGCCAAAGAAACCCTCAAATATTTAAAGGGGAAGGTTCCATCCTCCATTCCAATGATCCTTCTGATTTCCATTAACTCTGCAGCCTTGACTCCAGCATGGAAAATGTTTGATTTGGCTAGGCTAGCTTGCAGCCCAGAGCACTCACTGAATTGGTTGATACACTGCATGATCTGCCCAACAGAATTACCATCCCCCCTAGCAAAGAGAATAAGGTCATCAACAAAAGCCAGGTGGTGATTTTGAGCTTGTCACACTTTGGATGGTATCTGAATTCATCCTCTTCTTTCATTCTCCCTAGGAGTCTAGATAGGTACTCCACAATCAAGACAAACAAGTATGGGGATAGGGGGTCACCCTGTCTGAGTCCCCTTCTGCCAACAACAAAACCATGTAAGCTTCCATTGATGGATAGAGAGAAGGTTGTTGTAGTAACACATTCCATGATCCATTGCCTAAAATTTTCAGGAAATCCAAAGCCCTCAATCAAACTGTTCAGAAAATCCCATTCCACAGTGTCATAGGCTTTTCTAAGGTCTATCTTGATCATACATCTTAGGGAAATTCTTTTCCTACAATACTTTCTGAGTAGTTCCTAGACCAAATAAATGTTTTCAACCATGCTTCTAGATTTGATGAAAGCAGCCTGAGCAGGGTTGACAATGAGGCTCAAGCTGGGGGCTAATCTTGAAGCAAGGATTTTGGAGATGATTTTATATATCACATTGCAGCAAGCTATAGGTCTAAAATCCTCCACTTTAGATGCTTGTTTTCCTTTGGGTATCAAGGCTAAGGATGTATGGTTTAGCTGTTTAAGAAGTCTCCCATTCTAAAAAAATTCCTGCACAGCCGCAATGACATCTTGGCTAACTACATCCCAAGCTTTCTTGAAGAATTTAGATGAGTAGCCATCAGGACTTGGGGACTTGTCTTCCCCTATACTCCAAAGGTTTTCCTTAATCTCCTCCACTGTGACCTCCTTAGTCAGCAGCTCTCATTGGACCTCTTGGAGTGTAGGCCCATCTCTAATGACTTTCAGGTCAATAGGCTTGCAACTGGCTAAAGAGCCAAGGAAGACATTATAGAATTTGAGGAACTCCTCAACCACTTCATCTTCAGAGGAAGTCAGAGCCCCATTAGAGGCAACCACAGCAGCAATATGGTTCTTACTAGTCTTCCTTTTAATCAAGCTATGGAAGAATTTTGTGCCTCTATCACTATTTAGAAGGTATCTGCATTTGGCTTGCTGGGATGGGAAGCTTCTCTCAGCTTTAGCTAATTTGAAGGTCTTCAGCTTTTGATTAGCCACCAATGTTTGCAGCTCAGAATCAGTTTGATTATCACGAAGTTCTCCTTGAAGGCTAGATAGCTTTTGTGAAGCCTAAAGAGCTCTTTCTGAAATATGACTGAAGTGTTTCTCATTTAGCACTTTAAGGTGGGTTTTGAGAGATTTCAGGTTTCTACACAGTTTGAACTGCTTTATCCCATCCATAGTGCAACCCCAGTGAGCTTTAATAGTGTTAAGAAACTTTTCATGGTCAGCCCACATATTGAAGAACTTGAAGGATCTTCTGTCCCCTCTGGCTTCATTAAACAAGTTAACCAAGAAAGGGGAATGATCTGAGAGGAATCCAGCAGCTAGGAATGTGGTCTGGGCTCTGAACCCCTTGTAAAGCCAGCTACTATTCACCATTACTCTGTCCAGCTTACACCATATGCTATTGTTAGACCAAGTGAACAGGCATCCTATAGCATTAACATCTGTGAGGCCAATTTCTCTACAACATAATGAAGGGTCTCTTAACTCATAGTCTGTTACTGGCAGCCCATTTACTTTCTCATCAACAGTAAGCACATTGTTGAAATCCCCCAGGACCAGCTAAGGAACTGGGTTTTCATTACTGAAATTACATAAGTTATCTCACAAGGGTCTTCTTGCAACTATAGTATTAAAGCCATATACAAAACTAATTACAAAGGTACAAGAAGATATTAAATAGGTAACATTACAATGAATAACCTGGGGACTAGCATCTATTAAAGAAACACTGACCTTGGAAGGGTTCCACATCACTACAATCCTGCCTGCAGGATGAGTAGTGAAGTTGTTGATCTGTCTCCAGGTACTGAATTTGTTGCCCATTATATTGAGAAGTTTAACTTCATCAAGCTTTGATTCCAAAATTCCCATCACATCCACTCTATTGCTTTTCATGATGTGCAGCACCCCATTATGCTTCAGGGGTTTGTGAAAACCCTTGATGTTCCAGCTTGCAATAATCATTTAGGGGTATGGGAGGCTTTCCCTCCCTTCCCATCTATATGTTTATCTTTCAGTCCTGCTTTCCCTTTTTTCTTCTTTGTGGGAGGAAGGCTTCTCCCCTACTCTCCTGGCTCTAAAGGTATCTCACTGTTAGGAGGATCTGGGGGATGGGAGGATTTTAAACCAGTAACCAATTGGAAAGGTTCCTGGTCCCCCTCTATCCTGGTTTCTCTGGGGTTAGGATCCTCTCTCACTGGAGCATTCTCTGGTTGATCTGCTTTTCTAGTCTCTTGGCCTATTCTTCCCCTGCCAGATGGGCCTATGCTTGGGCTGCCCCCAACTGTCTCAGCTTGTTGGATGTTCACTCCTTTGTCCTGATCAATAGGAGCTTTAGACCCTTTCTACCTTACTGCTTCTTTCCCCTTTCCATGTTGCTTTCTCCCCTTTTCTTGATTGACATTAAGGCTGCAAGAGTGGAGGCCATGTCTTAGGACCTTACATTTGGGGCAGTATTTGGGGAGGTTTTCATATGATATCCTTTGTTCAAAAGTAGTCCCATTAGGGAAGCTTACAGGCACTGAAAATTTGATTTTCTTTGCTACATCAATCTCCACTAGTAGCCTAGCATATGATATTCTATCTTTAGTGTTTGTGAACTGGTCAGCATACAAGGGCTTACCAAGTTGGGAGCCTAACTTACTTAGGCAGTTAGCAGTCCATAACTCAAGGGGCAGACCCCTCAGTTGAATCTAAATTGGGATAGTACTGATTTCTTCATTACCAAATTAAAAAAATGTGGGCATAGACTTCAAAAGCAAGGGTCTGCCATATACTTGATAGGGACTCTCTTGCAGAACATTCATGTTTGTCTCTACATTCTCAAACTTAAACACAATCCAACCACTATCATGGAATTGAGTTGAGACTTTTACCTTCTAGGAATCAGTGAGCAACTTCAGAGCAGCCCTTCCTGGGAATCTTCCAGCAAAGTAACCAACCAAGCAGGATGGGTATTCTCCAAACACCTCCCCAATGTCTTCCTCTGTGAAACAGACTGTATCCCCTTCACTTTCAATACTAAAGAGTTGTAAGCCCTTGCTTTGCTTCCTATTGTCAGCAAACAAACTGACGCAGGGAGCTTTTTTGCCCTCCTCCTAAGGAGTATTGCCATTTTTATTGGTTTTAGATTTCTCCTGAGCTCCTGCTGAAGCTTCTTGCCTTAGGGGAGCCCCATTGGATGAGGAACCAGTGGGGGGGCCCCATTCTTCAAGGGAGATTGAGGATTGGACCCTTTTCTTGCCTCTTCCTTTCCTGGCCTAGCTGCTATTAGTCCTCCGTGAACAGTAGCTTCGCAGCTGGGATCATCTTATTCACTAGAAGAGTAGGATTCTGCTTGAACTGAGTTGTCTTCACTCTCCTCAGAGGAGCTTAGGATCTCTTCCTCTAAGGCCTGCGACTCCACCTGCATTGCCTCCTTTGCCTTAGTTTGAATATGGCTACTGTTCACCATTGAAGTTATGTGCAAGCTTCCTTCTCTGCCCGAGGCTGAGCCTTCCTCCTCAAGCCACAAGGACTTAGACACCTCCTCTCTTAAGGAGCAGGAAGAGCTTTCAGACTCCTTGTTTGAACCTCTATCTCCATTCTTTCTGGAGTTTACTGAATCTTCTTCTCGCGATAAAGTTACTGTAGCAGCTTTGTTTTTGAAGTGATTCTCAACATATTCCAAGTCTTTCTGTTCTTGGACTGATATAGGAGGCTTCCTACTGGATTTCTTCTTACCCATGCTACAAAAAGCTGTGGAGATGATGCTGAGAATAGGGGAGGGGGAGGAGAGAGGGGCAGGAAACAATGGATAAGCACTGTAGCAGTTGAGAGCTTCTCTCTCTAGCTTTCCTGGGTTCTAACTGAGAGCTCTTTATCGCTTGTCTTCTTTTCTTTCTTGCTTTCGATTGCTGTATTTCTTTCTATAAGTCATTCTAGACTTGTGTGTTTGGAAGATCACCACCTAGGCATCTTGTCAATGTGATTTCCGACAGTGGTATAAGAGCTTTGGACAGTGGTATCAGAGCTTGCACAGCTGGGTATCGGAGCAACAACAAGAAGGTTACGGAGTCAAGACTCCAAGAATCAAAGATCAACTTCTTGGGTGATTCAAGAACGGTGTAAAGATCAAGATCAGATCGTTTTCTTGAGGGTAATTCAAGAATGGTGTTAAGATCCATCTTCGATCGTGTTCTTGAGGTTGAAGAAATCATTTGTGGGTATTGCATAAATCTGGGATCATATCTGCCAAGATGGCTTCAAATTTTGTGGTTGAGAAATCTGATGGAAAGGGAGACTTTGCCCTTTGGAAGCGGAAGATCAAGGCGGTTCTAATGCAACAGAAAGTGGACTTCACTATTAAAGAAGATGATGCTTTTCTAGCAAGTGTCATGAAGGACCAGTGGATTGAGATGAAGAAGATGGCTTACAGCACCATTCTCTTGCACATGTCGGATAGTGTCACAAGGGACTGCGGACACTTAGGAGATTCGGCTGTCATATGAAAGAAACTAGATGAGTTGTTTCCTACCAAAACTCTCCCTAACAAGATTTATCTTCTTAAAAGAATCTTTGATTTTAAAATGGATCCTAGTAAAGAGTTGCAAGATAATCTTGATGTCTTTAATAAGCTAGTTCATGATTTGAATAGCTGTAGCATTACATTTCTTGATGAACAATTGGCTGTTATCTTGTTAAATTATTTTCCTGATTGCTTTGATAATTTGATTAATGCTATTGAGTATGGAAGGGATACTTTAACAAAGGAGATTGTGATCAATACCATAAGGGCACATGATTTCAAAGCCAAGATGAAGGAGACATCAAGTTGAGATGGGTTGTTTGTAAGAGGAAGGCCAGCAACTCGGAATGGTAGTAGCACTCATGGAAACTACTGGGAGAAATCAAGAGGTAAAGGGAAGAACCATGGGAGATCTCATTCCAAGACAAGACTTGGAGGAGGAAGGAAATGCTTCTACTACAACAAGGAGGGCTATTTCAAGAAAGATTGCAAGAAGAAGATGTGGGATGAGAGGAGAAGCCATACCAATGAAGAGGCTCTGGTTGCCAAAGGAGAACAACAAGATGATGTTCTTGTTATGCACTCAAATGTGAACAGGAGGCAAGGCAGTGAAAAGTGGATTCTGGATTCCGGGTGCACTTATCACATGTGCCCTCACAAGGAATGGTTCAAGAAATTTGAAGAGAAATTTGATCTCATTGGGGCAGCTGGATTCCATGGGGTATACATGCAAAGTAGAGGGAGGAAAAATCAAGGTGGCCAAGGGATCTTTGGTAGTGATCAAGGCAGCAAGAAATGATGGACTCTATAAGATGATTTGAGAGATAGAAATCAATGATGAAGCAGCAAGCTTGATGGATAAGATGGATGGGGCAGCCCTTTGGCACACTCGCTTGGATCCTAAAGCACTCTGCACAATGGTTCAGGTTTAAACACTTCAACAAAGGTAGAGATTGTTGGTATTTGTCTAAGGTTTTAAACATGGTTCAAAGATGGTTAAAGTCTAAACCAAGGTTGGAAGATTAAAGTACAACATGTTAAAGGAGTGCACATATGTGTGTGCATCCATTTGGGTGTGTGTGCACACCCCTAATCAATAAAGCAAAGTAGTGTGCACTACTGTGTGAAGGGCAGCATCAGTGTGTGCCTTACCACCCCTTCACCAGGGCCTCACCACCCAGAAAGGTTATAGTTTGAAGAATGGCAACACCGCACCGCCCAAAACGTGGTGCAAAGGGGCTTTGCCTAGCGCCTCACCACCCCCTGTTCAGCACCTAGGCGCTAGGCACACTGATGCACACATGGACAGCTTGTTTCAACCTCCTCTTAGGGGCATGAATGCAAGGTTAAAATGCACAGCATCACTTAGGATTAATGGAGGGCCAAGTGGTCATCAAGATCTAAGGGTGGAGATTGACTCTCAAGATTGGACAAGAAATGGGTGCACTATATAAAGGGTCACCTAGCTTCATTATCAACAAGATTATTGTGATATACTTTGAGATCAATTGTAAAGAGTGACAAAACACAATGCAAGAGAGAATTGTGTGAGAGTGCAAAGACACAAAACACAAGAGGGACTCATTGTAGAGAGGCTGGTTGTAAAGAAGAGAGAGTAGTATAGATAGAGAGCATTGTAATAGTTCTTATCATCTTCTTTCTTCTCTTCTTGGTTTCTTCAAGAACTTGAGCTTTGTGAAGAAGGTTGATGTAATTGTAAAGAACCATTGATTTAGTGCAGAGATTTCAGAGGAACTCACGAGAATGTAGGCTATTGCCGAACCTCGATAACAAATCGCTTGTCTTCTTTTCTTTCTTGCTTTCGATTGCTGTATTTCTTTCTACAAGTCATTCTAGACTTGGGTATTTGGAAGATCACCACCTGGGCATCTTGTCAAGGTGATTTCCAACAAGTTATTCACCACAAATACCACAATTTCCTATTTTTCCCACCCCGCCGACGAACACAATTCCTAATACACAATTAATTCCTCCATTAGGGTCTGTACCTTCCCTCATTAATTACCCAACTCATCCACCTTTCCCTAATCTCCCTCTATTCTTTGCTCCTAGTATCAACCACTTTGTTAATATTAAACTTGATAATTCTAATTATATTCTTTGGCGCTCTCAATTTCTCCTAATCCTTATAAGTTTCGACCTGATTGGGTACGTTGCTGGTTCTTTCCCTATTCCCGCCTAGTATTATTATTCTAGTGATGGTACTACAACCTTTAACCTTGCTTTCTCACCTTGGCTCCATACAGACCAATGCCTTTGCTCTTGGATTAACATAACTCTTACTTTAGGTATACTTTAAGACGTCCATGATCTTCATACTTCTCGGTATGTCTGGCTGGCCTTGGAACAGTATTACCTTGATCAGTCAAATGCAAATGAGTTTGACCTTCGCTTGAAGCTTCATCAGTATACTAAAGCTGGCAAACCTATGAAATAGTATCTTTGGGACCTCAAAGCCATAGTTGATGCTTTTGCTGCCATCAATTCACCTCTCTCTAGCAAAGACCTTATCTTATATGTCTTAATAGGTCTGCCTACCGAGTATGAAAACTTCATCACAATGGTCACCAACACCAATATTACTCTTACCTTTGACAGTTTACGCATTAAGCTGCTCCTCCAGGAGCAACACCTGAAGTATCTTCAGGTCCCTTCTTATCTTTATGACCCTCCTATAGCCTTTGCCACCACTACCACCTCTGGTGCTTCTCGTGGTTGTGGCAGGGGTCATTCTGGTTATCAGGATCGTGGCCGGGGATATGGACGCAATACTGGTCATGGTGCCTCATCCCAGCATGGTTTAGGTACTAATCAGTCCTCTCACTTCTCTCCTATATTTAATCAAACTGTTGGTATTTCCCCTTACAGTCGTGAAGGTTTATTGGGACCTCATCTTGGCGCATCCTCCACGTTATGTCAAATTTGTCACACCACCGATCACCTTGCCTTAACTTATCATCACTGGTTTAATTATGTTGTTGTCTCTCATGACTTGCAAAAATCTTTTGCTACCATGTCACTTGGTGAGTTTAATGCCATTCAGTGGTACCCATATATGGCTGCCTTCGCTCACATGGCTCTTCAGTCAGTTATACTTACTAACCTTATACCTTATTTTGGAAAAACCAAAATTTTGATTGGTAATGGACAATTGCTTGATATTAATAATGTTGTTCTACTTTCTTACGCACCTCCACCAAACCACTTCACCTTAAAAATGTCCTGCATATCCCATAATTATCTCACAATTTACATTCTGTTAAACGTTTATGTTATGATAACAACTATTCTGTTAACT
The DNA here is from genome assembly GCA_023935145.1 of Bretschneidera sinensis. Lineage (NCBI taxonomy): Eukaryota > Viridiplantae > Streptophyta > Magnoliopsida > Brassicales > Akaniaceae > Bretschneidera > Bretschneidera sinensis. Next base: position 24,489,012 of record CM043704.1, read on the forward strand.
TTGATGCATCTCAAGTTGTTATTAAGGACAAGAGTACCGGGATAATTCTTCTCAATTCCTCCAGTAATGGTGACCTCTTCCCTCTTCCACCCGGTTCAGTCACTTTTTCGCCTCTGGCACTAGTCTCTCGTCAAGTCTTTGGTATGTTTGGCATCGTCGAATTGGTCATTTAGATCCCCGTGTATTTTATCTTTTACAAACTCGTAAGAATATTTCATTGTCTTCTAAATATTTTGGTTTTTGTTCAGAGTGTCAGTTAGGCAAGTCTAAACATTTACCTTTTGATTCTGTTTAGCATTGTACTAACTAACCTTTGGCTTTAATACATTCTGATGTTTGACAATCTTATATTTTTATCAAATTTTGGTTATCGATATTATATTATTTTTATGGATGATTTTTCTCATTATTCTTGGATTTTTCCTATGCGTAAAAAATCTAAAGTCTTTCAACACTTTTGTGCCTTTAAAGCTCTTGTTGATGATCAATTTTCTATAAAAATAAAAACTTTTCAATGTGATGGTGGTAAAGAATTTCATCAAACGCCTTTTAAACAATTTTTTGCTCAACATGGTATTACTTTTCGCATGTCTTGCCTGGACACTACTCAACAAAATGGTATTGTTGAACGTAAGCATAGACACATTAGTGAAATAGAACGCACCCTCTTAATTCACCCATCTCTTCCTGAGTCATTTTGGGCTACATACACTACACTTTATATAATCAATCGTCTCCCTACTCCTATTTTGCAAAATCAAGCTCTTTATATAAAATTGTTGTCTCAAATTCCTGATTACTCCTCTTTGGGTGTCTTCGAGTGTGCCTATTATCTTAACCTCACTGCTAGTGCACCCCACAAGCTTGCACCTCGATCTAAACAATGTGTCTTCTCAGGTTATGCTCAAAATTACAAAGGATATAGGTGTCTAGATCTGACCACTGGTCGTGTTTATACTAGTCGTTATGTTGTCTTCTATGAATTATGTTTTCCCTATCCTACTCTCACTGCACCTGTCCCCTCCCCTACGCCTAACCACTCATCCATTCCTCCACTTGTTATTACTATGGCTAAACCCCTGCATCAATCTTCTCCCTTCCCCCCTATGTCTCCAGTAACTCCTGTTCCTAGTCTCTTTGTTCTTAATCTTCATTTTCCACCATCGGCTCCCATTACCTCGCTACCTCCACCTTTGGTCTCTACCCCTGGACCCCTAATTTCATTTCCTGTCACTCAACCCACCCCACCAATGTCTCTCGCCTTATTATCTCTTTTATCCGTCTTCTCAGCCCTAACCTCAACTTCTTCCACTCCCAATATCATTCACTTTCTTTAACCAATCACTCATTCTACCTCCATTTTTCCACCACTATCCCACCCTGCCCCTTGTCACCCCATGATCACTCGTTCTAAAACTGGAATTTGCAAACCCAAAAAATTACTCTCTCTTTCCACTATTACCTAGCAAACTGAACAAACTTGTTTTCCTCAGGCAAATAAAGATCTCGAGTGGCGGTCAGCTATGTCTAACAAATTTAATGCACTTTTAACTAATCACACTTGGGATCTGGTTCCATATGATCCAATGAAAAATTTAGTTGGGTGTAAGTGGATCTATAGAATTAAATATCGGGCTGATGGGTCTGTGGAGCACTACAAAGCAAGGTTGGTTGCTCACAGATTCCATCAACAACCAGGTATTGACTATCATAAAGCTTTTAGTCCTGTTGTTAAACCTACTACTATATGCACTGTTTTATCCTTAGCAATTTCTTATTCATTAGTGATTCGATAACTTGATGTTAAGAATGCATTTCTTCGTGGTTATCTTAATGAAGTGGTGTACATGAAACAACCTCCTGGTTTTGTTGATAACCTTCATCTCACTCATGTCTGTAAATTACGCAAAGCCATTTATGGTCTAAAACAAGCTCCTCGGACTTGGTTTCACCAATTCATTTCTTTTCGTCTTGCTCTTGGTTTTCCTTGTAGTCGGGCAGACACTTCAATGTGTGTTCTTACGTCATCCCATGGTCTTCTTATCTTACTACTATATGTTGCTGACATTATTCTCATCAGTAATAATCCTAGTCTTTTTTTTCATTTTATTATATATCTAATCAATTTGCTATGAAGGATCTTAGTGATCTTCATTATTTCCTTAGTATTGAAGTTGTTCGACGTCTCACTGGTTTGTTTCTCTCTCAAACTAAATACACTAATGACCTTCTACTTAAATTTTCTATGTCTTCAGCTAAACAAGTTAAAAATCCTCTACCTACCTAGACTGCACCTTCACTAGACAAGGGTGACCTACTAGCAGATCCTTCAAAATTTAGGAGTATGGTTGCAGGTCTTTAGTACTTCACTATGACTCGACTTGATATTGCATATGCTGTTAATCTAGCTAGTCGGTTTTTGCATGCTCCCCATATGGCTCATTTCCAGCTTGTTAAACGCATTTTCCACTATTTATGTGGTACTATTAATCATAGGTTACTTACTGCTTCTGCAAAGGTTTTTTCTCTTTCATGCTATGTAAATGCTGATTGAGCCGGCTACCGTGACAGTCATCGGTCCACCACAGGTTATGTTGTCTTCCTTAGACTAAGTATTATCTGTTGGAAAGAAAAGAAACAACCCAATGTGTCTCATTCCAGCACTGAATCAGAATATTGATCCCTTACCTATGTTGTAACTAAGACCTCCTAGATTCGCCAGCTTCTATATGACTTACATGTGTTCTTAACTTGTTCAGTTCGAGTGTATTGTGATAACATTGGTGCCACTTATCTTGTTGCTAATCTAGTGTTCCATGCTCGTACCAAGCATATTGAGATAAAGTTTCACTTTTTTCATGAAAAAGTAGCCCAAGGAGATGTCTAGATCCGGTATATTCTTATTGATACCCAACTTGTAGATATCTTCATAAAAGGATTGTTATCAACTCGGTTTCTTCAACATAAAAGCAATCTCTCTATGGTTTCACCTTATTCGGATTGAGGGGACGTGTAAATGTATATACTCCTAATGTAAATAATATTAGGAATTTCTAGTCTATTGTAAATAGGAAACCTTAGTCCTATTAAAACACTTTGATATACCCTAGTCCTATTAGGACACTCTTCTGTAAACACCCTATAAATATGAGTTTTTGATACTGCAATATTAAGCAGTCAGAATATACAAACCCTAAATTTATATTTCAATTTCTTCAGTAGGGATCATAGGGCTTGAACCTTAGTATCTTCATGAGCTGGATTGAGATTATTTTTAGTAGCATCTTCTTCAGGGGTTTGTTCGGTGGTAACCTAGATCCTGTATAGGTGGAGATGTAATTGGAATCATAATTCCTCTTTTGCTTGCCATAGTTCTACTTCGACCGGAATTGTATGGTTGAAGTCATTGTTACATTGCGGTAGGAATCATGGGATACGAACTTTCAAACCTCTTTGTGACAATTCTTACTGGCCAAGGTGGAACTTTATGGCTTTATTAGCTTTTAGTTTTACCTCAGAAGAAATTTCTGATCGTTATCTACTCTTGAAAATGAGCGAAGATGACTGAAGTCATGATTTCTTCTAGCCGAAGTGAAAATTTATGGTTTCTGAAGCTCTTAGATCTATGTCGAGAGGAATTGTTGACTGAACTTTACTCCTAAAGAGGAGCGAAAGTGACTAAAGTCATGATTCCTTCTAGTAGGAGTGGAACTTTTTGGCTTTTGAAACTTAGTTCATCTTCGAGAGGTATCGTTAACTGTAGTCTACCCTTGAAGAGGAGTGAAGGTGACTGAAGTCATGATTTCTTCTAGCCGGAGTACCTTGTGGTTTTTTAAGCTCTTAGTTCAACTTCAAGAGGAATTATTTACTGTTCTCGGCTCTTGAAGAGAAGTGAAGGTGACTGAATTCGTGATTCCTTTTGGCCAGAGTGGAACTTTATGGCTTTTGAAGTTTTTAAAGTAACTTCGAGAGGATTTTTTTAATGTTGTCAGCTCTTGAAGAGGAGAAAAGCTTCATTGAATGAGTTTTGGTACGATTGAGACGCGTTGCTTTATGGGCTTTACACCTATTTGAACTAGGCTTCATATGTATGACTTCATTTTTTGGGCTTTTTAGGCCTACTAAGTTGGTTTGGCTTGTATTTCTGTAGACCTATGCATCTGTAATGAGATGTTCCATTCTTCAAGCCATTAGTGAGAGCTATCAAATTAAATAATTGAGTGGATTCTTTAATTGGTTGAAGCACTTTTTGTCAACCCGAGAAGCGCATTAACCACATGTTGCATCGATAGTTCCCTCGACATTCTAGGGATTTTTCCCATGGCTACTATTTTCTTCTCTTGGTTACTCTTTTAATATTTTCCAAACCTTTCGTACTTTCTCCTTTTTTGTGATTCTTCTCCTTCTTTTTGGGTTCGTTCTTTAGTAAGATTTTTTTCTTTTCACTCTACTTTTTTACCATCATATCATGTCTGGAGCTGGAGTTGGTAGATCTAAGATATGGGGACCGAGAGGAATGAGGTTGTTCTTGACAGTGGTGAAGTGATAGTCCCTATAAGTTAGATCCTTCAAGCTGTAAGGAACCCTAATCAGATCACTAGGAGTGATTTATAGCCCATCCCTACTAGGTTTCTCCTCCCTCCTAAGTGGGGAGTTAAGCATCCTATTCTTGATAAGAGGGATTATGCCTCTTTGAAGGATGAGAAGTTGTACTCTCTTTCTTATTACCTCAACCATCTGAAGGTTGATTTGAGGTTTCCCATTGACCCTGGTTTAGGGTGATCATAAAGCATTATGGTATCTACCCTACTCAGTTGTCCACGAATAAGATAATGCGTGTTGTGGGGTTTGTGCTAGCATTGAGAAAGTATATTGGGTTCAGTAGGGGAGATGAGAAGTCGAAGGTGCAGATATTTGGATGAGTTTATACTCTAAAGAAACATTCTGACCCTAGGTGGTTCAATTTTTACCTGAGGAGTTAGAAGAAGATTATGGACACCCCTTCTTCGATTAAGGGCTAGAAGGAGTAGTTAATCTTCATGGAGGAGCCAAAATCTCATCAGATGTTACTGGAATGGAACTCTAGGGAGATACCTGATCAAAGAGAACCCTCCTTGGGTGATGAAGAGCGACGATCAGTTGAAAGTGTCTTAGAGGTTGATATCTGATAAAAACCTTTTGGATGAGTTGCTGCTGAGGACATACTAGCTCAGTTTGCACCTTCCTAGTTATTTTGCTGGTAGTGAAGAGCTTTTGAGTTGTTTTTCAATTTTCTCTTTTACTATTTTTGCCTTTTTTTTATGAATTACCTTTCGTTTGAACATGAAACCATGTTCAGCTAAGCTGAAGTTGCTAGGATGGGCAAAGATAGGAAGAGGGTTATGGCTCCTAAGTCTTCTTCTGATAAACGATCAGGGAGGAAAAGGGTTAGGACAGAGGGGTTTTTGACTCAGTTAGCTGAAACAAAGCAGTTTGAGGCTGAGGTGACCACGATATAGTTGGATGAGGTGCAGCAAACCAAAGTCTGAGAAGTTGAGACTCATGCAGCTATGAAGAAGACATCTGAGTACCTGGCTCAAGAGGTTGAGGTTCTTCAGAGGGTCGAGGTAGAGACCAGTGACGAAAGGGTTCTTATTGTTCATTTTTTTAGCTCGGTATCTACTTCCCTTGAAAACTTTAGTACCGTTCTTAAAGACTCTTCTAAAACTCTTGAGGACTCTATTTCTGTCATCAATGCTTCTTTTTCTGCTCTTTAGAACTCTAATTCTACAGCTAGCTAGAGTTTCGATACTTACCACCCGAGTTAGGAAGTGAAATGTATGGACTTATCTTTCGCTTGCGTGGATACCATTCGTCAGCTGCTGGAAACATTGTCTTGATGAGGTCCATGGCCTATGATCAATTGATGGTCAATGCTCTTAACCATTACTGCAAGGTAAGAATCATTTATTTGGGAACTCTTAAATTTTTGGGTTTTCTTTAGTATGTCCAAAATGCTTTGTTTTTTGTGAAAACTAGCATATATGCCTTTTTATTGGGCTACTCAGTGCAATCCATGGATACCACCATTGCTGGACTTCGGCGAAGTGATGCGGATCTTGCAAAACAGCTAGAGGAGGGTCGAGCACAAAGAAATACCATCTCCATCCAGATTCTTGATCTTGAGCTTGAGAGGGATAAGTTGCAAGCTTCTTTGGTCATTGTTAATGCCAATTGGTCATCTGCTGCTGAGGAGATGGTGTCGAAGGCCGAGGCGATGAAACTTCATGGCATCGAGGGTCAGCTTAGCTCCAAGATCTGGCAACTTCATGAGGTGGAAAGTCATCTTAGTGTTGAGGTAGCTAGTCTTCGAGATATCAAATGAGAGCTAAGGTCCTAGTTGGTCCAGGCTGAAGTCTCTATAGTGGAGAAGTATGATTGCTCTGAAGGCTACATAAAAGATTTATTGAGGGATTACTTCGAGTACTTCTCGGTTGGCTTCGAAACAGCCAAAGTAGAGGGGGCCAAGAGGTGGCTTGACCTCGATTTGGTTAGCTTGGAGATTCCAAATCCTTGTGAATAAGAAGTAGAAGATGAGGTAGTCGGAGTGGTGGAGGTCATGGAGGGGACCAAATGGATCAAAGTGGTTGAACATGTCGAGGATGAAGAGCTATAGTCTTAGAATAACACTTAACTATTCTTATCCCTTTCTTTTTTGTACCTTTGGCCTCGAAGCCCTCCACTTGTATAAGCATTTTCTTTTTATAAAGTAACTTTTATTTCATTTTTCTTCATATTTTTATTACTTCTCTTACCATTACATTTTTGCCACACAATCAAGTAGACTTACAAGAAATTTTATAAGTGTTAAGACTGTATCATTTTCTTGTTTCTTCTTTATAACTAGAGTAGCCTTTGAATGAAGGCTAAATCTGAGTTTCGGCTTCTTGCTTTGGGATCCTATCCCTTAGGTTGATTGAGGTAGGGTCATTACAAGAACTCTCTTTAGATGTACGACATCGATCTTTTTCTCAAGATGAAGTCTTTTGGCACTGATGCACTTCTGGAGGCATGTGAACTCAAGATGGGTTGATTCTAATTTAGCTGCTTTTTCGCTTCACCTTTCCTAGGTAGATCTTTAGGTGTTGGTGGCGAGCGAGCTAAGTTTGAGTGCGTTCTGATTTTTCAGCTTGCAATGTTTAGTTAGCTTCTCCTTACTTATGGGGCTAGCTTTTTGCTTCACCTTTCCTAGGTAGATCCTTAAAGGAATGAAGGACAATGTGACATGTGCTGTAGTGTGAGTTAAGATCCACTTCTTTACTTGAGCAATCGTATTCATCGATCTCAGCTGACACTAAATCATTGGATGCTTTGATTTTGGCTTACCACGCTTTTTTGAACATCTCTTACTATTTAAATTAAGGAAATGCCCTACCTTACCTTTGTTCTTTGATGTAAGATTTATTTTTCAAGTTAGTCTTACTGCTCCTTGTCTTTCTATGCTTGCTAAAAATCTTGATGTTATACTCATCATTACCCCTCACATCAATATCACATAAGTTTGCTTGATCATTGGAATTGATTGACTCCTCATATTGCCCAAGCTGAGATAAAATTTGGGATTGAGCTCATGCTGGGAATCTGATATCCAATCACAATAACAAAAATAAAGGGAAAAGAAATACAATGATTTTAACGTGGTTCGACATAACTCTTTGCCTACATCCACAAGTCAATCACTATTATACTTCTTTTTGCAACTTTTGGATGGAGAAACACCGCCAAAATTCACTACACCACAATACACAGTTTTTCTAAACAAAGTTGTGTGAAAACTCTTCCTAAACCATACATAATTTTTCTAGATAAAGTTGTGTGAAAAACTCTCCCCAATCTCACAACCCAAACCTAAATACACCCAATATTCACTCAACCCTTAGATCTGTATAAATCCCTCTTTTACAAGTTAAATTGGTGTTTGGTCTGTACATCTAACCAACCGTTCCTGCTTCAAGAACATGGTGAAAGACTAACTCTCTTGATGCCCATATTTATAATAACTAGTTCCCACAAGTTTTTGACATATAGATGATGTGGGACTAGAACTACTTATAATAACACTTCTCCCGATGTGGGATTTGAGGAATATCCTAAAAAATTCCTCTCTCGACTCGAATCATAAAACATTTCTACCTCTGGGACGGATTTGTCTCCACCCAATCAAAACCTATCTGTTTTAATTGAGCATTCAATATCACTTAATCAAATTTTGGGCCTAATCCCAACAACCGTCTACATAGGCTTAAAATCTGATCTTTAATAACAAATCTAACTTACTTCTTCACCACATCCATTCTCTAAATTTTTGCCATTTTCGAAACTTGCTCTAACAGACTTGTTGCGGCGCCAATGGATCATTGAACCTTAGCTCTTATACCACTTGTCACAAGAAGGACTTCTAATTGGTTTGGAAAAAGTGGTTTCCTATTTCGTAGTTGCTTATTTTAGTCGGAGTATAGTAGTAGTAGTAGTAGTAGTAGTAGTAGTAGTAATAGTAGTACTCTTCTATGTTGTTATTTTCTTATTAGTATTAAGAAAATATCATTTATATAAAGGGGGTCCAAGACAAGTTTTGAGGCACACCCATAATTCTAATATACATTATAAATTAGAGGGGTTTACTACTAGAGTTAAGATGAGAGCTTTGGGTGTATTGGAGTTTTGGGTTGTCAAGTAGAGAGAGCACTTACAATTAAATCTATGTTGAGAGCTTTGGTTGTATTAGAGATTTTGGGTTGTGAGGTAGTGAAAGTTTAGATACTTTGCACTTTCTAAAGTTGTAATTGAAGATTTATAAGCCAGTGGGATTTGTTTATGGACGTAGGCAAAGAAATTTTCAAACCACGTTAAATTATTGTTGTTTTTAGTCTTTATTTATTTTGTATATTTAATTGTTATAGTTGTGTCTTTTGCCTAAAATTTGAGTAGGTAGATTTTAGAAGTAAAATCCCAACAAGTGGTATCAAAGTTGTGGTTGCGATAGCAAAAACAATAAAGATAGGCAAAATTAATATTGAGTTAATTGATTAGGAGAATAAATTTTCTCTTTGGCAAAATTCTGTCAAAGATATGTTGATAAAGGCTCTACAAGGCGATTGAATAGTTCAAGCCACAAGAGATGATGGAAGAAGGAAACGAAGTTTGGATGGATGAGTAGGTTCCCATGGTACCTCTAGAGAGAGATAAGTTGAAGAGGCCAAGTGTGTTCAAGGATGTTGTTTATGAATATACCAAGTGATAAGCCAAACAAAGCTGAAGCACTTCACAGATGGTGGAGGAAAGATCTAGATCTAAGTCTCTAGATTTTTCAAATAAGGAGTGAATCTATAATGATAAAGAGGAACACACTTAGATGCAAATAAAGGCCACGATAGAGGACTTTGAGGAATTGAGTAGAATGAAGGAGAATGATAATGGAAAGGCTAATAAGGATGATGAGATGTAAGTTCTTGATAGTTCAAAGGTAATAATGAGAGATAAGATAAACGAAGAGGGCTTATACTTGTTAAATGAGAGGATTCTTGCTTCAAAAAGTAAGTGGATGAAAGGGAAGACCAAAAAAAAAGGATTACACTAACCAAAGAAGAAAATCAAATTTGATGATAAAGTGGAGATTTGTTAGGATTTTAGCTTAAATCCCCACTAGGAGGACTTCTATTTGGTTTGGAAAAAGTGGTTTCCTATTTTATAGTTGCATATTTTAAGAGTATAGTAGAAGTTTCCTATTAGATGGTTGCTTGTTTTAATAGGAGTATGATAAAAATAAAATTAATATTAGATAGCATGTAATTGAATAAGGGATTAGATAGTAGTTAATAGTTGGTTAATAGTTGGAGAAGGAAGTAGAAGACAATAAGGTTACCAAGGCAGTGAGTAGAGGAAAGCATGTTGAAGCTATCGTCCTAAATTTTTAACTCCTAGTAAAATTAATATTATATAGCACGGGAAAATACTCATTCATTAAATGAAAATACAAAAATTTCTCTTCAGCTTGTCTCAAATCAAGTCATTATTTTTTGAGCTAGAGAAGGCATTATTGGTGCTTTCATGGACTTAATCATCTTCTCCTCTTCTCTTTTCTAATCACTTACCATAGTTGAAGGAACAAAATCAAGAAGTAATGATCTTCAAATCCAAAAACAAATGAAGGATGAGATCTTGGCTTCTTTCAACAAAGTTAAAAAAAATAGCCAATATCAGCTTTGACAAAGAAGAATTAAAGATCAACTATGGTACAATAGCACCTTTCAAACTGGTTCTCCAAGAAGCATAAGAATAACAAGAAGAATATTTGGCCTATGCGAAAAAGAAGGCACAAGATTCTGATTATGATGATATATATGATAGCTAAAAAGAAGGCACTTTGCATGATGAAAGGTTGCTGGAATTTCAGTCAATAAAGAAACTAAATAATTAAACACTAAGGCAGATTAAAAGTGCATGGCTGTATTCATTCAATCTTAAGGAAGACATAACTAAATGCGGCACCTATGTGAAAGAGAAAAATCAAGCAACAATGGTAAAACTTCTTTGGTCATCGGTCATATACCTCGAGCATCTACTATCAAGGTACCAATGGTTACCTTCTATATTTGTTGAAGGCATATCTACATAACACAAGGATACATAATGAAACTTTTAGGTACTGAAACTTTCTTTAGTCCTCTCGGGTTAGTCCTTAAAAATATGAATCCTTTTGGAACCCATTCTATCTTAATTATATAATTTGTTCCATAATCTTAGTGTTGCAGATGATGCATGATCATAGAATGGTAATCATATTAATTTCTAAGATGTCTAGAGTTTGCAAACCTATCATTCATTGGATGTGAGTATTGCATTCCTAGAATACATGTTTCTAGCATTATAAACAATGTGAAAATACATGTTATATGTAGGATAAGGATGATAGTTATTTCTAGAATATGAATTCCTATCATATGAATTTCTAGAATGAACATGTCTAGCATTTGTATTTCTAGAATGAGCATACCTAGCAATTTTGTTTCTAGGATGAGCATACATATGAGTATAGGTACTTCTTGGATTTATATTCCTAGCATTTGCATATGCATTTGTACCATAGGACTTGACATTAACATTCTTAGGTTTCCTAGCATTTTTCAAAGAATTATTATGATCATTGCTAGGTATCTTAGAAATAGAGGGATCATCAACACTTGTTGCTTTCAAAAATATAGTTTATTTAATTTTTGCTTGCCCAATGGAGAGTAACCCATACCAGATTTTTATCCACTATTTCTTTGATAAGCTAACACTTAATCTAGCTTTTGTTTTCCTCTCATAAGTCTAGATATAGTGTTACTTAACTCATTCACTTTCTTTTTCAAAATAGCATTTTCATTTAATAAAGACTGTTGTGATGAGTTTCTAAGCTCTAAAGAAAGTTTTTTTTTTTTGTTATTTTAAATGTCTATTTCTTTGGAGAGATATGAAACTTCCTTTTTGAGAGAAACATTTTTAGCATCAAATTCCTTTAATTCTTCATATAGTTATTAATTCTTCATTCCCATTTTCTTTATCAATATCAGTACTAGGAAAAGAATTGGTTACCTCATTTTCATCATCAACTGTCATCAAGAAAATATTGTCAATCTCCTCATCCAAAATGTCCTCTTCATCATCACTCCAAGTAGTTGCTATCTTTACTCTCTTCTTGAAGTTCTTGTATGGTTTCTTTATTGAGGGACAATCCATCTTGATGTGTCTAGGTTTCTTACATCCAAAGCACACAATAGAATCTTTCTTGGTTGAACTATCCCTTGTGTTTGGTTTCTTCCTATTTCTCAAGAAATTTTGAAATATTTTTGTGGTAAGGGTCATTTCTCCATCTTCCTTACTACTATCATTCTTAGTTTCCTTCACTTGCTTGCTTTTGGTAGCAATGACAGCAATTACATTCTTCTTCTTTGACTCTTCATCAACAATCTATTTTATGACATTCATCTCATGAGTCAATAGAGAGCCAATAAGTGTGTTGACCTCAAGTTTGTCAAGGTCTTTGGTTTCCTCAATGGTCATCATCTTTGATTCCCAAGCCGGTCGTAAAACTGCAAGAATTTTCCTTACCAAATCACAATCTTCATAATTCCTACCAAGAAGCTTCAAACCGTTGATAATATTAGTAAATCAAGATTACATTTCAGAAATGGTTTCGGTAGGGAATATTTTAAAAGCTTCATATTCCGATACTAATCTATAAATTTTAGACTTCTTAACCTGACTAGTACCCTTATATGTGATTTAAAGTCTTTACAAAATTTATTTTGCAGAGGTACAAGCATAAATTTTATTTTTTTCATTTATGCCTAAATCATAATGAAGCATACTAGTAGCTCTATTATTTAAAGACATCATTCGACAATCATCATCGTCAAATTCTTGTTTAGTTTTAGGAATTAGAATTTCTTCTTCACCATATTTAACCTTTTTCATAGGATTTCTAAGTAATTCTTTAACTATTCTCTTGTTTAGTTTTAGGAATTAGAATTTCTTCTTCACTATATTTAACCTTTTTCATAGGATTTCTAGGTAATTCTTTAACTATTCTCCATAAGTTATAGTCTTGACCTTCTACAAAGATTTTCATTCTATTTTTCCAATAGTTATAGTTAGTTCCATTAAACAAAGAATGCCTAGTATAATAATGACTCTTCATTATACATATTAGATGCCATAGGAACTACTCAAGGATTTTAAGCCTATTAATGAGAACTAAGCTCTGATACCAATTATAAACTAAAGAGCAACCCAGTAGGGGGTGAATTGGGTTTCAAAACCTTTTTTCACACAACAAGTAAGTTCACACAAGTATGAAATCAAGCATGAACAATAAAGAATAAATTGCTGGAAATTAAAAGAGCAAGTGATAAGAAAGTGCAAACATGATTTATAGTGGTTCGGTGATTCCAGGAATATCGAAATTGCTCCAACCCTACGTCCACTCTCTTTAAGGAGTCTTGAAGGTTTCACTATAATAACCAAGCAACTTCAAAGGCATTGCCCAAACCTTTACAAAGCTCTCTTCTAAGGAAGTTTACACTCAAGTGTTTAACTCCTAAGCACTTATAAGAGTTACTCCAACTCTTTCTCTTATGAAGATTGAATATAAGATGATGTTTCCATACAAAAGAGAGTGTAATTAATGCTCGCAAGTTAAAGGAATTCTCTCTCACAAGATCAAAGCTTAAACATGGCTCAAGAAAGGATTTTAGAAAGCTTTGATGAGTAGTAAATGAACACTTTGAGAAATTGAATGCTTTTGCTTGTTAGAAATGCTCATTTATGATGGGTATTTATAGTTTGAACTCAATATGGCTGTTAGATACAAGGAATGGCCATTTGGTGCATTAAATGCTCTGTCTCGTGCCTCAAATTTTGAAAACTAGTTGTTATGCACGATAGAACAGTTGATTGTGAAAATGGGATAGTCGACTGTCTTCTGGAAAGCATAAAGGTTTTGACTGGGTCTAGAGAGGACAATCAACTATCTTGATAGATAGTCAACTATAGGAGACAAGCATTTATTTCTAACCAAATAACTCATAAGGTGCCTTCTTTGATGAAGAAAGATATATATAATATTAATATGGGCAAGTTGCCCTTATATCTCTATTCTTTAGTCAATACTCATGCCCCCTCTTAGGATTTTTTGTTGTTTTCTCTTTCGACTGTTAGGATTTTCCGATAGAAATTCTTATGAGAAGAATTCAGTTTCATAGAGCTAAATAGGTAGTTGGAAGTCAACAAAAAAGATTTGTTTTTTCCTTTCATGGTCGAATTTACGATCCTCGGACGTGTTTCCCTTCTGACTATGCGAATGAACCTTAGTGCTTCCAATTGTTTGATTTTTGATTTCACAATGTTAAAAGGAACAACAGAGGAAAAGACTACCCAGCTAATGAAATTGACTGAAATACATTCTTTCTTAGGGGACCATGCCCTCTGGAGAAACTAGTTATGATTACCTCTTAATGGGATTCCTCTTCGGGGGATATTTCTTTGAGAAGAATGCAATTTCAATATAAAATAATAAGGTAACATAACCAGCTTTTATTGATTATCCCCCCATTTTTCCCTCTTTCTCAAATAATAAGGTAAGCTCGTTGGATCCTCTTCATCGTTGAAACTGAAAAAAAAAAGAGTTTGAACTATCTTCATCTTCTTTTTTTATCCCTATTTCCCTCCAATACCTTTTTTCTTTATTTGTTTTTTACTTTTTTAAGGTTGGTAAATTTCCATCCCCTTTATTTGACTTTCCTCCTCCTCGTCAGAAATGATTGTTTTTCGTAAGGTGACAATATCCCAGTGTCTAGTCACTTTGATTCGACGTTCTCCTCTCTCATTCTTCATGGCCCAAAAAGAAATAAAATATCTATATCAAGAAATAGAAGAGAAAGCATATCAAGCTGGATTGAAGGCTTATATGTAGTACCTTCACCAATTATTGTCTCGAGATCTTGAGTCCTTTCCTCTCCTTGATTGTAATAATTAGTAGGGTGTTCTTCATCTAAAGGCTCTTCATGTCATGAACTTGTCTAAGTTAAATTCTTCTTGTTGCAGGAGAAGGTTCTGGTAAGCTCGTCGGCTGCTAGCATAAGTAGTAACTCCTACCATTGCTAAAGCTTTCTATTTTCTTTAAGGATTTTCACTCCAATTATTGTTATTCAAGCAGTATCACAGAGAATCCATTCATCCTTCTAATAAGGGTTTGAAGAGGGGCATGGTAGCTAATAAAGTCAAGTGAGGGAGGAAGGCATTGTACATTTGGGCAAGTAGCGGTTGTAGTCTCGGTTTTCTTGTAGCTTTAGGTATTTTTTAATGCTACTTTAGGTTTCAAAAAAGACCTCAAGCTCAAGTGCAAGCTAAGTAAACTTGTTCAGCTTTACTGCAACTCTAAATAAAGGGAGGTTAAAAGCCGACTCACTATTAGCTCGCTTAAATCTCTTCACTCAAATAGTAAACTGTGCTCGCCCTAGTCAAATCCAGATCTTGTTCCTTTACAAGCAGAAGTCAGAATGAATAATGAGACTTCTTTCTTTTTTGCTTTATTAGTTATCAAAGAGGATTGCTTTGTTTGAAATGAAAAGGAAAGAGAAGGCAGCTATAGAGATAGAGTTTTTACACGCAATAAAAGCAGTAGGGCAAGTAAAAGATTCTATCTTTGTCAAGCTTAAGGTAAAGGACATGAGAGAAAGAAAGTTCTTATTTCCGGGCAAGAATAAGAGTAGGTGGTAAGTGAGGCAATTCATTTCGGTAATGGATGATTGTGAATTAGAGTCAAATATATATTTTTGAAAGCAAAGTCGTAACTTATATTGTTCAAAAAGTGCTCCAGCCCTTATGGATAAATAGATAGAACTATTCTTTCTTCGTAGTTACGATAAGCAAGTCTATTAATACACAACATTCGTTTCTAAAAGGCGAATAACTAACTTTATTGATGAGCGTGAGAGCGATGCACTTTGTCTTTTGGTTTTGAACTTTTAAGAACTTTTAAGTTAGAACTCAAAACTAGTGCGTTAAGTGAGCTTGTTTGTTGCAAGGCTATCGGATTAAAGAATTCTCTCTTTTAGTTTTGCTCGACCAAATCGATAGTTTAGGGAAAGCAAGTGCTGTGATGAGATCTATCTTTCGGCTTTGTTGAGGACACCATTACCTTGTTGCTCACATCGTGATCGATGTAGATTCTTTCTCTCCAAAGCCTCGGCCATACAGTTAACAGTTGACCACTCTACCACCAAGCTACTGAGATGGGGTTGGGCATGGGTTTTTTTCATTGGCATTTCATTGCTTTCAATCTATCTTGCAGCACGTCACTATAAAAATGACCTAGCTTGCTCAAGCTAGTCTGAACCAAGTTTCGACACCTGCCATGGGTGCTGAAAATATCCCCTATTTTAGAGTGTTACATAAATGGGCCCTACTTCTACAAAACATGGTTAAGTTAATTTGAGGTCTTAAAAGGGAAAAGATGAGTAAGATTACATTTCTACTTAAGACTAGTGATGGGGTAGTCATTCTATCTTACCATGTACTTCCCAAACTGAAGCATGATTGATGTGAATCCATGGGATGGAAATCCCTTGAATCCACAATTAATTTGAGTGCAAGAGATCTTTAAGACTCATTCCACCATGGTGCCCATCATTCCCCCTCTCTTAAAAAGGATTCAACCTCGAATTGTCACCATATTATTGTTCACCGCTTTGCAATCAATGCACATCCTCTAAGGCGAACCTAGATTCGATGAGATTGCCACAAAGGATTTGCCTTTGATAAGTTCTTAGTTCAATCAAGAACAAGTAAAGAAAATTAAAAATTCTCTATGAAGAAAACTTCATTCACGTTCAACTTACCCTTAAAATTCGGCTGCAAGTGTTTTTATTGGCCCATCTGGAACTTCCAAGGGATCTTTAAGACTCGGTCCACCATGGTGCCCATCAATGATTGTATCGTTCCTTACTAAAAAATTCCCATTCTAAAATTCCTAGTCATTAAATGGTATGGTCTACCTCCAACGTCGGTTTTACTATAGTAAATTGGCCTTCTCGAGTATATGAAATGCCGCACAACCAATATTGACTTATTTTTCACCATCGATCAATAAGTCGATGTTGTGTGTCATATGATTTTGTTGATAAGGCTGACTGATAAACTTATAAAGTGGCTTTGTAGACATATCTTCGGTCGCTTAGCCATCTCCTAACTGTTTCGTTAAAGCTGACTTTTGCAAAAAAGAATTAAGAGGAATCATCCCATTCAATAACCTGTGTAAGGCTTATACTACGAGGCTTAATATGTTCATTTAAAGCCCTTCTTGAAAGCTTCAAATCAAACACTTATAAGTCCTCTCGGGGAGGGAGGTATCTCGATTGGGAAAGGCTTCTACAATACCCTTAGATGTCCTTGTGGCCCTTCTTTGTTGGATAAGTAGCTCACGACAAAGTCTTTGTTCTTTGAAAGGTATTATTAGTTGGAATTGGGAAAGCCCACACCCGGGAGATGCCTCAAAGCCTCTCACTGAACGAAGAGATAGCTTATGAGATCGGTCACAAGGAACTAAGCCAATAACCACTAAATGAATTACCTCACTTCATTTATAATTCTAATCACCAATCATATGCCTTTTATCAGGATTGGGACTTCACGCTGCACTCTATCTCTCTCTCGTCACTACAGTCAATAGAACCATGCATTCCTTTCTTCATTCCAACCATTCCATTGATAACTCTTTTATGATTCTTGCCGGACTAAACTAGCTAGGATTCCTTCTTTCCTCACTATAGGCAGACCAAGGTACTAAGGCATGCTGCAATCGGAGCTACCGGGCCAAGACCGTCTCCCTATCACTTTAGGGAGCTCGCAACAAAACTACTTCGACATTAGGCTTAGGCTTTCATTCGTGAGGAAATCAAAAATCTTATTTTCTTCTTTTATGGGAGATTTCAGAGTGCTAAGATCAATTTTTTTCTTTAATCTTAAAGAAAGTCTGGGAGCTTCGAATGCATCCAATGTCTCTTCACTAAGGTCACTTAAGCCGGATCACTCTATTTTATTTCTTTTCTTGAGCCAGGGATTCACTCTCTCAATAGTTCCTTTAATTAACCATTTAGTAATGATCCCGTTAATGCTGCTAAATTAGAATAACAATGGATTCTCCAAGGTTGCCAACCATCAATCTAATAAGAACTTCAATGGGTTGCATCATTGCTACCTTTCAATGGCATGCACACTAAATTCATTCGGCGAAAACTAAAAAGATAATCATTATCCTCCGCTTGGGACCTATGAATGAAGTCACCATAGTGATGAGACATGAAGAGAACCAGGCAAAGAATACCAAGGTGTCTTTAATTTGACCAATCCAAAGAAAAACAAAAAAAAGAAAGAAATCTGCTTTGAAGTTAGCCCCGTTAGAAAATGCAATAATAGCACCAACTGAGACCACTTGATCGATCGCTTCTCCTCAAGGAAAACTAGTCAATGCTTTTCACTCTCGATAAGGAATAAAAGAGGAATTCATAGATGCCAACCTTTCAAGTACCTTTTATGGACCTACGGAGTTGGAATGTGCAGTTCCATTATAGCAAAAGCGAAATCAGTATCTTGGACTTAGATCACTGACTACGTGAGTTGGAAGGGAAATAGAAGGGCTTCCTTTAATCCCTTAGGAGTTGAAATGGTAGGGCTTCTATACCTAAGCCCTAAGCTAATTGACTTTAGTCCCAAAGATGGGAGAATCAAAACTAGGACAAAAAGCTGGGAGAATGCGAACCCGCGCTCCTCTATAAGCCCTATGGGTCTTTCTAGGGGTAGGGAAGCTAGGTATGGTATGGTATTAATAGAAATAGGAAATAGTCAGCCTGTAGCCTTAGTACCTTAGTCTGCGAATAAGTACATTTCGAAAAAGGTTATGCCATTAAAATGAAAAGTCGTTCTCAATCAATTAGTCAACTGGAGAAAAGCTCAACTCTATGAGCTTGTAAGTTCAATCCATCCCGATCGTCCCTAAGGGCAATCAAGGTAGTGGAGAATGTAATCCCTCACTATATGAACATGAAAGAAGGAGAATCATGGAAAGGGAATTCTAACACTCTTACTGCGTGAAGATTGCAAGCATTCGATGAAATTATAGGAATGAAAGAGCTTACAGCATCATCTAAAGGAAAAACGGAAGTGTGGGACACTAAATATACAAATGAGACCAAACCGCCAAGGAGAAAGGAGATGTTGGCATGAGGAATTCATTAGGCATATAATGCCTTTGAGATTTGAGAGGTATTTCCAGCAAGATTGGAAAAGAAATAGCTTCACTACCAAATGATGACCAATGAGGTTAGGGAATTGAGAGAAAAGATTCGAACCTAGAACTGCCAATAGCAAAAAGAGAAACTGATGCTCTACCACTTGGATATCCCCTAAACAAAATCTTTGGCTTAGCTGGGCAGCCAAATCCATTCATGATTTGGTCCTCTATGGCGAGACCCTTTAACAATGGGCTCATCCCATTATACTAAGGAATTGGATGGAAGGAATAAGACAGCAGTCTAGTCGACTCTTGTAGTCTCGACAAGTGTATCCATCATCGAGAGAATTTGATAGGAAACCTTTCTTTTTTTCAATTATAAATAAATAACCACTTAGATGAAGATTTCTAGCATCATTCAAGTAAATATAGATTAGATTCGTAGAAACATGAGCTTGTGATATAGATACACCTAATTCCGGATCGGTTAATTAAAGAACTATATAATAAAGGACCAGGATCCCCTATGAAATATAAAAGATCATTCATGCATAGCATAGTCCAAGTGTACCCACTTAAAATCTTTACTGAAATATGATCGGCCATCATATTAGCAAATAAACGTATTCTTGAGCTTAATGTGTGAAAATAATGAAGGATTAGCTCAAGAAGTACTAAAAAGTGTGCTAACGACAGTGGGACTCCTACGGGTAATAAAAAGCTTAAAAAATGAAGCCCATTTCTTTGAAATCCCACTATACTAATACCAATCAAATCGAAAATGAGAGACCCAAAGTAATGAGAAAATGACTTGTAACTGTGAAGCTATAAGGTATCATACCCTAGAGATTACGAAATAACAAAAAAGTAAAAATGATCGAGATATCAAGGAAAAACTTTTGTTTAACATTTTCATAATGACCACCTATTTGTTCGTTTATCAGGTTCGACACGAAATCATAAATAAGCTCTACCAAGATTGCCAAGCATTTGGTACTGAGTTTCCTCCACCGATTTTAGAAAAAAAATGAGTCAGAAGTAGGACCAAACTGAGAGTTAGCAACATAAACAAAGATGGATTTGTGAATGAGAAAATTTTCCTATATTCATAGGAATCAATGGGATAATGGCAAATTGCTTAAGTGGGCTGTTAGGCGTAATCTTAAGAAACACTTTTCATTTCATCCCGGTAGTTCTGTTTCTTACTCTAAAAATGAAGATATACTTGTCAAAAATCAATGGTTGGGTTGGTTCAACCAAGAAAAGCATGAGAGTCATTGGGCATTTCTTGGGCTGAGTCAAGTAAAGACTGGCTGAGTCAAGTAAATTCTACTTTTTATTTCATTTTCAATATGAAACTCTAGTTCTCAAGAATGTATTTTAGCACTCTTTAGAATCTCTAAAAAATACACTCTTTCTACCTTACTGTTGGTTGTGCACTGCTTTTCCAGACTATACTCTTCTCTTTGATCGATGATTCATTGAATCTTATTAGGTAAGGGTACCCTCATATGTTTGGATTTAAAAACATCAATAAGATAATATAATAAGGTAAGCTACTTGATTTTCCAATAAGGTAAGCCTTCCCATATGTGAGACCTTGTTAGCTTAGCTCCACTTGTTGGAACCAGTTGCTCTTACTGCTCAAACTAACTCCCTCTAGATGTCTTCTTGGTTCAGCAGCATGGATTTTAAATGAAGGAGGAATAGAATCTTGAGCTACTGGTAGTGGCTCAGAAGCTTTCGACACCGGAGGGAAGGGAGAGGGTTCGAACAGAACACCTTGGATATACCTACTTAGGGAACTGGGTGACGAAAAGTAACTATCAGTCTTAGGTTGAAATTCGGGTACTTTGCGAATCCAAAAGCACTGGATCGAGTTGTTGTGCAAAAATCTACCTAAATTAATAAGCAAATGATCGGACAGTTTTAAATGCAAGTGCACAAGGTCAACTTAGTAGTATAGTGTGCAAAATGCGAGATCATCTCCATAAGGATTGGTAAATTTCGATTTAAAATTAAATTCGTAATATAAAATGATAGAAATGATTATTGAGTTTGAATTGATAATGATAAAAATGTAGGGACTTGATATCCACCATTAATCATGCTACCACAACAAAACAATATGCTAATGCTTTACTCATACTATGAATACCTAATGTTTGTCAACTTAAGGGCATGGTGTATACTCCTTAAGCTATTGATTTCCCCAAGCAATGAGTTAGGCATGGTGTATACTCTAACCCTTTTCTTTCTTAAGGGATTCAGCATGGTGTATACTAAGTTGTTCCTTAAGAGAGCACAAGATATGTGGAAATCGAAAACCACATGAGACCTAGGGCATGTTGTATACTCCTGGTTTCCCATGTTGATTAACCCAAGAATCCGACGTGGATTTCTTTTATTACTATTGTTAAACCCAGGACTCGGTCATCCAAATTGATTCAACTAACTAATCTATACCACATGCATATGTCGATCAGGCAAACACATATGAGGAATTTAAATAAAAACAGGCATTAATCGAGTTCAGAATCGCAACATGAATATCGCAAAGGCGCCAATATTGAATTATTGAGTAAAATAATTAAGGCTTCAATCAAGCCCTTACTAAGAAGTTAGTTACACATGATTGTGATGCCAAACATCTTCATAAAATAAAATAAAGGAAAGAAGAAACTCGAAAACAGTATGGAGAAGAGTCATCAATTCGTCTCCACAATCTCTTCTAGCCTTTGGCCTCTTTTGTTTCTGTGTTTACAGGTCTATTTATAAGGTTTAGGAAGCCCTAGAAACATCTAAAAATCCTATAACCTGTAAAATAAAACCCTAAGTTTATTTCCAAAATAGGTTCTGCCATTTTACTGTTTACTGTCGTACGTGTGCGCTCGATCGCATATTGGTGCGCTCGAGTGCAGGTGCGCTCCAGCGTAGGTGCGCTCGATCGTTCTTCCTGTGTGCTCGATTGCACTAGGCAGACACCAGTTTTTACAGATTTGCTCTTTAAGTTCCAAAATGCTTCCTTTTTTCCAAGAACCTATAAAAACACAGAAAAGAAATAAAATAGAATAAAATACGCAAACTAAGAGCTTAACAAATGAAAATTAAGGGGCTTAAATATGAATATTTAAGCACTTATCACACCCTCAAACTTACATATTGCTAGTCCCTTAGCAATATGAAACTAAAAACTAAATTAAAAACAAAGACGCAAAGATAAATCCATCATTTATGGTATCCAAAAATTGAAGTGTCTCACAAAACCATGATATTTATTCATGAGCAAGCTTAAAATATAAACCCATCTTCGCAATGAATAAGAAATTTAAAATCTAATTACTTACAAGAGGCCGGCTAAGGCATCACAAGTCTGAATCACTGTAAAGTGAATTAGCACATAAATATGAAGCTTCCAAATAATTCCAACGTGCAGTGTCTCCATGTCTTAAGATTCACCGAATTTCCCATTAAAATGAATAATAATGGCATAGTTTTATTTCCTTCTTTTATTTTATTATGAGATTTTTTCCATGTTTAGTTCCCTTAAGCTTTCTAATTGACCTATGTAGTGAGTGTTTAGTCAATGACTCCAAAACCAGATGGTTTTAGGGTATTAGGTGTAAAGACACACCTAAGGACTTACTAACTCGAGTTTTAAAGGCTACGAAGCTAACTGGTCTTAATACTACCAAGAAAAATTCCCACCTTTTAACGTGAACACTCACTGCTTACTGAGACAAGATGTCGAGTTACTCAGTGGAAAGTTTATTTAATGATCATTATGAGCAAAATTTCCACCTTTTGACGTGAACACTCACTGCTTACTGAGGCAAGAAGTCCTGTTACTCAATGGAAAGTTTATTTAATGATCATTATGAGCATTTTTTTTCTCTTTTTGTGAAATAAAATTTTTTCTACTTTTCTATTCCAAAGTGTTCATCTAACAAGTCATCCGATTACAGTTAAGCCATAGGAACATACATATTAAAATTAGATGTCATACACCACACAATTATGTGCTAATGTGCTCGTGTCAAAGTAGATCAAACATGTGAATTTTTTATGCCTAAAGTAAGTAACTAAACTTTAAACCTCTATTATCAGATCATGTGTTCAAGATTTTAAGCTCACTAATGAATTCACATCGCTGTATTTGTTTAGATTAACCAAAATTTCAAAACAACATGAACATGCATTTATCGTTTCTTTTAAACACTAATAAATAATAATAAAAAAGGACAAAGTGTATGTGAATGTGTCTCCCAGACTCCTAAACTTAAATTACACATTGTCCCCAATGTGTGAAGAACATGGAAGAGCTGACCTAGGAGATGGAGAACTAGCTGGGCTGGCATGGCTCATAGCACACCTCCAAACTTGAACTGATGCACACATTGTCCCTGAAAAAGAAATACTAAAATAATACTAGAAAAAAAATATTAAAAATAAATAGTAACAATAAATATGAAAAACAATAAAAACAAAAGGATATATTATGGGGTGCCTCCCATAAGCGCTAAGTTGTACATTTTCAGCCAGACACTCTTATTCCCTCCTAGAAAAGCATAAGTTGAATGCACCAGCAACTACTTCAATGCCAAATTTGGTGCTTGGATGCTTTGGAGAGGCCTCAAGAATGTGCACAACTTCAATGATGTTATCAGTAACATCTGCAGATTTTGGCTCAATATCTGCTCTTGTGAAACCATGGGTGAGGGTGGACTCCAATGGATTAAAGTGATGGACCTAAAAAACTTCCTTAACAACATGTTGCGTTATGCATACATTAAAACATTTCATATCATCTTGGGATAATTTTAATGCATCAAATATTGTGAATTCAACCTTCTCACCATTTACCTTCATACTTACAATACCCTTTTTCACACAAATTTTTGTATCAGCAGTTCTCATAAAGGGTCTTCCTAAGATGATGGGCAAAGGAAATGGCATAGGAGATTCTTCCATATCTAATACAATAAAATCAGTAGGTAAAATAAATGGACCTACCTTTACCAAGATATCCTCAAGAATACCTCTAGGTCTTTTGATGCTTCTGTCTGCCTATTGCAAGGTGATGGAAGTTGGTTGAAGCTCCCCCAAACCCAGTGTCTCAAATACATTGTATGGCAGCAAGTTGACACCAACCCCTACGTCTAGTAATGCATGCTCAAAATGCTGGTTACCTATCCTACAAGGAATGGTAAAACTACCTGGATCTTTTAGCTTGGGTGGTAGTTTCCTTAACAATACCACACTTACCTCTTCAGTTAAAGTCATTGTTTCATGCTTCTGAAACTTCCTTTTATTAGCGCAACAATCTTTCAAAAATTTAGATAATATGCGGGAATTTGTTGAATTGCATTTACTAAAGGAATGTTTATCTCTACTTTTCTTAAAATTTCAAAAATATCAAGCAATCTATTTTCTTTCTTGGCTTTACTAACCTTTGAGGGAAGGGTGGTGCATTCACCTTCTCCATCTCACTTACCTTGATGTGGATGATTTATTTGGAAATGCTTCTGTAGGCTCATCAGCGCTTATAATCTTATCATTTCTAAGAGTTGTCATGGTATTTAGTTGCTGATGTCCTCTTGGATTAGGAAGTGTTTGGGCTGGAAGTTCACCCAGCTTTCTTCCACTCAGCTCTTTAGCTATTTGCCCCACTTGTACTTCTAGTCTTTCAATAGCTTGCTCATGTTTTGCATTGATTTATCCTTGCTCAGTCCAAAATTGTCTTTCTTCTACCATGAACTATTCTTGTGAAGTCATTAGTTGTTGTTGTTGAGTTACCAATTGCCTCACAAGACTCTCTAGGTCATTTTGCTTTGATTCCAGAACTGGTTGTGTTACTTGTTGGGAGTTCCTTTGCTGCCCTTGAAGATTTAGGGTATTCTGATTGTTGTTCTATGAAAATTTGGGGTGGTTTCGCCATCCAGGATTACAGGTATTTGCATATGGATTGTTCTTGGGAGGATAGTTGTTTGGTCCCACGTAGTTTGCTTACTCTAGATCTGCAGATGAATACAAAGGGTAAGTTTTAGTAGTGTGATCAAAATGAGAACATATAGCACATACCTGGAGTTGTGTGGCTCGTGGACTTGGTGAAGTATTCTGAACAGTCATGGCTTTTACAAGCAGATCTAGCTTCTTCTCCATAGCAGCCATTTGATTTGAGGATCCACCATTTAAAGTCACCTCATACATACCTTTGCTCTTAACTCCTTGTCTACCTCTAGAGGAGAATTGCTGGGTGTGCTCACTTAATGTCTCAAACAGCTCCATGGCTTCTTCACTGCTCTTTTCCATCAGCACACCTCCACAACCTAAATCCACAATACCTTTATTTAGGTCACTCAGACCTTCATCGAAAGCCTGTACTAGTTCATTTTGAGGTAGATTGTGATGTGTGCATTTGAGTAGCAGTTCATTGAAATGTCCCCATGCTTCAAAAAAGGTCTCCATCCTTCTGCTGGAAAGATTGAATCTCCTTCTTCATCTGCATTGTCTTTTGTGCTACGAAAAACTTCCTTAAGAACTTACTATATAGTTCTTCCCAGGTATGGATGGACACTGCAGGCAATGAATTATACCACAACTTAGCATTATCTTTTAATGAAAAATGGAAAAGAATTAACCTGATTCCCTCTTGATCTGGGCCTCGGATAAGCTGAAACTTGCAGAGATCAAAAAATTCCCGAAGGTGCAAGTGTGGGTCACCAGTAGGTGTACCCCTGAAATGAGTTAAAGCACTAAGTATCTGCGGGGATATGTAATAATTGCCTTCCGCCTCAGGTTTGTAAAAGATGCATGAGGGCTGGTCGAGGTTCTTTGGAATGAAGGATTGCTTCATAGGACTTCGCTCGGGCGGCGGTTGGTTGTCAAGTTGTTCTGCCTTTTGTGCTTCTCCCTCGAATACCTCTTTAACCTCTTCAAAGTTGTCTCTAAGCCTTTGTTGAATGGTCCGCTGAAGCTCTGTATCCAAGGGGAAGAAGGTTGGATTCCTGGATCGAAGCCCTTGCATGAATTTGCTGAACCACTTTCATTACAACAGTTTCAGTACTGCTGCTCGGGTAGCCCCTGCCTCAAGTGCGCTCGATCGTACTAAGCACTGCGCTCGATCGCAGTGCTAGGGATTTCTCTGCTTCACACCTGAAACAAAAAAAAAAGCTAACACACAAAAGAAATAAATTAGATTTTTGATGAAACAGAATAAAATATAACAGAAAAAATAAAACTGAACGAAAAATAATTCTAAACTAAAATTTAGTGCAATCCTTAGCAACGACACCAAAAACTTGTTGTGCGAAAATCTACCTAAATTAATAAGCAAATAATCGAACAGTTTTATTTGCAAGTGCACAAGGTCAACTTAGTAGTATATTGTGAAAAATGCGAGATCATCTCCATAAGGATTGGTAAATTTTGATTTAAAATTAAATTCATAATATAAAACGATAAAAATAATTATTGAGTTTGAATTGATAATGATAAAAACATAGAGACTTGATATCCACCACTAATTATGCAACCACAACAAAACAATATGCCAATGCTTTACTCATACTATGAATAACTAATGTTTGTCAACCTAAGGGCATGGTGTATTGTTGTGCGTTTATCTACCTAACTAAATACGCAAATAATCGTACTTGTTTTACTTGCAAGTGCACAAGGTCAATAATAGCATAGTGTGCAAGTGCGAGATCATCTCTACAGGGATTGGTAAACTTCAATTTTAGAATTAGTTTCACAAAGTAAAAAAATATAGAAATAAGTGTTGAGTATGAATTAATAATAATAAGAACATAGGGCTGTGATATCCACCACTAATTATACTTTCCCACTAAGTAATGTGCCAAAACTCTAGCCCTACTATGAATACCTAATGGTTGTTAACCTAAGGGCTTGGTCCACTCCTTAGGCTATTAATCTCCCTAAGAACCAAGTTAGGCATGCTGTATACTCTAACTCTTTTCTCTCTTAAGGGATTCAGCATGGTGCATACTGAGTTGTTCCTTAAGAGGGCATAAGATCTGCAGAAATTGACAACTATATGAGACTTAGAGCATGTTGTATACTCTCGGTTTCCCATGTTGATTAACCTAAGAATCTAGCGTGGATTTCTTTTGTTACTATTGTCAGACCCAAGACTCGATCATCCAAATTGATCTAACTAACTAACTGATCCATACCGCATGCATACGTTGATCAGACATACACATATAAGGAATTCAATAAAACAGGCTATTCACAAAGCATTATAACATGGCTATTCACAAAGGCAATCAATGAATATATATATATATATATATATATATGGGTTATCATAATTAGGGCTTTAGTCGAGCCCTATTAAGAGTTTAGTTACTCATACTAAGTAAACTAAACATTATAACCATAACTAAACTAGAACAGAAAAATAAAACCCGAAGAATACTACAGAGACGAGTCGTCAATTTCCTCTCCAAACCTTATAACTTCAAGCTCAATCCAAAGTATGTTTTATGTGTTTTAAAAGTCTATATATAGGGCTCAAAGGGTGCCCCGAAACCCTAATTTCCAATTTAAGGTCCGGAGACTTCTTTCCAAATTTGGCTCTGCCGCCTCTAGTGCGTGTGCGCTCGATCGTATGGGTCTGTTCTTGAGCGCATGTGTGCGCTCGATCACAAGAGATGTGCACTTGAGCTCACCTTGCTAGTTTGTAGACCTTCACATTTTATTCCTTAGAGCTCCAAAATGTCATCTTTTCATCAAAGCCCTATGAAAAACACAGAAAACACAAAAATGAAGTAGAATCTACTAAAATATATAAACAAAGAGCCTAACAAGTGTAAATTAAGGGGCTTAAATATGACTATTTAAGCACTTATCACACCCCCAAACTTATATAATTCTAGTCCCTTAACAATACAAAATGAAAAACTATCTTAAAACAAAATTAAAGATAAATTCATTCTTCATGATATCCAAAAATTCGGGTTGCACATAAAACCATGACGACTGTTCATGAGTAAGCTTATAATAAAAACACATTTTTGCAATGAATAAGGATTTTAAAAGTTCATGTTACTTACATAAGGTTGGCTTAAGGCATCACAAGTTTGATTTGTGTGTGGTGGATTAGCACATAGAAGATAGAGCTTCCAAATAATTCTAATGTATAGTGTTTTAGTTTCCAAACCTTCATCGAGTTCCTTATCAGAGAGAACAATAATGGCATAGATTTTACTTTTTTTCTTTTTCTTTCATCATGAGATTTTTGCCATGTTGAGTTCCATTAATTGTTCTAATTGACTTATGTAGCGAGTGTTTAGCCAATGACTTCAAAACCAGATGGTTTTAGAGCATTAGGTGTAAAGATACCCCTAAAGACTTACTAACTCGAGTAAAAAAGGCTACAAAACTAACTGGTCTTAATACTTCCAAGCAAAATCCTCACCTTTTGACGTGAACACTCACTGCTCACTAAGGCAAGAGGTCCAGTTACTCAGTGGAAACTTTATTTAATGATCATTATATGCATCATTCCCACCTTTTGACATTAACACTCACTGCTTACTGAGGCAAGAGGTCCAGTTACTCAGTGGAAAGTTTATTTAATGATCATTAGGAGCATTTTATTTTCTCTCTTTGCATGATAAACATTTTTATTCATTTTTTTTCTTATGCAAAAGTGTTCTTCTAACAAGTTATCCTATTAGAGTTAGGTTATGGAAACATATACATGAAAATTATATGTTATACCCCACACAGTCGTGTGCTAATGTGCTCGTGTCAGATTTATATCAAACTTGTGAATTCTTAAGTTCCTTGGGGTAAGTAATTGAACTTTTAAAGCTCTTATTACTAGGCTATGTGTTCTAGATTTTAAGCTTACTAATGAAGTTTTATAATATTTGTTTTAAATCAACAAAAAAAAATTTAAATGAACATGCATTTATCTTTTTTTTTTATAAAAAAAACAGGGACATAGTGTGTGAATGTGAATGTGAATGTGTCTCTCATACCCCCAAAGTTATATACACATTGTCCTTAATGTGTGAATGACATAGAAATATCTAACCTGGGAGATGAAGAACTAGGTGGATGGCATGGCTCATAGCACACCCCCGAATTTGAACTTTGATGCACGCACTATGTACCTAAAAAAAAGAAAAACAAACGTTGTGCTGGAAAACAAGAAATATGGATAATAAACAGTTAAATAAACATAAATACTAACAAGAAAAGAAAATACTATAATGAAAAGGATATGTTGTGGGGTGCCTCCCATGAGCGCTAAGTTTGTGTCTTCAGCCAGACGAGGTATCCTCTCACTACAGTCGAAGAGGTACCGGATGCGGGAGGGAGGCGATTGAGGATAGCTTGTAGCATCACCTCTTATCATTTAAACTGTGCCTCCAATCCATTTATGCGCTGATGAATCAATAATGTCACCTTCCTATCCTCTCGGTGAATGTTAAAGAGCTGGCATCGGAAGGAGGACAATTCCTCTTGAAAGTGTTGGTACTCTATGGACCCCATGTCTGGTTGGTCCTCCTCCCATAGAGGGCTCACTATCGGGTGCTCGGTGTCCATAAGATCATCCGCCACAGGCTCAACAGCTGGCACATACACCCGGGGTCCTCAGGGCATATGGGACTAGCTAAGGCTCCATTGGGCCCTCTCGAAGAACAGATGGTCGCTGACTGGTCTGTCAATAGAGGAGCCCATGATCCCTTTCTTCTTTAAGATGTGGCTGAGTAGGAAAGAGAAGGGGATCCCCCATGCATTAGCCGTGGTGGTTTGACGACTGTGCACATGGTCCCAAAATTTATGTATCTGGCTCCATATAATGGATGGTATGGAGTACTAGTGACCCCGATGAAAAGTGTATAGGGCCTGGATGAACTGGTCCCTCCTCTGAGTTTTGTGCCCCAAGGGGCACACATTGCGTTGGAGGATGGAGTCAATGAGCCATAGGCAGGGAGGCAACTTCGACCGGCTCCCCGCATTGTTGTGCCAGTCCGTATACTAGCCCACACATATATCCTCGATAATGTGGGGTAGAGGAAACGAGTTTGGCTGCTCCTCCATATGGCTGTCCTCCGGAGGGGACTCATCAAAGTAGTGAAGGGCAGTGGTGATGTCAACAGTGGTCAGCTCAATAAATCTGCCCTGGACTGAGGAGGATAAGATCTCTGGTCGGGTGCAGTCATAGGACAGGTTCTTGTTTTAGCTGACCACAAACATAGTATAAGCTGTCGAGCAAATCGGCTTGAATAACCGCTTGAGTCCCCGAGCCTTGAATTCTTAGACCGCCCATCTCGTGGCATCCAAGCTCTTGAAGTCCGCGTTTATACTGAAGGTAGTCTCAAATAAGATGTCTTGTTGTTTGAAACTAAGCCGGGTAGATTGGGAGCGGCTGTTGGAGGCTCGAGAATTGGAGGCCATTTGCTTAGGCTGCATGGTGTAGCTTCTAGTTTAAGTTCGCTTAATCACCGTTAAATGTGCCCTCAATCACATTCATTCAGGCAATTGATCGAATAGTTTCTGTGCGACAGAAACTTAAAGCTGTAGAAATCACACGAAATCGATCCCAACCTCTTGTAAACATGAAACAAAACAACCAACACACGAGATAAATACATAATAAGATAAAAATATAAATTAAAAACCCGTGTGTGATGGTGTGCAGCCAATGAGAAACAAAAATGGGTTTGATATACTGTATTAACTTGGGGAAGTGCAGGGTTGTGTGATGGGAAGGAGGAGGTTCGTGCTGGTGGTAGGGTGGTTTACGGTGGTAAGGTGATGGTAGGTGTGGAGTGCCGGTGGTAATAGGGTGGCTTTGAAGCAGATATGGTGTAAGACTAGGGTGAGTGCGATAGACAGGGTGAAGGGTGCGCTAGAGTGTAAACTGAGGAAAGTAGGTTTTGTGAGCTGAGTGTGATTAAAAACCCTCACATGACTTCTCTGCCCCAAGTGTGCTCGAGCGCATGGTGAAGTGTGCTCGATTGCATTTGTGCGCAAGTATGTGGTGGGGTGCGCTCGCGCCCTATAAAGCGCAAAAAAGGTGCGCTCGATCACATTGTGTGGTGCGCTCGATTGCAAGGCATAATGTATAGAAAATTGAAATCTTACCAAGACTAAACTAAAGAGTTTAGAACAATAAAACTATACCGTATTTTAGTGGCCTCAGTACCTCTAATCTCGATAGAGGCGCTTGAGCTATATGGTTATGAAAGTGGAAATTGCTTAAGTGCTCTCTATAGTAGCTTCAGTGCTACTCCCTTTGAAGGGGAAACTTAGAGCCCACCTTATGTGGTTCAAGTGCCCTTGATAATTGCTTCATCTCCAATTTTGGCTCCTAGATAATGGAAGAGAGAAGAGTAGTATTAGTAGGCTCAGGAGGTTCAACTGGAAGAATAAACTTACTTGGATGCCTTAGGGTGGCCTTAAGGGGGTGCATAGCTTTATTGATGTCCTCAGCAACATTGTCATATTCTAGCTTGATCTCTAATCTTGTGACACCATAGGGGGGTGGTCTCTAATGGATCAACATGATGGACCTGAAAAACTTGCTCAACAACATCTTGCATCAAGCATACATTAGAACATTCCATATCATCTTTGGTTGATTTTAATGTATCAAATATTTTGAATTTTATTTCTTCATCATTTACCTTCATAGTGACGATGCCCTTTTTTACACATATATTTGTATTAGCAGTTATCATAAAGGGTCTTCTTAAGATGACGGGTAGAGGTAATGACATAGGACATTCTTCCATGTCTAATACAATAAAATCAGTAGGTAAAATAAATTTACCTACTTTTACCAAAACATCCTCGAGAATACCTCTAGGTTGTTTGATGCTTCTGTCAACCAATTGCAAGATGATGGAGGTTGGTTGAAGCTCTCCCAAACCTAGTGTCTCGAATACACTGTATGGCAGCAGATTGATAATTTCCCCTAGATCCAGTAATACTTTCTCAAATAACTGATCACCTATCCTGCAAGGAATAGTAAAACTACCCAGATCTTTCAGTTTTGGTGGTAGTTTTCTTAATAGCACAGCACTTACCTCTTCAGTTAAAGCTATTGTCTCATGCTCCTAAAACTTCCTTTTATTAGTGCAACAATCTTTCAGAAATTTAGCATATGCAGGAATTTGTTTAATTGCACCTAATAAAAGAATGTTAATCTCTACTTTTCTCAAAATTTCAAAAATGTCAATCAATTTAGTCTCTTTCTTTGGTTTTACTAACCTTTGAGGGAAGGGTGGTGCATTCACCTTCTCCATCTCACTTACCTTAGATGTGGATGCTTTGTCTTGAGATGCTTGTGCAGGCTTATTACAGCTTACGATCTTACCACTTCTTAAAGTTGTTACAGCATTAAGTTGCTGATGTCCTCTTGGATTATGTACTGGTTGGGCTGGAAGCTCACCTTGCTTTCTGCTACTCAGTTCCTTGGCTAATTGCCCCATTTATACCTCTAGTCCTTGAATGGCTTGTTCATGTTTTGTAGTGGTTTGTCTTATCTCAGTTTGGAATTGTCTTGTTTCTGCCATGAACTGTTCTTGTGAACTCATCAACTATTGTTGTTAGGATACTAACTACTGCTGTTGAGTTGCTAGTTTCCTCACAAGACTCTCTAGGTCATTTTTCTTTGTTTCGGGAACTGAGTGGGCTGCTGGTTGGGAGTTCCTTTGCTGCCTTTGACTGTTCTGATTGTTGCTCCAAGAAAAGTTGGGGTGATTTCACCATCCAGGGTTGTAAGTGTTTGCATATGGATTGTTCTTTGGCGGATAGTTGTTTTGTCCCACATAATTTGCTTGCTCAGGGTCTGCAGATGAATACAAGGGACATGTCTCAGTATTATGATCAAATTGAGAACATATAGCACATACCTGGAGTGGTGTAGCTAGTGGATTAGGTGATGCATTCTGAGCAACCATGGCTTTAACTAGCAGATCTAGTTTCCTTTCCACAGCAGTTATTTGGGTAGAGGATCCTCTATTTAAGCTCACCTCATACATATCTTTGCTCTTGGATCCATGTCTACCTCGAGAGGAGAATTGCTGGGTGTGTTCGCTTAAGGTCTCGAATAGCTCTATGGCTTCTTCGCTGCTTTTCTCCATCAGCACTCCTCCACAACCTGAATCCAATATAATTTTATTAGTATCACTTAAACCTTCATAGAAAGCTTGTACGAGTTCATCCTGAGGTAGATTGTGATGTGGGCATTTGAGTAGCAGCTCGTTGAAGTGTCCCTATGCCTTAAAGAATAGGTCTCCATCCTTTTGTTGGAAAGATTGAATCTCTTTCCTCATTTGCCTCGTCTTTTTGGGGTGGGAAAAACTTTCTTAGGAATTTACTAGCCAACTCCTTCCAAGTGTGGATAAAAACTGCAGGCAATGAATTGTACCACAATTTAGCATTATCTTTTAATGAAAAAGGGAAAAGAATTAACCTGATTCCTTCTTGGTCTAAGCCCCGGATGTGCTGGAATTTGCAGAGATTGAAGAACTCTCAAAGGTCTAGGTGTGGATCCTCACTAGGTGTACCCCTTAAATGAGTTAATGCACTGAGTGTCTGCGGAGATATGTAGTAGTTACCTTCCACCTCGGGTTGATAAGCAATGTAAGATGGCTGGTCGAGGTTCCATGGGATCAAGGATTGCTTCATCGGTCTTCGCTCAAGTGGTTATTGATTTTCGATCTGTTCCACCATTGGTGCTTCTTCCTCGATTTCTTCTTCTACCTCTTCAGAGTTGTCTCTAAGCCTTTGTCAGATGGTCCGCTCAAGCTCGGTGTCGAGGGGAAAGAATGTTGGATGTCTGGATCGAAGCCCGTGCATGAATTAATAACAACTGCTTTAGTGCAGTAGTTCAACACTGCTGCTCGGGTAACCCTCTGCCTCAAGTACGCTCGATCGCGCAGAGGGCGTTCGATCGCAAGTGGCACATAGAGTTTTGTTGTAGTGCCTGAGACAGAAAACAAAAAAGAAATAGATTAGGTTTTTGATATCAACAAAAATAAAGGTAAAAATATAAACTGAAATTTTTAAGATTTTTGATAAAAATAAAACAGAATAAATAAATAAAAATGACTAATTTAAACGAAAAATAATTCTAAAAAGAAATTTAGCGCAATCCCCGGCAACGGTGCCAAAAACTTGTTGTGTGTTTATCTACCTAAATAAATAAGCAAATAATCGTACTTGTTTTACTTGCAAGTGCACAAGGTCAATAGTAGTATAGTGTGCAAGTGCGAGATCATCTCCACAGGGATTAGTAAATTTCGATTTTAGAATTAGTTTCACAAAGTAAAAATAGATAGAAAGAAGTGTTGAGTGTGAATTAATAATAATAAGAACATAGGGCTGTGATAACCACCACTAATTATACTTTCCCACTAAGTAATGTGCCAATGCTCTAGCCCTACTATGAATACCTAATGGTTGTCAACCTAAGGGCTTGGTCCACTCCTTGAGCTATTGATGTCCCTAAGCAACGAGTTAGGCATGATGTATACTCTAATTTTTTTCTCTCTTAAGGGATTCAGCATGGTGTACACTGAGTTATTCCTTAAGAGGGCATAAGATCTGCGGAAATCGACAACCACATGAGAACCAGGGCATATTGTATACTCCCGGTTTCCCATGTTGATTAACCTAAGAATCCAACGTGGATTTCTTTTGTTATTATTGTCAGGCCTAGGACTCAGTCATCCAAATTGATCTAACTAATTGATCCATACCACATGCATACGTTGATGAGACACACACATATGAGGAATTCGATAAAACAGGCATTAACCAATTAAAGCATTATAACATGGCTATTCACAAAGGCAATCAATGAATATATATATATATATATATATATATATATATATATATAGGTTAGCATAATTAGGGCTTCAATCGAGCCCTATTAAGAGTTTAGTTACACATGCTAAGTAAACTGAACATTATAACCATAACTAAACTAGAACAGAAAAATAAAACCCGAAGAATACTGAGGAGACGAGTCATCAATTCCTCTCCAAAGCTTATAACTTCAAGCTCAATCCAAAGTATGTTTTATGTGTTTTACAAGTCTATATATAGGGCTCTAAGGGTGCCCCGAAATCCTAATTTCCAATTTAAGGTCCAGAGACTTCTTTCCAAATCTGGCTCTGCTGCCTCTGGTGCATGTACGCTCGATCATATAGGTCTGCACTCAAGTGCATGTGTGCGCTCGATCCTTCTAAGTGTGCACTCAAGTGTCTGTGTGCTCGATCACAAAAGAGGTGCGCTCGAGCACACCTTACTGGTCTGCAGATCTTCATATTTTATTCCTTAGAGCTCCAAAATGTCATCTTTTCGTCAAAGCCCTATGAAAACACAGAAAACTCAAAAATGAAGTAGATTCTACTAAAATATATAAACAAAGAGCCTAATAAGGGTAAATTAAGGGGCTTAAATATAACTATTTAAGCACTTATCATGTATACTCCTTAAGCTATTGATTTCCCTAAGCAACGAGTTAGGCATGGTGTATACTCTAACTCTTTTCTTTCTTCAGGGATTCAACATGGTGTATACTGAGTTGTTCTTTAAGAGAGCATAAGATCTGTGGAAATTGACAACCACTTGAGACCTAGGGCATAGTGTATACTCCTGGTTTCCCATGTTGATTAACTCAAGAATCCGATATGGATTTATTTTGTTACTATTGTTAAACCCAAGACTCAGTCATCCAAATTGATTCAACTAACTAATCCATACCACATGCATATGTCGATCAGGCAAACATATATGAGGAATTTAAATAAAAACAGGCATTAATCAAGTTAAGAATCACAACATAAATATCGCAAAGGCTCCAATATTGAATTATTGAGTAAACATAATTAGGGCTTCAATCAATCCTTTACTAAGAAGTTAGTTACACATGATTGTGATGCCAAAAATCTTCATAAAATAAAATAAAGGAAAGAAGAAACCCGAAAACACTATGGAGAAGAGTCGTCAATTCATCTCAACAATCTCTTTTGGCCTCCAGCCTCATCTGTTTCTATGTTTACAGGTCTATTTATAAGGTTTAAGAAGCCCTAGAAACATCTAAAAACCCTAGAACTCGTAAAATAAAACCCTAAGTTTATTTCCAAAATAGATTATGCTGTTTTACTATTTAATGCCCTATGTGTGCTCTCGATCGTATATTGGTGCGCTCGAGCGCAAATGTGCTCGATCGTTCTTCCTGTGTGCTCGATCGCACTAGGCAGACACCAATTTTTTCAGATTTTTTCTCTGAGTTTTAAAATGCTTCATTTTCTGCAAAAACCTATAAAAACACAAAAAACACAGAAAAGAAATAAAATAGAATAAACTACGCAAACTAAGAGCTTAACAAATGTAAATTAAGGGGCTTAAATATGAATATTTAAGCACTTATCATGAGTTCAGCTCGTTACAAAGGCAAAAGTCAAAGTCTAAAACTATAGCCTAGTCCTGGAGGATTCCATTTCGATCCAAACTCGACAAACCACATCTTTCTTTCTATACGAACTTTTTTTGACCCGACGGCCAATCTCGATGAGAAAAATAGAACCTAGTTGCAATCAGAGCCTTACCCCGTTCTCGAGCTTTTTGAGGGGCTTTAGGCTAGAATAACTATGCTACAACCAAGCGGTACTTTTTTATGTTATCACAACGTGGACTATAGGATTGTATTCAGTACCAAGGTGATGATATTGATCTCTAGATTATGTTTGGCTTCAGTAGGGCCTTTATTACGCCCATTAGCTACTTTATTAGCTCAGTTCCGCTAAACCACCCCAAACTCTTACTCCTAGTACTGGGCCTGCTGATCCTCTCCTACATTAGAGCCCACCATCTCGCTTTTGGAAAAAATCTTCATTTTGAACCTCTTCCTCAGGGAGCAAGGCGAGCAACTAGAGAAAGCCTCACTGTAGAACTAAACGGGAGGTGAAAGTAGGATGAGGAGTATACCATATTACTATAGAGGTAGGGTCTAACTCGAAGGTTTTCAAGTCTCCTTTTACCAATAAAAAGGATATCATCATCAGATGCATGAGTGAGTGTGGAGTCTTTAGTTTCTTTATAAAGCCTTGTTGAGACAGGTGATTCAGAGAATGTTAGAAATAACAGTTGATCATTAAAAAGACCTTGAGACCCCAATGGTGCTAGTGAGAACTATTTGCATTAGGAATTGTTTTTCTAAGAGAAGGTCATACTCGAATCCTTCAACGATAATTTTGTTTAGCTTAAGGCTTTGAATAACAATGCAGATAAAGACTTTATGCACGATGTGCGTAGCCTTAAGGGTAGTACCATCTATGGTGAAAATCCCCTCACCGTATCTCTACTAGTATTTTCATCAAACTAGTCTTAAAGGATGAAAACAAGGTTCCAAAACTTAATAGAGATTTGATTAGGGAATTCTAAAAAGGATCCTAATGAAGGCTTTATTAGGGATCCTAATAGGGAACTTAGCTCGCATGTGATATTGAAAGGTACTTGGAGATATTTTTAGATTCCTAAATGAGTCAGCCATACCCAAAGTGTGATCTGTTTTTTGACAAAACAACTTTTATTTTAGACATAAATGGTTTAAAATAGGTTTCTTACCCCACAGTGTGACAGACTTGACACCTAATTAATAGGTAAGGGACTTGGCGTAGCCTACAATAAAAGTGCCTGAGGATTGTAAGCTCTGTTTTGTCGAAGCAAATTGGATTATACTGGGAAAGATATCCAGCATACTAGGTTCATGATTGAATATTCTACTAGTGTCTCTACCTAACGACAAGGTGAAACCTTTGAAGGAGAGGCCTAAATTAGGATATCCTTTAAGGACATGATTTGGCTTGGATTCTTCTTCCAGTTTTAGAGGTTAGAGCACCAACATGTACTCTTTTACGATAGCATTAGGTCTTAGGATTGGTAATGACCAAGTGATCAGATGATTCAAGGGTGCAATTTGCTAGACCTAAGACTTCAACATGAGTGATTTAGTTTCCTAACCTTTTTGGAAAACTTTGACTACCAATCCCTATGCTGCAGAGAGAGTTTCTCTCTCTGTTACACCTATAATGGAGTATGCATGGTCTTACCTTTTAAGTGACAAAGGGGGTGAAGGTACTCAATTTTATTGGGCCGCCTTACTAATAAAAGTGCTTTTCTTATGAAAGAAAAATAACTCCCCTTGAAGGAGAACTTGTTTCACGGGACTGCCTAAAGAGACTCCTAGTGTTAAAACAATAATGTAGTTTAATGAAGGACTATGGCAAAAAATCCTTAGGCATAAGCCCTCTTTTCAGATTATGACCAATTGGATGGTTAGAGAATAGGGCTTCCTATCAAACTTTCTTTTTCCAAAAATAGGATCTCTCATGACTCTTAACATTTCTCGTTATCGAGAACGATGCAGGTGGCATCTATAGCTCCGGCCAACTACTCTTTTTCATTTACAGTTTCATATCTCGACAATTGAAGATACCCTATTTGAGACTAAGGCAGGTTTCAAACTCTCTGGGGTTATCGTAAGGAACTTGGTTGTATTCCCTAATGGCTTAATATTGAAAAATCTTAGAAAATTGGCTACCCCGTGGAGAGTAGGCACATAAGATACTCATAGCTAAGGTGGCGAGAAACTTCTATGGAATTCTTCTGAAGTTGTAGTTGCCTTGACCTTTTGCTACAAGGTAAACAACGAAAGACAGATCCATATTCACCTCAACAATTGACCTTTGACCATAGATCGTTACCAACAGAGGATAGGGCAGTTGATATCGAACTTCCAGACTCAAAATTCTCGAATTTCCTTCACCAATCAAGCGTAGGACGTACTGCTGATTAATTCCAGACTAGTTTGGCCGAGGAATCAATTTGATTATAATAGAATAGAAAGCAAGCAAAGTGAATTCCAATGATTCAAGATCTAGATAGTGCCTTAAACTAAGCAGCAGAAATTGGACCTAAAGTGTCAACGCTTGTCCACCTATTTATAGATTTCTATTATATGATGGACCAAATACAGCCTCGATCTTATAGTAACCGAGACTTATAAGAGAGTGGTAAGCTCCTCTTTTGGCTTAAGAAAAATATTCATAAAAAAGAGATCTTTCATCAGCCATACCAAGTGGCATACTCCAAATGAGTCGCCAATCTTAATTGCTAAGGAAGATCTAGATTTTGATTCTAATTTAGATGAATTCGTAGACCATATTGGAATGAAAGGAAGGTAAGCCACTTCACCTCTGTCCGCTTATCCCTTTGTTCTTCCTTTGTTATCACCTCCTAGACCTGGGATAAATTAGAAGAATTAATGAGGTAGTTAAGAAAAAATGGTTAGCCAGGGTTGAGATTTGTAACGGACTCGTGCAGGATGCCTAATAGCAAAATATCTTTAAAAATGGCATATACATGAATTGAAAGACAGATAGATACCAAAGTGGGCCAGCGAATGAGTCCACCAGCCATCTATATAGTAGAAAACTTGTCTCTCTAGTTTTGATAGAAGATCAAACCTTCTAAAGTGAAGCAAGGTATGCATGAACCACTTGGGTGACGGAGAAGCCTAAACAAACTACCAAGGGGCCAGCCAAAAAGTAGTTGGATAGACTAATGCCATATATCTACCCCAATCCTTTTTAGTTTATTTATCTATTCCTTTTTCACCTCCAAAACGATCATAAAGTCATCCAATTTGAACTTATTCCCTTATTTTCATCTTTTTATGACCAACAAAATTCATTCGCGTGGACGGGAGCTGGGTTGGCTCCGTTCCAACTGAGGGCATTAGCAATCCACTTATATGGACAGGGACAACTCAATCTGAGATAATCTATCTGAGGCCACAATGTATATCTCTTGTCTCCTAATCAATCTGATTCTCAGCTCCCAGGCTTTCCACCCGCTTGAGAGATGCGATGAGCCAAGCATGTGCAGTGGGGGGCATGGGATCGACCCATTATTGATGGGAACAATGAAGGAAAGAATAGGTGATCTTGTAGAAATCAAGGTGCCAAGATCAAATGAGAGAGATAAATACGAATTTTCATTAGTTGATTAGCTCCCATTGGGAACAAGACCAGCAGGGGATAGTTTTGATCGAGGAGTTGGGCTTTTTTCGCCGATGAATCAATTCGTACTAACTAACTCATTCATTCAGAAGATGGATTGGACTTTATTCCTAGTTCATTGCCTGTCACCACCAAAAGATATATTTGGAGACGGATCAGATTGGTTCCCCAGAGAAGAAAGTACTAGCGAAAAGGGAGGGTTAAAGGTGGGGAAAGAAGAGAACCGAAAAGGGAATATCAAATAAAAGGATAAGTAGGCTTTATCGAGGAGCAATCTTTATCGAGGAGCAAGCTTATGCACCTTGGACTTCTTGAATAGTCGAGTGAACATCTACATTGGCCGATTGGAGCGGGAAAGAGCTAAGATAATTGTACAAGCTATTCACTTGATGTAGCGCAATACATACCAATTAAATAAAAAGCTTACTGACTTTCTTACCATAGCATAGCATAGCATCATCAATAGGCTCATTTATGTACAAAGAATAGGGCAAGCAAATCGGTTACATGAAAACAGATGTTTTCTATGTCAGTATGAGTGTAGTTTACTGAGCTTATCGCATTATTGATCGGCTACCCGTTCGTGCGTGCAAGTAGGTATGCTATTTCGTTAATCCAATAATCTAGGATCATGAAATATGTTGTTCAAGGATCGCATTCAGTTTGAAGTCCCTCCCGAGGAACTGAACTCATTTCCAAGGAATGACCAAGTGCGAGGAAGTGCAAAAGAAAACGAGCCCTTAAATATGGAAGATGGCAGAACCGAAGTGAAACTATGAATAAACGACTCGATTCTAGACTTCTTATTATTATATGAAAGAGCGAAGGCTCGAAACATGAAAAGTGGGATATATGAGGTTTTCTTCTGGTTCACTCAAGACGAACTTTGCAATGATCAAAGAATGACCTGGTTGAATTGGGAACATCATAGATCAAAGGTATGAAGCGAGCAAAGAAAGTCAAGGATAAGCGAAAGAAGTGAAACTTAAAATGAAGGAACAGAAGTAAAAATCAAAGGATAATGAAAGCACTGAGCCATGAGCAAACATAACCAATACGCTATAGGCCAACATCCTAACCCCACACGAATGAACATACTAAAGGTGATGAAAGAATCTATGACAAAACTATGAAAATTGCATTATGTAAATAAAGGGTGTCTGAGCAATTACTTGCTCGAGCAGGTTAGGTTATCCTAATCGAGCTCTAGTCGCCAAGATTTTGGTGGCTTCACTTTGACCATTTGAGTCCCAGATAGTTGGTTTTGGGCTTTTATTGGATGGTTTATATCCTTTAATGTTCTATTATTCCTTTCGACGGTGCCATTACTTTGCATGGTGATGTACCTTATGGTCATGTTCATGTTGGAACAAAGATGAGATGGTTAAGAAAAAATCACCCATCAAATATTGAATTACTGAGCACTCAGATCCTATCATGAGTCTTGATACATAGTATCTTCAATCCTTTCCACAACTCCTAATTTGATTCCCCATCGACCCGTCTAATCTAATTTATGACTTAGTCTATAGACACTACACTAATAGGGTAATTTAGGTAATTAGGAAGGATTTTAAGTCTTTCTTAAAACCCTTCATTTGATATTAGGAGCAAGGATTTATTGTCCTTTAGAACAAATTTTTGATCCTAAGATTTTCAGTCCTTTACTTTTGTATTTTTGAATCATACAATTTTGAATTACTACCCAAGTCGATCCTACTGGGAACAGGTAAACGACACTTATGCGGGATATTTTAGTTATTTCTCTTGAAAGAATATAAGTTGAATTTGAGTTATTGATCGGAAAAGTAAAAACCCATACTAAAAGCCAGCAAACATAGACAGTCGTAGCCAGGCCATATGAAAAAATATAGGAAATAGAGCCGCTGAAGAAAACCAATTATGTTGGATTCTCTATTCTATAGAGTATGTAGTGAGTTTGAATTGACTTGGTTAGCTAGAAGGTTCCTTTCTTTACCATCCTAAGGCTCTACTTTCATTCTAGTCTTGAGGGCGATTGTCGGTTTCAAGCCTACAAACAAAGGGCGCCGTTTGCCCCATACCGAAGAAAAATTACAAAAATAAAGAAAAGATTAATGCAAGAAAAGAGATATAAAGGCCTGCTAACTCTATCCTTTCTTCTTTTATACTTACAATAAGTCTATTGTGCTTACAAATGAGTGGAGCATCTTCAATGCGAGTTGTGTATGGAGTTTCTCCTAAATAGTTAAATAGTGGCGTTTCTGTTTTCGAGTTCCACCTGCCATCAGAAAGTATACTCCTAATGGTACCTTAGTTCTCCATAGGTGTTTGAAGGGGCAGTAGAGTGAAGGCATTCTCTTGGGATAAGCCTGCCAAATTTTACTATACTGAGAGAAAAGGGTGCTATTTAACAGTGGTAGGGGAAGTTATCCCGAAGCAAAACCAAACTCTTGTTCTTTCTCTTCAGCGGCTAAAGCATTAAGAAGTTGTTTTCAGTTTGTTTAAGTTGATTTCTTCTCTACAGGGACACCCACGCAGCAGGGATATAGGGGTGAATAGGGGGCAGGAAAAGCAATAGGGTGTAAGTCCACTAAGTCCAGTCAAATAAGTTTAAGCTGCAGTAATTTCACTTCCTCCTTCGGAGGACTAAGGGAGATCTTTACTCACACAACTGGAAAGGGCAACAACAAAGTGGGCTATGATGGGATCCATAACAGACTACTCGATTACTAGAATAGTCAAAAGAACTGCTTCCTCTAAACGCTTATCCTTTATGGACAACTTCCTCGCAAACAACTCCTCTTTTCATGGAGAGACATAAGCCGAAGAAGAAAATGAGGTTTTTGTTCGTCAGGCCATCTGCTTCGCCTAGTCACACTTGCCACTCACCTTGGACGCATCCAGGGGGATATAGCTTAGTTGGTAGAGCTCCTTCCTTGCAATTGGCTTGTTACAGTTACGGGTTAAAAAACCCATCCTAGACCAAGCAATAAGCCTTTTAGGTCAACTACTCTCATCTTAGTAGGCGTTATCGACATCTCAACAGATCTGATGGTTTTAGGAAAATCATTGAAAAAGGTATTCACTTCATTCAATCAATTCAGAAGTCATATAAAATACCTAATTCTATTGTGTTGATTCCATCTTGTTGACTTTTTTCACATTCAGTAGCAGCTTGCTGGTGCCCTTTCAGGTCAGGAATTCCTACAATAGGCAGCTACCCTCATGGAACTAAACAACACTACTCTCATCCCTCTCTTGAGGTAGCTACACTATGTATTCATGCTTCTTAAGTAGATGTTGACATGTATATAAGTCAAATGTTGTAAGGGAAAACTCCCCATAATATGAGTACTCTTTTAGTCAAGTAATACCCCTTAGCCTTTATTATAGTATAGTTGAGTAGCTAAGAACTTTTGGTAATTTAAAAACCGAGGGATCGAGTTATTTTTCATTAATGGGGCCTTGAGGCACGTCTTCTGTGTCACTTACCAAGCAAGCCACACCTAATTTCCTTTGATGCCATCTTGATGGCATCGGTGTCGAGTTCCTCCTATTAGTAAAGCTTTTCAGTCAGCGAGTGCTTTTGGTAAAAGAAAGTTTTAGCAAAAATTCCTACAAGTAGGTGTGCTAGAGGTACTATTTACTCCTTATTGTCTTTCCAGATAAACTCGTCGATAATAGTTAGAGAGTAAGTATAGATTGAGAAAATCCTTAGAGAATGTGTCGTAGTTGAGTTAGCCTTACTCTATTCACCATTTGGCTTAAAAACTCCTTCTTCCTAGAGCTGATAGAAGTACAATAAGAGAATGAAGTTAGACTTAGTCAAGTCATCGATTCGGGTTTTTAATGGATGTTTCATGCCTTGAACGCATGAAGAAAGTTATCAAGCATTGATTAAGAAAGGCTTGAGGGAGGCAGGCAATAAAGAACTTCTTCCCATACTAAGAACAAAGAGGGCTTT
This sequence comes from Bretschneidera sinensis, assembly GCA_023935145.1. Lineage (NCBI taxonomy): Eukaryota > Viridiplantae > Streptophyta > Magnoliopsida > Brassicales > Akaniaceae > Bretschneidera > Bretschneidera sinensis. The sequence goes on from CM043704.1 coordinate 24,532,852, forward strand.
CTAATTAAAGTCCTTCCTCTCGCATTCACTTAAAGTAGTGGTCTGTTATGCTTTTCGAGTAGTATACCAATTGATGGCCTACTAGCCAACAATCATAAAAAAAGAAGTCTTTTTAGCTCTAGGAATAACTATGACCTTAGTAAAAATTTATGGTCTTTTATTTAAGTCTGTTGCAGTGAAGAGTTGTACCAATATCGAAAAGATGTTACTGTTTTTGAAGTAAAAGTTCTTGTTAGCAAGCAAAGACGACAATCTACTGCTCGAGATCTTCTCCTTATTCTCGAGGCCACTTTGCTTCCTAGTCGTCCGAAAAAGGAGCGGATGGAAGACCCCTTCGATGAAGCCACTACACCTAATTCAAGTGTCTCTGTCATTCGTTCTGCTGATGGATTTGCCAAACTTCCAACAGAAGCTCGTCACTTAGAAGAGGGTGCAAGGTTTGTTTTGTATAAATCATCCTCTTTTAACATGTGGCATAGCAATTTTGAACCAAACATTGGCTTGCTCCTATGATGTCAACTGACGTACAGACCAGTTGCGACAGCTACCTAAGACAAGTAAAAGGTTTATGAGGGTTTCCCTTTGTAGGTTTTCCCTTTTCCTAATTCTAAGGATAGATATAAAAGGTTAGAGAGGAACGAAGATGCTTTTAAGAGTCTATTAAATTGGTTCTTAGATTTGTTTTGCTCTATTATTGTCGAATCTATTGTTATAGACCCATCGTTGCTATCGTCAAAGTAAAACTTCTCTGATGACCTCTCTGGTAGAATAAGAGAGACTTTTGCCTCAAAATAAGAGCGATGGGTGGGGTAAGAAGGAGGGTCGAGAATAGGTTTTTTTGAAAGGTATATGTACTAGGCCTTTAGTAGTGTAACAAGGGAAGAGTGCCGTACCACAAACTGTTGAAAATCACCTCAAGAATCCCAGGTGGTGACCTTCAAACACCTAAGTCCAGAATGACTTGTAATAAACAGGAATCAAACCATCAAAGAAAGAACACAAGCAATTGTTATCGAGGTTCGACAAATACCTATGTCCCCATAAGCTCCTCCGAGCTCTCTACACTAAATCAATGGAGTTCTTACAATTATAGCAAAACCTCCTTAAGAACCCTCTTGTTCTTGATACATGAAAGAAGAGAAAAGAAAGAGATAAGAACTAAGTGTTTCCCTGGAATTTTCCCTAAGAAAATTCCAATTACAAAGCCCTTGAACCCCACTTCTTGAATGCTCTCTCTAACTTGAAACACCTCTGAAGATTTGAGAGTCTTTCTCTCTCAACACCAGCCACTCTTGGAATGAGATCTCTTATTGTGTTTCTCTCTTGACATTTGTGTCTTTGCACTCTTGTGTCATGTGTGTTATTTTTGTTATTTCTCATAGATAACCCTTTATATAGAGTAACAACTTCTTTAACAAATCTTGAAGTCAATCTCAACCCTTTGATCTTGAGAACCAAACAATCATGGCCCTCCAAGTGGTCCTGTGCATTTTAAACAAGTCCCACACATCATTTCAAAGTGCTAACCAAAAGGCATCAGGTGTGCCTAGCGCCGCGGCCCAGAACAGGGCAGGCCACGATGCACAAAACACCTCCAGGTGCTGGGCACCGTGGCGCACAAGGCTTAGGCCGCGACACACAGCCCTGTGCTACCTTGTGCAATGGCCCACACCACCCTGTGCCATGGCCCACACTTGATAGAGGATCTTCCTTCCTTGCTATAAGTCACGGTGCACACACCTTGTGTCGTGGCTCAAATACTGCTGAAGCTTCAATCTTTAACCATTTAATTCTTAGACAAATTCCTAACAATCTCTACCTTTGTCTAAGCAATTAAACCCGAACCCATTGTGCAGAGAACTCAGGATCCAAACTCAACATGAGTCACCAAATCATCCGACTCCAATCCTAAGAAGTCCAAGGCAATGATCAAACTTGGTTATAGGTAGAACTTTGGTGCCTAAATCTGCAGGATTTTCTTCCATGGTCACTTTGTCCACATGAATGCATCCTTCTATAACATTTTCCCGAATGAAATGATACCGAACATTCATATACTTTGTCTTCTCATGGAACACCGGATTCATACACAAATACAATGCACTTTGGCTATCCGAATACACCACCACCTGCTCTTTTAGGACCTCCAACTCTTCCAACAACCCTTTGCACCACATAGCCTCCTTAGTGGCTTTCTTTGCTGCTATGCACTCTACCTCGGTTGTTGAGAGTGCTACCACCAGCTGCAATTGAGCCTTCTAACTAATACAACATTCGTTTAAGTTGAAGAAGTATGAGGTAATCGATCTTATCTAGTCCCGGTCTGTTCTATAGTCTGAATCAGAATAACCTTCTAACCAGATGGACTTACTCCTCTTCTCATAAAAAAGCCTTACATCAGAGCTTCCTTTCAAATACCTCAGTAACCACTTCATCCCAAGCCAATGCTCCTTTCCGGGATTACTCATAAACCTGCTGAGAACACTAATTGCATGAGCAACGTCGGGTCTAGTGCTTACCATCATGAACATGACTGATCCAACCGCACTAGAGTAAGGGACCTTTTCCATTTCCTTCTTCTCCTCATCCGATCTTGGACATTGACCGCTGGAGAACTTAAAATGACTAGCAAGAGGAATCTTTACTAGTTTACTATCTTCCATAGAAAACTTAGATATCATCTTTTCTATGTAGGAAGACTGAGAAACCTTCAACCTGTTTCTCTCCCTTTCCCAAATTATACTCATCCTAAGGATCTTTTATGCATGACCAAGATCCTTCATCTCAAACTCCGAACTGAGTTGAGACTTCAACCTTTCTATCCTCTCCCTGCTGTTCGCAACCAACAACATATCATCGACATAGATGAGTATAATCACCATTTCCTCCACCTTGTGACCTTTGTAGTACAAGCACGAATCATAGTAGCTCCTCATGAAACCCAAGTTAGTTATAAAGGAATTGAACCTCTTATTCCATTGCCAAGGTGATTGCTTCAGGCCATAGAGAGATTTTTTCAATTGGCACACCAAATCTCCCTGCCTTCTTTCCTCATAGCCTTCGAGTTGCCTCATGTAGATGGTCTCATCAAGCTCTCCATGTAAGAATGTTGTCTTCACATCAATTTGTTCGATCTCCCAATTAAATTGGACCACCATTGCTAACACTATCTTTATCATCTTGTATTTCATAACCAGTGAGAATATTTCGGGGAAATCTATGCCTTCTCTTTGTGTGAACCCCTTCGCCACCAGCCTAGCCTTTTACCGGACTTTATCCCCTGGAGTGTTCCCTTCTTTGATCTTGTAAATCCATCTACAATCCATAACTCTCTGTTTTTCTGGTTTGGGCACTAATTCCCAAGAGTTGTTCTTCCTCAAAGAATGCATTTCTTCCTCCATAGCTAGCTTCCATCTTGACAAATCCTTACATTCCATGGCATCAATGTAAGTTTTTGGTTCACTTATCCCTCCTTCTGAATAAGGAACTGCTACATTAGCATTCGCAAAACCATATTTCAATGGTGGTCTAACCAGCCTCTTTTCCTAGTCCTTTGTGAGTTGATAATCATTCTGATTTGCAGCATCATCCCCTTCTAGTTCAGCCTCCTCATGAGTGTCTTGAGCTTGGCCTTCATCAATGCACCCTACCTAGTCCGAACCCTTTTGCCTTCCTTGCTCTACCTGAACTGAATTTTCTTTGATGCTATGCTCCACATATACCGGGCTGGTTTGCCCACTATCCCCTGTAGGGTTAGTTTTCTCCAAATAGGGAAATAAATGCTCATTAAAAATGACATCCCTACTTTTAATGAGTTTAGTTCCTTTTGGCTCTAAGGACCACAACCTATACCCCTTAACCCCTTCACCATATCCTAGAAACACACACTTTCTAGACCTTAGACTAAGTTTATCATCCTTTTGATGTGCAAACATAGCACATCCAAAAGTCCTAAGGTTGCTTAACTCAGGGAGTTTACCACTCCACATCCCCTTGAGAGTCTTAAGATCCAAAGCTCTAGAGAGTGATCTATTAACCAAATATGCAGCAGTAGACAAAGCTTCCCCGTAAAAACATTTGGGTAACCCATAACCAATTAACATGCACCTAACATTTTCCATAAGGGTCCTATTCATCCTCTCAACAACTCCATTTTGCTGCGGGGTTTTCACAACCGTTCTATGTCTTAGAATCCCATTTAACTCACAGAATTTATCAAAATCCTTATTAAAAAATTCTAAGCCATTATTGGTTCTTAAAACCTTAACTACCCTACCCGTTTGAGTTTCCAACAACTTTTTCCACACCACAAACTTATTCAAAGCATCTGATTTACTTTTAAGCAAATAAACCCAAACCTTTCTAGAACAATCATCAATTAAAGAAAGAAAGTAAAGATTACCTCCTTGTGTTGGTGTTCTTGCTGGCCCCCAAAGATCGACATGAATGTAATCAAGAATTCCCTTTGATATGTGCACTCCGGTGCTGAAGTTAACCCGATGTTGCTTCCCAAGAATGCAACTCTCGCAAAAATCAAGTTTCTCTACCTTATCCATCCTTGCTGAGAACTTGCAGTCCTTTTTCGCTCATATGTCCCAAGTGATTGTGTCAAAGAACTACCTTATCCATCTCAGCCATCAAGCTTATTGCTTGATCCTTGATGTCAATGTCTCCAATCATCTCATAGAGACCATCCTTTATTGCTTCTTTGATCACTACCAAAGATCCCTTGGTTACCTTGATCTTTCCTCCCTCTGCTTTGTATGTGTACCCCATGGAATCTAGCTGCCCCAATGAGATCAAATTTCTTCTCAAATCCAAAAGATATCTCATGTTCCTCAGCAGCTTAGTAACTCCATCAAACATCCTCAATTGGATGTCTCCTATGCCCCTCACTTGGCAAGAAGTATCATTCCCCAAGAAAACCTTTCCATCTTTGGTTTCCTTGAAATTCTTGAACTAATTCTGGTGAGGGCACATATGATAAGTGCACCCAGAATCCAAAATCCATTTCTCACTGCCTTGCCTCCTACTCACATTTGAGCACACAACAAGAACATCATCATCTTGCTTTTCTCCCTTAGCAACCAAAGCCTCTCCATTGTTGTTATGGCTTCTTTCTTTCTCATCCCTCATCATCTTCTTGCAATCTTTCTTGAAATGACCCTCCTTATTGCAGTAATAGCATCGCTTTCCTCCAAACTTTGATTTGGAATGTGATCTCCCATGGCCTTGACCTCTACCCTTTGGTTTGTCCCGGTAGTTGCCATAGATGTTACTGCCATTCTGAGTTGCTGGCTTTCCTCTAACGAACAACTCTTCTCCACTTGATCCTTCCCTCATCTTGGCTTTGAAATCATGAGCCTTTATAGCATTGATCCCAATTTCCTTGGTTAATGTATCTCTTCCATATTCAATAGCATTAATCAAGCTTTCAAAATAATCAGGAAGAGAATTCAACAAAATAACAGCCAATTGTTCATCCAAGAATTTTATACTACAACTAGTCAAATCTTGAACTAGTTTATTAAACACATCAAGATTATCTTGCAACTCTTTATTAGGATCCATTTTAAAAGCAAAGATTCATTTTAGAAGATAAATCTTATTAGGGAGAGTCTTGGTAAGAAATAACTCATCTAGTTTCTTCCAAATGACAGCTGGATCTTTCAAGTCTCCGCACTCCCTTGTCACACTATCTGACATGTGCAGAAAGATGGTGTTGTATGCCATCTTCTTCATCTCATTCCGCTGGAGCTCTGTGATACTTGCTGGAAAATTGTCATCTTCTCCAATAGCCAAGTCCACCTTTTGTTGCATAAAAACTGCCTTGATTTTCCGCTTCCAAAGGGCAAAGTCTCCCTTTCCATCAAACTTCTCAACAATGGAGTTTGAACCCATCTTGTGAAAAGAAATCCCAGATTTATGCAGCACCCACAATTGCTTTCCAAACTTCTAAGCTTCAAGAACTCGATCAAATCTTGATCCCAATACCGTTCTGGAATCCTTCAAGAACCCGATCAGATCTTGATCCCAGCACCGTTCGTGAATCTCCCAAGAGGTTTCCTTTGATTTTTGGAGTCTTGCTCCGATATCCCCTGTTCAGCTATGATACCACTGTTGAAAATCACCTCAAGAATCCCAGGTGGTGACCTTCAAACACCCAAGTCGAGAATGACTTGTAATAAACAAGAATCAAACCATCAAAGAAAGAACACAAGTAATTGTTATCGAGGTTCGACAAATGCCTACATCCCCATGAGCTCCTCCAAGCTCTCTACACTAAATCAATGGAGTTCTAACAATTACAGCAGCACCTCCTCAAGAACCCTCTTGTTCTTAATACATGAACGAAGAGAAAAGAAAGAGATAAGAACGAAATGTTTCCCTAGAATTTTTCCCAAGAAAATTACAATTACAAAGCTCTTAAACCCCACTTCATGAATGCTCTCTCTCACTTGAAACACCTCTGAAGATTTGAGAGTCTTTCTATTTCAACACCAGCAACTCTTGGAATGAGATCTCTTATTGTGTTTCTCTATTGACACTTGTGTCTTTGCACTCGTGTCATGTGTGTTATTTTTGTTATTGCTCCTAGATGACCCTTTATATAGAGCAACAACTTCTTTAACCAATCTTGAAGTCAATCTCAACCCTTTTATCTTGAGAACCAAACAATCATGGCTCTCCAAGTGGTCCTGTGCATTTTAAACAACTCCCACGCATCATTTCAAAGTGCTGACCAAAAGGCATCAGGTGTGCCTGGTGCTGTGGCCCAGAACAGGGCAGGCCGTGGCGCACACCAGGGCAAAACACCTCCAAGTGCTGAGCGCCACGGTGCACACCTGGTGGAGGATCTTCCTTCCTTACAGTAAGCTGCGGTGCACACACCTTGTGTCGTAGCTCAAAGACTGCTGAAGCTTCAATTTTTAACCATTTAATTCTTAGACAAATTCCCAACACAAACCTATTAATTAAAGTTGAAAGTAAAAGGAAAGGTATGAGGAAGCATTTTCTCCTTTGGATAAGCCTTAGGAATTTAGTTGAATAGTATATTCAATTAAGGAATTGAGCTTTAAAGAGGGTGAGTTAATAGCAGTTACTTTGTTAGTTTGGGACTTTGCCTTGTTCGTTGGAAATCCAATTGGAAAATAAAGATTCTCGAGCCTAGGAAAAGGTGTGATCTTGCGTTGATTACTTCTTAAGTTAGTTAAGGTTTGAAGGTTGCTTTTGCTGTGTGAAATATCTTCGTAAAAGCTTTTTCTTCAGTTAATTTGGAAGCGAAGTTGCCTTAAAAATCTTACTTTGAAACCGCTCTAAGTTCTTTTCTTTGCCAAGCGGCTTTGCGAAAAGACTCGTATAGGGGGTAAAGCGAAAAAAGAGTCAGAGCTAACCATAGTGATATGAATATCCGATCGACTTCTATATGTAAGTAGAATATAGGTGATCCCTTTGCATGCTTACCCGAAATTGACAAATATGAACTCGAACTCGATTAGGCTAGGCTGTGTTGTTTAATGAAAAAAGCTGATCTGGATGGTTCAACTGGACTCATTGTACTAGTTTATTCCTTATATTGTACCTATCTCTTCCTTATTTGGATGAAAGTGAGTGGCAAAGTTTGGTCCCACTAAGGAGTAGGTTGTTTTATTTGATTAAGTAGTTTATTTTCCAATTCTTTTTTTCTTACTTAAGCTGGAAGAAGTCTCTCATGTGCCGTACTATTGCTCCTGATGCGATAGTGGACTTGCTTTGTCCTTCATTCAAAATGAAAGTTATAGTTTATGGTTGGAATCAATTATAGTTGGAGGTGACTCTAGTGATGAACTGATCTATACAATCACTACTAAGGCTCACTATATTCTTCAAGTTTTCAAAGTGGGTTGTTCGAAGGGGATCTACAAGCTGGATGAGTTCAGAATACAATGAAGTCAGTTTCAAAATAGGAGTTTATCTAAGCTTGAATGTATTCTTCTTTGAATTGGCCTCCAAGGGTAGATGTAAGGCAATGATCAAGCGCGCACACCATCTTAAGTTCGATCAAGAGGGTTTACAACTTATAAAGCTTAGACAAAGGCAGTTAGATCAAATTAATCTAGTTTTGTCATAATCAAAATTGATTTGGGCATCGTGCTATAACTTTGTTAAACCAATTTTCTAACCACTTTGACCTTCGTCTAAGAAATATAACATCTCTTCTCTATTATCAAACAATACAACATCAAGGAACCTCTAATTAGAATCAATGAACAATTAAAAAAAAAAAAAAAACCTCCCTCAACTGCTCTTGAACGTTAACAAAACTATTCAAATCTTTAAGATAACAGGCTGCACATCTAATAAGCCATTTTATATTAGCATCAATGAGATCATATTTTAAAATGTTTTTGTTCCCAATGGATTGTTAAAATCAGAAGGGCACACATGGAATTTTTCACACCACCTTTCACCACTTCAATAAAGGATCTACGAACGTATATGTAACTGTTAGGATTTTGGCTCAAATTCTCACAATGAAGAATTCTAATTGGTTTAGGAAAAGTTTAATTTCTTATTTTTTTTAGTTACTTGTTTACTATGCTGTTGTTGTTCTTTTCCTAGTAGTAATAGGAAATTATCTTATGTATAAAGGCAGTCGTAGAGAAGATAGAGAGTACACTCATAATTCCAATATACATTGTAAAAAAGAGGGATTTATAACTAGAGCTAGGTTGAGAGGTTTAGGTGTATTGAGGATTTTAGGTTGTGAGGTTGTCAGAGTAATTACTTTATTTTTCCTAAAGTTTTTGTTAAGGATTAATAAAGTTGTGAGTTTGTTGGTGGCATAGGGAAAAAAGTTGTCAAACTATGTTAAATTGTTGTACTTGATATTTGTTTTTTTATTTACCTATTTAATTATTGTAAATTTATGTGAATTTTAGGGGTAAAATCTTAACAAGTAGTATCAGAGCTTGATTATCTATTTGGAAAAGCTGCATGTTGCATATGCCCCACCATGTCGACAAGTATACTTAAATTTGAGATTCTTTTATTTAATGAAAGACATAATTTTACTCTGTGGAAAGGTAAAATAAAATATCTTTTAGTGCAACAAGATCTTAATTGGCTTTAGAGGAAGAAAAGCTAAAAGAAGTGAATGATAGAAAGTGACAATTGATTATGAGAAAGGCTATAAGCACAATCAAGTTAGCTTTTGCTCCCGATATCAAGTGTACCATACTCGATAGTATTTATGCATCAAAGTCTTTGATCTACATATTGTGTCTCAAGATGGACCTCCACTCTCTCAAGATGGAATAAGGTACAAGTCTTCATTATCATTTGAATGGATTCAACAAGGTAGTGTCTCAAATTGTTGAATATAGATGAAGCATTGAAGGATAAGGAGAATACATTGCTCATATTATCATCTTTACCAACATATTACAAACCATTAGTGCAAAAAAAGTTGGTGGGCAAGTCGACATTGAGCTTAGATGATGTGACCATGCTCCTGCATGAGAATGAAAGGTTGATGGGAAACAAAAGCTTATCTAGTGGTAGTTAAGAGCTTGCTGTGAAGAGTTACAATTGAGTGAAGAGTCAAAGGAAAGCGAACAATGTCTTAAGATGGAGGTCTAAATCTAGGTATAAAGATGATAGAGAGAAGGAGTGCTTCTATTATGGAGAGATATGACACATACAATATTATTGTAAGGCCATTAAAGATGACTTAGAAATATTGAGAAGGATTAGTGGTAAGAACAACGATAATGGAAAGAGTAGCAAAAGTCGATGATGGTGGTACTTGATTCGGCATCCTCCACACCTTTGGATTTTGGCTCAAATACTCACAATGAAGAAATCTAAGTAGTTTAAGAAAATTTTAATTTCCTATTTTGTAGATGCTTGTTCTAATAAGAGTAGTATTTTACTATGTTGTTGTTGTTCTTTTCCTAGTAGTACTAGAAAAATATCCTCTATATAAAGGAGGTCCTAGAGAAGATAGAGAGTACACTCATAATTTCAATATACATTATAAATTAGAGGGATTTACAACTAGAGCTAGGTTGAGAGCTTTGGGTGTATTGTGGATTTTGGGTTGTGAAAGTGTAAGAGTAATAACTTTTTTTTTTCCTAAAGTTGTTAAGGATTAATAAAATTGTGAGTTTGATAGTAGGAAAAGAGGTTGTCAAACCATGTTAAATTGTTTTGCTTGATATTTGTTTGTTTATTTTCTTATTTAATTATTGTAATTTTAGGTGGATTGTAGGGGTAAAATCCTAACAGTATCCATAATCGGACATTCCAAAGGCTTGCATTGATCAGAAAAGTTTTTTTGCTTTTTTGACTACCATTGATAGCACTATATATTTGAAGACAATCCATATCGAATGAGGCCATCTTCGCCAAAATGTTAGCACCCAATAGATTCACACAATTTTACTCTCCCTAATTGCGTTCAAAGTGTTGTGAAAATCCATAAAACAAATAAAACCAAAAAACTCGATGATTCTTTCTTGAAATATACACATCTATGATCTTTCCAAACTTGCCAAATTAACACCTACATGTAAAAGCTTGATATAGATAGAAGGTTTAGGGAAATCCATAAAGACCATTATTAGAATCTCTTTAGACCCTCTCGGCCTCCATAGATAGACCTATTATAAACCTCATGCTCATGAACAAACTCCGTACCACGCCTGCTCATTTTTGGTAATGAAAAAAACATTTAACGAATAGAGCTCTCATGCTTTTCTGAAAAACTCAAGCAAGGAATTTGTCTTCGCACCTTCATTTTGTAGAATTGATTTGTAAGTTCTATCAATTATGATAGAATTTGCAACAAACTAACTCAATTCCATGATGAATTCATTTACAAATGAGTTACATAATTTATTGGCTTTTCAAACATGACAATGTATAGAATTGTAAATAAATTCTATTAAATTTAGGAAATTAATTTGTTCCAAACATATTCTTAGAGAAGAATTAATCTTTACCTCAGAAGAATCTAGTTTCTATCATTTAGCAAAAAAACCCTATGTCAACACACACTGCTCAACAGATCATAATTAAACCTTTATTTTCTCATAATTACAAATTTGCTACTTTGTTTTATGAACCAAAATCAGGCCATGGTGATCTAGAGGAAGAATATGATGTACAATTTGATGATAATCTTGAAACATTAGATTTTTGGAAAGGAAAATCAAAAGAAAAGAAGTAAAGCGAGGAAAGATGAACTCGTGAAATATTCATGAAGTTCTTCTTTTGGAGTATGAGAGGTCTTAATGATCGTGACATTTAATTTTCCTCTACCAAGAAGGCAACCATGAAAAGGTTACATGCATGTCTCTACTTTGACATAGTTTCTATTTATAGATTATTTGAACATGCCACCATTTATACGTTATATAAAAACTAGGTTCTAGCAACGCAAATTTGGTGACACAAAGGGCTTACGCAACCTATATATTACAAATTGTCATCAAATGACATCATGGCCAAAATTTTGGCTTTTAATTATTAAAGCAAAACGAACACGTGTCGGTGCTTGGCGACGCAACAACATCAAGTGTCAGCATTTTGCGCCGCAAAGTAAACAAATGTCACCATTAAATTTAGCGATGCAAGTTGATGGTGCAAACCATAATGTGTTTTCACAATTATATCTTACCCACCCAAACATAACTACACGTCACCAAATAGTGACGCACCTTTTGGTGTCTCGCCATATTCTAGTTTTTCTATTTAATTTTCTTTTAGAGTTATATGATTTTTAAAAAATTTTTATTGTCATAAATGATTGAATATTGATTGAATTTATATTATCAATTAAAAAATTAAGGCTAATTATTTAGAACAATGTTTTAACTTTTTAAAAATCTTATGTGATTATTATGAATTGATAAACCTTTAGATTTTGTTAATTTAGTAAATATTTAATTTCTATAAAGCGTTAGTATTTTTTTAAAAAGAAGTGTTTGTAAGAGTTTTGTTAAATTTGATTAAGAATCATCTATTTTTTAAATATTTTTTGAAGAGTTTGGATGAATTTGATTAAAAATTTCAAATGTCATTCTAGATAAATATGTTATTATATAAAAATTTTAACTGTAATACATTTTGTGTCACCAAATTACAATGTATACAATTTCGCATCACCAATTAGCTTCCGAAAAACACTTTGCATTCCTAAATGGAGCATGTGCCCAGCATCCCTCATGCCATTTCACGATGCTAGCTTTGCTTTACTAAAGCTATATATTGCCATATAAAGTACCAAGTGAGGTCTTTGCGTCGCTAAATACACTTGCGACATGACAATCAACGATACAAATCCTCGGGCCCGTAAATATATTGGAATTTGCATCGCTAAATCCTAGTTTTCTTATAGCGATCTGGGCTTATAATTTAATTCCCTCCTAAAAGGTTTGAGTTACAATAACCAAACTAATGGAGTCTCTTTCCCAATAGGCTAGAAGTTGTAGTAGTTTTGGTTGTGGTTTAATCTTTCTTCACAAAAAAATAAAATTAAAATTAAAAAAATCAATTTATCACCAAATATATATGTTTTATCATCAAAAGTATAAATTTTACCAATAAATGTATATGTTTACCACATAAGACAATTTTTTTTTAATGACACTGGAATAGTGAAATATTATGGTGCGATTATTGCGACAACCACTAAGGTACCGCTATTGCCACAACATCTTAAATGAGTGAAAATTTATAAGACAAAAGTGTAACAATCCCTCTTGAGCAGACTTTTCTTAGAATAGTATTGTTACTTTTAAGCACAGAGCACCTGGACCTATAATACAATATATGGATCCTAACATTTCCACCATATAACACATTCTTTCTATATATGTGCATACTCCCATATTTCTTTATTCTTTGTATATTACATCTTGGTTAAGATAAGAATTTACACAGGATACAAATTTTAGATAAATTTACATCCATGACAATTTAAGACATGCACATATTTCCAAAAATGGAGATAGAAATCAGTCTAAAATCCCAAACAAAACATGGTGAGGAATGCTTTACGTGAAAACCTACCTAAGAATACCTTTCTCCTTTAATTCCTTTATAGACTTCAATTCTATTCAACAAAATTCTTGAACTATTAAAAAGGAGGAGGATGTGCTAAAAGCTCATCAAGTAATCACATTACCTGGAGTAATCATCTTCAAGAAATTTCATCACTCATTGAATGAATTCAATTTAATTGTAAATCATAATTCATAAAGTCACAACTATTTATATATGTAGTTAATCTCATACTTATTACAAGTAAAATAGTCATTCCAAGAATACATTAAGACATCCAACAATCAAAAAAATTCAAACCATTACAAGAAAAAGTATTCACAATTCAAGTGATATCAATTCAATTCCATACTCTTATTAATACCTACATTACAATCGAGATGTCTCCCCATGTACTGGTATATCAAATATCACATTTTACATACACTAAATTCCATCTCTCTTTCCACTTCCACTCATATCCATTTTATATTCCATTTCCATTCAATTGCATTTCACTTTTCACTTCCACTCGGTTCTATTTCACTTTTAGTTTCCACTTGGTTCCATAATATCATCAAAGAGTTCAAATCTTATTAAACATAATTCATAACACAAGCAATTTATCAATATAATTCTATCAACTCATTCACATCCAAATTTACTTCCAAATACACATCAAGACATATCATTAATTGTTTCTTAGGTATCAAATACACATTTATTCACCACACTTACTAAGGGTAAGGTGAAACTCATCTTTGATATGCCCAAAAGCTAGTCTTAGCTACTTCCTTGTCCTTAGCACACTCTGGTCACACCTAAAGATTTTTATCATTTAGTATAAAAATCCAATAATTATGTACAAATTTAATATTTATCTTTATCAAGAAATAATCAAAACAATACTGTATCGCAAGCTTCCTCTTCTTTGTCTACTTTTCCTTATTCTTTCTTTCCTTACCTATCAAATTTGAGGTTCATATCTCATGACAATGATATTTAATTTACCTAATAAGTTTTCCAAATTCCAAGAAACCATACCAAGCAAATAATCTTCATACCACTAAGATTTTAAACTCATATATTCAACACTTTCCATATACTAACTTAGATTAAATCACATAAACTTCAAAATACCAATCTAATAGAATTCTTCCCAAACTTTAGTTTTATCACTAAAAATCCTCCTAATACAAGAATCTTCTTTAACTCCAACAAGTATTATACTTCAAACCCAAACTTACACATTTAAAACTACCCCAAATCACAAATTTTAGTTTCTTCAATGCTATAGTTTAAGATAAATTCAAAATTCTAATACACATCATATTTCACCTTCACAAATTCTTAAATTCATCAAATCTTTATACTTCCATCGATTTAAACTTATACTTTTAACAATAGCCAACATAAACTCTTATTATTTCATTCCAAAGTTTAAGATTTAACTAAAACTCTCATCAACAACTACATACACCAACTTCCTTTAGTTCAAAACTAATCAATTTAAACTCAGATCATCTCAAACAAAGCCCAAAAATCAACTTTAACAAGTCTACTTTAACTTAGAATGGGATAGAAATCAATTATACCTCAAATTCTTTATGAAGTTAGCTATGATCATGGATGAGAGATTTCTATACTGAATCTCTATGTTTTGGCCTTTATATTTCCCCATTAACATCAGTCTTTTACAATTTTACCCTTCCTTTCTTCCTTTAGTAAATTTGCAATCCTTCCCTCCTTGTTTCTAACTTAATCTACTAAGGCCCAACTACTTTATCTACAACAAAATATCTCAATAATTAAACTTAACTTTCATACTTATACTTCGCTTGCCTTATGTGTAATTTATTCCTTTTACGATAAGCCCCTGACACAGTAAAAATATATTAAAATCATTTGTACTTATGTTTAAAAATTTATAATTTAAGGATTAGACTCTACAATTCCTCCCACCTAATAAAATTTCATCCTCGAAATTTAACTTAGCTGAGTCCATGAACAAATGAGGATATTGCTTCTTCAACACCTCTATTCCTCCAAAGAACCTTTATTAAAGGAATGTTCTTGTTCCACAACACTTGCTCTTTAGTATCCTTGATTTTTACTGGTATTTCTACATAAGAAAGGTCTTGCTGGACTTCCACAGACTGAGATGAAATAACATCTGACTCATCTTGTATGTACTTATGTGAGGTTAACTCATGAAATATATCATATAACTATGCAAGCTCTGGAGGTAAAGCTAGTCAATAAGCCATCGATCCAATCCTCTTTATAATTTCATATGGTTCAGTGTAGCGGGAACTCAACTTTCCCTTCCGCCCAAATCTCAATACTCCCTTCCAAAGAGATTTTTTTTTTTTTTTAAGATGTACCTAATCACCCACCTAAAACTCAAGTGGCCTTCTTGCTTTGTCAACATAACTCTTAACAATTGTTCATTCTTGAAAAAAATTATTATTTTCTTTGCAATCAAGTCTTCGATTCATCTATTCTTAAGCATTATTTTACCTAAATTACCCTATTTTTTACTTCTTTTGTTTGCTTTTGAACACAAAACTAAAATTTATTTTTCTATCATCCCATACTCTTATTTGAATGCTTATATTTCTACCTCAACTTTACGCTTTGAAGGTATCAAAAGTAGTATAACTTTTAAATAAGTATCTCTCCTAAGATACCTCTCAATAAGGTCATTTACCATCTAATCACTCTCCTTTATGAAATAGTTGTTGTGACGATTATCTACTTAAATAAATATGCAAATAACCGTCATAGTTTTACTTGCAAGTGCACAAGGTCAGCAGTAGCATTGTATGCAAGTGCGAGATCATCTCCACAGGGATTGGTGAATTTCAATTTAGAATTAATTTCACAAAGTAAAAATAGATGGGAATAAATATTGAGTTTAGACAATAATAATAAAGATGTAGGGACTTGGTATCCACCACTAATTATGCTACCCCAACAAAACAATATGCTAATGCTCTACTCATGTTATGAATACCTACTGGTTGTCAACCTAAGGGCTTGGTCCACTCCTTAGGCTATGCATTTCCCTAAGCAATGAGTTAGGTATGGTGTGTACTCTAACTCTTTTCCCTCTTAAGGGATTCAACATGGTGTATACTGAGTTGTTCCTTAAGAGAGCATAAGGTCTGTGAAAATCGACAACCACATGGGGCCTAGGGTTTGGTCCACTCCCGGTTTCCCATGTTGACTAACCCAGGAATCCGGTGTGGATATCTTTTGTTACTATTGTTGAACCCAGGACTTGGTCATCCAAATTGATTCAACTAACTGATCCATACCACATGCATAAGTTGATCAGACACACACATATGAGGAATGTAAATAAAAACAGGTATTAATCAAATTAAGAATCACAACATAGGTATTGCAAAGGCGCCAATATTGAATTATTGGTTAAACATAATTAGAGTTTCAACCATGCCCTACTAGAAAATTTGTTACACATAGTAAAATAAAGGAAAGAAGAAACCCGAGAGCTCTCCATTGAAGAGTCGTCAATTCTTCGTAGAATCCCCTTTGGCCTTTAGCCTCCTAATCTAAAACTAAAACTAAAAAAAAAAAAAAGATATACTCCTCAAAAGGGAGATGTTGTTTCTGTGTTTTACAGAGCTATTTATAGGGTTCTAAAGGTGCCTTGAAACCCTAATTTCCAAAATAGGTCCGAAAGAAATCTTTCCAAAACTGGTTCTGCCATCTCTCTGTGCGTGTGCGCTCGATTGAATGCTTCTTTGCTCGAGTGCATGGGTTCGCTCGAGCCTTCTATGTGTGCGCATGATTGCTTGTGCGCTTGATCGCAGCCATGTTGCGCTCGATCACACCAGATCTTCAGTTTTCTTCCTTTAAAGCTTCAAAATGCTTTCTTTTCTTCACAAGCCTATGAAAAACACATAAAACACAAAAAGGAAGTGAAATATAATAAAATACAAAAACAAAGAGCTTAAAAATGTAAATTAAGGGCTTAAATATGAATATTTAAGCTCCTATCACACCCCCAAACTTACATATTGCTAGTCCCTTAGCAATACAAAATGAAAAACTATGTTAAAACAAAATTAAAGATAAATTCATATTCATGATATTCAAAATTTTGGGTTGCGCAGAAAACCATGATAACCGTTCATGAGTAAACTTAAAATAAAAACACATTTTTGTATTGAAAAAGGATTTTCAAAAGATCGTGTTACTTACCTAAGGTTGGCCTAAGGCATCGCAAGTTTGATTCGTGTGTGATGAATTAGTACATATAAGATGGAGCTTCCACACAATTTTAGTGTATAGGGTTTCGATGCCCAAATCTCTATCGAATTCCTTATCAACGAGAACAAAAAAGGCATAATACTTGCTTCTTTTTCTTTTTCTTTTTATCATGCGATTTTTGTCATGTTGAGTTCCATCGAGCTTTCTATTTGACCCTTGTAACGAGTGTTTAGCCAATGACTCCTAAACCAGATGGTTTTAGGGCATTAGGTGTAAAGACACCCCTAAGGACTTACTAACTTGAATAAAAAAGGCTATGGAACTAACAGGTTTTTATGCTTCTAAATGAAATTCCCACCTTTTGACGTGAACACTCAATGCTTACTGAGGCAAGAGGCCCAGTTACTCAGTGGAATTTTTTATTATGATCATGAAAGGCTTACTTCCAACCTTTTGACATGAACACTCAATGCTTACTGAGGCAAGAGGCCCAATTACTCAGTGAAAAGCTTTTAATGATCATTAGTGCTTTTTAATCACTTTTTTTGCATGATGAACATTTTTCTTTATTTTTCTTATGCCAAAGTGTTCTTTTCAACAAGTCCTTCGACTATAGTTAGGTTATGGAAACATATATAAAAGAATTATGTATCATACCCCACACAAATGCGTGCTAAGTATGCTTGTACAAATTTGGATCAAACTTGTGAATTCTTTGGTGCCTTGAGATAGGTAACTAACTTTGTAAAATTCCTAATACAAGACTATGTGTTCTAGTTTTTAAGCTTACTAATGAAGCGTTACCAAATTTTAAAATCAACCAAAATTTTTGTTACCAAATGAACATGCATTTATCTTTTCTAAAAAAAAAAAAAAACTGGGGACTTAGTGTGTGCATGTGTTTCAAGTGTGTGTGTAATAGTATCTAGTGTCTTCCACTACCCCCAAACCTAAAATACACAATGTCCCCAATGTGTGTGTGGCATGGAAAGATCTGACCTGGGAGATGGAGAACTAGGTTGCTTGCTTGTATGCTTGTACATGCCCCCAAACTTGAACTGGATGCACGCACTAAGTACCTGACAAAGAAAAATAAACTTTGTTCCAAAAAACAAAATATAAATAATAGACATGTAAATATAACTATAAACAAATGAAAAGTATTGAAATGAAAAAGGATATGTCTAGGGTGCCTCCCATGAGCGCTAAGTTTAACGTCTTCAGCCGGACCAAGCCTTATTCTTCCCCAAAACTAAAATTGGCAGTAACTAGCATAGGTAGTGTCTTATTCTCTCCCATATAATCATAAGTTAAGTGCTCTGGCAACTACTTGAATTCCAAGTATGGTATTTGGACATTAGAAAGGAAAAAATAGTATTAGTAGGCACATGAGGTTCAAATGGATCGGTGTTCTTACTTGGATGCTTTGGAGTTGCCTCTAGGAGGTGCACAGTTTTGATGATGTCATTAGTAACATCCTTAAATTTGGGCTCAATTTTCGATCTTGTGACACTATAGGTAGGAGCAGTTTCTAATGGATCAACGCGATGGGCTAGAAATTCTCCATGTTTTCTTTCACTTAGCTCTTTAGCAATTTGCCCCACTTATACTTTCAGTGTTTGAGTAGCTTGCTCATGCTTTGCAATGATTTCCCTTTGCTCAGTCCAGAATTATCTTGCATCTACCATAAACTGCTCTTGTGAAGTCACCAGCTGTTGTTGTTGAGTTTCTAATTGCCTCACAAGATTCTCTAGGTCACTTTGCTCTGATTCCGGAACTAATTGGGCTGCTGGTTGGGAATTCCTTTGCTGCCCTTAAAAGTTCAAAGCATTTTGATTATTGCTCCATGAGAAGTTGGGGTGGTTTCTCCATCCAAAATTGTAGGTATTTGCATAAGCACTGTTTGGTCTCACATAGGGCACTCGCTTGGAATCTGTAAATGAATACGAATGGCAAGTCTCAGTAATGTGATCAAATTGAGAACATAAAGCACATACCTTGAGTTGTGTGGCTTGTGGATTAGGTGGGTTATTCCGTGCAGTCATAGCTTTTACAAGCATATCTATCTTCCTCTCCATAGCAACATATTTAGCTTCCGCCATTGGTGCTTCTTACTCGAATGAATTAGTTGAAAAACTTCAGTGTAGCAGTTTCAGTACTACTTCTCAGGTACTTTATGGAGCTTTTGCGCTCGAGCACACCAAGAACAACGCTCGATCACACTGGGAATGCGCTCGATCGCACCAAGGAGTGCACTCAATCGAAATGAGAACAGAAACTCCTCTGCACACCTTAACAAAAACAGAAAACAAAAAGAAGAAATAAATCTGATTTTTTGATAAAAATAAAAGTAAAACGGAACAGAATAAAATAAAAAAAAACTAATGAAAATAATTCCAAAAAGAAATTTAGCACAATCCCCGGCAACGACACCAAAAACTTATTGTGACAATTATCTACCTAAATAAATATGCAAATAACCGTCCTAGTTTTACTTGCAAGTGCACAAGGTCAACAGTAGCATAGTGTGCACGTGCGAGATCGTCTCCACAGGGATTGATGAATTTCGATTTATAATTAGTTTCACAAAGTAAAAATAGACGGGAATAAATATTGAGTTTAGACAATAATAACAAAGATGTAGGGACTTGGTATCCATCACAAATCATGCTACCCCAACAAAACAATATGCCAATGCTCTACTCATGCTATGAATACCTACTGGTTGTCAACCAAGGGCTTGGTCCACTCCTTAGGCTATGGATTTCCCTAAGCAATATGTTAGGCATCGTGTATACTCTAACTCTTTTCTGTCTTAAGGGATTTAGCATGGTGTATACTAAGTTGTTCCTTAAGAGAGCATAAGGTCTGTGGAAATCGACAACCACACGGGGCCTAGGGTTTGGTCCACTCCCAGTTTCCCATGTTGACTAACCTAAGAATCCATTGTGGATATCTTTTGTTATTATTGTTGAACCCAAGACTCGGTCATCCAAATTGATTCAACTAACTGATTCATACCACATACATAAGTTGATCAGACACACATATGAGGAATGTAAATAAAAAGGTATTAATCAAATTAAGAATCACAACATAAGTATTGCAAAGGCACCAATATTGAATTATTGGTTAAACATAATTAGGGTTTTAACCACGCCCTACTAGAAAATTAATTACACATGGTAAAATAAAGGAAAGAAGAAACCTGAGAGAGCTCCATTGAAGAGTCATCAATTCTTCGTAGAATCCCCTCTGGTCTTCGGCCTCCTGACCTAAAACTAAAACTAAAAAAAAAAAAGATACGCTCCTCAAAAGGGAGATGTTGTTTCTGTGTTTTACAAGGCTATTTATAGGGTTCTAAAGGTGCCTTGAAACCCTAATTTCCAAAATAGGTCCGGAAGAAATCTTTCCAAAACTGGTTTTGCCGCCTCTCTGTGCGTGTGTGCTCGATTGCATGCTTCTGCGCTCGAGCCTTCTATGTGTGCGCGCAATTGCTTGTGTGCTCGATCGCAGCCATGTTGCGCTTGATCGCACCAGATCTTCAGTTTTCTTCTTTTAAAGCTTCAAAATGCTTTCTTTTCTTCACAAGCCTATGAAAAACACAGAAAACACAAAAAGGAA
The DNA here is from genome assembly GCA_023935145.1 of Bretschneidera sinensis. NCBI lineage: Eukaryota > Viridiplantae > Streptophyta > Magnoliopsida > Brassicales > Akaniaceae > Bretschneidera > Bretschneidera sinensis. Next base: position 24,553,741 of record CM043704.1, read on the forward strand.
GTAAAATAGAATAAAATACGTAAACAAAGAGCTTAACAAATGTAAATTAAGGGGCTTAAATATGAATATTTAAGCTTCTATCAACAATAACTTCTTCCTTAGTTATAGACGATACTTACGTTTCATTTGCAATATTCCAAAAAAATTGTCAGCCTAGTCATTTAATCAACTCGTCGATTCAATTACTTTATAATTCGAACTCAGATTTCCTCATTTAATGATTCTATTAGACTCTCATTCCTCCATTTCTTTCACTAGAGTATGTTAACTGATAAACTCATATATCATTCATCACAGTAGTGATAGCTAAGCACTTTACTTTGCACTACTATTACAACTTGACTAGTCTCTCTTTAACAATAATAGATACATCATAACTCAAACCATAGAATCAATTGAACATTTGACGAACCAGTTATTTCCATTAATAGCTAAAAAAATTCATCTTGCAATCTCTTCTTTAACTTCAATACTTAGTTGTCTTTAATAATAACTTATGCTACTTGTCTTTAACCCTTACTTGCACTTCCCAATAATTTTACCTACATAAACTTTCCCTTTTAATGTTGATCGTACTTCAAATTTATCATTCATTCATAATCATTCTATTCCTTTATATACCTTCCTAGATCGAATCTTCTACTCATTCCCTATGTCCAAAACTCTATACTTCACTCCCAATTGGTATTTCTTTTATTTAGAAAACTTTCAAAGATACACTTTACATAATTCTCTACCTCAAGAATTTCTAATGATATCTCTATTGTTCTTAAATTACTTATCTCTTACTTCAATTCCTCAATCGAACAGCTTCTGAACTTCTCAACCTTCATTTAGTTCGTACACATATCATTTTCTTTCATACTTAATATTTTTTTCTAAATTTGGACTTCCATCTCTTTCCCAACCTACCCTATTATATTTTTATCTCTTTTTTTAACTAATTCGTTTCCAATCTTTTAACTAATAAAAAGTTTCAACTGAGCATCAATCAAACATTAATCCATGATTTCTCAAATCTAATTTAATCTTCTTGTCATCCTTACTGAGTTACTTTGTCCCTCTTTTATCCCAACAACAATATCCCTCACATTGTACTTGATAATTCTTCACCTATTTCAAACTCAAATATCTTTCTCTTATTTTTTAGCTTATCGAACCATAATATCTTCATTTCTTTATTTCAACTCTATATTTCTAACAACCTTTACACACTCGAATTATTTCTAACAACCTTTACATAATAGAATTATTCTCTTGACTCAACTATTCTTTAACTCCTTTTCCTTTTCCTTTTCCCATTTTCTCCTTTACTAAACATTTCTCCTAATTCTAACCCTTTCTAGTGTACTCCAAATTTCATTGATTCTTAAGTTATAACCTTCCTCTTGAATTTCTTCACTCTTTGTTTTACCTTATACCATTACTAATAATTGTTAAGTCTTTGTTATTCGATACTGATAAGATTTATAATTCCTTGCCTCAAATCCTAACTTCGTGCTATCAGCTCATACCATAATTTCCTTACCCAAAAATCTCTTGGTTTTACATCCCATGCCTATCTTTCTTCACAATAATTTTTCTAAAACTTTTATATCTCACTAGGCTTTCAACCCCTTATACAACACCTCATTAATATTCCTTATTAAGTAGTAACCTTATTTTCCAAAAGTACTCGCTAGTCACCATCCTTTCTATTACCCCAATCTCATCTAAAAATAAGTTATCCATTAACTTTTAAATTATAAATGTTGTATAATGTAAATCATCATCATATATCTTTTACTAGATTCCAATTAGCATTTCCTTAATTTCTTTATATCTCTAGGTAAAGCAAAACCTTTATGCTTAAACAATTAACCCCCACAATTTTATTATTCATTCTTTGCTTTATGAGCAAAAATTTTCTAGGTTTTAGGATGAATCTATCTTACTCTTTCATCAAACCTCATCTTACACTTAAGATTAATTCCAGATTTACTACATCCCTTTGTGTTGGAAATCACATTGACAAGATGCCCAGGTGGTGATCTTCCAAACACCCAAGTCTGGAATGACTTGTAAAAAAAAGATATAGCAACTAAAGCAAGAAAGAAGACAAGCAATTGTTACCGAGGTTCGGCAATAGCTTACGTCCCCACGACTTCCTCCGAACTCTCTGCACTAAATCAATGGTTCTTACAATCACATCAACCCCTCTCCAAGAATCCACAAATTCTTAAAGAAACAAAGAAGATAACAAAAAAGTGATAAGGTCTTGAGATACCCTGGAACTTTCCCCCTTGGAAATTCCACTTACAAGTCCCTTGAATCCCCTTTCTATACTAATCTCTCTCTTTACAACCAGCCTCTCCAATGAGTCCCTCTTGTATGTCTGTGTCTTTGCACTCTCATAAAATTCTCTTATTCACATGTTCTGTCACAATTGTTGTTGAGAATGAAGCTAGGTGACCCTTTATATAGTGCACTAACTTCTTGACCAATCTTGAGTGCCATTCTCCACCCTTAGATCTTAATGACCAATCAACCATGGCCCTCCATCAATCCTAAGTGATGCTGTGCATTTTGGACTTGCACCCATACACTTAACAAAAGGCTGAATCAAGTTAATAATGTGTGCATCGGTGTGCCTAGCGCCTAGGCACTGAACAGGGCGCGTTGCGGCCTTGGGCAAAACATCTTTTCACCACTTTCTGGGTGCCGCAGCCTTGGGTAGGGGGTGCCGTGGCCTTGGCCTCCCTCCAGAATCCTCACTTGCTGAGGGCTGTAGCCTAGGAGGAGAAGGGTTGTAGCGTACACTGATGTTGGACCCTTCAAAGCTGTGCGCACTTCTTTGTCTTGCTGAAAGGAGAGGTGTGCACACACCCAAAGTGAGGCGCACACTTGTGTGTACTCCTTTAACATGCTGAAATTCATTCTTCCACCTCTTGTTTAAACCTTAACCATGTTTAAATCTTAGATAAATACCAACAATTACTACCTTTTTCTAAGTGTTTTAAACCCGAACCATTGTGCAGAGAACTTCAGGATCCAAACTCATCTTGAGTCATCATTCAACCGACTCCAATCCTAAGTAGTCCAAGGCAATGATTGAACTTACTTAGCGGTAGAACCTTGGTGCCTAAATCTGCAGGATTTTGTCCCGTGGCCTTTTTGTCAACATGAATGCATCCTTTCGTACCATTTTTCGGAATGTAATGATACCAAACGTCTATATGCTTTATCCTCCCATGGAACACCAAATTCCTCCACAAGTGCCACGCACTTTGGATATTCGAAGACACCACCACCTAATCTTTTAGGACCATCCACTCGTCAAACAACCTTTTGCACCACATAGTCTCCTTTATAGCTTCCGAAGCCACTGTGTATTCTGCCCCGGTTGTTAAGAGTGCTACCACTAGCTTCCACCGAGCCTTCCAATACCTCAGCAACCACTTCATCCCAAGCCAAAGCTCCTTTTCGGGATTACTCACAAATCTGCTAAGAACACCCATTGCCTAAGAAATGTTGGGTCTAGTGCTTATCATCATGGATATAACTGGTCCAACCGCACTAGAGTAAGGGACCTTTACCATTTCCTTCTTCTCCTCATCCATTCCAGGACATTGTTAGCTGGAGAACTTGAAATGACCAGCAAGGGGAATCTTTGCTGGTTTACCATCTTCCATAGAAGACTGAGAAACCTTCAACCCGTTTCTCTCCCTTTCTTGAATTCTTCTCATACCAAGGATCTTTTGTGTAAGACTGAGATTCTTCCTCTCGAACTCCTCACTGAGTTGAGATGTAAATCATTTCATCCTCTCCCTGTTGTTCCAAACCAATAGCATATCAACGACATAGATGAGGATACTACCATTTTCTCCACGTTGTGTCCAAGTGAGAAAGTTTATGTGAAATCTATGTCTTTTCTTCTTGTGAACCCCTTCACCACCAGCCTAGCCTTGTTTCGGACTTCATGTCCTGGAGGGTAGCCATCTTTGATCTTGTAAGTCCACTTACAATCCATAACTCTCTGATTTCTCGGAATGTGCACCAATTCCCAGAAGTTGTTCTTCCTCAAAGAATCAATTTCTTTCCCCATAGCTAGCTTCCATCTTGGCGAATCTTTACATCCCATGGCATCAATGTAAGTCTCTTGTTCACTCATCTCTCCTTCTATCCAAGGAGCTGCTGCATCCACAGCATCTGTAAAACCATATCTTGAAGTTGGTCCGACCAGCCTTCTTTCCCGGTCTCTTGTGAGCTGATAGTCCTTCAGACTCCTTGCATCATCCTCTTTCAGTTCAGCCTCCTCATGAGTGTCCTGAGCCTGGCATTCACCAATGGACTATACCTGGTCCGAACGCTCTTTCCTTCCTTGCTCTACCTGAACCGAATTCTCCTTGATGCTGTGCTCCACAAATACCGAACTGGTTTGCTCACTAGCCCCTGCAGGGTTAGTTTTCTCCAAGTAGGGAAATAAAAATTCATTAAAAATAACATCCCTACTTATTATGAGTCTCAATCCTTTTTGTTCTAAGGACCACAACCTATAACCCTTAGCCCCTTCCCCATATCCTAGAAACACATATTTTCTAGATCCTGGGCTAAGCTTATCATCCTTTTGTTGTGCATATGCAGCACACCCAAAATTCCTAAGGTTGTCCAACTCAGGGGGTTTCCAACTCCATATCCCATTGGGAGTCTATGGTACACAACCCTAGAGGGTGATCTATTAACCAAATACGCAGCAGTAGACATCGTTTTCCCCCAAAAATATTTGGGTAATCTGGATCCATCTAGCATGCACCTAACCTTTTCCATAAGCGTCTTATTCATCCTCTCAGCAACTCCAATTTGCTAAGGGGTTTTCATAACCGTTCTATGTCTTAGAATGCCATTTAACCTACAGAATTGATCAAGTTCTTGGTTAAAAATTTCTAAGCCATTATCGGTTCTTATCCCCTTAACGACCCTACCCCTTTGAGTCTCCACCAGCTTTTTCCACACCACTAACTTATTCAAAGCAACTGATTTATTTCTAACCAAATAAACCCAAATCTTTCTTGAATAATCATCAATTAAAGACAGAAAGTAAAAGTTACCTCCCTGTGTTGGTGTCCTTACTAGTCCCCAAAGGTCCGTATGAATGTAGTCAAGAATGCCTTTAGACTTGTGCACTCTGGTGTTGAAGTTGACCCGATGTTGCTGCCCAAGAACACAGCTCTTGCAAAGATCGAGTTTCTCTATCTTGTCACCATCAAGTAATCCATTCTTGCTGAGAACTTGCAGGCCTTCTTCGCTTATATGTCCCAAGCGAGTGTGCCAAAAGGCTGCCTTCTCCATCTCAGCCATTAAGCTTGCTGCTTGACCTTTGATGTCCGTGTCTCTGATCATCTCATAGAGACCATCCTTTATTGCTACTTTGATCACTATCAAAGATCCCTTCACTACCTTGATCTTTCGTCCCTCTGCTTTGTATGTGTGTCCCATGGAATAAAGTTATCCCAATGAGATCAAATTCCTCTTCACATTCGGAAGATACCTCAAATTCCTCAGCAGCCTTACCATTCAATCAAACATCCTCAATTGGATGTTTCCTATCCCCTTCACTTGGCAAGAATATCATTCCCTAAGAAAACCCTTTCATCATTGGTTTTCTTGAAATTCTTGAACCAATCTCGGTGAGGGCACATGTGATGAGTGCACCCGATATCGAAGATCCATTTCTTGCTGCCTTCTTACCCCTTGCTCACATCCAAGAACACAATAAGAACATCATCATCTTGTTGTTCTATTTTGGCAACCGAAGCCTCTCCATTCTTGGTATAGCTTCTTCCTCTATCCCTCATCTTTTCCTTGCAATCTTTCTTGACATGACCCTTTTTATGGTAGTAGAAACATCTCCCATGGCTCTCTCCTCTACCTCTGACCCGATAGTAGCCATGTATGTTATTGTGCACTCTCCCATGGCTCTCTCCTCTACCTCTATCCCAGTAGTAGCCATGGATGTTGTTGTGCGTTCTCCCATGGCTCTCTCCTTTACCTTTGTCCCAGAAGTAGCCATGGATATTGTTGTGCACTCTCCCATGGCTCTCTCCTCTATCTTTGTCCCAGTAGTAGCCATGGATGTTGCTGCCATACCGAGTTGCTGGCCTTCTTCTAATGAATAACCCTTCTCCACTTGATGCACTCCTCATCATGGCATCAAGATCATCTTTCAACTCTTTATTAGGATCAAATTTAAAAGCAAAGATTCATTTACGAAGATACCACTTATTAGGGAGAGTCTTGGCAAGAAACAACTCATCTAGTTTCTTCCATATGACAGCTGGATCTTTCGAGTCTCCGTACTCCCTTATGACATCATCTGATATGTGCAAGAAGATGGTGCTGTATGCCATCTTCTTCATCTCATTCCACTAGTCCTTCGTGGTACTTGCTGGAAAAACATCATCTTCTCCAATTGCTAAGTCCACTTTCTGTTGCATAAGAACAACCTTAATCTTCTGCTTCCACAGGGAAAAATCTCCCTTTCCATCAAACTTCTCAACCATAAAGTTTGAAGCCATCTTGTGGAGATAATCCAAGATTTGTGCAGCACCCACAATTGCTCTCTAACTTCTTCTAAATATCAAGAGCACAGATCGAAGATTGATCTAAATACCGTTCTTGAATCAACCTCAAGAACACGATCAGATCTTGATCTTTACTTCATTCTTGAATCACCCTCAAGAACACAATCAGATATTGATCTTAACTCTATCCTTGATTCACCTCAAGAACACGATCAGATATAGATCTTAACTCCGTTCTTGAATCACCCAAGAAGTTGACCTTCGATTCTTGGAGTCTTTCTCAGACACCTTCTCTTCTTGCTTCGACACCCGGCTGTACTAGCTTTGATACCAATGTTGTGGTTGGAAATCACCTTGATAAGATGCCCAGGTGGTGATCTTCCAAACACTCAAGTCCAGAATGACTTATAAAGAAAAGATACAGCAACCTGATAAGTGCTTAAATAATCATATTTAAGCCCCTTAATTTACATTTTTTAAGTTCCTTATTTATCTATTTCTATGGATTTTACTTCATTTTCGTGTTTTATGTGTTTTTCACAGGATTTAGACAAAAAGGTAATAATTTGGAGCTTTTAAGAGCAAAAGTCAAGTTCTGCCATCCAGCAAGGTGCGCTCGAGCGCATCTCCCTAGAGATCGAGTGCACTTGAAGAAGGCTCGAGCGCACACATGCGCTCGAGCGCATACCGCATATGCTCGAGCGCAATCACTCCAGAGGCAACAGAGCCAGATATGGAAAGAAGTCTTCCAACTCCAAAAAGGAATTAGGGTTTCGGGACACCATGAAGACCCTATAAATAGCCCTGTAAAACACATAACACACACCTTTTGTTCTAGATTTGAAGTAGAGAGCTTAGGAGAGGAATTGACGACTCGTCTCCCGAGTCTTCTTTGGTTTTAGTTTTCTGTTTTTATTTAATTATATTTAGCATGTTTACTTTACTTAGTATGTGTAACTAAACTTCTATAGGGCTCGATTGAAGCCCTAGTTATGCTTTACCATATATTCATTCATTGATTATCTTTGCTATAGCCTTATTAGAATATTTAACTTGATTAATACCTGTTTGTATTTACATTCCTTATATGTATGTGCCTGATCAATGTATGCATGTGGTATGGATAGGTTAGTCGAATCAATTTGGATGACCGAGTTCTGGGTTCGACATTAGTAATAAGGGATATCCACATCGGATTCCTGGGTTAATCAACATGGGAAACCAGGAGGGCACCAAGCCCTAGGTCCCATGTGGTTACCGATCTCCATAGCCTTCATGCTCTCTTAAGGAACAACTCAGTATACACCTATACTGAATCCCTTAAGAGAGAAAAGAGTTAGAGTATACGCCATGCCTAACTCGTTGCATAGGGAGATCAATAGCCTAAGGTGTGGGCCAAGCCCTTAGGTTGGCAACCATTAGATATTCATGAAACTTTAGTAAGTGGGAAAGTACAATTAGTGGTAGATATCGTAGCCCTATGATCTCATTATAGTTATTTACTCACAATCAAATTACTATTTCTCTCTTTTTAATTTGAAGAAACTAATTCTAAAACGAAATTCACCAATCCCTGTGAAAAATGATCTCGCACTTGCACACTATGCTACCACAGACCTTACAACTATACGGTTATATGCATATTTATTTAAGTAAATAATCGTCCAACACAACCAAAGCAAGAAAGAAGACAAGCAATTGTTATCGAGGTTCGGCAATACCTTGCATCCTTGTGAGTTCCTTCGAACTCTCTGCACTAAATCAATGGTTCTTACAATCACAGCAACTCCTCTCCAAGAATCTATAAGTTCTTGAAGAAACAAAGAAGGGAACAAGAAAGTGATAAGGTCTTGAGGTACCCTGGAACTTTCCCCCATGGAAATTCCACTTACAAGTCCCTTGATCCCCTTTCTATAGTAATCTCTCTCTTTACAACCAGCCTCTCCAATAAGTCCCTCTTGTATGTCTGTGTCTTTGTACTCTCATACAATTCTCTCATTCACATGTTCTGTCACAATTTTTGTTGAGAATGAAGCTAGGTGACCCTTTATATAGTGCACCAACTTCTTGACCAATCTAAAGTGTCATTCTCCACCCTTAGATCTTAATGACCAATCAACTATGGCCCTCCATCAATCCTAAGTGATACTATGCATTTTGGACACCTACACACTTAACAAAAGGCTGAATCAAGTTAATAATGTGTGCATCAGTGTGCCTAGTGCCTAGGCACTGAACAGGGCCCGCTGCAGCCTTTGGCAAAACACATTTTCACCACTTTCTGGGCGCCGCGGCCTTGAGTAGAGGGTGCCACGGCCTTGGCCTTCCTCCAGCATCCTCACTTGCTGGGCACCACGGCCTGGGAGGAGTAGGGCTTCGGCGCACACTAATGCTGGACCCTTCAAAGCTGTGCGCACTTCTTTGTCTTGCTGAAAGCAGATGTGTCCACACACCCAAAGTGAGGCGCACACTTGTATGCACTCCTTTAACATGCTGAAATTCATTCTTCCACCTCTTGTTTAAACCTTAACCATATTTAAATCTTAGACAAATACCAACACTTTGCTTTTACAATTCCCACATAACAATTTCTACTTCTCCAAATATTTTCGGTTGAAATTTATAATTAGTCCCTCACTAAGATCATCTACTTCAAATCCATCATATAAGATACTCTAACTGTATCTATAAAAATTTGGCTTAAGAAAAACTATATTTTCTTTATTATCTCTCTTAAAGTCCTAAAATACCACAAGACTTCCCTCATGATTTATTTAAAACCATCATTACCTTACTTAAATTATTTCTCCCGTTTTACCTCAATCATTCCCTACTATACTTTATTCCTAACGCTACCACTTGTCCAACAATTTTTATTACTCACTTTTTATATTCGTTAATCCATCTAAACCTTTACCAATATATTAATCATCCTTCTCAAATCCCATTTCATAATGGGACACTTACAATTTCTATGAATTGATATAACTTCCCAGCTCTCGATCTTTTCCATATTTTCTTATGAATATCATAACCCAAACTCTCAAAATAATCTAAGTCTAATATCTAATCAACTACCTTTTTTCCATACTCATCACCCAAGCATGCACACAAACAAACCCACTACTCAAGACTTAATCCAATTCAAGTTTAGAATCTCTATAATAATTACTTCTTAATTCAAACATTAAGTAGTTTATTATTACATTAGAAAGTAAATCACAACAATAATTCTAGGTTCTTTAACTAGCAATTAACTAATGATTACAAAATCACTAAAAGATTTCCACTAACCGTTCAGTATCCATCATACTTGCATTCATGGGAAACCAAAGCATATATATCATAACAGAAACAATTATCGCAATGATTTCAAGAAAACAAGTATTGTAGCCAACACTATCCATCTCATGCCAATATCGTCATATCAATCAAAAGCATGTCCAAATCTCAACAAATTTCCATATCACATCTTCACATTGTATTCAAGAAATAAAAGTGATTATGATACATGTGGGTGAAAACTATCTCCACACCTATCTCCCATCCATCATCTCCCCTCATCCCATCATCACATCATCTCAACTCATCTTAATCATTTTATTACATCAAGGCATTTTTATTCATAATCCTCATTAGGGGCATCACTAATAAAATTTTACAAAACACAACAAAACCATTCCAAACAACACCAATTCATACAACATCCAAGCACAAGTCAACTCGACTTTATTCTCAAGATTCTTATCTTTTTTACAATTTTTTCAGAACATGTCCATAATTTCATAGACTTCACACCCTTCTTGATAGCAATTTTCATCATATCATTACAAAAACATTACAATCTGATATTATTATTACTTCAATTATTATTCCATCAAGCCCATTCATCATAAGCTCAAATACTCCTATCATCAAACACATACATTCATTATTCTATTTATTTATTTGTAACTTCATCCTATTAAATAGTTTACAGTCTTTTAATAACCATTTTTCAAGCTCAAACAATTTCCACAAGTATAACAAATCACTTCACATAGCACAAAATTAGTCAATACAACATAGAATCCATCCATTTCACCTTCAAGACTCTTACCACATCCAATTCCAATATCAACCTTGATTTTCTAAACGATATCCTCTCTAACCTTACACAACCGACTCTCTTCCGACTCACTATACTCCATGCACCATGCAACTAAAGTTTATAGAACTTTGAACCTAAAGCTCTAATATCAAAAATGTAATGACCCATCCCAAGCGGACTTTAATTTTAAGCACTGAGCTTCTAGACCTATAAAACAACATGTAAATCTTAATATTTCCATTATACAATACATTCCTTCTATGTACATGCATACTCCCACATTTCTTTACTCTATATACATTACATCTTGGTTAAGGCCATGAATTTACATAAGATACAAATTTTAGAGAAAATTACATCCATGACAATTCAAGACATGTACATTTTTTTCAAAAATGAGGACATATACATTAGTCTAAACTCCCAAACAAAACAAGGTGAGGAATGCCTCGCGTGAAAACGCAACTAAGAATACCTTTCTCCTTTAATTCCTTTATTGACTTACTTCAATTCTATTCAGCAACCTTCCTGAAATATTAAAAAGGAGGAGGATGAGCTAAAAGCTCAGCGAGTAATCTGATTACCCTGAGTAATCGCCTTTAAGAAATTTCATCATTCATTGAATGAATTCAATTTAATTGTAAATCATAATTTATAAATTCGCAACCATTTATATATATATATATATATATATATATATATATATATATATATATATATATAGTTAATCTCATACTTATTACAAGTAAAATAGTTGTTCCAAGAATTCATTAAGACATCCAACAATCACAAAAATTTAAATTGTTACAAGAAAAAGTATTCACAATTCACGTGATATCAAGTCAATTCCATACTCTTATTAATACCTATACCACAATCGGGACATCTGCCCATGTACTGGTATATCAAATATCACATTTTACATCCACTCGATTCAGTCTCCCTTTCCATTTCCACTTGATTCCATCTTACTTTTCACTTCTACCTAGTTCCATCTTACTTTCTATTTTCACTCGGTTCCATTTCACTTTCCACTTCCACTCGGTTCCATTTCACTTTCTACTTCCACTCAGTTCCATAATATCATCAAAGAGTTCAAATCTTATTAAACATAATTCATAACCAAGCAATTCACCAATAGAATTCTATCAACTCATTCACATCCAAATTTACTTCCAAACACACATCAAGACATATAATTAATTGTTTCTTAGGTATCAAATACACATTTATTCACCACACTTACTAAAGGTAAGGTGAAACTCACATTTGATATGCCCAAAAGCTAGTATTAGCTACTTCCTTGTCCTTAGCACATTCTTTGATCTCACCTAAAGATTTTTATCATTTAGTATAACAATCCAATAAGTATGTAAAAATTTAATATTTATCTTTATCAAGTAACTACAAGAATATAATCAAAACAATACTGTGTCGCAAGCTTCCTCTTCTTTGTTTACTTTTCCTTATTCTTTTTTTTTCCTTTTCTATCAAATTTGAGATTCATATCTCATGATAATGATATTTAATTTACTCAACAACTCTTCCGAATTCCAAGAAACCATACCAATCTAATAATCTTTATACCACCAATATTTTAAACTCATATATTCATTACAAGAAAACCGCTTAATACCGAGGTGATAAATGTTTTCACAGACGGATAAGACGGAGCGACACGTGATTATCACTGAGAGAGAGGTCCCTCGGTGGTAATATTTTAACACTCTGTATTAAGTTTGGAAAATGTTTGAAAAAAAAAATTAACTGGAAATATATCATTACCAAGTGACTTTAATCCCTCGGTGTTGATAAATAAATATAAAATTATTTTAAAATTAAATAAACTTCTATGATCAATGGATACAAACGTATGTACCGAGGGAATTTAGTGTGACTTAAATTTCGGGGAGAAGCCTTTCTTTAGCACTTCTTCTCCTTTTTTCTTCCTAGCGATGCACAACTCCATTGTCGAAAACCTAAAGAGATTTTCTCTGTCTCTCCCTCTCTCACTCTCTCTCTCTCTCATATTTCGTCCTTTGCTATCTTGAACCTCCATTTTTAGGTTTTTTTCTTCTGTTTTCCCCACTCTACCTCCATTCGGGCTTTCTCTCTCTACCTCCATTCGGGCTTTCTCTATAGCATTTTTGTAAGTATCCTCTCTCTCTCTTATATTTGTTTTTATATATATGTTTAGTTAGATTTGTTAATCTATTGAATGCTTTTATTTGAATTTATTTGCATATATTTGTGTATATATTTTTCCCTAAGATTGTGGTTGAATCCAAATATATTTGTGTATATTTTTCTTATTTCTAGGCTTTTTAATTTTTTTTTACAATGCTAATTTTTTTATAAGGACAATGTTAATTTATTAATTTTTAAGCTTCGAAAATTTAAGTTTTAGAAAATGTTTTCTATTTTTAAAAAATGAAACTATATTTGTTTTTTATTTTCTAGTTCTTAGAAATTTTGTTTGGTTAACAAAAATAAAAACTGTTTTTTCAAAATGAAAACAATAAAACGTGTTTGGTGACATTATTTTTTCTTAGAAGTAAATTGTAGAAATTCCATACTTAATTAATTATTAAAGTATAATGGATGACTGTTTTTTGTTTTTTCAATTATTCTCTCAATGACAAAATTGTTATTGCAACTTATCCAAAATCTCAGTAATTGTGTCCTATTTAACACATACAAGTTTTAAAACCCATAGGTAAGTGAATGAGAACATAAAATCGGATCTAAGAGGGATTTATATTTTATTTTCAAAAAAGAGGATTTGGATTTTCCAATCTTAACTTAACCCTAACTTGCCTGAAGTTTAAATTGGGTTTAGGTGCGCCGAGACTATCCAGCTTGTCCAAGTTGCATTCCCTAACAACACTATGTTATGAGATACAGTGATGATATATTGGATAGGTGCGTTCACATAGAATTAATGTGGGATAAATTTTACAATAAAATTTTTTAATAGGATGATTATGTGCTATTCTATTCACTAGCTAGGCATGTTTAGGGGAAACTGATGACAATCTGAAGTTGCTTTCAGGTAAATTCTACATTAAAATAGTGATTAGAGGCAAAGTATGAACATGTTACGGTGGTGTCAAATATTAATTTTGATCCGAATGAGAAGCCTAATTTTTCTCTAATTGGGTATATCTTAAGCACATGACCTAAAAATAGTATACGTTGAAGGGACCCAATGCCTTGGTAGAAAGGCATGAGCACTTTATTATCAACCCAATGCCTTGGTAGAAAGGCATGGGCACTTTATTATAAACGACTTCCATAAAACTGTCATTTAGCAACCCACCTTTATAAAATGCTCCTCAGAACTTGTTCTAAAGGGATCTGTTCTATCTCATTCTTACAAAAGAGTACATTTTTATTACTAGAAAATTAAAAAGAAGGCTTAATTATAAAAAAAAAAAATACCCATACATTTCCTAATCTTTCTTAATTTATATTTCCTATTATGTCTTCTAGTTATATTAGGATTTATATTTCCTATTAATGTATTTACAGTTCACTTCAAATTTGAATTTCAGATCTCACTTTCAATAAATTCCTTTTAGATGATATTAATTTATTTCATAGGCATGTCCGATTGAAAAAAAAAAAAAGAAAAATGTACATCAAGGGGCCTACTTTGCTTAAATTATCATTTAAATAGTAACATATTTTTTTTCCTTTTCTTTTGGTTAAATTGATTGAACACCCAGTTAATTCAAACTAAATACACTTAAATCACCTCATTATTTAGAATGCTTGTAAATCATTGTGAATTTAGTTGCATCATGGCATATCATGAATGTATTCACGTATTTCATTTTAGCTTATAATGTCCGTCCAATGAATATTGAGCAACCCAAATGCTCTTGTTGCTTATCAATTAGTATGTTTGCAATGAGATTGCTTATGTTCAAATAATCATTGGATTGTTTAGAATGTAAATTTTAGGAACACGTGATCATTTTTCAATCTGTAGTTCTTACCTTGTTTGGCAGTGAATAGATGGTCCGACGATGATTGACTTATTCACCATGTTATGGGGTCCATCAGCACGACGACCGCATTGGTATATGTTCTCTTTCTTTCTTTCTCTACACTTATATATATATATATATATATATATATATATATATATATATATATATATATATAATTGCATGCATAGTTAAATTCCCTTTTTCTAACAAATTGTAATGTGCAGTCCCAACAGTTAGGTAGAGATGCCACACCTGTTCAGGTGTTTAACAGGATGCACAAGCGCCAAGAAATGATAGGTGATTATGTCAATAATAAGTCTAGGGACACAATGGTATGTATGAAATGTATTTGTTACTTATATGCTAAATAATTGTTGCTTTTAATATAGTTTGGGAAAAACTTATTAATCATATACCTTTGTTTGTAATGTAGGAAACATATGGTTAGTGTTCTCGAGATAAGAGTGGTGGCCAGATTGAAGCATCCACGCAGGTTGAGATCGACACTGCTAAATGGTTGCATACGGGCTATAAAAGGGATGATTTTATGCATTCAGAGGGATGATAGATGGTCGTCCTTTTGCTACCAGTGCTCCAAGTAGTAGTTCCTCCATCAGATTCACTGCATCATGGTTCAAATCAGTTGTTGATGTCAGAGCAATACAACAACAACTGGATGAGGAGAGGTCAAGAAGGGAGGAGCTTCAGTCACAGTTGACCTAAGTGAACAATAGGGAGGATGACATGCATACAAGCCTCTAGTCCATAGAGTAGATATTGCATCAACTGGCGATCCCCGAAGGTTCTGGGGTGGCTCCTACCACACAACCCGATGTGAGTAAAACACACTGAACTTTTTCACATTATTATTTACCAACCATGTGTAACGGACTAAAAAAATAGATAAGTTAGTGTTTTAAATGTCAAAGGACTAAAATACTTGTCTAACGGATAAGACGGGGTTATTGTCACATCTGTTTGGTAGAATATGACTAGTGGCAACAAAAGGAATCCATTTTGGATCACTGGTTACAAACCTAGGGTGTTTCGGACTGAAAAAGTAGATAATTTTATGGTTTTAAGGTCAAAAGAGTAAAATACTTATCTAACGGATGAGGTAGAGTCACCATCACGTTCGTTTGCTAGATTGTAACTTGTGGCAACAAACGGAATCCATTTCGGATCACTGGTTACAAACCCAAGAGGTGTCGGATTCAAAAAAAATAGCTAACTTAGTGGTTTTAAGGTCAAGAGAGAAAAATACTTATCTAATGGATGAGGCAAGGTTATCTCGCGTCTGTTTGGTAGAATGTGACTAGTGGAAACAGACGTAATCCATTTCGGATCACCGATTACAAACCCGGGGGTTTTGGAATGAAAAAGTAGATAATTTAGCGGTTTTAAGGTCGAAAAAGTAAAATACTTAACTAACGGATGAGTCGGGGTTACTGTCCCATCCGTTTGGTAGAATGTAACCTGTGGGAACAAATGAAATCCATTTCAAATCACTTGTTACAAACCCGGGAGGCTTCGGATTGAAAAAATAAAAAACTTAACGGTTAGCGGTTTTAAGGTCAAGAGAGCAAAATACTTATCTAATGGATGAGGCAAGGTTATCTCACATCTGTTTGGTAGAATGTGACTAATGGAAATAGACATAATCCATTTCGGATCACCAATTACAAACCCGAGGATTTCGGAGTGAAAAAGTAGATAACTTAGCGGTTTTAAGGTCAAAAGAATAAAATACTTATCTAACGAATGAGTGAGGGTTACCATCCCATCCGTTTGGTAGAATGTAACTTGTGGGAACAAATGAAATCCATTTCAGATCACCAATTACAAACCAAGAGGTTTCAGACTGAAAAAGTAGATAACTTAGAGGTTTTAAGGTCAAAAGAGTACAATACTTATCTAACGGATGAGTTAGGGTTACTGTCCCGTCCATTTGGTAGAATGTAACTTATAGGAACAAACGAAATCCATTTTCAATCACCGATTACCAACCCGAGAAATTTTGAACTAAAAAAATAGATAACTTAGCGGTTTTAAGGTCAAAAGACTAAAATACTTGTCTAACGAATGAGACGGGATAACTGTCACGTCCGTTTGGTAGAACATGACTAATTGGAATAAACAAAATCTATTTCAGATCACTAGTTGCAAACTCGGGGGGTTTCAGACTGAAAAAGTAGATAACTTGACGGTTTTAAGGTCAAAAGAGTAAAATACTTATCTAACAGATGAGTTGAGGTTACTATCCTGTCTGTTTGGTAGAATGTAACTTGTTGGAACAAACAGAATCCATTTCGGTTCACCGGTTACAAACCCGAGAGATTTCGGACTGACAAGTTGATAACTTAACGGTTTTAAGGTTAAAATAGTAAAATACTTGTCTAACGGACAAGGTGAGATTACCATCATGTCTGTTTGGCAGACTATAACTTGTGGGAACAAACGGAATCTATTTCGAATTACCAGTTATAAACCCGAAAGGTTTTGGACTTAAAAAGTAGATAATTTAGCGGTTTTAAGGTCAAAAGAGTAAAATACTTTTCTAACGAACGAGGAAGGATTACTATCATGTCCGTTTGGTAGAATATGACTAGCGAGAATAAACAGAATCTATTTCGGATCACTGGTTACAAACCTGAGGGGTTTCAGACTAAAAAAGTAGATAACTTAGCACTTTTACTTTCATAACTTATGTAGTTTCGATTTTGGTTTATGTATAAATTTGACAATGTTATTTATTAAATTTTATTATAGGATCCAGCCGCATAGGAGGATGTTGAGCATTTAGACCACAATGATGACATGGACTTGGTCGACCCATAATTTCAATTTATAGAAATTTGTATTTATTTTTTTTTGTGTTCTATTATTGAATGTATTTTAATTCGGTTATTATTAAATAATATTTTATTAATTTACGGAATATTTTTCATTCTTGATTCCATTTTATATTGTATTTTCTAAATATATTTCAAAAAGGTTGAATAAGTTCTATAGGAAAAAAAAAAATTTACAATTCATGGTTATCACTAATGAATGGATCCCTCGATAACAGTATTTTAGGAAAAAGTACCAAGGGATACTTTTGTCGATGATAGTCATTAATACTAATGGATTCAAACTTTGGTACTAAGGTTTGTCAAATTTTTTATTTTTTTTAAAAAAAAAATTAGTACCGAGGGATGGATTCCTCAGTAATAATAAATACTATCACCGAGGGATCCATCCCTCGGTGATAACCATAATATTTTATTATTTTTTTAAAACCAACTAATAAATTATTTTTTTTAAGAATATATCAGTGACGGAATAATCAGCTGGTATTGTTAGTCGGTGATAAGGTATCATCAAGGGCAATTTTTAGCCCTCGTTGGCAAATAATATTACCGAGGAGCTTAGCACAGGCGGGTCTATCACTGCGGGTAGAGGGAATTTTACTGACAGAAAAAACCTGTCAGTGATAAGGACTTTCTTTGTAGTGATTTAACACTTTCCATATACTAACTTACATTAATTCACATAAACATCAAAATACCCATTTCCCGAAATTTAGTTTTACCACCAAAAATCCTCCTAATTCAAGAAACTCCTTTAACTCCAACAAGTATTATACTTCAAACCCAAACTTACACATTTAATACTACCCCAAATCACAAATTCTAGTTTCTTCCATGCTATAGCTTAAGATAAATTCAAAATTCTAATACACATCATATTCCAACTTCACAAATTCTTAAATTCATCAAATCTTTATGCTACCATAGATTTCATCTTATACTTTTAACAATACCTAAAACAAACTCTTATTATTTCATTCCAAAGTTTAAAATTTAACAAAAACTCTCATCAGCAACTACATACGCCAACTTCCTCTAGTTCAAAACTAATCAATTTAAACTCAAATCATCTCAAACAAAGCCGAAAAATCAACTTTAACAAGTCTAGTTTAACTTAGATTAGGTTAGAAATCAGTTATAGCTCAAATTCTTGATGAAATTAGCTAAGAAAAACAAAAGAAATTTGTTCCTCCGCGCATGTGTCCCATGCGCTGCCTTCTGCCGCTCGTGGTGGTTCACCTCTCGGTCCGACCAACTCCTCTAGGTGGCAGTAGATGTTTCCTAAAGTTTGAGGGCAAGTGCAGTAGTGGTGTGAGGTGGTCAGCTAGAACAAGTTTTGAAAGGAAAATGGGTTTCTCTCCAAATATGAAAGATTAAAGTTTCTTCCCCTTTTTGCTCTCTACTGCCCGAGCTTCTTGAGGAAGAATGAGATATTTTTTTACTGAATCTCTAAGGCTTTGCCTTCATATATCCCCACTAACCTTGGTCCTTTACATTTTTACCCTTCTTTTCTTCCTTTATTAAATTTACAATCCTTCCCTCCATGTTTCTAACTTAATCTACTAAGGCTCAATTACTTTATCTACAACAAAATGTCTCAATAATTAAACTTCACTTTCATACTTATACTTCCCTTTGCCTTATGTCTAATTTATTTCTTCTATGATAAGTCACACAACTTCTCAACACTGTAAAAATTATATGTAAATCATTCGTACATATGTAACTTTGGACGCCATGCTGTAACTTTGTTAAACCAATTTTCTAACCACTTTGACCTTCGTCTAAGAAATATAGCATCTCTCTGCTATCAAACGATAACAACATCAAGAAACCTCCCTTTAGAATCAATGAACAATTAAAAAAAAATTTCCTAATTAACTGCTCTTGAACATTAGCAAAAATATTCAAATCTTTAAGATAACAGGCCGCACATTACTAAGCCATTCGGATCGTATTTTAAAATATTTTTCCCTCCCAATGAATTGTTAAAATCAGAAGGACACACATGGCATTTTTCACACCACCTTTCACCACTTCAGCAAAGGATCTACAAACACTAGCAGCATGTGCATCCGTAACCGGACACTCCAGAGGCTTGCATTGATCAGAAACCATTTTTTATTTTGCATTCTTTACTACCATTGATAGAGCTAGATATTCGATGACTATCCCTATAGAAGAAAGCCATCTTCACAAAAAAGTTAGCACCCAACAGATTCAAAGCATTTAACTCTCCCTGATTGCATTCAAAGCATAGCGAAGATCTATAAAACAAACATAACCAAACAACTCGACAATTCATTCTTGAAATATACACATCCATGATCTTTCCAAACCTTCCAAACACGTCCTTGTACAAGCTTGCCATAGATCGTGTTGCTGTTAATGTGCTGTAAATTCTACAGCAGTGTTACTTTTTACTGTTTATTTAAGTTTAACCTGTTTTAACTTGTGTTAATTAAGTGTGTTCACTAGAGTTAAAATGTGTGACTTAGAAATGGATATCTGTAAGGCTGCAATGGCATGTATTTTGAGTATAAAAGGGTTGCAGAATCTGCTGGAAGAGTGAATTAAAAAAATTAATTCTGCAGAAACTCCTTTTCTCTGACCTTTCCTCTGTTTTTCTGTAGATTTTCTACAGCAGAAAACTTGCAGCCCTGCTGTATTTAACTTGTCTTCCCATGTTAAAATAGATCCTTGCTGTGTGTGTGCTCCTTACAAGCTAAGGAACAACCTAACCGATTTGGTATCAGAGCTAGCTAAGTTCAGAGAAAGAAGAAGAAATGTCAGGAAGTGCAGAAAAAATAATTTTCTGTCGCGAACTCCATGGCAAGCTTAAGTGCAAATGTCCAGTCAGCCCAAGTCCCAATTTTTGGAGGTGAAAACTGTGATTTCTGGTCTATAAAGACGACCATTTTTTTTCTCATTTGACCTATAGGATTTGGTCGAAAATGGGTATGAAGAGCCCCAATCTGCAACAACTGCTAAGTTGAAGAAGAAGAAGCATAATGATGCAAGTTCTCTTTCCGTGATCCAAACAGGGTTAGGAGAATTCATTTTCCCAAAAATAATGGGAGCATCAAAAGCAAATCAAGCTTGGGATATTCTACAACAATAGTTAAGAGGAGATTTGATGGTAAGGGTTGTCAAACTTCAATCTCTCAGAAGAGATTTAGAATATATGAAAATAAAGAAGAACGTATCATTAAATGAATATTGTGTTAAAGTATAAAGAATTAATTGGGCCCTTTCCCATTAGCTTAAGCTTTCCTGTGGTCATCGGGGGTTTACAGATCTGGACCCGTAAAATATGCACCAACTTTAACAATCTCCCACTAGGTAAATACTCCACACACATGGAAAACTTCCCAGAACTCTGTTTCTTCAAGTCCATCTCAGTAGCACACCACTCAAACTTCGCTAGACTAACTGCCTTAGTCAAGAAATCTGCATTGTTCACTGTTGTATCAACTTTCTCCAAGATTATCACCTTTTCTTCAATATTTTCCTGGATGAAGTGATATTAGATATCAATGTGCTTCGTCCATGAATGAAGCGCAGGATGCTTTGCTAAGAAGATAGCACCTTGATTGTCACATCTCACCTCCTTGTTTAAACCCAAGCTCAGCACACAACCTTTGAAGCCAAATCACTTCCTTTCCAGCATGAGTTATCGCCATATACTCTGCTTTTGTGGATGAAAGAGAAATAATACTTTGCCTCTTGCTCATCCAACTCACCGCCTTACCAAACAGATTGAACACATATCCGCTTGTAGACCTCCTGCTATCAATGTCTTCTCCCCAGTCAGCATCAACCGATCCTACAATATCAAGATTCTTCTTAGCTCCCATACCTCCATAACATAATGCAAACTCTGACGTGCCACGAAGATATCTAAGAACTCTCTTGATTGTAGTCTAACGCTCTTTCCTAGGATTAGATATATATTTGCTCAATACTCCCACTGCTTGGGCAATATCTGGCCTCGTACACTTCATGGTGTACATCAAGCTTCCAACCGCACTAGCATAAGGTACGTGCACCATCTTTTCAGCTTCTTCCTCCGTCTTTGGACATTGTTCCGCAGATAACTTGATTCCCAAAGGCATGGGAGTCTCTATCGGCTTGCTGTCAGACATGTTGAATTTTTTCAACACTTCTTCAATATATTTCTTCTGACTTAGCTATAGTTTTCGATTTTCACGATCCCTCTTTATCTACATGCCCAAGATAAAGTTTGCTGGCCTTAGGTATTTCATGTCAAACAACCTTGCCAACAATGCCTTCACAGTGCTAATCATCTTCTTGTTATTTCAAATCAACGGCATATCATCCACATACAAGGTTAAAATGACAAAATCAACCCCTAACCTTTTCATGTAGATGCAGTGATCAGCATAGCTGTGAGTGAACCCAAGTTTAATGGTATATGTATCAAAGTTCTAGTACCACATCCGTGGTGACTGCTGTAGTCCGTACAGAGACTTCTTTAATTTACAAACTAGCTCTTCCTTGCCTTTGCTCACAAAGCCTTTGGGCTGTTTCATGTAAATTTCCTCCTCTAAGTCCCTATGAAGGAAAGCTGCATTCACATCCAATTGTTCAACCTCTAGATCATAAGCAGCTGCCATGGATAAGGCACATCTGATAGATGTCAACTTTGCTACCGGGGAAAATATCTCACCATAGTCAATTCCCTCTATTTGCGATACCCTTTTGCAACTAGACGTGCCTTGTACTTTTCTACCATTCCATTAGCATTTGTTTTCTTCTTGAAAATCCATTTGCACCTAATTGCCTTCCTATCTCTAGGCAATTTCACAAGGGTCTATGTTTCATTTCTGTTTAGTGCCCGCATCTCCTCTTTCATAGCATCCTCCCACAGATTTGCATCCTCCGAGGTCCTCGCCTCTTTGACTGTTCTAGGATCATCACCTGTAATATTTAAACCATATAATGCACTATAAGCACTAAGGGAGTACCTGATGGGAGGCCTCCTAACCAGTGTGGATCTCCTAATGATAGGCGTGGTTTCTACCCCCGAGCCAACATCTGAATCCTCATTCTCTACATCAGAAACATGAATATCGTGATTAGACCCAATTGACTCATAATCTGAAGTATCTGTTATACTATGTGGGGTAGTCTCCCATTCTTTATCTTTCGAGCTAAGATCAATCTAAATCTGTTTTGGCTATTACGGTACATCTTGGACAGCCGCCACATCCCTTTGTGTTTCTCTAAACACAACATCTCTGTTGAAAACTGTACTCATATTTTCTAGATTCCATAACTTATACCCCTTGACCCCATCCTTATAACCAATGAAAATACACTTCATTGATTTGCTATCAAGTTTGTTCCTCTTTTCTTTTGTCACATACATATAAGTATCACACCTAAACACCCTAACTTAAGCCAAACTCAGCTTCTTCTCGAATAGTGCCTCAAACGGTGTCTTATCCTACAAAACTGATATAAGTGACATGTTCTTCAGATAATATGTCATAGCCATCGCCTCTGCCCAGAACTCCAGCTCCTAACATGCACAACTCAGCATACTCCTTGATTTCTCCATGAATGACCGATTGAGTCTCTTGGCCACCCCATTCTATTGAGGTGTATATGGAGTTGTTTTTTGTTTTACAATGCCACTTCCCACATAGAATTGCTCAAACTTATCTGAGCAAAATTCTCCTCCATTATCTGTTCTCAATATCTTTATCTTTCTTTCCATCCATTTTCTACCATTGTTTTAAACTCATGGAACTTATCAAATACTTCAGCTTTACTCTTAATGAAGGAAATCCATGCATGTCTTGAAAAATCATCAATGAAAGAGATGTAATACCTTGATTTTCTAAGAGATTGGACTGGAACTAGCCCAAACACATTAGTATGTATCAAATCCAGAATACTCTTCACCCTCGTACTAGCAGACCTAAAACTCAAACGGTTCTGCTTTCCATGTAGACAATGCTTACAGAAACAGAATCCCATTGAGCAATCTAGGACTTCTTTTACCATCTGCTTCAACAATAGAGTGGATAGCCCCTTTTCACCGATATGCCCAAGCCTTTTATGCCACAACATAGAGGACTTTGCCTCATCATCAGTCACCTCCTCAGAGATAAAACCTCCACTACACTGACTTTGTATTATACTTCCCAACAACTTGTACAACGTACTATACCGAACACCTAGTGCGATTACTAGCGATCCATGAGTTATCTTGCACGAATTTTTGTCACAGCTCAAATTCACTCCCCCATCTATCATCTTACTGACTGACATCAGGTTCCTACTGAGTCCTGGAATATTCATCACACCTAGAAGTGTCCTGACTATCCCATCATTCAGCTTCAACTTCGCCTTCCCACGACCAATAATTTTCACTGGAGAGTTACCTCCTAATAAAACGTTTCTCCCATCAAAGGTTTTATACTCACGAAACAAGTCCCTGTGAGGTGTCATGTGAAAGAATGTTCATGTGTTAATTTTCCAAACCCTTCAATTTGATTGAGCAAAACAGGACACCATATTTAAGTCACCAGCATCATCATCCTGGTTCTTGTTTCCTGAAATTGATATCTTATCTGTTTGTTTTTCAGGGCTCACACTCTTACTTTTGCAATCTTTTTTTAGATGTTCAGACTTCTTACACTTCCAATACTTCAACCCAGATTTATCCCAACTTTTTGATATTCCCCTAGGCTTGGGTTTATCACCAGACGTCTTGTAGTATCTACCATGGGTTCACTCTCTCACAAATAAGGCCTCTTTTAACGAGTTCTCTGTGCCTTACCGTCTCATCTCTTCAGAAAATAAGGCTGTCACGACATTCTCAAAGGACAGATCATTCGTACCACTACCAATCGCAACTATCAAGTTATCCCACAAATTAGGCAGTGAACAAAGTAGTGTAATAGCCTTATCATTATCTATCACATCAACACTGATAGACAATAACTGATCTATCAAAGTGTTGAACTCATGTAGATGAACAGAGAAAAAATCGCCCTCAATCATCCGAAGGTTGTACAACTTCTTCTACATAAACAATTTGTTTACTAGAGATTTACTCCGATAAAGGCTTTCCAGTTTCTTCCAGAGTTCTTTTTCAGGCTTCTCTCTATAAATGTTGATCAAGACAGAATTGGCCAGGCACAGTCAAATCAAACTTCGTGCCTTCCAATTAAGCTTCTCCCACTCTATGATGGCCGTTGAAGATGATACCGAAACCACCACTGGCAATGCCACCTCTGGCTTGGATGTTGCCGTCATGCTCATCTTACTCTTTGGCATCTCATCGACTATCACTGTCCACAAGTAGATCCTTCATCTTTAGTTTCCACAACTCGAAGCTCTTCCCTTCAAACTTTTTGATTTCAATCTGTGATCCAATCGACATCTCTGATCATTAATACTCGAACATAAGGCTCTGATGCCAATTGAACGATTCGAGACCTATTAATCACATAAATTATAAGCAGAAATAGCAGTGTAATAGCCTTATTGTTATCTGTCACATCAACACTGATAGACAATAACTAACCTATCAAAGTGTTGAACCCATATAGATGAATAGAGAAAGAATCACCCTCAGCCATCCGAAGGTTGTACAACTTCTTTCGCATAAACAATTTGTTTACCAAATATTTATTGTGATAAAGGCTTTCTAGTTTCTTCGAGAGTTCTTTCACAGGCTTCTCTCTAGAAATGTTTATATGGACAGAATTGGCAAAGCACAGTCAAATCAGACTTCGTGCCTTCCAATCGAGCTTCTCCCACTTTATGATGGCCATTAAAGATGATGCTGAAACCACCACCAGCGATGCCACCTCTACCATGGATGCTGCTATCATGCTCATCGTACTCTTCAGAATCTCATTGTACTCTTCAGAATTTCATCGACTATCATTATCCATAGGTCCCTTTCCACGAGTCGATCATCTATCTTTAGTTTCCACAACTCGAAGCTCTTCCCTCCGAACTTCTTGATTTCAATCTGTGATCCAATCGACATCTCTGATCGTTCATACTCGAACACAAGGCTCTAATATCAACTGAACAATTTGACACATGTCAATCACACAAATTATAAACAGAAAGCAACTAAGACACGATATACCTAGGTTCACCCCAGGATAGGGCTATGTCCTGCCAGAAGTTTCATTATAATCAGCCTCACAAATCTCTCGTTACAATGTGTGCTTAGTACATAGAGAGTATTTATAAGCAACTTAAGATGCCCTAATTAGGGTTTCCCCTCCACTGCAAAACAACAGTCATTCATGGGCCCAACCCAAATCGTCAAGCAAAAAACTAGACCCAAAACATGTACAGGGCTTAAAGTTTTTGGTGGCGTTGCCCCCTAACCTTCGCCGACTCACCAAGAAGAAGGACTCTATGATCGTCGAGGGTTCTATAGATCTAGAACCGTGAAGTATGCACCAACTCTAACAAGGGGGCATGTTAAAGTATAAAGAATTAATTGAGCCATTTCTGATTAGCTTAAGCTTTTGATAAAATTGGTAACTCAATTATTCTTAATATACTTAACCAAATATCTTGAGCTTGTTAATCAAATGAAGAGTTATGGTGAACAATTTTATGATTAGAAAATAGAGAACCACCTAGAGATAGTAGACATGGTAGGGGAAGAGGCAGAAGAAATTCAAGAGGATGAGGTAGAGGTGTAGTATATACAAAAAGAATACTCATATGGAGAAAGATTGTTGGTTTAAGGGGAAGCCATAATGCTTTCAATGTAAGAAGTTTGGCCACTTACAAAAAAAATTGTAGAATGAAGAATACTCTGCAAGAAAGCTTTAGTGAAGAGAAGGGGAGTGAAGAAATTTTTTTTTTATGCTTTTCAAAATGCTACTAAAGGGAAGAATCATGTGTGGTTCTTAGATAGTGGCTGTTCCAACCATATGATAGTAGAAAAATGCATTTTTCTTGACATGGATACTACCTTCAATTCAAAGGTGATGTTGTTGCTATAGTGCAAGTGAAAGGAAATGGAAAATGTTGGTACTTGTCTAAGGTTTTAAACATGTCTAAACATGATTCAAAGATGGTTAAAGTCTAAACTAAGTTGGAAGATTAAAATACAGCATGTTAAAGGAGTGCACACATGTGTGTGCATCCATTTTGGTGTGTGTGCACACCCCTAATCAGCAAAGCAAAGTAGTGTGCACTGCTGTGTGAAGGGCAGCATCAGTGTGCGCCTCACTGCCCCTTCACCAGTGCCTCACCGCCTAGCAAGGTTGTAGTTTGAAGAAGGGCAGCATTGCACCGCCCCTCCATCAGCACCACACCACCCAGAACGTGGTGCAAAGGGGCTTTGCCTAGCGCCTCACTGCCCCCTGTTCAGCACCTAGGTGCTAGG
The DNA here is from genome assembly GCA_023935145.1 of Bretschneidera sinensis. NCBI lineage: Eukaryota > Viridiplantae > Streptophyta > Magnoliopsida > Brassicales > Akaniaceae > Bretschneidera > Bretschneidera sinensis. The sequence continues at coordinate 24,580,638 of CM043704.1, forward strand.
CACACTGATGCACACATGGACAGCTTGTTTAAACCTCCTCTTAGGTGTGTGGAAGCAAGGTTAAAATGTACAGCACCACTTAGGATTGATGGAGGACCATGGTTAAGTGGTCATCAAGATCTAAAGGTGGAGATTGACTCTCAAGATTGGACAAGAAGTGGGTGCACTATATAAAGGGTCACCTAGCTTCATTATCAACAAGATTATTGTCACATACTTTGAGATCAATTGTAAAGGGTGACAAAACACAATACAAGAGAGAATTGTGTGAGAGTGCAAAGACACAAAACACAAGAGGGACTCAATATAGAGAGGCTGGTTGTAAAGAAGAGAGAGTAGTATAGATAGAGAGCATTGTAATAGTTCTTATCATCTTCTTTCTTCTCTTCTTGGTTTCTTCAAGAACTTGAGCTTCTTGAAGAGGGTTGCTGTAATTGTAAAGAACCATTGATTTAGTGTAGAGAGTTCAGAGGAACTCATAGGGACGTAGGCTATTGCCGAACCTTGATAACAAATCGCTTGTCTTCTTTTCTTTCATGCTTTCGATTGCTGTATTTCTTTCTACAAGTCATTCTAGACTTGGGTGTTTGGAAGATCACCACCTGGGCATCTTGTCAAGGTGATTTCCAACAGTGGTATCAAAGCTTTGACAGTGGTATCAGAGCTTGCACAGCTGGGTATCGGAGCAAGAACAAGAAGGTTACGGAGCCAAGACTCCAAGAACCAAAGATCAACTTCTTAGGTGATTCAAGAACGGAGTAAAGATCAAGATCAGATCGTGTTCTTGAGGGTGCTTCAAGAACGGTGTTAAAATCCATCTTTGATCTTTTTTCTTGAGGTTGAAGAAAGCATTTATGGGTATTACATAAATTTGGGATCTTTTCTGCAAAGATGGCTTCAAATTTTTGTGTTAAGAAGTTTGATGGAAATGGAGACTTTTCCCTTTGGAAGCAGAAGATCAAGGCGGTTCTAATGCAACAGAAAGTGGACTTGGCTATTGGAGAAGATGATGCTTTTCCAGAAAGTATCACAGAGGACCAACAAATTGAGATGAAGAAGATGGCTTACAACACCATTTTCTTGTACATGTCGGATAGTGTCACAAGGGAGTGCGGAGACTCGGAAGATCCAGCTGTCATATGGAAGAAACTAGATGAGTTGTTTCTTACCAAAACTCTCTCTAACAAGATTTATCTTCTTAAAAGAATCTTTGCTTTTAAAATGGATCCTAGTAAAGAGTTGCAAGATAATCTTAATGTCTTTAATAAGCTAGTTCAAGATTTGAATAGTTGTAGCATTACATTTCCGGATGAACAATTGGTTGTTATCTTGTGATATTCTCTTCTTGATTGCTTTGATAATTTGATTAATGCTATTGAGTATAGAAGGGATTCTTTAACAAAGGAGATTGTGATCAATGCCATATGGGCACATAATTTCAAAGCCAAGATGAAGGAGACATCAAGTGGAGATGGGTTATCCGTAAGAGGAATGCCAACAACTCAGAATGGCAGTAGCACTCGTGGCAACTACCGGAAGAAATCAAGAGGTAGAAGGAGAACCGTGGGAGATCTCATTCCAAGACAATACTTGGAGGAGGAAGGATATGCTTCTACTGAAACAAGGAGGGCTATTTCAAGAAAGATTGCAAGAAGAGGATGTGGGATGAGAGGAGAAGCCATACCAACAATGGAGAGGCTTCGGTTGCCAAGGGAGAATAGCAAGATGATGTTCTTATTGTGTGCTCAAATGTGAGTAGGAGGCAAGGCAGTGAAAATTGGATTCTGGATTCCGGGTGCACTTATCACATATACCCTCACAAGGAATGGTTCAAGAATTTCAAGGAGATCAATGATGGAAGGGTCTTCTTAGGGAATGATAATTCTTGCCAAGTGAGGGGGATTAGAGACATCCAATTGAGGATGTTTGATGGAGCCACAAGGCTGCTGCGAAATGTGCAGTATCTTCTAGATTTGAAGAGAAATTTGATCTCATTGGGGCAGCTGGATTCCATGGGGTATACATGCAAAGTAGAGGGAGAAAAGTTCAAGGTGGCCAAGGGATCTTTGGTAGTGATCAAGGCAGTAAGAAACGATGGACTCTATAAGATGATCGAAGAGACAAAAATCAATGATCAAGCAGCAAGCTTGATGGCTGAGATGGATAGGGCAGCCCTTTGGCACACTCGCTTGGGACACATGAGCGAAAAGGGCCTGCAAGTTCTTAGCAAGGATGGTCTACTTGGTGGTGACAAAGTAGAGAAACTTGATTTATGTGAGAGTTGCATTCATGGGAAGTAACACTGGGTCAGCTTCAACACCGGAGTGCACAAGTTTAAAGGGATTCTTGACTACATTCATTTAGACCTTTGGGGACCAGTAAGAACACCAACAGAGGGAGGTAACTTTTACTTTCTGTCTTTAATTGATGATTATTCAAGAAGAGTGTGGGTTTATTTACTTAGAAATAAATCAGATGCCTTGGATAAATTTGTTGTGTGGAAAAAGTTGCTGGAAACTCAAACGGGTAGGGTAGTTAAGGCTTTACGAACCGATAATGGCTTAGAATTTTGCAATAAGGATTTTGATAAATTCTGTGAATTAAATGCCATTCTAAGACCTATAACGGTTTTAAAAACACCTCAGCAAAATGGAGTTGCTGAGAGGATGAATAGAACCCTTATGGAAAAGGTTAGGTGCATGTTAATAGGATCTGGTTTACCAAAATATTTTTAGGGAGAAGCTGTGGCTACAGCTGCATACTTGGTAAATAGATCATCCTCTATAGCTTTAGAGCTCAAGACTCCTATGGAGATATGGAGTGGAAAACCCCCTGAATTAAGCAACCTTAGGACTTTTGGGTGTGCTGCATATGCACATCGAAAGGAGGATAAACTTAGCCCAAGGTCTAAAAAATGTGTATTTCTAGGATATGGTGATGGGGTTAAGGGATATAGGTTGTGGTTCTTAGAAAAGAAAGGCATGAAACTGATTATAAGTAGGGATGTTATTTTTAATGAATTGTTATTTCCCTACTTGGAGAAAACGAACCCTATAAGGGCTAGTGAGCAAACCAGTCCGAAAGTTGTGGAGCATCGCATCAAGGAGAATTCGATTCCGGTAGAGCAAAGGAGGCAAGAGGGTTCGGATCAGGTAGAGCCCTTAAATGAAGGCCAAGCTCAAGAAACTCAAGAAGAGGTTGAACTAGAAGAGGTTGATATAGCAAGTCATAATGACTACCAGCTCACAAGAGACCGGGAAATGAGGGTGGTTAGACCACCTTTGCGATATGGGTTTGCAGATGCCAATGTAGCAGCTCCTTGGATAGAGGGAGAGGTTAAACCAGAAACTTACATGGAAGCTATAGAATGTAAGGATTCGTCAAAGTGGCAGCTGGCTATGGAGGAAAAAATGGATTCTTTGATGAAGAACAACTCTTAGGAGTTGGTGCCCAAACCAGAAAAACAGAGACTTGTGGATTGTAGATGGCTCTACAAGATCAAAGAAGGGAATACTCCAGGGGATGAAGTCTGATATAAAGCTAGGCTAGTGGCGAAGGGGTTCACACAAAAAGAAGGCATAGATTTCACCGATTGTGAAGTACAAGACGATATGGATAGTGTTAGCATTGGTGGTCCAATTTGATTGGGAAATCGAGTAAATTGAAATGAAGATAGCGTTCTTACATGGAGAGCTTGATGAGACCATTTTCATGAGGCAAATCAAAGGCTATGAGGAAGGAAGGCAGGGAGAGTTGGTGTGCAAATTGAAGAAATCTCTCTATGGCCTAAAGCAATCACCTCAGCAATGGAATAAGAGGTTTGATTCCTTTTTAATCAGCCTAGGTTTCATGAGGAGCTACTATGATTCGTGTTTGTACTATAAGGGGCAAAAGGTTGAGGAAGTGGTGATCATCCTCATCTATGTTGATGATATGTTGCTGGTTGGGAACAGCATGGAGAGGATAAGGAAATTAAAGGCTCAACTCAGTGAGGAGTTTGAGATGAAGGATCTTGGGCATGCACAGAAGATCCTTGGGATGTGTATCATCCGAGAAAGGGAGATAAATAGATTGAAGATCTCTCAAACTTCCTACATAGAGAAGATGATATCTAAATTCTCTATGGAAGATAGCAAACTAGTGAAGGTTCCCCTTGCTGGTCATTTCAAGTTCTCCAGCGATCAATGTCCGAGATCGAAGGCGAAGAAAAAAGAAATGGAAAAAGTCCCTTATACTAGTGCTATTGGTTATGTTATGTTCACCATGGTAAGCACTAGACCTGATATTGCTCATGCAATAAGTGTTCTCAGCAGGTTTATGATTAATCTCGGAAATGAGCATTAGCTTGGGATGAAGTGGTTGCTGAGGTACTTGAAGGGAAGCCCAGAACTAGAGTTGGTTTATGAGAAGAGAGGTAAGTCCATCTGCCTTGAGAGTTTTGTGGATTCAGACTATGGAGCATATCAGGACAAAAAGAGATCGATTGCCTCCTACTTCTTTAACTTAAACAGATGTTGTGTAAGTTGGAAAGCTCAGTTGCAGCCAGTGGTAGCACTCTTAACAATCGAGGCTGAGTACATAGCGGTTACGAAGGCCATTAAGGAGGCTATGTGGTGCAAAGGGTTGTTGGAAGAGTTGAAGGTACTGGAGGAGCAAGTTGTGGAGTTTTCAGATAGTCAAAGTACATTGCACTTGTGTAAGAATCTGGTGTTCTATGAGAGGACAAAGCACATCGATGTTCGGTATCATTTCATTCGAGAAAATGTTACGAAATGATGCATCCATGTGGATAAGGTAGCCAAAGAAGAAAATCCCGCAGATTTAGGTACTAAAGTTCTACCTCTAAGTAAGTTCAATTATTGCCTTGGACTACTTAGGATTGGAGTTGGTTAATTGATGACTCAGGATGAGTTTGGATCCTGAAGCTCTCTGCACAATGGTTCGGGTTTAAACACTTAGACAAAGGTAGAGATTGTTGGTATTTGTCTAAGGTTTTAAACATGTCTAAACATGGGTCAAAGATAGTTAAAGTATAAACTAAAGTTGGAAGATTAAAATACAGCATGTTAAAGGAGTGCACACATGTCTGTGCATCCATTTGGGTGTGTGTGCACACCCAATCAACAAAGTAAAGTAGTGTGCACTATTGTATGAAAGGCAGCATCAGTGTGCGCCTCACTACCCCTTCACCAGCACCTCACCGCCTAGCAGGGTTATAGTTTGAAGAAGGGCAGCGCCACTCCACACCTCCACCAGCACCGCACCGCCCAGAACGTGGTGCAAAGGGGCTTTGCCTAGCGCCTCACCGCCCCCTGTTCAGCACTTAGGCGCTAGGCACACTGATGCACACATGGACAGCATGTTTAAACCTCCTCTTAGGTGCATGGATGCAAGGTTAAAATGCACAGCACCACTTAGAATTGATGGTGGGCCATGGTTAAGTGGTCATCAAGATCTAAGGGTGGAAATTGACTCTCAAGATTGGACAAGAAGTGAGTGCACTATATAAAGGGTCACCTAGCTTCATTATCAACAAGATTATTGTGACATACTTTGAGATCAATTGTAAAGAGTGACAAAACACAATATAAAAGAGAATTGTGTGAGAGTGCAAAGACACAAAAACACAAGAGGGACTCGTTGTCGAGAGGCTGGTTGTAAAGAAGAGAGAGTAGTATAGATAGAGAGCACTGTAATAGTTCTTATCATCTTCTTTCTTCTTTTCTTGGTTTCTTCAATAACTTGAGCTTCTTGAAGAGGGTTGCTGTAATTGTAAAGAACCATTGATTTAGTGCAGAGAGTTCAGAGGAACTCACAGGAACGTAGGCTATTGCTGAACCTCGATAACAAATCGCTTGTCTTCTTTTCTTTCTTGCTTTTGATTATTGTATTTCTTTCTACAAGTCATTCTAGACTTGGGTGTTTGGAAGATCACCACTTGGGCATCTTGTCAAGGTGATTTCCAATAGAAAAGTAACTATCGGAGTTGATATAGAGAATGACAGAAAGTATATCCATGGTGTGTTGTATGCACCATAATTTAATGAGAATTTTTTGTTTGTTGAGCATATTTTATAGCATGGTTACTCACTATATTTTAAAGGATGTGGTTATACGATCTATGATCAAAGAAAAGAAGGTTGATTGTTGAAGTTGAAGTGAAAAACATAAGCTTTCCAATCACTTTTAGCTATGTACAGAACATTGCCTTAAAGATGGAAGTTGATGATCAGTCATGGTTGTGTTAGAGAAGATTTGGCCACTTGAATTTCCATAGTCTCAAGTTGCTTTATCAAAAGGGGATGGTTTATAAAATTCCCACCATTTTTGGAAAAACATAACGTTTAAGGGGGTGGAATTGGAAAGCATCACTGACAACCATTTCCAAAAAGAGATGCTTGTAGACCTAATTAAGTGTTGGAATTGGTTCACACCAATGTATGTGGTCCTATAAGGACTCCTTCTCACTCTCAAAATAGGTACTTTATTTTTTTAATTGATGAATACATTAGAATGACTTGGGTTTACTTTAGGAGAGAAAACTTTGAAGTCTTTACAATTTTTTTTTCAAGAAATTTAAATGTCTTGTTGAAAAACAAAGTGGTCATTATATCAAAGTGTTGAAAAGTGACAAGGGTAAAGAGCACACAGAAAATGAATTTGATCAATTTTGTGAAGATGAAGACATTGAAAGGCAGCTCACTATTGGTTATTCGCCTCAACAAACTGGATTATCCGAGTGGAAAAACCAAACTATCATAGAAGTGGTTAAGTCAATGTTGCATGAGAAAGACCTACCAAAGAATTTCTGGGCTAAAACTGTATATACTGCTGTGTACTTAGTAAACAAGTGTCCAACTAAGCCTATGTTGAATCAAACTCCATTTGAAGTTTGAAGTGGAAAGAAGCCATCTATAAACCATTTAAAGTTCTTTGGGAGTGTTTGCTATACTCAAATTCCCAAAGAGAAGAGGCATAAACTTGATGAAACAAGTAAGTGGTGCATCTTTGTTTGTTAGAGCTCAAAATCGAAGGGATACAAGCTATATAACTTAAAAACAAACAAGATATTTGTTAACCGAGATGTTTTATTTAATGAAAAAGCAAAATGGGATTGGGAGCATGGAAGGGTCGAAGAAAAAACAATTAACGTTGATATGGTGCAGATAAGGCCAACCTATGAAGAAGAAGAAAATGGAGAGTTATCTCCATCTTCTCGAATTTCGAGTTCATCTTCATCAAGCTCAAATCCAAGAAAAATGATGAGTTTGAATGAGATTTATGAGAGATGAAATTTTTTTGTTGTTGAACCAGAAAACTTTGAAGAAGTAGTTAAAGTGAAAACTTGGAGGAAGGCAATGGAGTAAGAAATTGAGAAAAATCAGACCTGGCAGCTTGTTGAAAGGCCAAAAGATAAGGAAATTGTTGTGGTGAAATGGATTTACAAGGTGAAATATAATTCAGATGGTTCGGTGCAAAGAAATAAAGCATAGTTGGTTGCAAAAGGCTACTTACCATAGCTTGGTGTTGATTTCCGTGAGCATTTGCACTAGTTCTCGTTTAGATACCATACGAGCTCTCATTGCTTTAGTAGCTCACAAAGGTTGGTTATTGTACCAAATTGACATAAAATCAGCATTCCTAAATGCAGGGCTGCAAGAAAAAATATATCTTGAACAGCCACAAGAGTTTGTGATTGAAGGTGAAGAAGATAAAGTGTATAAGCGGAAGAAGGCGTTATATGGACTGAAACAAGCTCCTAGACCTTGGTATAGTCATATTGATAATTATTTCAATGAAAAAGGTTTTAAAAGAAGCAAGAGTGAGCCTACTTTGTATGTTAAACAACAAGTTATGGTTAATAATCTTATTATTGCAATCTACGTTGACGATTTGGTGTTAAGTTGAAATAATGAAGAAATGATTGATGAATTTAGAGAAGAAATGATGAAGAAATATGAAATGAGGGACATATAGTTGTTGCATTTTTTTCTTGGAATTAAGGTGAATCAAGATGAATATGTAGCTTTCTTTCTCAAAAGGAGTATGCTAAAAAAGATTTTGAAGAAGTTTGGAATGTATAATCTGATAGCCACACCCCTTGTTGTGAACGAGAATTTAACAAAAAGAAGATGGAGGAAAAAAGGTTGATGCAAATCTTTATAGAAATTTGGTTGAGAATTTGCTCTATCTTACTTTCACGAGACCATATATTATGTTTGAAGCAAGGTTGTTATCTAGATTCATGCATAATCCTATCCATACTCTCTTTGGAGCAGCAAAAAGGGTGTTGAGATATGTCAAAGGCACAATTGGGAATGGAATCAGATATAGCAAAATTTCTTAATTGAAATTGACTGGTTTTTGCGATAGTGATTTGGGTGGCTGCGATATGTGTTTTCTCATGATTCAAGAGTGTTTTCATGGGTTTCTAAGAAGCAGCAATCAGTTGCACAATCTTCAGCTAAAGCAGAATATGTCTCAGCTTCCATTGCAATTTCATAAGCCATTTGGTTGAGAAGAATAATGAAGGACATTGGAGAGAAGCAAGAAGAAGATACCATCATTTCTTGTGACAACAAATCAGCCATAGCCATGACAAAGAACCCGCAGAAAAGGTACATTGCTATCAAGAATCATTTTATTCGAGATGCTAATGAAGATGGAGAGGTGCAACTGAACTTTTCCAGGTCATCTAAGCAATTGGCTGACACTTTCACTAAAAGTCTTCCAAGAGAGAAGTTTCAAAAGCTTAAGGAAGTATTGGGAGTTCAAGAGCAGCATATTAAGGGGGATAATGTTGATGTTGATGTGCTATAAATTCTGCAGCAATGTTATTGTTTACTTAAGTTTAACCTGTTTTAACTTGTGTTAATTTAGTGTGTTAACTAGATTTAAAATGTGTGCATTATAAATGGATATCTGTAAGGCTGTGATGGCATGTATTTTTTAGTATAAAAGGTCTGTAGAATTTGTTAGAAGAATGAATGAAAAAAAAAATTAGTTGGCAGAAACTCCTCTCTTCTAACCTTTCCTGATTTTCTACTGCAGAAACTTGCAACCCTACTCTATTTTGTCTTCCCATGCTAAAACAGATCCTTGTTGTGTGTGTGCGCTTGTTACAAGCTTAGGAACAACGCAAACAATCGAAAGACTTAAAGAAATCCACAAAGTCCTTGATTAGATTCTCCTTTAAATCCTCTTAGCCTCCATGGACAGACCTATCAAAAACCTCTTGCTCAAAGACAAACTCCCTACCACACCCAATCATTTTCGATAATGAAAAACATATTTAACGAATCGAGGTCTCATATTTTTCTGAAAAACTCAAACAAAGAAATCGTTTTGGAAATTTTTCTCACCTTCATTTTGTAGAACTGATTTGTAGGTTTTATCAATTTTGATAGAACTTGCAATAAGCTAACTCAATTCCACACTGAATTCTCAATTTCACAATAAATTCATTTACAAATGAATTCTATAATTTATTGGCTTTTCAAATATGACAATGTATATGTTGGAATTTTGTCTAAGAATTAAAGGCTGAAGTTTTCAGCATTAGCCTTTGGCACCGTGGCACAGGCTTGGTGCACCGCGGCCACTAGCAAGTGAGGAAGAAATTCCTGTTGTGCGCCGCGGTCCAGACCAACCACGCCGCGGCCACCAGCAAGTGGTTGTTTCTCCCCTGTTGTGCACCGTGGCTTGCTGTGTTCTGCGTCGCAGCGCGAGGCACACCTGACACCTGATTTCAGCATTTTTCAGTTGGTGCGTGGGTTTTGGTTAAAATGCACATGTTCACTTAGACCACTTAAAAGGCCATGATTGTTTTGTTTTCAAGATCAAAGGGTTGAGATTGACTTCACGTTGGTTAAGGAAGTTATAGCTCTATATAAAGGGTCATCTAGGAGCAATAACACAACACAACATAAGAGAAACAAGGAAGAAACACAAGAAGAAGTCTCATTCCAAGAGTGGCTAGTGTTTAGAGAGAAAGACTCTCAAATCTTCAGAGGTGTTTCTAGTGAGAGAAAGTATTCAAGATTGGGGTTCAAGGGCCTTGTAATTGGAATTTTCTTGAGGAAAATTCCAGGGAAACACTAAGTTCTTATCTCTTTCTTTTCTCTTCTTTCATTCATTAAGAACACATAGTTCTCGAGGAGGTATTCCTGTAATTGTAAGAACTCCATTGATTTAGTGTAGAGAGCTCGGAGGAGCTCACGGGGACGTAGGCAATTTGCCAAACCTCGATAACAATTGCTTGTGTTTTCTCTTTTGTGGTTTGATTCTTTTTCAGTCCAAATCATTCTGGATTTCGGTGTTTAAAGGTCGCCACATGGGATTCTAAAGGTGATTTTCAATATTATAGAATTGTAAATGAATTCTATAAAATTTAATATATTAATTTGTTCCAAGCATAATCTTAAAGAAGAATGAATCTCCATCTCAGGAGAATCTAGTTTCTATTAATTAGTATAAAGCCCCTATGTCAACGCACAATGCTCAGCAGGAGAATGATCAAAGGATTAATCCTTTATTTGAAATTAATTATATATTTGTTATTAATCCTTTATTTGCAATTAATTACATATTTGCTACTTTGGTATATGAACCAAAATCAGGCCATGGTGATCTAGAAGAAAAGTATGATGCACAATTTGATGATGATACTGAAATATTAGATTTGTGAAAAGGAAAATCAAAAGAAAATAAATAAAGTGAGGAAAGGAAACTCATGAAATTCTTTTGGACTATGAGAGGTATTAATGCTCGTCACATTTCATTTCCCTCTACTGGGAAGGCTACCATGAGAAGGTTATATGAATGTATCTACTTTGACATGGTTTCTACTAGCAGTTTATTGGCACTCTCTGCCTTGTATATATTACAAGAAAACTAGGTTCTAGTAATGCAGATGAAGTAAAAGATAGCATCACAAAAATTTTGTCTCTTAGCAATGCAAAACGAACAGGTCTTACCGCTTTACGACACACCAATGTCAAGCGTTGGCATTTTGTGCCACAAAGTAAACAAACTTCGCCATTAGTGATGCAAGTACATATTGTGTTGCAAAACAAAGGCACGAAATGGAATTGTGTCCCTAGTATTTAGTGATGCATACACCACGTCGTGTCAACAGTTGGTGGAGGAAACCATAATACATGGCCACAATTATAACTTACTGTAGAGCCTGGTACCTCAATTGAAAATTTAAATCGAGGTTTTATTATTTTGACATGTAATTGGTTTATAAGAGGAATTTGAGGTTAAATTTAATTTTTATGACTTAATGATATGATTGAGGGGAAAATTAGGCTTGAGACAAAGCGAAGCATGAGAATGAAAGTGTTGTGAGTTTTAAATTACTCGCAAGTGCACGAGTCCTCTGCAGTATAGTGTTGTGCAAGTGCGAGGTCGAATCCACAGGGAATTGCATTGTGAAAATATTTTTATCTAAACTAAGCCTATTTTAACCTAGTTCCAAGTTTTGAATTGTCTTTTGCAAAACAAATATAAACTAAACTAAATTGATTTAAAGACTAATGATAAAAACACTAAGGTTTCTGAATCCACCCCACCAAAGTAAAGCATATATCTTCATGTTCTATATAAAAATAATCTATCAAAACTTTCCATGAATCCAACTTTAAACAAATCACAACAAATATCCCAATTAAATCAAAGCAATCCAATGTATCCACTTTTAACAAATCACAAAGGATATCCAATTTAATCAAAAACGATTTGATGTATCTATCATATGAAACACACGGAATATCCAACAGAACAATTTAAACGCAATCAATCATAAGACTTTACTCAAATAATCGAACAAAACATTTATGCTAAAAAAACATCAAAATTGTATAAACAAATCTGAAATTATTATGCCAAACAACGGTGAGGCTTCATCTTTAACCTTAGATGAAGATTTTAGCCACTCATAATCATGAAACTAAAGTTCACAATAACAGTGCTAAACATTAAACTTTAAAACTAACAAAAGCAGTAAATTAAGAACTGACTATACATAGGAGAAATTCCACTCGCTGTTGGGCAATGCTTCCCCTCGTGGTAGCAAAGCCTTCGGGATCCACCAGAATGCTAGCAGACATCCACCGAATTGCACCCCGAATGATGAATGAAGATGGGGCTTTTATAGGGGAATTCCCGGAGTACAATATGTTTCAAATTCGATGTGGGATACTGCCCGAGTGTGATCGATCGCAGTCTGGTGTGCTCGAGCTCATACTGGCGCACTATAAAGCATTTTTAACCGATGTGGGATGTGCGAGTGCGCACTTGTGATCGATCGCAAGTCTGGTGCGATCGAGCGCACTTGACATCTTCAGCTTGACCCTTGTCTACTAAAACTGCTATAACTTTCTCTAGAAAAATCATTTTTACAAGCCGTAAAATCCCTCAGAAAATAGACTTCCGGATATTTCCAAGCATATGTGGCTCATCTCCTGGTTCTTCCTGAATCAATACAGTAAAATCTACAAAAATGACTGATCTATACAGGCCATTCTGGCAATTTTAGTGAAACTCCTTTCCCAATGCTTGTAAACCTGAAAAAAAAAACAACGAAAACAACTCAAAGTAACAAATTCTTACACTAACAAATGTAAATTAAGTGGCCAAAATATGCAATATTTTTCACTCATCAAATACCCTCAAACTTACATTTTGCTAGTCCCTTAGCAAAACAAAATAAATAAATAAGTAAAATTAAATGGAAAACAAAGAACATAAAGATAAGTTCATCACTCATGGTATCCAGAAATTTAAGGAGCACTCAAGACAATGATATTCATTCATGAGCAAGCTTAAAAAATATAACCCATCTTCACAATGAATAGGAATTTTAAAACCTAATTACTTACAAGAGGCAAGCAAGATATCACAAGCTTGAATTAGTGTAAAGTGAATTAGCATATACAGATGAGGTTTCTAAATAACTTCAATGTACAATGTCTCCATGTCTTAAGATTCACAGGATTTCTCATCAGAATGAACAACGATGGAATAGTTTTATTTTACCCTTTTTTTATATAAGGCTCTGCTATGATTAGTTCCCTTAGCTTTCTAATTGACCCATGTAGCGAGTGGTGAGTCAATGACTCCCAAACTAGATAGTTTTAGGGCATTAGGTGTAAAGACACCCCTAAGGACTTACTAACTCGAGTAAAAAAGGCTACAAAACTAAACTGGTCTTAATACTACCAAGCAAAATTTCCACCTTTTGACGTGAACACTCACTGCTTACTGAGGCAAGAGGTCCAGTTACTCAGCGGAAAGTTTCACAATGATCATTATGAATAAAATTCCCACCTTTTGACGTGAACACTCACTGCTTACTGAGGCAAGAAGTCCAGTTACTCAATGAAAAGTTTATTGATGATGATCTTTTGTTTTTGTTTTTTTTTTTTTTTTTGCTTTTCTACGCCCAAGTGTTAATCCCACAAGTCATCCAGTTTTAGTTAAGTCAAGGAAACATACACATTGAAATCGCATGTTATACCTCACACAAATATGTGCTAATGTGCTCGTGTTAGATTGGCTCAAACATGTGAATTCTCAAATGCCCAAAGTAAGTGACAAAGTTTTAAAACTCTATCATCAAATCATTTGTTCAAAATTTTAAGCTCACCAATGAAATCACATCACAATATTTTTTTAGATCAACTAAAATTTCAAAATAACATGAGCATGCATTTACTTTCTTATTTTTTTTTTTTAAAATGAAGAAAAAATAACAACAAATTATGACAAAGTGTGTGTAATGCGTCTTCTATACCCACAAACTTAAATTACACATTGACCCCAATGTGTGAATAATATGGAAAGAGCTAACCTGGGATATGAAGAACTATCTGGAATTGGTATGGCTCATAGCATACCCCTAAACTTGAACTGAAGTACGCATTGTCCCTGAAAAATAAAGACTAAAAAACGAAAATACTGGAATCAAACTTTAATCATAAATATATCAAATAATAAGTAAACAAAAAAGATATGTTGTGGGGTGCTTCCCATGAGTGCTAAGTTTAACGTCTTCAGCCAGACCCTCCATAGTAGACGACACTCAATCTGAGTAACTAGGATCCTCCAACAAGATCGTCTCAATGTTTGGACTCCTCAACTCCAAGAATGGTTTTAGCCTCTGTCTATTTACCTTGAAAGTGTTACCATTCTTTGGATCATCAATCTCAATGGCCCCATGAGGAAAAACCGACCAAATAATAAATGGGCCTGTCCATCGAGATTTGAGTTTGCTTAGAAAAAGATGCAAGCGTGAATTGTATAGAAGAACTTTTTGACCTGGCTCAAAAGCTCATCTCAAAATGTGTTGGTCATGAGTCTTCTTCATTTGTGCCTTGTATGACCGTGCACAATCGTATGCATCATTCCACAGCTCCTCTAATTCATTGAGTTGGAGCTTCCTTTGTGAGCCTGTCTTTGAAAGATTGAAGTTCAGCTGCTTGATAGCCCAATAGGCTCTATGTAATCTAATTTAACCAGAAGGTGACAGGCTTTTCCGTACACAATACGATATGGGGACATGCCAATTGGCATTTTGAATGCTGTTCGATCTGCCCACAATGCATCATTCAATCGTAAAGACCAATCCTTTCTATTCGGGTTCACAATCTTCTCCAAAAATTTTTTGATCTTGCGATTGGAAATTTCAACTTGTCCACTCGTCTATGGGTGATACGGGGTGGCAACCTTGTGTGTGATGAAATACTTCTTCATCAACTGCTCAAAAATTTGGTTGCAGAAGTGCTTACCTCCATCATTTATGATTGCTCGAGGCATACCGAAACGAGCAAAGATAGTGTCCTTCAAAAACTGGACCACAACTCGATGGTCATTGGTCTTGTATGCAACGGCCTCCACCCATTTGGACAGATAGTCCACAGCAACTAGAATGTATAGATAGCCAAAGGAGTTTGAGAAAGGTCCCATAAAATCAATGCCCCACACGTCAAAAATCTCAACAATCAGAATAGGGTTGAGGGGCATCATATTCTTCCTAGAAAGACTCCCTAGCTTTTAGCAGCACTCATAAGATACACAGTAGGTGTGAGAGTCTCGGAACAAGATGGGCCAATAGAATTAACACTGTAAGATTTTCGCAGCAGTCTTCTTAGCACTGAAATGGCCTCCACAAGCATGATCATGACAAAAGGCGATGACATTAGATTGGTCATGCTCAGGAATACACCTTCTGATGATCTGATCGGGACAATACTTGAACAAGTAAGTATTATCCCAGAAAAAATGTTTTACCGTGGCCAAAAACTTTGATTTATCTTGTTGCCCCCAATGTAAAGGCATTTAACCGGTGACAAGATAGTTCACTATATCAGTAAACCATGGCACAGGATTGTGAGCAATGTGCATCAATTGCTTATCAGAAAAGGTCTCAGAAATGGGAGTGGTGGCCTCAGTGAAATCCACAATCAATCTAGGCTAATGGTCCGCCACCATGTTTTTGGAACCTTTCTTATCCCGAATCTTTATGTCGAACTCTTGAAGTAACAAAATGCATCGGATAAGATGAGATTTAGCATCTTTTTTAGAGAAAAGATACTTCAATGCAGCATGATCCGAGTAGATAATGACTTTAGATCCTAATAAGTAGGATTTGAACTTGTCTAATGCAAAAACGACTGCTAGCAACTCTTTCTTAGTGGTAAAGTAATTGAGTTGTGTGTTGTTTAGAGTTTTACTTGCATAATAGATAACATGGGGAAGTTTATCAACACACTGCTCCAAAATATCTCCAACAGCATAGTCTGATGCGTCACACATAATCTCAAAAGGCACACCCCAGTTGGGTGGCTGAATAATGGGTGTGGACGTCAGAATCTTCTTCAGATCTCCAAATGCTTTCTTATAGTTTTCATCAAATACAAATAGGGCATCCTTTAGTAATAACTTGCACAAGGGCCTAGCGATTTTGCTGAAATTCTGGATAAATCACCTGTAGAAGCCTGCATGGCCCAGAAAAGATTGAACCTCCTTCACTGCACGTGGGGGTGGAAGATTGGAAATCAGGTCCACCTTCGCTTTGTCGACCTCAATCCCCCGATGAGATACGACATGCCCCAGTACAATACCTTGCTTGACCATAAAATGGCACTTCTCCCAATTAAGCACCAGGTTCTTCTTCTTGCACCACACTAAAACCAAAGTGAGACGGTTCAGGCACTCCTCAAATGATGAACCGAAAACGGAGAAGTCATCCATGAAAATCTCTAAGAACCGCTCTACCATGTCAAAGAATATGCTGACCATGCACCGCTGAAAAGTAGCGGGTGCGTTGCATAACCCAAAGGGTATGTGACGATAGGTGAATGTCTCGAAAGGACATGTAAACATCGTCTTCCCCTGATCTTCGGGGTCCACAGGGACCTAGTTATATCTAGAATAACCATCCAAAATGCAATAATATTCGTGCCCAGCCAAACAATCCACCATCTGATCAATAAATGGGAGTGGAAAATGATCCTTCCTTGTGGCAGCATTCAACTTGCAGTAGTCTATACATACTCTCCATCCTGACTGAACACGAGTTGGCACCAACTCATTATCCTTATTTCTCACCACCGTCAATCTAGCTCGTTTGGGCACGACATGAATTGGGCTCACCCACTTGCTATCAGAGATTGGATAAATGATCCCTGCATCCAATAGCTTAATTACTTTAGTCCTCACAACCTCTTGCATAGCTGGGTTGAGCCTTCTTTGTGGCTCCCTCGATGGCTTAGTATTCTCCTCCAAATGTATCTTGTGCATCACCACCGAGGGGCTGATTCCCTTAATATCTTATATAGTCCAGCCGATAGCTTCCTTGTGCTCTTTTAAAATATCTAATAATTTCTCCTCTTGAGCCAACCAAATCTGAAGCTATAATCACAGGCAAACAATCTACTGGACCTAGGAACTTATACTTAAGATTATCTGGTAAAGGTTTAAGTTCCTTCTTGGGGGGTTCAGGTGATGTGATCTCCTCCGTTTCATTGCTCTCCCAAGGAGGAGACTCTAAAATGGCACTCGCTTGCTCGAGCAACTTCTCTAGATCCAAATGCTCTCCAAATTGAGAGAAGCATGCCTCCAGGGGGTCCTCAATGCTTGATTCATCCACAATCTCCTCAAGAATCTCCTCTATCAAGCATACATTTCTCACTTCATCATATTCCAGTGGTTGCTTACTGATATCAAAGATATTCAGCTCCACTGTCATATTCCTGAAGGAAATCTTCATCACCCCTGTCCTACAATTGATCAGGGCATTAGCCGTGACTAAGAATGGTCGCCATAGAATAACCGGTATCTGAATCACTACATTCTGAACTGGCTCTGTGTCAAGCACAATAAAATCCACGGGGAAATAGAACTTATCCACTTTTATCAAAACGTCCTCAACTACTTCCCGTGGTATTTTCACTGACTTGTTAGCCAATTGAAGTGTCGTGGTTGTGGGCTTTAGTTTTCCTAACCCCAACTACAAATAGACTGAGTAAGGCAGAAGATTCACAGCTGCTCCTAGATCCAAGAGAGCCCTTTCGATCTGGCTGACTCCTATCGTGCAAGAGATGGTAGGACACCCCGGATCCTTATACTTGATGGGAAGCTTGCACTGAAGGATTGAGCTAACCTGCTCGGCCAAAAATGCCTTCTTCAGGACATTCATCCTCCTCGTGATAGTGATTAAGTCCTTTAAAAACTTGGCATATGATGGCACTTGATGGATGGCGTCCAAAAATGGGATATTGATTTGGACCTGCTTGAATACCTCCAGAATTTTCTCATACTTCTCTCCTTTCTTAGGCGCATGTAATCTCTCAGGGTAAGGTGCTTTAGGTACAAACGACCTAGGAGGATCCTCCACAGTAGGTGTGGCTGTAGATGGCTCAGCATCTCTCTTCTCCTTGTTACCACTTTCTTGCTCTTGCTGCGTAGTAGGGTTCTCTTCCACTCGATTGTCCACTTGTCTCCCAGACCTCAATGTGACAATCAATTACACTTGTTCCTCCCCGTGTGTAGGAGTTGATGAATTTCTAAGCACAAACTTTCATTTCGGGTTGCGCACGGGCTGACTGGGGAACTTTCCCTTCTCTCTTTCACCCAAGTGACTTGCAATTTGCCCTATTTGACTCTCTAGCTTGGCAATTTCTTGGGTGTTTACCATTGTTGCACTCCTCACTTCGCTCTTGGATTGGCTAGTCATCTTCATGAACTTCTTAAGGGTGTCCTCTAGAGACTGTGAAACCGACACTAGCGTTTGAGTGGGAGCTTGGTAAGCAGGTGATGGTGCTAGATGGGTTGAGCGACCATGATTAAGAATTTGTGGAGCAAATCCGGGAGGGTATTGATTGTGAGCATGATGAGGGGCTCCTCCCTGATTCATTGGTTGGTTCTGCTTCCATGAAAAATTAGGGTGGTTCCGCCACCCTGGATTGTAAGTCTCGGAGTAAGATCCATTTGACTGCCTCCGATAGTCGTTGAAAGCATTCACTTGTTCTATAGGATACTCGGCAAAAGCCAGCATTGATGGACAATTCTATGCTAAATGCATGGGACTAGCACAGATGGAACAACTATCAACATTAAATGTGTTGGCAGCATTGATGGACTGACCCACAGCGAGAGCGTTAATCTTCTTAATGAGAGCATCTAACTTTATCCTCAAGTACATGTCCTCCTTAATCTCATAGATGCCTTCTTTCTTGGGAGCACGAGTGGACTTATCCCGACAACTTGAAAAATCCCACTACTGCGAGCTGTCGGATAACTTGTCCAATGCTTTGTATACTTCATCTCCCGTCAGACTTAAGAATGCCCCCCTATTCATAGACTCGATCATGCTACGGTTGGGTTGAGTCAACCCTTGGTAGAAGAACTAAACGAGTCTCCACTTCTTATATCTATGTGGAGGGCATCTGATCAGTAACTCTTTGAAGCGCTCCCAGCTTTCAGAAAACTTCTTATCCTCATCCTGAGTGAAAGAACTAATCTCCTTTTGGCACTCATTCATTCTAGACATTGGAAAAAACTTGTGATAAAATTTACTAAGCAGATTTTTCCAAGATGTAATAGACCCAGGTGTGTTGGAATCCAACCATGCCCTAGCTCTATCGTGAAGAGAGAAAGGGAAAAGTCAAAGATGGACTGACTCCTCAGAGAAGTTCTGGAACTTGAATGTGGCACAAATATCTTTGAACGTCTTCACATGACTGTAAGGATTTTCAAGATCTAAGCCATGAAATGGGGGTAGGAGTTGGATGACATGTGACTTTAAATCAAAATGGGTGGCATTATTAGGTGGCAACACTATGCAAGAAGATGAGTTAGTCGCAACGAGTGCGAACAAATCCCTAAGGGATGTAGTGGAGTCCACATTCCAAGCTCTAGGTTGCTCTACATGCTCCGGTTGATTTGCATTCCTAAAATTTTCTCCCATCTCAATTGTCTCTCTTTCAACTAGTGCTCTTTTCTGTCTCCTCAGAGTTCTTTCTAAGTCGAGATCTAAATGTGTCAATTCTAAGTTCAAGGATCTTCAACCAAGCATACACTGCACAATAAGAACTAAAATAAATTAACTAGCAGAAACAAAATAACAATAAAGTAAAATAAGTGCAAAAACAACAAAACATACTACTCACAAAATGAGCCAACAAAAATTGGCAAAAATATTTTTTATTTATTTATATTTTTTATAGGCCAATGCAAATAGAAACAAATAAAATAAAATAAAATTGCAAAAAGAAAAAAAATCAAACAAAAAATGCTAACTAACTAGTAGAAAAATAAAATTAATTCAGACAAAAATTTAATTTTCACAAACCAAACAACTCCCCGGCAATGGTGCCAAAAACTTGTTGTGAGTTTTAAATTACTCGCAAGCGCACGAGTCATTTGCAGTATAGTGTTGTGCAAGTGCAAGGTCGAATCCACAGGGAATTGCGTTGTGAAAATATTTTTATCTAAACTAAGCCTATTTTAACCTAGTTCCAAGTTTTGAATTGTCTTTTGCAAAACAAATATAAACTAAACTAAATTGATTTAAAGACTAATGATAAAAACACTAAGGTTTCTGAATCCACCCCACCAAAGTAAAGCATATATCTTCATGTTCTATATAAAAATAATCTATCAAAACATTCCATGAATCCAACTTTAAACAAATCACAACAAATATCCCAATTAAACCAAAACAATCCAATGTATCCGCTTTTAACAAATCACAAAGGATATCCAATTTAATAAAAAATGATTCGATGTATCCATCAAATGAAACACACGGAATATCCAACATAACAAATTAAACTCAATCAATCATAAGATTTTACTCAAATAATTGAACAAAACATTTATACTAAAAAAACATCAGAATTGTATAAACAAATATGAAAATATTATGCCAAACAACAGCGAGACTTCATCTTCAACCTTAGCTGAAGATTTTAGCCACTCATAATCATGAAACTAAAGTTCACAACAACATTGCTAAACATTAAACTTTAAAACTAACAAAAGCAGTAAATTAAAAATTGACTATACATGGGAGAAATTTCACTTGCTGTTGGGCAGTGCTTCCCCTCATGGTAGCAAAGCCTTTGGGATCCACCAGAATGCTAGCAGACGTCCACCGGATTGCACCCTAAATGATGAAGGGAGATGGGGCTTTTATAGGGGAATTCTCGGAGTACAATGTGTTTCAAATTCGATGTGGGATACTGTCTGAGTGCGATCGATCGCAGTTTGGTGCGCTCGAGCACATACTGGTGCACTACAAAGCATTTTTAGCCGATGAGGGATGTGCGAGTGTGCACTTGCAATCGATCGCAAGTCTGGTGCGATCGAGCGCACTAGACATCTTTAGCTTGACCCTTGTCTACTAAAACTGCTATAACTTTCTCTAAAAAAATCATTTTTACAAGCCATAAAATCCTTTAAAAAATAGACTTCCAGATCTTTCCAAGCATATATGGCTCATCTCCTGGTTCTTCCTGAATCAATACAGTAAAATCCACAAAAATGATTGATCTGTACAGGCAATTCTAGCAATTTTAGTGAAACTCCTTTCCTAGTGCTTGTAAACCAGAAAAACAACGAAAACAACTCAAAGTAACAAATTCCTACGCTAAAAAACGTAAATTAAGTGGCTAAAATATGCAATATTTTTCACTCATCAGAAAGCTAAATTAAGTTATGGAGAATTTGTTATGAAATAAAACATTTGGGTCTTAGTTGTATTAGTTGAGAAATTGAGGAAAGGATTTGCAATTAGATGAAAGAAAAGGAGAGGAGTAAAAAGGGAATTACTAATGTGGGACTATATAAAGCTTAAGTTAAACAAAAACCCAAAAATCACTTCTTCTCCTTCATTTTTCGTGCAGCAAGAGAGAAGAAGAAAACTAGAAATTTTTCTCCAACAAAAAACCAATTTCTTCTTCAACTTTGATGTAGCCTTAACCCAAACAAAAGACATCCCTTTTCCCCCAAACTTTTAATGCCATCATCTACCACCACCACGTTTCATCTAGTTTGGGAGGTGAACCACCACGAGCGACGGATGGGGTCCACATGCCAGACAGAGCTTCTTGAGCTCTTTGCTGTTTTGGCCCTTTTTCTTCAAGTTTTTAAGATATTTTGAAATTAAATCTCTTCTATATAAACTAGAATTCTTGAAGTTAATTTTTGGGTTTTGTTTGAGATCATTTGGAGTTAATTTGATGGATTTATGAGTGGTTGAAGTTGGAAGAATTTTGCAGAAATTCTGGAAAACTATGTTTTTCTGGGCTGTTTTCTGCGCTGTTTTTCAGCAAACAATTGAGGCAGTTTTAAGTTCTAATATTTTCTAAGTTGAATTAGACTCCTTAAATTTGATTCTAGGACTTTGTTTGAGATAATTTGGATTTAAATTGAATTAGTTTGAAATATTTGAAGTATGGAGAAATTTGAAAGAATTCTGGAAATTTTCAGTTTTAGAACTTTGATGTTAAAGTTTGATTTTTGTTGTGGATATTGTAAAATCTGAAATTTTTTTATGGAAGTTTGGTTAAATCCTAAACTTTGGAAGGAAATAAATAGATTTTATGATGGGTATTGTTATGAGTATAAGTTTAATTTATGGAAGTATAAAGTTTGATGGATTTATGATCGATTGAGGTTGGAATGTGAATTTGTGGTGGAACTTTGAATAAATCTTGAGCTATAGCATGAAATAGCTTAAATTTGTGATATGAAATGGTTTTAAATATGTAAGTTTTGGGTTTGAAGCACGAAATCCTTGTCGGAATTAAAACAATCTCTTTGATTAAGAGAATTTCTTGATGAAATTAAATATTTATAAAGAAGATTTTTGTAAAGTTGGAATTTTGGGTAATTACTCTAAGTTAGAGTTTGAAAAATGAAGAGTATGTGAATTTGGGAGTGTGATAATATAAGGATTTGTTGACTTATGGATTTTTGTGAGTTATGAATTTGCTTGAAGTTTAATACTTGCTAGAGTAAAAGGGAAAGTTTCTAATTTGGTGGATTTTAGTGATAAAACAAGTTCGGAAAGAATTTTATAGATGGATAATTGTAATTTTGTGAATTAAGTTCGTGATTGAAAAGTTTAAAATATATGAGTTTAAAATGTTGATGGTATAAGGATTATTGGATTGGTATGGTTTCCTTGAATTAGAAGAGTTATTCAGGAAATTAAATTTCATTGTTGTGAGATATAAATCTCAAATTTGATAGGAGAGGAAAGTAAGAATAATGGAAGGAAAGAAAGAATAAGGAAATGAAAGAAAGAATAAGGAAAGATAGACAAAGAAAACGAACCTTATGATATTATATTGTTATGTTTATTTCTTGTAGTTACTTTAGAAAGATAACTACTAATATATACTTCTTGGATTGTTAAACTAGATGATATATGCTTTAGGTGTGGTGGAAGAACATAGTAATGGCAAGGAAAGAGCCCAAAAATAGCACTTGGTGCTATAAAGGTGAGTGTCACCTTACACTTAGTAAACATGATGATATATATGATTAAAATGAATATATATGTGTATATCAAGTATGGAATGCAAATCCTATAAGGATATTGTTGGAAATCACCTTGACAAGATGCCCAGGTGGTGATCTTCCAAACACCCAAGTCTTGAATGACTTGTAGAAAGAATTTTAGCAATCGAACTCAAGAACAGAAAATCAAAGAAAGAAAGAAGACAAGTAATTTGTTGTCGAGGTTCTGCAATGTGCCTACGTCCCCGTGAGTTCCTCCGAACTCTCTGCACTATCTCAATGGTTCTTACAAAGTTACAGCAATCCCCTTCAAGAATCCAAGTTCTTGAAGAAACAAGAAGAGAAGGAAGAAGATGAGAACTCAACAATGTTCTCTAATCTAGTCTAGACTCTCTCTATCTAATTACAACCAGCCTCACTACAAGAGTCCCTCTTGTGTTTATGTCACTCTACACAATTCTCTCTTAGTGTTTACAATGATCTCACAATGTCACAAAACTCTCTTGTATGTGTGTTTTTGTATCTTGTATTATCTTATGAAATGAGGCCTTGAGAACCCCTTTTATAGCCTCTTAATTCTTGGACATTCTTGTGAGTCATTATCCTCCCTTTGATCATGTTCTTCCTTTAATCTCAGCCCTACATCACTCTCCAAGTGATGTTGTGTGTTTTGGTGTGGTGCTGTGTGCTGCGGCGTGACCTGATGCTGCAGCCTCCTGATGCTGTGCGCACACCTCCTACCTGTGGGCAGAAACTTCCACAGCAGTGTGCCTGACCTTCCCATGCTCAAAATTGAAGCACACACATGTGTGCAACCTTATAACTTGCTGAAATTTGATATCCCACAATTGGTTTGGACATTAACCAATCTTAGACCATGTTTGAACATGTTTGAAACTTAGGCAAATAACAACAGATATGAAAATGTAGTTACTTGAGAAAGATAACTACTAATACATACTTCTTGGATTGTTAAACTAGATGATATATGCTTTAGGTGTGGTGGAAGAACATAGTAATGGCAAGGAAAGAGCCCAAGAATAGCACTTGGTGCTATAAAGGTGAGTGTCACCTTACACTTAGTAAACGTGATGATATATATGATAAAAATGAATATATGTGTATATCAAGTATGGAATGCAAATCCTATAAGGATATGAAAATATGTATGCTTAATTTAAAAAATTGTTATGTGATGTACAATGTTATGATGGAATTGGTTGATAAAAATATATTTGTGAATTTTTTATTGAATTATACGTTTGAAAGTTGTGACATTGTGCATGCATTACATTGAGATAAATTATAAAGACATTATGGAAACAAATGCATGATAAAGGAAAAGGTAGGACTTCACCTAGGTGAAGGAAATTTAAGAATAATATTGGAATGGAGAACCTCACCTAGTGTAAGACACGTATTCATAAAGTAAGGGTAAAGAAGTAATTTAATAGATATGAGATGAAATTAAAATAATATAAATATACATGAAGGATTTAATCTTGAATAAAATAATTCTTTTGAAAAAAAAAATGGACGCATCTAGCTTTGAAAAGGAGAAACGAAAAGAAAAAAAAGTTTTGTTTTCCTAAAAAAAAAAACGTGGCTGTGTATGTAAGACAGCCATGCCATTTCATGGCAAAAATATGGGGGTGAGGGTGCTGATATATATATATATATATATATATATATATATATATATATATATTAACTTTAGTTTTTTTTATTATTTAGTTACCAAATCATGTTTGGTTTTCCTTCAATTACAATTCAAATTAGTCTCTTTCTTTAAACACTTGGGGACAGAAATAAAGGTTGAAAGAGCAAAATTTTGAAGAGGTTTACGACAGAATTTGATAGAGAACCATGGGAAGCTCTAAGAAAAATAGAAGGTAAATAACGTGAAGTTTATTTTTTTGAAATATAGCATACATGAAATTTCCCGGAATTTAAAGTGGGAATTTTCAAAGGATGTGAATAAAGGAAGAATTGAAGAATAAATTAGAAATTTTAATATAAATATTATGTCAGGTGTTGACGATCAGCAACCGGGGGAAATTGGTGAGAAAACTAGGAAAGGCAAGGAGGTGATCCACGGGTAGCTCTATGTGGGGCTCTGTCCTAATTGCATTGGCTCAACTATACTAAGGGCATCACACCATGCCCGGGTTTGCCTCCACTCCTCCTGTACTATTACGGGCTACGTGGTGAGTTAGATTTACTTTAAGTAATCAAAATAAATATGAAATATCTAGTGATATTATTATAATAAATTATTAACTTATGCTTTGGTGATAGATGAAAGTTGGTTGATAGGTGTGATAGGAATAGTGGATGTGTAGAGAATTATTTTATGAGAAATAATATTATTGGAATAATAAGTTGATTTAATAATAAAATCAATAAGTGAAATTCTTGATGAGCTATGGTTAATGATTTGATATGATTTACGAGGAAAGGAAATTAGTGGATCTTGACAAGCTATGATTGATGATTTGATATGATTTATGAGGAGAGAAATTTAGTTAAATTTTTCAAATAATAGTTTGAGAATAATCAGGATAGCTAATTTAAATATTTGAATTCATGTTTGTTTTTATATTATTGTTCCCATGCATTTTTCATATCATTGGTCATATGCATATGCATGAAATAAAAGAACCAGGAGGGGGATGGTCTAATTGAAAAATTGTGACAGCCGATATATGCTGGAAATAAAGGAAAACCTTAACAGTCAGTATATGCTGGAAATAAATGAAAACTGTGACAGTCGGTATACGCTGGAAATAAAAGAATCGGGAGGGGGCCAGTCTAAGATAAAAACAAGTCAATATATGAGAAGATGTTCCCTAATAATAATTCTTGCATTGCATATGTTTTAAATATTGATTGTATTACTGAAATGTTGAAGCATTGTTTGTTATTGTACATTTCTTTATAGATGAATGAGTCTCACAGAGAGAGAGTTTTGGTGAGAAAGAAATATAAAAGTATGATATGATAAGAACCATCTAAATGGTAGACTTTATGCTTTGAACCTCATTACGAGGTAATTATGAGATAATTGATGGTCTTAAGGTGACCAAATATATAAGAAGAAGAGATTTATAGAGAATGAGACTTATGGTATGTGTAGTGATAGTAGAATGCTATTATCAAGTTATATGAGATATCAATGACTAAATATTAAAAACTATTTATACAAATTGAATACTTCTAGTAAATTTAATTCATTGAGCTTGTGAAGCTCATCTCTCATTGTACAATGATTCCATGTAGCAGGCAGGACAAATAGTTTGGTGAGTTGAGGTTCAGACGAAATCGTTATCTGTAAGCCACGTACATGTCCACATCCTCAAACTAATGAGAAAATAAAATAAAAATTTATTTGTAAATATTCATGCATTTTACATTGTATATAATGTTTAAGTCAAGATCAGAATGATATATCTCCCCTACTGTGGGTTGAGGAATGATGAAAAAAAAACTTATGTTGCCGTTATTTTTTTTGTTGCATATAAGTGTCGTGCTAGGATTTTCAAAATGTGAAACACCGTCTCAAGAGTTCCCAACCCGGGATGGGTCATTACAATTTTGGTATCAGAGCATTAGGTTTTATGATTCTGTAGACTGCATAAAAAGTAAGAAAGTGGAAGATTAAAAAAATTATATTTTAATAGTCTGAGGATTACACGTGGACATGCTAGAGCTTGAGTTAGAGTTGTTAATTTGAGTGGGCGTGGTAGGCCCCCAATATTTTGATAAGTTGAGGTTGAGTCTGAATCCATGGTTCCTAGAAGGGAATGTGTTGACAATATAATTGATATTAGTAAAGGTGTGAGAGAATCTGAAGTTGAAAGAGATGAGCTAAGATAAGCTCTTACACATGCTCTTGAGAAAATGAATGTAACAGATGATAGAGTTGATAACCTATAACATAGACTTGATGAACAGGCTAAGGCAGTGCCTGAGGTTATTGTAAATCCAGTAATGGTAAATGTTCAAAGGGAGAAATTGAGTTTATGCACGAGATGTAGAGAGATTGTTTTGTTAGATATATTAAGTCGAATGTCTTGTTGTTTAAAGGATCTATGCATCTTTTTAAGCCTAAGTTTTGGAGAAACATGTAGAGAGATTATTTGGTATTTTACCAGTAATAACTGATAAGCAGATGGTTGCCTTTGCTTCATTTGAGTTAGAATGAGAAGTTTCGGAATGGTGGGAGGATATTCTTCCCAGGGTAAATGCAGATGTTGATAGATCCTTAACTTGGAATAGGTTTAAGGAGGTTTTCCTTGATAAATACTTTCCTTAGACCTTTAGAGCCCAACAAGAAAGAGATTTTGTTTTTTTTAGGCAAATATATTGACTATGACTTAGTATGATAGGAGATTAGTGGCTTTATCGAGGTTTGTACCAAAAATTGTAGACCTAGAGAAGAAAAAGTGTAAGCGGTTCAAAGATGAACTATGTTTTAAGATTTGATCAAAACTATCTTACATGAGGTATATGAATTATGTTAGGTTGGTGGATATAGCACTCTAGATTGAGAAGCATGTGATGGAATTTAGAGGAAAGAGGAATTGGCGGAAGAAATCTAGATTTGAGGAACCCAGATGTGGTACCAATATGAGTGTGTAAAGTGGGAGACCACCCAGAAGAGGCGTTCTTTGTCACAAGGAACTGTAGTATGGAGTCAGAGGTAAGCAGGATCTATTGATTCTGTAGCTCAGATTTATATCGATGGGACCCTTAGATTTGGGAGGCTGGTTATGGGAACTGGGAGTCATGGCAAAGGAAATAAGTATAACACCAAGGGGAAGTGGTAATCTGATATATGATCAAGAGGCAGAAGTTTGTTATAGATGTATTCAGATAAGATATCTATCCCAGAATTGTCCTAATTTGAAGTGCTTTGTATGTAGAAAAGGTGGACATATCAATGTTGGTTGATCCTAGTGCAACCCATTCTTTTGCATTCAGCATTCATATGAAGTCTATTGATGTGTGTATTAGTCCTTTGATGCATAATATTATTGTTAAAGTTCCCACTAGAGATAGAGCGATAATTATAAATGTTTACAAAGGTTATGTGATTCGTATCAATGATAAAGAATTTGAAGTTGATTTATTACCTTAAAATATGATAGATCTTCATTCGATTTTGGGAAAGAATTGGTTATCGACGTATTATGTATAGGTTGATTGTTCCAGAAAGAATGTAGTGTTCAAGATATGGACATAAGGAGTTAAATTTTCAGGGAGAACATAAAATACCCTTGAACTACCTTATTTTACTCTGACTACTAGTATATGGTTGAAGAAAGGATGTGAGGAGTATTTGGCATACATAATAGATTCTAAACAGGAAAATAGGAAGTTAGAAGAAATCTTAGTAGTGATGAATTTTTCTGATGTATTTCTTGATGAATTGTCTAGGTTGTTTCCCAGTATGGAGATTAAATATCTCTATTGAGGTGATACCAGGTTCATCACATATATCTACTAGCACCCTACAGAGCAACACCCACTGGGTTAAGAGAGTTGAAAGTTCAAGAATTGTTAGATAAGCAATTTATTCGATTTATTGTGTCGCCATGAGAATCCTACGTAGTGGTTATGAAAAAAAAAATGGAACGATGAGATTGTGTATAAACTACAGATAATTGAATAAGCTAACCATTAAAAACAAATATCCTTTACCCAAGATAGATGATTTATTTGAGAAGTTGTATGGAGAAAGGGTATTTGCAAAAATAGACTTGAGATCAGGTTATCATCAATTGAAGATAGAGAAGGGAGATATGCCGAAGACTGTTTTTAAGACATGTTATGGTCATAAGCTTATTGTGATGTCATTTGGATTGACTAATGTTCCAGAAAGACTCAAGGACTTTATGAATAAAATGTTTAAACTATTTCTTAATAGTTTTGTGGTTATGTTCATTGATGACATCTTGGTGTATTCTAAGACTAAGGAATAGCATGCAAAACATTTAGAAATTGTGTTGGAGATTTTAAGGAGAGAGAGATTGTATGCTATAATTTCTTAAATGTGATTTTGGCTGAAAGAAATGGCCTTCTTGGAACATGTAATACCTAGAGATGGCATAACAGTTGATCCACAAAAGGTAGAAGCAATGTTAAGTTGGGAGAAACCAACTAATGTGACTGAGATTAGAATCTTCTTGGGGTTAGCTGCTCATTATAGAAGATTCATTCAGAATTTTTCTACTATCATAGTATTGTTGACTTGATCAACCAGGAAAGAGGTGAGATTTTTATAGTTTGGAAAGTGTGACAAAAGTTTTCAATTATTAAAAGAGAAATTTACTACAGCTCCAGTATTAGTGCTTTCTTCTGGTGATGAAGGATTTGTAGTGTATAGTGAAGCATCCCATCAAGAGTTGGGATATTTGTTGATGCAACATGAGAAGGTAATGGAACGTGCTTCTAGGCAATTGAGGAATCATGAGAGAAATTTCCTTACCCATAGCTTAGAGTTAGCTGCCATTGTGTTTACTTTAAAGATTGGAGACATCATCTGTATGGAGCCACTTGTGAGATATTTACTGATAATAAGAGTTTGACATACTTACCTACCTAAAGAGAGTTGAATTTGAGGCAAAGATGGTGGATGGAGTTGATTAGTGACTATGATTGTACAATTCACTATCATCTAGAAAGGCCGAAGGTGGTAACTGATGCATTAAGTAGAAAGTCTACAAGAAGGTTAATTTCTATTGGGAGTCCTGATGTGAAATTGATGATAGATTTAAGAGAGATAAGAATGAAGTTGAATATCAGTGATAGAGGATCATGGTTAACGAATATGGTTGTACAGTCATCCATAGTAAAATGCTTTAGAGATGCAAGGTAGAGATGAAGAGATAGAAAAGATTAAGCATTAAGTGCTTACTAGAAAGCAATATGAGTTCAAAATTTGAAATGATGGTATTCTAGTCTTGGAACATAGAAATTGTGTTCCCAATAATGCGGAGTTGAGAAAGGAGATAATGAGAGAGGCACATGATGATGTAAATTCGATGCAACCAAGTAACAATAAGATGTATAGAGGATTGAGACAAAATTTCTGGTGGTCAAGATTGAACAGAGATGTAGCTGAGATTGTGAGGTTGTATGGAGCACCATTAAGTATAGTGTCAAATAGAGATGCTAGATTTACATCTTGGTTTTGAAGAGGCTTTCAGAAAGCCACAGGTACACAGTAACATTTTAACATAATTTTTCATGCTCAGACATAAATGATTATTAAAGTACTAGAAGATATGTTAAGGGCAAATGTGATGAGTTTCTTAGTAAGTTGGGATGCTTACATGCCATCGATTAAAATTACTTATAATAATCAATATCAAACTAGTATTGGGATGGCACCGATTGAGATATTGTATGGTAGGAGGTGTAGAAATCCTATATGTTAGGAAGAAATGGTAGGGAGAAATATAACTGGTCCATCAATTAATGAGTTAACAATTGAAAGGATCAAATTGATTAGAGAGAACCATAAAGTAGCGTAGAGTAGACCGAATAGCTATGCTGATAATAAAAGAAGACCTCTTGAGTTTTAAGTAGATGATTGGGTGTATTGAAAAATATCTCAATGAAAAGGTGTATTGAGATTTAAATAGGAAAAAAAATTGAGTCTGAGGTAAGTGGGACCCTATGAGGTTATTGAGAAAGCTGGGCTAGTTGTGAATAGCTTGGATTCGCCTCCAGAGTTGAAGCAGTGACATAACGTATTCCACATTTCACTTTTGCGAAAGCGCTTACCTGATAAATCTCATAATATTTCGAGCCAAGCTATAGAAATTCAGAAATATTCGACTTTTATACAAGTACTAGTAATAATTTTAGACAGAAAAGAACAAGTCTTGTATAATAAAATAATTTTATTAGTTCAAGTTCTGTGGCGAAATAAGGATGTTGAAGAGATTACGTGAAAGCGTGAGACAACTATGAAAAAATATTATTCACAATTGCTTTCTTGATTAGGTAAAGAAATTTCGGGGATGAAATTTTTATAAGGTGGGTAGAATTGTAATACCCGTATTCGTAAAGTAAGGGTAAAGAAGTAATTTAATAAATATGACGTGAAATTAAAATTATATATATATACAAGAATGATTTAATATTGAATAAAATAATTCTTTTGAAAAAAAAAGAACTGGACACATAGGGACGTAGCTACATAGGAAATGAAAAACAAACAAAAAAAAATGGACACAACCTGCTTTGAAAAGGAGAAAAGAAAAAAAAAAATTTGTTTTCCTTAAAAAAAAAAGAAAAAATGTGGTTGTGCATGTAAGACAACCATGCCATTTTGTGGCAAAAATATGGTGAGGGTGCTTACTATTGGTTTTGAAACTTTGCATATATATATATATATATATATATATATATATATATATTAACTTTAGTTTTTTTATTATTTACTTACCAAATCCTGTTTGGTTTTTCTTCAACTATAATTCAAATTAGTCTCTTTCTTTAAACACTTGGGGACTGAAAGAAAAGTTGAATGAGCAAAATTTTGAAGGGGTTTACGGGAGAATTTTATAGAGAACCACGAGAAGCTTTAAGAAAAACAGAAGGTAAATAACGTGAAGTTTAATTTTTTTAAAATTTAGCATACATGAAATTTCCCGGAATTCAAAGTCAAAATTTTCAAAGAATGTGAATTATGGAAGAACTGAAGAATATATTAGAAATTTTAATATAAATATTATGTCAGGTGTTGACGATCAGCAACCAGAGAAAATTGCTAAGAAAAGCAGGAAAGGCAAGGAGGTGATCCACGGGTAGTTCTAAGTGCTACATGGTGAGTTAGATTTACTTTAAGTAATCAAGATAAATATTAAATATCTAGTGATAATATTAGAATAAATTATTAACTTATGCTTTGGTAATAGATGAAAGTTGGTTCATAGATGTGATAAGAATAGTGGATGTGTAGAGAATTATTTTATAAGAAATAATATTATTGGAATAATAAGTCGATTTAATAAAAAAAAAAGCGATAAGTGCAATTCTTGATGAGCTATGGTTGATGATTTGATATGATTTAGGAGAAGAGGAAATTAGTGGATCTTGACAAGCTATGATTGATGATTTGATATGATTTAGGAGGAGAGAAATTTAGTGAAATTTTTCAAATAATAATTTGAGAATAATCAGGATAGCTAATTTGAATTTTTGTTTATTTTTATATTATTTTTCCTATGTATATTTCATATCATTGCTCATATGCATATTCATGAAATAAAAGAACCAGGAGGGGGCCGGTCTAATTGAAAAATTGTGACAGCCGGTATGTGCTGAAAATAAAGGAAAACCGTGATAACTGGTATATCCTAGAAATAAATGAATACCGTGACAGCTGGTATATGCTAGAAATAAATGAAAACCGTGATAGCCGGTATATGCTGGAAATAAAAGAACCGAAAGGGGACCGGTCTAAGATAAAAACATGTTGACATATGGGAACACGTTCCTTAATAATAATTCATGCATTGCATCTGTTTTAAATATTGATTGTATTATTGAAATGCTGAAGTGTTTTTTGTTATTGTACATTTATTTATAGATGAATGAGTCTCACAAAGAGATAGTTATGGTGAGAAAGAAACATAGAAGTATTATATGATAAGAACCATCTAAATCGTAGACTTTATGCTGTGAACCTAATTACAAGGTAATTATTAGATAATTGACTGTCTTAAGGTGAACAAATATATATGAAGAAGAGATTGATAGAGAATGGGACTTATGATATGTGTAGTGTTGGAAATCACCTTGACAAGATGCCCAGGTGGTGATCTTTCCAAACACCCAAGTCTAGAATGACTTGTAAAGATTTGGAATCGAAAACAGGAACAGAAATCAAAGAAAGAAAGAAGACAAGCAATTTGTTATCGAGGTTCGGCAATAGCCTACGGCCCCGTGAGTTCCTCTGAACTCTATGCACTAAATCAATGGTTTTTTACAATCCAGCAACCCTCTTCAAGAAACCTCAAGTTCTTGAAGAAACCAAGAAGAGAAGAAAGAAGATGATAAGAACTATTACAATGCTCTCTATCAAATCTATACTACTCTCTCTTTACAACCAGCCTCATTACAATGAGTCTCTCTTGTGTTTTGTGTCTTTGCACTCTTACACAATTCTCTCTTGTATGTCACAATGTCTCTCAAGTAGTCTTACAATATGATGATGTTATATATTGATAATGAAGCTAGGTGACCCTTTATATAGTGCACCAACTTCTTGTCTAATCTTGAGAATCAATCTCCACCCTTAGATCTTGATGACCACTCAACCATGGCCTTTGATCATTCTTTAGTCAAGCTATGCATTTTGATCTTTCATCCTTGCACTCAACATAAGGCTGAAAAACTAGCCATGGTGTGCCTTGAGGGTGCGGCCTGAAACAGAGCAAGGTGCGGCCTGAAACAGGGTACACTTGCTGCCACTCTGTGCGCCACAACCTGGGGTAGGGTGCACCGCGGCCTGGCCTTCCTCCAGCATTCCTCCATGCTATGCGCTATGGCCTGGACAAAGCTGGACCGCAGCCAGACCTGATGCACATACTTTCCAGCTTGTATGCTTAAGCGCACACACTAGTGTGCCTACCTTTGCCTTTCTCCAAGGTGCCACGCACACTTGTGTGCACTTCCTTAACATGCTGAAATTTAATCTTCCAACTTTGGTTTAGACATTAACCTTGTTTAAACCATGTTTAAACGTTAGAAAAATATCAACAATCTCTACCTTTGTCTAAGCGTTTAAACCCGAACCATTGTGCAGAGAACTTCAAGATCCAAACTCATCTTGAGTCATCAATCAACTGACTCCATTCCTAAGAAGTTGAAAGCAATGATTGAACCTTCTTAGAGTTAGAACCTTGGTACCTAAATCTGTAGGACTTTTTTCCATGGCCATTTTTTCTGAAGACACCACACCTGCTCTTTTAGGACCATCCACTATTCCAACAACCCTTTGCACCACATAGCCTCCTTTATGGCTTCCATAGCCGCTATGTACTTAGCCTCGGTTGTTAAGAGTGCTACCACCGACTACCGTTGAGCCTTTAAATACCTCAGCAACCACTTTATCCCAAGCCAATGCTTCTTTCCAAGACTACTCACAAATCTGCTGAGAACACCCATTGCCCAAGAAACCCTTAACTAGTTTCTCTCCTTTTCTTAGATTCTACACATCCCATTTCAGAGACCTTTCCAGATGAGCAATTGATGCACATTGCTCATACTCCCACGCCATGGTTTGCTGATATAGTGAACTATCTTGTCACCAGTCAAATGCCCTTGCATTGGGGGCGACAAGATAAATCAAAGTTTTTGGCCATGGTAAAACATTTTTTCTGGAATGATCCTTACCTGTTCAAGTATTGTCCCGATCAGATCATTAGAATGTGTATTCCTGAGCATGACCAATCTAATGTCATCGCCTTTTGTCATGATCATGCTTGTGGAGGCCATTTCAGTGCTAAAAAGATCGCTACGAAGATTTTGCAGTGTGGATTCTATTGGCTTACCCTGTTCCGAGACTCTCACACCTACTGTGTATCTTGTGAGCATTACCAAAAGCTAGGGAGTCTTTCTAGGAGGAATATGATGCCCCTCAACCTTATCCTGATTATTGAGATTTTTGACGTGTGGGGTATTGATTTTATGGGACCGTTCCCAAACTCTTTTGGCTACCTGTACATTCTGGTTACTGTGGACTATCTGTCCAAATGGGTGGAGGTTGTTGCATGCAAGACCAATGACCAAAGAGTTATGGTCCAGTTTTTGAAGGACACTATCTTTGTTTGTTTTGGTATGCCTCGAGCAATCATAAGTGATGGCGGTAAGCACTTTTGCAACCGGATCTTTGAGCAGTTGATGAAGAAGTATTTCATCACACACAAGGTTGCCACCTCGTATCACCCACAGACGAGTGGACAAGTGAAAATTTCCAATCGCGAGATCAAGCACATTTTGGAGAAGACTGTGAACCCTAGTAGAAAGGATTGATCTCTACGATTGAATAATGCACTGTGGGCATATAGTACGGCCTTCAAGATGCCAATTGGCATGTCTCTCTATTGTATTGTGTACGGAAAGGCATGTCACATTCCGGTAGAATTAGAGCATCGTGCGTATTGGGCTATCAAGCAGCTGAACTTCAATCTTTCCAAGGCTGGCTCACAAAGGAAGCTCCAACTCAATGAATTAGAGGAGCTGCGGAACGATGCATATGATTGTGCACGGTCATACAAGGCACAAATGAAGAAGATTCATGACCAACACATTTTGAGACGAGCTTTTGAGCCGGGTCAAAAAGTTCTTCTTTACAACTCACGCCTGCATCTGTTTCCAAGCAAGCTCAAATCTCGATGGACAGGCCCATTTATTATTCGGTCAGTTTTTCCTCATGGGGCCATCGAGATTGAGGATCCAAAGAATGGTAACACTTTCAAGGTAAATGGGCAGAGGCTAAAACCATTCTTGGAGTTGAGGAGTCCAGACATTGAGACGATATTGTTGGAGGATCCTAGTTACTCTGATTGAGTGTCGTCTATTATGGAAAGTCTGGCTGAAGACGTTAAACTTAGTGCTCATGGGAGGCACCCCACAGCATATCTTTTCTATATGATTATTATTTTACATATTTCTTGTTATTGTTTTTCTTTAGTGTTGTTTTTGTTTTTCCAGTCTTTATTTTTCAGGGACAAAGCGTACTTCAGATCAAGTTTGGGGGTATGCTATAAGCCATACCAATCCAGATAGTTCTCAATATCCTAAGTCAGCTCTTTCCATATTATTCACACATTGGAGTCAATGTGTAATTTAAGTTTGGGGGTATGGGAGACACATTACACACACTTTGTCCTAATTTGTTGTTGTTTTTATTCATTTAAAAAAAAGAAAAAGAAAGAAGGTAAATGCATGCTCATGTTATTTTGAAATTTTGGTTGATCTAAACAATTTCTGTGATGTGATGTCATTGGTGAGCTTAAAATTTTGAACACATGATCTGGTGATAAAGTTTTAAAATTTAGTTACTTACTTTAGGCATTTGAGAATTCACATGTTTGATCTAATCTAACACGAGCACATTAGCACAAATTGTGTGAGGTATGACGTGATTTTAATGTGTACGTTTCCTTGTCTTAACTGAAACTGGATGACTTGTTGGATAAACACTTTGGCATAAAAAAGTACCAAAAAAATATAAAAAAAAATTTGATGATCATAAATAAACTTTCCACTGAGTAACTGGACCTCTTGCCTCTGTAAGCAGTGAGTGTTCACGTCAAAAGTTGAGAATTTTGCTTGGTAGTATTAAGGTCAGTTTAATTTAATAGCGTTTTTTACTCGAGTTAGTAAGTCCTTAGGGGTGTCTTTACACCTAATGCCCTAAAACCATCTGGTTTAGGAGTCATTGACTCGATACTCGCTACATGGGTCAATTAGAAAGCTTAAGGGAACTAAACATAGCAGAGCCTTACTAAAAAAAAGAGAAGAAAATAAAAACTATGCCATTTTCGTTCATTCTGATGGGAAATTTGGTGAATCTTGAGACATGGAGACCTTACACATTGGAGTTATTTGGAAGCTTCATTTTTATATGCTAATTCACTTTACACAGTGTCAGACTTGTGATGCCTTAACATGCCTTTTGTAAGTAATTAGATTTTTTAACATTTCTATTCATTACGAAGATAGGTTTATCTTTTTAAGCTTGCTCATGAATGAATATCATGGTGATGTGTGCTCCTTAAATTTTTGGATACCATGAGTGATGAACTTATCTTTATGTTCTTTATTTTTCATTTAGTCTTTTATTTTGTTTTGCTAAGGGACTAGCAAAATGTAAGTTTGGGGGTATTTGATGAGTTCAAATATTGCATGTTTTGGCCCCTTAATTTACATTTGTTAGCTTAGGAATTTGTTACTTTGAGTTGTTTTTCGTTGTTTTACAGGTTTACAAGCTTGGAATGGAGTTTCACTAAATTGCCAGAATTGCTCGCACAGATCAGCTATTTTTGAAGATTAAACTGTATTGATTCAGGAATAACCAGGAGATGAGCCATATATTCTTGGAAAGATCCGGATGTCTAGTTTCTGGAGAATTTTATGGATCAATAAAATGATTTTTCTAGAGAAAGTTATGGCAGTTTTAGTTGACAAATGTCAGGCTGTGCATGATTTCAGCGTGACAGATCAGCCATTTTTTAGGATTAAACTGTATTGATTCAGAAAGAACCAAGAGATGAGCCATAAATTCTTGGAAAGATCCCGATTTCTATTTTCTGGGAGATTTTACGGATCAATAAAATGATTTTTCTAGAGAAAGTTATGGCAGTTTTAGTAGACAATGGTCAAAAAGCAAAAGCTGGAATTTGCAGTATCCCACATCGGATTGGAAGCATATTGCACTTGTGATGTTTCCTTATATAAGCCCCTCTTCACTTCATCTTTAGTAAGCAATCCAAGTGCCATTTTGGTGCAATTTAGAGGACTTCTACTAGCATTCTGGTGGATCTCCGAAGGCTTTGCTGTCACGAGGGGAAGCGCCGCCCAACAGCGAATGGAATTTCTCCCCATGTATAGTCAGTTTTTAATTTACTGTTTTTGTTAGTTTTAAAGTTTAATTTTTAGCACTATTATTGTGAACTTTAGTTTCATGATTATGAGTGGCTAAAATCTTCAGCTAAGGTTGAAGATGAAGTCTCGCCGTTGTTTGGCATAATATTTTCAGATTTGTTTACACAATTCTGATGTTTTTTAGTATAAATATTTTGTTCAATTATTTGAGTAAAATCTTATGATTGATTGAGTTTAAATTGTTCTGTTGGATATTCTGTGTGTTTCATCTGATGGATACATCGAATCGTTTTTGATTAAATTGGATATCCTTTGTGATTTGTTAAAAGCGGATACATTGGATTGTTTTGGTTTAATTGGGATATTTGTTGTGATTTGTTTAAAGTTGGATTCATTGAATGTTTTGATAGATTATTTTTATATAGAACATGAAGATATACGCTTTACTTTGGTGGGGTGGATTCAGAAACCTTAGTGTTTTTATCATTAGCCTTTAAATCAATTTAGTTTAGTTTATATTTGTTTTGCAAAAGACACTTCAAAACTTGGAACTAGGTTAAAATAGGCTTAGTTTAGATAAAAATATTTTCACAACGCAATTCTCTGTGGATTCGACCTCGCACTTGCACAACACTATATTGCAAATGACTCGTACGCTTGCGAGTAATTTAAAACTCACAACAATAAGAGTTTGACATACTTACCTACCCAGAGAGAGTTGAATTTGAGGCAAAGATGGTGGATGGAGTTGATTAGTAACTATGATTGTACAATTCACTATCATCTAGAAAAGGTGA
Organism: Bretschneidera sinensis; assembly: GCA_023935145.1. Classification (NCBI taxonomy): domain Eukaryota; kingdom Viridiplantae; phylum Streptophyta; class Magnoliopsida; order Brassicales; family Akaniaceae; genus Bretschneidera; species Bretschneidera sinensis. Next base: position 24,619,097 of record CM043704.1, read on the forward strand.
AGGTGATAGCTGATGCATTGATTAGAAAGTTTATAAGAAGGTTAACTGCTATTGAGAGTCCTAATGTGAAATTGATGATAGATTTAAGAGAGATAAGAATGAAGTTGAATATCAATGATAGAGGATTATGGTTAACAAATATGGTTGTATAGGCATCCATAGTAAACTGCTTTAGAGATGCAAGGCAAAGATAGAGAGATAGACAAGATTAAGCATTGAGTGCTTACTAGAAAACAAAATGAGTACAAAATTTGAAATGAGGGTATTTTGGGTATTGGAACATGGATTTATGTTCCCAATAATGCGGAGTTGAGAAAGGAGATAATGAGAGAGGCACATGATGATGTATATTCGATGCAACCAAGTAGCAATAAGATGTATAGAGGATTGAGACCGAATTTCTGGTGGTCAAGATTGAAGAGGGATGTAGCTGAGATTGTGAGGTTGTATGAAGCACCATTGAGCATAGTATCAAATAGAGATGCTAAGTTTACATCTTGGTTTTGGAGAGGCTTTCAAAAAGCCACAAGTACACAGTTACAATTTAATATAATTTTTCATGCTCAGACAGAAAGGATTATTAGAGTACAAGAAGATATGTTAAGGGCAAATGTGATGAATCTCTCAGTAAGTTGGGATGCTTAGATATCATCGATTGAAATTGCTTATAACAATCAGTATCAAACTAGTGTTAGGATGGCACCGATTGAAACATTGTATGGTAGAAGGTGTAGAACTCCTATATGTTGGGAAGAAATGGGAGAGAGAAATATATCTAGTCCATCAATTATTGAGTTAACAACTGAGATGATCAAATTGGTTATAGAGAACCGTAAAGCAGCATAGAGTAGACTAAATAGCTATGCTAATAATAGAAGAAGACCTCTTGAATTTCAAGTAGGTGATTGGGTGTAATTAAAAATATCTCCTTGAAAAGGTGTGTTAAGGATCAAAAAGAAAGGAAAGTTGAGTCTGAAGTAAATGGGACCCTATGAGGTTATTGTAAAAGTTTGGCTAGTTGTAAATAGTCTGGATTTGCCTCCAGAGTTGAAGCAATGACATAACGTATTCCATGTTTCACGTTTGCGAAAGTGCTTACTTGATAAATCTCATAATTTCAAGCCAAGTTGTAGAAATTCAGAAAGATTCGACTTTTATACAAGTACCACTAAGAATTTTAGACAGAAAAGAACAAATCTTGTATAATAAAATAATTTCATTAGTTTAAGTTCTGTGGCAGAATAAGGATGTTGAAGAGATTACATGAAAGCATGAGGCAATTATGAAGAAATATTATTCACAATTTCTTTCTTGATTAGGTAAAGAAATTCCGAAGATGAAATTTTTATAAGGTGGGTAGATTTGTAATACCCGTAATCGTAAAGTAAGGGTAAAGAAGTAATTTAATAAATATGACATCAAATTAAAATTATTATATATATATACACACACGCGAAGGATTTAGTATTGAATAAAATAATTTTTTTGAAAAAAAAAATAATGGACGCGTCTAGTCTTGGAGAAAAGGAAAAAGAAAAAGAGAAAAAAATTTTCTTTCTCTTTTTTCAAAAAGAAAAATGGAGAAAAACATGGCAGCAGGTGTTGGCACCTGTTGCTAAGTGAAAACATGAGGTTTGCATGTAGGACACATGCATTCTTGCATGGAGCAATTTGGGGGGCTAAGATGATGAAGAAAAAATGCATATATATATATATATTAAAGAAAGGAGAAAACCAAAGATTTGCTAAGAAAAATTAAAGCAAATCAAAAAATTATATATGATTTACTTTAATTTTTCTTAGCAAATCTTTGGTTTTCTCCTTTCTTCAATTCAAACTACTCTATTTCTCTAAACACTTGGAGACCGAAAGAAATGTTGAAAGAGCAAAATTTTGAAGAGGTTTACGGGAGAATTTTATAGAGAATCACGGGAAGCGCTAAGAAAAACAGAAGGTAATAACGTGAAGTTTATTTTTGAAATTTAGCATACATGAAATTTTTCGGAATTCAAAGTGGGAATTTTCAAAAGGTGTAAATTAGGAAGAATTGAAGAATAAATTAGAAATTTAATATAAATATTATGTCAGGTGTTGATGATCAGCAATCGGGAGAAATTACTAAGAGGAACGGGAAAGGCAATGAAATGATTCACGGGTAGCTCTAAGTGCTACGTGGTGAGTTAGACTTACTTTAAGTAATCAAGATAAATATGAAATATTTAGTGATAATATTAGAATAAATTACTAACTTATGCTTTGGTGATAGATGAAAATTGGTTGATAGGTGTGATAGGGATAATGGATGTGTAGAGAATTATTTTATGAGAAATAATATTATTGGAATAATGAGTTGATTTAATAATAAAAGCGATAAGTGAAATTTTTGATGAGCTAGTTGATGTTTTGATATGGTTTATGAGGAGAGGAAATTTAGTGGATCTTAACAAGCTATGATTGATGATTTGATGTGATTTATGAAGAGAGGAATTTAGTTAAAATTTTCAATAATAATTTGAGAATAATCAGGATAGCTGATTTAAATATTTGAATTCATATTTGTTTTTATGTTATTGTTCATATCATGGTTCATATGCATATGCATGAAATAAAAGAACCGAGAGGGGGTCAGTCTAATTGAAAAACCGTGACAGCTGGTATATGCTGGAAATAATGAAAAACTGTGATAGCCGGTATATGCTGGAAATAAATGAAAACCATGACAGCTGGTATATGCTAGAAATAAAAGAACCGGGAAGGGGCCGATCTAAGATAAAAATATGTCGACATGTGGGAAGACGTTCCCTAATAATAATTCATGCATTGCATCTGTGTTTAAATATTGATTGTATTATTGAAATGTTGAAGTGTTGTTTGTTATTGCAAATTTATTTATAGATGAATGAGTCTCATAGAGAGACAGTTATTGTGAGAAAGAAACATAGAAGTATGATATGATAAGAACCATCTAAATGGTAGACTTTATGCTGGGAACCTCATAACGAGGTAATTATGAGATAATTGATGGTCTTAAGGTGAACTAATATATAAGAAGAAGAGATTGATAGAAAATGAGACTTATGATATGTGTAGTGATAGTAGAATGTTATTATCAAGTTGTATAAGATATAAATTACTAAATATTGAAAGATTATTTATACAAATTAAATACTTCTAGTAAATTTAATTCACTGAGCTTGTGAAGCTCATCCCTCATTGTACAATGATTTCAGGTAGCAGGCAGGACAGATAGTTTGGTGAGTTGAGGTTCAGACGAAATCATTATCTGTAAGTCACATACTTGTCCACATCCTCAGACTAATGAGAAAATAAAATAAAAATTTATTTGTAAATATTCATGCATTTTACGTTATATATTAATGTTTAAGTCAATATCAGAATGATGTATCTCCCTTGTTGAGGGTTGAGGATTGAAGTGAAACTTTCTGTTAGTATTACTTTTATTGTTGCATATATGTATCATGCTGGGATTTTCAAAATTTGATGACACCGTCTCGGGGGTGGCCAACCCGAGATAGGTCGTTACATATTAATAATGTAACTCTCCTGTTGAGGGTTGAGGATTGATGTATTCATATATTTTCAGTTGATGTATGTTTTTATATTGTTGCATATATGTGTCATGCTGGGATTTCAAAATGCGACGACACTGTCTCGGGTGTGGCCAACCCGGGATGGGTCGCTGCAATATTACCCCTTTTGTGTGTGACCCCTTAAGTTCAAATTAATCTGGTTGTAGACCATAACTTTTTTTGTAATTGCAAATGGAACCCATTTCAATTAATTAGAACTCATTCTAATTTATTTTGAACCAAAACTACTTTTGGTTCTTTCTTTTATATGAATTAATTAATTGTCCATTAAATTAATTCATAGGGATTTGACAATCATGTGAGACACCTACAACATATCATGACTACCCAGAGAGTGTGAATTTGGTTATGAAGCCTTGAACTTTTCTGTTATCAGTTATCGTGTAGTTCAATCATTCCATCATGGAACGTCATGACTAAGCTAATTAGGGTATGCAATTACTACCCAGAGAGTGTGAATTTGGTTATGAAGCCTTGAACCTTTCTGTTATCAGTTATCGTGTAATTCAATCATTCCATCATGCAACGTCGTGATTAAGCTAATTATGGTATGCAATTACTGTCAAACCCTTAACATTAATTCTATACGTCTAGATCTCAAGAATATAATTCTTATGGTGAAATCAGAAACTACTTTCTAATTCTCACCCTACCTTGGCCAAGTAACTTCCCAAATTATATCTTAGTAGATCACATAGAACATTCTCTCTTTTTACTTAGGAGCGATAGATCTGTTATTGTACACTCACATACCTTCATATGAAACCCATTATACCGAATTACTACTAATTAATGATCCATAAATAGAACTATATTAAATAGTATCGAAGTATAATAAGTCACATAAAAGATAAGTTTAAGGATCACATACACAATTGTAACATAAGAACTATCTATTGAAAGTAAGTAAAACTCCATAAGGTGTTCTTAAATCAAGTCATGTTCAGTGAACTCATTCCCCAATGAGCACCCATATACTTGTTTTAGAGTCAACCACACAAGTGACATTGAGATCAATCATCCTCCCAATTGAGCAAACATAGTATATACTAATCTATCCGGATTACAAACATCCAATTAGTATTTTACGACCATGAACATTTAAGATAAAAGCTTTCAAAAAGATTAGGTCTTAAAATTATGATCTCATCATAATCCTATCTCCATTACTCTTACTCTATGGATTTAATCATGACAATATAATTATACAAATATTCATAATAAATAAACTTGTCATTAATTATGATAACAATTTGAAATATTGTTTTGCAAATAATATCCTTGAACATCAAATATCATTGACTTGTAGGGTATACTATTAACATAAATGTAGCATTAAAAAATGCACTTAGGACACCAGTTAATTATACCCAATTACGTGGTAAGTTTAACATAACTAAAAATTTCTTGATAGGGTTGAAATGCAAGAACCATACCAATATAATATGGCTATATGCTTATAACTATAAGCATGCATTGCTTGGCTCAATTACCATTATTCTAGTTGTTATTACATGATATATGTATTAAAAAAAAAAAGAAAAAAAAACTTACAATCAAAAGAGAAATCCCCACCCAAAAAATAGATAATATATCATTGTTAGGTTATGATTTCCACTAAAACGTTGTTTCTATGATCGATATTTGGTGAGGTTTTGTTATCATAGAGATAAGAAAAGATCTTGCGTGGAGATCTTGATAAAATAAAACAAAGTAAGATCACAAATACCTTATAAATAGCAAACGCTAAAGTTAAATGATTGGCATGATAAGACGGTGAACAAGTTTTCATCTCCAAATCGAAAAGAAGTGCATGCTTGAATTATTCCTCATGAAGTCGTTGGGGGAAGATAGAGATGCATTCAGTTCTATTTTTTTTTCCATTTTTTATAAATAATTTTTTTTCAAAATACTTTCCAAATGTAAAAGTTTCCTAAACTTCAGTGGAATTTTTTGCAACTAGATTTTCTAAATGATTTCAACTAGATTTCCCTAAAGATATTGGTCGACTGATCTTGAAAGTAGTTGGCATAATCAACATCAAGAATATGTATGCTTTTATTCTCAAAATACTTGTGTGGTATATTTTTTTCCCCAAGAAGAACAAAAAATCAAAAAAGGTTTAACCATATTATACATAGGCCAATATATTCCACTCTAACTATAAATCCTCTATTTACAATATAACGATTATGAATTCAATATTTGATGAATGAGTGATTGGATTGAATTGGACCAATAATAACTACTTGTGGGTCAACCAAATGAGCTGGCAATGGGTTGCGTTAATTAGGGCTGTGATTATTTTGTTGTTTGGTTAATGGGGTATAATTAATTAGATGTGTTCCATAGCAACAAGGAAGATATCAATGCAAACTTGTCCTATCCATTTTGATTTCATGAAGAAATATTTAGGGCATGTTTAGTTATAGAAAACGTATCTATTTTTTATTTTTGTTTTTTAATACTTTTTTATAATAAAAAAAAATTGAACATTTTTAACAAAATTTAAAAATTAAAAAAAAATGTTTATTTATTTTTTTAATATGATATTTGAAAAGATGAGAAATAAAAAAAAATTATTTTCTAAATTATGTTGAAAAAAATAAATAAATAAATAAATGTTGTCTTTCAAATTATATTAACAATATACATATTGTTAAAAAAATGTTAAAAATAAAGATAAAAAATAAGTAATCTAACTAAAAATGAATGAGAAAATTTTAGTTGTATTTCCCCTCTTACCAAACAAGATTTTTTTCTACCCTTTCTTTATGGGGACTTTGAGACACAGCAATAGAGAGTTTGGGAATAGAAAGGGTAATCTCGACTTTTCATGTGCTTTAATTTGGCACATTAGTCAATGTACGGTTATGTAACGACCTATCCCGAGAGGATCAAACGGATCCCATTCGAAATGACATCATTACCTTTAAGCACTAAGAACCTGAACCTATAATATAACCTGTCATCCTGTTCTTTCCATCATACAATATATATTCCTAATATATGCAAACTTAGTTCCATATTTTCTTTACTCTATAAACTATCTTGGTTAAGACCAAGAATATACAAGATTTACAAACTTTGTATCAAACTACATCCATGGCAATTCACATTATACATTTTTCCAAATTTGGAGCCATAAACATTAATTTATATTCCCAAAACAAAAATAAGATGAGGATGACTTGTGTGAAACCCACCTAAATAAACTTTTCTCCTTCAGCTCCTTTATTGACCTACTTTAATTGTAATCAGCTATCTTCCTGAAATGTTAGAAAAGAAAGGAATGAGCTAAAAGTTCAACAAGTAATCACATTACTCGAAGTAATCATCCACAAGAATTTCACTACTTTGAATGAAATTAACATAATTGTAATCAACAAATTATAAAGTCATTACCATGTATAAATATATTTCCTCACACTTATAAAAAGTAAAGTAATTACAAATATATCGCAAGATTCAAACCAATATAAAAAAATAAACCCATGTTTTTAATATGAAAAAAAAAAATCTTCCCTTATAACAGTACATTAAATATCATCTTAAACATTTACTCTAGTCTATTTCTGTAATACCCGTATTTTTACAGTAAGGGTAAATATCTATTTTAATAAATATGACAAAGAGTTAAAATCCCATAAGGCTGAATGAGGATTGAAAGAGAAAAAGATTGAAAAAAAAAAGTCAACATATGAATAGTAAACTCGTGGCAGCACATGCCAACCGGGAAAATGATTGCAAAGGCAATCATAATGTTTTTTTTCTCCATCATTTCATTCTTGTCTCATAAGGGAAAAGTAAAGGAAAAAAAAAATGGTACTTCCACCATTACCTAGTGGAAGTCATTTTAAAAAAAAAATAGGGGGACAAAACAAAATGATGAGATACTAAGGTGGGAGGGGGGCGGCTGCTGAAGACTAGCAAAAAGAAAAAAAAAATATTTTGCCTTGCAAAGATAATAATGGTGTCTTGCAAGTGTCCAATGTATAGAATAATTTAGAGAAAGTGGATGATGACTTGGCAAGCAACTTTCAAAGTTGCATAATGAAGTTTCATATCATATATATATATATATGAGAAGTAGACATGAGAAGTAGCCATGAATGAAGGATAAAAATTTTAGCTTCTCTTCATTTTCTCTAAACACTTGGGAGTTCAAAGAAATGTCAAAAGAGCAAAATTTTGAAGGAGTTTTCTGTGGAATTTCATAGAGGATCATGAAAAGCTATCAGTATTATAAGGTAATAGCATAGTATTTATTTTTGAATTTTTAGCATATATGAAATTCCCAGAGTTCAAAGTGTGAATTTTCAAAGAAAGTAGTTTATGATGAATTTAAGAAATAATTAGAAATTTAATACAAATATTATGTCAGGTGTTGACTATCTACAACGGGAGAAATTTCTGAGAAGAACCGAAAAAGGTAAGAAGGTGACCCACAGGTAGCTTTAAATGCTATAGAGTGAGTTGAATTTACTTTAAGTAGTCTAAATAAAAATAAAATATCTCGTGATTATATTAAAATAAATTATTAAGTATGTTTGGATGATAGATGAAAAATTCATTTATGGGTATGATAGGAAATTTGGACATGTAGAAATATTTTTCGGTGAGAGATGATATTTTTGGAAATCATAAGTTTATTTGAGAATAAAAGCAATAAATAAATTATTGATGAGACATACTGATGTTTTAACATGAGTTATGATGAGATGAATTTTAGTAGATCTTGACAAATTTTGGTGGATGATTTGAGGTGAATTTTAGTGGATCTTGACAAATTTGGGTGGATGATTTGAGATGAAATTTAGTAGATCTTGGCAGACTTTAATTGATTATTTGATGTGATTTGGGAAGAGAAGAATTTAGTGGAATTTTTATATAATTTGATAAAAATCTGGATGTTTGGATGTAAGAAATTTTTAAAGAAACTTTGTTATATAAAATTTGTGGATAATTAGGATAGCCAAATTAAGTGGTTTGAATCTTTATATTGTTTTTATATTACTGTTTATATTACTGTTTCATATCATTGTTCATGCACATATGCATTTAATAATATAACCGAAAGAACCGGGAAGGCAGCCGGTCTAATGAAATAACCGTGACAGCCGGTATATGCTGGGATGAAAAATAAAAAAAAAACCGTGACAGCCGGTATATGTTGGGATGAAAAGTGAAAACCGTGACAGCTGGTATATGCTGGAATTAACCGGGAAGGCAGCCGGTCTGATAAGAATAAAAGAACCGGGAGGGCAGCCGGTCTAAGATAATAATAACCTGTCGACAGGTGGAAAGACGTTCCCATCATAATTATTCATGCATCTGCATCTGATTTAATTATTATTGCATTATTTGAGATGTTGAGATGTGGTATTTTTATTGTGAATTTAATTATAGATGGCTGAGTCTCATGAAAAGAGACAGTTATGGTGTTAAGACTTATTTAAATAGAAGATTTTATGATGTGAACCTCATCACGAGGTAATTATGAGATAATTGATGGTCTTAAGATGGACTAATGATTGAGAATAAGATATAGATAGAGAAGAATAAAATATTAAATATTAAAAGATTATTTATGGAATTTGGAATACTTTTAGCAAATTTAATTCACTGAGCTTGTGAAGCTCACCCCTCATTGTACAATGATTTTCAGGTAGCAAGTTTGGCAAATAGTTTGATGAGTTGAGGTTCAGAAGAAATCATTTTTTGTAAGTCGCGTACGTGTCATCATCCTCAGACTAATGAGAGAATAAAATGAAAAATTTATTTGTAACTCTTCATACATTTTACGGATTGATGTAAAGTTCTTTTGGTAATATTTATTTTCTTACTGCTGCATATATGTGTCGTGCTGGGATTCTCAAAATGTGATGACACCGTTTCGGGGTGGCCAACCCGGGATGGGTCATTACAATTTTGGTATCAGAGCATTAGGTTTTATGATTCTGTAGACTGCATAAAAAATAAGAAAGTGGAAGATTTAAAGTAAAATATAATGAACAGTCTGAGGATGACACGTGGACGCGCTAGAGCTAGTGTTAAAATAATTGATTTGAGAGGGTGTGGTAGGCCCACAATATTTTTTGATAAGTCGAGGTTGAGTCTAAATCTATGGCTCCTAGAAGGAAACATGTTGATAATATGATTGATATTAGTAATATAATTAAGGTATGAGAGAATCTGAAGTTGAAAGAGATGAGCTAAGATAAGCTCTTACTCATGCTTTTGAGAAAATGAAGGTATCAGATGATCGAGTGGATAACTTATAGCATAGACTTGATAAGCAGACTAGAGCAATGTCTGATTTTGTTAATCCAGTAATGGTAGATACTTAAAAAAAAAAAGGGAAAAGTGGATTTATGCATAAGATGCAGGGAGATATAATTAAGCTAAATGTTTTGTTGTTTAAAGGATCTATGAATCCTTTTATGCTTAAGTTTCGGAGAAATATGTGGAAACATTATTTAGTATTTTATGACAGATGAATGTCTTTACTTCATTTGTGTTAGAAAGAGACATTTTGTGAATGATGTAAGGATATTCTTCCCAAGGTAAGTACAAATATTGATAGACCCTTAACCTGAAATAGGTTTAAGGAAGTTTTTCTTGATAGATATTTTCCTTATATCTCTAGAGCTCAACAAGATAGAGATATTATTTATTTGGAGTAAATGTGTTAGCTATGGCTCGATATGATAACAGATTTATGGTTTTGTCAATGGTTATACCAAAAATGGTAGACTAATAGGAGAAGAAATGTAAGAGGTTCAAAGATGATCTATGTTTTAAAGGTTTAATCGCTATCTTACATAAGACATATGAATTATGTTAGATTGGTGAATATATTATTTCAGAGAGATGTGATAGAGTTTAAGGGAAATAGGAAAAGTGGTTAAAGAGGCTTAGACATAAAGGTTATAGAGGTAGTGGTAGTATGAGTGTACAGGACAAGAGACCACCCTAAATGAGGTATTCTTTGTTACTGGAAAACTGAAGTACAGAGTCAGAAGCAAACAGAATCTGATGCTTATATATCTTAAAATACTATTGGTGGGACCCTTAGATTTATGAGATAGATGATGGGAACTGGAAGTCATGGTAGAGAAAGTAAGTATGCCACCAAGTGGAAGTGGCAATCTGATGTATGATTGGGATATAAAAGTTTATTATAATTATATTCAGAAAAGGTGTTTATCCCAGAATGTTCAAAATTTGAAGTACTTTATGTATAGAGAAAATAAACATGTTAATATTGGTTGATCTTGATGCAACCCATTCTTTTACACTCAGTATTCATATAAAGTCTATTGAAGCATGTGATAGTCTTTTGATGAAAAAATATTTTGTTGAAGTTTTCACTAAAGATGAGGTGATAATCATAAATGTGTACAAATGCCGTGTGATTCGTATCAGCGATAGAAAATCTGAAGTTGATTTATATTCTTTGAATATGATTGATTGTTCCAAAAAGAAGGTAGTGTTCCAGATGTGGATATGAGGAGTGTAACCTTCAGAGAGAACATAAAACACTCTCGAACTATTTTGCTCTGACCACTAGGAGATGGTTGAAGAAGGGTTGTGAACAGTATTTGAAATACATAATGAATTCCAAAAAGGAAAATAGGAAGAAATCTTAGTGATGAATGAATATTCTAATGTAATTCTTGATAAGTTGCGTAGGTTGCATCCCAGTAGAGAGATTAAATTCTCTATTGATGTGATACCAGGATCATCACATATATTTAATAGCACCCTGCAGAATGATGTCAGCTGAATTGAGAGAGTTAAACGTACCATTTTAAGAATTTGTGAATAAACAATTTATCTGAACTAATGTATTTATGGAGTCAAGTGTTGTTAGTGAAAAAGAAAGATGGAACGGCAAGAGTGTGTATAGACTATAGATAGTTGAGTAAGAACAAATATTTTTAAATGAATTATGTGAACAGTGCAAGAAGTGAGAGTATTTTCTAAGATAAATCTGAGATCAGATTATCACCAATTGAAGATAGAGAAGGGAGGTGTGCCAAAGATTGTTTTTATGACATGTTATGGTCATAAGTTTCTTGTGATGATATTTGGATTGAATAATATTCTAGAAACATTCATAGACTGGATAAATAAAATGTTTGAACCATTTCTTGATAATCTTGTGGTTGTGTTCATTGATAACATCTTGGTATATTTTAAGATTTACGGAGGAGCAAGTAAAACATTTAGAAAATTTGCAGGGAGACTTTGAGGAGAAAGAGATGGTATGATATAAGTTCTCTAAGCGTGAGGGTTGATGGAAGGAAATAACTTTCTTGGAACATGTAATATCGGGAATGGCATAACAGATGATCTATAAAAAGTAGAGACAATGTTAAGTTGGGAGAAATCAACAAATATAACTGAGATTAAAATCTTCTTGGGGTAGTTGGTGATTATAGAAGATTATTTCAGAATTTTTTTTTTATTGTAATGCAGTTGAATAGACTGACTAGGAAAAATGTGAGAACAGTTTCCAGCTGTTGAAAAAAAAAATGACTACTGCCCCATTATTAGTGCTTCCCTTTGGTGATGAAGAATTTGTGGTTTATAGTGATGCGTCACATCAGGGGTTGGGATGTGTGTTGATGCAACATAGGAGAGTTATAGCTTATGCATCTAGGCAACTAAAGAACCATGAGAGAAATTACCTGACCCATGATTTGGAATTGGCTACCATAGTTTTTGCTTTAAAGATTTGGAGACACCATTTATATGGAGCCAAGTGTGAAATTTTTTTTAACTGATCATAAAAGCTTGACGCATTTACCAACCCAGAAGGAGTTGAATTTGAGACAGAGGAGGTGGATGGAATTGATTTGTGATTTCGACTGTACAATTCACTATCATCTAGAAAATGCAAAGATGATAATTGATACATTGAGTAGAAAGTCTACAAGAAAGTTAACTGCTATTGGGAGTCCTTATATGAAATTAATGATAAATTTAAGAGAAATAAGAATGAAGTTGAATATCAGTAATAAAGGATCATGGTTAATAAATATGGTTGTACAGTCATCCATAATGAAATGTTTTAGAAAAGCAAGGTAGAGATAAAGAGACAGAAAAAGATTAAGCATTGAGTGCTTACTAGAAAGCATTTTGAGTTCAAATCTGAAATGAAGGTAGTTTGGTGTTGGTACATGGATAGTGTTCCCAATAATGCAAAATTGAAAAAGGAGATAGTGAGAAAGGTACATAATGATGTAGATTCGATGCAATCAAGTAACAATAAGAAATATAGAGGATTGAGACAGAAATTTTGATGGTCAAGATTGAAGAAGGATGTAGCTAAGATTGTGAGATTGTATGGAGTACCATTGAGCATAATGTTAAAGAAAGATGCTAGATTTACACCTTGGTATTGGGAGAGGCTTTCAGAAAACCACGGGTACACAGTGGCAATTTAATATAATTTTTATACTCATATTGGATTTTTTTTTATACTAGAAGATATGTTAAGGACAAATTTGATGAATTTCTCAGTAAGTAAGATGTTTACATGGCATTGATTGAAGTTGCTAATAATAATCAGTAACAAACTAATATTGGGATGACACCGATTGAAGCATTATATAGTCAGAGGTGTAGAATTCCTTTATGATGGGAAGAAATGGGAAGGAGAAATATTTCTGGTCCATCAATCGTTGAGTTAACAGCTGAGATGATCAAATTAGTTAGAGAGAACTGTAAAGCAGCCTATAGTAGACCTCTTGAGTCTCAAATAGGTGATTGGGTGTATTGAAAAATATCTCAACGAAAATGTGTATTGAGAAAAAAAAAAATTTGAATCTGAGGTATGTGGAACCCTATGAGGTTAATAAGAAAATTGGGTTAGTTATAAATAGCCTGGAGTCTCCTTTAGAATTAAAACGCTTATATAACGTATTTCATATTTCTCTATTGAGAAAAGGTTTACATGATGAGTATTATAATATTTTGAGCTAAGCTATAGAAATTCAGAAAAATTGGGGGTACATCCAAGTACCAATAAGGATTTTAGAGAAATGAGCAAGTTTTGTATAATAAAGGAAATTGTATTAGTTCAAGTACTGTGGCGGAGTAAGGATGTTGAAGAGATTACGTGAAAGTATGAGACAATTATGGAGAAGTGGTGTTTATAATTGTTTTTGGAGCAAAGCAAAGAAATTTCGAGGACGAAATTTTTGTAAGGTGGGTAGAATTGTAATACCCGTATTTTTACAGTAAGGGTAAATAATAATTTTAATAAATATGACAAAGATTTAAAATCCCATAAGGCTGAATGAGGATTGAAGGAGATAAATGTTGGAAAAAAAAAAGTTAACGTATGAATAGTAAACTCGTGGCAGCACATGCCAACCGGGAAAATGATTGCAAAGGCAATCATAATGTTTTTTTTCCCCATCATTTCATTCTTGTCTCATAAAGGAAAAGTAAAGGGAAAAAAAATGTTACTTCCACTATTACCTAGTGGAAGTCATTTAAAAAAAATAGGGAGACAAAACAAAATGATGAGAGACTAAGGTGGGAGGGGGGCGGCTGCTGAAGACTAGCAAAAAGAAAAAAAAATATTTTGTCTTGAAAAGACAATAATGGTGTCTTGCAAGTGTCCAATGTATAGAATAATTTAGAGAAAGTGGATGATGACTTGGCAAGCAACTTTCAAAGTTGCATAATGAAGTTTCATATCATATATATATATATATATATGAGAAGTAGACATGAGAAGTAGCCATGAATGAAGGATAAAAATTTTAGCTTCTCTTCATTTTCTCTAAACACTTGGGAGTTCAAAGAAATGTCAAAAGAGCAAAATTTTGAAAGAGTTTTCTGTGGAATTTCATAGAGGATCATGAAAAGCTATCAGTATTATAAGGTAATAGCATAGTATTTATTTTTGAATTTTTAGCATATATGAAATTCCCAGAGTTCAAAGTGTGAATTTTCAAAGAAAGTAGTTTATGATTAATTTAAGAAATAATTAGAAATTTAATACAAATATTATGTCAGGTGTTGACTATCTACAACGGGAGAAATTTCTGAGAAGAACCGAAAAAGGCAAGAAGGTGACCCACATGTAGCTTTAAATGCTACAGAGTGAGTTGAATTTACTTTAAGTAGTCTAAATAAAAATAAAATATCTCGTAATTATATTAAAATAAATTATTAAAGTATGTTTGGATGATAGATGAAAAATCCATTTATGGGTATGATAGGAAATTTGGACATGTAGAAATATTTTTCGGTGAGAGATGATATTTTTGGAAATCATAAGTTTATTTGAGAATAAAAGCAATAAATAAATTATTGATGAGACATACTGATGTTTTAACACGAGTTATGATGAGATGAATTTTAGTAGATCTTGACAAATTTTGGTGGATGATTTGAGGTGAATTTTAGTGGATCTTGACAAATTTGGGTGGATGATTTGAGATGAAATTTAGTAGATCTTGGCAAACTTTAATTGATTATTTGATGTGATTTGGGAAGAGAAGAATTTAATGGAATTTTTATATAATTTGATAAAAATCTGGATGTTTGAATGTAAGAAATTTTTAAAGAAACTTTGTTATATAAAATTTGTGGATAATTAGGATAGCCAAATTATGTGGTTTGAATCTTTATATTGTTTTTATATTACTGTTTATATTACTGTTTCATATCATTGTTCATGCACATATGCATTTAATAATATAACCGAAAGAACCGGTAAGGCAGCCGGTCTAATGAAATAACCGTGACAGCCGGTATATGCTGGGATGAAAAATAAAAAAAAAAAACGTGATAGCCGGTATATGCTGGGATGAAAAGTGAAAACCGTGACAGTCGGTATATGCTGGAATTAACCGGGAAGGCAACCGGTCTGATAAGAATAAAAGAACTGGGAGGGCAGCTGGTCTAAGGTAATAATAACCTGTCGACAGGTGGGAAGACGTTCCCATCATAATCATTCATGCATCTGCATCTGTTTTAATTATTGTTGCATTATTTGAGATGTTAAGATGTGGTATTTTTATTGTGAATTTAATTATAGATGGCTGAGTCTCATGAAAAGAGACAGTTATAATGATGAGATTATTGAGATGCTGAGGTGTGATTTATTATCGTGAAAATAATTATAGATAATTGAGTCTCGCTGAAAGAGACAGTTATGATGAAAATATTATTGAAAAGCTGAGATGATGTATATTGTCGTGTATGATGGCTGAGTCTCATAAAAAAAAAGTCAGCTATGATAATGAGATTATTGAAATGCCGAGATGTGGGACATTATTGTGAATTTAATTATAAATGGTTGAGTCTCATAGAAAGAGACAGTTATGGTGTTAAGACTTATTTAAATATAAGATTTTATGATGTGAACCTCATCACGAGGTAATTATGAGATAATTGATGGACTTAAGATGGACTAATGATTGAGAATAAGATATAGATAGAGAAGAATAAAATATTAAATATTAAAAGATTATTTATGGAATTTGGAATACTTTTAGTAAATTTAATTCATTGAGCTTGTGAAGCTCACCCCTCATTGTACAATGATTTTCAGGTAGCAGGTTTGGCAAATAGTTTGATGAGTTGAGGTTCAGAAGAAATCATTTTCTGTAAGCCGCGTACGTGTCATCATCCTCAGACTAATGAGAGAATGAAATGAAAAATTTATTTGTAACTCTTCATACATTTTACGGATTGATGTAAAGTTCTTTTGGTAATATTTATTTTCTTACTGCTGCATATATGTGTCGTGCTGGGATTCTCAAAATGTAATGACATCGTTTGGGGTGGCCAACCCGGGATGGGTCGTTACAATTTCATTCAGTTCCATTTTCACTTTTCGTTTCCAATCGATTCCATAATATCATCGAGAAATTCTTATCACATGATATGCATTCAAAACTCAATAATTAATATATATATATATATATATATACACACACACACACACACACACACACATACTCATCACAACAATCACCATTTACTTTCTTAAAAATAATGTAAATTAATATTATATCCATCACAATTCGTAAGCATTACATACCCTTCATTAGGTAATTTCAATCATACACCTTTCACGGATTAATTATACACATTCTCAATGAAATGCAATTCAATGTAATGTCAAAATGACAATTTCATATCCAATTTTAAATTCTTGTCACTCATTGGGCTAATTATAACACAATGGGGACGTCTCCCCATGTACCGGGATATTTCTCATCACATATCCTCAGATCCACTTCACTCATCCTGGGTAGGATCCTAGCATTTCTAATATTATCCTCGATAACCCTACACCCTTCCTGGGTGGGCCATACCATTCCACTATCATCCTCGATACCATTCACCCCTTTTGGGCAGGTTCTACCATTCCAATATTATCCTTGGTACACTTCACCCCTTCTGTACAACTCCTACCATCCCAATATTATCCTCGGTACCTTTCACCCCTTCTAGATGATTCCTATCGTTATCTCATGCACCCAATTCATTTTCCCACAACAACCATAAGATCAAGCTTATGCTATGCATTCACACCACAAATAATCAACCAACAAGCACAACATCATCATGTCACACAAATCAACGTCATGTGCTATTCACTAAGGTAATCACATCATATGCCCTTCATTGGGCCAATCACATTAATCATCATATGATACACAATGCATTTATAACGCCACAACTTTCAAACATAAAATCCATAACCGTTCGTATCAAAATAATTCTTCCAAAACAACAAACGAATATACATCAATACATTACTATGTTTATTTCGTTATAAATCCTTACATCTATACATAACTCATATATCATTATCATGGTGTTTCCATAATAATTTATTTCACTATGTTTACTACCAGTAAGGTGAAACTCACATTTATAGCACCGAGTGCTATTCCTGGATTTTCTCCTTACCTTTACTACGCTCTTCCACTAGACCTAAAGCATATACCATTTAGTATAACAAATCAAGAAGTATGTACACAATTTATATTTATTCTTTACCAAGTAACTACAAGAGTAAACAAAATAATACAATGCTACAAGGTTCATTTTCCTTGTCTACATTTCATTTCTTTCTTTCCATTACCATCAAATTTGAGATTTATATCCCATGACATTGATAATTTTTAATTTATTCACGTAAATTCCAAGTTAAATTACAAGTTTAAAGTTCTCAAGTGTTCAGACTTATAGCTTCATTACTTCCAACATTTCTTTTTTTCTAAGCTTTTTGTTTAAAAAGCTTCTATCAACCACTAAAATTTTCCTCCAAAACAAAGACAACATACTAATATAAATAATCTAACCATTTTTATACCACCAAACTTCCAAACCCACATAATTAACAATTTCCAAACTCTAACTTAGAGTAAGCCAGTGAAAATTTCAACTTTGTGAAAGCATTTTTTTTAAACACATAATTTCATCAAGAAAAGTCTCTTAACTAAAGAGATTCCTTTAATTTTTGAAAGTAATATATATATATATATATATATATATATATATATATATAGATATCAAAAACTAAAACTCACATAGTTAAACTATTTAAAATCACAAGTCCAAGCCAAGACTCATCCAAAATCCCACCATAAATAATTTTTCATCTTCAATAAATCTTAAATTCCTCACTCCTTATACTTTCTTAACTTTAAACTTAAACTTTCAAAAATACCCAGCACAAATTCTTCATATTTCATTTCAAAGTTCACGATTTAGCCAAAACTATGAAAACTTTCATTACAACTACACATGTATTAATTTTCTATAGCTCAAAATCGATGAATTTAAACTCAAATCCTCTAAAAGAAAGCCCAATAATCAACCTTAATAAATTTAGTTTAACTTACAAAAGGTTAGAACTCAAAAGTACCTCAAATTCCTGAAGAAAACGACCAAGAAAACAAAGAGGAGCTTCTGCCCCAGTCCATCACGCGGACCAGCCGACTCTCCTAGGTGGCAGAAGATGGTTCTTAAGGTTTTAACGCAAAAAGACTATGGATGATAAGGTTAAGGTTAAGGTTAAGGCTAAATCACAGTTTGAAGAAAAAAACGGGTTTCTCTCAAAACCCTTTTCTTCCTTCTTTTTTTTTCTCTCTCTCTCTCTCCTCGAGTTTTGAAGAAGAAAATGAGAGATTTTTGTGTGATATCTCTAAGACTTGCCTTTATATGGACCCATTTACTTTTACCGCTTTACCCATCCACTCTATCTTTAGTTAAATTGCAAGTCTTTCCTCTCTTTTCCTAGCCAAGTTTACAAGAGCCCAAAAGTGTTAATCTATAACAATTTCTCCATAATTTAAACTTAGACTTTACACCAGTACTTCCCTTTATGTTATATCTAAAGTTATTTCTTCCATCAATAAGTCCTACATGTATAATATGGGAGTTAATTAAAAGCAATAACATATATATCAAGTTAAAACGAAAATAAAATCAGACTCTACAGATTAGAAGAAGTGTAGTGTAAGATACGAATCAACGAGAGATGTGTCTGTAATTATGTCTTACTTCAAGGGGTATCTGAAGAATTTGCTCTAAAATATATATGCTGGAAATTTAGATAGTAAATTACAAGTTTTGTGCGATGTTACTCTTAGGGTCCGATTTCCATCCTTAACCACATCTACTTCTAAAACCCTAATACTTCACTTAGTTGACATAAACTGGAAAAGTTATACCATAGGGCTGAGCGCGTTAATTTGTTTTGAGGTATATTTTCTCACTTGTAATTTTGGTTTCATCATCTAAGATTGTCTCAGCTTTTTAGGGTTCTAAATTTTATTTAATTTATGTCAAAGGTGTTTAATTTTCTTTCTGAATCATACAAGTAGACTATTCTGAATACATGTGTATATATAAATATACTCCATAAAATTTCAATGGATAAAAGAAAACAAAGCCTGAAAACAAAGCCTATGAACAATGAGAAATGATTTGTGTATAAGAATTTCACACAAATAGAGGAGTCAACTAGTAATTACTAGTGGATTGTCTATAATTTACTACTTGACTCTGCTTGCGTGATTAGCTTGTACCTATAAGGTATATCAACACCCCGATTGATGATTCACCAAAATCGTCTTTATTTTGGTTTTCAATCAGTAATTTAATACGATTAATCCAAGAGAGGGCAGAATTAAGGTTAAATGTCGTGTAAAGGGACATTGCTGACACTTGCTTTTGCAAATCATTCCGCATGGAGCTTGGCGTGGAGTTTGGCAACGAGATCAGTAGTCTAAGCATGTGTTCTTTTCAATTAAAGTAGTTATTAGTGGTTTACCGCAGTTATGTTGCAGTTTCTTTTTATATTGTATTTTGAAATAAACTAGAACTTGAGACGACAAAAATTGATTCAATTCTCATTAGTTTTGTCTTCTGGGTGTCAAGTCGCCTGTATTGAAGAGGGATATTGATTAAATCTATTTCATACCACTTGACTTTTAAAACGGGTCTCAAATGTATAAAATTTTCGTTGTCAATAATCCCCAAGCATGGAAATAAATCCATTGAGCTTCAATGTCTTGATTCACGCCTCGTAAATAAATGTCGCGTATACTTTATAGTAGTAAATATTTATCTGAATAATTAAATGTCTAAAATGATCAATAAAGTCTTAAATATACAAAATTTCAAGTATAATTTTCATAGTGTGTTAATTATTTATTCGATTTATATCAGTCGCATAATATACATTTTTTTTTTATTTTGGTATGAAACAACTTAATTAATTAATTGAGAGTAATTAACTAGAGTTAATATAAACAAATCTCTTTCCATTATAGATTTTTTTCTTTGCTCGAGCAATGGCTGCCTAAGAATCACAATGCAAAGACACAAATGAATCTAGTCTTTTCCACAAGGGTACACCCACCAAAAGATTCCTTAGCCATTCAGCTTCGGACCTTTCCTTCTCTAAGGTTATAAATTTTGACTCCATAATGGATCTCGCAATGCAAGTTTACTTGGAGGATTTCCTAGAAACTGCTCCTCCTACTAATGTGAAAACATATCCACTAGTAGATTTTAATTCATCATAGTCAGATATCCAATTCGCATCAGTATAAACTTTTAAAACAGAAGGGTAACCATAATAAGTGAAACCATAATCCATAGTTCCACACAAGTATTTAAGAACTCCAGTGATAGCAATTCAATTATCAGAACTAGGATTATGAGTGTATCTACTGTGTCTACCAACAACATATATAATATTGAGTTGTGTATAGTTCATTAGAAACATCAAGCTACCATTGACTTGTGCATACTCATATTGTGATACATTATCTCCATGGTTTTTAAGTAAATGCAAACTAGCATTATATCAAAATGATTCAATTTCTTAAGTATGCTTTCTACATAATATGATTGAGATATAATAAATACATTTTCACATTTATGCAATTTAATTCCTAAAATCGCATTTGTTTTACCCATATCTTTCATATCAAATTTTTATGCACTAAACTTCTTGACATTATTGACAACATCTATGCTAGTTCCAAATATGAGTAAATCATCATTATATAAGCAAATAATAACATCACTATCATTCTCAATTTTTTATATATGCATTTATCTACATCATTAATGATATATCCATCGGATACCATAACACTATCAAATTTATCATGCCATTGTTTAGGGGCTTGTTTCAATCCATATAAGGATTTAATTAACTTGCACACCTTATTCTCCTTACCGGATACCACACAACTCTCGGGTTGCTCCATGCATATTTTCTCTTCAAGGTCTCCATTGAGGAATGCAATTTTCATATTCATTTGATGCACAACAAGTTTATATATGGATGCAATGACAAATAAAAACCCAATAGATGAAATTCTAGTCAAAAGTGAATATGTATCAAAATAATCAATATTATGTTTTTGCTTAGGACCCTTGGCTATTAATCTAGGCTTATAATTATCTAATAGGTTTTGGTTTAGGAGATAAATCAACTAACTCCCAAGTATGATTAGACATAATAGATTCCAATTCATTATTAATAGCTTCTTTCCAAAATAGAGCATCAATAGAGGTGATAGCTTCATGATAAGTCATAGGATCATCATTACTAGGAAAAACATTAAAGTTATCACCAAAGCTAGTTTCTTTTCTAACTCTTTTACTTATTCTTAATTCTTGTTCATCATTACCACCACTAATATCAACATTAGTGATGCAGGAGGATCCGAAGTCAGATGATGCTGCGTTGTTGGCACTGAAGT
The DNA here is from genome assembly GCA_023935145.1 of Bretschneidera sinensis. Classification (NCBI taxonomy): domain Eukaryota; kingdom Viridiplantae; phylum Streptophyta; class Magnoliopsida; order Brassicales; family Akaniaceae; genus Bretschneidera; species Bretschneidera sinensis. The sequence continues at coordinate 24,640,977 of CM043704.1, forward strand.
ACCTAGAGTTGGCAGATCAGCGCAAAAACTAGCAGGTAGACTGCCTAGAACGGGCCCCGGAAGACCCTAGTCTGAGTGGAAATGGGCTTTCAGGCAAAACTCAGGTTAAATCCTGAGTGTCATCATTTTTAAGCCAAAAAAACGACGTTTAGGGCCTCAATTTGGCAGATTTCAGTTTTTAGGAAACTTTTTATTTTTATTTGCAATTTTATAAAACTTTTTATTTTTATTACTTTAAATTTGGCCTTAATTTAATTTTATTATTTTAGTTTCGACCTTATAAATAAGGTCTTAGGGTTTTGTAATCATCATTATTTGTATTTTGCATAATTTTAAATAAAACATCAGAGCTGTTTCTCTGTATTGTTTAAGGTTTTTCCTTGTGTTACTCCCTGTGAACTATCTGTTCGACTAGCCTGCAGAATTAATCGCTATTCTGCCCGGCGTCAATTAGGCACATCAATAGAAATATTGTAAAATTTTTCATCAGACAACGTTTTAGTTTAGCTATTTTTATGGATCGTTTCGGTTTTGATCCGTTTTGGTTCACCGTTTCGAATTTGACGGTATTTTCAAATATTTACCTGTCAAATTACATATATTTTAAAAAAAATATCTAATTGAAAATATAAATCAATACGAAAACAATCACTATTCAAATACAAAAATTAATCCTACCTAAATTTTAGCATTAAAATCAATTATAAATCATTTTTTGGTATAAATCCAAATTCCAAATTGAGACCTTGTCCTACTATCAAATTATATATATGTATGTAAATACCATATATATATATATATATATATTTATAATAGAACAATCATCATTCAAACATCAAATGATAATGTTGGTATTTGCCCAAGGATTAAACCGGTTGAAGGGTTTAGCATGTTCAGCATTAGGTTGGAGGTGTGCGCCGCAGCCTGGCCTTGTGCGCTGCAGCCAGCAGAAAGTCCAAGAGGTTCAGCCATCAAGTCGCACCATGGCGCTCAGAGTGGATGAAGACCTGGAGGATTTCTCCACTGTGTGCGCCACGGCCTACCCTGTTCTGGGCCGCGGCGCCAGGCACACTGAGACAAGGTCTTTTCCAGCCTTTTGAAAGGTGCGTGAGGCATGAACAAAATGCATAAGATCACTTAGGATTGTTGAAGGGCTATGATTGATTGGTCTTCAAGATCTAAGGGTGGAGATTGACTTCAAAGATTGGCTTAAGAAGTGGTGCACTATATAAAGGGTCATCTAGCTTCAATCTCAACACATGTAAGTCACAAGACATCAAGAGAGATTATCAACATCATTATTATACAAGAGAATTCATGTGCAAGTGTGAGAGTGCAAAGACACAAAACACAGGAGAGGCACTAGAATAGATCTCAACAAGAGAGGCTGGCTTGTTTAGAGAGAGAGTAGTATAGATTGGGGAGAAGGGCTTTGTAATAGTTCCTTATCACTTTCCATTTTCTCTTCTTTCATTTTTTAAGAACTTGAAATTATTGAAGAGGAGTTGTTGTATCTGTAAAGAAGCATTGATTAGTGTAGAGAGTTCGGAGGAACTCACAGGGATGTAGGCTATAGCTTAACCTCGATAACAATTGCTGGTGTTCTTTTCTTTTATTGGTTTTGATTCCTGTTTTGTTTCGGTTGTATTACAAGTCATTCTAGACTTGGGTGTTTGGAAGATCACCACCTAGGCATCTTGAGGTGGTTTCCCAACAGTGGTATCAGAGCTTTGGGACAGCTGGTACAGGAGCACGAACGGGAGGTATCAGAGCAAGACTCCAGGAATCAAAAGATTAACTTCTTAAGTGATTCAAGAACGGAGTAAAGATCAAGATCTAATCGTGTTCTTGAGGCTGATTCAAGAATGGTATTGAGATGAATCTCTGATCATGTTCTTGAGGTTTAGAAGAAGTTGGAGAGCAATTGTGGGTGCTGCATAAATCTGGGATTTTCTCTGCAAGATGGCATCAAATTTCATTGTTGAGAAGTGTGATGGAAAGGGAGACTTTGCCCTTTGGAAGTGGAAGATCAAGGCGGGGTTCTTATGGAACAAAAGGTGGACTTGGCAATTGGAGAAGATGACACTTTTCCAGCAAGTATCATGGAGGTCTAGCGGATTGAGATGAAGAAGATGGCATACAGCACCATCTTCCTACACATGTCGGATACTGTGACAAGAGAGTGCAGAGACTCAGAAGATCTAGTTGTCACATGGAAGAAACTAGATGAGTTGTTTCTTACCAAAACTCTCCCTAATAAGATATATCTTCTTAAAAGAATCTTTGCTTTTAAAATGGATCCTAATAAAGAGTTGTAAGATAATCATTGATGTGTTTAATAAGCTAGTTCAAGATTTGAATAGTTGTAGCATAACATTCCCGGGATGAACAATTGGCTGTTATTTTGCTGAATTCTCTTCTTGATTGTTTTGATAATTTGATTAAGGCAATTGAATATGGAAGAGATACACTAACTAAGGAAATTATGATCAATGCTATAAGGGCTCATGATTTCAAAGCCAAGATGAGGGAAGCATCAAGTGGAGAAGGGCTGTTCGTTAGAGGAAAAGCCAGCAACTCGGGTATGGGCAGTAGCATCCATGGCAAATACCAGGAGAAATCAAAGGGTAGAGGGCAGAGCCATGGGAGATCGCATTCCAAACCGAAGTTTGGAGGGGAAGAGATGCTTCTACTGCAACAAGGAGGGTCATTTCAAGAAATATTGCAAGAAGATGTGGGATGAGAGAGGAAGAAGCCATACCAACAATAGAGAGGCTTCGGTTGCCAAGGGAGAACAGCAAGATGAATGTTCTTATTGTGTGCTCAAATGTGAGTAGGAGGCAAGGCAGTGAGAAATGGATCTTAGATTTAGATTTCGGGTGCACTTATCACATGTGCCCTCACTGGAATTGGTTCAAGAATTTCTAGGAAACCAATGATGGAAAGGTTTTCTTGGGGAATGATACTTCTTGCCAAGTGAGGGTGATAGGAGACATCCAATTGAGGATGTTTGAAGGAGTCACAAGGCTGCTATGGAATGTAAGGTATCTTCTAGATTTGAGAAGAAATTTGATCTCATTAGGGTAGCTAGATTCCATGGGGTACACATACAAAACAAAGGGAGGAAAGATCAAGGTAACCAAGGGATCTTTGGTAGTGATCAAAGTAGCAATAAAAGATGGTCTCTATGAGATGATCAAAGAGACAGAAATCAAGGATCAAGCAGTAAGCTTGATGGCTGAGATGGATAGGGCAGCCCTTTGGCATACTTGCTTGGGACATATGAAAGAAAAGGGCCTGCAAGTTCTCAGCAAGGATGGTATACTTGGTGGTAACAAAGTAGAGAACCTTGATTTTTGCGAGTGTTGCGTTCTTGGGAAGCAACACCGGGTCAGTTTCAACATCGGAGTGCACAAGTCTAAGGACATTTTTTACTACATTCATTTGGACCTTTGGGGACCAACAAGAACACCAACACAGGGAGGTAATCTTTACTTTTTGTCGTTAATTGATGATTATTCAAGAAAGGTTTGGGTTTATTTGCTTAAAAATAAATCAAATGCTTTGAATAAATTTGTGGTGTGGAAAAAGTTGCTGGAGACTCAAACAGGTAAGGTAGTTAAGGCTTTACGAACCGATAATGGCTTAGAATTTTCCAATAAGGATTTTGATAAATTCTGTGAGTTAAATGGCATTCTAAGACATAGAATGGTTGTAAAAACACCTCAGCAAAATGGAGTTGCTAGAGGATGAATAGGACCCTTATGGAAAAGGTTAGGTGCATGTTAATTAGGCCCGGTTTACCAAAATATTTTTGGGGGGAAGCTGTGTCTACTACTGTATATTTGGTTAATAGATCACCCTCTAGAGATTTAGAGCTCACGACTCCCGAAGAGATGTGGAGTGGGAAATCCCCTGAGTTAAACAACCTTAGGACTTTTGGATATGCTGCATTTGCACATCAGAAGGATGATAAACTTAGCCCAAGGTCTAGAAAATGTGTGTTTCTAGGGTATGGTGATGGGGTTAAAGGGTATAGGTTATGGTCCTTAGAACCAAAAGGAATGAAACTCATAATAAGTAGGGATGTAATTCTTAATGAATTGTTATTTCCCTATTCGAAGAAAACTAACCCTGCAGGGGCTAGTGAGCAAACCAGTCCGGTATTTGTGGAGCATAGCATCAAGGAAAATTTAGTTCAGGTAGTGTTGGAAATTATCTTGACAAGATGCCCAGGTGGTGATCTTCCAAACACCCAAGTCTAGAATGACTTGTAAATATCTGGAATAAAAAATAGGAACAGAAATCAAAGAAAGAAAGAAGACAAGCGATTTGTTATCGAGGTTCGGCAATAGCCTACGTCCTCATGAGTTCCTCGGAACTCTCTGCACTAAATCAATGGTTCTTTACAATCCAGAATCCCTCTTCAAGAAACCTTAAGTTCTTGAAGAAACCAAGAAGAGAAGAAAGAAGATGATAAGAACTATTACAATGCTCTCTATCTAATCTATACTCCTCTCTCTTTACAACCAGCCTCACTACAATGAGTCCCTCTTATGTTTTGTGTCTTTGCACTCTCACGCAATTCTCTCTTATATATCTGTCACTCTTTACAATTGGTCTCAAATTATGTCACAATGTTAATGAGAATAAAGATAGGTGACCCTTTATATAGTGCACCAACTTCTTGTCCAATCTTGAGAGTCAATCTCCACCCTTAGATCTTAATGACCACTCAACCATGGCCCTCCATCAATCCTAAGTGATGTTGTGTGTTTTAACCTAGTACCCATGCACTTAATAAGAGGCTGAATCAACTAGAATATGTGTGCCTCAGTGTGCCTAGCGCCTAGGCACTGAACAGGGCATGCTGCGGCGCTAGGCAAAACACCCTTTTCACCACTTTCTGGGCGCCGCGACCTTGGTGATGGAGAGGTGCGGCACTGCCCTTCCTCCAGCACCTCCCTTGCTGGGTACTATTGCCTGGGAGGAGGAGGGCTATAGAACACACTAAAGCTGGACCCCTCACAGCTGTTCGCACTTCTTTGCCTTGCTGAATGGAGGTATGCACACACACCCAAAGTGATGCGTACACTTGTGTGCACTCTTTTAACATGCTGAAATTAATTCTTCCAACCTTGGTTTAAACCTTAGACATGTTTAAACCATGTTTAAACCTTAGAAAAATATCAAAAATCTCTACCTTTGTCAAAGTGTTTAAACTCGAACCATCATGCAGAGAACTTCAGGATCCAAACTCATCTTGAGTCATCACTCGACCGACTCAATTCCTAAGAAGTCCAAGGCAATGATTGGACCTTCTTAGTGGTAGAACCTTGGTGCCTAAATCTATAGGACTTTCCTCCATGGTTACCTTATCCATGTGCTTTGTCCTCCCATGGAACACCGGATTCCTACACAAGTGCTATGCACTTTGGTTAACCGAATACACCACCACCTGCTCTTTTAGGACCATCCACTCATCTAACAACCCTTTACACCATATAGCCTCCTTTATAGCTTCCATACCCGCTATGTACTCAGCCTCGACTGTTAAGAGTGCTACAACAGGCTACCACTGAGCCTTCATCCTAAGCCAAAGCTCTTTTCCAGGATTACTCACAAATCTGCTGAGAATACCCATTGCCTGAGAAATGTCAGGTTTAGTGCTCATCATCATGGACATGACTGGTCTAACCGCACTAGAGTAAGGGACCTTTACCATTTCCTTCTTCTCCTCATCCATTCCAGGACATCGTTTACTGGAGAACTTGAAATGATCAGCAAGGAGAACCTTCACTAGTTTACCATCTTCCATAGAAGGCCGAGAAACCTTCAACCCGTTTCTCTCCCTTTCTCGAATTCTTCTCATCTCAAGGATCTTTTGTGCAAGGCTGAGATTCTTCCTCTCAAATTACTCACTGAGTTGAGATGTAAACCTTTTCATCCTCTCCCTGCTGTTCCGAACCAACAACATATCATTGGCATGGATGAGGATAATCACCACTTCATCCACCTTATATCCAAGTGAGAAGGTTTTTGTGAAATCCATGCTTTTTCTTCTTGTGAACCCCTTCGCCACCAGCCTAGTCTTGTTCCAGACTTCATCTCCTGGAGGGTACCCTTCTTTGATCTTTTAAGTCCACTTACAATCCACAACTCTCTGTTTTCCCGGAATGTGCACCAATTCCCAGAAGTTGTTATTCCTCAAAGAATCTATTTCTTCCTCCATAGCTAGCTTCCATCTTGGCAAAACCTTACATCCCATGGCATCCGTGTAAGTTTCTGGTTCAACCTCTCCTTCTATCCAAGGAGCTACTACATCCACAGCATCTGCAAAACCATATCTTGAAGGTGGTCCGACCAGCCTTCTTTCTCGGTCTCTTGTGAGCTGATAGTCCTTCCGACTCCCTGCATCATCCTCTATTAGTTCAGCCTCCTCATGAGTGTCTTGAGCTTGGCATTCATTAATGGGCTCTATCTGGTCTGAGCCCTCTTGCCTTCAATACTCTACCTGAACTAAATCTTCCTTGATGCTATACTCCACAAATGCCAAACTGGTTTGCTCACTAGCCCCTGTAGGGTTAGTTTTCTCCAAATAGGGAAATAACAATTCATTAAAAATGACATCCCTATTTATTATGAGTCTCAATCCTTTTTTCTCTAAGGACCACAACCTATACCCTTTAGCCGCTTCCCCATATCCTAGAAACACACATTTCCTAGATCCTGGGCTAAATCTATCATCCTTTTGATGTGCAAACGCCCAAAAGTCCTAAGGTTGTCCAACTCAGGGGGTTTTCCACTCCACATCTCCTCAGGAGTTTTATGGTACACAATCCTAGAGGGTGATCTATTAACCAAATATGCAGTTGTAGACACCACTTGACCCCAAAAACATATGGGTACTCCGGATCCATTTAACATGCACCTAAACTTTTCCATAAGGGTCTTATTCATCCTCTCAGCAACTCCACTTTGCTGAGGGGTTTTCACAACAGTTCTATGTCTTAGAATGCCATTTAACCTAAAAAATTGATCAAGTTCTTGGTTAAAAATTTCTAAGCCATTATCGGTTCTTAACACCTTAACTACTCTACCCATTTGAGTCTCCACCAGTTTTTTCCACACCACTAATTTATTTCTAACCAAATAAACCCAAACCTTTCTTGAATAATCATCAATTAAAGACAAAAAGTAAAATTTACCTCCCTGTGTTGATGTCCTTGCTGGTCCCCTAAAGGTCCACATGAATGTAGTCAATAATGCCCTTAGACTTGTGCACTCCGGTGTTGAAGCTGACCCAGTGTTGCTTCTCAAGAACACAACACTCGCAGAAATCAAGTTCCTCTACTTTGTTTCCACCAAGTAGGCCATCCTTACTAAGAACTTGCAGGCACTCTTCGCTTATATATCCCAAGCGAGTGTGCGAAAGGGGTTACCTTCTCCATCTCAACCATCAAGCTTGTTGCTTGACCCTTGATGTCTGTGTCTTCGATCATCTCATAGAGACCATCCTTTATTGCTGCTTTGATCACTACCAAAGATCCCTTGGCTACCTTGATCTTTCCTCCCTCTATCTTGCATGTGTATCCCATGGAATCCAGCTGCCCTAATGAGAACAAATTCCTCCTCAAATCTAGGAAATACCTCACATTCTCCAGCACCCTTGTCATTCCATCAAACATCCTCACCTGGATGTCTCCCATGCCCCTCACTTGGTAAGAAATATCATTCCCTAAAAAAACCCTTTCATCATTGGTTTCCTTGAAATTCTTGAACCAACTCCGGTGAGAGCACATGTGATGAGTGCACCCGAAATCCAAGATCCATTTCCCGCAATATTGCCCGAGCCTAAGAAGAGAAAACTTGGTTCTAGAATTTTGTGATGGAGAGTTTGTTGGTTATGCTCATATTAATATTGAATATAGATTTCTTTTTATGAAAAGTGACGTACATAATCATAATACTATTATTGAATCTTGTAATGTATCTTTCTTTGAGCATGTCTTTTCGATGAAAAATAAGGAAAAACAAAATGCGGATAAGTCTATTGATCAATGTTGTAAATTTTGTTCTGTTTCGGTTGAAATATTTTAGTTTTAGCACTAAACCAAACGAATCACTCCTATACATCATTTTGCCTTTTGTTTTGACTCATTTCAACTGAAACATCATATTTCGATCGTAATATTACAAAGCTAATTATTTATATTTTAAAAAAATTTAAGGGGCTAATTTGGAAGTTTTCACTCTCTCTCTTCAATTGGAGATTGATCAAATCTAGTTGGATAATTCCATTAGGAAAAGCAAAAACTCTATCTTGGATGATGTGAGTGATAAATTATTAAATTGGTGTTGCTTGTGTTAGTATGATGTGGGTGATAAAATCTAATAAATTATTGGATTTTAGATGATATGGGTGACACATTATGTTTATCTGTTGGGAAACCACCTCAAAATGCCCAGGTGGTGATCTTCCAAACACCCAAGTCTAGAACGACTTGTAATACAACCGAAACAAAGCAGGAATCAAAACCAATCAAAGAAAGAACACAAGCAATTGTTATCGAGGTTCGGCAATAGCCTACATCCCCGTGAGTTCCTCTGAACTCTCTGCACTAAATCAATGGTTCTTTACAGATACAACAAATCCTCTTCAACAATCTCAAGTTCTTGAAGAACGAAAGAAGAGAAAATAAAAAGTGATAAAGAACTATTACAAAGCCCTTCTACCCAATCTATACTAATCTCTCTCTAAACAACCAGTCTCTCTTGTTGAGATCTATTCTAGCACTTTTCCTGTGTTTTGTGTCTTTGCACTCTCACACTTGCACTTGAATTCTCTTGTATGATGATGATGTTGATAATCTCTCTTGATGTCTTGTGACTTACATGTGTTAAGATTGAAGCTAGATGACCCTTTATATAGTGCACCACTTCTTGAGCCAATCTTTGAAGTCAATCTCCACCCTTAGATCTTGAGGACCAATCAATCATAATCCTTTAAAAATCCTAAGTGATCCTGTACATTTTGTTCATGCCCCACACACCTTTCAAAAGGCTGGAAAAGACCTTGTCTCACTGTGCCTGGCACCGCGGCCCAGAACAGGGCAGGCTGCGATGCACACAGGGGAGAAATCCTCCATGTCTTCATCCACTCTAGGCGCCGCGGTGCGACCTGATGGTTGAACCTCCTGGACTTTCTGCTGGCCGCATCGCACACTTCCAACCTGATGCTGAACATGCTGAACCCTTCAACCGGTTTAATCCTTAGAAAAATACCAACAATCTCTACCTTTGTCTAAGTGATTAAACCTGAACCTATTGTGTAGAGAACTCAGGATCCAAACTCAACTTAAGTCACTATATCAATCGACTCCAATCCTAAGAAGTCCAAGGCAATGATTGAACTTACTTAGAGGTAGAACTTTAGTACCTAAATCTGTAGGATTTTCTTCCCTGGCCACCTTGTCCACATGAATGCATCCTTCCGTAACATTTTCCTAAATGAAATGATACTAAACATCCATGTGCTTAGTCCTCTCATGGAACTCCGGATTCTTACACAAGTGCAACGCACTTTGGCTATCCGAATACACCACCACCTGCTCTTTTAGGACCTTCAACTCTTCCAACAACCCTTTGCACGACCTAGCCTCCTTAATGGCTTCCGTTGTCTCTATGTACTCAGCCTCGGTTGTTGAGAGTGCTACCACTGGCTGCAACTAAGCCTTCCAACTTATACAACATCCGTTTAAGTTGAAGAAGTAGGAGGTAATCGATCTTCTTTTATCTCGGTCTGCTCCATAGTCCGAATCTGCATAACCCTCAAGACAGATGGACTTACCCCTCTTCTCATAAACCAGCCCCACATCTGGGCTTCCCTTCAAATACCTCAGCAACCACTTCATCCCAACCTAATGATCCTTTCCAGGATTACTCATAAACCTGCTGAGAACACTTATTGCATGAGCAATTTCGGGTCTAGTGCTTACCATGGTGAACATAACTGATCCAACCACACTAGAGTAAGGGACCTTTTCCATTTCCTTCTTCTCCGCCTTTGATCTTGGACATTGATCACTGGAGAACTTGAAATGACCAGTAAGGGGAACCTTCATTGGTTTGCTATCTTCCATAGAGAATTTAGATATCATCTTCTCTATATAGGAAGTCTGAGAAATCATCAATCTGTTTCTCTCCCTTTCCCGGATTATGCTCATCCCAAGGATCTTCTGTGCATGGCCAATATCCTTCATCTCAAACTCCTCACTAAGTTTTTAATTTTTCTATCCTCTCCATGCTGCTCCCAACCAGAAGCATATCATTAATATAGATGCGGATGATCACCACTTCCTCCACCTTGTGCCCCTTGTAGTACAAGCACGAATTATAGTAGCTCCTCATAAAACCAAAGCCAATTACAAAAGAATCGAATCTCTTATTCCATTGCTGAGGTCATTGCTTCAGGCCATATAGAGATTTCTTCAATTGGCACACTAACTCTCATTGCTTCCTTCCTCATAGCCTTCGGGTTGCCTCATGTAGATGGTCTCATCAAGCTCTCCATGCAAGAATGCTGTCTTCACATCCATTTTCTCGATCTCCCAATCAAATTGGACCACCATAGCCAATACTATCCGTATCGTCTTGTATTTCACAACCGGTGAGAATATTTTGGTGAAATCTATGCCTTCTCTTTGTGTGAACCCCTTCACCACCAGCCTAGCTTTATACCGGACTTCATCCCCTGGAGTGTTCCCTTCTTTGATATTGTAGATCCACCTACAATCCACAACTCTCTATTTTTCTTGTTTGGGCACCAATTCCCAAGAGTTTTTCTTCCCCAAAGAATCCATTTCTTCCTCCATAGCTAGCTGCCATCTTGACGAATCCTCACATTCCATGGCATCCATGTAAGTTTATGGTTCAACCATCCCTCCTTCTGAACAAGGAGCTGCTACATTAGCATTCGCAAACCCATATCTCAAAGGTGGTCTAACCACCCTCCTTCCCCGGTCCCTTGTGAGTTGATAGTCATTCTGACTTGCTGCATCAACCTCTTCTAGTTCAGCCTCCTCTTGAGTGTCCTGAGCTTGGCCTTCATCAATGGGCTCTACCTGGTGTGAACCCTCTTGCCTTCCTTGCTCTACCTGTTGATATTTTTCTAAGGTTTAAACATGGTTTAAATATGGCTAAGGTTTAAACCAAGATTGAAAGAATAAATTTCAGCATGTTAAAAGAGTGCACACAAGTGTGCGCATCACTTTGGGTGTGTGTGCACACCTCTATTCAGCAAAGCAAAGAAGTGCGCACACCTGTGAGGGGTCTAGCTTCAGTGTGTGCTATAGCCCTCCTCCTCCCAAGCCACAGTGCCCAGCAAGGGAGGTGTTGGAGGAAGAGCAGCGCCGTACCTCTCCATCACCAAGGTCGCGATGCCCAGAAAGTGGTGAAAAGGGTGTTTTGCCTATCGCCGCAACATGCCCTGTTCAGTGCGTAGGCGCTAGGCACACTGAGGCACACATATTACACTTGATTCAGCCTCTTGTTAAGTGCGTGGGTGCAAGGTTAAAATGCATAGCATCACTTAGGATTGATGGAGGGCCATGGTTGAGTGGTCATCAAGATCTAAGGGTGGAGATTGACTCTCAAGATTGGACAAGAAGTTGGTGCACTATATAAAGGGTCACCTAGCTTTATTCTCATTAACATTGTGACATAATTTGAGATCAATTGTAAAGAGTGACAGACATATAAGAGAGAATTACGTGAGAGTGAAAAGACACAAAACACAAGAGGGACTCATTGTAGTGAGGCTGATTGTAAAGAGAGAGGAGTATAGATTAAATAGAGAGCATTGTAATAGTTCTTATCATCTTCTTTCTTCTCTTCTTGGTTTCTTCAAGAACTTGAGGTTTCTTGAAGAGGGTTGCTGGATTGTAAAGAACCATTGATTTAGCGCAGAGAGTTCAAAGGAAGTCATGGGGACGTAAGCTATTGTCAAACCTCGATAACAAATCGCTTATCTTCTTTCTTTCTTTGATTTCTATTCTTGTTTTCAATTCTAAATCTTTACAAGTCATTCTAGACTTAGGTGTTTGGAAGATCACCACCTAGGCATCTTATCAAGGTGATTTCCAACAGTGGTATCAGAGCTTGCACAGCTGGGTATCGAAGCAAGAACAAGAAGGTGACGGAGTCAAGACTCCAAGAATCAAAGATCAACTTCTTGGGTGATTCAAGAACGGTGTAAAGATCAAGATCAGATCGTGTTCTTGAGGGTGATTCAAGAACGGCGTTAAGATCCATCTTCGATCGTGTTCTTGAGGTTGAAGAAAGCATTTATAGGTATTGCATAAATCTCGGATTTTCTCCACAAAGTTGACTTCAAATTTCGTTGTTGAGAAGTTTGATGGAAAGGGAGATTTTACCCTTTGGAAGCGGAAGATCAAGGCTGTTCTTATGCAACAGAAGGTGGACTTGGCTATTAGAGAAGATGATGCTTTTCTAGCAAGTGTCACAGAGGACCAGTGGACTAAAATGAAGAAGATGGCATACAAACCATCTTCTTACACATGTCGGATAATGTCACAAGGGAGTGTTGAGACTCGAAAGATCCAGCTGCATTATGGAAGAAACTAGATGAGTTGTTTCTTGCCAAGACTCTCCCAGATAAGAGGTATCATTATAAATGAATCTTTGCTTTTAAATTGAATCCTAATAAAGAGTTACAAGATAATATTGGTGTCAAGATAAGGAGTGCATTAAGTGGTAAAGGCCCGTTCTTTAAAAGAAGGCCAGCAACTCGGTATGGCAGCAACCATGGATACTACCGGGACAGAGGTAGAGGAGAGAGCCATGGGAAAGTGCACAACAACATACATGGCTACTACTAGGATAGAGGTAGAGGAGAGAGCCATTGGAAAGTGCACAACAACGTACATGGCTACTACCAGGACAGAGGTAGAGGAGAGAGCCATGGGAGAGTGCACAACAACATACATGGCTACTACCGGGATAAAGGTAGAGGAGAGAGCCATGGGAGAGTGCACAGCAACATGCATGGCTACTACCGGGACAAAGGTATAGGAGAGAGCCATGGGAGAGTGCACAACAATATGCATGGCTACTACCGGGATAGAGGTAGAGGAGAAAGCCATGGGAGATGTTTCTACTGCCATAAAGAGGGTCATGTCAAGAAAGATTGCAAGGAGAAGATGAGGGATAGAGGAGGAAGCCATACAAAGAATGGAGAGGCTTCGGTTGCCAAGACAGAATAGCAAGATGATGATGTTCTTATTGTGTGCTCAAGTGTGAGCAAGGCAAGTAATTTAAGTTAGGAAGTTTTCCATGTCAAAGTTCATAGGGGGTTTTACCAGTTCTTTTATGTGGAATTTTATTTTGTATATAACAAGGTGAAAGTATAGCCTCCCCCCCCCCCCCCCCCCCCACATGCTAGAAGGTAACCCTGAACTAACAAGCATAGAATCCATCACTATTTTAGCGTTCTATTCTTTCGTTCGACTATTCCATTTGATTTGGGTGAATATTGGAGAGTTACTTCATGCATTATACCATTGTGTTCACAAAATTCATTAAAAGGATTTGGCTCATATTCTCCACCTTTATATGTTCCAAGTCTTTTGATCCTTTTATTCAACTGGTTCTCAACTTCATTTTTATATTTTATGAACTTGTCACATACTTCATCTTTGATTCATAATAAATACAACTTGGTATATCTAGAAAAATCATCCACAAATATAATATAAAACCTTTTACCACCTCTAGTCATAGTATGCTTTAAATCACCCAATTCACTATAAATTAATTCCAATAATTATGTTTCTCTCATTATTGGCTTACAAGTTTTCTTGGTGGTCTTTGTTTTGGCACATACTTCACACTCATCAATTTTAGAATTATTTCGCAAGTTTGTAATTAATCCAATTTATTTCATTTTATTGATATATGTTACATTCATGTATCCTAATCTTACATGTCATGAATCAAGAGACTCAATCAAGAAAGCATAAGAAGTTGATTCATTTTCATTCACAACTTTGTCAACATTGAGTACAAACAAACCATCGTCAAGATATCCTTTTTCTACATACAAAGTAACTATATTGCTATCAAAAGTTACCTTAGCATTAGTATTGTTGAGAAGATGAACCGAAACTAGGCAATGACGAATGGCTATAACATATAGTACATTAGAGAGCAAGAAGGTTTTTCTAGATATCATTTTGAGAAGAACTTTTCTTTTTCCAATAACGAGGACCTTACTTGAATCACCTAAGTACATAAATTTCTTTCCTTCCTTGACCGTAGTTAAGGAGGAAAAGACACCTCTACTAGCATAAATGTGCCTTATAGCACTTGACTTAATCACCCAATCATTTGCCTCTGATGTAGGGGAAAATTACCCATCCAATAGCTTACTGACATGTGGCACCCTTCAAGGGCAAAAGGGTAATTTCACAAGAAGGACAAGTGACTAATCAAACAAGGACACATGGCAAAGGCATAATTGTACTTTCATACCAGAACCCTAATTTTACTACGATGCTATAACCTATAGATAAGCTCAGCCTTATCTCCAACCAAGTCCTAATCATATCAATATAACTTAAAATTTAAATAGAAATTAATCTTATTAGTAATTATGTTCCTATCAGGATTCCATCTGTCACACTATATAAGGGGGCTTTCACCATCAAAAGGTACATACAACAAATACTCTCTACTCTCCAACTTTTATTTTTTAAGCCATATTCTAAATTAGGCATAGGAGAGTCCCCCCGGAGGCACAAGCCCTTCGGTCCTCCAGCGACTCCTTAGGGTTTCTTTGGTCTTTGTGTGCGTAGGTTTCACTTCCCAACTGTTCGTAGTTCCATAAAGACTTTCAGCATCAACAGATTGGCACCGTCCATAAGAACCTTCTTTCTGTGAAAATGAAAGAAGTCATCTATTACGATGTCGCCTTAGAACACTACCAAAGCCACCAGTCGTAGCTAGCACCGACTCCAACCTCCTTACCACTAGAAATATGTCGCCTCCGGCCAGAAACCTAGTGGTCTATCCAACGGATAGTCTTGACAAGATCAACATTCCCAGTCCAACCAGCCTCTAGTGAACCTAGACACTTAAGTCCCACCAGGTCAGGATGCCCTAACCACTCAGAATCCAAGCGCTCCTGTTACCCAGGGGCAGTTTGAAGAGCTTACTCAACTTGTGGCCAGTCTAGCAGCAAACCTTAAGGAATAGGCTAACCATCCTCCACTTTCTCAGTAAAGCTCTTGATCTGCAAGGCATAATGATCTTGATCATTAGGATTGCAGTCAGTCTACCATCGGATATACTTCAGCGGTGAAATCTCAAGATATCTCCACCACTAAAAACCACATTGACCTGGATCGTAAGCTCGAGGAGATGTACAGAAGAATAGGCGAAGCACTCATAGGGTGAGGCAACAATATCCTATAGGACCTCAGTTTTAAAGATCTTTCGTTCACATAGGACATCTCGATTCTCCTCTCATACGACATTTCAGAATGCCCGTTATTAAGGCCTACAACAGCACGACTGATCCTATGGAACACTCGATAATGCCGCATAATGCCACCATAATACTATAAGACCACCATAATGCCGCATCATCACCTGGATGTAGTGCTATATCAGGATTTTCCTTTAACACTCGAGAAGGCTGCCAGCACATGGTATTCCCATCTTAAACAAGGAATCATAGGTTCTTTTAAGGATTTCAGTTGTGCCTTCGCTGCACACTTCCTATGTAGTAAAGGACCTCAGAGGACTTCAGAAAGTCTCTGTAGCACCATCCAACATAGGGAAGAAAACTTGGGGAATATATTTCAAGGTTCAATGCCACAACATGAGAGATCTCGGAACTAGATTCAACAATCCAGACTACTACCTTAAAAAATGGGCTTAGGTTGGGGTCTTTCAACTCTAAGAGTACCAGGAACCACCCCTAAGGATATGAATAAAATCCTTATTCAGGCCGAAGAGTATATGATTGCTAAAGACAACCAAATGTTCTGAAAGGAAAGAGAAGAAATAAGAGAAAAGAGGGAAAAGAACACCATTTAGCCGACATATAATTTGTTGAAGATGCCCTTCTATGAGGGCAACCCGAAGAACTGTGATGTTCTTCGTTGGCCCCCAAGGTCCGTATACCGCTGCGATGAAAAAGATTAGTCCAAATGATGTTGGTCCCACAAGGATCATGGCCACGATACCGAGGACATTTTGGCTCCATGATTTGGTACTCCGAAAGAAAGAGGTAGCTCACCCATGAGAAATTGACAAACTTATCCCAAACTAGGAAGGACCTCATCTCATCAAGAGAGGGCATCGAGCCGGAACCTTTGAGCTTGAAGATTTTAGCGACAACCTCATCCCTCGGACATTGAATGCAGAAAAATTTATTAGTGAAGACTTATTCTTCTCTAGTTATATAATTTTGGCTAGTTATCAATAAAGTCATTTTTTTTCTTCAGAATTTATACCAAATTGCTTTGCCGATGAGGGAGCCCAAGCTTCCTTCCACCACAGAATCTTTATCAAGTCATAGCACTGAGGGAGAGAGTTATGAGATTCCTCCCTTCTCAGAAGCCCTTTCAATTAAGGCTGAGAAGAGAGTGTCGAGATTCCTCCCTTATCATAAGCCCTTTCAATCAAGGTTAAGAAAAGAGTGTTGAGATTCCTCTCTTCTCATAAGCCCTTTCAATCAAGGCCGAGAAAAGACTGTCGAGATTTCTCCCTTCTCAGAAGCCCTTTCAATCAAGACCGAGAAGAGAGTGTCAAGATTCTTCCCTCCTTAGAAGCCTTTTCGGTCAAGGCTGAGGAAAGAGTGTTGAGTTTCCTCCATCTTCGGAGGAGCCCACATCCAGGGCTAAAGGGAAAGCCCCTAACTCCTCGGCCCTCTAGCAAACAAATGCAAAATTAAAAAAAAGAAGTTTACAAAAAGTAAAATATCAAAGGAGGACACAATAAAATTTTTCTACACCCAACTAGCAAATTTTAACCCAATCAATTGGCCACAGTCCCACTATCAAGCCTCTCTAAAAGCAAGTTTTTAAAGACATGAATTCCCATAGCTAAATAAAGGGCCCAAAATCATTCTAAGTCTTAACATCTCAGCTACATCATCAAGCTCAAGACTGATGTCTTCAAAATCTCGGCCACACCACTAACCTAGAGGCCGAGCTCCTCACACCGACATCCTCATTATCTTGACCTCATCATCTCGTCTTCATCAAGCCTTAGTCACTACATCAAAGCCTTGGCTATATCGTGCCAAGTACATCTTGCTCCAGCATTTTTAAGCCTCGGCCGCCGTATGCTAAGTACAACAAATTAAAGCCTTGGTTATATCATGTGAACCATATCTTTCTCTGGCAAACTCAAGGTTTGACCGTCGTATACCGAGCACAATGTATCAAAGTCTTGGCTACATCATGACATGCACATCTTGCTCTAGGAATTTTAAGCCTCGGCCTCCATATGCCTAACATAACAAATGAAAGCCTTGGTTACATAATGCCAAGTACATCTTTCTCTTGCAATCTCAAGCCTTAACCACCGCATGCAGAGCACAATACATCAAAGCCTTGGCTACATAATGCCAAGCACATCTTGCTCCAATAATCTTAAGCCTTAGTCTTCGCGTGCTGAGCGCAACGTATCAAAGCCTTGGTTACATCATACTTAGGCCATGAAATTCCTTATCTTGGCCACCTCACCACGACTCTACAAATGATTGAGACTAAAGAGACGAGACATTCCTCATCTCGGCCACTCCTCGTATCGACCACCTTGTCATGACTCCACCAAGACTCTATCACTAATCAGATCCTTTCCATCTCATCCTCACAATCAAGACCACGCATGAGGTCGAGACCTCGCTGACGACTAAGACCGCGCATGAGGGTGAGATCCTACACATGGCTAGGACTACGTATGATGCAAAACCCTACATGAACCGAGACCCTTCACAAGATCAAGATCACGAGTCCAAGATCTTGCACAAGACTGAGACTCCGCACCAGACCGAGACCTTGTATAAGGACGAGACTGTGCAAGTGGCTGAGACTCCGCACATGCACGAGGCTGAGACCCCGCTTGTGGTCAAGGCCCCACAAACAGCCAAAACCATGAACAAGGCTGAGAGCCCACACACGGCCTGACATGTGCACACTATTGCGTGCACACCACTTCTTACGCACACTACTCACTGCGCACACTGCTCGCTGCGCACATTACTCACCATGCACACTACTCTCTACACACACTACTCACTGCACACACCACTCACTTCACACACCATTCACTTCACACACCACTCACTGTGAACACCACACGCTACGCACACTACATGTGCTCACTGCGCACACTACTTACCACGCACATCTTACCAAAATGCATTAAGCCTCGGCCATCATACGTCAATCTCGAAGAATCAAGCCTTGGCTATATCAAACTAAGCATGAAGAATCAAGCCTTAGCTATATCAAGCAGAGCACGAAAAAGCTTTGGCTACATCCTATTAAGCACGACAAAGCCTTGCCTACATCATGCTAAGCACGATAAAGCTTTGACTACATCATTCCAAGCACAGCAAAGCCTTAGCTACATCACGTTAAGCATAGAAAAGCCTTGGCTTGATCACACTAAGCATAAAAAAGCCTTGCATGCATCACGCTAGGCATAATAAAGCCTTGGCTACATCATGCTAGGCATAGCAAATCCTTGACTGCATCACGCCAAGCATAACAAAGCCTTGGCTACATCATGCCAATCACAACAAATCCTTGGCTACATCATGCCAAGCACAACAAAGCCTTGGCTACATCACATCAAGCATGGTAAAGCCTTGGCTATATCACAACAAGAATAGCAAAGCCTTGGCTACATCATGCTAAGTATAGCAAAGACTTAGCTACATCACACCAATCACGACAAAGACTTGGCCACATTACGCCAAGCACAACAAAGCCTTTGCTACATCACACCAAGCACATCAAAGCTTTTGCTACATCATGCCAAGCACAACCAAGCCTTTTCTACATCACGCCAAGCACGATAAAGCCTTGGCTACATCACGTCAAACATGACTAAGCCTTGGCTACGTCACTCCAAACACAACAAAGCCTTAGCTACATCACGCCAAGCACGACAAATCATTGGCTATGTCACACCAAGCACAATAAAGCTTGGCTATGTCATGCCAAGCACGACTAAGCCTTGGCTACATCACGCCAAGCACGACAAATCCTTAGGTGCATCATGCCAAGCATGACATAACCTAGGCTACATCACTCTAAGCATGGCAAAGCTTTGGCTATATCACGCCAAGCACAGCAAAGCTTTAGCTGCATAATTCCAAGCATATCATGTTAAGCTCACACACTGAGCAGGACCTCGTCTACCAGACACCGAGCATGGCACCTCAAGTAAATACAACTGCATGCCAATCATAACATGCCAAGCCTTGGCTACCTCACGCCAAGCACAGACCCCCGCCAAATCAAGCATTCCACAAACTACTTCCTCAACTGCATAACTGCCTATAAGGAAGTTGGGGGCATTTGATATAGGTAAAAATTCTCCATTAAATAGCTTACTGAAAGATGGCACCCTTCAATGGGAAAAGCATAATTTCATAAAATGGACAAGCTATTAATCAGACAATGACACATTGTAAAGGGTATAGTGGTACTTTCACCCTAGAACCTTAATTCTACTACGACACTTTAGGTCGTAGATAAGTTCAGCCTTATCTCCAAACAAGTCCTGATCATATTTGGATAACTCAAAATTTAAATATAATTTAATCTTATTAGCAATTATGTTCCTATCAGGATTCCATCTATCACACTATATAAGGGCACTCTTATTATCACAACACTCTCTGCTCTCCAGCTTTCATATTTTTAAGCCCTATTTTAACTTAAGCATCGGAGAGTCCCCCTGGAGGCATAACCCTCTAGTCCTCTGACGACTCTTTAGGGTTTCTTTAGTCTTTTTATACGCAGGTTCCACTCCCCGACTGTTCATAGTTCTGAGCAGATTTTCAACAATAATAGCCTCATTCACCATATACACCCCGGGCATGACCACTACAATCACATTCTTTTCTCCTTCTACCACATTAGCTCTTGGCTTTGAAGAAGTTGGCTTGTTGTCTCTCCCTTTCATTTCCTTTCATGTTGCAGCAAAATGACCAAGTTTTCCTTCAATAAAACAATGTTCTTTCTTATTTTGGACATTAGAACAAGGATCATTTAACCTTTTGATATTATTATGGGAGTGGTGAGGTCTATTACTCTTAAATCTAGATTTTTTAAAGTGATGAAATGATCTAAAGGGGCTTTCATAACAAAAATCTTGGATTGAAAAATCCATGGCTTGCTTATATTCAGTCATGCTCTTATTCTTTTCTTCAATCTTTATATGAACTGTGATCTCTTGGAGAGCCAAATATTTCCTATTTTCCATGAAATTTAATTTTTATTCTTTCCATGAATCGGGTAATTTATCAACCAAGGTTTGAGTCACAAACCTTTCTATTGACTGGTCACTTTCTTTAGCTAAACTATCAATTAATTTGGTAAATTCATTGATTTGAGAGGTAATACTTCTCTCATAAGTCGTTTGAAAATTATTGAAATTATGCACTAAAAATTTCTCACTACCTCCATCTTCAAAATTATACTTACTTATCAAAGCATCCCAATTTTTTTTTTTTTTTGCATGAGTAAAATGACAATAAATATCATATAAATCATTAGAAAAAGTTCTCAAAATAGTATGTCTACAAAGATTGAGCATTATTTTCATAATCGTCTTCGGGTATAGGATTCACAAGAACAAAATTTATTTTACTAATATCTAAAAATTCTTGAATCCTATTTTTCCATCTTCTAAAATTATTTACATCAAAGGGTTCAATCTTTGAAGCATCGGGAATGACCTTAGTGACGGCTAAAATACTTGTATCCATAATCAACCTTTAAGATTTTTGTAAATAATGGATTAAATACAAATATTTTAGCACAAATTTATAGATTATAATAAATAAAAAAATTTGCCAATGAAATAAAGATCGGTAGAGATAAAATGATTATACTGCAAAATCGTGCTAGACATTTTCTTTAAAGGTCGATTTTTGCCCCTCGGAGTGAATCACTCGGTACAACAGGTTCTTGAAAGCCAACCTTCCAAGATTAGATTGTGATGTCCTCTAATGTGTGCACTCATAGTTGAGGACTTCAAAAGCAAATTTAATTATGTTCTTTTTTTTGGAAATTTTAGTGAGAAAAAAGGAACAAATTGCTGAAAATTTTGTTGAAGAAACACTTAGAATGTTTAAGGGTAGAGAGAGAGAGAGAGAGATGTCTCTTTTAAATAGAGAGACTTCCGACAATCATAAACTCATAAACAACTAGTTTATATCCCCAAGGTTAAAATCAGTTAGTTTACATCCCCAAGGTGAGCTAGTATACAACCCCAAGATAGTGGACACCTTATTCACAATTTTAAAATAGTGAAAAACAAATTTATTTCAAAAGGTAAGGAAAAGTCAAAGTTACAACACCCTTTAATAATTAAATATACAACATTAACTGACTCCTATATCATAAATTTCATGAGAGAGAATCGAAATGCAGTTAACATTAATTAAGAACTTTAAAATTTCTCTCGTTTTGACAAACATACACCCTAGTACATATTGTTTGTTTAATCATAAGTCTCTTTTTCACTTTTTTTATTGGTTTTTTTTCAAAGCAGAAAGTTCAAAGTATATTTCAATTCATGAGACTTCAAATTAATTATTTTAAAAAATAGTACACTATTTTCTTCTTTGTCCAATGGAGTAATTATTTTGTCTTGTGTTATAACACTAATTTTTCTTTTTATCAATTCGATGTAATAAAATAATCCAAATTTAAAATCTTTTTTTCTTTTAATAAGATATGGCTACCAAGGAATTATATTCTCTATAAATTTAAAAAATAATAAAATAATAAAATTTATGTCATAAAAAAGAGTAATTACATGGTTCTAAGAGGCATTCTTATTAATTTATAATTTATAATTTCATCAAGAAAGAATTTAATTCCCATTAAAAAAAATGCTAAAATGCACTCATAACCCAGTGGTTTGACCTATTTTCATAACAAACCTTGAGTTTTTTTTTTTTTGATACATAACAAATCTTATGGTTTCCACTATTAACATAAGGTGGGCTTCCGTTAACTCCACCATTTATCTATACCCATTTGGGTGTGAGATTGATTTATTTTTATGCTCAATAAATTCTTTAAATCATTTGAAAATCATCCAATAATTTTTTTAAAGAATTTTCACTCGCATGCTATTTTTTGTGGTTTTTTCAATCTTTAATAGTAAAAAAACTCTTATGTTTTTTTTCTTCATGGTAGATTACATTAATCTTTGAATGTGTATCAAAAATCATGACCAAATTCTTTGTGTTTATAGATTTTTAAGACAAATTCATTTATGAATAATGCATAAAAGGGTTTTATTGCAACTAACTGAAACCATAAAGTTTGTTATGTACTAAAAAATTTTAAGAAATTGTTATGAAAATGAACCAAACCATAGGATTATGTTGTGTTATAACCAAGAAAGTATGAAAGAAATCATAAAAAGAAATGAATTCGTAGACAAAAAAAAAATTTGCAAGGTTATCTCCAAAAATAGTTTCAAAGCTTAGATTTCGTCATAAAAAAGGACTTTATTTAGTTGTGAAAAAATTGCTATAAGTGAATTAAAAAAAGTTCACAGGGTACTGAAGCAAAGAGTACTCTAGATTAAGGTTACTTTTGACATTTGAAATAATTAACTTCGGTGTTAACGAATTCCCTTAACAAAACTACAGATTTGAAGAAAAAAAATTAAAATTCATGTATATGAATGAAATATGTGATGCATTAAGGCCATATTTTAGAGATGTTGATGCCAAAAAATTTTCGGGAAAGTGAACAACTGAGTAGTGATACTTGCACATGCAAAAGAAAAATCCTAAAAAGTCGCTAGAAGGCCGGAGGGTTATACCTCCGAGGGGACTCTCTGATGTCTAAGTTAGAATAGGGCTTTTTGGGAAAGTGGAGAGCTATATAAAACTAAGAGCTGTGTATAACAATTGAATGTACCTTTCGATGGTGAAATCCCCCTTATATAGTGTTTTGGAGCAGTGTCCGATTAGATGAGTGATTGATCACCTAGTATTGTGATAGGAATAACATTTCTTTAGATAAGATGAAGTTATTCAAAAGCTGGATTTGTTTAAATAATGGTTTATCCATAAGCTGGAGTGTTGTAGTAGTATCAGAATATTAGAGTGAAATTAGCATATGCCCTTTGCTAATTGTGGCTATTTGATTGGTTGATATGTCCGGATTGTGAAATTATTTTTTGTCCTTAGAGGTTTCCGTGTGTCATGATGTTATTGGAGGGGGAATTTTCTCCTACATCAGATGTCCCCCACTTCCTTGAGTGCAATTATGTGGTCGAGGAAGTATAGTTTGTTTGGAGTGATTTCTTTTGGTGTCTTGTAGTTCAAATTAAGGGCTACTAAGGAGGCGCAAAATAGAGACTCGAATCTTGTTCGAGCATTATGAAGGTTAGCTCGGGTGTTAACCCTTTGAATGTGTATGAGAAGGGTTAGTAGCTTAGTACTACCTACAAAAGTGGAGATTTAGACTTTGAGGAGATATGATAGTTCGATGCTTTCCTAGATAGTAGAGTAGTGAATCCGTGAAATATAGACTTTCAATTGAATTCCTAGAAGTGAGGTAGGTGATGAGTCCGAGTGATACGAACTTGATTTTTGGAGATGGATTCGAGGATAGTGACAATAGTTAAACTGCTCAAGTTTGGCGAATAAGTCCGAGGAGAATGACACAGAGCCAAATTACTCAGAGTTTTAGTGAATAGGTTTGAGGAGAATGACATTAAGTCAAACTACTTAAAGTTTGGCGAATAAGTCCGAGGAGAATGAAGTTGATCACACTACTCGGAGTTTCGAGAATAGGTCCAAGGAGAATGACATTGAATCAAACTGCTCAGAGTTTGGCAAATAGGTTCGAGGAGAATGACATGGAGTAAAACTAGTCAGAGTTTGGTGATCAGGTCCAAAGAGAATGACATGGAGTCAAACTTCTCTGAGTTTGGCGAATAGGTCTGAGGAGAATGGCATAAATCAAACTACTCAGAGTTTGGCGATCAAGTTTGAGAAGAATGACATGGAGTTAAACTACTAGAAGTTTGGCGAATAAGTCCAAGGAGAATGACATGGAGTCAAACTACTCAAAGTTTGGCGAATAAGCCTAAGGAGAATGACATGGAGTCAAAAATCTCAGAGTTTGGTGAATAAGTCCAAGTAGAATGAAATGGAGTCAAAGTGCTCAGAGTTTTGGTGAATAGGTTTGAGGATAATGACATAAAGTCAAACTGCTCAGAGTTTGACAAATAGGTCTGGGAAGAATGAAGTTGATCAAACTACTCAAAGTTTGGAGAATAGATCCAAGAAGAATGACATTGAATCAAACTGCTAGGAGTTTGGTGAATAGGTCCGAAGAGAAAAACATGTACTCAAACCCCTCAGAATTTGGCGAATAAGTCCGAAGAGAATGACATGGAGTCAAACCACTCAGAGTTTAGAAATAAGTCCGAGGAGAATGACATAGATCAAACTACTCGGATTTCTGTGATCGAGTCCAAGGAGAATGATATGGAGTCAAATTGCTTAGAGTTTTACGAATAAGTCCAAGAAAAATGACATGTAATCAAACTAATTGGAGTTTGGCAAGTAAGTCCGAGGAGAATGACATGGATTCAAATTGCTCGGAGTTTTGATGAATAGGTCCGGAGAGAATGATATTAAATCAAATTGCTCAAAGTTTGGTGAATAGATCCGAAGAGAATGAAGTTGATCAAATTACTCGGAGTTTGGAGAATAATTATGAGGACAATAACATTGAATAAAATTTCTCGAAGTTTGGAAACTAAGTCCAAAAAGAATGATATTGAGTCAAACTGCTCGGAGTTTAGCGAATAGGTTCAAAGAGAATGATATAGAATCAAACCACTTAGAGTTTGGCGAATAAGTCCAAGGAGAATGACATGGAGTCAAACCACTTAGAGTTTTGAGATTAGGTCTGAGGAGAATGACATGGAGTCAAACTACATAGACTTTGGCGAATAGGTCTGAGTAAAATTGCATGGAGTTAAACTACTCAAAATTTAGCGATAAATCCAATAAGAACGATATTGAGTCAAACTTCTCGGAGTTTGGTGATTAGGCTTCAGGAGAATGACATGGAGTCAAACCGTCAAGAGTTTAGCGAATAAGTCTGAGAAGAATAACATAGATTAAACTACTTGGAGTTTGCGATCAGATCTGAGGAGAATGACATGGAGTCAAATTACTCAGAGTTTAGCAAATAGGTCTGAGGAGAATGACATGGAGTTAAACTACTCAAAGTGTGGTGAAATAGGTCTGGGGAGAATGACATGGAGTCAAACTACTCAAAGTTTAACGATTAGATCCAAGGATAATGTACTTGGAGATTCTTTATTGTAACTATGTGTAAGCTGGTTTGGTGATCTTGGGGATTGACTTTCTGGGCCTATTGGCTAGGCCAGGGATTGATTATTGGAGCCATCAGTTGCGCTGATATCTTTGATACTTGGGCCCTTTGGGCAAGCTTCGAATGTGGGGACCTATTGACTGGGCCATGATTCTTGATTTTTTAGGCCCATTGGCTGGGTGTTCTAGAATGTTTTTAGACTTTAGTAAAGACGTGTTTAACCGTTGTCTTTTTTAATTGTTTTGAAAAAATAGTGTGTTTCTTGAGTACGCAAAAAGGCGGCATATTCTCTCGTGTATGTAAAAAAATCTACGCACATTCTTGGTTAATTGAAGAGATGGCGCTTCATTATGGCTGTTTACAGATGTATTGATTAACTTCTCCTCATTTCAATCATTTATTATTGTGGAGAACTGTTTATGTATGAGTGGAGGCCTTCTTTACTCTTTCTTTCACTCATTTACAAACTAGAAAATCTTTGAGAGCACTAGGAGTTTTATAAAGTAGGAAGAGCTTGGAGCTTTAAAGAGCTGAATTCCTCGAAGGTATAGAACATTTGGAGTTTGTGGGAGTAGAATCTTCGGAGTTTAAAGCTTTACACTTTTGGTGAGTTCTTTCCTCTTCTTTCAATATCTTTTAGTAGTGATAAAACTAAGATTAGTGATAGAAGTCAAGTAGTGACAGTTCTAGGGAGGTCAAGGTGGGTAGCACTTCGGTTGGATCTCGTGCATTAGCGCCCTATGAGGGAGAGGATGTTTTATCATCCTCAAAAGGTAACCGTGCTTTAACTAAACTCTAAGAAGAAATGGGTGAGGAGGAAAGAGAGAATCTAGTTTTTTACTTTAACTTAACGCTAAACAAACTGAAAGAGGAAGAGCTCTAAATACTTAAGATCCAGTATAGGATTACTAAGAAGTATAGGCTTTGGAATGCTAGAGTTGATGATCGAGCTTGTGATGACCTAAGGAATGAGGGCCATTTAAATTGTGTGTCTATACCCATATCCTCAAAGTTTGGCTTAGGTACCCCCTCCATGCTTTTTTTTTCTATACCATTCTCAATCACTATGGAATAACTTTATGTCAATTAGTGCCCAACTCCATGTGTTTGTTAGTGGCTTTTATATACGTTTGTACAAAAGTGTAGGGGGTGATGAATCTTAGTGTCTTCAAGGCTCTATTCCAAATCAGCAAGCACTCGTAGTATGGCTAGGTGGTGATCAACTCAAGGGAAAAGAAGGGGTTGTTAAAAAAAGAAGCCCAATTCTATTAATGAGTAGAATGATAAGTTTTTCTATGTTTAGAGTGATAGGAGCTTTGGAGTTCCTCTAAAATGGGACTTGGACCTTGTGAGGCCCAATAAGAAGCTAAACCTTCTGAAGTGTGAGCTGGACATGATTATTAATATGGTGGGTGGGCCCATAAATGTTACTGTTTTGTATAAAAATTTAGAGTTAGCTAAGCTCAGACTTTATTCAAAGGGTCTAGAGGAGAAGATAGGTCCAAGCCTTCATACTTTATGCCTTTTTTTTTCTATGGCTTGTACTTATGTCTTGTCCCTTTTTCAGAAGTAGACACGGTTAAGATAGCTCAGAGAGCAGCTCCGACGTCGCGGAAGAGGAGGCTTGCAGAAAAGACCGTAGGTCAGCCTAAAGAGAAGAGAGCTAATACCAAGGAGTAACCTCATGACTCTACTCCTCCTCCAACTGTCATCTAGGTAGATGACTTCGCTCCTACTGCGCCTCCTCTCTAGAGGACTTTAGTGTCAAGGTTTGCATCTAGGTCCTTAGTTGCTCATCCGTGCCTCCGGAGGTTTTGAGGCTGGATTGGTTCATGAAGACCACTGACTCGATCTTCGAAAGTCCTAGTGTTACTCGAGAGCACTTGATCTGGGGTGTTCCCCCTAAAGATCTGTTTCGACTGGGTAAAGAGCCCATAGAGTGTCTCGGTGCGATGGTCGAGGATTTGGCCTCTAAGGTAATTTGAAAAATTTTCTTTTATCTTTAGTTTTTCCTTAAGGCCAAGGAGTACTAACTTGTGTTTTTTCAATCGAGCATAACTTCGGGAATAATGTTGTGCCATTGCCTCGACCTTGATAGGAAGCTAGGAGAGAGGAAAAACTTCATTAGAAACCTACGGGAGTCCTTGACGAAGAGTGTGGTTGAGAATGGGAGCTTGGAAAAGGCTAGATCCTTGAAGCTAGAGGAGCTAAAGAAGTCTAGGGCTGATAGGGACATGGCCCATACTGAGGCAATGAGGATTACAACTAAGAAAGTTGTTGCTGTGAAAAATGCCATACAGATGGCCTTGGTAGATTTCAAGGAGTCTAAGGACTTTAAGAAGGCCGTGGAGGATTCTTCTAGGGACTTCTACCTTGATGGCTTCGAGGAAGCCAAGAAGCAGGTCTCGAAGGCATACCCAAAGTAGGACTTTACTATGGTTGTGATCCTATCATTTGATAATAAGGCCACTAATGCTAAGGACCATAACCAAACTGAGGAGGATGGTGATGAGGTTAGACCCAGGCTTGTGAGGTTGCAGAGAACGAACAGGATGATGTAGCCGAGGCATAGGGCATTTGTTTGTTTTTTCTTACTTTTTTTGTATTGTAAGGCCATTAGTGACTTTTTTTATGTAAAATTTTTCTAAGTTAATGAAGGTTTCCTTTTTTATGCATTGCTTTTCTTCTGCTCTTCCTGTCTTTCTTGTTAGCTTGAGATGAAAGTAAGGGGTCCGATGAGGAAGAGCTTAGAGTTTCCTCCTCTGCCTTTATCTAAGTATGAGGGATTTTGTGCCCTTATTAAAAACAAGGATAAATTCAATAGGAGAATAGATCTTGGTCTTCTTTATTCAAGTAGAAGGAGCTCGAGTCCCTTGATAAAATAAATATGATAAAAGAATAAATATTAATTTTTTATTGAGGATATCTAGAGATTACATAAATTCAAGAAATTGGAGAAATAAGAGAAACTCTACTGATAAGCAATTTAGAGATTACTATTAAAATTTGAGAAGATTTTTGGCATTTCAAGTCCGCGATATTGGCTTACCATACAGATCTTCAACTTCAAATGTGCCAGCTTGATAAATCCTTTTGATATGGTATGGTTCTTCCCAGTTTGGGAGGAGTTTTCCTATCTCTCGAGGGTGATACACTTCATTTTTCTGTAGCACCAGGTCGGGTAGCTTGAAAGTTCTTACACAGACTTGGGAGTTGTAGTACCTTGATATCTTTCGGTGGTATGCAAAAATTTTGACCTGGGCCTTATCAATTGCCTCATTAATGAGGTCGACATTCATCTTGAGGGCCTCTTCATTATTAGCTTCATTGAAGCTCTATACCTGTAATGATGGTTCGCTATTTCGAGTGGGATAATAACCTCTGATCCATAGGCCAGAAAAAAAGAGGTCCCTCAGTTGGAGTCTGCATATTAATTCGGTAGGCCTAAAGAACATTAAGTAGGTGTTTGATAAGTGCTTAAATATTCATATTTAAGCCCCTTAATTTACAGTTGTTAGACTCTTTGTTTATATATTTTAGTAGATTCTACTTCATTTTTGTGTTTTCTGTGTTTTTCATAGATCTTTGAAGAAAAGATGACATTTTGGAGCTCTAAGGAAGAAAAAAAATGAAGATCTGGAACCAGCTAAGTGCACTCGAGTGCACCTCCCCTAAGATCGAGCGCACAAGCACTCGTGTGCACACCTAGAAGGCTCGAGCACACCCATGCGCTCGAGCACAAAGGCATGTGATCGAGCGCACATGGACAGAGAGGCGGCAGAGCCAGTTTTGGAAAGATGTCTTCAGGTCTTATTTTGGAAATTAGGGTTTGGAGGCATCCTTAGAACCCTATATATTGTCTTGTAAAACACAAAAACTATACTTTTGATTTGACTTTTAAGTTGTAAGCTTTGGAGAGGAATTGACGACTCGTCTCCACAGTATTCTTTGGGTTTTATCTTTTCTATTTAGTTTATGTTATGATGTTTATCATAGACAGCATGTGTAACTAACTTCTTAATAGGGCTAGATTGAAGCCCTAGTTATGCCTTTCTATATATAAGTATTGTTGGCTTTGCAATTAGCCATGTTATGATGCTTTAATTGATTAATGCCTGTTTTATTAAATTCCTCATGTGTTTGTCTGATCAACATATGCATGTGGTATGGATTAGTTAGTTAAATCAATTTGGATGACCGAGTCCTGGGTCTGACAATAGTAACAAAAGAAATCCTCACCGGATTCTTGGGTTAATCAACATAAGAAACCGGGAATATACAACATGCCCTAGGTCTCGTGTGGTTGTCGATTTCCACAGACCTTATGCTCTCTTAAAGAATAACTCAGTATACACCATGTTGAATCCCTTAAGAGAGAAAAGAGTTAGAGTATACACCATGCCTAAATCGTTGCTTAGGGAAATCAGTAGCTTAAGGAGCAGACCAAGCCCTTAGGTTGACAACCATTAGGTATTCATAGTAGCGCTAGAGCATTGGCATGTTACTTATTGGGAGAGTATGATTAGTGGTGGATATCAAAGCCCTATGTTCTTATCATTATCAATCTAGACTCAATATTTATTTCTATCAATTTTTACATTGTGAAACTGGTTCTAAAACGAAATTCACCAATCCTTGTGGAGATGATCTCGCACTTGCACACTATGCTACTATAGACCTTATGCACTTGCAAGTAAAACAAGTTCGATTATTTGCTTATTAATTTAGGTAGATAAACGCACAACAATTTTTTGGCACCGTTGCCAGGGATTGCGCTAAATTTCTTTTTAGAATTATTTTCGTTATTTTTAGTTTATTTTATTTTGTTTTATTTTTATAAAAAATCTAAAGAATTCTAAAGTTTCTGTTTTTCAGTTTATTTTGTTTCATCAAAAACCTAATCTAATTTCTTTTTTGTTTTTTATTTCAGACACTATTCAGAAGCTCTTTGTGACACTTGCGATCGAGCGAACTGCTTTATGCGATCGAGTGCACTTGAGGGAGAGGCTACTCGAGCAGTAGTGCTAAACTGCTGCACTGAAGCGGTTTTTGCTTATTCATGCAAGGACTTCGATCAAGGCACCTAACTTTCTTTCCCCTCGATACAGAGCTTAATCGAACCATTCGAAGAAGGCTTAGAGATAACTCTGAAGAGGTAGAAGAAGAATTCAAGGAAGAAACATCAATGGCAGAACTGCTAGAAAACCAACAACCACCTGAGTGAAGACCGATGAAGTAATCCTTCATCCCATGGAACCTCGACCAACCATCTTGCATTTCTTATCAACCAGAGGCGGAAGGCAATTACTACATATCTCTGCAGATACTCAGTGCATTGACTCACTTTAGGGGTACACCTAATGAGGATTCACACTTGCACCTTTGAGAGTTCTTTGATCTCTACAAGTTCCAGCATATCCGAGGCCTAGACCAAGAGGGAATTAGGTTAATTCTTTTTTCCTTTTTCAATAAAAGATAATGCTAAACTGTGGTACAATTCTTTGACTACAGTTTCTATCCACACTTGGGAAGAGTTGGCCAGCAAGTTCCTAAGAAAGTTTTTCCCAGCCCAAATGAGGCAGGAGATTCAGTCCTTCCAACAAAAGGATGGAGACCTGTTCTTTGAGGCATAGGGACATTTCAATGAGCTGCTACTCAAATGCCCACATCACAATCTACCTCAAGATGAACTGGTGCAAGCTTTTTATGAAGGTTTGAGTGATACTAATAAAAGTATTGTGGATTCAGGTTGTGGAGGAGCGCTGATAGAGAAGAGCAGCGAAGAAGCTATGGAGCTATTCGAAACATTAAGTGAGCACACCCAACAATTCTCCTCTAGAGGTAGACATGGACCCAAGAGCAAAGGTATGTATGAAGTGACCCTAAATGGTGGATTCTCTACCCAAATAGCTGCTGTGGAGAGGAAACTAGATCTGCTTGTTAAAGCCATGACTGCTCAGAATGCTTCACCTATTCCACCAGCTACACCACTCCAGGTATGTGATATATGTTCTCAATTTGATCATAATACTGAGATGTGTCCTTTGTATTCATCTACAGACCTAGAGCAAGCAAATTATGTAGGACCAAGCAACTATCCGCCAAAGAACAACCCATATGCAAACACTTACAATCCTGGATGGCGAAGCCACCCCAATTTCTCTTGGAGCAACAATCAGAATGCCCTGAACCTTCAAAGGAAGCAAAGGAACTCCCAACAAACAGCCCATTCAGTTCCTGAATCCAAGAAAAATGACCTAGAAAGTCTTGTGAGGCAATTGACCACTCAGCAACAACAATTGATGACCTCACATGGTCAATTCATGGCAAATGGAAGGCAATTTTGGACTAAGATAAGACAAACCACTACAAAACATGAACAAGCCATTCAGAGACTAGAGGTACAAATGGGGAAATTGGCTAAGGAACTGAGTGATAGATAGTAAGGTGAACTTCCAGCCCAACCATTACCTAATCCATGAGGACATCAACAACTGAATGCTGTGACAACTCTCAGAAATGGTAAGATCATAAGAGCTGATGAGCCTGCATAAGCATCTACAAATAAAGTATCCATATCAAAGGTAAGTGAGATGGAGAAGATGAATGCACCACCCTTCCCTCAAAGGTTAGTAAAGCCAAAGAAAGAAAACAAAGTGCTTAATATCTTTGAAACTTTGAGAAAAGTAGAGATTAACATTCCTTTATTAGATGCAATTAAACAAATTCCTGCATATGCTAAATTTTTGAAAGATTGTTGCACTAATAAAAGGAAGTTTCAGGAACATGAGATAGTGGCTTTGGCTGAAGAGGTAAGTGTTGTGTTGTTAAGAAAACTACCACCAAAACTAAAAGATCCGAGTAGTTTTACCATTCTGTGTAGGATAGGTGACCAGCTTTTTGAGCATGCACTATTGGATCTAGGGGCGAGTGTCTACCATACACTGTATTTAAGACACTAGGTTTGGGGGAGCTTCAACCAACTTCCATCACCTTGTAACTGGCAGACATAAGCATCAAATGACCAAGAGGTATTCTTGAGGATGTTTTGGTGAAGGTAGGTAAATTTATTTTACCCGTTGATTTTATTGTATTAGATATAGAAGAATGTCCTATTCCATTACCTCTGCCCGTAATCTTAGGAAGACCCTTTATGATAACTGCTGATACAAATATTTTTGTGAAAAAGAGTATTGTCACTATGAAGGTAAATGGTGAGGAGATAGAATTTAAAATATTTAATACATTAAATTCACCCAAAGATGATATGGAATGTTCTAATATAAGCTTGATACAAGGTGTTGTTGAGCAAGTTTTTCAGGTCCATCACATTGATTCATTGGAGACCACCCTCACCCATAGTGTCACAAGATTGGATATTGAGCCAGAATATGAAGATGTTACTGATGACATCAATGAAGCTATGCACCTCCTTGAGACCTCTCCAATGCATCCTAGATCTGGTGATAAGAGGCCGATGCATTTGTTTGAGCTGGGCAAATTGAGGCAAGATGAATATACAGTGTTGTGAGTTTTAAATTACTCACAAACGCACGAGTCGTTTGCAATATAATGTTGTGCAAGTGCGAGGTCGAATCCACAGAGAATTGCGTTGTGAAAATATTTTTATCTAAACTAAGCCTATTTTAACCTAGTTCTAAGTTTTGAAGTCTCTTTTGCAAAACAAATATCAACTAAACTAAATTGATTTAAAGACTAATGATAAAAACACTAAGGTTTCTGAATCTACCCCACCAAAGTAAAGCATATATCTTCATGTTCTATATAAAAATAATCTATCAAAACATTCCATGAATCCAACATTAAACAAATCACAACAAATATCCCAATTAAACCAAAACAATCCAATGTATCCGCTTTTAACAAATCACAAAGGATATCCAATTTAATAAAAAATGATTCGATGTATCCATCAAATGAAACACACGGAATATCCAACATAACAATTTAAACTCAATCAATCATAAGATTTTACTCAAATAATTGAACAAAACATTTATACTAAAAAAACATCAGAATTGTATAAACAAATATGAAAATATTATGCCAAACAACAGCGAGACTTCATCTTCAACCTTAGCTGAAGATTTTAGCCACTCATAATCATGAAACTAAAGTTCACAATAACAGTGCTAAACATTAAACTTTAAAACTAACAAAAGCAGTAAATTAAAAACTAACTATACATGGGGAGAAATTCCACTCGCTGTTGGGCGGCACTTCCCCTCGTGATAGCAAAGCCTTCGGAGATCCACCAGAATGCTAGTAGAAGTCCTTAAAATTGCACCAAAATGGCACTTGGATTGCTTACTAAAGATGAAGTGAAGAGGGGCTTATATAGGGAAACATCACAAGTGCAATTTGTTTCCAATCCGATGTGGGATACTGCAAATTCCAGCTTTTGCTCTTTGACCTTTGTCTACTAAAACTGTCATAACTTTCTCTAAAAAAATCATTTTATTGATCTGTAAAATTCCCCAGAACATAGACATCAGGATCTTTCCAAGAATATATGGCTCATCTCTTGGTTCTTTCTGAATCAATACAGTTTAATCCTCAAAAATGGCTGATCTGTCATGCTGAAATCATGCACAGCCTTACATTTGTCTACTAAAACTGCCATAACTTTCTCTAGAAAAATCATTTTATTGATCCATAAAATTCCCCAGAAACTAGGCATCCGGATCTTTCCAAGCATATATGGTTCATCTCCTGATTCTTCCTGAATCAATACATTTTAATCTTCAAAAATGGTTGATCTGTACGAGCAATTCTGGCAATTTAGTGAAACTCCTTTCCAAGCTTGTAAACCTATAAAACAACGAAAAACAACTCAAAGTAACAAATTCCTAAGCTAATGTTGTGAGTTTTAAATTACTCGCAAGCGCACGAGTCGTTTGCAATATAGTGCTGTGCAAGTGCGAGGTCGAATCCACAGGGAATTGCGTTGTGAAAATATAATTTTATCTAAACTAATCTTATTTTAACCTAGTTTCAAATTTTGAGGTGTATTTTTGCAAAAGAAATATAAGCTAAACTAAATTGATTTAAAAACTAATAAAAAACACTAAGATTTCAGAATCCACCCCACCAAAGTTTAAGCATATATGTCCTAAAAACATAGCCTATCAAAACATTCCATGAATCCAACTATAAGACGAAAAACAAAGAATATCCCAATTAAACCAAAAGCATCCAATGTATCCGCTCTTAACAAATCACAAAGGAAATCCAATTTAATCGAAAACAATTCGATGTATCCATCAGATGAAACACAAGGAATATCCAACAGGACAATTTAAACTCAATCAATCACAAGATTAACTCAAATAATTGACAGAACATTTATACTAAAAAATATCAGATTTGTACAAGCAAATCTGAACTACTATACAAAACAACGGCAGGGCTTCATCTTCAACCTTAGCTGAAGATTCTAGCCACTCGTAACTGTGAAACTACAATTCATAATAAAAGTGCTAAACATTAAACTAAAACAATTAAATAAAAAGAAATAAATAACTTTACATGGGAGAAATTTCACTCGCTGATGGGCGGCGCTTCCCCTCGTGGTAGCAAAGCCTTCGGGATCCACCAGAATACTAGCAGACGTCCACCAGATTACACCAAATGGCCCAGAATTGCACCAAATGGCACAAAGAATTTCACATTGAATGATGAAGTCAGATGGTGTTTATATAGGGGGAGTCTCGGAGCATTGTAGGTTTCAAATTCGATGTGGGATACTGGCCCGAGTGCGCTCGATCGCAGAATGGTGCGATCGATCGTATGTCTTGTGCGCACGATCGCATGTGCGCTTGATCGCGTGTCTGGTGCACTCGATCGTAGATGCACTACACTGCAAACATTTCGATGTGGGATTGTTGACCATGCGCTCGATCGCAGCATAGTGCGATCGATCGCTATTGCTCCTGAAGCTTCATATCTCCTGAAATGCTTCATTTTCTCCACAAACCTATAAAAATACACAAAACACAAAAAAGACATAAAATAAAGTGAAATACTACTAACTAAGAGCATAACAAATATAAGTTAAGGGTCTTAAATATGCAATATTTAAGACTCATCAGCTAACAAATGTAAATTAAGGGGCCAAAATATGAAATATTTGGCACTCATCAAATACCCCCAAACTTACATTTTGCTAGTCCCTTAGTAAAACAAAATAAAAGACTAAATGAAAAATAAAGAACATAAAGATAAGTTCATCACTCATGGTATCCAAAAATTTAAGGAGCACACATCACCATGATATTCATTCATGAGCAAGCTTAAAAAGATAAACCCATCTTCGCAATGAATAAAAATGTTAAAATCTAATTACTTACAAAAGGCAGGTTAAGGCATCACAAGTCTGACACTGTGTAAAGTGAATTAGCATATAAAAATGAAGCTTCCAGATAACTCCAATGTGTAAGGTCTCCATGTCTCAAGATTCACCAAATTTCCTATCAGAATGAACGAAAATGGCATGCTATGTTTAATAAGGCTCTGTTATTTTTATTTTCTTCTCTTTTTTTTTTCTTTTTTTTTAATAAGGCTCTGCTATGTTTAGTTCCCTTAAGCTTTCTAATTGACCTATGTAGCGAGTGTTGAGTCAATGACTCCCAAACCATATGGTTTTAGGGCATTAGGTGTAAAGACACCCCTAAAGACTTACTAACTCGAGTCAAAAAGGCTATGAAATTAAACTGGCCTTAATACTACCAAGCAAAATTCTCACCTTTTGACGTGAATGCTCACTACTTACTGAGGCAAGAGGTCCAGTTACTTAGTGGAAAGTTTATTTATGATCATCAAATTTTGTTTTATATTTTTTTGGTACTTTTTTATGCCAAAGTGTTTATCCAACATGTCATCCAATTTCAGTTAAGACAAGGAAACGTACACATTAAAATCACTTGTCATACCCCACACTATTTGTGCTAATGTGCTCATGTTAGATTAGATCAAATATGTGAATTCTAAAATGCCTAAAGTAAGTAACTAAATTTTAAACTTTATAACAAGATTATGTGTTCAAAATTTGAGGCTCACCAATGACATCACATCACATAAACTGTTTAGATCAACCAAAATTTCAAAATAACATGAGCATGCATTTACCTTCTTTCTTTTTTTTTAAATGAAGAAAAACAACAACAAATTAGGAAAAAGTGTGTGTAATGTGTCTCCCATACCCCCAAACTTAAATTACACATTGACCCCAATGTGTAAATAATATGGAAAGAGCTGACCTGGGAGATTGAGAACTAGCTGGACTGGTATGGCTCATAGCATACCCCCAAACTTGATCTGAAGTATGTGTTGTCCCTGAAAAATAAATACTGGAAAACAAAAACAATGCTAGAGAAAAACAATAACATGAAATATGTAAAATAATAAACATATAGAAAAGATATATTGTGGGGTGCCTCCCATGAGCGATAAATTTAACGTCTTCAGCCAGACCCAACATTAGTAATGGTGCCCAGCTAAGCGCTCCATCATCTGATCAATAAATGGGAATGGAAAATGATCATTCCTTGTGGCAGCATTTAACTTACGGTAGTCTATACTCACTCTCCATCCTAACTGCACACGAGTTGGAACCAACTCATCGTCTTTATTCATCACTACCGTCAATCCAACATCCTTTGGCACGACATGAATCAGGCTCACCCACTCGCTATCAAAGTTTGGATAAATGATCCCTACATCCGACAACTTTATCACTTTAGTCCTCACAACCTCTTGCATAGCTGGGTTGAGCCTTCTCTGTGGCTCCCTCGATGGCTTGGCATTCTCCTCCAAATGTATCTTGTGCATTACCAACGAGGGGCTGATTCCCCTTATATCCTCAATAGTCCAGCCAATAGCTTCCTTATGCTCTCTTAAAACGTCCAATCATTTCTCTTCTGGAGCATCAACCAAATCTGAAGCTATAATCATAGGCAAAGAATCTGCTAGACCTAGGAACTTATACTTAAGATTGTCCGGTAAAGGCCTAAGTTCCTTCTTGGGAGGTTTAGGTGTTGTGGTCTCCTCCGTCTCACTGCTCTTCTGAGGAGCAAACTCCAAAGTAGCATTTACTTGCTCAAGTAACTTATCCAAATCCAAATCTTCTCCAAACTGAGCAAAGCATGCCTCCAGGGGGTCCTCAATGCTTGATTCATCCACAGTCTCCTATATCTTACTGCTCTCCCGAGGAGGAGACTCCAAAATGGCACTAGCTTGCTCGAGTAACTTATCTAAATCCAAATCCTCTCCAAATTGAGCAAAGCATGCCTCCAAGGGGTTCTCATTGCTTGATTTATCCACAATCTCCTCAATAATCTCCTCTATCAAGCATACATTTCTCACTTCATCAAATTCCAGTGGTTGCTTAGTGATATCAAAGATATTCAACTCCACTATCATATTTCCGAAGGAAATCTTCATCACCTATGTCCTACAATTTATCAGGGCATCAGTTGTGGCTAAGAATGATCGCCCTAGAATTACCAGTATCTGAATCCCTACATTCTGAACCGGCTCTGTGTCTAGCACAATAAAATCCACGGGGAAATAAAACTTATCAACCTTTATCAAAACGTCCTCAACTACTCCTCGTGGTATTTTCCCTTACCTGTCAGCCAATTGAAGCGTTGTGGATGTGGGCTTCAATTCTCCTAACCCCAACTACAAATAGACTGAGTAGGGCAGAAGATTCACACTCGCTCCTAGATCCAATAGAGCCCTCTTAATCTGGCTGACTCCTATCATGCAAGAGATGGTAGGACACCCTGGGTCCTTATACTTGATCGGTATCTTGCACTGAAGGATTGAGCTAACCTGCTCAGTCAAAAACGCCTTCTTCGGGACATTCGTCCTCCTCTTGATAGTGATCAAGTCCTTTAAGAACTTGGCATATGACGGCACTTGCTGGATGGCATCCAAAAGTGGCATATTGATTTGGACTTGCTTGAACACCTCCAAAATTTCCTCAAACTTTCCTCCTTTCTTGGGCACTTATAATCTCTCAGGGTAAGGTGCTTTAGGTACAAATGACGTAGGAGGGTCCTTCACAGTAGGTGTGCCTGTAGATGGCTCAGCATCTCTCTTCTCCTTGTCACCACTTCCTTGCCCTTGCTGCATAGCAGGGTTCTCTTCCACTCGATTGTCCACTTGTCTCCCAGACCTCAATGTGACAATCGACTGCACTTGTTCCTCCCCGTGCGTAGGAGTGGATGAATTTCCAACCATAAACTGTCCTTTCGGGTTGGGCACAGGCTGGGGAACTTTCCCTTCTCTCTCTCGCCCAAGTGACTTGCAATTTGACCTATTTGACTCTCTAGCTTTGCAATTGCTTGGGTATTTACCATTGTTGCACTCCTTACTTCGCTCATGGATTGGCCAGTCATCTTCATGAACTCCTTAAGGGTGTCCTCTAATATCTATGAAACTGGCACTGGTGTTTGAGTGAGAGCTTGGTAAGCAGGTGATGGTGCTGGATGGGCAGAGCGACCATGACTAAGAATTTGTGGGGCAAATCCGAGAGGGTATTGATTTTGAGCATGATGCGGGGCTCCTCCCTGATTCATTGGTTGGCTCTGCTTCCATGAAAAATTAGGGTGGTTTCGCCACCCTGGATTGTACGTCTCGGAGTAAGATCCATTTGACTGCCTCCGATAGTCATTGAAAGCATTAACTTGTTCCATAGGATACTCAGCAAAAACCGACATTGATGGACAATTCTGTGCTAGATGCATGAGACTAGCACAGATGGAACAACTATCAGCATGGAATGTGTTAGCAGCATTGATGGAATGGCCCACAGTGAGAGCATCAATCTTCTTAGTGAGAGCATCTAACTTTATCCTTAAGTCAGCGTCTTCCCTGACCTCATAGATGCCTCCTTTCTTAGGAGAATGAATGGACTTATCTCGACAGCTTGAGAAATCCCACTGCTGTGAGTTGTCGGACAACTTGTCCAACACCTTATATGCTTCCTCCCCCATCAGACTCAAGAATACCCCCCCATTCATAGACTTGATCATGCTACGGTTGGGTTGAGTCAACCCTTGGTAGAAGAACTGAACGAGTCTCCATTTTTCATATCCATGTGGAGGGCATTTGATCAGTAACTCCTTGAAGCGCTCCCAGCTCTCAGAAAACTTTTCATCCTCATCCTGAGTGAAGGAACTAATCTTCTTTCAGCACTTATTCACTCTAGACATTGGGAAAAACTTATGGTAAAATTTGCTAAGCAGATTTTCCCAAGATGTAATAGACCCGGGCGTGTTGGAATCCAACCATGCCCTAGCTCTATCGTGAAGAGAAAAAGGGAAAAGTCGAAGATGGACTGACTCCTCAGAGAAGTTATGAAACTTGAAATTGGCACAAATGTCTTTGAACTTCTTTACATGACTATAAGGATTTTCAAGATCTAAGCCATGAAATGAGGGTAGGAGTTGGATGACATGTGGCTTTAAGTCAAAATGGGTGGCATTGGTAGGTGGCAACACTATGCAAGAAGATGAATTAATCGCAACGGGTGCGAACAAATCCCTAAGGGATGTAGCGGAGTCCACGTTCCAAGCTCTAGGTTGCTCTACATGCTCCGGATGATTTGCATTCCTAAAATTTTCTCCCATCTCAACTGTCTCTCTTTCAACTAGTGCTCTTTTCTGTCTCCTAAGAGTTCTTTCTAAGTCGGGATCTAAAGGTGTCAAATCTAAATTCAGCGATCTCCGACCAAGCATACACCATAAAAAAATAATAAATAAATAAACTAACTAGTAGAAACAAAATTAAATTAAATTAAATTAAAAATTAAAAAATAAATTAAATTATAATTATAATTATAATTAAAATTAAAATAAAATAAAATAAAACAAAAATGCTAACTAAACTAGTAGAAAAATAAAATCAATTCAGACAAAAATTTCACAAACAAAACAATTCGCCGGCAATGGTGCCAAAAACTTGTTGTGAGTCTTAAATTACTCGCAAGCGCACGAGTCGTTTGCAATATAGCGTTGTGCAAGTGCGAGGTCGAATCCACAGAGAATTGCGTTGTGAAAATATTTTTATCTAAACTAAGCCTATTTTAACCTAGTTCCCAGTTTTGAAGTGTCTTTTGCAAAACAAATATAAACTAAACTAAATTGATTTAAAGACTAATGATAAAAACACTAAGGTTTTTGAATCCACCTCACCAAAGTAAAGCATATATCTTCATATTCTATATAAAAATAATCTATCAAAACATTCCATGAATCCAACTTTAAACAAATCACAACAAATATCCCAATTAAACCAAAACAATCCAATGTATCCGCTTTTAACAAATCACAAAGGATATCCAATTTAATCAAAAACGATTTGATGTATCCATCAGATGAAACACATGGAATATCCAACAGAACAATTTAAACTCAATTAATCATAAGATTTTACTCAAATAATTGAACATAACATTTATACTAAAAAAAATCAGAATTGTATAAACAAATCTGAAAATATTATGCCAA
Source organism: Bretschneidera sinensis (assembly GCA_023935145.1). NCBI lineage: Eukaryota > Viridiplantae > Streptophyta > Magnoliopsida > Brassicales > Akaniaceae > Bretschneidera > Bretschneidera sinensis. Next base: position 24,682,162 of record CM043704.1, read on the forward strand.
ACAACGGCGAGACTTCATCTTCAACCTTAGCTAAAGATTTTAGCCACTCATAATCATGAAACTAAAGTTCACAATAACAATGCTAAACATTAAACTTTAAAACTAACAAAAGCAGTAAATTAAAAACTAACTATACATGGGGAGAAATTCCACTCGCTGTTGGGCGGCACTTTCTCTCGTGATAGCAAAGCCTTCGGAGATCCACCAGAATGCTAGTAGAAGTCCTCCAAATTGCACCAAAATGACACTTGGATTGCTTACTAAAGATAAAGTGAAGAGGGGCTTATATAGGGAAACATCACAAGTGCAATATGCTTCCAATCCGATGTGGGATACTGCAAATTCCAGCTTTTTCTCTTTGACCTTTGTCTACTAAAACTGTCATAACTTTCTCTAGAAAAATCATTTTATTGATCCGTAAAATTTCCCAGAAAATAGACATCGGGATCTTTCCAAGAATATATGGCTCATCTCCTGGTTCTTTCTGAATCAATACAGTTTAATCCTAAAAAATGGCTGATCTGTCACGCTGAAATCATGCACAGCCTGACCTTTGTCTACTAAAACTTCCATAACGTTCTCTAGAAAATCATTTTATTGATCCGTAAAATTCCCCAGAAACTAGACATCCGGATCTTTCCAAGCATATATGGTTCATCTCCTGGTTCTTCCTGAATCAATACTGTTTAATCTTCAAAAATGGTTGATCTGTACGAGCAATTCTGACAATTTAGTGAAACTCCTTTCCAAGCTTGTAAACCTGTAAAACAACGAAAAACAACTCAAAGTAACAAATTCCTAAGCTAAAAAATGTGAATTAAGGGGCCAAAATATGCAATAGTTGGCACTCATCATACAGCAGCTTCAAGAGTACTTGAGCCACATGTGGTGGACTTTAAGTACTCCTTGCCAAAAGACTAACACTAAAGCTACTATAGAGATCGTTTGAGCAGTTTCGACTTTGATAAACATGTAGCTCAAGCGCCTTTATTGAGGTTAGTGGTACTGAGTCCACTGAAGTACGGTATAGTTGTATTGTTGTAGTTTTTCTCACTATTTTTCCTCTTGTTAGTCCTTCATATTTTATTTGGTTATCAACACTTTCTGTCGTGCGATCGAGCACATTACACAATATGCTTGAGCGCACCCTTGCCCTGTGCTCCGTAGTGCACGAGCGCACACACCACACATTTGCACACAAGTGCGATCGAGCGCACTTCACAATGCGCTCGAGTGCACTCGAGGCAGAACTCATGTGCTCACTTTAAAAACAAATTGTCTCTCCCTCAACATATGCGCTCAAGCGCACACACTTTCTCTCTCCCTCTCACATAAGTCGCCCGCAGCACTCACACTCTCTCTCACACTCTAACTTTCCCCATCCCAATCCTCACCACCACAATCATCACCTCACACGACAGTACATAAACATGTCTGCCACTATCCTCACTCTCTCTCTACAACAAGGTACATTCTGATTCAAAAACCAACCCCCTTCCCCATATCCTTTCAGTTGTTGATTTTTAGCTATTGCGTTTAAATAATGCTCATATACTACTTTCCTTGTAATGATTAGGTTACTATTTTTCTGTAGGAGGTTGAAGATCATGTTTCTGTGCTTCCCATAGCTTCCAGCCTCTATCACCCACAACCTGTTCGACCTATTGTCTGAACCACTATGCTCGAGCGCAAGGCCCCTGTGATCGAGTGCACCTAACCTATGATCGAGTGCAAACTTGACAGCAACTACACCACAATACCTAAACAAGTTGCCTCCACTTCTTGAGCCTCCAGCAGCTATCCGCAATCATCTCGGCCTAGTTTCGAACAACGAGAAATCTTGTTCGAGGCTACATTCAATAACGAGGCAGATTTCAAGAGCTTGGATGCCACTCGACTGGCGGTTCAAGAATTCAAGACCCGGGGATTAAAGTGGCTATTTAAACCTATTTGCTTAACGGCCTACACCCGATTTGTGGTCAGTATCTATGAGAACTTATCCTACGACTTCACCAGACCAGAGATCCTATCTTCCTCTGTCCAGGGCAAGCTCATCGAGCTGACCATTGCTGACATCGCTGCTGCCCTTCACTGCTACGATGAGTCCCCTCCCGAGGACACCCATATGGAGGAGTAGCCAGAGCCGTTTTCCCTACCCCACATCATTGAGGATATGTGTGCGGGCCAATACGCTGACCGGCACAATAACACGGGGAGCCAACCGAGGTTACCTCCATGACTCTGGCTCATGGACTCCATCCTCTAGCATAATGTGTGCCCCTTAGGGCACAAAACTCAGAGGAAGGACCAATTCCTATAGGCACTGTATGCATTTCACCGGGGACACTGATATTCCATCTCATCGGTCATATGGAGCCAGATCCATAAGTTTTGGGACCACATGTATGGCCATCAGAGCACCACGGCGAATGCATGGGGGCTCCCCTTCCCGTTCTTCCTCAGCAATATCTTCAAGAAGAAGGGGATCAAGAGCTCCTCTTTAGATGGACCAGTGAGTGACCACCCTTTCTTTGGGAGGAGCTAGTGGAGCTTGAGCCAGTCTCATATGCCCCGAGGACCCCGAAAGCCTGTACCTGCTGATGAGTCTATAGAAGATGACCCCATAGACACTGAGCACACCACAGCGAGCCCTACTTAGGAGGAGGACCAGCCAAACATAGGGTCCACCGAGTATCAACACCTTCTAGAGGAGCTATTCTCTTTCCCCTGTGAGCTCTTTGACATCCGCAGGGAGGATAGGGAGGCAACCCTATTGATACATTAGCGGATAGATGGTTTGGAGGCACAATTTGAGCGGCAAGAGGCGATGCTCTAGGCCATCCTCGATCGACTACCTCCTGCACCCGGTACCTCATCGACTGCACCACCTGGAGACCAGCAGTGAGAGGATACCACGTCTGGTTGAAGACGTAAAACTTAGCGCTCATGGGAGGTACCCCACAACATATCCTTTTCATTCTAATATTTCTTTTTATTGTTAGTATTTAATTTTATTTAACTATTTATTATTAGTGTTTCTTGTTTTTCGGCACAACATTTGTTTTTTCTTTTTCAGGAACATAGTGCATGCATCCAGTTCAAGTTTAGGGGTGTGCTATGAGTGATACATGCCATTTAGCTCTCCATCTCCCAAGTCAAATCTTTTCATGTCACTCACACATTGGGGGCAATATGTACATTAAGTTTGGGGGTATGGGAGACACATTTCACACACTCTATCCCAGTTTTTTCTTTAGTATTTAAACTTTTTGTAGATAAATTCATGCTCATTTTATTCCGAAAATTTTGGTTGATTTAAAACAAATATTATGATAAAACTTCATCAGTAAGCTTACAATCTAGAACACATGGCCTAGTGATAAAAGTTTTAAGAGTTTAATTACCTACCTCAAGGCAGTTAAGTACTCACAACTTTGATCTAAATCTAACACGAGCACATTAGCACATAGTTGTGTGAGGTATGACATATAATTTTGATGTATATGTTTCCATGACCTAGCTGTAATCGGATAACTTGTTAGAAGAACACTTTGGCATAGAAAAACAGAAAAAAAAAATTATTATTGCACAAAAAGAGAAAATAAAATGCTCCTAATGATCATTAAATGAACTTTCCACTGAGTAACTGGACCTCTTGCCTCAGTAAGCAGTGAGTATTCATGTCAAAAGATGGGAATTATGCATATAATGATCATTAAAATTTCCACTGAGTAACTGGACCTCTTGCCTCAGTAAGCTGTGAGTGTTCACGTCAAAAGGTGGAGATTTCGCTTGGCAGCATTATGACCAGTTAGTCCTGTAGCCTTTTTGACTCGAGTTAGTAAGTCCTTAGGGGTGTCTTTACACCTAATGCCCTAAAACCATCTGGTTTGGGAGTCATTGGCTAAACACTTGTTACATGGGTCAATTAGAAAGCTTAATGGAACTCAACGTGGAAAAAATCTCATGATGAAAGAAAAAAAAGAAATAAAACTATGCCATTATTGTTCATTCTATTAGGAAATTCGATGAATGTTAGAACACCAAAACACTATACATTAGATTTATTTGGAAGCCTTATCTTTTATGTGCTAATTCACCACACACTAAATCAAACTTGCGATGCCTTAAACCAGCCTTGTGTAAGTAATTAGAATTTAAAACCTTTATTCATTCCAAAGATGTGTTCTTATTATAAGCTTACTCATGAACAATCATCAAGGTTTTATTTGCAACCCAAATTTTTAGATATCATGAATCATGAATTTATCTTTGATTTTGCTTTTCAAATAGTTTTTCGTTTTGTATTTCTAAGGGACTAGCAATATGTAAGTTTGGGGGTGTGATAAGTGCTTAAATATTCATATTTAAACTCCTTAATTTACAGTTGTTAGATTCTTTGTTTATATATTTTAGTAGATTCTGCTTTATTTTTTGTGTTTTCTATGTTTTTTCATAGGTCTTTGAAGAAAAGATGACATTTTGGAGCTCTAAGAAAGAAAAAAACTGAAGATCTGGAACTAGCCAAGTGCGCTCGAGCGCACCTCCACTGAGATCGAGCGCACAAGCACTCGTGCGCACACCTAGAAGGCTCGAGTTCACCCATGCGCTCGAGCGCAGAGGCATATAATCGAGCGCACATGCACAGAGAGGCGACAGAGCCAGTTTTGGAAAGATATCTTTGGGCCTTTGATGAGTACTTAAATAGTCATATTTAAGCCCCTTAATTTGCGCTTCTTAGGCTCTCTGATTATAGATTTTAGTATATTCTATTTCATTTTCATGTTTTATGTGTTTTTCACAGGGCTTTGACAAAAAGATGACATTTTGGAGCTCTAAGGAGTAAAAAAGTAAAGTTCTCCGATCCAGCATGGTGCACTCGAGCGCACATCCCTTTTGATCGAGCGCACATCCCTTTTGATCGAGCGCACTAGCAAATGAGCGCACTTGTAGAAGGCTTAAGCGCATACATGCGCTCGAGTGCAGCCCGTATATGCTCGAGTACAAACACTCTAGAGGTTACAGAGCCAGATATGGAAAGAAATCTCTGGATCTCAAATAGGAAATTACGGTTTCGGGGCACCCTTAGAGCCCTGTAAAACACAGAAACAATACCTTTTTCTTTGGTATTTGTCTAAGGTTTGCACAGGTCCAACCATAGTTTAAAGATGGTTGAAATCTAAACCAAGGATGGAGAATTAAAGTTCAGCAAGTTAGAAGGCTGCACACATGTGTGTGCATCAATTTGGAGTAAGAGAAGGCTAGGCACACTAGTGTGTGCACTTCAGAACTCAAGCTAATGGAGTGTGTGCACTGCTGGGCAGCATCGGTGTGCATGGTGCACCGGCCATCCACCAGCGGTGCACCATCCAGCAAGGGTGCTGTTGGGACAGAACCAGCGCTGCACCACTCAGCCATCCACAGCGCACCACCCAGTGTGAACGCAAGCACACTCTGCCTCAGCGCCTCACCGCGCCCTGCTAAGCGCCGCACCGCAAGGCACACAGATGCACCCATAGGCAACAGGCTTAAAGGCTCTCCAAAGTGTGTGTGCACAATACCAAAACGCACAGCACCACTTGGAGGATGTTAAAGGGCTAAGATTAAAAGGAGATCATGATCAAAAGGGTGGAGATTGAATCACAAGAATGTCCAAGAAGTGGGAGGCTATAAAAGGGGTTCCTTAGCCTTATTCTTAATATATAGAAGATATAGAACAAGAGATAGAATTGTGACATTGTGAGATCAATTGTAAACACATAGAGAGAATTGTGTGAAAGAGATAAACACAAGAGGGACTTTTTTGTAGTAAAGCTGGTTGTAAAGAAGAGTAGTATAGAGAGAGAGCATTGTAATCTTCTTTCTTCTCTTCTTGGTTTCTTCAAGAACTTGATTTCTTGAAGGGGATTGCTGTAACTTGTAAGAACCATTTGAGATAGTGCAGAAAGTTCAGAGGAACTCACGGGGACGTAGGCACATTACCGAACCTTGATAACAAATTGCTTGTCATCTTTCTTTCTTTGATTTTCTGTTCTTGTGTTCGATTGTTGAAATTATTTCTATAAGTCATTCTAGACTTGGGTGTTTGGAAGATCACCCCCTGGGCATCTTGTCAAGGTGATTTCCAACAGTGGTATCAGAGCAGCATAGTTGGGCATCGGAGCAAGAACAAGAAGGTGACGGAGCCATGACTCCAAGAATCAAAGATCAACTTCTTGGGTGATTCAAGAACGGTGTAAAGATTAAGATCTGATCGTGTTCTTGAAGGTTGATTCAGGAACGGTGTTAAGATCCATCTTCAATCTGTGTTCTTGAGGTTAAAGAAAGTATTTGTGGGTAGTGCATAAATCTGGGATCTTGTCTGCAAAAGATGGCTTCAAATTTCTGTGTTGAGAAGTTTGATGGAAAGGGAGATTTTGCCCTTTGGAAGCGGAAGATCAAGGCTGTTCTAATGCAACAGAAAGCAGACTTGGCTATTAGAGAAGATGATGCTTTTCCAGCAAGTGTCACGAAGGACCAGCGGACCGAGATGAAGAAGATGGCTTACAGCACCATTTTTTTGCATATGTCGGATAGTGTCACAAAGGAGTGCGGAGACTCGGAGGATCCGGCTGTCATATGGAAGAAACTAGATGAGTTGTTTCTTACCAAAACTCTTCCTAACAAGATTTATCTTCTTAAAAGAATCTTTGCTTTTAAAATGGACCCTAGTAAAGAGTTGCAAGATAATCTTTATGTCTTTAATAAGCTAGTTCAAGATTTGAATAGCTATAGCATTATTTTTCCGGATGAACAATTGGCTGTCATTTTGTTAAATTCTCTTCCTGATTGCTTTGATAACTTGATTAATGCCATTGAGTATGGAAGGGATACTTTGACAAAGGAGATTGTGATCAATGCCATAAGGGCACATGATTTCAAGGCCAAGATGAAGGAGACATCAAGTGGTGATGGGTTGTTCGTAAGAGGAAGGCCAGCAACTCGGAATAGCAGTAGCAACCATGGTAACTACCGAGAGAAATCAAGAGATAGAGGGCAGAACCATGGGAGATCTCATTCCAAGACAAGACTTGGAGGAGGAAGGAGATGCTTCTACTGCAACAAGGAGGGCCATTTCAAGAAAGATTGTAAGAAGAGGATGTGGGATGAGAGGAGAAACCACACCAACAATGAAGAGGCTTCGATCACCAAGGGAGAATAGCAAGATGATGTTCTTGTAGTGTGCTTAAATGTGAGTAGGAGGCAAGGCAGTGGAAAGTGGATTCTTGATTCTGGGTGCAGTTATCATATGTGCCCTTATAAGGAATGGTTCAAGAATTTCAAGGAGATCAATGATGGAAGGGTCTTCTTAGGGAATGACAATTCTTTCCAAGTGAGAGGGATTGGTGACATTAAATTAAAAATGTTTGATAGAGTCACAAGGCTGCTGCGAAATGTAATATATCTTCCAAATTTAAAGAGGAACTTGATCTCATTAGGGCAGCTGGATTCCATGGGGTATACATACAAAGTAGAGGGAGGCAAGATCAAGGTGGCCAAGGGATCTTTAGTAGTGATCAAGGCAGCAAGAAACGATGGACTCTATGAAATGATCGGAGAGACAAAAATCAATGATCAAGCAGCAAGCTTGATGGCTGAGATGGATAAGGTAGCCCTTTAGCACATTCACTTGAGTCACATGAGTGAAAAGAGCCTGCAAGTGCTTAGCAATGAAGGTCTACTTGGTGGTGACAAAGTAGAAAAATTAGATTTATGTGAGAGTTGCATTCTTGGGAAGCAACACCGGGTCAGCTTCAACACCGGAGTGCACAAGTCTAAAGGGATTCTTGGCTACATTCATTCGGACCTTTGGGGACCAGCTAGGACACCAACACAGGGAGGTAACTTTTACTTTTTGTCTTTAATTGATGATTATTCAAGAAGAGTGTGGGTTTATTTGCTTAGGAATAAATCTGATGCCTTGAATAAATTTGTTGTGTGGAAGAAGTTACTAGAAACTCAAACGGGTAGGGTAGTTAAGGCTTTACGAACCGATAATGGCTTAGAATTTTGCAGTAATGATTTTGATAAATTTTGTGAATTAAATGGCATTCTAAGGCATAGGACGGTTGTAAAAACACCCCAGCAAAATGGAGTTACTGAAAGAATGAATAGAACCCTTATGGAGAAGGTTAGGTGCATGTTAATAGGATCCAGGTTAACAAAATATTTTTGGGGAGAAGCTGTGACTACAGCTGCATACTTGATAAATAGATCACCCTTTAGAGCTTTAGAGCTTAAGATTCCTATGGAGATGTGGAGTGGAAAACCCCCTGAATTAAGCAACCTAAAGACTTTTGGGTGTGCAGCATATGCACATCAAAAGGAGGATAAACTTGGCCCTAGATCTAGAAAATGTGTATTTCTAGGATATGGTGATGGGGTTAAGGGATATAGGTTGTGGTCCTTAGAAAATAAGGGCATGAAATTGATTATAAGTAGGGATGTTATTTTTAATGAATTATTATTTCCCTACTTAGAGAAAACTAACCCTGCAGGGGCTAGTGAGCAAACCAGTCCGAAATTTGTTGAGCATTGCATCAAGGAGAACTTGGTTCAGGTAGAGCAGTGGAGGCAAGAGGGTTTGGACCAGGTAGAGCCCTTGGAAGAAGGCAAACCTCAAGAAAGTCAAGAAGAAGAGGCTGAACAAGAAGAGGTTGATGCAGTAAATGACTGTGCTCACAAGAGACTGGGGAAGGAGAGTGGTTAGACCACCTTTGAGATATGTGTTTGCAAATGCTAATGTAGTAGCTCCTTGATGAGAGTCATAAAATGCATCTAAACAATACTTAATTGTTAACACTTTAGGGTTAATCTCGGTCGTAATCGCACTTTTACATTTTGATAACTCTAAAGTGTTATTCATAAATCATTGACTTAATTCGATCCATTTTCAGGTGCGTTGAGTACAAAAGAGATGATAAAGCGATCCATGTTTAAAGCGCCAAAAGATCTTGGGTGTCGGTGCTCGTTTTTGTCCAAGGTTTAGACATTTCCAAAAATGATTTAAAGATGATTAAAAGTCTAAACCAAGGTTGGAGCAATAAAGTACATTGAGTTAAAAGACTGCACACAAGTGTGTGCATCACTTTGGAACAAGTTAAGGGTAGGCACACTAGTGTGTGCACTTCTGCATACAAGCTGAAGGAGTTTCACTAAATTGCCAGAATTTCCCGTACAGATCAATCATCTTTGCAGATTAAACTGTATTGATGTAGGAAGAACCAGGAGATGAGCCATATATGCTTAGAAAGATCCGGAAGTCTATTTTCTGGAGAATTTTACGGTTCGAAAAAAGGATTTTTCTAGTGAAAGTTATGGCAGTTTTAGCGGAAACAGTTCAGGCCTCCAGAACAAAGCCCAGCGCCTCACCTCTCACTGTCCAGCGCCTAGGCGCCCAGGAAAACAAGAGTGAGCGCCTAGGCGCCCATGAACCAGCGCCTAGGCGCCCAGGCAAACAAGAGAGCGCCTAGGCGCCCATGAACCAGCGCCTAGGCGCCCAGTCAAACAAGAGGAGCGCCTAGGCGCCCATGAAGCAGCGCTGCGCCCCTCAGCCATCAGCGCCGCGCCCCTCGCCAACTAACGCTGCACCTTTACTTTCCAGCGCCCAGGCGCACACTTGGACACGTGAACACCCTGCTGGACCCACCTTCACGTTCCAGCCTTCACTTTCCAGCGCCCAGGCGCACGCTCAGACAAAGCCAGCAGCGCGCACATGCTGCTGGACCACCTTCACGTTCCAGCCTTCACTTTCCAGCAGTGCGCACATGGACTCCAATTCAGACTCAAATTAAGAAAAGCAAAGACAGCTCTCCCTCGTGGGCTATAAATATATGCTTAAGGTTTGCAGCCGAGAGAGAGAGCTCGGGGAGAAAAATAAAGACAGTTTTTGATAGATAAAAATTGAAGAAGTTTTTATCATTTCGTTTAAGTTTTCGTAAGTTGGAAATCAAGGAGAGAACATCCACATTGTTCTTCCACCTTGAGCTTCATGGCCAAGAAATCAAGGGGAGAACATCTATATTGTTTTTCCATCTTGAGTTTCATGGCTAACTAATCATCAAACAAGGGAAAGGGATGAATCTTTAGGGTTTTATTGTTCCTTATTTCCTGTTCTTGATTCATTTGTATGGACTTTTTGTTAAAACATTGTCTATGATTTACTCTTTGATTAATTAAGAAGGATTTGAATTCATGTGATAGCTGTATTCTATATTCTTCTTCTTTTAGTTTCTTTCAATCCGGTGATTGCATCCTTCTACTCCACATAAGTCTAGTCAAGCTTTTCTTATGTCAAGTTGTTTGGATGTAATTGATTTCGGTATATTTATCTTATAGATCGGCCATTACTGTGATATCATTATTGCAATATATTGTCGTTTCTTGCTAATCTATAAGATAAATCATGTGTGCTTGAATTGAAATCAAAGAGTAATTTGTAGCAATTATATTAGAGATATAAATGTGCTTGATTGAATACTTTCCGATTGCCTGTTTAGGATGTGAAACTTGCAATCGAGATAAAAATTTGAATCAAGAGTGGAAATAGGGAACGAACCTAAGGAGGATTCCCGGAACCTTGTTATTTCTTATTTATATTCTTTGTTATATTCGCACAATTCTTTTACACAATATTGCATTATCAAAACTCATATTCTCTCATCTAATCATTATCGTTAGTGTTAAAGTTTACACCTTCTTTCGTAATTAACTTGTTTCCCTGTGGAATCGACACCCCAAAACTATACTACAATAACCGCGTTATGTTTTGGGCGTAATCACTCCTTTGAGAGAAGGAGAGGTTGAACCAGAGACTTACATGGATGCCATGGAGTGTAAGGATTCATCAAAGTGGCAGTTGGTTATGGAGGAAGAAATGGATTCTTTGATGAAGAACAACTCTTAGGAGTTGGTGCCCAAACCTGAAAAACAGAGAATTATGGATTGTAGATGGCTCTACAAGATCAAAGAAGGGAATACTCCAGGGGAAGAAGTTTGGTATAAGGCTAAGCTGGTGGCGAAGGGGTTCACACAAAAATAAGGCATAGATTTCACCGAAATCTTCTTACCGGTTGTAAAGTACAAGACGATCCGGATAGTGTTAGCATTGGTGGTCCAATTTGATTGGGAAATTGAGCAAATGGATGTGAAGACAGCATTCTTACATGGAGAGCTCGATGAGACCATTTTCATGAGACAACCCGAACGTTATGAAGAAGGAAGGCAGGGAGAGTTAGTGTGCAAATTGAAGAAATCTCTCTATGGCCTGAAGCAATCACCTAGGTAATGGAACAAGAGGTTTGATTCCTTTGTAATCGGCTTGGGTTTCATGAGTTACTATAATTCATGTTTGTACTATAAGGGACAGAAGGTTGAGGAAATGGTGATCATCCTCATTTATGTTGATGACATGTTGCTGGTTGGGAGCAACATGGAGAGGATAAATAAATTGAAGGCTCAACTCAGTGAAGAGTTTGAGATGAAGGATCTTGGCCATGCACAAAAGATCCTTGGTATGTATATCATCCGGGAAAAGGAGAGAAACAGATTGAAGATCTCTCAAACCTCACACATAGAGAAGATGATATCTAAATTCTCTATGGAAGATAGCAAACCAGTGAAGGTTCCCTTTGCTGGTCATTTCAAATTCTCCAGTGATCAATGTCCAAGATCGGAGGCAGAGAAGAAGGAAATGGAGAAAGTCCCTTACTCTAGTGCTGTTGGTTCTGTTATGTACATCGTGGTAAGCACTAGACCCGACATTGCTCATGCAATGAGTGTTCTCAGCAAGTTTATGAGTAATCCCAGAAAGGAGCATTGGCTTGGGATGAAGTGATTGCTGAGGTATTTGAAGGGAAGCCCAGAAGTAGGGCTGGTGTATGAGAAGAGGGGTAATGCCATCTGCCTTGAGGGTTTTGCTGATTTGGACTATGGAGCAGACCAGGATAAAAGAGATCAATTACCTCCTATTTTTTCAACTTAAATGGATGTTGTGTAAGTTGAAAGGCTCAGTTGTAGCCAGTGGTAGCACTATCAACAACCGAGGCTGAGTACATAGCAGCTACGGAGCCCATTAAGGAGGCTATGTGGTGCAAAGGGTTGCTTGAAGAGTTGAAGGTACTGGAGGAATAGGTTGTGGTATTTTTGGATAGTCAAAGTGCCTTGCACTTGTGTAAAAATCCAGTGCTCCATGAGAGAATAAAGCATATGGATGTTCGGTATCATTTCATTCGAGAAAATGTTACGAAATGATGCATCCATGTGGACAAGGTTGTCACGGAAGAAAATCCTGTGGATTTGGGTACTAAAGTTCTACCTCTAAGTAAGTTCAATCATTACCTTGGACTACTTATGATAGGAGTCGATTGATAGATGACTCATGATGAGTTTGGATCCTGAAGCTTTCTGCACAATGGTTCAGGTTTAAACACTTAGACAAAGGTAGAGATTGTTGGTATTTTTCTAAGGTTTGCACAGGTCCAACCATGGTTCAAAGATGGCTAAAATCTAAACCAAGGATGGAAGATTAAATTTCAGCAAGTTAGAAGGCTGCACACATGTGTGTGCATCAATTTGGAGCAAGGGAAGGCTAAGCATAATGGTGTGTGCACTTCAGCACTCAAGCTGATGGAGTGTGTGCACTGCTGGGCAGCATCAGTGTGCAACAGCAGTGCACCACCCCCTCTCCAGCGCCTCGCCGTCCAGAAGATAAGCTCCAGTAGTGCACCGACCATCCACCAGCGTTGCACCGTTCAGCAAGGGTGCTGCTGGGACAGAACTAGCGTTGCACTGCTCAGCCATCCATGGCACACCACCCAGTGTGCACGCAAGCACACTCTGCCTCAACGCCTCACAGCGCCCTGCTGAGCGCTGCACTGCAAGGCACATAGCTACATCCATAGGCAGTAGGCTTAAAGGCTCTCCAAAGTGTGTGTGCACAATATCAAAATGCACAGCACCACTTGGAGGATGTTGAAGGGCTAAGGTTAAAAGGAGATCATGATCAAAAGGGTAGAGATTGAATCACAAGAATATCCAAGAAGTAGGAGGCAATAAAAGGGGTTTCTTAGCCTTATTCTTAATATATAGAAGATATAGAATAAGAGATAGAATTGTGACATTATGAGATCAATTATAAACACATAGAGATAATTGTGTGAAAGAGAAAAACACAAGAGGGACTCTTTTGTAGTAAGGCTGGTTGTAAAGAAGAGCAGTATAGAGAGAGAGCATTGTAATCTTCTTTCTTCTCTTTTTGGTTTCTTCAAGAACTTGATTTCTTGAAGGGGATTGCTGTAACTTGTAAGAACCATTTGAGATAGTGCAGAGAGTTCGAAGGAATTCACGGGGACGTAGGCACATTGCCGAACCTCGATAACAAATTGTTTGTCTTCTTTCTTTCTTTGATTTTTTGTTCTCGTGTTCGATTGCTGAAATTATTTCTACAAGTTATTCTAGACTTGGGTGATTTCCAACACTTTTGTTTGAGACTTGAAGTTGCAAGCTTAGGAGAGGAATTGACGACTCATCTCCTAAGTCTTCTTTGGGTTTTACTTTTATGTTTTTGTTTCATTATGGTTATAGTGTTTAGTTTAACTAGAATGCATAACTAAACTCTTATAGGGCTCGATTAAAGCCATAGTTATGTTTTTCCACATAATTATTCATTGATTACCTTTGCCTATAGCCATGTTAGAATGTTTAACTTGATTAATACCTGTTTGTATTTAAATTCCTCATATGTGTGTGTCTGATCAACGTATACATGTGGTATGGATTAGTTAGTTGAATCAATTTGGATGACCTGGTCTTGGGTTCAACAATAGTAACAAGAGATATCCACACCGGATTCTCGTGTTAATCAACACGGGAAACCGGGAGTGGACCAAGCCCTAGGTCCCATGTGATTGCTGATCTCCACAGCCCTTATGCTCTCTTAAAGAACAACTCAGTATACACCCATGCTGAACCCCTTAAGAGAGAAAAGAGTTAGAGTATACACCATGCCTAACTCGTTGCATAGGGAGATCAATAGCCTAAGGTGTGGACAAAGCCCTTAGGTTGGCAACCATTAAATATTCATAATAAGGCTAGAGCATTGGCACCTTACTTAGTGGGAAAGTATAATTAGTGGTGGATATCATGTTCTTATGTTCTTATTATCATTAACTCGCAATCAACAATTACTTCTCTTTTACTTCGAAACACTAAATTCTAAATTGAAATTGACCAATCCCTATGGAAATGATCTCGCACTTGCACACTATGCTACCATTGACCTTGTGCACTTACAAGTAAAACAAGTACGATTTTTGCTTATTAATTTAGGTAGATAAACGTCCAACAAGTTTTTAGCGCCGTTGCCGGGAATTGCGCTGAAATTTCTTTTTAGAATTACTTTTTCATTTAGTTTAATCATTATTTCCTTTTCATTATATTTCTATTTTGCCGAAAATCTCAAAAAAAATTTAAGTTCATGTTTTTATCTTATTTTTATTTTACAACCCTAATCGAATTCTTTCTGTTTTCTGTTTCAGGCATTCCAGATGAGCTCTCTATGCCACTTGCGATTGAGCGCACCCTCCTGTGCGATCAAGCGCAATTGAGGCAGAGAGTTACCCGAGCAGTAGTGTTTGACTGTTGCACTTAAGTGACTGCCACCAATTCATGCATGGGCTTCGATCTAAGCATCCGGCATCCTTTCCCCTTGATACCAAGCTTGAGTGGACTATCTGACAAAGGCTTCAAGATAACTCGGAAGAGGTAGAAGAAGGAATTGAGGAAGAAGTACCAATGGCAGAACAGATCGACAATCAGCAACCACCTGAGCGGAGGCCGATGAAGCAATCCTTCATCCCACAGAACCTTGATCAACTATCATGCATTGCGTATCAACCTGAGGTGGAAGGAAACTACTACATATCTCCGCAGATACTCAGTGCACTGACTCACTTTAGGGGTACACCTAATGAGGATCCACACTTACACCTCCAAGAATTCTTTGATCTTTGCAAGTTCCAACAGATCCGAGGCTTAGACCAAGAAGGAATAAGGTTAATTCTTTTCCCTTTTTCCTTAAAAGATAATGCTAAACTATGGTACAATTCTTTGCCTGCAGTTTCTATCCACACTTGGGAGGAGTTGACTAGCAAATTCTTAAGGAAGTTTTTCCCAGCCCAAAAGACGAGGCAAATAAGAAAGGAAATTCAGTCCTTCCAACAAAAAGATGGAGATCTATTCTTCAAGGCTTGGGGACACTTCAACAAGCTACTACTCAAATGCCCACACCATAACCTACCTTAAGATGAATTGGTACAAGCTTTCTATGAAGGTTTAAGTGACACTAACAAAAATATTGTGGATTCAGGTTGTGGAGGAGTGCTGATGGAGAAGAGTAGCGAAGAAGTGATGGAACTTTTCGAAATCCTAAGTGAACACACTCAGTAGTTCTCCCCTTAAGGAAGACATGTAACCAAAAGTAAGGGTATGTATGAGATAAATTTAAAAGGAGGATCGTCTACTCAGATAGCTGCTGTAGAGAGTAAACTAGACCTGTTGGTTAAAGCCATGGCTGCTCAGAATGCCTTATCTAACCCACTAGCTACACCACTCCAAGTATATGCCATTTGTTCCCAATTTGATTATAATACTAATACATGGCCCTTATATTCATCTGCAGATCATGAGCAAGCAAACTTTGTGGGACCAAACAATTATCCGCCAAAGAACAACCCTTATGCAAACACCTACAACCCTGGATGGTGGAATAACCCAAATTTTTCATGGAGCAACAATCAGAACAGTCAAGGGCACCAAAGAAACTTCCAACCAGCAGCTCAATCTGTTCCCGAACTAAAGAAGAACGACCTCGAAAGTCTTGTGAGGTAATTGACATCTCAGCAGCAACAACTAATGACTTCACAAGATCGGTTCATGGTAGATGAAAGGCAATTTCGGACTGAACTAAGGCAAATTATAGCAAAATATGAACAAGTCATCCAAAGGTTAGAGGTACAAATGGGACAATTGGCTAAAGAGCTGAGTGGCAGAAAGCAAAGCGAGATTCCAGCTCAACACCCTGGGGGGCATCAACAACTGAAAGCTGTCACGACCCTCCGAAATGGTAAGGTGATAGGGTCCAATAAATTTGAAAAAGCATCTCTAGAGAAACCATCAGCATCAAAGGTGAGTGAGACAGAGAAGGTGAATGCACCACCCTTCCCGTAAAGGTTAGTGAAACAAAAGATAGAAAATAAGTTGCTTGATATTTTTCAAACCTTGCGGAAAGTTGAAATAAACATCCCTTTATTAGATGCAATTCAACAAATACCTGCCTATGCTAAATTCCTGAATTATTGTTGCACTCATAAGAGAAAGTTTCAAGAGCATGAGACTGTAGCCTTAACTAAAGAAGTAAGTGTTGTGCTATTAAGAAAACTCCCACCAAAACTAAAAGATCCGGGTAGTTTTACTATTCCCTGTAGGATAGGTGATCAGTTGTTTGAGCGAGCATTACTAGATTTAGGAGCGGGTGTAAATTTACTACCATACACAGTATTTGAAACCCTAGGATTGGGGGAGCTGCAACCAACTTCCATTACCTTGCAATTGGCAGATAGAAGTATAAAAAGACCTAGGGGTATTCTTGAGGACGTCCTAGTAAAGGTAGGTGAGTTCATTCTACCTGCTGATTTCATTGTGTTAGATATGGAGGAATGCCCTATGCCATTACTCTTGCCCATCATTTTAGGAAGGCCCTTTATGAGAACTGCTGATACAAAGATTTGTGTGAAAAAAGGTATAGTAAGTATGAAGGTGAATGGTGAGAAAATAGAATTTAAAATATTTGATGCATTAAAATTACCTCAAAATGACATGGAATGCTTTAATGTATGTATGATGCATAGTTTTGTTGAGCAAGCTTTTCAGGTTTAGCACATCGATCCATTGGAGGCTACTATTACCCATAGCTTTACAACAGTGGATATTGAGCAAGAACTAGGAGATGTTACTAATGACATCATAAAAGCTGTGCACCTCCTTGAGGCTTCTCCAAAACATTCAAGTAAGTTTGCTCCTCCATTCAAAACTCTCATACCTACTAATACTACTCTTCTTCCTTCTATTGTCCAGGCACCAACATTGGAATTAAAGTAGTTGCCAGAGCATCTAACTTATGCCTACTTGGGAGAGAAGAAGACATTACCTATGATTGTGGCTGCTAATTTGAGTATTGGAGAAGAAGAAAAATTATTAAGAGTTCTTAGGGAGCATAGATCTGCCATTGGATGGACCATTGCTGACATTAAGGGGATAAGTCTAGCCAAGTGCATGCATATATCTACTTTAAGGATGAAGCAAGGCCCACTTGAGATGCTCAAAGAAGACTTAACCCACACATTAAAGAGGTAGTAAAGGTCGAGGTATTAAAATTGCTAGATGTTGGCATTATTTACCCCATCTCAGACAATAAATGGGTAAGTCTGGTCCAAGTTGTTTCGAAAAAGAGTGGGATCACAATGGTGAAGAATAAGGATGAGGAGCTCATACCTACAAGAAAGACAATTGATTGGAGAATATGTATTAACTACCGAAGATTGAACAAAGTGACCAGAAAAGATCACTTCCCCTTGCCATTCATTGATCAGATGTTAGAGAGATTAGTTGGCCAAAACTATTATTGCTTCTTGGATGGGTACAGTGGGTATAACTAGATTGCCATAGCACCCGAGGATTAAGAAAAAAACTACCTTCACATGTCCTTTCGGTACATTTGCTTATCGAATGATGCCATTCGGTTTATGCAACGCGCCAGCCACTTTTCAAAGATGTATGATGGGCATATTTTCCGATATAGTGGAGAAATACATTGAGGTATTCATGGATGATTTCAGTGTCTTTGGTTCCAGTTTTGATGAATGTCTAACTCATCTAAAGAGTGTCCTTAAGAGATGTGAAGAGAGCAACTTAGTGTTGAATTGGGAGAAATGTCACTTTATGGTCCAACAATGCATTGTATTGGGTCATTCCATCTCCAACAAAGGTATTGAGGTAGACAAGGCTAAAATAGACATCATTTCAAAGCTACCTCCCCCTCTCACAGTCAAAGGTGTTAGAAGCTTTCTCAGACATGCTGGTTTTTATAGAAGATTCATCAAGAATTTCTCCAAGATCTCAAGACCTTTTTGTGCATTGTTAGCTAAAGATACCAAATTCGAGTGGACTGATAACTGTATGACAGCTTTTAACACATCAAAGGATGTTCTAATCTCCACCCCAATAATGATGGCACTAGATTGGAATCTTCCATTCGAATTAATGTGTGATGCCAGTGATTTCGCCTTGAGCTGTCCTTTGTCAAAGAGTCAATAAGGTACCTCATGCTATTTACTATGCTTCTAGAACTTTAAATGATGCTCAGCTTAACTATTCTACTACTGAAAAGGAATTGTTAGTTGTTATTTTTGCTTTAGAGAAGTTTAGATCATATCTTATTGGCTCTAAGGTTATTGTATTCACTGACCATGCTGCTTTGAGATATCTGTTTTCTAAGAAAGATGCAAAGCCTAGGTTAATCAGATGGGTACTCCTATTGCAAGAATTTGATTTAGAAATCAAAAACAAGAAAGGCAGTGAAAATGTGGTTGCAGATCATTTATCAAGGCTGCCCTATGAGGATGACAAAAATGAGCTGCTCTTGAATGAGAACTTCCCTGATGAACAATTATTCGCACTAGAGGTAAAACTTCCATGGTATGCTGATATTGTCAATTATCTAACTGCTAAAGTTTTTCCCCCAGGTATGACCACACAAGGAAAGAAGGGATTAATATCTATGTCTCGACACTACCATTGGGATGATCCCTACCTTCTCAAATTCTGCCCTGATCAGATTATCCGACGGTATGTCTCAGAATAGGAGCATTTGAGCTTACTACAACATTACCATCAGTTTGCTTGTGGAGGACATTTTGGGGCCAAGAAAACAACACTTAAGGTACTACAATCTGGTTTTTATTGGCCTAATCTATTTAAAGACGCCTTCACATTCTACAGCTCATGTGATAGATGCCAACGGACAGGTAACATCTCATCTCGAAATCAGATGCCCCTACAAAATATCCATAGAATAGAACTTTTTGATGTATGGGGCATTGATTTCATGTGTCCATTCCCCAATTCCTTTGGTAATTTATATATTCTCATGGGTGTGGATTATGTGTCTAAATGGGTCGAGGTTGTCCCTTCAAAGACTAATGATCATAAAGTAGTGTTAAAGTTTCTATAGGATAACATTTTTACCCGATTTGGGACACCAAGAGCAATCATCAGTGACGGAGACAGCCACTTCCATCATCATTCTTTTGCTGCTGTCATAAGAAAATATGGAATTACCCATAAGGTTGGTACCCCATATCACCCTCAGACTAGTGGCCAGGTAGAGATTAGTAATCGAGAAATCAAAAGCATCCTGGAGAGAACTGTGAATCCTAGTCGGAAGGATTGGTCTTTACGACTCAATGATGCTCTATGGGCATACAGGACAGCTTACAAGACACTAATTAGGATGTCCCCTTACTGCTTAGTCTTTGGAAAAGAATGCCATCTATCCGTAGAGCTAGAACATTGAGCATATTGGGCAATTAAACAATTCAACTTCGATATGAAACAAGCGGGTGAAAAAAAGAGGTTGCACTTAAATGAGCTAGAAGAATTACGGTATGACGCTTATGAGAATGCCAAACTTTACAAGGAAAGGGCAAAGGCCTATCATGATAAACAACTAGTGCGAAAAGAGCTTCACGTAGGAAAAAGGGTGCTACTCTACAATTCAAGATTAACACTATTCCCAGGCAAACTCAAGTCTCGTTGGGATGGTCCGTATGTGGTCACCATGGTCTTTCGACATGGGGCTTTGGAGATTCGTAGCCCTAATAGTAATCAGACATTTAAAGTCAATGGACATCAAGTCAAACCATACCTCGATCTCACCATACCTCCTCCAGACGAGGACTTAACACTTTAAACTGTACATATAGCTGATCCTCAGACACCTAAACCACTTGAACTCCCAGTTTCTATCGCACATAACATCACTACTTGATGCATTGTGATCAAGCGCACATACCCCTTGTGATCGAGCACATTTACAGCAGAAGCTACACTCTAATACCTAAGCAAGTAGTTTGCACCACCTAATACTCAGCAGTTAGAGGATACCCCGTTTGGCTGAAGATGTAAAACTTAAAGCTCATGGGAGGCACCCCAAAGCATATCCTTTTCATTATAGTATTTTTCTTTTAGTTATGTTTATATTTTCATGTTTGTTATCCATATTTCTTGTTTTCTTGCAAAATATTTATTTTTCTTTGTCAGGAACTTAGTGCGTGCATCCAATTCAAGTTTGGGGACGTGTTACGAGCAATGCAAGCAATTTAGTTCTCCATCTCCCAGGTCAGATCTTTCCATGCCACACACGTATTGGGGACAATGTTTATATTAAGTTTGGGGGGTAGTGAGAGACAAACACTAACACATGCACACACTTGAACGCATGCACCCCCTAGGTCCCAGTTTTCTTTTTTTAGAAAAGATAAATGCATGTTCATTTGGTGATAAAAATTTTGGTTGATTTAAAAATATGATAAAACTTCATTAGTAAGCTTAAAATCTAGAACACATAGTCTTGTAATAGGAATTTTACAAAGTTTAGTTACCTACCTCGAGGCACTTAAGAATTCAGGAGTTTGATCCAGATCTACACGAGCACATTAGCACGCATTTGTGTGGGGTATGACATATAATTCTTTTGTATACGTTTCCATAACCTAACTGTAATTGGATAACTAGTTAAAAGAACACTTTGGCATAAGAAAAATAAAGAAAAAATGTTCATCATGCAAAAAGAGAATAAAAAGCTTCTAATGATCATTAAAAACTTTCCAATGAGTAATTGGACCTCTTGCCTCAGTAAGCAGTGAGTGTTCACGTCAAAAGGTGGGAATTAAGCCTTTAATGATCATAATAAAAATTTCCACCGAGTAACTGGGCCTCTTGCCTCAGTAAGCAGTGAGAGTTCATGTCAAAATGTGAGAATTTCACTAGGAAGCATTAAAACCTATTAGTTTTGTAGCCTTTTTGACTCGAGTTAGTAAGCCCTTAGGGGTGTCTTTACACCTAATGCCCTAAAACCATATTGTTTGGGAGTCATTGGCCAAACACTCGTCACAAGGGTCAATTAAAAAGCTCGATGGAACTCAACATGGCAAAGATTGCATGATAAAAGAAAAATAAAAGAAGCAAGCATTATACCATTTTTGTTCTTTTTGATAAGGAATTCGATGAAGGTTTGGACACCGAAACACTATACACTAAAATTATATGGAAGCCCCATCTTATATGTGCTAATTCATCACACAAAAATCAAACTTGCGATGCCTTAAGCCAACCTTAGGTAAGTAACATAAGCTTTTAAAAGTCCTTTTTCAATACAAAAATGTGTTTTTATTATAAGCTTACTCATGAACGGTTATCATGGTTTTATGCATAACCTAAAATTTTGAATATCATGAAAATGAATTTATCTTTAAATTTTGTTTTAACATAATCCTTCATTTTGTATTGCTAAGGAACTAGCAATATATAAGTTTGGGGGTGTGATAAGTGCTTAAATAGTCATATTTAAGCTCTCTAATTTAAGCTTGTTAGGCTCTTTGATTATCTATTTTAGTATATTCTATTTCATTTTCATATTTTATGTGTTTTTCACAGGGCTTTGACAAAAAGATGATATTTTGGAGCTCTAAGGAGTAAAAAAGTAAAGTTTTACAATCCAGCAAGGTGCACTTGAGCGCATCTCCCTTGTGATCGAGCGCACTAGCACATGAGCACACTTGTCGAAGGCACTGGAGCACAAACACTCTAGAGGTGGCAGAGCCAGATATGGAAAGAAGTCTTTGGACCTCAAATAGGAAATTAGGGTTTCGGGGCACCCTTAGAGCCCTATATATAGCCCTGTACAACACAGAAACCATACCTTTTTTTTTAGACTTGAAGTTGCAAGCTTAGGAGAGGAATTGACGACTCATCTCCCGAGTCTTCTTCGGGTTTTATTTTTCTGTTTTTATTTCATTATGATTATAGTGTTTAGTTTAATTAGCATGTATAACTAAACTTTTATAGGGCTCGATTGAAGCCCTAGTTATGCTTTTCCACATAATTATTCATTGATTACCTTTGCCTATAGCCATGTTAGAATGTTTAACTTGATTAATACCTGTTTGTATTTAAATTTCTCATATGTGTGTGTCTGATCAACATATGCATGTGGTATGGATTAGCTAGTTGAATCAATTTGAATGACCGAGTCCTGGGTTCAACAATAGTAACAAGAGATATCCACACCAGATTCTCGGGTTAATCAACACGGGAAACCGAGAATGGACTAAGCCCTAGGTCCCGTGTGGTTTTCGATCTCCACAACCCTTATGCTCTCTTAAAGAATAACTCAGTATACACCCATGCTGAACCCCTTAAGAGAGAAAAGAGTTAGAGTATACACCATGCCTAACTTGTTGCATAGGGAGATCCATAGCCTAATATGTGTACCAAGCCCTTAGGTTGGCAACCATTAAATATTCATAATAAGACTAGAGCATTGGCACCTTACTTAGTGGGAAAGTATAATTAGTGGTGGATATCGTAGTCATATGTTCTTATTACTTCTCTTTTACTTCGAAACACTAAATTCTAAATTAAAATTGACCAATCCCTGTGGAAATGATCTTGCAATTGCACACTATGCTACCATTGACCTTGTGCACTTGCAAGTAAAACAAGTACGATTATTTGCTTATTAATTTAGGTAGATAAACATCCAACAGTCTTATTTTGGAAATTAGGGTTTGGAGCCATCCTTAGAACCCTATATATAGTCTTGCAAAACACAGAAACTATACTTTTGATTTGGCTTTTAAGTTGTAAGCTTTGGAGAGGAATTAACAACTCGTCTCCACAGTATTCTTCGGGTTTTATCTTTTCTATTTAGTTTATGTTATGATGTTTATCATAGATAACATGTGTAACTAACTTCTTAATAGGGCTCGATTGACGCCCTAGTTATGCTTTTCTATATATAAGTATTGTTGCCTTTGCAATTAGCCATGTTATGATGTTTTAATTTATTAATGTCTGTTTTATTGAATTCCTCATATGTATTTGTCTGATCAACATATGCATGTGGTATGAATTAGTTAGTTAGATCAATTTGGATGACCGAGTCCTGGGTTTGACAATAGTAACAAAAAAAATCTACGCTGGATTCTTGGGTTAATCAACATGGGAAACCGAGAGTATATAATATGTCCTAGGTCTCGTGCGGTTGTCGATTTCCACAGACCTTATGCTCTCTTAAGGAACAACTTAGTATACACCATGCTGAATCCCTTAAGAGAGAAAAAAGTTAGAGTATACACTATGCCTAACTTGTTGCTTAGGGAAATCAATAGTTTAAAGAGCGGACCAAGCCCTTAGGTTAACAACCATTAGGTATTTACGGTAGGGATAGAGCATTGGCACATTACTTATTGGGAGAGTATGATTAGTGGTGGATATCAAAGCCCTATGTTCTTATCATTATCAATCTACACTCAATATTTATTTCTATCAATTTTTATATTGTGAAACTGGTTCTAAAACGAAATTCACCAATCCTTGTGGAGATGATCTCGCACTTGCGCACTATACTACTGTAGACCTTGTGCACTTGCAAGTAAAACAAGTTCGATTATTTGCTTATTAATTTAGGTAGATAAATGCTTAACAGTATTTAACCCATTTTTTATCAACATCGTCGAGTCTCTTCTTGATTCCTTATAAGAGAGTCCTATTGGTTACTTCGACTTGCCCGTTAGCCTAGGAGTGGCCTATTGAGGAGAAACGGTGTTCAATCTTGTGTTCTTGGTAAAAAGACTTGAACTAAGAGAATTGACAAACTATCAACTTCCATACGAACCCTTGAGTTCATTAGTCGGAGATGCTAGCAAGAGGCTTGACCTTTGTCCACTCTCAATATGTCGAATTGACAAACTATCGATTTCTAGATGAACTCTTGAGTTTTGTAGTCAGAGATGCTAGCAAGAGGCTCGACCTCTCTCCACTTGCTAAAATAATCAATAGCTACTATCAGATGTTTCATTTTCCCTGGTGCTTCTAGAAAAGGACTAAGGATATCCATTCCCCACATAGCGAAAGGAAATGGAATTATGATTGATATCAGCGAGTTGGCTAGTCATCAGGACACAGATGCATTCTAATGGCATATCTTGCACTTCTTAACCATCTTTGTTGCATCATAGAGCATTTTTTTGCTAATAGTAGTTGTAGCATAGTATCTTATAGGCCAGTGCCCGGCTTCCAAGGTGATTACCACATTCTCCTTGGTAAATCTCCCTAAAGGCATCGTCTGTATCAGTAGGCCCGCGACACTTTAGATGGAGGGTTATAAATCCCTTTTTGTATAGTTGTCATTTGATGATAGTATACCACAAGGCACGGGAGCTGATCATTTTGGTTTCATTCCTCTAATCAGGGAGTGTTCCGTCTCTCAAGTACTAGAGGATCATATCTATCCAAGATTACTCATTGGCTATGGGTATAACTGGTACATTATCAATGTTGTGTGCATCGAGGGTTTCAAGATAGATCGTTTGGGTGGGGTCAGACTATCTAGAGGAGGTGAGTCATACCAAAACATTCTCTTAAAGGTTACAACAAGCTCGTGGGCTTTTTTGAGATACCTGATGATTTTTATAATTTTAGCCTCATACTTATTGGTCATCTGGTTGACCACCAGTTGTGAATCACTATATTCTTCTAAGTCTTGGATAGCCAATGTCTTTGCTAGCTTCATCCCTATGAGCAATGCCTCATACTCGGCCTTGTTGTTTGAGGCTTTGAACCAGAACCTTATGGCATACTCTATCATAAATCCTTCAGGGCTACTAAGGATAAGTCCAACTCCACTACCGGTGTTATTTGAAAATCCATCAACATATAGTGTCCAACTCGAAACCTGCTCTCTTTCCTCAGAGTTTTGCCCCACAACGGATGCTTCGGGGAATGTGGTTTCCATGATAAAATCAGCTAAGGCTTTGGCCTTGATTGCTATCCAAGGTCTGTATCGGATGTGAAACTCTCTGAGCTCTATGGATTACTTCACCAGCCTTTCGAAAAGGTCTGGCTTATATAGTACTTGCCTCAAGGGCTGATTGGTTAATAGGTTAATAGTATGAGCCTGGAAGTACGGTCGAAATATTTTAGTTGTGATTAAGAGGGCATATGCCATTTTCTCAATGGGGAGATACCTTGTCTCGATGTTATGGAGAATTCAATTGGCATAGTAAATGGGATTCTAGATCCCACCTTCTTCCCAGATTAGTACTAAGGCCACTACATCCTAGCCCGCTGATATGTAAAGAAAAAGCTCATCCCTAGTGATGGGCTTAGTCAGGAGCAGTGGTGAGCTCAAGTATACCTTTAATTCTTTGAAGGATTTTTGGTAATCCTCTGTCCAGGTGAAATATTTGGCTATTCTAATAGCTTTGAAGAATAGTAAGCACCCCTTGGCGGACTTGGACATAGATCGATTGAGCATGGCTATATGCCCAATTAATCTTTATACCTCTTTGATGTTTTGAATGGGAGTCATGTCTAGGATTGCCTTGATCATTTCAGAGTTAGTTTTTATACCTTGCTGTGTAACCATAAAGCCCAAATTTTTTTTGAAGGTGACTCTGAATACACACTTTCTTGGGTTTAGTCTCATATGGAGAAGTCGGAGTATTCTGAATGCTTTTTCCAAGTCGAACTTGTGGTCCTTTATCTTAATAGATGGGATTCTAGATCCCACCTTCTTCCCATATCAGTACTAAGGCCACTACATCCTAGCCCGCTGATATGTAAAGAAAAAGCTCATCCCTAGTGATGGGCTTAGTCAGGAGCAGTGGTGAGCTCAAGTATACCTTTAATTCTTTGAAGGATTTTTTGCAATCCTCTATCCAAGTGAAATATTTGGCTTTCTGATAGCCTTGAAGAATAGTAAGCACCCCTTGGCGGACTTGGACACAGATCGGTTGAGCATGGCTATATGCCCAATTAACCTTTATACCTCTTTGATGTTTTGAATGGGAGTCATGTCTAGGATTGCCTTGATCATTTCAGAGTTAGTTTTTATACCTCACTATGTAACCATAAAGCCCAAAATTGTTTCGGAGGTGACTCTGAATACACACTTTCTTGGGTTTAGTCTCATATAGTGAAGTCGGAGTATTCTGAATGCATTTTCCAAGTCGAACTTGTGGTCCTTCATCTTAATACTAATGAACAGCACATCATCCACGTACACTTTTGTATTCCTCCCAATTTGATCTTTGAAAATTTTGTTAACTAACCTCTGATAGGTGGCCCTGCATTTTTTGGTCCGAAGGGCATTACCTTATAATAGTATAAGCCTCGATCGATGACAAAGGTAGTTTTGTACTGAATTAGCTCATGCATAAAGATCTGATTGTAAGGAGAGTATACATTCATGAAGCTGAGTAACTCATGCCTAGAGGCAACATCAACTAACTAGTCCATCCGAGGTAGAGGGAAGTTGTCCTTTGGACAGACCTTATTCAAGTCCATAAAGCCAATAGAAATCCTCCATTTGTCATTGGCTTTCTTCACCATCACCACATTGGCGACCCATTTTGGGTAGTCCGTCTTTTAGATAAAATTAGCAGCAATGAGCTTGTTTACCTTTTCTTTTATGGCATCCTGTCGTGCTAGAGCAAAGGACCTATTCTTTTGAATAATAGGCTTGTGGCCCAAATCCATGATCAATCTATGGAAAACGACTTGGGGATCGATCCCCAGCATGTCAGAGGTGAACCATGCAAACAGGTCCTGATTCTTTTAGAGGAAAGAGATTAATGACTCTTTGTGGTGATCGAGGAGGATGGATCTGATCTGTACAGCTCTCTAGTCTATTTCTTTTAGGGGAACAATGATTAGTTCTTCTATAAGTTGGCCCCGTGGAGTCTTGAACTCATCTAGCAAGTCCTCAATCTCCAAAGGTAGGGCTTTGAATTTTTTCTACCCCTTAATGGAGTTCAAGTAACAAGATCAAGAAGCTTGTTGCTTCCCTCGAACTTCCCCCGCTACTTGCTCTATGGGGAATTTCATTTTCAAATGATAGGTGGAGACCACTACCTTCATTTCATTAAGTTTTGTTCTTTCGAAGATCATACTGTAAGAGGATGAATGCTTGACCACCAGGAAGGTGGTCATTACAATGGTAAGTTACGGGGTTGTTCCCGTGGTGACTGGAAGGGCTATGCTATCCTCGATAAACACTAGTGTCCCCAAGATGCCATACAGTCGAGATGATACTAGTTTGAGCTAATCATCCTTCAACTTCATCTTATTGAAGGGCATCATAATAAAGAATATCTACCGAGCTCCCGTTGTCCACCAGGATTCGATCGACATTGTAATTAGTGATAAGGAGTATGAAAACTACTGCATCATCATAGGGGGTCTGCAACCCCTCCAAATCATTGTCCATAAAATGGATTACCTTATTTGTTTTGACTCGCTTGTTTGGTCCACTAATTAAAGCCACCAACTGGGTATAGGATTTTTTTGAGTGGGAGGACTGTCTTCCAACCACTGGTCCTCTAAAGATGGTTTTTATGCTCCCCGTAACTGTGGTAGCATAGTCTCGGTCACTCTAAGGGAGTCTATCATTTCCCCCCTGCCTATCAACACTTGGCCCGAGGCTCTGCTTGAGACTACGCTTAGGGCTTCGGTGATAGCTCCGATCATACTTTGGTTGCCCGACGGTCTACGTATAGAGGCGTCCAAGTTTATCTTCATTAGTAAGTCCTAGTGTATTCCTTTAAATACCCTCATCGAATGATGGATTCAATCTGGATTTTGAGGGTGTGACACTCCTCGGTGTTGTGCCAATAATCTTTATGGAAACGACACCACCTGTTCCGATTCCTGCTCTAATTGGGGTAAAGTGGTTTCGGAGGCCAACAGAGAATGTCTTAGTCTTGAACATTCATGACTGTGTTCATCCTGGAGGCGTCAAATGCAATTAAACTTTCAAAGAGAGGGGTAGCCTTTGCCTTGCCCTCTAGACGGAGCTTTTTGTTAAGCCATCATTAGGTTCATTGGCGTCCTTTTCTATGCTCCTTGTTCTCTTTCTCTTCGGAAAGCCTGATCGTCCTTGGTAATCATAAACACTTTAGCTCGAGCAAGGATGTCGTTCATATCTTTTAATGGGCATCTAGTAAGCTTGGAGCTCAAAGATCCAAACCTGAGTCCGTTCTTGAATGCCAAGGTCTGCACTGTCGGATCAAAGTCTAGAATCTCATAGGAAGTGGTGTTAAACCATGGAATATAGTCTCAGAGCTTCTCTCCCTTACATTGAATTATAATAAAGAGACTTTCTGAAGTCTTTCAAGGTCTATTGCGGTTGAGGAAGTATGTTGCAATGGCACAGTTAAGCTCCTTGAAAGAGCAGATGCTTCCAGGATTTAGGTTTGAGTACCAATTTCTCGCGGCCTTCTCAAGCGTTAAAGGAAAGGCTTAACAAATGACAACATCAAGATGGTAGTGCAATATCATGATGGTTTTGTAAATCTAGGGATGGTTCGTGGGATCTATGGAGCTATCATAGGCCTTTATAATTGGCATTCAAAAATGTCAGGGGAGAAGAGCTTCGAGGATCTCTTTGGTGAACGGTGGAGCTTGAGAGTTAAGTTCATCCAGAATGTTGATGTTCCTTCCCTTGAATGTTTCCCTTATTCTTTAACCCATTTCTTCCAACTTTCTATCTAGACCGTTGTAGTTCTTGGAGATGGAGAAGTCTCAAGTCTTAGTCCTAGGAGAAGAACTGGAGGTAGGGATATTCACATCTCAAGACTTGGTCCCAGTATATGGAGAAGACCTGGTGGTAGAGTGACTGCTAGCCGATTTATTAGGACCATATCACCCCTTTAGCCGAGGGCTTTGCTGA
This sequence comes from Bretschneidera sinensis, assembly GCA_023935145.1. Lineage (NCBI taxonomy): Eukaryota > Viridiplantae > Streptophyta > Magnoliopsida > Brassicales > Akaniaceae > Bretschneidera > Bretschneidera sinensis. Next base: position 24,711,269 of record CM043704.1, read on the forward strand.
GGTAGAAGTAGAGGTGTAGGAGGATAAGCTTGCCCCCCAAGTCTTACAGCCAGGTTTGTGACGAGCTGAGTGAGCTCTTGGAACTGCTATTTAGTTACTAGAGCAATAGGGTTTGGTGCAGGGGTGCTTCCAAGTTCTCTTGGAGACTAGTGTTTATTGGGTAAAGCTGTGGAGGTTTCTTATTCCGAGTTCACCAATCAGAGGGCTCACTATGGTTCTAATTGGAGATGGTATGTTCAGAGATGATAAGGAGTCGCAAACTAGATTGTTGGTTGCGAGTGGATGCTGGTATGGATACAAAACTGGTACCAGTATTCTTAGCAAGGTTCTTAGATGACATCATTACGTGAGGGGTTCTTTTTCTTGCAAGCATAAGAGCCCCTCTTCTAGTGCCAATTTGTTGATGCCAAAAATTTACTTGGAAAGCGAACTACCGGGGAGTGGTACCTACACACACAAAATGAGGAGAAATCCTAAAAATTCGCCGATGGGGCGGAAGGTTGTTTCTCCAGAGGGCCTCTCCAATGTCTAAGTTAGAATAGAGCTTTTAGAGAAACTGAAGAGCTATATAAAACTGAGAATTGTGTATAATAATTGAATGTACATTTTGATGGTGAGAGCCCCCCTTATTTAGTGTTTCAGGGCTTTATCTGATTAGGAGAGTGATTGATCATATAGTGTTGTGATAGGAATAGCATTTCTATAAATAAGATTAGAGTTATCCATAAGCTGAATTTGTTTAAATAACGGCTTATTCATAAGTTGAATTTGTTTAAATAATGGTTTATTTATAAACTGGAGTGGTGTAGTTGTATCAGGACATTGGTGTGAAATTACCATTATACCCTTTGCCAAGTGTGGCGATTTGATTGGTTGATCTGTCCATATTATTAAATTACTTTTTTTTCCTTAGAGATTACTACGTGCCGTGATATTATTGGAGGGAGAATTTTTCCTATACATCAACAGATCTAAATGAATGTCAAATTTAAACACAATTTTTCAGGGTATGGAATGTCTAATAGTTTTGATTGGTATCAGATTTAAACGAGATTTAAGAGCGTGACAGTGGCATATTGTGGTGAAAGAAAAAACAGTTATTAGAAATTGAAGGAAAGTAATTTTCTTGTTTAAAAATCAATACTGTGTGGCTTATTTTTTTTAGAATTTAATCAAGACAAACACATATGAAAAGGGAACGAAGATAGTTATATAAAAGACTTATTGTACCATATGTAGTAAACATGTAGCTCCATAATTGAGGGTTTTATAGTGGTTATACTCCCTTCGTCCAATTTTAAATGTCTCCTTTGAAAAAGATCAAATATTAAAAAATGCAATAATTGCATACAAATCACTTATAGTTGGAATAATAATAAAATGTATTATTGAAAGAATGATAATAATAGTTTTATGACTTTTGATCGTGGATAACTATTTTGGTACATTTCAAAATGGAAGTGGAGACGTATAAAATGAGATGGAGGGAATAACTTACATTGTATGCAGGTTTATTTGATTTTGAAGAAGATCAACTCTTTATAGCATGCATCCATCACATACGTTAATGAATGATATTACTTAATAGCCCTATGACCCATCACTCAGTTTTAATACCGTAATTTTATTTCAATTTCGTCTCATCAACATGTAAGTGTGATCAAACTGAGTGTTCAGATCACCCTCACTTAACCACTTTACTCGCGACTTTTAAAACCAATGCAATTCCTCCATTCTAATTAGCACATTGTACTCAATAATCAAGGTGTTCTCTACGTGCTTAAGGAATATGGAGTGGCTAATACTCAATTTTCTTTGAATCCCATCTAGTCTAGAAAGTATGTGGTTCTTCTTCTAGAAGATATTGCCAGATGTTGTTTTATTCCAATCTTTAACCACCAAAGTGATGGCCTCAACAGCAGCCGTTGGAGAATCCTTGTGAGGTTCCCAAGTATCCTTAAATAATTGAGCGAAATCCTGGTGAAGCAACCAAGCAGCCTCAAACCTGAACAACCTCGTATGCTAATTAGTTCCCACTGTAGGATTAGTATTAACAAGCAAAGGGTGATGGTCTGAGTGAGTTCTAGGAAGGACCTGAACTCTGGCATTATTAAATGGTAGCTGTCACTCCATATTGGCAAGCGCCTTGTCTAATGGTTCCTTATGGAGGCCTGCACCATGTTGGCCGTTAGTCCAAATGAATCAAGGTCCCATACAACCCAAGTCAACGAGTTTGCATCTGTTAACCCAAGCGTATAAATGTGCGAAGCGGTTCAAGTAATTCCCGTTCCCACCAAACTTCTCGCTCAAACTAGCAAAATCATTGAAATCACCCATCACAAGCCCAGGCAGAATCAGGTATTGTGCTATGTTGGAAAGTTTGCCCCAAAATATTTTATTTTGTTGTGTGTATAGCTTGACATAGACAAAGAAGATACACCAAGAAATCCCCAAAGAATTTGTGATAAGGACATGGATCGCTTGGGAGTCTGAGTGGAGAACCACTACGTTCACTGTCTACGATTTCTAGAGAAGCCACAAACCACTTGAGAAGCCTTGAGATGGCACTCGATAATCCTGATCAAAACCAGTTACTGCTTTAAGACCAGAGCTAGTTCTGGTCTCCAAGATCGTTTTGAGCTCCCACAACCTCATTACTTCTTGGGCTTCGACTGCGATGGTCCCTTTGAGTACGTATGCTTGACTCAGGCGGCTTGGAGGAAGGTGCTCCTGTCTTTTGAGAAGACTCCTCTGAAAGAATGAGCTAACTAACTTAGCGTTAATGATGGATTACTGGTATCTATATTACCTATCTTTAGTAGCGATGAGGGATCTGAGGAATGTGGGAACTACAGCGCGGCGCCCCCTTTACCCTTTGTCTAAGTGGTGGTCCTCCCAATGGGAGCAGCCAAAATCAAATCATGTGGATACTGTCTGAGTTAGGTTGGGACACTTTTCTTTGGATATGTTGTATTCCTCGAGTGGGCTTGGGCTCGCTATTTGCCTTTGGTATTGGCAAAGTCTAAACGCCCCTTAGAGCTTGTGGGTTGAGTTATCTTATCCTAGGTCTCTTGTGCTTTTTATTTGCGTGGACCTAATTTACTGTCCTTGGGCTTGGCAAAATCTCTTGTTGCAGTCTCTTGAGGCAGCGAAGTTCCTGCCAAAACCGGCTGCAAATTAGATTATTCCACAGCATTTTCACGGGTTTCCTTATTCAAAGCAACATATTTGTTACCATTAATATTCCCCATTGATTCGCGTGGGGATTTGGCAGTTCCGAATAGTATTTTCACGGGTTTCCTTATTCAAAGCAACATATTTGTTACCATTAATATTCACCATTGATTCGCGTGGGGATTTGGCAGTTCCGAAATTTTTTCCTTCCAGTTTCCTCTTGTCACGGTGAGACACAATCATCCAATCCCAATATTTCCGACTTTCCTTCTCAAGCTCGTTGTCCTTAGGCTTCTGGTTGTCTGGGGTTGCAGCGCTCTCTTTGTTGGTTGTGGCTGCTGTTATCGCTTCGGCGCTTTTTTTTGTGACTAGCATATCCGGGCTCTGTTCCTCCTTATGTTCTACTATAACGCAATGGAAGCAGATCGTGTGTACACTCTCATACTCAACTTTTAGTACGACACCCCCAACATGAACTTTTGAGACGAGAGGATTGGAGAGATAATGCAAAACCGTGCATATCTTCCACTTGTTCCTGCTGTTCATACGATCAAACTTGATCGGAGTTCCGATGCACTTGGCTATTGACAATAGGATATCATCCCCATAATACTCATATGGTAACATTCGTACTTTAACCCATAGAATAGTGGGTGATAAAATGACAGATGAGAGTTGGAAATTTGGTTTGCATTTTTGTACCACCAGACAGTGTTGAAACAAAGTTCATGGCCCTTCAGTAAGAACTCGATTGGTATCTTCCTCAAGATGGAATTGAAACACATAATACTCACCCCCAAAATCCAAGGCATCATATTCTCCTTGTAGTTTCCTCATCTTTTCCACCCTTACACAGAGGGTGGGATATCTAATGGATTTTCCAAATAGCTTGACAATGACTGCCTTTTTTTCCAGGAGGCTCTCATTGAATGCTTTTGCCCAGATGATAGTGCTACCGTTGGGATGTCATTGTCATCGGAAGGAAAATCATCATTTGTCATATCATCATCTTTGGGAATATCATATTCCTCACTAGCATTTGTCACTAGGGTTTCCTTGGATGACTTCTTAGGAGATCCCATTGGCTTTGGGACAGGAGTGTCAGTCGTCTTTTCCTTAGGGCTTTTTTCCAAAGGTCGAGCTTCTTGGCCATCTTCCATTGCGATCTCAATGTTGTCCTCTTTTTCTTCCTTTTGCTACGATCTAAGTGGTCTTGCGCTTCTACGGAGAGCTCGATGTTTGTTTTCTCGCTCATGGTAGAGTTCTTTGCTAACTACAGGATACCTAGCCAACTTATACTGATTGACAACTTTAGACATAATAACTAATTTCTCTCTAACTTACACACACACATATACATATATATATATATATATATATAAAAGGTAGACATAATAACTAATTTCTCTCTACCTTATATATGTGTGTGTGTGTGTGTGGGGCCGGGGGGATGCTAACTTACTCCATTTAAAGCACAAGTTAGCATTGTGCTTCAACTATTTTGGAAATATGTGTGTGTGTGGGGTGGGGAGCCAATGCTAACTTACCCCATTTAAAGCACAAGTTAACATTGTGCTTCAACTATTTTGGAAATATATGTCTTTAGAGATATAATTTAGTAAATTGGTACAAATACATAATTTTAATTCACTTTCCCCATTCTCTCGCCTCACTAAAAATTTCTTATGCATCTCGGGCATGTTTGGGTAACAGTTTTTGAAAATGAAAACTGAAAACAGTTTTATGATTTTTTTGAAGAAAACATGTTTGGATAACTATAACTCGAAAATTATTTTCAAAACAGAAAACAGTAAAATATTGTTTGGATAATCTTATTTTGAAAACTATTTTGATACACCTTGTAATTATTTTCAGTTTTGAGTTTAAATTTAAAATCTATATTAATTTTATTTCTCGTATTTACTAAATACTTAAAAATATTAATATTATTTTATTTTCAAAATTTTAATATTTTTTATGTAACATAAAGGAAAAATGAAACAGAGAAGTGAACATTGATTTTAAGGCTATTTTTCGAAAATTATATCAGAAAACATCAATTTGGGGTTTTCAGAAAACGGTTTTTGAAAACTGATTTTTTTAAAACTGTTTTAGAAAATGACTTTAAAACTGTTTTCCAAACATGTATTTTAGTTTTTGAAAACTGTTTTTAATTTTCAAAAATTAGAAACAGTTTTCAAAATTTCAATCCAAACATACCCTCTTCTCTCTTCTCTGTTCTTCTCCTTCTCTCTATTAGTCACATCTTCTCTGTTATTTCGAAGAAAAAGCTTCAGGTTTTTTTTTTTTTCGATTTTCTTTTTCTTTTCTCTTGTCAACAATCTTCTCTGTCCGCAATTAAGAAATTGAGTTGGTGAATCAACATCTCCTTTTGGCTTCTATCAAAACTACCAAATGCTTAACTTTCTTTATCAGAAAGTTGAAATCTCATTTACTGGGAACTGTTTATTTAATATGGAAGATTAAGTTGAGCCTCCCATAAAAAAAAAAAAAAAAAAAAAGTTGTGTTAATTCTTTTGACTTCTTCAATATTAGTGTTGTAATTTGCCGAGAAGCAAGTCTATATCCTTTCTATTCAAAAGATCGAAAAAAAATCCACTAGAGAAGATGAGCACAAAGAGATGGGAATAGAGAAAGAAACCAAAATCTCTGCACCTTGTCTTAAGTGAGCATCTAATTTGATAGATCATTTTGTGCTCATATTTATTTTCTTGATCCGAAAAGGGTGAAAATTATATAATTGGCATTCAAAATTTCAAACTGTGCTTCTTATTTTAGCAAAAGAAAGTTACAAAGAACTAGAGAGACTATGAGAAATTCTAGAGAGAAAATGTGTATGTAAATCGAGAAGTATAAAGGAGAGGGATGAACTTGAGATGAAATTACAAACTTCTATAAAAACTCGTCTATTACTGAAGACATGTGGGTATTTTTGTCCAAAATAATTGAGATACAATGCTAATTTGTTCCTTAAGTGGGCTAAGAAGGTAGCATTCTCTTATATATTAAACAATTATATTCGCTTTAACTTTGGTTCTGAGTTTATTATTAGATGTCTGGGAAAGATCTCATATGAGGAAGGCCTCAAGGGGTCATTCCTAGTTTGTCTCCCTATCGAGAATAGTGACTCGTTGTCGTCAAAGAAGCAATTCAAGCAATCCACTCACAACGGATATGCTCATAACTAAATTGAAAAAAAAAAAAGTACAACATGGACAAAAGAATTGCAATCATTTAAAAATAATCAAATGACATCGCTTCTTCCTTTGAAAAACAAGGAATCCCTTATATATGACACAAAATGAATCTTACTTTGTTTTCGATTAAGATTTCTCTACAAAAAATACGAATAAGATTTTGAAGGAATTCTTGATCTGCAGCAAGTGGAAGAGGATTTATTCTGTTGTAGGTAAAATCCTTTCTCTAGTTACTGAATGACATGTGGCACACCCAAAGGTAAAACAATTATTTCTCCAACTAAAGATAAAACGGTTAAAACTCATCAAAAGGCAAAAGGATAAAAACCATACTAAACTTAGAGAGCAATCTCGACTCTCAGTTGATTATTCATATGACAATTCACATAGTCTGCCATTAGACAAACAACTTCTTTATCTACAATTAATTGTCATTTTTTAAAATGAAGTTCTAGATAAATTTGCAGGTTTGATCGATTGGACTCAAGCCCCAACTGAGGCCGATCGAAAATTGTCAATGTTTGAAAACATGTTTTTTTTTTCACTTTGGTGTGGTCGATTAGACTCAATCTTCGATCATTGAGAAAATTTTATTGTAAAACACATAATTTTCAAGTGGGTTTGATGGACCAGACCACACCTCCAGTTGACTCGACTCAAAAAAAAATTTTGAAAAGATACAATAAGTTGAAAAGAAGAATTTGGGTCAACTATAGTGTTATTTTTTGTTGAATTTTTGGTTGCTTTTTGTTACCCCTTGTAACTCGTTCGAGTGCATGCGTATGTTGCAAGTGTTCCAGAAGTTGAAAACTTTAAGGTGATTGTTGAGATTTGCACCCTGTTGTTGGCCTGGATAGGTCTGATAGTCAAACGATTGTACAACAGTTTGATGTTACAAAACTACTTAGGGTCTTGAATGTCTATTAAAAATAGAAATTCCAAAGTGAAAGCAAGTCACAAAATGAAAAATGCCTCGAATTTGTATTAAAATTGTAGTGAATAAGAGATTAACTGATAGATTATATATATAATAGTCAGAGAAAAGAGAGATAGATTGAGAAGAAAAGAAAGGGATACAACCGGAGGTTGATGTTGAAGAAAATAAAAGAGACTATAGACGATTGATTAAGTTAATTAAGGGTTAACCATAAAAATAGACGATTAACTGAAATTCAAATGAAATGATACAGCTTGGTTTAGATATAGATTTTGATAAATAGAAAATTACAACTTGAGAATAGTTTTTTTTTTTTTTTTTTTCGGTTAGATAAATAAGCCATTGCTTGGTTGGACTACTAAAATCTCTTTATGGGGTTTAAAGTGCGAAATAAGTCTATGTAATACATCTATTTGTAAAGTAAGGGTAAAGAAGTACTTTAATAAATATGACATAGGGTTAATATATATATATATATATATGTGTGTGTGTGTGTGTGTGTTTAAATGCAAAAGGTTTAATTTTTATAAAACAATTAAAAAAATTTGGCAACAGGTGGCAACACCAGTTGCCAAAACAAGTTTGTAGTGTTGCATGTAAGGCAACACTACATGTTGCATGGTTGTAATTGAGAGTGTAAGGTGCTGAGTGTTAAAACAGATTTTTGCATATAAATAGTTTAGTTTTGCTTTTATTTTAATTCTTACCAAATTCTGTTTCGTTTTCTTTCAACTACCATTCAAATTACTCTCTTTCTTTAAATACTTGGAGACTGAAAGAAAGGTTGAAAGAGCAAAATTTTGAAGAGGTTTATGGAAAAATTTTATAGAGAGTCATGGGAAGCTCTAAGAAAAACAGAAGGTAATAACGTGAAGTTTATTTTTTAATTTTTGCATGCATGAAATTTCCTGGAATTCAAAGTGAGAATTTTCAAAGGGTGTGAATTATGAAGAATTGAAGAATAAATTAAAAATTTAATACAAATATTATGTTAGGTGTTGACGATCAGCAATTGGGGGAAATTGCTGAGAGGAGCAGGAAAGGCAAGGAGGTGATTCACGGGTAGCTCTAAGTGCTACGTGGTGAGTTAGATTTAGTTTAAGTAATCAAGATAAATATGAAATATAAAGTGATTATATTTGAATAACTTATTAACCTATGATTTGATAATAGATGAAAGTTGTTTGATGGGTATGATAGGTATAATTAATATGTGGAAAGTTATTATATGAGTAATATTTTTGGAATAATGAGTCGATTTAATAATAAAGGTGATAAATGAGATTCTTGATAAGTTATGGTTGATAAATTGATGTGATGTATGAGGAGAAAAAATTAATGAAATTGATCAAATAGTAATTTGAGAAAAGGCAAGATAGCTAAATTTAATGTCTGAATATATGCTTGTTTTTATATTATTGTTCATATGCATATTTCATATCATTGTTCATATGCATAAGCATGGAATAAAATAACCGAGAGGGGGCCAGTCTAAACGAAAAACCGTGACAGCCGGTATATGCTGAAAATAAATGAAAACCATGACAGTTGGTATATACTGAAAATAAATGAAAATCGTGACAACCAGTATATGCTGGAAATAAAAGAACCGAGAAGGCAACAAGTTTAAGATAACAACAGTTCGACATGTTGAAAAATGTTCCCTAATAATAATCCATGCGTTGCATCTGTTTTAAATATTGTTTTTATTACTGAAATGCTGAAGTGTTGTTTGTTATTATAAATAAATTTATAGATGAATGAGTCTCACAGAGAGATAGTTATGATGAGAAAGAAACATAGAAGTATGATATAATAAGAACTATCTAAATGTTAGAATATATGCTATTATCAAGTTATATGAGATATAAATGATTAAATATTAAAGGATTATTTATACAAATTGAATACTTCTAGTAAATTTAATTCACTGAGCTTGTGAAGCGCATCCCTCATTGTACAATGATTTCAGGTAGCATGCAAGACAGATAGTTTGATGAGTTGAGATTCAGACGAAATCATTATCTATATGCCACATACGTGTCCACATCTTCAGACTAATGAGAAAATAAAATAAAAATTTATTTATAAATATTCATGCATTTTACGTTGTATATAATGTTTAAGTTAAGATCAGAATGTTGTATCTCCCCTGTCGAGGGTTGAGGATTGAACTAAAAATTTCTGTTAGTATTATTTTTATTGTTTCATATATGTGTCGTGCTGAGATTTTCAAAATGTGATGACATCGTCTCGGGGGTGGCCAACCCAAACGTTACAATTTTTGTATCAGAGCATTATGTTTTATGATTCTGTAGACTACATGAGAACTTGAAGAAGTGGAAGATCTAAATAAATTATATTTTAATGCAGAGACTGATGATGACATGTGGACGTGCTAGAGCTAGAGGTAGAATTCAAAATCAGAGGGGATGTGGTAGACCCCCAATATTTAGAAGAACTGAAGCATTGGGGGAAGTTGAGTCTTTGGTTCCTGTAAGGGAACATATTGATAGTGTAGCTGGTACTAGTAGAGTTGGAGAGAGAATCTGAGGTTAGGAAGGATGAATTGAGAGAAGCTCTAAATCGTGCTATAGAGAGGATGAATGCAGCTGAAGAAAAGGCTGATAATCTACAGAGGAGATTAAAGGAAAGAGGTAGAAGAGAACTTAATGTGGTAAGACAAGAGGTTCATGAGGGAGAAGGTGTGTTTGCACATGAGATGCAAGGTGATTGTTTTGTGAGATTTCTTAAGTTTAAACCCTAGTCTTTTAGAGGATTTGTAAATCCTATAGAAGATGAGCAGTGGATTAGACATGTCAAAAAATATTTTGAGGACTTACCAGTGACAGATAGACAGAAGGTTGCTTTTACTTCATTTATACTGAAGTGTGAGGCTTCTCAATGGTGGGAGGATATTTTGCCCAGGGTAAGCACATAGGTAGAACAACCTTTAACTTGGAGTAAGTTTAAGGATGAGTTCTTTGCAAAGTATTTTCCAGATACCTTTCGGGTACAACAAGAGAGAGATTTTATTCATCTAAGGCAGGATAATTCATCGGCGGCTGAATATGATAGTAGATTTATAGCCTTGTCAAGGTTTTTACCTGAATTAGTGAATACGAAAGAGAGGAAATGTAAGAGGTTTTTAGATAAATTACACTATGACATTCGAACTAAACTCTCTTATATGGGCATAAGGAATTATGCTGTACTGGTGGATAAAGCATTACAGATTGAAAAGAATTTGATGGAGTTTAGAGGTATGAGCGATTAGTTGAAGAGGTCTAGATTTGAAGGACCTAAAGGTGGTAGTAATATGGGTGTACAGAGTGGGAAACCACCCCAGAAAGGGCGTTCCTTGTCATAAGGAACTGTAGTGCAGAGTCAGAGGCAAGCAGGTTCTATTGCTTCTATAGCTCAGAGTAATATCGGTGGTACCCCTAGATTTGGGAGGCAAGCTATGGGAATTAGGAGTTATGGTAGAGGAGTAAGTATGCCACCTGGCGGAAGTGGTAACCTGATGTATGATCGAGAGGCAAAGGTTTGCTTTAGATGTAATCAAATAGAGCATCTGTCTAGGAATTGCCTTACGCAGATATGCTTTGTATATGGTGAGGGAGCACATGTTGCTACAGAATGTCTAGTAGGGAAATCTGCTGACGTAGGCTTTGGAAGTGTGGGGAGAAGACTGGTGGAGAGAGGTGGTGGATTAGGGAGTGTGTAAGGCAGAGGTCGAGGATCAGTAGCTGAGAGAGGACGTGGTAGCAAGTTTCAGTCTAGAGACAGCAGAGTCTAAGTATTGACCCAATAGGATGCACAAGCCACTCCTAATGTTGTTATGGGTATGATATCTATCCTTGGTAGGCCTGTTAGATTATTGATTGATCCTGGTGCAACCCATTCTTTTGCATCTAGTATTTATATGAAATCTATTGATGCTAGTGCTAGTCCTTTGATGCATGCGATTATTGTTGAGGTTCCTACTGAAGATAGGGTTATTATCAGGATAATTTATCAAGGTTGTGTGATTAATATTCCTGATAGAGAATTTGAAGTTGATTTATTACCTTTAGATATGATAGATTTTGATTTAATTATAGGGTTGAATTGGTTATCTGCATATCATGCTTGGGTAGATTGTCTTAGGAAAAATGTGGTGTTCAAGATACCCGGACAGGAGGAGTTTAATTTTCAGGGAGAATATAAGATACTTGCTAATTGTCTTATTTCTGCCTTAATTGCTAGTAAATGGTTGAAGAAAGGTTGTGAGGGGAATTTGGCATATGTGGTGGATTCTAACAAGGAAAGTAGGAACTTAGAAGAAATCTTGGTAGTGAAAGATTTTTCTAACATATTCCTTGAGAAGTTGTCTAGTTTGCCTCCCAATAGAGAGATCGAGTCTTCTATTGAAGTGATTTCAGGATCATCACCCATATCTATAGCACCCTATAGAATGGCACCAGCTGAATTGAGAGAGTTGAAAGTTAAGCTTCAGGAGTTACTAGATAAACAATTTATTCGACCTAGTATGTCACCCTGGGGAGCCCCTATGTTGTTTGTCAAGAAGAATGATGGGACAATGAGGTTGTGTATTGATTATAAACAGTTGAATAAGATCACCATCAAGAATTGATATCCTTTACCCAGGATAAAGGATTTATTCGAGCAATTACAAGGACCTAGGGTGTTTTCTAAAATAGACCTGAGATCGGGTTATCATCAATTGAGGATAAAGGAGGGGGGTATGCCTAAGATAGCTTTTAGGACACGTTATGGCCATCATGAGTTTCTGGTGATGCCAATTGGGTTGACTAATGCTCCTGCAGCATTTATGGACCTGATGAATCGGGTGCTTAAACCATCTTGGACAGATTTGTGATTGTGTTTATTGATGATATTTTGGTATATTCCAAGAATGAAGAGGAGCATATGCAACCTTTGGAGATAGTGTTAGAGATTCTAAGAAGAGAGAAACTATATGCAAAGTTCGTTAAGTGTGAGTTTTGATTGAGTGAAATATCGTTTTTGGGACATGTTGTGTCAGGAGAGGAGATTGCAGTTAACCCACAGAAAGTAGAAGCAGTGTTCAATTGGGAAAGACCCATAAGTGTAACTAAAATTAGAAGCTCTTTGGGGTTGATTGGTTATTATAGGAGATTTATCCAAAAAAATTTTATGATTACTGGCCCGTTAACTAAATTGACCAGGAAAGACGTGCAGTATAGGTGGTCAGAGGAATGTGAGAGAAGTTTCCAACTATTGAAAGAAAAATTGAGTACTGCTCCGATATTAGTGCTTCATTCTGGTGATGAAGGATTTGTGGTATATAGTGATGCGTCACATCAGGGGTTAGGATGCGTGTTGATGCAACATGGGAGAGTTATAGCTTATGCATCTAGGCAATTGAAGAACCATGAGAGGAATTACCCAACCTATGATTTAGAATTGGCTGCTATAGTTTTTGCTTTGAAGATTTGGAGACATCATCTGTATAGAGCCAATTGTGAAATTTTTACTGATCATAAAAGCTTCACGCATTTACCGACCCAAAAGGAGTAGAATTTAAATTAGAGGAGGTCGATGGAGTTGATTTGTGATTATGACTAGACAATTCATTATCATCGAGGAAAGGCTAATGTTGTAGCTGATGCATTGAGTAGAAAGGCTACTAGGAGATTAGCTGTTATTGGGAGTCATAGTACTAGCTTGATGATAGAATTAAAAGAATGAGGATGCAATTGAGTGTCAATGATAGAGGAGTATTGATGGAAAATATGGTGGTACAATCTTCTATTATTCATCATTTATTATAGATGCAGGGTAGAGATAAGGGGATAGAGAATATAATACGGGAAGTGTTGAGTGGGAAGCCAACTGAGTTTAGAATTAGAGAAGATGGTATGGTAGTATTGGGGTATAGAGTTTGTGTTCCCAATACCGTGGAGATAAGGAAGGAGATACTAAGGGAGGCTCATGATTCTGTATATTCCATGCACTTGGGTAATAATAAGATGTACAGGGTATTGAGACAGAATTATTGGTGGTCAGGGATGAAGAAGGACGTAGCGGAATACATTTATAGATGTTTGACTTGTCAACAAGTGAAGTCTAAGAATAGACATCCAGCACGTTTATCACAGCCTATTCTAGTACCTGAATGGCCATAGGAAAATGTGAGTATGGATTTTGTCTCTGGTTTTCTCCGTACCCAGAGAGGACATGATGTTGTATGGGTTATAGTGGATAGAATTTCTAAGTCTTCACATTTTCTTCCTATTAAAACTACCTGGAGTCCTGAAAAGTTAGCTGAATTATATGTAGCGGAGATAGTAAAATTACATGGAGTATTCTTGAGCACTTTATCAGATAAAGATTCTAGATTTACCTCTAGATTTTGGAGAGGTTTTCATGAAGCTATGGGTATGCAATTATAGTTTAGTACAGCCTTCCATCCACAAATTGATGGGCAGACGGAGTGAATCATCAGAATACTATAAGATATGCTAAGGGCAAGTGTATTGAGTTTCTCAGTGAGCTGGGATGCTTATTTGCCTTTGATCGAGTTTGCATACAATAATCAGTATCAAACTAGTATTGGGATGGCACCATTCGAGGTTTTATATGGTAGAAGGTGTAGAACTCCAGTATGTTGGAAAGAAGTTGGAGAGAGAAAGATATTTGGTCCAAAAATGATAGATTTGACTACTGAGAGGATAAAATTGGTTAGGGAGAACCTCAGAGCAGTCCAGAACAAATAGAAGGGATATTCTAATAAAAGAAGACAACATTTCGAGTTTCAAGTTGGTGATTGGGTATTTTTGAAGATATCTCCGTTGAAGGGTGTGTTGAGGTTTAAAAAGAAGGGAAACTTGAGCCTGAGATTTGTGGGGCCATATGAGGTAATTGGGAGAATTGGACCAGTAACATATCGATTGGATTTACCCCCATAGTTAAAGCAATTACATAATGTGTTTTATGTATACTGTTGAGGCAGTACTTACACGATGAATCCCATAGTATCTCGAATCAGACGATAGAACTTAATATGATTTGACTTTTATGCAAGTACCGGTCAGAATTCTAGACAAAAAGGAACAAATCTTGCGCAATAAAGTCATTCCTTTGATTCAAATATAATGGTTTAACCAAAATGTCGAAGAAATCACGTGGGAGCATGAAGCAAGAATGAGGAAGGAATACCCCCAACTCTTTCAAGAATTAGGTAAGGAAAATTCGGGGATGAAATTTTTGTAAGGTGGGTAGAATTGTAATATTCGTATTTGTAAAGAAAAGGTAAAGAAGTACTTTAATAAATATGACATAGAGTTAATATATATATATATATATATATATATATATATATATGTGTGTGTGTTTTAATGTGAAAGGTTTAATTTTTATAAAACAATCCAAAAAAAACATCTGGCAACAGGTGGCAACACCTGTAGCCAAAACAAGTTTGTAGTGCTGCATGTAAGGCAGCACTACATGTTGCGTGGCTACAATTGAGAGTGTAAGGTGCTGAGTATTAAAACAAATTTTTGCATATAAATAGTTTAGTTTTGCTTTTATTTTAATTCTTACCAAATCCTGTTTGGTTTTCTTTCAACTACCATTCAAATTACTCTCTTTCTTTAAACACTTGGGGTTCGAAAGAAAGGTTGAAAGAGCAAAATTTGGAAGTGGTTTACGAGAAAATTTTATAGAGAGTCACAAGAAGCTCTAAGAAAAACATAAGGTAATGACGTGAAGTATGTTTTTGAATTTTTGCATACATGAAATTTCTTGAAATTCAAAGGTGTGAATTATGAAGAATTGAAGAATAAATTAGAAATTTAATATAAATATTATGTCAGGTGTTGATGATCAGCAACTGAGGGAAATTACTGAGAGGAATAGGAAAGGAAAGGAGGTGATCCACGGGTAGCTCTAAGTGCTACGTGGTGAGTTAGATTTACTTTAAGTAATCAAGATAAATATAAAATATATAGTGATAATATTTGAATAACTTATTAACCTATGATTTGATAATAGATGAAAGTTGTTTGATGGGTATGATAGGTATAATTGTTATGTGGAAAGTTATTATATGAGAAACAATATTTTTGGAATAATGAGTCGATTTAATAATGAAGGTGATAAATGAGATTCATGATGAGTTATGGTTAATAAATTGATGTGATATATGAGGAGAAAAAATTAGTGAAATTGATCAAATAGTAATTTAAGAAAAGGCATGATAGCTAAATTTAATGACTGAATACATGCTTGTTTTTATATTATTGTTCATATGTATATTTTATATCATTGTTCATATGCATATGCATGAAATAAAAGAACGGGGAGGGGGCCAGTCTAAATGAAAAACCGTGACAGCCGGTATATGCTGGAAATAAAAGAACTGGGAGAGGGTCGGTATAAATGAAACAAAAGAATAGAGAAGGCAACCGGTCTAAGATAAAAACATGTCGACATGTGGGAAGACGTTCCCTAATAATAATTCATGCATTGCATCTATTTTAAATATTGATTGTATTGCTGAAATGTTGAAGTGTTGTTTGTTATTATAAATTTATTTATAGATGAATGAGTCTCATAGAGGGACAGTTATGGTGAGAAAGAAACATAGAAATATGATATAATAAGAACTATCTAAATGTTAGACTATATACTATTATCAAGTTATAT
This sequence comes from Bretschneidera sinensis, assembly GCA_023935145.1. NCBI lineage: Eukaryota > Viridiplantae > Streptophyta > Magnoliopsida > Brassicales > Akaniaceae > Bretschneidera > Bretschneidera sinensis. The sequence goes on from CM043704.1 coordinate 24,727,289, forward strand.
GAGATATAAATGATTAAATATTAAAGGACTATTTATACAAATTGAATACTTCTAGTAAATTTAATTCACTGAGCTTATGAAGCTCATCCCTCATTATACAATGATTTCAGGTAGCAAGCAGGACAAATAGTTTGGTGAGTTGAAATGCAAACGAAATCATTATCTGTAAGCCATGTACGTGTCCGCATCCTCAGACTAATGAGAAAATAAAATAAAAATTTATTTCTAAATATTCATGCATTTTACATTGTTTATAATGTTTAAGTCAAGATCAGAATGATGTATCTCCCTAGTCGAGGGTTGAGGATTGAAGTAAAAATTTATATTAGAATTATTTTCATTGTTGCATATATGTGTCGTGCTGGGATTTTCAAAATGTGATGACACCGTCTCGGTGGTGGCCAACCTAGGATGGGTCGTTACAGTCTATTTGTTTCAAAATTGGTGTTTGGTAAAATAAATCTGGTCAAACTGTCTTCTGACTTATATGAGTTAGATATGTGACTTAAAATACCCATAATTACCCATCCAATTTTTGTTACTTATTTGAGACCCATAAGTCCCTCTATAGGAGACTTATGTTGTCTTCTTCTTCATTTCTTTCTCATTTTCTCCGACATTTAGTTTTTTTTTCTATCATCTATGTTTCACTATTCTCATCGCAGGTGAAACTGGTCAATTTTTATTAAACTCTAAAGTTCTCATTTTTTTCATCATCTATCATTTGAGATTAAACATTCTAGTTATATTTTTGGGAGATCTTAGTCCGTCCTCTACATTCTCATACTTCTTCCTCCTTCTCTTTCCCTACCCTCTCATTTTTATCTGAGCACAATGATAGATCTGTGCATGGTTATAGCATGAACACAGTGGCATTGAGCACAACTCTATTCAACAATGGGCTCAACTGTAGCGACGAGATCACAGTAGCCCCGATCTATATGATAGCACAACGCACATCAATCCCATCTATGATAGAACCGTTGATGAGAGTCAGAAAACACATCTTAATAGTGTTTATTTGTTAGCATTTAGGGTTAATTTAGGGCTGGATTACACATTTATGCCTTAATAATTCTTAAGTGTCATTCTTGGTATAATGATTTATTTCAATGCATTTTTAGGTATTTTGTGTTTAAAAGAGATGGAAAAGCTAACGTTGATTAAGGCACAAAGATTCTATGCATATTCATAAGCATTTGGAAAGGAGTTTCACTAAATTTCTAGAATTTCCCATACAGATCAGTCATTTTTGTGGATTATACTGTATTTATTCAGGAAGAACCAAGAGATGAGCCATATATTCTCGAAAAGATCTGGATGTTTATTTTCTGTAGAATTTCACGGCTTGTAAATATGATTTTTCTAGAGAAAGTTATGGCAGTTTTAGTAGACAAAGGTTAGGCTGTGCGTGATTTCAGCGTGACAGATCAGTCAATTGCGGATTAAACTATATTGATTCAGGAAGAACCAAGAGATGAGTCATATATTCTTGGAAAAATCCGGATGTCTATTTTCTGAAGAATTTTACGGCTCATAAATATGATTTTTTTAGAGAAAGTTATGGCAGTTTTAGTAGACAAAGGTCAGGCAGAACCGAGCTTGGATAGCAGTAGAAGCACACGGCCTGAACAGAAACCCTAGGGCGACTTTCAGTCTACAAAACAATCTCTATACAGCTATATATAGGAATTTAGACTCATAGAACAGGGGCCGAGGAGGAGGAGAGTTCTTAAAGAGAGCTTCCATCTTCTTCTTCCTCATGGTGATCAAGGATGAACTCCATGTCCAACTAAACTCTAACCAAGGCGAAAGGATGAGTTTCTAGGTTTAGTTGTTCTTATTTCTATCTTTGATTCAATTGTATGGATTGATTGTTAAACATTGTTTATGATTTACTCTTTGATTAAATGAGAAGGATTTGAATTCATGTGACGGCTGCAATTTATGTTCTTCTTCTCTTAGATCTTCTTAATCCGGTGATTGCATTCTTCTTCTCCATACAAGTCTAGTCAACCTTTTCTTATGACAAAGTTGTTAGATGCAATTGATTTCGGTAGATCTATCTTATAAGTTTGTCCATTACTGCAGTATTATTATTGAAATATATTGTCGCTTCTTGATAATTTATAAGATAGATCTTGTGTGTTTGAATTGGAATTAAGGAGTAATTTATGGCAATTACATTAGGGTATTTATGTGCTTTGATTGAATATTTACCAATTGCGTTTTTGGGATGTGAAACTAATAATTGAGATAAAATATTTGAGTCAAGATAGGAATTAGGCAACGAACTTAGGAAAGATTCCTGGAACCTTGTTATTTCTTTGTTGAATTCTTTATCATATTTTCACAGCTCTCTTATTTAATTTCATTTCTATATTTTCTTATTAGAACTTTATCGTTTAGTGTTAAGGTTTACACTTTCTATTGTAGTTCGCTTTCCTCGTGGGATCGACACCTCAGCTATACACAATAATCGCGTGTTAGTTTAAGCGTTATCAAATTTTGGTGCCGTTGCCAGGGAACTGCGCTTAATTACAAGGAAGATTGTCAACTTTAAGACAAGACAGTAACATTGTTCTTTGCTCTTTGTTTTGATTTTATTTTGTTTTCTTTATTCGTCTCCCCTCCAATTCCTTTGGTGTATGCGTAGACTGAGAGATAAGCGAGGTAGATTCATTAAAAGACCCGAAATAGAGTTACCCTCTCCTTCTTTGTCTGATAGTGAAAGCTCACCTAGATCAAATCATAGTGCACACCCAAACGAGAATTTACAGAATTTTGTTAACATGGCCAACAATAACAATGAGAATGTTGCTAGGACACTTAAGGACTACTTGCACCCTAACCGAACGGCCACACCATCTTGCATCATGTTCCCCCTTAATGTTCAACAACCTAAGTTTAAACCGGGCATGATCCAACTGCTACCAACTTTCTATTGATTAGAGAATGCAAACCCCTCTGTCCATATTAGGGAATTTGAGGAAGTAGTAGCAACCTTTCAAAGTAGGGCCGATATGTTAGACACCGTCAAACTTAGGTTTTTCCCCTTTTCACTTAAGGATAAGGCCAAGGTTTGGTTGTACTTGTTAAGGCCTAGGCCTATAGGTAGTTGGGATGAGATGACACAAGCCTTCTTCCAAAGGTATTTTCCAACCCATAAGACCAATAACCTCAAGAGACAAATCTCAAACTTTGCACAAAAAGAGAGTGAAACCTTATATCAAGTTTGCGAACGTTTCAAAGACCTTTTGAATTCTTGTCCACACTACGGGTATGAGAGTTGGCGGGTAGTTAGCTATTTCTATGATGGACTTCTAAGTAGGGAAAGGCAATTTATAGAAATGATGTGTAATGGAGATTTTTTTCAAAAAGATCCCGACAAAGCCATAGATTTTCTAGATGACTTATCGAAAAAAGCCCACACTTGGACGGGACCCAATGCCATAGAAAGTACTAAGAGAAACCAAACCACTGGAATTTATTAACTTAAGGAAGAGGATACCCTTAAAGCTCGTTTAGAGGTCCTAATTAAAGAAATTGAGGTTTTAAAAACCAAGGATTCTAGAGCCCCCGAACCGGTTGCTAGGGTAGAGTCCCACAAACCTTGTTTTATGTGTAATGGGGTAGATCATGTACCTAGGGATTGTCCAACCTATTTTGAGGTAAAGGAAGAGTGTAATGCTTTAGGTATACCCTTTAGGAAAACATACTCACCCTACTCTAACATCTTCAATCCCGGTTGGAAGAATCACCCTAATTTTAGTTAGAGATCTGATACACAACCTTCTACCTAATCTAGTATCCAATGGAGACCAGAAGCAACTTCATCTAATGCACCACAACAATCTTTACCTTTGGAATATGCTTTTAATTCATTTATGCAGGTACATGCCCAGAGTGTGGAAAAGCAAGACAAGATAAATCAACGGTTGCTAGAGGAGCAACAAGGGATCAAAGAGGAACAATAGGTGATAAAGAGCCAAATCACCAAGTTGACTAATTTATTGATGGTTCAAGAGCAAAGTCGTTTCCCTTCACAGCCACAATCTAATCCAAGAGGACAACATATGGCACAAACCTCAAATCCCGACAATCAAAATTTTAAAGAGGTTAATGCCATGACTACTCCTAGCGGTAAAGAAATTGATGGACCCACTCTACCATCAAACTTGATTCCTAACACCATGAGTAACAAGGATGAAGCCCCCAAGGAACAAGATGCCCATAGTTATTCCATACTGGTGCCTTTCCCTTAAGCACTCCTTAAACCTAAGGAGAGAAATTCGGCATTAAAAGGTGAGATTCTTGAACAACTTAAGCAAGTTAAAATTAACCTTCATTTTCTTCATGTCATAAAACGGGTTCCCAACTATGCTAAACTTATTAAGGATCTATGCACACTTAAGAGGAGGCACAAGGTGAAGAAGAAATCATTCTTAACGGAGCAAGCAAGTGCGGTAATTGATAGCAAGACACTGCTCAAGTATAAAGATTCGGGCTGTCCTACAGTGGCTTGCCAAATTGGAAACAAAGCTTATGGCCAAGCATTACAAGATTTGGGGGCTAGTGAGAATCTCATACCCTACTCCGTTTACTTGCAACTTGGTCTAGGTGAGATCAAATAGACTTCCGTGGTACTTTAACTAGTGGATCGATCGATAAGAAAACCTAGAGGTATAGTAGAAGATGTTTTAGTGCGAATTGACAAATTCTATTATCCTGTTGACTTTTTGGTGTTAGATACCATTCACGGAGTCAAAAATTCCTTTAATACTTGGAAAACCATTCCTTGCCACATCAAATGCCCTCATTAATTGTAGGAATGATCTAATTACATTATCATTTGGAAATATGACTCTAGAGGTGAATGTTTTCTGAGTCTCAAGGCAGCCACATGAAGAGGATGAGTGTTTCGACACTTATATGATCGATGAGCTTATTTTGGAGGATGACTACATTAAAGATAATTCTAATTCTTTGGAATTCCTTCTTAATAATTTTGATTTTGATGATTGTTCAATTTATCCCCATGTCGTTGATGTTGTTGATGTTTTTGATAAGTCACAGGGATTTATTAAGAAATCATGGCAACCATGTTTTGAGGAGTTGCCTAAAGAGAGGGAGGCACCCAAACCATCTTCCGAGGAGACACAACGCTTAATTTAGCTTCACTGCCCAAAGGGCTCAAACATGTCTTCTTAGGCCCAGGTGATACCTTTCTGGTTATTATTTCTTATGAACTTAGTGATGTGCAATGTGATAAATTGTTGAATTTGTTAAGAGAGCATAAATCTGCATTATGTTGGACTATCGCTGACATAATAAGTACTAGCCCTTTAATTTGTTCCCATAGGATTTATCTAGAAGAAGGAGCTAACCCTCATAGAGACTCACAAAGAATGCTAAATCCAACTATGAAAGAGGTAGTTAAGAAAGAAGTCTTAAAGCTATTAGATGCAGGAATTATATATCCAATATCCGATAGTAAGTGGATTAGTCCAACTCAAGTTGTTCCTAAGAAAGCCGAGGTGACTGTGGTAGAAAATGAAGAGGAGGTGTTAGTACCAACTAAGGTAGTGACTGGGTGGTGTATGTGCATTGATTATAGGAAACTTAATTCGACTACTCAGAAAGACCATTTTTCCCTTCTATTCATAAATCAAATCTTAGAACGTGTGGCTGGTCATCCTTTCTATTGCTTTTTAGATGGGTATTCGGGATACTACCAAATAGAAATTGCCTTAGAAGATCAAGAGAAGACCACCTTTACTTGTCCTTTTGGTACTTTTGCTTTTCGTAGAATGCCCTTTGGTTTATGTAATGCACCGACTTTTCAAAATGCATGATGAGTAATTTTAGCGAGATGGTTGAAAAATGTATGGAAGTGTTTATGGATGATTTAACCGTGTTTGGAACTTCTTTTGATTCATGTTTATCTAACTTGAAAAATGTTTTGTGTAGGTGTGAAGAGAAGGGGCTTGTGATTAATTGGGAGAAGTGCCATTTTATGGTGTCTTCCGGAATAGTTTTAGGCTACATAGTGTCCGAAAAGGGGATAGAATTGGATAAATCAAAAATTGAATTAATCTTTAAACTATCCACTCCTAAGAATATTAAAGATGTTAGGTATTTTCTAGGGTATGCAGGGTTTTATAGAAGGTTTGTTCAAATTTTTAGTGCTATATCTAGACCCTTATGTAACCTTTTGTTGAAGGATACCGAGTTCAAGTGGAGCCCCGAATGTGAGAAAGCCTTTAGGACACTTGTCTCTAAGCTTACAACCGCCCCTATTATGCAATCACCCGATTTTACCTTGCCTTTTGAGATTATGTGTGATGCTAGTGGCTATGCTTTAGGGGCTGTTTTAGGACAAAGAAGGGAGGGAAAACCATTTATTGTTTATTATGCTAGTAGAACCTTGAATCATTCTCAAATGATCTACACCACAACCGAGAAAGAATTACTAGCCGTAGTATTTGCATTGGATAAATTTCGCTCTTGTTTAATTGGTTCACCTATCACTATATTCACGGATCACTCTGCTCTTAAATTTCTTTTCTCGAAAACGGATGCTAAGACCCGTATGATACATTAGATTTTGCTTTTGCAGGAATTCGACTTGACAATCAAAGACAAGAAAGGGGTGAAAAATGTTGTGGTGGACCATCTATCTCATTTGGAATTTAAGAATGATACCGACATTTTTCCCATTCGTGAAGCCTTTCCGAATGAGAATTTATTTGTTGTCTTTTGTCACACACCATGGTATACCGACATTGCAAATTACTTGGTTTCCCGTCAAGTTCCATCTACATGGAGTGCACAAGATAAGCGAAGTTTTTGGCTGAGGTAAAGAATTTTTATTGGAATGATCCTTATCTTTTTAAATATTGCCCTGATCAAATAATAGGAAGATGCATTCCAGATATGGATATTGATAGTGTGTTAACTTTTTTGTCATACTTATGCTTGTGGTGGTCATTTTTCTATTAAAAAATAACCACAAAATTTTGCAATGTGGTTTTTATTGGCCTACTTTATTCAAGGATACTGATGAGTTTTGTCATTCATGTGAAGGATGTCAAAAGCTAGGTTCATTGTCCTATAGTCATATGATGCCTCTCAACCCGATCTTAGAGATGGAAATCTTTGATTGTTGGGGGATCGATTTTACGAGACCATTCCCACCTTCTTTTGGGTATCTTTACATTTTGCTTGCCATTGATTATGTGTCTAAATGGGTTGAAGCTATACCTTGCTGCACTAATGATAATAAAGTTGCTGTTAAATTTCTTAAAGATCGTATTTTATCTAGGTACGGTACTCCATGTGTTATAATTAGTGATCAAGGGTCACATTTTTTTAATCGTTCTTTTGAGACTTTGATGTGTAGTTATAGAGTCACCCATAAGGTTTCTACAGCTTTCTATCCACAAACCAATGGCCAAGCGGAACTAGCAAATAGGGAGACTAAGTGAATACTTGAAAAAACGGTAAATCTAAATCAAAAAGATTGGTCTTTGCGCCTATCAGATGCGCTTTGGGCATACCAGACAGCATACTAGACGGTTCTTGGAGCATCTCTTTATCGGTTGGTATTTGGCAAAGCATGTCACTTACCGATAGAACTTGAGCATAGAGCATAGAGCATATTGGGCTATTCAAAATTTTAATTATGACTTGAAGATGTCCGGTAAGGAGAGAAAAATGCAACTTTGTGAACTTGCGGAGTTGAGGGATGATGCATATGATAATGCTAAGGACTTAAAGTCAATAATGAAAGTGGTACATGATCAGAAAATACTTCTTAAATTTTTTGAACAAGGTAATGAAGTTTTTCTTTATGATTCTCGGTTACATTTCCATCCGAAAAAATTGCGATCATGATGGAAGGGACCTTATGTAGTGAAGAGTGTTTTTCCAAATGGAGTGGTAGAAGTTGAAGATCCCTCCGATGGTCGTGCATTTCGAGTTAATGGCCAGAGGTTGAAGCTCTACTTGGAGCATGAACATGTTGAAAATAGGCCCGAAGAGATCTCTTTGGTACCCCCGGTTTACCCTTCTTAATTGGGTACTTTCGTTCCATTATACATTAATTTATTTTATTTCTTTTCATTTTTATTTAGTTATCTAGTTTTCTTTACTTTTTTTTCTTTCTTTCTCTCGACTTTTTTCTTTCACATTGGGGACAATGCAAGTCTTAGGTTGGAGGGTGGAGGAAACACATTTCCTATTTCATACCATTGAATAGTTTGGTGTCACTTTCCCTTTTCGTTTTAATTCGTTTGTTAGGATAAATTGTTAGAAAAAAAATATTTCTTGAAAAATTGAAAATTTTTAAAAAATTAGGTTTAGTTTTGTTTGTTTTTAGTATGTTTTGTGTTAGTTTTAGAGTTAATTTACATGTCGATGATATGATTATAATTGAGATAGCATATAGCTTTTAGAAGAAGTTAAATCTTCCTTTGGTTTGAGAATAATTTTAAATGTCTATCTTCATTTAGTTTGAGACTCTGATTTTCAATAAGATTGCATGATTAGTCTAAAACATTAGAGAAGTTTTATGTGCGAATGTTTTGTGAATACTTTTGCGGTCTCGACAAGCTCTAGAACTTATTTGATAATCATTTGAGGCGAAATCCTAGAATGCACACTACTTAGGATATGATGTAGGCCATCTTTGGACCGTTTGAGCCTTTCAAGCTTACCTTTGTTATATTTATCGCTAGTTACCTGTTTGAGCCTTTTTTTTTAAAAAATAAAATAAAATTAGCCTTGTTTCTTTCAATAACCCATTTACTTACCTTTATGAGCCTAAAAATATTTTATCCTTATCTTTCTTTTAAGAGAACTTAGTTTATACACATTTGTTGAGAAGCACTTAAGACGAGTAAGGGTGGAAATATGAAAAAAAAATATTAATACCATAACCCAAGTACATTAAAGGAGGTTAGGGGTTATTGAAAAGAGTAAAGAATGAAAGCGGAGGTGAATGGTTATGTGCTAGAAAAGAAGAATAAAAAAAAGTGTTGAATTATTGAGAGAAATGCTCGAAAAATGGTTGAATGAGTTGGATGTTGAAGTAAAGTTATTTAGTGCTTAAAAAAGTTGTGTTTAAAATTAAGAGATTGAGTTCTTTTACTTGTTTAATCCTTCCAGTTCTTTCTTGACCTTTACCTTAGCATAATGTTACAAGCCTATTAAAGACCTAGTGATCCGATGTAGTGTATGACCTTTAATCCTTCCAGTTCTTTCTACATTAGTGGAGAGTGATTTTAAAAGTGAGCATATGGAGTTTTATTTGTGATTGATGTCATGGAATTTAATATGTATTTAGAGGCCAAGACTTGTATTTATGAATGTTGTGCATGAAATCATCCAGGTGTTTGGATTAATGGTTTGTGGTAAGATGGATGTTTAAGAGTCGATAACGAATATGAGGTTGATATTTGGATTGTTTTTGGACTTAGGTGGTATTTAATGATTCTATGTATTGTGTGTTATGTGCAATTTTTGAGATAAAAAGTTGAATTACTCTTGGATTGACGCTAACATTGCTTTGTTTTGTTTTTAGGATTTTGGGTTTTATTTTGATTTCTAGTATAGAATTCATTTCATTTTTCTTTCGCTAGAATTGCTAGGGACTAGCAGTAAGGTAGTTGGGGGTTATGATGAGAGTCAGAAAATGCATCTTAATAGTATTTATTTGTTAGCATTTAGGGTTGGATTACATATTTATGCCTTAATAATTCTTAAATGTCATTCTTGGTATATTGATTTATTTCGATGCAATTTCAAGTATTTTGGGTTTAAAAGAGATGGAAAAGCTAACGTTGATTAAAGCACAAAGATTCTATGCATGTTCACAAGCATTCAGAAAGGAGTTTCACTAAATTGCTAGAATTACCCGTACAGATCAGTCATTTTTGCGGATTAAATTGTACTGATTCAGGAAGAACTAGGAAATGAGCCTATACGCTTGGAAAGATCCGGATATCTATTTTCTGGAGAATTTTACGGCTCATAAACATGATTTTTCTAGAGAAAGTTATGGCAGTTTTAGTAGCCAAAGGTTAGGCTGTGCATGATTTAGGCATGACAGATCAGTCAATTTTGCGGATTAAACTGTATTGATTCAGGAAGAACCAGTAGATGAGCCATATATTCTTAGAAAGATCCGGATGTTTATTTTCTAGAGAATTTTATAGCTTGTAAATATGATATTTCTAGAGAAAGTTAAGAAAGTTTTAGTAGACAAAGGTCAGACAAAACCAAGCCTGGACAATAACAGAAGCACATAGCCTGAATAGAAACCCTGGGGCAAATTTTCTGTCTACAAAGTCATCTCTATACAGCTATATATAGGAATTTAGACTCAGAGAACAGGGGCCCGGGAGGAGGAAAGTTCTTGAAGGGAGCTTCTATCTTCTTCTTCCTCATGGTGATCAAGGATGAACTTCATGTCTAACTAAACTCCAAGTAAGGCGAAAGGATGAGTTTCTAGGTGTAGTTGTTCTTATTTATATCTTTGATTCAGTTGTATGGATTGATTGTTAAACATTGTTTATGATTTACTCTTTGATTAAATAAGAAGGATTTGAATTCATGTGACAACTGCAATTTATGTTCTTCTTCTCTTAGATCTTCTTAATCTGGTGATTGCATTCTTCTTCTCCATATAAGTCTAGTCAAGCTTTTCTTATGTCAAAGTTGTTAGATACAATTGATTTCGGTAGATCTATCTTATAGGTTTGTCCATTGTTGCAGTATTATTATTGAAATATATTGTCGCTTCTTGATAATTTATAAGATAGATCTTGTGTGTTTGAATTGGAATTAAGGAGTAATTTATGGCCATTACATTAGGGTATTTTTGTGCTTTGATTGAATATTTACTAATTGCTTTTTTGGGATATGAAACTAGTAATTGAGATAAAACATTTGAGTCAAGATAGGAATATGGCAACGAACTTAGGAAGGATTCCTAGAACCTTGTTATTTCTTTATTGAATTCTTCATCATATTTTCACAACTTTCTTATTTAATTTCATTTGTAAAACTCATATTTTCTTATTTGAACTTTATTATTTAGTGTTAAGGTTTACACTTTCTGTTGTAGCTTGCTTTCCTCGTGGAATCGACACCTCAGCTATACACAATAATCGCGTGTTAGTTTGAGCGTTATCAACCGTGCACAGCAATCCCATTTATGAGAGCACCGCAACGAACAATCTCATCTATGATAATACAATGCACATCAATCTCATCTATGATGGTACCACACCTAAGCCTCGATCTAGAAAGGTGTTGATGGGGTTTGTCTTTGTCTAGTTGGTGGTGTACTTGATGGGATTTGTGTATTTAATAAGTAATTTGCACCTGGCTAGTTGGTGTTTCTGTTAGAAAAGAAATAGAATAGGTTTCAAGCCATGATCAAGAGAAAGGAACTTATCAAAGAAAAGATGGCACTGGCCATAATCATATTTTTTAAGTTCAATTTTTGATCCCAACGTTGGTAGTGCTAGTTTTTAGGTTTTTTAATAATATTTTTTTATGACACCCAAGTCTACAAAATTGTAATTTTTTTCTTTAGAGATGGTTGCTATTTTTATTTTTTTTTTTGTTATTATAAAAAAATTTTCTTTGAAAGGTAGTAAGGAAAGCTAAGCAAAAGTGGACATTTAAAGAGTTTTGGGGTGAAATTAAAAGAAAAGTAAAGTGAAAGGGGAATTATGCAATTAAGAAAGAATTGAGTATAAATATGTTGAGAGAGAGAGAAATCAGCATTTTGCTGCTATTCTCTAGAACGGTCGAGAGAAGGAAGAGAGAAAAAGGAAGAAAAGGAAAAAAAGAAGAAAGAGAGGAAAAAAAGAAAAAAGAGTAAGAGTTTTCTTACAAAACTTAAGGTAAATACTTGTTCTTTTATATTCCATAATGTTATACATGTCTTTTAAGCTAAGACTGGGGTTTTGAAATCCTAGTATTTTTGAGAAACTTTGAAAAAAATGGGTTTTATGTAAAAATTTGAGGATTTGAGAGTTTTAAGTTTAAATCTTTTCTTGGTTAGTGTAAAAGTTTGATCTAAAACCTTAAGTGACTTATGTTTTAAAAGATCTAAGGGTTTCATGATGAACCAAAATGGCTTTAAAGGGAAAAAAAAATATGAATTTTTGCGGGTTTTCAATGTTGAAATCCAATGGACAATCAATTGTGACGATTACACAGTCAATTGTGCATTGGACAAAAACTTCAGAATGGGAAGAGAATCGACTGTCTAAAACATTTTGGAGCCTGGACAGTCGATTGTGGAGCCCTGTTTTCATGAACAAACAATGGGTTTTCATATCTTTTTGACCCTAAACCTTTTTAGAACAAATTGATAAGATTTTTGTGATAAAAATATGAAATTTAGGATGTTAAAAAACTACTCTCTTGATTTTAAAACCCTTTAAACAAGTGTTACGTTTGTACTCAAACGAAAGTAATATTTTTCAACTTGAGAACATGTCCTCTTTTACTTTTAATTGACTATGTAAATGATTTTGGTTTATGTATGTACTTTAGTTTGTTTAATTATATGACTTCTATTTGTTAGGTATAGTGGAGAGTAGTATGAAAGGAAAGGAGGTCTTGAGACTAGAAGTGGTTCAAGAGGTGAATACACCTTAATTTTAGTAAGCGTATTAAATTGTGTACTAGAAATGAAGAATGAAATATAATCTATATTGGTAAGATTAAATTCTAGAATTATATGAAGAGTAAGTATATAAGATTTTGATATGAAATATTAAGGAGTAATGTTGTAAGGATTTTATATAAGTTGAGATGAATGTATAAGATTTGAGTTAAACATAAATTTAATGTAGTTATATTGGGAATGTACGATGTGTAAAATTGTGATGAAAATGATTGTTTGGATTGCTATAAATTTGTGATGTAATTGATTGATAAATGATTGATTGTAACCATTTCATCATGAATGCATCTTGTATTATAACAATTATTTGACGGTATGTTATTGAGGGATGAGTGATGGGTGAGACCGGTAGGTCCCTTGCTATAAGGAGTGTAAGGGTACCGAAATTTATTGGACGCACAACACCCCGCCTAAAAATGGATGAAAGGGGATCCGTTGTGTTATGATATGATATGGTGATTTGACATATCGGTACATGGGGAGACGTCCCCATGATGATGAGATTAGCCTAGTTTGGGGCAATGATATAATTGTACATTGCATTGCATACCATTACATTTCATGGAGGAATAGTGATGATTGGATTATGAGGTGTGTGTGTTGTGATTGGCCCATGAGGGTTATGTTGTGATTAGCCTAGGAATGGTGTGTGTTGTGATTGGCCCATGAGTGGCGTGTGTTGGATTGGCCCATGAGTGGCATGTGTTGTGATTGACCCATACAGGGTAACTATTGTGATTTGTCATTATGAGTCATGTGATGTATTGGGCCTGGTGAAGGTTATGATTCTTATATGTATTACTATAAGAGTACTGAGATAGAAGTTCTCATATTTTATTAGATTTATGATATATATGATGGGGTAAGGTTGTGTGCTTGAATTTATTATAAGAATGTTACAAATTTCTTGTACTATTGGTAACTTCTTCTTGTTATGAAAATTGAGAAAAATAAGTGGAGGAATAATCAAGAATTTCTTTACATGTATTTAGAAACTAAATAATTCACGATCAAAGTCGAATCGACTTGTGTTTGGATATTGTGTGAATTTGATGTTGTTTGAAGTGACTTTTTGATGTTTATAAGTTTCTATATTGATGCTGTCTTATGAGAATTGTTGGTGTGATTGTCTTGATATGATGTTGGTATGATTACTTTGATACAATGAAGTAATCGATTGATATATCAGTTCACATGTAGTTATTGAAAGGTTCTTATGTGGTTGGTTGATGAAATTATTGAAAGGTGAAGAATGAGAAAAATATTTTAAAAGAATATCAATTACTTGAAAACTACATTGATTTTTACGACCATTGATAATTATTAATGAGTTGTGGTTTAAAAGATTTGGATTTGTTATTTATTATTGAGAATGTGTCCCCAAAAATATGAATTGAATTGAGTTTTTGTATGAACTTTTTTTTGGATGATTCTTTCTTCATGTATGTGATAAGGTACTTGTAAATGACAATTGTGTGGTATCGGTTTAAGAAATAGCTGTTGTAAATTATAGACTATGAGTAGAGGAAGTCCTAAGTAGTAGGTTTTTGTGTGTGTACTTAGATGATGAATACAGCGAAAAGGTAGTTGATTAAGTATTGAATTGAAGTATTTTAAAAGTTTGGGTTATTAGAATATTAGAAATGTGGAGAGGTTAGAAGAATTGGAAAATAGTACTGATTCATAGAAATAATAAGTATGTTATTAGGAAGTTAGACTTGAGAAGGGTGATTAAACTATAGATAAGAGTATAGATGGATTTATGAGTATAAAAAGGAGTAAGAGCAAATTATTGGACAAATAGATAGCGTAAGGAATAAGGTAGAGTAAGGAATATTTGAAATTAGACGAAAGAAATGGTTTAAGTAAAGTTTATAATGATATCTTGGACTTAATAAGAATAGTAGAGAAGGCATGTCGAAAATTAGGAATTTGTTATGTGAAACTTTGTAAAGAAGAATGGTGTAGTGAATTTTGACTTGGGTCTTAATGTTAAGCGAATGAAAATACAAAGAGATGGCGGATTTATTCAAAACCTAGAAAGCCTTGAGCTTAGATTGGACCATGAGTAATTATTAGGTTGATGCTAGCTGTTTGAGCCTAAAAGTTTTGCTCTATTTGGAGATATAAGTTAAAGGAATAATGTTTTGAATTTATTGAGAGATGTGTGACGATGAACTAAAATATTTGAAGTGTTAGAAAAAGCTAAATTTTGCAACTGAATTGTTCTAGATGCAGTTGGAATATTAGAAAGAAGGATGATTAGTTAAAGTAAAAGATTTATGATTAGTAAAAAGAAAGTAAAAGATTTATGTTTAGTAAAAAAAATGGTTACTTATGAAGGGAAATGATAAGAAGATGCTTGATAGGAAACTAAGCGTTTAGTAGGATATGAGATTATTAGGACGATGATGGTGAAAGAGAACCGGGTATAGTATGCAAGGCCAAGATGTAGTTGGATAAGGAAATAGAAAGAAGAAGAAGAAATTCGAGGGGAAAGTTACTAATTTTAAGAATCAACGAAGTTCAGAGTACTCTAGAGAGGGATAAAATTGAGAGATTTGATTACCAAAAAAGGTTGCTAGAAAGAATATGGGTTATCAAACGTTGTGAAGTCTTGATAAAGTATTATGTAAAGTAAAGAGGAGATCTTAATCAAATCAAGGAGTTACCGGGTAGTGTTATGGAATTGAAATTAGATTGTTACTAAATGGATGAAGGAAATTAAAATTCATAATGAGATTGAGAAGTACTTTTTGGTGAATGTTATAGATTGTATGATGTGATAGTGAAGTACTTTATTCAAGAAATACTAGTGATGTCAAGTGAAAGGGAATTGTTGGACTTCAACATACATCTTGTGGCTAGACATATGATCCATTAAGGAAAAGTGTGGAGATGAGATATTAGATAGTCTTCTGGATGCTTTGATTTCTTAACAAACCGGAAGAGGAAATGAGGAAAGAAATGGAGTGGAAAGTTTAGTTAAGTCAAGAGAGTAATCCGAGCGTATAAAGGGTTTGTTAGAAAGATGAATGTGGAATAAATAAATGAAGATATTGTAGTTCAGTGAGTTGACGAAACGAGTTGAATAAGAAGTAAGGAATCTGTAGTACCACTAAGTTGTTGTAAAGAAAGGAAGGTAATTGATTCAGGAAGAGAAGAGTTTCCAGATGCGATGCGATGCGATGTGATGTGTTTTGTTGTTAGGAATTAAGAATTGATAGAATAACTAGACAAGATTAACGAACAGGATGTCAAGACAAGCAATTATTGTTTGATTTTATCCAGTTGAAAACTTCGATGAAATCTAATCTTGAAAGGTGTAAAGCTAATAGTAATATTAAAATATTTAATAATTGAAAAGAAGAAGGGAATGGAAACATAGGGAGCTGAGTTGGAAAGAGATAAAATATGAGTTTCAGAAGGAAAGACTAAATACAAATCGAGGTATTATGTGGACAAACAAGTAGAAAGTTAGAGATTTGGAGAAAATTGTTTGTTTGAGAAGTGAATGTGAGCATTTTTAATACAAGAGCTAATTGTTATAAGGATAGGGGATAGAAGCACTCTTAGAAATTCTTGGGATAAAGAGTTATTTAAAGTGTATCTTTGAGAATTTTCTAAGTAAGGGAAATATGGATTTGGACGTGAAGTGTATAGTTTATAACTTTAGGAAAGAATAGAAGAGTCGACCTTTAGAGTTATGTAAAATACTGGAATAATATTAAGAGAATGGTAAATTTGAAGTACAATTGATATCAAAGGAAAGGTTTAGATGTATGAAAATCATTGCGAAATGTAAGTAAAGATCAAGGACGAATTATATAAATTATTATTGAGGACAATGAAGTGACAGAGTTGGAGTGGAGACTTATAAATGAAATTTGTTAGTTGTAAATGAAAATAATTTATTTCATCAAATGTGCAAGTGATAGTATGAGATGGTTACAACGTAATTATTATTGTTAAAGAAATACTAGTCAATTTGGAGTTGTAGTGAAGAGTAAAGTGTTTAACTGTTACTACTACAATGAATTATATTAAAGTTTATTGGTAAACATGCCCTATTTAGTGGTAGATAAGTTAAGGTTTAGATGAAAGAAATAAGTGGGAAGGTTGGATTCGAATTTGGGTATAAATATGTTGAGAGAGAGAGAGAAACCAACATTTTACTGGTACTTTCTAGAACGGTCGAGAGAAGGAAGAGAGAAAAAGGAAGAAAAGAAGAGAAAAGCAAGAAATAAGATAGAGAGGAAGAAAAAGAAAAAAGGTGAGTTTTCTTGCAAAACTTAAGGTAAATACTTGTTCTTTTATCTTATTTAATGTTATAAATGTATTTTAAGCTAAGATTTTGGGTTGGAATTTTGAAATCCTAGTATTTTTTAGGAAGTTTGAGAAAATATGGGTTTTGTAATAAAAATTTGAGGATTTGAGAGTTTGAGTTTAAATCTTTTCTTGGGTAGTGTAAAAGTTTGATCTAAAACCTTAGAAGACTTGTGTTTTCAAAGATCTAAGGTTTCACGATGAATCAAAATGGTTTTAAAGGAAAAAAAAAGATGAATTTTCGTGGGTTTTTAGTGCTAAAACTAGTGGAAAATAGACTGTGACAATAGAAACTTCATAATGGTAAGACAAATGACTGTCTAAATGGGTAGTTGATTGCCCAAACATTCTGGAGCTTGAACAGTCAATTGTGCACTTAGACCCTCGACTATAGAGCCCTATTTTCAAGATCAAACAATGGTTAACTTGATGAGATTTTTGAGATAAAAATATGAACTTTAAGTGTTAATAAAACTACTCTATTGATTTTAAAACCTTTTGAACAAGTGTTACGTTTGTACTCAAACGAAAGTAATATTTTTCACCTTGAGAGCATTGCCTCTTTTACTTTTAATTAATGACGTAAATGATTTTGGTTTATGTATGTACTTTAGGTTTGTTTAATTATATGATTTCTATTCTTTAGGTATAGTGGAGAGTAGTATGAAAGGCAAGGAGGTCTCAAGACTAGCATTTTAGGGTTGATCGAGGTTGGAATTACACTTTTATACCTTAATAACTCTAAAGTGTTATTCTTGAATCGTTGACTTATTTCAGTGCAGTTTCAAGTACTTTGAGCTTAAAAAAGAGATAGAAAAGCTATCATCGTTTTAAACACGAAGCTTCAATGAATACTCGAATGAGATAATGGTCGCAGAAGAGCCAAGATGAAGAGAAACCAAGAAAGGAGATTTACTAAATTGCCAGAATTGCCTGTACAGATAAATCATCTTTGAAAATTAAACTGTATTGAAATAAGAAGAACTAAGAGATGAGCCATATATGCTTAGAAATATCCGGAAGTCTATTTTCTGGAGAATTTTACGGCTTGTAAAAATGATTTTTCTAGAGAAAGTTATGGCAATTTTAGTAGACAAAGGTCAGGCTGTGCAGGCTGTGCTGGATTTCAGCATGATTTTGGGCTTAAATCCCACATCCCACATCGGTTGGAAAACACATTTCTATATCCCACATCCCACATCGGATTGGAAACACATTGCACTCATGGTATTTCCCTATAAAAGGCCTACTCCACTTCAGCTTTGAGGCATCAATCGAATCTCATCTGAAATCATCAGAGAGTGAATCTAGAGAGCCTTTAGGAGCAATCCAAAGGGCCTTTAGGACGAATCCGAAGTATAATTTTGGAGGGCAAGCTGAGGAATCGCTGAAGCTTTCGCTACCAAGGAGGAGATAATCGTTGAGAGGCCGGAGGCAACTCAAGGAAGTATGAGCTCCATAGCTGGCTAGTCTCCAAGCAAGGCGAAGGGATGAATCCCTAGGTATAGTTGTTCTTATTTTCCTTAATTTGATTCAGTTGTAGTTTGGTATTATTTTCATTAAATATTGTTATGTTTTATTCTTTAATTTAATTAGTAGATTTTTATTAGTCCGGTGATTGCATGCTTCTTTTCCATATAAGTCTAGTCATGCTCTTCTTATGTGTATTTATTTGGGTGTGATTGAGTCCGGTAGATCTCTTTTATATATTTTTCCATTGCTGCAGTATTGTCATTTAGATATATCGTCCTCTTTTGATAATTTATAAGTTAGGTCATGTGTGCTTGAAAGTAAAGAATAATTCATATCAATTACATTAGGGTTTATACATACGCTTTAATTTAATTGAATATTTGCCGATTACCTGTTTGGGATGTGAAACTTGCAATCGAGATAAAAACAACTGAATCAAGTTAGGATTAGGGCAACAAACCTAGGGAGGATTTCTGGAACCTTGTTGTTTCTTTATTATACTATCCATCAATTATTTACACAATTTCCATACAATCAACAAATCAGATTTTGTCACTTTAACTTTTATCGTTTGTGTTGAGATTTATACCTTCTTTTGTAATTAACTTGTTTCCTTGTGGAAACGACACCCCAAAACTGTACTACAACTACCGCGTTATGTTTTGGGCGTAATCAAATGTATTTTAAGCTAAGATTTGGGTTGGAATTTTGAAATCCTAGTATTTTTTTAGGAAGTTTGAGAAAAAATGGGTTTTGTAATAAAAATTTGAGGATTTGAGAGTTTGAGTTTAAATCTTTTCTTGGGTAGTGTAAAAGTTTGATCTAAAACCTTAGAAGACTTGTGTTTTAAAATATCTAAGGTTTCACGATGAATCAAAATGGTTTTAAAGGAAAAAAAAAGATGAATTTTCATGGGTTTTTAGTGCTAAAACTAGTGGAAAATAGACTGTGACGATAGATACTTCAGAATGGTAAGACAGACGACTGTCTAAATGGGTAGTTGATTGCCCAAACATTCTGGAGGTTGAATAGTCAATTGTGCACTTAGACCCTCGACTATAAAGCCCTATTTTCATGATCAAACAATGGTTAACTTGATGAGATTTTTGAGATAAAAATATGAACTTTAAGGTGTTAAGAAAACTACTCTATTGATTTTAAAACCTTTTGAACAAGTGTTACGTTTGTACTCAAACGAAAGTAATATTTTTCACCTTGAGAGCATTGCCTCTTTTACTTTTAATTAATGACATAAATGATTTTGGTTTATGTATGTACTTTAGGTTTGTTTAATTATATGATTTCTATTCGTTAGGTATAGTGGAGAGTAGTATGAAAGGCAAGGAGGTCTCAAGACTAGGAGTGGCTGAAGAGGTGAGTACACCTTACTTTTAGTAAGCATATTAACTTGTGTAATAGAAATAAAGAATGAAAATATAATCTATTTTGGTAAGATTAAATGCTAGAAATATATGAAGAGTAAGTATATAAAATTTTGATATTAAAATTTTAAGGATTAATGTTGTGAGGATTTTATATAAGTCGAGATGAATGTATAAGATTTTACTTAAAGATATATTCAATGTCGTTGTATTGGAAATGTGCGATGTGTGAAATTGTGATTAAATTGATTTTTTGGATTGTTATGAATTTTTAATGTAATTGATTGGTAAATGATTGATTGCAACCATTTCACCATGAATGCATATTGCATTGTAACAATTGTTTAACGGTATGTTATTGAGGGGCGAGTGATGGGTGAGGCCGGTAGGTCCCTTCCCACAAGGGGTGTAAGGGTATCAAAGGATATTGGATGTATAGGACCCCATCCCTAAAGGGGTGAAAGAGATTTATTATGTTATGATATGCTATGATGATTTGATGTACCGGTACGTGGGAAGACGTCCTCGTGATAATGGGATTAGCCCAATGAGAGGAAATGATATGATTGTACATTGCATTTCATTGTATTGCATAGCATAGTATTACATTTCATGGAGGTATAGTGATGATTGGCCCATGAGGGGCGCTTGTAGTGAATGGGCCATGAGGGGCGTGTGTTATGATTGGCCTATGAGTGGCATGTGTTGTGATTGACCCATGAGGGGTAACTATTGTGATTTGTCATTGTGAGTCATGTGATGTGTTGGGCCCGGTAAAGGGTATGATTGTTATATGTATTACTATAAAAATATTGAGATAGAGGTTCTCATATTTTATTAGATTTACAATGTATACGGTGTGGTAAGACTGTATGTTTGAATTTATTGTAAGAATGTTGATAAATTTCTTGTACTATTGGTATCTTCTTCTTGTTATGAAAATTAAGAAAAATAAGTGAAGGAAAAATCAAGAATTTCTTTACATGTATTTAGAAACTAAATAATTCATGTGGTATAATTATAACTAAAATGATAAACTCTTCAAATATGATTACTCATCGTAAAGTGTTTCTCATTGAGCTTTTCAGCTCACCATTTTATTTTTTTTCTAACATTTCAGGTAGTTTCGAAAGTTTGTGGCCAAAGTTGAAAGGAGTCTTAATAAAGTATTCGTCCATGGCATCCTTGTTTCTTGAGTTGTTTGGAAGTCCTAAGAATTGGTTTACGGTACTGAAAAGTTTCATGTTTGCAAAGTTATGTTTTGATAGATTTGAAATGATTTTTAAGATTGTTATTTGGTTTTTATGTTTACATCTTAAGTCTGAACGATTCGAGACTTGTCAATCACACAAATTATAAATAGAAAGAAAATAAGACAAGATTTACCAAGATTCACCCAAGAATCGAGCAACGTTCTGCCAGAAATTTCTTATTATCAACCTCGCAAATCTCTCTGTTACAATGTATGCTCAGTACATAAAGAGTATTTATATGCAACTTAAGACGTCCTAATTAGAGACTAAGTAGGTTTCCGTTTTGCTGCAGAACTACGGCTCTTCATGGGCCCAAGCCCAAACCACCAAGCAAAAAACCAGGCCCAACTCATTTACATGGCCCAAAAGTTTCGAGGGCACTACCCCCTAACCCCTACCTGCTATCTGGGGAGTGAGACCCCCACCCGCTCACCGGGGAACGGGACCCTTGTGTTCATCCGGGATTCTACAGATCTGGTCTCGTGAAGTATGCACAAACTTTAACAATCTCCCACTTGGTAAATACTTCACACACATAGAAAACTTCCTAGGACTCTGTTTCTTCAAGCCCATCTCAGTAGCACACCACTCAAACTTTGCTAAACTATATGCTTTAGTCAAGAAATCTGCGTTGTTCACTGCTGCATCAACTTTCTCCAAGATTATCACCTTTTCTTCAATCTTTTCCCGGATGAAGTGATATTGGATATCAATGTCCTTCGTCCATGAATAAATGCATGATTCTTTGCTAAGAAGATAGCACCTTGATTGTCACATTTCACTTTCACAGCTTTTTGTTTAAACTCAAGCTTAGCACACAACCATTGAAGCCAAACAACTTCCTTTCTAGCATGAGTTGTTGCTATATAATCTGCTTCTGTAGATGAAAGGGCAACAATACTTTGCCTTTTGCTCATCTAACTTACTGCCCCACTAAACAGATTGAACACATACCCGCTTGTAGACCTCCTGCTATCAATGTCTTCTCCCCAGTCAGCATCAACTGATCCTAAAATATCAAGATTCTTCTTACCTGCCACACCTCCATAACATAATGCAAACTCTGACGTGCCACAAAGATATCTAACAATTCTCTTGATTGCAGTCAAATGCTCATTGTCAATATTAGACATATATCTACTGAATACTCCCACTGCGTGGGAAATATCTGGTCTCGTACACACCATGGCGTACATCAAGCTTCCAATCGCACTAGAATAAGGTACGTGCAGCATATCTTTAGCTTCTTCCTTCGTCTTCGGACATTTTTCTGAAGATAACTTGGTTCCCAAAAGCATGGGAGTCCCTATCGGCTTGCTATCAGACATGTTGAATTTTTCAACACTTCTTCTGACTTAGCTATGGTTTTCGATTTTCACGATCCCTTTTTATCTGCATGCCCAAGATAAAATTTGCTGGCCCTAGGTCTTTCATGTCAAATTTCCTTGCCAACAATGCCTTCACAGTGCTAATCATCTTCCTGTTATTTCCAATTAACAGCATATCATCCACACACAAGGTTAAAATGACAAAATCAACCCTTAACCTTTTCATGTAGACACAGTGATCAGCATAGCTGCGAGTGAACCCAAGCTGAATGGTATATGTATCAAAGTTCTGGTACCACATCCGTGGTGACTGCTTTAGTCCGTATAAAGACTTCTTCAATTTATAAACCAGCTCTTCATTGCCTTTGCTCACAAAACCTTCGGGCTGTTTCATGTAAATTTCCTCTTTTAAGTCCCTATGAAGGAAACTTGTCTTCACATCCAATTGGTCAACCTCTATATCATAAACAGCTGCCATGGATAAGACATATCTGATAGATGTCAACTTAGCTATGGGGGAAAATATCTCACGATAGTCAATTCCCTCTATTTGCGAGTACCCTTTTGCAACCAAAATCGTGCCTTGTACTTTTCTACCATTCCATCTGCATTTGTTTTCTTCTTGAAAATCCATTTGTATCAAATTGCCTTCCTATCTTTAGGAAATTTCACAAGGCTCCGTGTTTCATTCTTGTCCAGTGCCCGCATCTCCTCTTTCATAGCATCCTCCCACAGATTTGCCTCCTTCGAGGTCCTTGCCTCTTTCACTGTGCTAGGATCATCACCAGTAATATTTAAAGTATATAATGCACTCCAAGCACTAGGGGAATACCTGATGGGTGGTCTCCTAACCCGTGTGGATCTCCTTATGACAGGCATGGTCTCTATCTCCGAGCCAACATCTGAATCGTCATCCTCTACAGCAGAAACATGAATATCTTGCTCAGACACAACTGACTCAGTATCTGAAGTATCTAGTGCAGTATGTGGGATAGTCTTCCGCTTTTTATCTCCCGGGCTAAGATCAATCTGAACCTATTTTGGCTATTCCGGTATATCTTGGACAGCCACCACATCCCTTTGTGTTTCTCTGAACACAACATCTCTGTTGTAAACTGTACTTTTGTTTTCTGGATTCCATAACTTGTACCCCTTGACCCCATCCTTATAACCAATGAAGATGCACTTCACTGATTTGCTGTCAAGTTTGTTCCTCTTTTTTTTTAGCTCATGCATATAAGCATCACACCTAAACAACCTAACATGAGCCAAACTCGGCTTCATCCCGAATAATGCCTCAAACAGTGTATGATCCTGTAAAGCTGATGTTGGTGACCTGTTCTTCAGATAACATGCCGTAGCTATAGCCTCTTCCCAGAACTCTGGATCTAAGCCTGTGCAACTCAACATACTCCTCGATTTCTCTATGAGTGATCGATTGAGTCTCTCGGCCACCCCATTCTATTGAGGTGTATATGGAGTTATTTTTTACTCACACAGAATTGCTCAAACTTGTCTGAGCAAAATTCCCCTCCATTATCTATTCTCAGTACCTTTATCTTTCTTTCCATATGATTTTCTACCAATGTTTTAAACTCACAGAACTTACCAAATGCTTCAGCTTTACTCTTAATGAAATAAATCCATGCATACCTTGAAAAATCATCAATGAAAGAGACATAATACCTTGATTTTCCAAGAGATTGGACGGGAACTGGCCTAAGCACATCACTATATATTAAATCCAGAATACCCTTTGCCCTCGTGCCAGTAGACTTAAAACTCACACGGTTCTGCTTGCCATGTAGACAATGCTCACAGAAACCGAATCCCATGGAGCAATCTGGGACTTCCTTCACCATCTTCTTTGACAATAAATTAGATAGTCCTTTTTTCACCGATGTGCCCAAGCTTTTGATGCCACAACATAAAGGACGTCGCCTCATCATCAGTCGCCTTCTCAGAGATAAAACCTCCACTGCACTGACTTTTTACTGTATTTCCCAGCAGCTTGTACAACGTACCATACTGAACATCTCATGCAATTACTAACGATCCATGAGTCATCTTGCATGAATTTTTGTCATAGCTGAAATTTACACCCCCATCTACCATCTTACTGATTGATTTTAGGTTCTTACTGAGACCCGAAATATGCATCACGCCTGGAAGTGTTCTGACTGTCCCATCATTCATCCTCAACTCTAACTTTCCATAACCAATAATTTTCACCGAAGAGTTATCTCCCAATAAAAAGTTTCTCCCATCAAAGATTTCATACTCACGAAACCAGTTCCTGTGAGGTGTCATGTGAAAGGATGCTCCTGTATAAATTATCCAAACACTCTGATCTGATTGAGCCAAACATGATGCCATATTTAAGTCACTAGCATCATCATCATATTGGTTCCTGTTACCTGAAGCTGATATCTTGCCTATTCGCTTTTCAGGGTTTATACTCTTACTTCTGCACTCCTTCTTTAGATGCCCAGGCTTCCTACACTTCCAACACTTCAAACCATATTTATCCTTACTTTTCGATCTTCCTCTGAACTTGGGTTTATCACCGGACCACTTGTAGGCTATATCATGGGTTCGCCCTCTCACAGATAAGGCCTCCTTTGATGAGTTTTCTGTACCCTGCTGCCTCATCTCCTCAAACAATAGGGCTGCCACGACATTCTCAAAAGACAGATCAGTTGTACTACTACCAATCGTAACTATCAAGTTATCCCACGAATCAGGCAGTGAACAGAGCAGCGTAATAGCCTTATCGTCATCTGTCACATCAACACTAATAGATAATAACTGACCTATCAATGTGTTGAACAGAGAAAGAATCGCCCTTAGCCCTCCGAAGGTTATACAACTTCTTCCCTAGAAATAGTTTGTTTACTAGAGATTTACTATGATAAAGGCTTTCCAGCTTCTTCTAGAGATCTTTCGTAGTCTTTTCTCCAAAAACGTTTATTAGGACATAATCAGCTAAGCATAGCCGAATCAGACTTCGTGCCTTTCGATCGAGCTTCTCCCACTCTGTGATGGTCACTAAAGAAAAGAAGACAAGATTTACCCAAGTTCACCCAAGAATCGGGCTACGTTCTGCCAGAAGTTTCTTATTATTAACCTCACAAATCTCTCTGTTACAATGTATGCTCAGTACATAAAGAGTATTTATAGGCAACTTAAGACGTTCTAATTAGGGTCTAATTAGCTTTCCGTTCTGCTGCAGAACTACTGCTCTTCATGGGCCCAAGCCCAAACTGCCAAGCAAAAAATTAAGCCCAACTCCTGTACGTGGCCCAAAAGTTTCGGGGGCGCTGCACCCTAACCCCTACCCACTCACGGGGGAGCGGGACCCCGTGTTCATCCGGGGTTCTACAGATTTGGTCTCGTGAATTATGCACCAACTCTAACAAAGTCAATGTGCTCAGTGCTGAAAAGTAATGAAACCGTTATGAGTAAGTTTCACTCGAGATGAATCGTTACAATCAATCTTCAAATCAGTTGTTGTTGCCAAACGTAGATAATGATATTAGACAATTTTGAATTCAGATCATATAGTTTGCAATCAGACTGTCAAGAATCAAATAGTTTGATTATAAATAAAAAATTCATAAATCAATTATTATACCCAAAAAAATCACACCAAACAATTTTCGCTTGTTTAATCAAACAAGGGCTAAACCGTGCCCACTCGTAGCTGTATGTGTGGATAGTTTTGTTTTTTTGTTATCCTTCTTGTGTGTGTGTGTATATATATATATATATATATATAAATCATTGAAAAGATATGTGAGAGCAAATTTGTTTTCATATTTACTTTCGGTGATGTTTTCCAGTAGTATTACATTTATTTGTCGTTGCTAAGAACATGACAAAACGTTGAATGATGTTAAATGTAAGTAATTATATATATATATATATATATATATATATATATATATATATATATCCCATTTAAACATGCAATTCCCTGTACTTAATCTGGATACTAATTCATAATTAAGTCGGAAGTTACCTACAAGTTTAATTTAATAAAGAATATATGGCAAGCTTGCTGTAGCTATGCCCCATTAGGTGCGGAAGTTTACTAAGATGATTTTATTTTATATTTTACAAAGTAATATATAAGTACAGCTATGCCCCATACTAATATTTTATATATTATAAAGTAAAAATACATTTATTTAAGGAAATAATTAATTCACGTTTTGGTTTATGTATTGTTTGATTTAGTTTTTAAAATGGTTTTAACTTTAAAAAACAAAAATTAAGAAAAAAACAGCTTTTATAAATAAAACAATCAAAAGTCAAAAAGTAAATTTTTTAAAAAAATGAATATATTTTAAATGTAAAACTTCACAAGTGTTTCACCATTACATAAATTCTTTTTAGGTCACAAACGTTTTACCAAAACTATTTCAAAAACCTTTATTAAAAAAAAAAATCTAAAACAGAGTAAAGAAATTAAATTTATGGGTTGCTTAAGATTTTGATTCTGATGTGATAACTAATAGGAGAAGTAATCTTTGATTTAATACCTTAAATTTTGATTGGAGGCTAAAAATTGATGGAACACAAATAAAAACAATTACTTTCAAAACAGTCACTATCAGTGATGCTACTTGCCTCCAGAAATTATTCTATGAATAAAATCACCAAACAAGGATATCTTTGGCGGAATTTTCCACTAATCATATAGTCCTAGTTCATGCGTTGCATTTTTTTAATTTGATTCCTATCTTATCACTTGAATTTAGTATTAGGCATTTATGAGCTTTCATTTCATTACATAAGCTCCATGTCTCCTTGAATCTAAAGCTCGTGGCAAAGATCTTACAATGGGTCATAGAAGCATATTAACAACATAAATTAACTATTATAATATAGTTTAATAATATGTTAAGAATATTCACATGTGAGTAAAGGGATGTGAAATACTAATCACATATAGAAAATAAATTGGATTAATGAAGAATATATATATGATAATGAAATTAGAACCCATAGATTTCAACTTTTGAGTTTATATGGTCTCCAACATCATATATTTGAGTCTTTACTTGGTAGACTCTCCATGTCCAAGTTCCTCCCAAACTTGGGTTATCATACCTTCAAGTGGTATCAGAGTCAATTGTTCGGCTAGGTATACAAGGGATTTATGTGGCACGAACAAGGTGACTTGGGTGGCGAGCGCTTGATGGTAGCATAATGAAGTCTGTGTGGTTTGCAAGGTGGAATATATAAAACTCATTATTGAAAAATTGGTGTGTGGTTCCTTGACCCAAGATAGTAGGAGAATGTGTGACTTTTCAGCCTATTGGACTATGATGCGAATTTGGAGTGGTATAGGCATGATAGTGAGGGAGAGCGATGAAGACTCACATATGAGAGAGATTATTGGGAATATTCACATGCGAGTAAAGAGATGTGGAAAACCAATATTCCCACTTAGAAAAGAAATTAGATTAGTGAAGCGCACACACACACACACACACACACACACACATATATATATACACACATATATACGTGTATATACACATATGTATATATGTATGTATGTATGTACATATGTATATATGTATTTGCATATATAGTAGTAAGACCCAAACCTACCAGCTTAAACTTTTGGGTTCATATGATCTCCAATATCATATAATTAGGCCCTTACTTTGTGGACTCTCCAAACACAAATTGCTCCCAACTTAGCTTATCATGCTGTTAAAAAATTTAAGATCATTTTTGTTAGATTATGGAGAAGGGAAAAAGAAAACTATATGTAGTACCAAAGCATGATAAAGTAAGATAACTTTTGAAAATGCATAGTTTATTTATTTATTTTTTAAATTGAAAAGAGGGCATTAAATCTGAATATCTTAAATGGATAATTTGAAGGTGACCATTAAACAAATTGGCTCCAAGTGAATCATTCCCACATTTGAATTTTCAATAAAAGTTTGTTCTTACAATTAAAAGAAATTTTTTTAATATAATATCAGATTCAGATAATGATTTCAGGTTTTAAGGATACGTCTTTTCATTTAACATTTGAGTTTTTTTTTTTTTTTTTTAATTCGAGTTTTACGTGTAAAAGCTTTAATCTTTCTATCAGTTTTTCACATGAATGAACATATTATAGTATAAAGAACTGATTGAGCTCTTTATTTTTGTTTATTGAGCTCTTCATCATTAACATAAGTTCTTTGAACAATTGATAACTCGGTTATCCTTAACAATGATAAAAGAATACTAGTATAATCGAGGATCAAAACTAAAAGGGCAGAGGATTAGTAGGTCTAATAAGTCAATGCAATAAACAAATCAAATCAAGGTAAGTAACAAGGCAAGATTGTGCAAATCCCATGCTACGATTGAAATATCTGCAAAACATAGTGTACAGTATCAATTATCAAGTAGAAAAGTGAGCAGTGCCAACACTCATTTTTTAATCTTCAAAAGTGATGAGGACACGGCTAACAAATGGGACACGGATCCTATTCAAGTTCCAATTGGTCAAGTTATAAGGGCCCGAGCTATACGGTTTATTCAAGTTCCAATTGGTCCAGTTACAAGGGCCCGAGCTAAACGGTTCAAGAAAACTCTCAATGGGCTTATTCAACACATTTTGGCTAAGAACCATCTTTGGGGGGCCCAAGGATGATGCTATACATGATCCACAAGGAAGGGTTTCCATGATCCAAGGGAACTTCCACTTTGGAATTTTGGGAGGACCCAACGATCAGAATTAAAATGGTCATATCTTCTTGCCCGCAACTCCAAATGGGCTGCAACTTGTTGGGGTGGAAAGATGACGTCTTGAACTTCAATTTAGACCTAAGAAATTTTTAAAAAGGATATTGTTTGGGCCTGTTATGATGGGCCTAAATCCAGTAGGCTGTTGCATCCGAATCTTCTTCCACTTTTGGCTTGCACCTTGCACCTTTTCTTAATTGTTTCCTTCTGAATTTAATTGTTGCATTATAAGGCTTGCATGCCAAGTTAGGTGCTTTCTTTATTTGGATTTTAGGTTACCATAATTCTATTTAGGTTTATTTCCTATTTCGTAGTTTCCTAATCCTACCAGAATTCTGTTTAGGCTTATTTCCTATTTCTTAGTTTTCCTTTTTCTAATTGGTTACGAATTCTCATGTATTTAAATAACCATTGGCTTTTGGAATAACACAATTCAGATTTGATTCATACTTTTGGAGAGAAATTTCTCTTTGGTTCTTTTAGAACTTCTGAACTTATCGGAGTTTCCTTGGCATTCATCTTCGACTTATCAATAAATCCTTCCATAATTAATTGTGGTGTCTTCATTATAGCAAGGTTCTTGCTTCAATATAAGCAACGGGTCGCGGTCTCACATAAATCTGCTTCTAGACGATCTTAGAAGTCTTCTTAATCCATCAATTTCTTAGTTCTTGGCGTGGATCATATCAGTTGGTATCAGAGCCTTCTAGTTGTAGGTTTGCATATCTTTTGTTTTGATTCATAAAATAAAAAGGTGAAAAAAAAGAAACTTTCTAGTTTAGGAAAAAAAAAAGTGAAAAAAGTGCCTAATATTTAGATTCAATCCTTTCAATTCTTATTTCAATTTCTCATCTTTGTTTCCTTGTATTCTAGCCTTTAAATCCGAATTTCTTTGTGAGTTATTGGTGAATTGTTGCTGGAAACTTTGATACTTGTTTGGTTAGTTTGATAAGAACCTATAGAGGATTATTACGAGTGGAAAAAGGCAAGAGTGGTGAGCACATAAGAGGGGAAAAGCCAATATGATTTTTTTTGTGAAAACACGAATGAAATTGAGTAACTTATTCTTTGAGTGAAACACGTGAGGGAGTGTGTGAGGTCCTTTTCTTTTTCTAATGTTGTTTTTGCAACAAACACGTCAGACGACAAGAACGAAAATAATTCCGGAGATATGTCGGGAGAGGGTGATCCGAAGTTGCTCATAGAGGCTTTAATGGGTGAGATGAGAAGAGTATTGAGAACGGAGATGGAACAGGTTCATGAGCGGATAGATCGGGTAGAGAATGCATGTGTGGGGCAGCAACAAAACGCTCCTAATGTGCGTAGGAGGGAGAGAGTTCAACCTAGGGGAGAGAGAGTTTAAGGTGAAGAGTATTATGGGAATGGATTTGATGAAGAAGATGATCGGGAATCAGTTGTTAGCCATAGGAGATTTGGTGGTCAAGGTGGAGAAGCTAGGCATCGGGAAGACAATAACTTGGGTAGTATTAAGATGAAGATTCCATCGTTTCAAGGCAAAAACGATCCTGAAGCTTACCTTGAGTGGGAGAAGAAGATAGAATTAGTGTTTGATTGTCATAATTATTCCGAGCTTAAAAAGGTTAAACTTGGGCCATTGAATTTTTTGACTATGCGATTGTTTAGTGGGATCAGCTAGTGTTAAATAGAAGGAGAAATAGATAGCGTCCAATAGAGACTTGGGAGGAGATGAAAACCGTGATGAGGAAACGGTTTGTTCCAAGTCATTACTACCGTGAGTTGTACCAAAAATTGCAAAGTCTTACACAAGGTAGTCGGAGTGTGGAGGATTATTATAAAGAGATGAAAGTAGCTATAATCCGAGCAAATGTAGAGGAGGATCGAGATGCTACTATGGCTAGGTTCTTGGCTGATTTGAACCTGAAAATTGCTAATTCGGTGGAGTTGCATCATTATGTGGAGTTAGAAGATATGGTGCACATGGCTGTCAAAATTGAGAACCAACTCAAGAGGAGGGGCAACAATACACGACAAAACCCTAACTCGGGTTCATCTTGGAGGCTGAATTTTGTTAAGCAAGCCACGACCAAGCCCAAAACCGAGCAAAAGCAAGAAAGTACCAGCCATGGAAATCAAGGTAAAACTGACTCTTCCACCACTAGAAATCATGATATTAAGTGTTTTAAATACCAAGGCAAGGGTCACATAGCAAGCCAATGTCCGAACAAAAGAGTTATGGTATTGCGAGATAATGGTGAAATTGAAACCGAGGGCGAAGAAGATACCGAATCTATGCCACTATTAGAGGATGCGAGTGATGAGGAATACGCTGCCCAAGGAGAATTGTTGGTTGCAAGGAGAGCTCTAAGTGTGCAAATCAAAGAAGATGATGAAGTGCAGCGAGAAAACATCTTTCATGCTAGATGCCACGTGAAAAACAAGGTATATAGTATGATTATTGATGGAGGTAGTTGTACTAACATTGCTAGCACTACAATGGTTGAGAAATTAGGGCTGCCAACGATTAAACATCCTCGGCCTTACAAGTTACAATGGCTCAATAATAGTGGTGAACTGAGGGTGAACAAATAGGTGTTAGTTTCCTTCCGTATTGAAAAATATGAAGATGAAGTTTTGTGTGATGTAGTTCCAATGCAAGCTGGACACTTGTTACTAGGCCGGCAGTGGCAATTCGATCGGCGTGTTAAGCATGATGGCTTCACCAACAACTATTCGTTTGTAAGAAATCAAAGAACAATCACTCTAGTTCCTTTAACACCAAAGCAAGTTTATGAAGATCAATTGAGGTTACAAAAAGAGAGTGAGCAAAAGAAAGAGAGTGAGAAAAAAAGAACGAATGAAAACAAGAAAGAGAAAATGAGAGAGGCCGGAATAATTGAGATAGAAAATAAGAGAGCTGATTTGGTCATTGAGAGAAAAACAAATTTCTATGCAAGAACAAGTGAAATAAAAAGAGTGATGATTTTAAATCAACCAATGATTGTACTTTTGTACAAAGAGGCGTTAAACACTAACCAATTTGACTCGTCTTTGCCTAGTTCTATTGTTTCTCTTTTACAGGAGTTTGATGATATATTTCCCGAGGAGATTCCATATGGCTTACCTCCTATTTGAGGAATTGAACATCAAATTGATTTCGTGCCCAGTGGTACAATTTCAAACAGACTAGCCTATCGAAGCAATCCCGAAGAGACAAAGGAGCTATAAAGGCAGGTTAGTGAATTAATGGAAACGTGGTACGTAAGAGAAAGCATGAGCCCGTGTGCTGTTTCGGTGATTTTGATTCCTAAAAGGGATGGGACGTGGAGAATGTGCATTGATTGCTGAGCAATCAACAATATAACGGTAAAATATCGACATCCTATTCCTCGTTTAGATGATATGTTAGATGAACTGCATGGTGCATGTATATTCTCTAAAGTTGATTTAAAAAGTGGATATCATCAAATAAGAATGAAAGAGGGTGATGAATGGAAAACTGCTTTTAAAACGAAATATGGTTTATATGAGTGGTTAGTTATGCCATTTGGACTAACAAATGCACCAAGTACCTTCATGAGATTAATGAACCACGTTTTGCGAGCTTTTATAGGCAGATTTGTTGTTGTTTATTTTGATAATATTCTCATTTATAGCACAAACATAGATGATCATGTTGTACATTTAAAATCAGTTTTGGATGTGCTTAGAAAAGAAAAGTTGTTTGCTAACTTGAAGAAGTGCACTTTTTGCACCGATAAGCTTGTGTTTCTTGGTTTTGTTGTGAGTGCAAAAGGAATACAGGTTGATGATGAGAAGATCCGTGCAATTAAAGAATGGCCAAGTCCCACAAGTGTAGGTCAAGTTCGTAGCTTTCATGGACTTGCTAGTTTTTATAAGAGGTTCATGAAAGACTTTAGCACTATTGCCGCACCGCTTATCGAAGTCACCAAGAAGAACATTGGATTCAAATGGGGAGACGAGCAAGAGAAGGGGTTCCAATTGATCAAAGAAAAATTAACTAATGCTCTTTTTCAAGTCCTTGAGCGCATCAATAACAACACATACAAATTGGATTTACCAAGTGAGTACAATGTTAATACCACTTTCAATGTTTCTCATTTACGCCCTTTTGATGTAGGTGATGATTTGAGGACAAATCCATTTCAAGAGGAGGGGAATGATGAGTACACGGCTAACAAATGGGACGCGAATCCTATTCAAGTTCCAATTGGTCAAGTTACAAGGGCCCGAGCTAAACGGTTTATTCAAGTTCCAATTGGTCCAGTTATAAGGGCCCGAGCTAAATGGTTCAAGAAAACTCTCAATGGGCTTATTCAACACATTTGGGCTAAGAACCATCTTTGGGGGGCCCAAGGATGATGCTATACATGATCCACAAGGAAGGTTTTCCATGATCCAAGGAAACTTCCACTTTGGAATTTTGAGAGGACCCAATGACCAAAATTAAAATGGTCATATCTTCTTGCCCGCAACTCCAAATGGGCTGAAACTTGTTGGGGTGGAAATATGACATCTTGAACTTCAATTTAGATCTAAGAAAGTTTCAAAAAGGATATTTTTTGGGCCTGTTATGATGGGCCTAAATCCAGCAGGTTGTTGCATCCGAATCTTCTTCCACTTTGGGCTTGCACCTTGCACCTTTTCTTAATTGTTTCCTTTTGAATTTAATTGTTGCATTATAAGGCTTGCATGCCAAGTTACATACTTTCTTTATTTGGATTTTAGGTTACCAGAATTCTATTTAGGTTTATTTCCTATTTCGTAGTTTCCTAATCCTACCAGAATTTTGTTTAGGTTTATTTCCTATTTCTTAGTTTTCCTTTTTCTAATTGGTTACGAATTCTCATGTATTTAAATAGCCATTAGCTTTTGGAATAACACAATTTAGATTTGATTCATACTTTTGGAGAGAAATTTCTCTTTGGTTATTTTAGAACTTCTGAACTTATCAGAGTTTCCGTGGCATTCATCTTCGACTTATCAATAAATCCTTCCATAATTGATTGTGGCGTCTTCATTATACCAAGGTTCTTGCTTCAATATAAGCAACGGAGTCGCGGTTTCACATAAATTTGCTTCTAAACGATCTTGAAGTCTTCTTGATCCATTAATTTGATAGTTCTTGGCGTGGATCATATCAAAAAGCCTATGAAGCCTCGGAGTTAAGTAAATCAATGGTAGACCTTTAAACTGAAATCTATAAGCATTTAAAGTCTGTACACCCCAAATATATGACCAAAAAGAGCTTAAACAGGCATGGCCCATAAGAAATGATAGCTGAGAGGTTCCTCAAACCAGGAATACAATCTAGAGCATCATTCTCACTTTTCTTTTTATATCCTTATGTTAACATAGGTTTCCTATTCCTATTGTAATGTTGATTACTAATGAATTTAGTATTTGTAGTCCTAATTATATTAGGGTTTTTACTAGTAAACTATATATAGGCTTGTATAGTTATCACAATCTGTAGATCAATAATACACATAATTCTTCTTCAATCCCTCTTATTTTAACATGGTATCAAAGCCATAATTTTTTTCCTTCACTGTTGTGTAAAATACGTGCTCACACTTTCTCCTTCTAGTTCCATTGTTCTTTGTAATGACAATCAAAGTGCCATTCAAACTACTCACAATGATGTGCTTCATGAGTGTATCAAACACATTGAAAATGATTGTCACTTTGTTAAACAACACATTCGTCGTGGCATCGTAAAGCTTTCTCCTATTTCTTCTACTATCCAGCTTGCTAATATCTTCACCAAAGCGCTTCCTACTAGACAATTCAGATACTTGATTCTCAAACTCAAGTTGGCTTCCACTCGACTACCTTGAGTTTGAGGGCTAGAGCTGTTAACATAGATTTCATATTCATATTGTAATGTTGATTACTAATATATATAATATTTGTAGTCCTAAGTCTATTAAAGTTTGTACTAATAAACTATATATATACATACACATATACATATATATACACATATAGGCTTGTACAATTATCATAATTTACACATCAATAGTACACAAAATTCTTGTACAAACCCCTCTTACTTTAACACCTTAGGTAATGAACTTATAATCCTCAATACTACCTTTTATTGAATTCACAAATGAAACCATAAGAGGTGATATCCTCTTTGTCAAATTTATTATTTTCAAGTTTACTATTGCTTTTTAGGGTAGGTTCATATGATGAGACATTTATTAATTCCATATGAGTGAATGGTTATTTGAAGTTTAAAATTTCGAGTGTTAGATTTATCGACAAATAGTTTTTTTCTCTTCTTTTTTTTAATAGAAATTAGTTTATTCATTATTAGATGTATTTAGATATCCAATTATTATATTTTTTTCTTTCTATCAATGAAAGTTTAACCAATTTGCATCAGTTTTACATTTTAATTTCAAGATTGAAATGAGATTGATATTTTGCAAAATGAAAAAAAAAATTCTTAATCATGAAAATAATTATCTTTTAAATTTTTTTCAAATAGCATATTATTATATTCCTTTCCCCTTGAACTTCAAAACATTGTATTAAGGAATTTATTTGCGACTAATGTTTGTGTTGTGTAATTTTAAAGTATAAAATATCAAACAAGTTTTTCTATTTGTGGAACTAATAACCATAAAAGTAAAAGGAACAACTTACAATATGATGTTTCTTATAAATAAATTTCAGTACTCAATTTACCTCCATTTTATTTTTTAACTGTTGATGCCTAAAATGTAATTAAGTCACCAAGAGAGGTAGCACAGTGTAGGTACCGCTCATTTTCGCCTCTCCACAACTCTGATTAAATACCCAAGGTTATTCTCTTTCAAAGAGGATCAATAAGAGAGGGTGTTGATCGAAGTGGGTTAATATATGGAAGGATTAAACTTACTGCAAACCGAGGTTCAAACCCAAAAGTAGGGTGAATTGGGTTTTAAAAAACTATTGCTAATTACTTGTAATATTTTAAACAGTTAAATGCACAAAGCACAAAAACAAGTAATATGCTTGAAAGTAAAAGAGTTTAAGGAAGAGAAAATGCACACTTCGTTTATAGTGATTCGGTAATATCGAATTCTTTCCGACCTTACGTCCACTCTCTCTCTAAACAACCAGCCTCTCTACAATGAGTCTCTCTTATGTTTGTGTCTTTGCACTCTTACAATTGATCTCATTTTCACATTCACATGTTTTCTATTTCACACACACTCTGCACTTGATCTCTCTCTTGTGTTGAGATGATCTGTTTTGTCTTGTTGAAATTAAAGCTTGGTGACCCTTAATATAATGCACCACTTCTTGAACTTATCTTGAAGTCAATCTCAACCCTTAGATCTTAAGGACCAATCAATCATAGACTTTCAACAAGTCTAAGTGATCCAGTGCATTTTGATCAAGTCCCGCGCACCAATCCAAAGTGCTAGTCAAGAGGCATCAGGTGTGCCTAACACCGCGCCTCAGAACAAGGCAGGTCGCGGCTCAAGCCAGGGCACACTTCCTCCTTCTTATGGGTGCCGCGGTGCACCCTCCTTGAGGTGTGGTGCACACCTGGGCAGAAGACTCCTCCTTGCTGTGAGGTGAGGCGCACACTTCCTGGGGTGCAGCGCACACTTGGGGCTGAACACTACTCGTTGTTGGGGGGTGAGGTGCACACCTCCTGGGGTGAGGCACCAAGGCCTGATGAATCTTTATTCTTCAACCCATTTAATCCTTAGAAAAATACCAACAATCTCTACCTTTGTCTAAACGATTAAACCCGAACCCATTGTGAAGAGAACTCTGGATCCAAACTCAACTTGAGTCACTATATCAACCGACTCCAATCCTAAGAAGTCCAAGGCAATGATTGAACTTACTTAGAGGTAGAACTTTAGTACCTAAATCCACAGGATTTTCTTCCGTTATGACTTTGTCCACAAGAACGCATCCTTTTGTAACATTTTCCCGAATGAAATGTTACCGAACATCCATATTCTTAGTCCTCTCATGGAACACCAGGTTCCTACATAAGTGCCACGCACTTTGGCTATCCGAAGACGCCACCACCTGCTCTTTTAGGACCTTACACTCGTCCAAAAACCCTTTGAACCACATAGCTTCTTTTATGGCTTTCGAAGCCGCTATGTACTCTGCCTCGGTTGTTAAGAGTGCTACCACCGGCTACCACTGAGCCTTCAAGTACCTCAGCAACTACTTCATCCCAAGCCAAAGCCCCTTTCTAGGATTACTCACAAGTTTGCTGAGAACACTCATTGCGTGAGAAATGTTGGGTCTAGTGCTTATTATCGCGAACATGACTGATCCAACCACACTAGAGTAAGGGACCTTTTCTATTTCCTTCTTCTCCTCATCCATTCCAGGACATTGTTCGCTGGAGAACTTGAAATGACTACCAAAGGGAATCTTCACTGGTTTACCATCTTCCAAAGAAAACTTGTACATCACCTTTTCTATGTCAGAAGACTGAGAAACCTTCAACCCTTTTCTCTCCCTTTCTCAAATTCTTCTTATCCTAAGGATCTTTTGTGTAAGGCCAAGATCCTTCCTCTCAAACTCCTCACTGAGTTGAGATGTCAACCTTTCTATCCTCTCCCTCCTATTCCTAAGCAATAGCATATCATCATAGATGAGGATAGTCACCACTTCCTCCACCTTACGTCCAGGTGAGAAGGTTTCTGTGAAATCTATGTCGTCTCTTTACGTGAACCCTTTCGCCACTAGCCTAGCCTTCTTTCGGACTTCATCCCCTACAGAGTTCCCTTCTTTGATCTTGTAAGTCCACTTACAATCCACAACTCTTTGTTTTCCTGGAATGTGCACCAATTCCCAAGAGTTGTTCTTCCTCAAAGAATCCATTTCTTCCTCCATAGCTAGCTTCCATCTTGACGAATCCTTACATCCTATGGCATCAATGTAAGTCTCTGGTTCACTTATCTCTCTTTCTATCCAAGGAGCTGTTGCATTTGCAGCCACAAAAACAATATCTTAAAGGTGGTCTGACCAGTCTTCTTTCCTGGTCCCTTGTGAGCTGATAGTCATTCTGACTTGCTGCATCATCCCCTTCTAGTTTAGCCTCTTCTTAAGTATCTTGAGCTTGGCCTTCCTTAATGGGCTCTACCTGGTCCGAACCCTCTTGCCATCCTTGCTCTACCTGAACTGAATTTTCCTTGATGCTATGCTCCATAAATTCCGGACTGGTTTGCTCACTATCCCTTGCAGGGTTAGTTTTCTCCAAATAGGGAAATAACAATTCATTAAAAATGACATCCATACTTATTATGGGTTTCATTCCTTTTTTTAAGGACCACAACCTATACCCCTTAACCCCATCACCATACCCTAGAAACACACATTTCTAGACCTTGGGCTAAGTTTATCATCCTTTTGATGTGCAAACGCAGCACATCTAAAAGTTCTAAGGTTGTTCAACTCAGGGGGTTTCCCACTCCACATCTCCATTGGAGTCTTAAGGTCTAAAGCCCTAGAGGGTGATATATTAACCAAATACACAACAGTAGACACCGCTTCCCCCCCCCCTAAAAAACAAAAAACTTTTGGGTAATCCAGATCCATTTAACATGCACCTAACATTTTCCCTAAGGGTCTTATTCATCCTCTCAGCAACTCCACTTTGCAGAGGGGTTTTCATAACTGTTATATTTCTTAGAATCCCATTTAACCTACAGAATTGATCAAGTTCCTTGTTAAAAAATTCTAAGCCATTATCGGTTCTTTCCCCCTTAACTACCCTGCCCGTTTGAGTTTCCTCCATCTTTTTCCACACCACTAACTTATTCAAAGCATTTGTTTTATTCTTAAGCAAATAAACCCAAACGTTTCTTGAATAATCATCAATTAAAGACAGAAATAAAGATTACCTCCTTGTGTTGGTGTTCTTACTGGCCCCCAAAGATCCACATGAATGTAGTCAAGAATGCCCTTAGAAAACCTTTCCATCATCGGTTTCCTTGAAATTCTTGAACCAATCCCTGTGAGGACACATATGATGAGTGCACCCGGTATCCAAGATCCATTTCCTGCTGTCTTCTTGCCCCTTGCTTACATTTGAGCACACAACAAGAACATCATCATCTTGCTGTTTTCCCTTGGCAACCAAAGCCTCTCCATTCTTGGTATAGCTTCTTCCCTTATCCCTCATCATCTTCTTGCAATCTTTCTTGAAATGACCCTCCTTATGGTAGTAGAAGCATCTCTTCCCTCCAATTCTCATTTTGGAGTGCGCTCTCCCATGGCTTTCTCCTCTATCTCTGTCTTGGTAGTAGCCATGTATGTTACTGTACGCTTTTCCATGGCTTTCTTCTCTACCTCTATCCCGGTAGTAGCCATGTATGTTAATGTGCGCTCTCCCATGGCTTTCTCCTCTACCTCTGTCTCGGTAGTAGCCATGTATGTTACTGCCATACCGAGTTGCTGTCCTTCCTCTAACCAACAGCCCTTCTCCACTTGATGATTCCCTCATCTTGGCATCAAGATTATCTTGCAACTCTTTATTAGGATCCATTTT
Organism: Bretschneidera sinensis; assembly: GCA_023935145.1. Taxonomy (NCBI): domain Eukaryota; kingdom Viridiplantae; phylum Streptophyta; class Magnoliopsida; order Brassicales; family Akaniaceae; genus Bretschneidera; species Bretschneidera sinensis. The sequence goes on from CM043704.1 coordinate 24,767,041, forward strand.
AATAGCAAAGATTCATTTACAAAGATACCTCTTATTAGGAAGAGTCTTGGTAAGAAACAAATCATCCAGTTTCTTCCAAATGACAGCTAGATCTTTTGAGTCTCCGTACTCCCTTGTGACACTATTCGACATATGCAGAAAGATGGTGCTATACACCATCTTCTTCATCTCAATCCGCTGGACTTTTGTGATACTTGCTGGAAAAGCGTCATCTTCTCCAATAGCCAAGTCCACCTTCTGTTGCATAAGAACAACCTTGATCTTCCACTTCCAAAGAGCAAAATCTCCCTTTCCATCATACTTCTCAACAATGAAGTTCAAACCCATCTTGCAGAGAAAAACCCAGATTTATGCAGCACCCATAATTGCTTTCAAACTTCTTCTAAATCTCAGGAACACAATCAAAGATTGATCTCTACTCCGTTCTTAAACCTCATGAACACGATCAGATCTTGATCTCTACTCTGTTCTTGAATCATCCAAGAAGTTGATCTTTGATTCTTGTTGTCTTGCTCCGATACCCGCCAATCTTGGCTTTGATACCACTGTCCAAAGCTCTAATACCACTGCTGGAAATCAACTTTGAGATGCCCAGGTGGGGATCTTCCAAACACCCAAGTCTAGAATGACTTGTCAAGAACAGAAACAATAATCAAAGCAAAGAAAGAACACAAGCAATTTGTTATCGAGGTTCAGCAATGTGCCTACATCCCCATGAGCTCCTTCGAGCCCTCTACACTAAATCAATGAGTTCTTACAAGTTACAGCAACACCTCTTCAAAAAAACCTATAGTTCTTGAAGAACGGAAGAAGAAAAAAGAAAGTGATAAGGACTTGAGTTACCCTGGAATTTTCCCCAAGAAAATTCCACTTACAGGGCCCTTGAATCCCCAATCTATACCACTCTCTCTCTAAACAACCAGCCTCTCTACAATGAGTCTCTCTTATGTTTGTGTATTTGCACTCTTACAATTGATCTCACTTTCACATTCACATGTTTTCTATTTCACACACACTCTGCACTTGATCTCTCTCTTGTGTTGAGATGATTTGTCTTGTCTTATTGAAATTGAAGCTTGGTGACCCTTTATATAGTGCACCACTTCTTGAACCTATCTTGAAGTCAATCTCAACCCTTAAATCTTAAGGACCAATCAATCATAGCCTTTCAACAAGTCTAAGTGATCTTGTGCATTTTGATCAAGTCCAATGCACCAATCTAAAGTACTAGTCAAGAGGCATCAAGTGCCTAGTGCCATGCCTCAGAACGGGGCAGGTTGTGGCTCAAGCCAGGGCACACTTCCTCCTTCTTCTAGGCATTGTGGTGCACCCTCCTTGAGGTGCAGCGCACACTTAGGTAGAAAACTCCTCCTTGCTGTGAGGTGAGGTGTACACTTCCTAGAGTGCGGCGCACACCTGGGGCTGAACACTTCTCCTTGCTGGGGGGTGAGGCGCACACCTCATGGGGTGAGGTGCCAAGGCCTGATGAAGCTTCATTCTTCAACCTGTTTAATCCTTAAACAAATACCAACACTAAACAGTGACCAGTTCTTCCAGATTTGTGCTCTAAACCAGATAATGCTACATTTTCTTCAAAACCTAGAAAAACAAAAACACAAAAAAGAAATAAAATAGCATGAAATAATATAACTAGGAACTTAACAAATGTAAATTAAAGGGCTTAAATACAAATATTTAAGCACTTATCACACCTCCAAACTTACATATTGCTAGTCCCTTAGCAATACGAAACTAAAAACTAACTGAAAACAAATAACACAAAGATAAATCCATCATTCATGGTATCCAAAATTTAGGTCGCACATAAAACCATGATATTCATTCATGAGCAAACTTAAAATACAAACCCATCTTTGCAACAAATAGGAGTTTTAAAATCTAATTACTTATGAGAGGCAGGTTAAGGCATCACAAGTCTGACTCAATGTAAGTGATCTAATATATAAAAATGAAGCTTCCAAATAACTCCAATGTGTAATGTCTCCATGTTCCAAGATTCACCGAATTTCTTATCAGAATGAACAATAATGGCATAATTTTATTTCTTTCTTTTATTATAAGATTTTACCATGTTTAGTTCCCTTAAGCTTTCTAATTGACCAATGTAACGAGTGTTTAGTCAATGACTCCTAAACCAGATGGTTTTAGGGCATTAGGTGTAAAGACACCCCTAAGGACTTACTAACTCGAGTAAAAAAGGCTACGGAACTAAACTGGCCTTAATACTACCAAGAAAACTTCCCACCTTTTGATGTGAACACTCACTGCTTACTGAGGCAAGAGGTCTAGTTACTCAGCGAAAAGTTTTTCAATGATCATTATGAGTAAAATTCTCACCTTTTGACGTGAATACTCATTGCTTACTGGGGCAAGTGGTCCAGTTACTCAATGGAAAGTCTATTTAATGATCATCATGAGCATTTTTGTTTCTATGCCAAAATGTTCATCCAGCAAGTCATCCGGTTTCAGTTAAGCCATGACAACATACACATTAAAATCACATGGCATACCTCAAACAATTACGTGCTAATGTGTTCGTGTCAGATTAGATCAAACATGTGAATTCTTAAATGCCTGAAGTAAGTAACTAAATTTTAAAACTCTATTATCGGATGTGTTCAAAAATTTAAGCTCACTAATGAAATCATATCACAATATTTGTTTTAGATCAACCAAAATTTTAAAACATTATGAACATGTATTTATCTTTTTACTAAAAAAACTGGGACAAAATGGACAAAATGTGTGTGAATGTGTCTCCCATACCCCCAAACTTAAATGACACATTGTCCCCAATGTGTGAATAACATGGAAAGAGCTGACCTGGGAGATCAATAACTAGCTGGGCTGGCATGGCTCATAGCACACCCCCAAACTTGAACGGATGTACACATTGTCCCTAGAAAAGAAAACTAACGTAATATTGAAAAACAAAAGATACTAAAAATAAACAATACAAGAAACAATAAAAATAAAAGGATATGTTATAAGGTGCCTTCTATGAGCGCTAAGTTTTACGTCTTCAGCTAGACGGTACACAACTCTCACTGTTGGCCTCCATATGGTGCTGAAGATGAGGCACCCAAGGCGGGAGGTAATCAATCTAGAATGGCTTGGAGCATCGTTTCTTACCTCACAAAGCGTGCCTCCAAACCGTTTATGCACTAATGAATTAGGCATGTAGCCTCTCGATCCGCCCGTCAAATATCAACTAGCTCACACCGAAAGGAGGACATCTCTTCAAGAATATGCTGGTACTCTATGGGTCCCATGTCAACATGGTCCTCTTCCCAAGTCTGGCTAGCTGCTGGGTCATCTACCTCTATAGGGTTATCCTTTACCCTCTTAGCAACAGGTGCAGACCCTCAGAATCCTCTAGGCATGTGTGCTGGCTTTGGCTCCACTGATTCTTGCCGAATAAAAGGGTGCTCCCTGGCTAGTCCATCTGTGGAAGTGCCCTTAATTCCCTTTTTTTTGAAAATATAAGTGAGGAGGAACGGGAATAGGAGCCCCCAGGCATTTGCAGTGGTGACCTGGCGTGCATGGATGTGGTCCCAAAACTTATGAATCTGGCTTCAAAGGATAGCAGGGATGGAGTACCAATGGCCTATGTGGAAAGTATACAGTGCCTGGAGGAACTGGTCATGCCTCTGAGTCTTGTGTCCTAATTGGCACACATTACACTGAAGAATGGAATCCACAAGCTAGAGTTGTGGAGGCAACTTGGACCGGCTCCCAGCATTGTTGTGCCTATCTCTATACTGTCTGGCGTACATGTCCTCAATGATGGTAGAAATGGAGAAGGACTCCGACTGCTCATCCATTTGGGCGCCCTCTAGGGGAGATTCATCATTGCATCAAAGGGCTGCAGCAATATCCGATGATGTCAAGTCAATGTACTTGCCCTGAACAAAGGAGGACAAACCACCTAGCTTGCTGTAGTCAAAAGAGAGGTTCTCATAGAACTAAACGATGAATCTAGTGTAGGCAGTAGAGTAGACAAACTTGAATAACCTTTTCAAACCACGATGCTTGAACTCATGAACAACCCATTGAGTGGCCTCAAAGCTTTTGAAGTCGTCGTCTATGTTAAATGTTGTTTTGAACAAGATCTTCTATTGCTCAAAAATGGGTCAAGAAGACTGTGTGCGGCTTCCCGAGGCATGGGATGTGGAGGCAGTGTGTTTAGGCGTGCTGGATACAATCTGCAGCATAGGTGCGCTCTATCACAAAAAAGTGAGATTGATCACACTGTGCCAATTGCACTCGATCACACTCGTATTGTGCTCGATCGCACTATCTGGTATATCATTGAGGTCTTTTGTCGAACAGATGGTGGGTGATAGTAAACCCAAGCAGTGAGTTATAATAGCCGACAGTGCCTAACTTCCTGTTATATGAAGCAAAACCAATCACATAGACGAGAAACATGTTGTATAGGCAATTATTAGTGCAAAAAGAATAATAAAAAATGTAGGTTTATGGGGAAATGATTCGTGACCGTGTGTGGTTGTGAGTGGTGAAACAGGGGTAAGAAATTACCTAGTGGTGGTGAGTGGTGGCGGCGTGTGGTGGTGAGTGAGAGTGTAGTGATGAGTGGGCAGAGAGTTCGAGAGTAGAGGATGCAAGAGTGAGAGTGAAAATGTGTAACAAAATGAAATGACTTAAAATAAGCACGTGACCCTCTATCCCAAGTGCGCTCGATCACACTTGTGCGTAGGTGTGTGCATGTGGATACGCTCGCGCGCCATTAGGCGCATAACGAGATTACACTCGAGTGCACTGTGAAATGTGCTTGATTGCAAGGAAAAAATGCACTGTACCACTAAACTAACTAAAGTAAGGATGAAAAAAGTTAAAAATGATGAAGAATAATAAGCAAAAATAAAAATGTACCGTACTCAGTGGCCTTAGTACCACTGACCTCAATAGAGGTGATTGAGCTATATGTTATCAAAGTCTAAACTACTCAAATGCTCTCTATAGTAGCTTCAGTGCTACTCTTTTGAAAGGGAGCACTTAAAGTCCACCTCATGTGGCTCAAGTACTCTTGTGCTACTGTATACTGGACTAACTAGAGTGCCAAATCTTCATCTCTTGGTAGCAATTTGATTTCAAGGTATGGCTTCACTCTGTGTCCATTCACCATGAATGTCCGAGTGCTGTCGAAACCACGAACCTCCTTCCTAACCAGCTATTTATCGTGATAGGCTTTGGTTCTTTCTTGGTGTTCTCATATACATCATGCCTCAATTCTCCAAGCTCATTCAAACGCAACTTCCTCTTATCACCCGATCTTAGATGCATTGGAGAGGCCTTAGGGAAGTACACAACTTCAATGATGTCATCAGCAACATCTTCAAATTTAGGCTCAATTTCGCTCTTGTGAGACTTTGGGTGAGGGTGGTCTCCAACAGATTAATGTGCTTGACCTGAAAAGCTTGCTCAACAATACCTTACATCATACATACATTAAAATATTCCATATCATCTTGGGGTAATTTTAATGCATCAAATATTTTGAATTCTATTTTCTCACTATTTACCTTCATACTTACGATACCCTTTTTCACACAAATTTTTGTAACAGCAGTTCTCATAAAGGGTCTTCCTAAGATGATGGGCAGAGGTAATGGCATAAGACATTCTTCCATATCTAATATAATCAAATCAGAAAGTAAAATAAATTCACCTACCTTCACCAAGACATCCTCAAGAATACCTCTTGGTCATTTGATGCTTCTGTCTGCTCATTGTAATGTGATGGAAGTTGGTTGAAGCTCCCTCAAACCCAGTGTCTCGAATACAGTGTATGGTAGCAGATTGATACCAGCCCCTTGATCCAGTAATGCTCGCTCAAAAAGCTGGTCACTTATCCTGCAAGGAATTGTAACACTACCTAGGTCTTTTAGCTTTGGTGGGAGTTTCCTTAACAATACTGCACTCACCTCTTTAGTTAAAGCCACTGTTTCTTGCTCATGAAACTTCCTTTTATGAGTGCAACAATCTTTCAAAAACTTAGCATATCTAGGAATTTGTTGAATTTCATCTAATAAAGGAATATTAATGGCTATTTTTCTTAAAGTTTCAAAGATATCGAGTAATTTACTTTCTTTCTTTGGCTTTACTAACCTTTGAGGGAACGGTGGTGCATTAACCTTCTCCATTTCACTTACCATTGATGTGGATGCTTTATCTAGAGATGCTTATGCAGGCTCATCAACTCCTATGATCTTACCATTTCTGAGAGCTGTAACGACGTTCAGTTGCTGATGTCCTCCTAGAATAGGTAGTGTTTGGGCTAGAAGTTCACCCTGCTTTCTTCCACTTAGCTCCTTAGCCAATTGCCCCACTTGTACTTGCAGTCTTTGAATAGCTTGCTCATGCTTTGCATTTGTTTGCCTTTTCTCAGTCCGAAATTCTCTTTCCTTTGCCATAAACTGATCTTGTGAAGTCATTAGTTGCTGTTGTTGAATGGCCAATTGCTTTACAAGACTCTTTAGGTCACTCTTCTTTGATTCGAGAACTAATTGGGCTGCTGGGTGGGAATTCCCTTGCTACCCTTGAAGGTTCAAGGCATTTTGATTGTTAGTCCATGAGAAGTTAGGGTGGTTTTGCCATCCAGGATTGTAGGTATTTGCATATGGATTGTTCTTGGGTGGATAGTTGTTTGGTTCCACATAGTTTGCTTGCTCTGGATCTGCAGATGAATACAAAGGGCAAGTTTCAATAGTGTGATCAAAATAATAACATATAGCACATACTTGGAGTTGTGTAGCTTGTGGACTAAGTGAGATGTTCTGAGCAGTCTTGGCTTTTACAAGCATATCTAGCTTTCTTCCCACAGCAGCCATCTGATTTGAAGATCCATCATTTAAAGTCACCTTATACATACCTTTGCTCTTAACTCCTTATCTACCTCTAGATAAGAATTGTTGTGTGTGCTCACTTAATGTCTCAAAAAGCTCCATGGCTCCTTCACTACTCTTTTCCATCAGCACACCTCCACAACTTGAATCCACTATACCTTTATTCATGTCACTCAAACCTTTATAGAAGGCTTGTACCATCTCATCTTAAAGGTAGATTATGATGTGGACACTTGAGAAGCAGCTCATTGAAGTGTCCCATGCTTCAAAGAACCGGTCACCATCCTTTTGTTGGAAAGATTGAATCTCCTTCCTCATTTGTCCTATCTTTTGTGCTGGAAAAAACTTCTTTAGGAACCTACTGGATAGCTCTTCCAAAGTATGGATAAACACTACAGGCAATGAATTATACCACAACTTAGCATTATCTTTTAATGAAAATGAGAAAGAATTAACCTAATTCCCTCTTGATCTAGGCCCTGGATGTGCTGGAACTTGTAGAGATCAAAGAATTTTTGAAGATGCAAGTGCGGGTCCTTAGCAGGTGTACCCTTGAAATGAGTCAATGCATTGAGTATCTACGGGGATATGTAATAGTTGCCTTCCACCTCAGGTTGATAAGCAATGCATGAGGGCTGATCGAGGTTCCGTGGAATGAAGGATTGCTTCATAGGCCTTCGCTCTGGTAACGGTTGGTTGTCAAGCTGTTCCGCCATTGGTGCTTCTCCCTTGAATTCTTCTTCTTCCTCCTCAATGTTGTCTCTAGGCCTCTGTCGAATGGTCCGCTCAATCTCTATATCGAGTGGAAAGATGGTTGGATTCCTGGATCGAAGCCCTTGCATGAATCAGCTGAAACACTTCAGTGCAGCACCTTCAGTACTACTGTTCAGGTAGTTTTTGGACCTTTTGCACTCGATCGCACCAAGTACTGCTCTCGATCGCAATGCTAGAAATTACTCTGCTGCAAACCTGAAACAGAAAAAACAGAACACAAAAAAAAAATGAAATAGATATATAATGAAACAAAATAAAACATAACAGAAAAATAAAACTGAACGAAAAATAATTCTAAACAGAAATTTAGCGCAATTCCTGGAAACGACACCAAAAACTTGTTGTGTAAATATCTACCTAAATTAATAAGTAAATAATTGAAGTTTTACTTGCAATTGCACAAGGTCAACATAATAGTATAGCGTGTAAGTGCAAGATCATTTCCACAGGGATTGGTAAATTTTGTTTAAAATTAAATTCGTAATATAAAACAATAGAAATATTAATTGAGTTTGAATTGATAATGATAAAAGCGTAGAGCTTTGATATCCACCACTAATCATACTTTCCCCATAAAATAGTGTGCCAATGCGTTAGTCATATCACAAATACCTAATGTTGTCAACGTAAGAGCATGGTGTATACTCTTTAAGTTATTGATTTCCCTAAGCCATAAGTTAGGCATGGTATATACTCTAACTCTTTTCTTTCTTAAAGGATTTAGTATGGTGTACACTAAGTTGTTCTTTAAAAGCATAATATCCATATAAATCGACAAACACACAAGACCTAGGGCATGTTATATACTCCGGGTTTCCCATGTTGATTAACCCAAGAATCCGGCGTTGATTTCTTTTGTTACTATTATGAGGAATTCAATAAAACAGACATTAATCAATTTAAGCATGATGATAGAACTATCACAAAGGAAACAATATTCATTTATGGAAAAGCATAATCAGGGCTTCAGTCGAGCCCTACTAGTAAATTAGGTACACATAAGCTTGATGTTAAACATCTTCACAAAATAAAATAAAGGAAAGAAGAAACCCGAAAGTACTATGGAGAAGAGTCGTCAATTCGTCTCCAAAATCTCTCTCTCCGGGCAACTCCCTCTTTCTGTGTTTACAAGCCTATTTATAAGGTTTAGAGACATCTGGAAACCCTAACTCGTAAAATAAAACCCTACCCCTACTTTTCAAAATAGGTTATGCTATTTTACTATTCACTAAAACATGTGTGCGCTCGATCACAGACTGCTGCACTCGATCAGAGGTGCACTCGAGCGTTCTTCTTGCGCGCACCAGCACTAGTGTGCTCGATCATAGGCTTAGGCGCTTGAGCGCTATTGTGCTCAATCGCAATCCTCTGTGCTTGATCGCACTAAGCTATTACCAGTTCTTCCAGATTTGTGCTCTAAACCAAATAATGCTCTATTTTCTTCAAAACCTAGAAAAACACTGAAAACATAAAAAAAAAAAAAGAAATAAAATAGCATGAAATAACACAACTAGGAACTTAACAAATGTAAATTAAGGGCTTAAATACAAATATTTAAGCACTTATCACCTAGTCGACTTGGTTGTCCTTCAACCCAGTTTTTCTTTTAAAAAACAGTTTTTGACTTTGAAACTTTTGTATTTTTATTTTTGTCAAAGTCTTTTGTAAATTGAGCCACAAATCAGGCTATGTAATTGAACACGAGAGATTTATACTTGTTTCAATTACCTTAATGCATATTCTAGATCTTCTGTCTTGTCTTGGCATCTGAATTAAGTTGAGTTCTTGCATCTTGTTTCTATGCTGAATGCTTTTACTGGTTAAACACTTAGATAAAACTGTTTGTGCAATTAGAGTAGTGTTTTGTCATTATTAAAATCAAATATGGGTCAACAATCTCCCCATTTTTTATGATGATAAAACTAATGAGAGAAAAACAATTTTAAAAACTAAGTGTTGGGTTTTTAGAAAAAAAAAATTGGGTAGAGTTTCCTCTATTTTTCGGATAAAACAAACCTGTTAAGCATTCAGATGTAGTTTATATATAGTTATTTCAACTCAACCAAGCATATATTTCTATTATACATATGTCAATATGATCGGAGCAAAGTTGCCCCTAAAATTATGCTATATTTTAAGTTTACATTGATTTTTCTCCTTTTTCTCCCCCATTTTAACAATAGCAGAAAAGAGGTGTAAACTTGAAAAATAAGCAATTGGAATACCATAAACATGAATATAATGTAAAAATAGACTTGTGTGAAAAATATAGGCATTATTCGGAGTTGGGAAGACTTCTCGGGAAGAATGAAACGTTTTTACACTAATATCAGTAGTTAAGGCATATAGTCGAGTATGAATATTATAAACCTAGCAACCATATAGCATAAAAGTAAGACATATATATGAGCTAAATTCCAAAAATGTAAATCAAGGCAACAGTATAGATACATCCATCTAATATGAGCTTATAGGAAGCTTATCTGAGTACAAAATGTGAATAAAAAATGAATGTTTGTGCTACAACCATCTAGGAGCTATATATCCATAGCAAAGAGATAAAGCATAAGGCTTAGTGAGCGGGGGAATCAGAGCCACCTTGAAGAAGATCTTGAAGCTCAGCTAAAGCCCTCATGTGCTATGTACCTTGAAGTCATCTCTAAATATGCAAAGGTTGCGATGCATAGAATCAATTGAACAGCTCAAGTTTCGGAACCTGAACTGCATGGATAGCTGGAGGCTCGAAATAGCATATAGTAAGTCATCATATCCATCTTGACCAACACTAGAGTTACCAAGCTATGGATTAGGTACTCACTCGTTAGTGTCCATAGTAGTGGGAGGAGCTGCAACTCCAGGAACGTCATCCTCCTCCTCGCTGCTGTCACCCTCTCAAATCCTAATGTTTCTCCCAGCCTTGTAGTAGATCATATCCTCACAGATCGTGCACCCCATCTTTTTTAGAGAAGAGATGTTGATGATGTTATTTGGGCCAATGTCTTGAGCCTTTGAGGCGGGTAGTGGGACACGAAAGTGCTGGAGAATCAAGGTGATGAGCATCCCATAGGGAAGGCACCCAGAGTCACTCACTTCATCGTTTATCATGTTGGCGAGTAGTAGGGGGTAGATATTGAAGTGGTGTCCAGTTTTGAGACACAAAATAAATACTATATCTATCTTCGGGAGATAGCCCCGACTCTCTAGTCGTGGGTGAATGGTCCAACTCACAACGAGATTGAACAACTTTGAGTCTAGGGGCATGTCACTACAGTGGTGAAATGTAGTGGGCCTAAATATATAGTTAGGGTCACCCCTAACAATATGGCACACCTCCTCATAATCAAAGTTGTCTGGCCATCCATCCAAACTCAACTGGAGCCTTTCCAAGGCGATCCTCAGTATGCTGACCAGGAGGTCAGTATTCACCTCAAACTCAACACCTATGATGCTAGTTTAAAACTGAAGAGCCAGTGCACTTAGTTTAACCAGGTTGGCATAAAATTGGTGAATAAGTTGTGGGGCAAACCTTTTGGTGTATCTTGACAAGTGGTGTCAAGTGAATGGCTTCAAAAGCAGGTAATATATCAAAATTTTCATGATGGATAGAATCGAAGTCGACGAATCTACCTATCATGATCTTTTTGTTGCGGATGATAGAGTTACACCTGCTCTGGGCAGAGGGGCTCGAGAAAAGTGAGTCATCGAGCTCAGACGTCACTTTCTTGCTTGAAGAACTAGCTAGCCCCTTCCCTTTAGTGTCCGATTCTGAGGATTTCTTAGATCGGGGCCTTGTAGGCGCATGAGGTCCTTCAACTGTGGTTTTAATCTAGATTCTCTCTAACATTTTGAAAGGGTTATTTTAGAGAGAGAATATGGGGAATAAAGATTTTTCAACCATGAAAAAGTTGAAATGGAGGTGATTTGGGGTATGATTGAAGGTTCTATGGATTGTATTTGAGAGATTTGGAACTTTAATTAAGGTTTTTCTAGAGAGAGAAGCTTAGGGTTTTTCAAATATGGTGTGAAAACTGAAAAAATTGAAGAGACTATTTATATAATCGCGATACTAGTCGACTGGGTTAGGGCACTAGTTGACTGGATGCTTCATAATTTGGGGAATTTTGACATACTAGTCGACTAGGTAAATTGGCAAAGACTTACCAGTCGACTGGGTAGGCTACCAAAATTTCAAATTTTGGCTCCAAATAACGTCTTATAGTACCAGTCGGCTGGATACTTTATACTAGTCGATTGGTAAAATGTGCAATGGGATACCAGTCGACTGGGATGAGTATACTAGTCGACTGGGTCCTCCTAAAAACTTAAAATTTTGAGCTCCAACTTGAGATTTCAGCACGAAATTGTTTATCTATACCATCTTGAGTGAGAGATATATTAAATAAGAGTTAATACTCATTCACTAGATGTCAAATATGCATATGATGAATGTTGATGCAATCAAACATACATTTTAACATAGTTTATCAGGCCCATCAATAGTCTAATTTTGCAAAAGCTATATTCACTTAAGGTTTTTGTAAGAATATCAGCTATTTGATCTTCTAAAGAAATGAATTCTAGTCTAATATCATCCTTTTGAGCATAGTCTCTCATGAAGTGATGTCTTATTTCTATATCTTTGGTTCTAGAGTGCTGAATAGGGTTTTTGGTTAAGTTGATAGCGCTAGTGTTATAACAATGAATTGGTATATCTTTAAAGTTCATGCCATAATCTTCTAATTGTTGTTTTATCCATAACACTTATGCACAACAACTTCTGGCTACTACATATTCAGCTTCGGTGGTTGATAGTGCAACCCAATTTTGTTTCTTGGAAAACTAAGAGGTTAGCATTGCACCCAAGAATTGGCATATCCCACTAGTGATTTTTCTATCCAGTCTATGACTTGCAAAATCAGCATCTGAATATCCTATAAGCTCAAAATTTGATTTTCTAGAATACTATAATCCTAGGTTTTGAGTCCATTGTAGATATCTAAGGATTCTTTTTACTGCAATTACATGTGATTCCTTAGGATTAGCTTGAAATCTAGCTCACATGCATACACTGAACATTATATCAGGTCTACTTGCAGTTAAATAAAGTAAAACACCTATCATGCTTCTATAAGTTTTAGTATCTACACACTTACCTTTCTCATCTAGGTCAAGTGTTGTAGAGGTGGTCATAAGAGTGCCAATTAACTTTGAACTTTCCATCCTAAACCTCTTTAATAGGTCCTTGGTGTACTTTGATTGATTGATGAGGATGCTTTCTTTCAATTATTTGATTTGAAGTCCAAGAAAGTAGGTAAGCTCTCCTATCATGCTCATTCCAAATTCACCTTACATGCACTTAGCAAACTCTTGACCCATAGATTCATCAGTAGCACCAAATATAATATCATCAACATATATTTGGACTAGTAGTGTGTTATCTTTGTGAGTTTTTGTGAGGAGAGTTGTGTCTATTTTTCCTATTGTAAAACCATTTTCAAGCAAAAACTTACTTAGTCTTTCATACCATGCTCTTGGAGCTTGCTTCAACCTATATAGAGCTTTAGAAAGCTTATAGACATGGTTTGGAAGACTAGGATTTTCAAATCCAAGAGGTTGCTCACATTTACATCTTCTTCTATACACCCATTTAAAAATGTACTTTTTACATCTATTTGAAATAACTTAAATTTATTAAAGCATGCAAAGGCTAATAACATTCGAAGAGCTTCTAATCTAGCTACGGGAGCATTGGTCTCATCAAAATCTATTCATTCTTCTTGATTATATCCCTTAGCAACTAGTATAGCTCTGTTCCTAGTTACTATTCCATTTTCATCCATCTTATTTCTAAATACCCATTTAGTTCCTATTATAGTGTGATTCTTTGGTCTAGGAACTAGATTCCATACTTTTTTTCTTTCAAATTGATTTATTTCTTCTTGCATAGCATTTATCCAATCAACATCCTTCTCAGCTTCTACAAATGTTTTAGGTTCTACTTGCGATAAATAAGCTACACAATTGCAAATATTTCTAATAGAGGAACGAGTTCTTACCCCTTGTAAAGGATCACCAATCACTTGATCGATTGGATGACAAATCACATACCTCCAATCTTTGAGAAGACTATCCTCTTGTTTTCTTGTAAATGGTTGATCAAGATTGAGAGCATCAACCTCTTGACTCATTTGAGGTGGGCTCTCCTTCGGGTCAACAATGGGAGTAGGTGTTTTTATCCTTGGAATGAAATCTGCATCATCATCAAAAGAACCTACTCTACTACTAATTAGGCTAGACTTATCAAAGGCTACATGTACAGATTCTTCAACCACTATAGTTATTTGGTTAAAGACTCTATAAGCTTTACTAGAGGTTGAATATCCTAAGTATATCCCATCATCGGTATTTGAGTCAAATTTACCTAAGTTAGTTTTATTGTTATTTAGGATAAAGTATTTACAACCAAAAGCATGAAAATAAGAGATATTAGGCTTTCTACCTTTCCATAATTCATATGGATTTTTGTTAAGCATAGGCCTAATTAAAACTCTATTTAAAGCATAGTAAGAAGTGTTTAAGGCTTCCACCAAAAATTATTTTGGCAAACTATTTTCACGAAGCATTATTCTTGCAAATTCTTCTAGAACTCTATTTTTCCTCTTAACAACTCCATTTTGTTGAGGACTTCTAGGTGTCGAAAAGTTATGATCAATTCCATTTTCATCACAAAATTTTGAAAAGTTTTGGTTTTCAAATTCTTTTCCATGATCACTTCTAATGCTTGAAATAAAAATTGCTTTTTCATTTTGAACCTTTTTACAAAATTTCACAAATCCTTTGTAAGCTTTATCCTTGTAAGCAATAAAAATAACAAAGGTATATTTTGAATAGTCATCAATAATAACAAGAGCATATTGATGGCCACCTAGACTTATGGTACTTATTGGACCAAACAAGTCCATATGTAGAAGTTCCAATGGTCTAGTAGTTGAGACTATATTTTTTTTATTTAAAAGAAATTCTAGTTTGTTTTCCCATTTGACAAGCATCATACACCTTGTCTTTTTCAAATTTGATTTTTTAAAGTCCAATGACTAAATCTTTTCTTGAAATAATTTAAAGCAAATCCATATTCACATGGCCAAGTCTTCTATACCATAGCCATGGGTTTTCACTATGGGAAAATATTTTTCATTTTTCGAATTCATAGATTTTAAATCAACTATATAGACATTCTCGTGTCTATGGCCAACAAACTTGATATTGTTACTCTTGATGTCTATAACTAGAGAATGAAAGGTTTCAAATATGAATTTTTTGCCTTTGTCAAATAGTTGACTAAGCAAATTTGGCTTAAGGCCTTGCACATATAATACATGATCAATGGTTGGGAAATCATTACTAACTTTTTCATGCTTAATGATCTTTATCTTTGTGTTATCTCCAATGGTGACATGTTCGCCATCCCTTAGAGTTAGTTCTTTGAACATGCTTTGATCATTGGTCATGTGCTTTGAGCATCCACTCTCAAGGTACCAATAGTTACCTTTTTCCTTGGCATGGAGACATATCTACATACACAAGGATACACAATTGCACTTTTAGGTACCAAAATTTCCTTGGGTCCTTTGGGGTTAGTTCTAGAAAATACGGTTCTTTTAGGGACCCATACCTTCTTAACATTATAAGTGCTCTATAATTATAGACATGTTGATGATGCATAATCAGTTATTGAAATTTCTAGGATTTCTTAATTGTGCAATTCTATAGTTCTTTAGATAAGCATTCCTATGATACATGTTTCTATGATTAAAGTTACGAATATGCATTTTATTACTAGGAAATGTATGATGGTAGCTCTTAGGATGTGCACTTGTGGTGTGAGCATATATATTATTTATAGAATACACATGATGGTAATTCCTTGGATGTTCATGTGTGGTGTGCAAGTTATCAGTATACATATCATTTCTAGGATGCATATGATGGTTACTTCTAGGATGTGTATTTCTAGTATATGCATTCCTTGAATGATCATTCCTAGAATTTGCATTTCTTGAGTGAGCATACATATATGCATGAGTATTTTTAGGATGCTTCATTCTAGTATATGCATTTAAATTCACATTCTAGACCTACTAACATGTACTGAAGGAGCATTTTTAATCTTGCTAGAGGTATTGTAAGTGGAGGCTTCATTCAAACATGCTATTTTCATGAAAAAAGTCTCTTTAGACTTTGATAAGTGCTGAATGTCACACATTCAAGCCCTTTAATTTGCATACGTTAATCCTTTAGCCTTGTTACAATTTGATCTTTTGTAGTGTTTTACATGCTTTCAAGTTTCGCAATAGGAGTGCAACAAAACCCATCATTTCTAGACTATGAAAGATCAATTGAGCATTTTGCTAAGTCATGTTATCACTAGCAAAGGGTGAAAAGGAGCTTCACTAAATTGCCAGAATTGCCCATACAGATCAGTCATTTTTGCGGATTAAACTTTATTGATTTAGGAAGAAACAGGAGATGAGCCATATATGCTTGGAAAGATCCAGATGTCTATTTTCTGGAGAATTTTATGGCTTATAAATATAATTTTTCTAGGGAAAGTTATGACAGTTTTAGTAGATAAAGGTCAGGCTGTTCATGATTTCAACGTGGTAGACATGAATGAGCTATTAAATTCGGATTTTTTTTTTGGATTTGCATGGCTGGAAAAGGAAGTTGAGTGCTTAAATAAGTATAAGAAGAAATAAGAAAAACAAAAAATAGGCACACGTTCAATTGCTAGGGTTTTGTTGAGGGTTCTATAAATACATGTTTAAGAGACCAAAAAGAGAGTTTTTTTTTTTACTATATTTTCTTCTACAGTGGCCGTCTTCACGCATGGGAGCTCTTATTCTCAGAGGATTATCATCATAGAGGAGTTCTAAATTTTCTTTTTGCTTTCTTTTATCTATTTTTTATGATGAGGATATTTTTCATTAGAATTATGTGTAACTAAATATTTTAGTTAGGGTTCAATTGAAGCCCTAGTCATGTTTTCTTAAGGATTTTGATTTGCTTTGTTACAAATAAAATTTTTTTTTGTGATGTTTAATTGATTAATTCTTGGCTTTATTTCATTCTTCATACGGTTTATGTGTTATGCTTAATCATCATATACATGTGTCGTATGGAGATTGTCATCTAGGTAAATTTAGATGAATGAGTTTTGTGCCTACACTAAGTGACGAAGGAACCAATTATGGGTTCTTGGGATTAATCAACATGAAAAAACAAAATAAATACCATGTTAAATGTTTCGTGTGTTTGCTTATTTCCATTGTTTTATGCTTTCTTGAGTGCAACTTAGTAATTACCATGCTAAATACTCTGAGAATGAAAAGAGTTAGAGTAGACACCCATGCCTAACTTGTTGCTTAGGGAAATTAATAGCTTAAGGAGTAGATATCATGCCGTTAAGGTGGTAAACATTAAGCATCTAAATCTAGTTTGTAGCATTGTGCAAGTCGTTTGCTTTAAAGAAGATGATTAGTGGTGAATATGGAAGCCTTAACTTATTTTCTCATTATTTCGATTCTGGTTTTAAAACTGTTTTACGATTTTCTTTCACTCGTGCAATCTTTGTTGTTTATTTAAATCTGTTATTTTTGTTTCATTTAGATGGAAGCTTCTAGAAATTATATTTAAACACAATTAATCCAATCCTCGTGGGAATGATCTCGTATTTTCTAGCTATACTATTTGTTTGATCTTGTGCACTTATGAGTTAAAACATACATTTAGAAGCTTATTATTTAGGTTGATATTTGTATAACAAGTTTTTGGTGCCATTGCTAGGGATTGCACTAAATTGTGTTTAATTTTCATATTAAAAAAATCAAAATATATATTTACTATTTACATGATATATTGCAGGATTGAAATTTCATTTATGCAAGGTCTTCGGTCCCAAAATTTAGCCATCATTGATATGTTGGTATTTGTCTAAGGTTTAAACAAGAGGTGGAAGAGTGAAGTTCAGCATGTTAAAGGAATGCACACAAGTGTGCGTGGCACCTTGGAAGTGTGTACGCCTCACCGTGGAATGAAGTAAAGGAGAGCACACCAGTGTGTGCCATGGCCCAGCTCTTCCTAGGGCGCGGTGCCCAGCATGGAGGCTGCCCAGAACCAGTGTGCACCACGGTTCAGACTCCTCCAGGCCGCGGCGGCCAGAAAGGTCACAAAGGAGACTTGTTTCAGCCCTGCTTCAAGCCGCGGCCTGAAGGCACACCAAGGCTAGATTTTCAACCTTATGTTGAGTGTGTGGATGCAAGATCAAAATGCATAGCTTGACTAAAGAATGATCAAAGGCCTTGGATAATTGGTCATCAAGATCTAAGGATGGAGAATGACACTCAAGATTGGTAAAGAAGTTGGTGCACTATATAAAGGGTCACCTAGCTTCAATCAACAACAACTTGAGACACATTGTGAATACAAGTGATCATCATACAAAAGTGTGTGAGTGCAAAACACAGAGAGGCATTAGAATAGACCTCAAAAGAAAGGCTGGTTGTAAAGAGAGAAGTAGTATAGATTGTGGGTAGAGTGCTTTTGTAATAGTTCTATCACTTTCTTTCTTCTTCTTCTTTGTTTCTTCAAGAACTTAGACTTCTTGGAGAGGGGTTGCTGTGATTGTAAAAGAATCATTGATTTAGTCCAGAGAGTTCAGAGGAACTCATGGGGACGTAAGCTATTGCTGAACCTCGATAACAAATCGCTTATCTTCTTTCTTTCTTTAATTTCTGTTCCTGTTTTCGATTTCTAATCTTTACAAGTCATTCTAGACTCGGGTGTTTGGAAGATTACCACCTGGGCATCTTGTCAAGTTGATTTCCAACAGTGGTATCAGAGCTTTGGTTAGAGGGTATTGGAGCAAGAACAAGAAGATGATGGAGTCAAGACTCCAAGAATCAAATATCAACTTCTTGGGTGATTCAAGAACGGTATAAAGATCAAGATCAGGTCATGTTCTTGAGAGTGATTGAAGAACGGTATTAAGATCCATCTTCAATCATGTTCTTGAGGTTTAGAAGAAATCATTTGTGGGTATTGCATAAATCTAGGATCTTATCCACAAAGATAGCTTCAAATTTCGTTGTTGAGAAGTTTGATTGAAAGGGAGACTTTACCCTTTGGAAGCGGAAGATCAAGGTGATTCTTATGCAACAGAAAGTGGACTTGGCTATTGGAGAAGATGATGCTTTTCCAGCAAGTATCATGGAGGACCAGCGGGTTGCGATGAAGAAGATGTCTTACAGCACCATTTTCTTGTACATGTCGGATAGTGTCACAAGGGAGTGCAGAGACTCGGAAGATCCGGCTGTCATATGGAAGAAATTAGATGAGTTGTTCCTTACCAAAACTCTCCCTAACAAGATTTATCTTCTTAAAAGAATCTTTGCTTTTAAAATGGATCCTAATAAAGAGTTGCAAGATAATCTTGATGTCTTTAATAAACTAGTTCAAGATTTAGCTAGTTGTAGTATTAAATTCCCGGATGAACAATTGGCTATTATTCTGTTAAATTCTCTTCCTGATTGTTTTGATAATTTGATTAATGCTATTGTGTATGGAAGAGATACTTTAACCAAGGAGATTATGAACAATGCCATAAGGGCACATGATTTCAAAGCCAAGATAAAGGAAGCATCAAGTGGAGAAGGGTTGTTCATTATAGGAAGGCCAGCAACTCGGAATGGTAGTAGCATTTATGGCCACTACCGGGAAAAATCAAGAGGTAGAGGGCAGAGCCATGGAAGATCTCATTCCAAGACAAGACTTGGAGGGAAGAGGTACTTCTACTATAACAAGGAGGGCCATTTCAAGAAAGATTGCAAAAATAGGTTGTGGGATGAGAGAGGGAGAAGCTATACCAACAATGGAGAGGCTTCGGTTGCCAAAGGAGAACAACAAGATGATGTTCTTATTGTGTGCTCAAATGTGAGCAGGAGGCATGGCAACGATAAATGGATTCTTGATTCCAGGTGCACTTATAACATGTGCCCTCACAAGGAATAGTTCAAGAATTTCAAGGAGATCAATGATGGAAGGGTTTTCTTGGGGAATGACATTTTTTGTCAAGTGAGGGGGATTAGAGACATCCAGTTGAGGATGTTTAATGGAGTCATAAGGCTGCTACGAAATGTGAGGTATCTTTCAGATTTGAAGAAGAATTTGATCTCATTAGGGTAGTTGGATTCCATGGGCTACACATGCAAAGTAGAGGGAGGAAAGATCAAGGTGGCCAAGGGATCTTTGGTAGTGATCAAAGCAGCAATAAAGGATGGACTCTATGAGATGATCGAAGAGACAAAAATCAATGATCAAGCAGCAAGTTTGATGGTTGAAATGGATAGGGCAGCCCTTTGGTACACTCGCTTGGGACACATGAGTGAAAATGGCCTGCAAGTTCTTAGCAAGATGACCTACTTGGTAGAGACAAAGTAGAGAAACTTGATTTCTGCGAGTGTTGCATTCTTAGGAAGCAAAACCGGGTCAGCTTCAACACCGGAGTGCACAAGTCTAAGAGGATTCTTGACTACATTCATTCGGACCTTTGGGGACCAGCAAGAACACCAACACAGAGAGGTAACTTTTACTTTCTGTCTTTAATTGATGATTATTCAAGGTTTATCTGCTTAGGAATAAATCAGATGCCTTGAATAAATTTATTGTGTGAAAAAAGTTGCTGGAGACTCAAACGGGTAAGGTAGTTAAGGCTTTACAAACTGATAATGTCTTAGAATTTTGTAATAAGGATTTTGGTAAATTCTGTGAATTAAATGGCATTCTAAGGCATATAACGGTTGTAAAAACACCTCAGCAAAATGGAGTTGCTAAGAGGATGAATAGAACCCTTATGGAAAAAGTTAGGTGCATGTTAATTGGGTCCAGTTTGCCAAAATATTTTTGGGGAGAAGCTATGGCTACAACTACATACTTGGTTAATAGATCACCCTTTAGGGCTTTAGACCTTAAGACTCCCATGGAGATGTGGAGTGGGAAACCCCCTGAGTTGAGCAACCTTAGGACTTTTGGGAGTGCTGCATTTGCACATCAAAAGGATGATAAACTTAACCCAAGGTCTAGAAAATGTGTATTTCTAGGGTATAGTGATGGGGTTAAGGGATATAGGTTGTGGTCCTTAGAACCTAAAGGAATGAAACTCATTATAAGTAGGGATGTTATTTTTAATGAATTGTTATTTCCTTACTTGGAGAAAACTAACCATGTAGGGGCTAGTGAGCAAACCAGTCCAAAATTTGTGGAGCATCATATCAGAGAATTCAGTTCAGGTAGAGCAAGGAAGGCAAGAGGGTTCAGACCAGGTAGAGCCCTTGAATGAAGGCCATGCTCAATACACTCAAGAGGAGGATGAACGAGAAAGGGTTGATGCAGCAAGTCAGAATAACTACCAGCTCACAAGGAACCGAGAAAGGAGGGTGGTAAGACCACCTTTGAGATATAGGTTTGTGGATGCTAATGTAGCAGCTCCTTGGATAGAAGGAGAGGTTGAACCAGAAACTTATATGGATGCCATAGAGTGTAAGGATTCGTCAAAGTGGCAGCTAGCTATGGAGGAATAAATGGATTCTTTGAGGAAGAACAACTCTTGGGAATTGGTGCCCAAACCAGAAAAATAGAGAGTTGTGGATTGTAGATGGATCTACAAGATCAAAGAAGGGAATACTCCAGGAGATGAAGTCCGTTGTAAAGCTAGGCTGGTGGCAAAGGGGTTCACACAAAAAGAAGGCATAGATTTCACCGAAATCTTCTCACCGGTTGTGAAATACAAGATGATACGGATAGTATTGGCAATGGTGGTCCAATTTGATTGGGAAATCGAGAAAATGGATGTGAAGACAACATTTTTACATGGAGAGCTTGATGAGACCATCTATATGAGGCAACCCGAAGGCTACAAGGAAGGATGGCAGGGAGAGTTGGTGTGCAAATTAAAGAAATCTCTCTATGGCCTGAAGTAATCACCTCTGCAATGGAATAAGAGGTTTTATTCCTTTATAATCAGTTTGGGTTTCATGAGGAGATACTATGATTCATGCTTGTACTACAATGGACAAAAGGTTGAGGAAGTGGTGATCATCCTCATCTATGTTGATGATATATTGCTGGTTGGGAGCAGCATGGAGGGGATAAGAAAATTGAAGGCTCAACTCAGTGAGGAGTTTGAGATGAAATATCTTAGCCATGCACAGAAGATCCTTGGGATATATATCATCCGGGAAAGGGAGAGAAACAAATTGAAGATCTCTCAAACTTCTTACATAGAGAAGATGATATCTAAGTTCTCTATGGAAGATAGCGAACCAGTGAAGGTTCCCCTTGCTGGTCATTTCAAGTTCTCCAGCGATCAATGTCTGAGATCGGAGGTGGAGAAGAAGGAAATGGAAAAATTTCCTTACTCTAGTGCGGTAGGTTCTGTTATGTCCACCATGGTAAGCCCTAGACCTGATATTGCTCATGCAATAAGTGTCCTCAGTAGGTTTATGAGTAATCCCGAAAAGGAGCATTGGCTTGGTTTGAAGTGGTTACTGAGGTACTTGAAGGGAAGCCCAGAAGTAGGGCTGATTTATGAGAAGAGGGGTAAGTCCATCTATCTTGAAGGTTATACTGATTCGGACTATGGAGCAGATTGGGATAAAAGAAGATCGATAACCTCTTACTTCTTCAATTTAAACAGATGTTGTGTAAGTTAGAAGGCTTAGTTGCAGCTGGTGGTAGCACTCTCAACAACCAAAGCTGAGTATATAGCAGCTACGGAAGCCATCAAGGAGGCTATGTGGTGCAAAGGGTTACTGGAAGAGTTGAAGGTACTAGAGGAGCAGGTTGTGGTGTATTCGGATAGCCAAAATGCATTGCACTTGTGTAAGAATACGGTGTTCCATGAGAGGACAAAGCACATGGATGTTCGGTACCATTTCATTCGGGAAAATGTTATGAATGGATGCATCCATGTGGACAAGGTAGCCATGGAGGAAAATCCTATAGATTTAGGCACCAAGGTTCTACCACTAAGTAAGTTCAATCATTGCCTTGGACTATTTAGGATTGGAGTCAGTTGATTGATGCCTCAAGATGAGTTTGGAACCTGAAGTTCTCTGCAAAATGGTTTAGGTTTAAACACTTAGACAAAGGTAGAGATTGTTGGTATTTTTCTAAGGTTTAAACAAGAGGTGGAAAAGTGAAGTTCAGCATGTTAAAGGAATGCACATAAGTGTGCGCAGCACCTTGGAAATGTGTGCGCCTCACCGTGGAATGAAGCAAATGAGAGCACACCAGTGTGTGCCATGGCCCAGCTCTTCCTAGGCTGCGGTGCCCAACATGGAGGCTGCCTAGAACTATTGTTCACTGCGGCTCAGACTCCTCTAGGCTGCAGCGCCCAGAAAGGTCACAAAGGAGACTTGTTTCAGCCCTGCTTCAGGCCGCAGCGCGCCCTGTTCCAGGCCGCGGCCTGAAGGCACACTGAGGCTTGTTTTTCTACCTTATGTTGAGTGCGTGGATGCAAGATCAAAATGCACAACTTGACTAAAGAATTATCAAAGGCCACGGTTGATTGGTCATCAAGATCTAAGGGTGGAGAATGACACTCAAGATTGGAAGATCACCACTTGGGCATCCTATCAATGTGATTTCCAATAGTATACCATCCAGAGATTAAATGAAACCTTACACAATGTCAAAGACAAAAAGAAGAATCTAAACAAGAAGAAAGATTAGAATCTAAGGGAGTAATGGAGGATAAACAAGCAGAAAATCCACCAGTTCAAAAACCATTGAAGAGCTCATTTATTCCACAAAACCTTAATCAACCATCATGCATCGCCTACCGACCAACTGTGCAGACCAACTTCAATCTATCTTCTCATTTACTTAGTATGGTACCACATTATAGAGGCACACCTTCTGAGGATCCATATTTGCACATTAGAGATTTCTTTGATCTATGCAAGACTCAGAATATCCAAGGCTTAACTCCAAAAGGAATCAGGTTAATCCTCTTTCCTTTTTCTTTAAAAGATAATGCTAAGTTGTGGTTGAACTCTTTATCTATAGGTTCCATTAACAATTGGGAGGAGTTGGCAACTAAATTTCTAAAGAAATTTTTCCCGACTCAAAAGACAAGGAAACTTAGAAGGGAGATTCAAACCTTTCAACAGAAAGATGGAGATCTTTTCTTTGAAGCATGGGAACATTTCAATGAGTTGCTTCTCAAGTGTCCACACCACAATCTATCTCAAGATGATCAGGTACAAGCTTTTTACAAAGGTTTAAATGATGCTAATAAAAGTCTTATTGATTCAGCTTGTGGAGGCATGCTTATGGAAAAGAACAATGAGGAAGCTATTGAGCTATTGGAGACTTTAAGTGAAAATTCTCAACAATTCTCATCAAGGGGGAGGCAAGGAGTAAAAAGTAAGGGTGTGTATGAAGTAAGAACCAATGGTGGAATCTAGACTCAGATGGCCGAAGTGGAAAGGAAGTTAGATGTGCAAGTGAGAGAAATATCAACCCAAAACATCTCTCAAGTTCAACAAGTTGTGAAAGTTGAGGTATGTGATATATGCTCTCACTCTAATCATACTACTGAGACTTGTCGTATGTCTTCTTTTACAAAGCAAGAGTATTAAAATTATGTGGGACAAAGCAACTATCCTCCTAAGAACAACCCCAATTCAAATGCTTACAATGTAAGGTGGAAAAATCACCCCAATCTTTCTTGGAGTAACAATCATAATGTTCTGAATCCAGAAGGGCAGCAGAGGAATTTCCAATAGGGAAGTAATTATTAGACTCCACCACAGGTGGTGCAACAGAATCTTGAGCAGAAAAAGAATGATATTGAAGGTGCCATACTCTAGTTCTTGACTACACAACAACAGACTAATGCTCAAACTAGTCAGACCATTCAGAGATTGGAGGCACAAGTAAGGCAATTGGCCAAGGAAGTGAGTGAGAGAAAGAGAGGAGAATTCCCATCACAGTCCATACCAAACCCAAAAAGTCAAGAGGAGCTCAAGGCTATGATAATCCTTAGGAGTGGTAAAGTCATTGAAAACAATGTGGGAATGGATAAGAAAGTGGAAGCATCTCCAACAGGAGCTACGACCTCCACAAAGGTAAGTAAGAAAGAGAAGGTGATATTGCCACCCTTCCCTCAAAGGTTAGTTAAAAAAAAAGAACAACAATGTCTTGATATTTTTGAAACTTTAAGAAAAGTAGATATCGATATTCTTTTACTTGATCCAATTAAACAAATCCCATCTTATGCCAAGTTCTTAAAGGATTGTTATACTAACAAAAGAAAGTTTCAGGAGTATGAGAAAGTTGCATTGAGAGAGGAGGTAAGCGCAGTTTTGTTGAGAAAGTTACCACCTAAACGAAACGATCCAGGTAGTTTTACTATTCCTTACAGGATTGGTGACCAACTCTTTGAACGTGCTTTACTTGATTTAAGGGCAAGTATCAATTTGTTGCCCTATACGGTTTACGAGAAATTGGATTTGGAGGAACTTCAACCAACCTCAATTACGTTACAATTGGCAGACAGAAACATCAAGAGACCTAGAAGTATTTTAGAGGATGTCTTAGTTCAAGTAAATCAATTTATTTTGCTTGCTAATTTTGTTGTTTTGGATATGGAAGAATCACCTATGCTATAATATCTGCCCATTATTTTAGGTAGACCCTTTATGAGTACTCTTGATACAAACATATGTGTTAAAAAGGGTACTATAAGCATGAAAGTAAATGGTGAAAAGATAGGGTTTAGGGTGTTTGATACATTGAAATTACCATATGATAATCATGATTGCTTCAATGTTTGTGTAGTTCAAAGTGTTGTTGAGAAATTCTTTCAGGTATTGATTATGCTCAAACTAATACGCAGTTATTGTGTATAGTTAAGGTGTCGATCTCACAAGGAAAAGCGAACTACAAAGGAAAAGTATAAACCTTAACACAAACGATAAAGATCAAGTGAGAGAATATGAGTTTTGATAATGAAGTAATGTGAGAAAATTGTGTAAATAGATTAAAGAATATAATAGAGAAACAACAAGGGTCTGGGAATCCTCCCTAGGTTTGTTGCCTTATTCCAATCTCGATTCAATTGTTTTTATCTTGATTACTAGTTTCACATCCCAAACAAGCAATCGGTAAATATTCAATCAAAGCACATGTAAACCCTAACGTAATTGATATGAATTACTCTTTACTTTCAATTTAAGCACACATGACCTATCCTATAGATTTATCAAGAAATGACAATATATCTTAATGAAAATATTGCAGTAATGGACAAACCTAAAAGATAAATCTACTGGACTCAATCACATCCAACAATCTTGATATAAGAGGAGCATGACTAGACTTATATCGAAGAGAAAGATACAATCACCGAATTAAGAGAAAATCTTCTAATTAAATCAAAGAGTAAATCATGACAATGTTTTGACAATACATCCAAACTAAAACTAAATCATAACGGAAAATAAGAACAACTACACCTAGGGATTCATCCCTTTGCCTTGCTTATAGATTAGTTAGCCATGGGGCTCATTCTTGAACACTTTGATGGGGGAGAATGTGGCACCCTTCTTGAGTTTTCCAGCCCTTAATGATTCCTCTTTATCAAACCCTAAGTGATATATTTATAATATAAAAGGTCCAAAGGTGTTTTCGGGTTTAAACTATCACTAAAACCCTAATTAAGTCGTGACTCGGAAACAATGCATCGTGCTCGCGCCGCGGCTCACATTAATCTAAATCGCGGCTCAGCCTTTTGTGGTTTTCTTCATGATTCTGTAGGCTGCGGCCCAGATTGGTCCAGGTCATAGCTCAGACTGGTCCGGGCCGTGGCGCACACTAAAGATCTTCTAGCTCTTTTTGGGCTTGGTTCTGGAGGCCGAGGCTTAGACTTTTCAGGCCGCAGCGCACACACTAAAGACTTGGTTTCTCTTCATTTTGTCCTTTCGCAACCATGCCTTCACTCTGATGTGCATCGAAGCATCGTGCTTTAAGCTATAATGGCTTTCCACCTCTTCTGGACTCAAAGTACCTGAAAATGCATCGAAATAGATTAACAATCCAAGAATATCACTTTAGAGTTGTTAAGGTATAAAAGTGCAATTCAAATCTAGATCAATCCTAAAATGATAACAAATAAGTACTGTTAAGATGCATTTTATGACTCTCATCAGGTACATAGCATTGATCCATTGGAGGCTAACTCATAGTCTAACAATGCCTAACATTGAGCAGGATTGTGAAAGTGTTGATGTTGACATCATTGAGGCCGTACACTCCCTTGAAGCTCTTAAGCCTTATCCAAGTATGTACACACCTCCCCTTGAAAATCTTATCTCTTCTAATGTCAAGGCACTAGATTTGGAATTGAAGAAGTTGCCTGAACACCTGGCATATGCTTACTTGGGAGAGAACTAGACACTACCAGTGATAGTTGCTACAAAATTAAGTTTAAGGGTAGAGGAGAAGCTATTGAGAGTTCTTAGAGAGCACAAGACTGCATTAGGGTGGACCATTACTGATATAAAGGGTATAAGTCTAGCTCAGTGCATGCATAGGATCCTCCTTAAAGATAATATAAGGCTGGCCAAAGATGCACAAAGAAGACTTAACCCACATATGAAGGATGTAGTCAGAGAAAAGGTTATTAAGTTGTTGGATATTGGCATCATCTACTCCATCTCAGATAGTAAGTGGGTGAGTCCAATTCAAGTGGTGCCTAAGAAGAGTGGAATCACAGTGATGAAGAATGAGGAAAATGAGCTTGTTTCTACCAGGATGACCACAGGTTGGAGAGTTTGCATTGATTACGAGAAGCTCAATAAGAAAACTAGGAAAGATCACTTCTCTCTGTCGTTTATCGATCAAATGTTAGAGAGGTTAGCAGGTCATAGCCATTACTATTTTCTAGATGGGTATAGTGGCTATAACTAGATTGCTATAGCACCAGAGGACCAGGAGAAGACAACTTTCACATGCCTCTTAGGCACATTTTCATACAGGAGGATGCCATTTGAATTATGTAATGCACCTGCCACATTTCAAAGGTGCATGATGAGCATATTCTCAGACATGGTGGAAAGATTCATCGAGGTATTTATGGATGATTTAATGTTTTTGGTTCAAACTTTGATGAGTGTCTTAACCATTTGTAGGTTATCCTTAAGAGATGTGAAGACTGTAACTTAGTGTTGAATTGGGAAAAGTTTCATTTCATGGTACAACAAGGTATTGTTTTGGGTCATGTTATTTCCAGCAGGGGCATTGAGGTGGACAAGGCAAAAATCGATATCATCTCCAAATTACCTCCTCCTACATCAGTTAAGGGTGTGAGAAGTTTTTAGGGTATGCAGGTTTCTACAGAAGATTCATAAAAGACTTCTCAAAGATCTCCAGACCTCTTTGTGTGTTGTTGACTAAGGATGTTAAGTTTTTATAGACAGAAAAGTGCATGGTTGCCTTCAACAAGTTAAAAAAAATTACTTACGTTTGCACCGATTATGATAGCACCTGATTGAAACCTTCCATTTGAGCTCATGTGTGACGCCAATGATTTTGCTTTGGGTGTTGTTTTGGGTCGAAGAGTTGATAAGGTACCTCATGCTATCTATTATGCTTATAGAACTTTAAATGATGCTCAACTAAATTATTCTACTAATGAAAAAGAATTGTTAACTATCATATTTTCTTTAGAGAAGTTTAGGTCATACTTGATTGGTTCTAAAGTTATTGTATTCACTGACCATGCTGCTTTGCGATATTTGTTTGCTAAGAAAGATGCTAAGCCTAAATTGATCAGATAGGTACTATTATTACAAGAATTTGATCTTGAGATTAAAGACAACTGATGCGAACCTCAACCGACACGCTTTGACACCCAACAAACAATATTGGAATACTTACCCAAGAAAGCTAAAATTCAGGTTTTGACAGAAAACCCCAACCCAACATTTATAATGAAACGCGAACCAAAAGTATAAAGTAACAAACCTCGACCCAATGATTATAACTGAATCATGAACCGAAGGTAAAAAATTTGAACATCACAAGGAAGAATCCCCGATAAGTTCATAAGTTCTTTGAAGAATCAATAGAGGAAGCAAACCTCACGTTTTTCTGATTTCTATTTTGTATCTCTCATTACAATGAGTGCATGCTATTTATAACCCTCCCAGCCCTACACTACACTAAAAAGGAAACTAACTTGGTTACAAAATAAGAAAGTAAATAAAGAAACAAC